>JAEOAD010000018.1:23680000-24960000 GCA_036365145.1 Orientallactaga sibirica
CCATAATTAAAATGCATTGAAATGAATAATTTTGGAATGATATAGAAAGTGAAAATAAAAGTTGTGATTTTTGACTTAATTAATTCAATGTTTTACCTTTCTAGCATTGCTCTGAATAGTGTGAGTAATTTTTTGAAACACAGGTGCTATATTAGATTACATGTGTTTTTCTTTTAGATTTTCCTGAGAGAATTAGTTTCTTACTGAAATGGAAGAGTCTTTCTGTTTTAGTAAGAAAATCCATTTAGTTAAAACTGCTGTCCCTGCAATTCAGTCATTTAGTATTAATAACTTTATATTACTCTGCTTCCCATTTCTTTTTTATATCTTAATTTATTAGTTGTTTACTACTTAGTACTGAACAAGAAAATTTTCAACTGTATATACTAGTTATTAATTTTTATTGTTGCTTTGGTAGGGGTGGGGGAATATCCAGAGATGCACCTTGGGCTCTGTGCATGGTGTACCACCAAGCTACAACACCAGCCTGACTTTACTATTTCTGGTATTTTATTGATCGAGTTATTCTATATTACATCAGGAAGAATATGCTATGTATTTCTTTTATTTCTAAAGTAATATTTGTTCAGAGAAAACACTGTCAAGTTTCACTCCACATAATAGAAAGCAAATGGATATTTAAAAATCTTAAACCTCATCACTGAAGTAGAACTAAAATGACCCCAATGTGGCTCAGGGAAATTCGTAGAAGAGGGGGCGGAAAGAATGTTAGAGCCACAAGTTGGGGCATTATGCACAGAGACTTGACTATCCCCCATAACTCTTGACTACCCCATACATGACCCACATTCCCCATTGTTGAGGGTCCCTTTGGAAGAGGGAGGACAGGGATGAGGATAATGGAGTCACCATTATGAATGTAAAATTAGAATAATATAAATAAAAATAAATTATAATAATAAAAAATCTTAAATCTCTACATACATGAAATAATTCTGAAAGAATGAGTAGATTCAAGTTATGATAAATAATTTTAATCATGTCAATAAATTATTCAACTCCAGCTCTGCTTGTGTTGTCAACTGTTTCACAAAATCAGTCAGTGTTATTCCTTTGTACTCTTTGTTTAATTCAGGCATTTTTTTTTTTCCTTTCCACAATGCTTGTGCATGTTCTTTGTATATGTCATGCAAATTTGCTGTGTGTTATTTTGGGTTTAATGTTTACCAATAATAATTACTTGAATCATTAGTAATATGACCCATGTTGACAATGTATCTTAAATATATATTTACTATATTAAATGGTATTTCACATTTGGTTTATATTTAGCATTTGTTTTTCAGTCTATTCTTTGGATTTGATTAATGATGCAACAAGACCATATTATAAGACACTATTTCTGATTTCCTAATATGGGCAGAGAAGTTATTAGAGTAATATTATTTTCCTATTCATTTCCTAAAAGTGTTTCAGCTAGTGAACTACTTTACTCCAGGTGTCATAACAACATCACACAGGCTGGGTGACTTAAACAACAGAAGTACATTACCTCACAGTTCCAAAAGATAAAAATTAAGATCCAGGTTGTCTGCTTGTTTTCTTCCTTAGCTGGTGGCTTGCAAAGAAGGCCACCATCATGCTCTGTCCTCAAGCCTTTCCTCTGAGTATATTTGTGTCTGAGTTCTATTTCTTAAAGGGATTTCAGCCATATTAAGTTAGAGCTCATCTGTCTGATTTTGTTTTACCTAACTAGCTCTAAGTCCCATCTCCTAATATACTCACATTCTAAAGTACTAGTGTTTAGAAAGTCCATGGGTTAGGGAAAGGGAGTAAAATTCAGACCATGACAATTGTCCCACAGAGAAGCTACTCTTTTAAACATATTCACAAACTCACATCACTTTTATATACCCAGGTCCTACTGATTTCATGGCTTTGATAGTGGCAGGACATGATTCTGAAGAGACCTTGTCAATTTTTCAGGCACCACCGTAAAATTATATGTTGCTTCTCATGGAATCTTATCTGGAATTAATGGTTATTTTTCTCCCATGGCATAAAAATTGATGTATCCAAATGTATCTCTGAAGGAAGATATGTAGGGACTTTAGCTACTGTTTTTAAGTAGAATAAAATACATAAACAAAATATGTGCAGTGTAATTAAAATTAACATTATTTTATTGATTTTAGGGGGATAATTTCTTCTCTAAGTACTATTCCGAGTCTATTTATTTTTCTAATAGTGCTGTATGTAGACACTAGAACCTCACTTATACTAGTTAAGTGTTGGGCATTGGTAAACATGGGCTGGGACTGTGAGGAAGCTGGCCTGGGCTGTTGGACATGGTTGGGGACCTTGGGCTGTGGGGGTTGCAGCTGGCCTTATTGTCAGGAGCCCACTCTAGCGATGGAGACTGGCCCTCCCTGCCCTTGGGCAAGGTTGTAGTGTGCCCTATCTTCACCCAGAGTGGGCAGAACTGGCGGGCCCTCCCCTCTCCTCTATCCCCAAAGCATCTTACCATTGTGTAGATATACCACATATTAGTTATCCATTTGTCTAATGATGGACATCTGGTTTGATTCCAGCTCTTAGCTATTATGAATTGAACAGCTATAAACATGGTTGAGCAAATATCTCTGAATTGAGGCTTGGAGCTTTTAGGGTAAATTTAGCCCAGTAAGGGAATACCTGGGTCTGTTGGTACCTCTATAGTCATCCTTTTTAGGAGTCTCCATATTGCTTTTGATAGTAGTTGTACCAGCTTACATTCCCACCAACAATGAATGAGGGTTCCTATTTATCCACACCCTCACCAGCATTTATTGTCTTTAGACTTTTTTTTTTTTTTTAAATGTTTGCTATCCTTACTGGGGTAAGGTTGAATCTCATAGTTGTTTTAATTTACAAAGCCTTTTTAAGTTACTGGAACTAGCCTTGAACTAACTGTGTATTCCAGGAAGGCTTTTAACTTGCATTCCACCTGCCTCAAACTTGCTAAAACATTTTCTTTTTTTCTATTAGAACATGTGAAATTATTTGCAAAATTATACATTGTAGCTTTTCCCATGATGCTTTATAAATATGATTTGCCCCTAGAGAAAAGACTTTGAGTGAATTGACAAATGCTAAATAATGAGCTGTCATCAAGAAAAACTGCACTTGATCAAATAATCTTTAAAGTAGGGCTTGGAGAGATGACTTAGAAGTTAAGGTGTTAACCTTCAAAGCCAAAGAACCTAGATCCAATTCCCCAGGACCCACGTAAGCCAGATGCACAAGGAACACATGTGTCTGGAGTTTGCCTGCATTGGCTAGATGTCCTGGTGTGCCCAATCTCTCCCTGTCTGTCTTTCTTCTCTTCTCTCTCTCTGCCTGCTTATGAATAAATAAATAGTATTTTAAAAATACAATAAAATAAAATTTATAAATAGACATAATTCATAAATAGACATAATTTCCAATGAGCTTTATTGAAGTACTACTCACCTGTAGTCCAAATCTTATCCCCAAATCTGTATTAGTCAGTAATGAGAGAAGTACAGTTATTGGCAATATAAAATAAAGACTGAGAAGTCCTTATCATGGTGATATAGATTAATATAGTCTGATATTTCTAATGACATTATTTAAGGAAAGGTGTAATTTGAATTCACTTCATTTTATTTCTTATTTCAAGCTATTTATTATTTTAATTTCATAAACTAGACCTTAGTGGAAGATTTAAAATAAGGAAACAAAGGAAACAAAGTGAATGCCATCCTTGATACTAGTGTACAGAGATAAAAGCTATAGATTCAAAAGGAACTAGCTTTATCCATGTTTCTGTCATAAGCTAATTGGAGCTTTAGGCATATTAATAATAATTTCTGAGTTTATGCTCTTGCCTTTTAAGTGATGATCAAAAAATGGAATTTTTTTTTGGATAGGACATTAATTCTTAACCAATACATTTCTTCTCAGCATTATTAATATTTGGGGTCAGAGATTCTGTTCCTAATTTCCCCTGTGTATGAAAACCTGCACAAGGTACTGTGGGAGACTCAGTACTATCTCTAGACTTTGGGTACTAGATTCCAATGAATTGAATCTTGATATTTGAGTATGTTTCCACATATTGGCTAATGTTTGAAGGTGGGTGTGGTAAAGGCACTGGTCAAAGCTCACCACACAAGGAAAATTTAGATCTGATTAAAATAAATCATGTGAAATCACGACAAATATTGATACCATGATGAAAACTGACATACTATATTTTAGAAATTCCAACATAGCCATTTTTAAAAATTATTTTATTTGTATGAAAGAAAGGAGAAGAGAAGCTGGGTGTGGTGGCGCATGCCTTTAATCCCAGCACTTGGGAGGTGGAGGTAGGAGGATCTCCATAAGTTCAAGGCCACCCTGAGATGACATAGTGAATTCCAGGTCAGCGTGAGCTGAGTGAGACCCTACCTCAAAAAACCAAAAACAAAAACAACAACAACAACAACAACAACAAAAAAAATGAAAGAAAGAAAGAAAGAAAGAAAGAAAGAAAGAAAGAAAGAAAGAAAGAAAGGAGAGAGAGAGAGAGAGAGAGAGAGGAAGAGAGAGACAGACATGCACCACCTTGTGCACCTGGCTTACCTGGGTTTTGGGTAATCAAACCTGGGTCCTTAGACTTTGCAGCCAAATGACCCAGGTTCGATTACCCAGAACCCAGGTCTCTTTCTCTCTCTCGTTGATGTGGCATATTCTTAATTGAAGGAACAATAATTAATGTGATCTATTATCTGATGTTAATTACATAGTGAAATGATACATCTGGTTATTTAAAGCAAATTAGAAAAAATGATTGGTTTTGCCTGTTTTCTTTTGCTCTTTTTAGTGGGACTAAAATTAAAATATAATCAAGGCTCTAATGTTTGAACACTTGAAATTATGAACTGGAAATGGAGTCGAACTGTTCTGAGTTCAAATTATCCTTCTCACTTACACTGATATGTCAGTTATGAATATTTTACTTGTGTAAAGGAAATGTAAAGAGACACTCTAGTGTGAGATCCTTGAGTTTACATCATTTTTTATGCCCTTTAGTCTTGTTTTCCTCACCACAGACTGTATCAGTGGATCTGTTCACTTTGAGAGTGATGGAGCCTTATCTCAGCATTTAGGTGGGCTTAATATGGGAGCTAGGGGTATAGGACTTTCCACAGACACCAAATCTCCACAGGGTTTTTGTGTCAATGAAATCAAAGAATGAATCTCGTGGACAAGTACAATGAGATTTTAAGGAGAAACTTTATCATGGAGAGAAAGTAAGTTTAGAGAAAAGAAATGCTTACTGAGGAGAGGAAGTAAACCACTGTGTTGAAAAAGGCCTAATTTCTAGAATCTAAAAAGAACTCAAAAACCTAAACAATAAAAAGTCATGGGGGCTGGAGAAATGGCTTAGCGGTTAAGGTGTTTGCCTGCGAAACCTAGTTCCATTCTCCAGGACACATGTAAGCCAGATGTACAAGAGGCACATGCATGGAGTTTGTTTGCAGTGGCTGGAGGCCCTGGCATGCCCGTTCTCTCTCTGTCTGCCTCTCTTCTATCTTCTCTCTGTCCTTGCTAATAAATAAATAAAACTTTAAAAAAAAAGTCAAACAACCCACTCACTGTACAGGCAGTTCTCAGAGGAAGAAATACAAATGTCAAACACACACTTAAGAAAATGTTCAACATCCCTAATTATCAGGGAAATGCAAATTAAAACAACTATGAGATTCCACCTTACATTAGTAAGGATAGTTAACATTAAAAAAAAAAAAAAAAAATAACTAATGAAAACAAATGCTGGTGAGGCTGTGGAGAAATAGGAGACCTCTTCACTCTTGGTGGGAATGTAAAATGGTACAACCACTATGGAAAGCAATATGGAAACTCCTAAAAAGGATGACTGTAGACCTACCAACAGATGCAGTAATTCCCTTACTGAATATTTACCCAAAAGCTCCAAGACCTCAGATCAGAGAGATTTGCTCAACCATGTTTATAGCTGCTCAATTCACAATAGCTAAGAGTTGGAATCAACCCAGATGTCCATCATTAGATGAATGGATAATCAAGATGTGATATATCTACACTATGGAATTCTACACAGCAGTAAGGAAAAATGACAAAATGAATTGTGAAGAAAAATGGTTGAACTTGGAACAGATCATTCTCAGCGAGCTCACCCAATCATAGAAAGGCAACCGTCACATGGTCTCACATATCTGTGGCTCTTAACCTGAATCTGCCTGAGATCCTGACATACCTAATAAGAATCTTGAGGACTGGCCAATAGGGACGGTGGGATGGGGGAAGGGTAAGGGCGGGGGGGGGGGCACAAATTGGGACCCAAATGGAAAATCGTACCATAAAATCCTATATCCTGAAAGACAGACTAAAAGGTTGAACCTTCAGCAGGCCCTTAGAGGGAACACCTGAACCACAGGGCCCTGGAGAGGACAACATGAAGACTAACCTTAATCTTCTCCTGTTTCTCTCTCTCTCTGTCCATCTTCTGTCTCTGCTCTCTTTCTCTTTTATAATACCTATCTTTTTCTTCCTTCTTCTTGCTTGGCACTGTTCTGTAACTCCCAGTACCAGCATGCAGTTAACTTCCACAATGAGCTGTTGATCAGAGAATCCTATAAGGTTTCCCAAAAGAAGACAGATTTCTGTCAGAGTACTTGATGATCCACCAAAGGTTAATGGTAAGACCCTACTGCTGAAGACACCATACTCTATTGGTAAGTAGCATGGAGTGATCTGGCTGGAATCTGGAAGAGAATCAGTCCCCAGACAGCTTTTCTAGTGCAGAAGGTGCTACACAAGTGACTGGGGGAAAATGACTGACATCTGCCCAAGCTACTCAGCAGCAAACAACCTGACGTGATGCTCAAACAAGTGCAATAGTGGCACTCAGCCATGGTGGGTAACCAACTGTTCTTGATTTGGCTAATAGATCCACTCAGTGGAATGGAACTTATAGCTGGAACTGGGAATCAAGTCAAAACCATGTCCAAAAAATGAGCCCATTCTCCAATATCAAGCTCCCACCAATCATGGGCTACAAAAGGGCCTACCCATTTAAAATTCTCTCTAAAATAATAACGGTTATCCCATCTATCTGGTGCTGACTTCTCTCTCATTGGAGAATTTGCTTCTCTTTTTCATATGGATGCCAAACCTGAGGGGAGGATCAGCCTATTACACCTCACCAGGGCCTCAGCTGAAACCATAGAGTAATTGGGGAAATGGGCAAAAGTGCAGTTTTCTCAGTGAAACTGACACCAGCACAAGGCTGAAGGAGATAGACACAGAGAACCATCAACTCCTATGAAACCAGATATCCAGAGACACAGTGGTTCCCAAGACCTCATCACTGAAGTAGACCTAAAATGAAACCAACATGGCTCAGAGAAATTCATGGAAGAGGGGTGGAAAGGGTGTTAGATCCACAAGTTGGGTCATTATGCACAGAGACATCGCTTCTTCCACATAACTGATGGCTAGCCCCACAATACTGGACCCACATTCCCCAATGAGGAGCATCACTTTGGATGGGGGAGGACAGGGAGAAGGCTATTGAAGGCACCAACATGAATGTATTCACGTTATGAGCATAACTAATCAGTTAAATAATAAATTTACAAAAAGAAATTGACACCCCCTCCAAAAAAAAAAGAAAAACCTGACACGACTCTAATATGGGGAACTTCTATGTGAGAGGGACCCTTAACACAGGCAGAACATTGAAATCTGAAAGGAGCAAAAGTAAAATGCTCTCTGGGACAGAGAGGGATCCCAGAAAGTGGGTTGTCAATGATTTTCCTTGTGGTGGTTTTATTTTTTATAAATAAAAATTTTCTCCCTTTCTTTCTTTCTTCTTTCTTTCTTTCTTTCTTTCTTTCTTTCTTTCTTTCTTTCTTTCTTCCTTCCTTCCTTCCTTCCTTCCTTTCTTTCTTTCTTTCTTCCTTCCTCCCTCCCTCCTTCCCTCTCTCTCTCTCTCTTTTCCTCCCTCCCTCCCCTCTTTCTTTCTTTCTTTCTTTCTTTCTTTCTTTCTTTCCCTCCCTCCCCTCTTTCTTTCTTTCTTTCTTTCTTTCTTTCTTTCTTTCTTTCTTTCTTTCTTTCTTTCTTTCTTTCTTTCGGCTTTCACCTTAGAGAAAGAAGTTGAACTTTACAATAAGTGGACTGAGATATCCAGAAGTGAATCTCTAGCCTAAATCATCAATCCTCATGAGTGACCATGTGTCTCCTTTCTAATCAGAAAATTGGCCACATTCTTCTTTGTCTCAGTGACTGGGCAGGTGAGGGTTTTCCACCCACCTCCAAGCTTTGCAAGAGAGAAACAAAACAAAATCTATGGCAAAAACAAAGTGATTTTATGAGGGCCAATCAGAGCCTAACAGACTGGGTTGGTTGGTTGTCCCAGAATCCTGTCAGTTGTCTTACGGAGTCAGCGTGGCTATCTCAACCCAGCTGCCAGCCCTCTGTTCTTTCTCAGTGTTTTGAATTTCCTGTTTTAACCCTGGCATTCACTTTAACTGTTGCATTCTCAAGGAAAGGACACAAGATTAATCTGCTTGTTTTCAAGGTTTCTTCTCTAAGCACCCAAGAATTTCTTCCCCCTACTTTGTATCATCAGGAAAATTTTATTCAATATTTTCTTTTGCTTCACTAAAGAAAGTAATATACACTTAGAAGATTAATTCCTACTTCTGGATTTTTAGTTAATTGATTCAAGCAATTATAAAATGGTTATTTTTGTAAAACAAAAAAAAGGACAAATTTCTGCTCAATTATTTATGTAATCACAAATCTTTAAATTGTAAATGAATACGTCCTTTTGTGTATTTAATATATTGGTCAAAGTAATTACAACAACATGCAGACAAAGACAAGTGGCTTATTGCATTTTGTGAATTTTCTTTTAACTCTACTATTTAAAAGTTATATTAATGAAGAAAGAATATACATTTTAAGTAGTTCCTCTATGGTAAATTAAATGAGTTATAATGTACTAAAAATTCATTGTATATAATTAATTAACACAAGTAATGAAAGCATTTTGGGAAACAAAAAAAAAAAATAGCCCCATCATTTTCTGTGTTATTCACTGTGCAGATAAAGGATCTTGAGTAAATTTTTATCACATTTCTATACTCTTTCTTCATTGTAATATTTTTCTTTCAGTAACCCAGGCCTAAATGGAGGAGCCAGAATCTAGGACAATGTGCTTCCTTTTCTTTTTATTATTTTTAATTTGCATTCTTTAATTGAATCAGAGGAAGCTAACAACATTTGGCATACAATTGCTATAAAACCAATCCTCAAGGATGAAAATGAAGCCAATATTTTAAGGAACAATAACTATTTATTTGTCTATCTATCAGAAGATTAACAACAAAAAAGTAGATATCATAAGACATCAGAATCATTCAGGAGCTGCTATAAACATGGTTGAGCAAATGTCCCTGATCTGAGGCTTGGAGCCTTTAGGGTAAATGCCCAGTAAGGGAATAACTGGATCGGTTATTAACTGGTTAATCAGTTAACTGGTCTATGGTCATCATTTTCAGGAGTCTCCATATAGCTTTCCATAATGGTTGAACCATTTTACATTCCCACTAGCAGTGGAAACTTGTTCCTATTTCTCCACAGCCTCGTCAGCATTTGTTTTCATTATTTTTTTATGTTAGCCATCCTTACTGGGGTAAGGTGGAATCTCATGTTTTAATTTGCATTTCCCTGATGATTAGGGATGTTGAACATTTTCTTAAATGTGCGTTTGCTATTTGTATTTCTTCCTCTGAGAACTCCCTGTGTATTGTTCTGTCGCATTTTGTGAGTGGGTTGTTTGATGATTTATGGTTTAGGCTTTGGAGTTCTTTGTATATTCTAGAAATTAGGTCTCTGTCAGTTGCATAGCTGGTGAAATCCACTCAGTGGAATGGAACTCATTGCTGGAACTGGGAAATAAGTCAAAACCATGTACAAAAAATGAGCACAGTCTGCAATCAAGATACCACCAAATGTGGGCTAGAAGAAGCCCTACCTATATAAATTTCCCTCCAAGATATCTATGGCCATCCCATATATCTAGTACTAACTTCTCTCTCCATTGGAGAATTTGCTTATCTTTTTCAGATGGACAATGAACCTGAAGGGAGGATCAGTCAATCACACTTCACCAGGGCTCCAGCTGAAATCATAGAGTAATGCGGGGGAAGGGCAAGAGTTCAGTGTTCTTGGGGATCATGACACCAGAAAAAGGCTGAAGGAGATAAACCACAGAGAATATCTAACTCTTACTAAGCCAAATGTCCAGAGACAGAGGCTCCCAAAACCTCATTACTGAAATAGAGCTAAAATGACCCCAATGTGGCTCAGGGAAATTTTTGGAAGAGGGGGCGGAAAGAGACACAAGTTGGGGCATTATGCACAGAGACTTGGCCTATCCCCCATAGCTCTTGACTACCCCCACAATGTGTGAACCACATTCCCCATTGATGAGGGTCCCTATGGAAGAGGGAGGACAGGGAGGAGGATAATGGAGTCACCACTATGAATGTAAAATTAGAATAACATAAATAAAAATAATTTTTTTAAAAAGAATCATTCAAGTTGGCTAGACTGATGTTATATAAAAGGGAAAAAAAAATTTTGAATGGTACAAGAAAAAAAAATACCAAAGTACTGCAATTGCAAAAAGTGGGGACAGTGTCTTGAGGATACTTAAAATTTCACATTAACATTTAAGGTAATTCTGTGTTGCAGAAAAAATATTGCAGCCTGGGAGGGCAATTAGTGTAAGGCAAGCTGAGTTCCACTCTTCTATTCTCTCTAAAGGTATAATATTGCTATAAGTCATGTCTTGTAAAGCAGCATATTAAACAATACTTGGTAGGCACTTGAGATTTGTACTACAATTTTAGAACATGACAAGCAAGGCTGCTCCATGTGAACCACTGGAGTGCTATCATTGGTCCATACAATAATGGATCTCAACTGGCAGGGATATAAGGAGTGTATTTAAATATGATCCTAAGAAGAAGAGTATAAGTAAGCTAAGAACATTAGGGAAAAATTGACACAGATCATTTTATACTTAAGTTATAGGACAATAATATTTAAAAAGAATAGATTATCATTTTTGAACAAATTTGGAACTATTACATTATTGGAGTTATGTTGATTTATTAAATTCTATAGGTGTAGAAATTATAGCACGCACCATTTTATATAGATTGGAAAATGAGATATTAACAATTTGTTAACTTATGCATTAAAGAATATTGAATTCCTTAGACTTTTCAAACACCTGAATAGGAACTGGAATGTTAGTCAGAATGCCTAAGGTAATCTTTGAAAAATGTTTTGGTATATGGTTGAACCAGAAACTTCCACAAAGTCATGAAAATTTAAGAGGCTCAAATCTTTTTGCTGACTTTTAGAACAATTGTAAAAGTTACTAAGCCTGCAGAGGTATGCATATTGCACCAGTGTCAAGTAATTGAAAGATGTCTCTTCACAGAAACAATGTGTGACATCATAGCAGTATAATGTGGAGTAAGTGTGCCCAAGTCAAAGGAGGATGGACACATCACAATTGCCTGAAAAAAGAGTACTATCTTTTTACACAAATTTAAACATGCAAATAGTGCTGAACTTAAACATTTAGACCTACTCTAGCCATTGAAACATAGCTAGGTGAAGAAAGTACCTAAGATACATTTTATTTCTCCTTCTTCTTCTTCTTCTTCTTCTTCTTCTTCTTCTTCTTCTTCTTCTTCTTCTTCTTCTTCTTCTTCTTCCTCCTCCTCCTCCTCCTCCTCCTCCTCCTCCTCCTCCTCCTCCTTCCTTCTTCTTATTCTTATTATTCTTATTATTATTACTTATCCAGCTCAGAGTAACCCATACACAAGCTTCCCTTGCCACACTTCACTGCAAGGAACAAACTGTTCCAAAGGAAGAAGTGTAGGTTACACAGAAGAAAAAGATACCCCAGTGAAAGCTGAAGAAACAACACTTTCTGGACTGCAAATAAATTCAGCACAAAACAAATGCAAGTAAAAGTACAGGAGGGCTGGAGAGATGGCCCACTGGCTAAAAGCACTTGCTTGCAAATGATGACAGCCCGGGTTCAATTCCCCAGCACCAACATAAAGCCAAATGCACAAAGTGATGCATGTGACTGGAGTTTGTTTGCAGTGGTGAGAGGTCAAGGTGCACCCATTCTCCCTCTTTCTCTCTCTCTCCCTCATTTTCTATTAAATAAATATATTTTTAATATTTTATTTTTATTTATTTATTTGACAGAGAACGAGAGAGAGAGAATGAATATGGACACACCAGGGCCTCCAGCCACTACAAACGAACTCCAGACATGTGCGCCCCCTTTTGCATCTGGCTAATGTGGGTCCTGGGGAATTGAACCTGGGTCCTTTGGCTTTACAGGCAAATGCCTTTACTGCTAAGCCATGCCTGTAGCCCATCAAATAAATAATTTTTTTATTTTAAAGGAAATTAATAGATAAAATAAACTCATCCTCCATTCAAAGAACTTATCAGAGAGAGTGTTTTAGATAGTAAACAAAATAGAAATTTATTATAAGATTCAGGTAGTTAAAATACTACTAAAAAGTAAATGGCATAAAGAATAGAAAATGTAGGTTATTTTGATTGTTTTGTTGACACTGCTATAAGAATATAATGATTTAATAGACACATGATTCACACATAAATATAAAAAAATGAGAAATATTTGAAGAATAAATAAAGCAAATGAAAATATGATGGAACATTATTTTCAGAGGAGGATAATATAGATGAAAGCCTTTGAAGAGAAATGAAATTGTGGTATTTGATGTATTGCCAAAATCCTAGTGTGGCTGGGCTATGAGTAACTGAAACCTAATAAGGGATGATTTCACTATATAGGCTGAGGCCAGAGCCAGAAGGACCTTGTAGAGTATGGAAAGATCTTAGATTCATTTTAAATGTGAAGGAAACTATCCCAAGGGCTCTGACTGTAAAGTTGTCATGATTGCTATTGGGAACAGAGAGAAGAGAGTGCAAAGGAGGGAATAGTCAAAGAGCTATTGCAATCCAAGTTACATTGGTCATTGGGTTAAGTCTGATTTAGTAAGAGTAAATATGATGAGGCTAGAGGTGACATAGTTCTCTCATGAAGTGGATAAGATGATAAAGGAAGGAATTAAGGAGGACTTAAAACTTTTGCATTTGCAACATCAAAATGAATGTCTTTTGCATGTGAGAGATTTGCTCACAATGTCATTGTTTGAATTTTACAAGATACTAGGTAGCTTAAAAAACTTTGCCATCAGGACGGATTGTGACCTGAGGTTTTAACAGCAAATATCTTGACCACAGAGTCAAAGTGAACTTCTTTCCTTGGGGAAGTTCTTCTTGACCGAAGAGGAACTGCATCCACACATTTAAGTGTGTTCAGGGCCTAGCAGGAAATGTAGTTAAACACAGAGGGTTGGATATGTCACAATTAAAATGAAAATTCACTAGCTGTGATAGGCAGTATTTATATCTTCAAAACAACACCAAGTCTGGATTTTATGTAAGCTCTCCACGATTTTAAAATAAATATAAGCTAGATTGTTATATTAATGTGCTGGCTGAACAAAACAAAGGACTATGGTCTGTATTCAATATATATTTATATCTTGAATCATGATATAGGTTTCAACCATGGTATTTGAACAGTGCCCTGAGAGCGTCCTGGACAGAGGAACTCAGTGAAGGACTTTGTTTTCCTTTTATACTGCACAGAAATATAAGGTAGCACAGAATAATAAATGTTTATGATGGAAAGACCTAAGTACATAAATATCTTATTGAGTGCCTTTATTTTACACATAAAGAAGTCAAGGCCCAGAGAAATGAAGGTGATATCAAGACTATAGAGCAGACTTGAAAATTGAGGGACCTGTGCCTGGAGCAGCCCTCACCCTAGTTCAGCCCACATCTTCATCCAAGCCTGACAGGAGAAGGTTGAAACTGACAAGGTGGTTGCCCTAGTCCACTGGGCTTGTGATGCAGAAATAATAGATAATGTTTTAAACACACCTGTCAATTTCCACAGTGATAATGCCAGAGAAAAGAAAGAGTTTCTGGAGATTGTGAAAATAACTCTGTTGAAGGCTATTTCACAGCCTCTGAGTCAATAATTAATTCTGCCAACAGGTTGTCCTATTATTCTTCTTTGAAAGTCACACAGTTGCTCATATTTCATTAAGATTTTATGATAAAGAAACAAATGACCCCTAAATAAGCTATGACATTCTTATAGCTCAGCATTTTCATTGATCTATTTCCAAATAATCCTATATTGGTTTCTGAATCTGTAAAAATATCTATTATTGGAATTCTTTTGAGTCATGAGAATTAATTTAAGAATTTTCATTTTGTAAATATTTATTCTAAGCATAGAATACAATGTATTTATTTGATTGGGTATGCCCATACTGGGACTGTTGCAATAGATTATAGAAAAATTTCTGTCTGGATGGCTTAGATGAGAATAATAGTTGTATAAACAATTCTAGGAACTGATTATATTTTTAAAAGATGACAATTCAGAATCTCAATTCTTAGAATATTCTAGTTACTCATGGATACTATCTTTATTTAGCAAACTAATTGATTGTGAGGAGAAATTTAGCTTTATATGTTTTAAACATAATAAGTGTTGCATTAAAAATATTACATGGTGTTTCAGAAACAAAGAAGATGGATTACAGTGTTTAGACAAAAGAGATCCTCATTTCATGATTTCTGACTCAGGACTAATTTCTTTGCTGTTTTTCAGTTTGTTTATTAAGTTCATTTCTTCTTAAACTTGATCTGACATATTGCTAGTGTTGGTGTAATTTGAGATTCACATACATTTTTCCACTATGAATGTCCCAGTTTGGTCTCTACCTAAGCCTTCCTTAGCTGACGGGTGCATGTCTCATTGTTCTGTAATTTTAAAGCTCTCCAGTGAAGAAGAGTCCACTAGCTACCTTGGGAGCCAATCCTAGCCTTCAATGGATCATGTGCATCATGTATAATGATATTGAAATTATACAGTACATTTCTTCTGAGAAGCTCTGGGCACAATAAAATAATATTTCAGTTCTCAGGACATTCCTAGAAGAACATGGTAAGCTTCATTATACTCCTAGAGGGCAAAAACAATGTCTTTATACATGTTATATTCAGTGATGAGACATGGTGAGGATGTAGAAGTGTTTATCAGTCAGAATAGTAATTTTAATGATGGATGGAGGAGAGAGAGAGAATTTAGCACTGGCCCATAAATGAAGAAAAACTAAGAATATCTGATTTAAAATTATTGGGGCTTGCAATATTTGTCTATCAGCCTTTGCTACGTTTTTATGCTTTACTTAAAATTAGACTGTCCTGAAAGTTGATAGGATAATCTTGAATAGGAAGCATTGTTGGAAGATGGACTCATTAATGTGGGTCTGTTAAGATTCTCTTGATGCTTAAATGTTACTGTATTTTCAAATTCAATAGTCTGGAATACTTGTTTTGCTTATAAAAACCTACTAATTTAACATAGACCAATGTTGGGGAATTGGATGGCTCAAATCATGTGATTGCTCAGCCAGGTTATTGACTCATTTCCTTACATCAAATCACGTGATTGTTCAACCAGATTACTGGCTCATTTTCTTACATGTGGATATTATATCTTCAAAAGAAAATAGTCCAATCTTCTGAAAATAGGTTTGAATCTGAGATATTTTTATTTACCCTGATTTTTCTCAGGTGCTTTAAAGTTTAAGATTAAATATCACTAGCTTATGGAATAGTGAATGTGTTTATATAAAATAAATATGGGAGGAAAGTGAAAATAGGGAGAAAAGGAAAGAGGGGAGAGGAAGAGAAAGAGGGAGAGGTATGTGCTATTTGCAGAAGAAGGAGAAAGGTCACACACTTGAGTGCTAGTTCCAATGGGCTGTTTTGAGAGCCTCAGGTGCAAATAAATCTACTTTTGACATCACTCTAGCAAGCAGGTATTATAAAGCTCTTAAGTACCATTCTGAAGGAGATTCTGTTACTGAATAGAAAATGTGATTTCACACAGACCTGCAGTCTCATACATACTACAAAGTACCAGAGATTCTTATAGCAAATCAAGGGAAAGGAGAGTTTGTGAGAGACATTATTGAGGGAAAAGGTTCATGATTTTAATTCAAGTTGCAGCGGTGTGAAGTGGATTGTTCTTGGGAGAGTTTGCTGAAGTGCCTGGCACACTGGGTATTTGCTGGTGATGAACACCCAAATGTCAGGGATCAGGCTGAAGATGAAGCATAGCAAAGAGCAATATAACAAATTACCTTTATAAAAACAGACTTAATTCCTATAAAATATAAAATAGCAATAAGGGCCATATTGCTAAACTGAATCTATCCGTAAATTATCCCTATAAGTGAACAGACAACAACCTTTTATTAGCATATGGTAGAGCCACAGGACTTCCATTCCACATAGAAAAATGTGTTATTTAAACTTTTCTATTATTAAATTCCAGGGAGAAAAACATTTTTTTCATATTGAAATTCATGTTACAACAAATTTATCATTTATTAAAACCATTCCTAGGAGGGACGTTGCATATTAATTTCACAAAAGATAATGCATATTGAGAAAATGCAATTTATAATACAAATTAAACAAACTAAATACTGCAGAAATAAAACATGTTCAATTTTCCTAATTATATTTCTCCCTTGAAATATTTAAAACACCTACACATGTCAGTGACATGGTACTAGCTCCTATAAAGTGAAATGGTAGAATGAGACCATGCATGGATGTTATTCAAATACTGGGAAGCTGGTGTAAATAGTAGTATTCCAGCTGATTGACAATCTTGGAGCTATGAGGGAAAAGGTGGGCTGTCAGCCTGTGACACTAATGAACTGTGTGGCTGAGCAGTACATTTTCTGTGTCAAATTAAAGTATGTTGTTTTTAAGCTTATATTCACACTTAGGCATTGCTAATAATATTGGACAACTTTATATACATTGTTTTAGGCACATCAAATAAATAATGAATTTAGGGAAGTTTAAAAAATATTTTTAATGTTTATTATCTACATAAATTATAGTATGCTATAGATAAAAGCCTGGGTACCTTTTCATTTTTATTTATTTATTTGAGAGAGAAAGAAAGAGAGAAGGAGAGAAATATGCAGGGGAGAGGGGAGGAATTTCTTCTTGTGGTAGTGTGTGTGTGTTCTCTGTGTGTATTTATGTGTTCCCTGGCCATTGGATTCTGGAGCTTCTCTATGTATGAAGATTGGGTTGAGAAAGTCACACTTATTATTACTATCATCATCAATTATTATTATTAGTCTTCCATTGAATCACATTGTTTCAGAGCATATGTTTTCTGGTTGGTTTGTAGTGCACACAGCCTTTCAGAATATATCACTTCTGCACGGGAATCTTCCAAGCTCAGGAGCCTCTGTCTTTGCATTCGGCTTCGAATCTTCAACTTTGTTAACTGCTTACATTCATCATCAATATTCCACACACTATCTATCATACATATTTCTTTTTAAAAGCCTCCTGAATATGGTTCTTCTCACACCTTTTATACTCTCTGCTCTGACCATTTTGTACTATTGACATAAGCAGCACTGTTAGTATATCAATTTTATGGTAATTTTTGCTCAACTTTGAATACTATTAAGATACCTCCACCCTCTTCCCAGTATCTTTTCTCTTTATTCTGCTGAGATCAGTTGTGACTCACAAAATGTTTGTTTTTAATTTTCCAGTGAGATACATCTACTTCACGAAGAAAGAGATACAGTTTTATCCCATGTACCTACAGATCTGTACTCACTTGGACAGAGGTCATTTAAGCCACCTATACTTTAGCCCAGATTGATTCAACTGATGGTTGTGTGACACTTTTCATATGATGTCCTGGGACTGATGGCTGATTTTCTTCTTAACCTGGCAACAGGCACAAGGAGGGTTATATTTAGCTAGGGCCCTTCAATTCACTTCAAACGCCCCAACTCTGATGGAACTGACAAAATAGTAACCTCAACTATTTGTCAGTTTTTCCCATCCCCATCATTTCCTCAAATATTTCATTTCCTTTACAAACCAAGACTCATGAGATACTTCATGCCTTCTCACAATTACAAAATAATGGAAATGCATCTGCCTATTCTGTTTTGTCCCACAGAGTTTAATCTGTCCCCTAGTATTCAACAATGGCAAGTCTTCCTCACATTCAATATCCAGTAAAAATATCATTTCCTCTAAAAACATTTTCTGGTATCTTCCAACAGAAATATCTACTTATAAAAAAACACATGGGGGGCTGAAGAGATGGCTTAGTGGTTAAGGCGCCTGCCTCCTAAGCCTAATGATGCTGGTTTCAATCCCCAGCAGTTCCAATCTCCAGGTCCCACGTTTAGCCAGATGCAAAGTGATGCAAGGGAACAATGCCACACTTGACCACAATGGGGCACATGCATCTGGATTTCATTTGCAGCAGCTGAGAGGCTGCTGGAACACTCATCTCTACTGTCTTCCTTTCCCCCTCTCTCTCTCTCTGTGTGTCTCTCTCCAAAAAAAAAAAAAAAAAGGGAATTTTGATTTTGTAAGTACATCTAATTTTGTGTTATAACTAACTAATAAGATATCTGATTTTTCTCTCTATGATGACAAGCCCTTCAAATATCAAACACTACCATCTGATTGTGATTTTAAAATATAAAATATGAGTAGTATTTCATCCAGGGAGGTGTATGAAGATCCCGAAACTCAGGAAGTCAACAAGTCTGGGAAAGGGTTGCCAGACCCTACCTGAGGCTATATAGAGGGGAAAAATGCTTGAGGATGGGACTCTCCAGTTGAGCTATCTATAAGTGATGCAGTGTCTTCTAGACTCTCTTATTAAGCTGCCAGAAAGTTATTCAATGTGCTCAAGACTCTGGACCAATGGAGCTGCCTTCAGGGTGTGTGGTGAGCTCCAGAGATGCAGCTACAGTGAGTCATCACCTATGCTGGGGTGGGCTTTCTGGTGATTCAGCTGCCTTTGAGTTGAAGCAACTAAGGGGGGGATGTCATCTAGGATGGGATGAGACTTCCTGTGGTATGGCTGCATTTGAATCATTCTGGAAGCAACACCTCACCCTGTTGTTCTTAAGCAACCAAAATAAGCCAGTTTTGGTGTCATTTTCTTTTGGTCTGACCATCTTTCTTGGGAGAGGACATGTGTTCATGTCTCCTCAGGGGAAAATGTTTTCCCACTACAACAACTTGGTTCCCCATTGTTGCTGTTGTTTGGGAGGGTTGTAGACCCTTCAGATGGTGGAGCCTTGTGGAGGAAATAAATCATTGGCCAGCAGACTTTGAGGTTTCGTGGCCTGGCCTTCCTTCCTAGACACTGTGGATCTTATGTGGCCAGCTGGCCTCCTGCTCTTACTGACATACCTTCCTCCCCTTGATTGGGTGTATCTCCTAAAACTAAGTTAAATAAATCCTTCCTTCCTTAAGCTGCTTCTTGACAAGTATTTGGTTGCAGCAGTGAGTAAAGTAACTAATACAAGAATAAATAGGTTCTGAGAAAGACAGCTCAGTGGGTAAAGGCACTTACTTACAAAGCCTGCCAGCCCAGGTTCAATTCCGTAACACCCAAGTAGAAAGCCACTTGTATACCAGATTCATTTTTCAGTGGCAAGAGATCCTGTCTCAAGGAAGGTGGAGCACAGACGAATCCTCTGACCTCCACGTGCACACTTAGGCATGCATACAGGCACATAAATAGATTAAAAAATAAATAAAAAGGATAAATAGCAATTGCTGTCATTAATTCTAGATCATATGTTTGCATTTAAATATTGAAGAAACTTGCTTGCATCCTTAACATTTTTCACAGATATATCATCAGTAGCAACAAACTTTAAAAGGGCCAACACACCAAGTCAAATAAAAACATACATACATATATATATGCTTAAGTACCACCTGAGAGTTTGTAAATCTGATTTGTAACTGGTATCTGATGTTGAATCACAAAGAAGAGATGACATGGTAAAGAAAAAAAAAATGATTCCTTCAAGTGAGAACTGGCTCCAAGGGTTCCACTCGTGAGTATGTATGCATAAACCTTAACCTGATTAGTGGAGACTAGTAATTTCAAAAGCCATGGAGAAGTGCATGGAGTGTTTTGTTCATAGGATAAAATTTTATCAGTATTGTGAAATACAGTGTATGAATAGAATGACTTTGACATATAAAATAAAAGATTTTGGTAAAGCTATTAAGCTCTCTTTTCTCTATTTCAGTGAGAAGGATCAGATGAACAGACTCCTTTGTCTAGGACGAAAGAAGTAAAAATGAAAATTGCAGTATGATCTGTAGAATCGAGATTTGATGGACAGGTACAAGAGAGTTAAAAAACAAGGATGAAAAGTGGCTGTCTGAAGTATCTAGGGAAGGCAGAAGAGACTGTGAAGGGCAAAGTGAAGGTTTAGAATTTTATGTGACTTAACCAATAGTTAATGGAGAATATAACAAAATTAAATAAAGTTTTTTACTCATAATAATGAACTGTCTCCTAAAACTTTTTCTATTGTTATGAAAGTTTATTTTTGCTGCCTTGACTTTCCTATTTCTCAATGCTTTTATTCAGTCAAACGACATCACAACACCTTGTGCAGTTCATCTGTTCTATGAAAATCAGTAAGTGAATCGATGAAAGGCACCATCAGGCGTTTCCAATACACAGCTGTGGACGTATTGGGTTAATATATGATTACTCAAGGTGAAATGCTAATACTTATCCACTCTCTTCATTTTTCAAACTCAGCATTAGATTTGAAAATGCAAATATAGATGCATCTGATCAGGAAGACTCAAACGTGGACACGTATATCCTGTGCTTAATGTTGATTTTGAAGTTTCTTTCAGAATTTTTATTTTCCTTTGCTGCTAGATACTGCTTCACTCACTTCTGTGGAGGAGGCTGGTTACTTGGCAACAACACTCCCTCTTCCTAAATCTTAGTAAATACTTTTGAAGATGACTTGAGGGCTGGGGAAATGGCTCAGTAGGTAAAGGCACTTGCTGTGCAAGCAGGCAGAGCTGAGTTTGAGCCCTAGCACCTACTTAAAAACATGGGCTTAGCCACACATGCCTGTAACCTCTGCTGCGATAGTGGTGGAGGTGGGGGTGGGAGGGACAAGCATGGAGACAAAAGAACTGCTGGAGCTCCCTGGTCAGTTACTCTTACCTTAAAACAGACACTGAAGCCTCAGTGAAAGTCAGTTTCAAGGAAATAAAGTAGAAGGGTAACAGGAAAGAACATCTGATGCATATTTAGAGGATACAAACATCTGTACACATGCATGCATATACCACACACAAATAAATAATACATTATTAAATTGTATAAATAAATATGACAGCATTGGGTAAACTGTAATCTGGAAAATAAGAGTGTTACTAGCATGGCTTAGATACAAAGAAATACCTGGTTCATTGCAGTTATACATCATGACCTAATCAGAGAGTTGGAAATTGGGGAGGGATGATTAGGGAGTTGGTGAGCAAGTTCTGACATTGCAAAATTTAAAAAAAAATAAAGAAAATGCTGCACATCTTCCTTTCATTTCATTTATTTTCACTTTTATATCCAAACCAGGGCATGACACAGTTCTGAAATAGCAGAACATTTTGTTCTACAATAGTTCATCATTACTTTCTGAGGAATCCTCGTACTAGGGAGAGTTTTCTTAGTTTTTCTGAACTTTTTTTGTAAAAACACCTAAATCCCTCATTCTTTTATTCAGCCCTTTTGTCAGATACATTTGTTACAACTCCACTCCCTTCAACAATAAAGCCAGGACACTGTTAATCTACAGTTCCACTGGCCAGCATGCTATGGGAAATGATAATCTGCCTAAAGGAAATGAGTATGATAAAGAGACCCATCCCAGCACACACTGGACAATTCTATCTTAAATTCCAGTTGAAATTTGAATTTCCACATGTCTAAAGCAGAACTGGTTTCCTCTCCAAATCAATTATTCAGGACAAAGATCAAGATATCATATGTGAGAATTCTTTATTTTTCCCATTGACAATGCTCATTAACCCTTACAAAGATACTCCACCCTCAGCCACTCCTCATCTCCTTCCCTAGTCTGGGCCTGGAGAAGATGTGTTTATATCAGATCCAGATTTTTACACAGCTTGCTAACCATCCTACCTTCTATCTCTTTGCCCCTCTTCTTTCTCACCAGTGAGAGGTCAGCCAGATCTTCTCAAAAGCAAATCCTTTCTTAGCACTCCCCATCTCCAGCAAAGCAGCTCAGACACACCGAAGAAAGGAATAAGTGTTGGTCAGTGAGGGTGAGGCAGTGGATATCAAACAGTGAATAACTTACACAAGGTAGAGAGAAGAAACTAGGAATACTGTAATACTAAGGGTGTGCCTGAGGAGTTTAGAAATGCTGCCTTCAGTCTAAGACTGTTTAATAAGCTTGTAGACTTCAAAAAATGTTAGAGTTAAAAGCAGCAAGAGATAAATAAATATATTGCTATATTCGTAAGAGAGAACTGCTTTAAATTGAAGATGGGATGATTATACCGTTTCAGACTGTGTGGTGTGATAGAATAGGCTGGCATGTATTTCACCCTGGAGTGGTTTTCAGTTATTTGTAACAAAACTAGATGGAAGAGAGAGAGAGAGAGAGAGAGAGAGAGAGAGAAAGAGAGAGAGAAGACGAAGACGGAGAAGAAGAAGAAGAAGAAGAGCAAAAGGCTTCTAAGCCATCAACAAATACCTACGACCTATGGTAAGAAAAGGCAGACATCAGCCCAGCGAGCATTGGACACAGCTTTAAGGAAGGCTGCCATCCTAGCTGGATGCAGTAGATGGCGGTGGTGTGCTAGAAGAGAACCAGGAGGGTTAGAAGACAGCAAGAGGTAGGTTGTGCAGGTGCAGGTTAAAAAACGACACTATTTTGTCTGAGGAACTGTAAATTGTATTCATGATTCAGAAATCATTATTAATTCATTTTGTATTCATTATCATATGGCAGATTCATTTGGCATTTATGCAGATGTCAGAGTTTAGGCACTTCCAGGAGTGAACCATGCAGTTTCTGACCAGGCTATCAGAGCGCACGCTCCAGAGAAGCATAAGGGAACAGGTAGAAATGCTTTTCTAATCACAAAAAATGTGGCTGGAGATGGTACTGTGGACTTCCCAGAAAATGGCTTTGAGCGTCTGATTCTGTGACTATTGCTTGTCCTCACTACTTCCCTCTGAATATTTTTTTGGCAGGTTAAGTCTGGCAGATGAGAATCTCCAAATATAGACAGCCCTGGTGAGATAAAAATGTAATGATCTTCTTGCTGACCCAGTCACCAAGGGTAAGACAGATAATCCTTTAATAATGCCCTTCAGAAGTTGGTTGTTGTAGTCCAAGTTTGAGGAAGCTTCATAGAGTAGAAAGAGAGCCTTTGAGACCAGATCAAGATGGGTTCTGGTATTGATGCTGCTACTAACTACCTTGGAGACTTAGGGAAAATCAATTAACCTTCACAGGTCTCAGGCTCTCAATCTATAAAATGAAGGGACTACATGACATCATCCCCAAAGTTTTTCTCTGATGCTAAAAATAACAAGATTTTCTGATAGGAGGCAAAAACACGTAAAATGAAATGCTAACACTTCCTCATGACCTACTTCGAATCAGGTGAGTTGTGCAGCATGACATGAATTTTAAAATGTGTATCATCAGTGAGTAAACGCATCACAAGCCATTACACGTGTGATTTATCGCTAGTAGCTTGTGCAGCATCACTTGGAAGTGACAGTTCTTGGTCTTGAAACCGTCCGTAAATCTCAGAAATGACAGAATAGTAATGTTTGAAGCAGGTCTTAACTCTAGGCCTCCTTTCTCACAAATGAACACAATTTGACAAGCTGTGTTTCGTGTTATGCCCTGCACTTCCCAAATGTGTGAAGAGATGATCTATCTTGTAACGTCCGCAAGTTTAAACCAGATCTTCCTCCGTTGTTCCAATCACGCTGGAAATGAAGCAGATACTCAGAGCAGAGAGAAGCCGGTTAACTCTTTGAGGGCAGTGGGCTCTTCCTTCCATGGCAATGTCGAAGCAGAACTATTACAGTAGTTTTTATGTTCCTATAATCTCCCAAAATAGTAGACTATTGCTCTATCCTGAATGAAGAGTGCTGAGTAACTATGTAGATCAAGTAGAAAAACATTACCACTTTAGAGGAAACATGTTTTCAAATCTTTTATTTATTTATTTGAGAGAGAGAGAGAGGCCTCTAGCCACTGTAAATTAACTCCAGATGCATGCACCACCTTAGCACCATAAGCATCTGGCTTATGTGGGTATTGGGGGAATCAAACCTGGGCCTTTAGGTTTCCCAGGCAAGTGTCTTAACTGCTAAACCATCTCTCCAGCCCTAGAAACATGTTTTAAAAGAGATGAACTTTTCCTTTTTTAATATTTTCTTTCTATTTATTTATTTGTGTGTGTGTGAGAAAGAGAGGCACATGGAGAGAGAGATTGGGCGCAAGAGGACCTCCAGCCACCACAAATGAACTCCAGATGTAAGCGCCACCTTGTGCATCTGGCTGACATGGTTCCTGGAGAATTGAACCTAGGTCTATTGGCTTTGCAGACAAGTGCCTTAACTGCTAAGCCATCTCTCCTGCACAAGATGTACTTTTTCATAAATTTCCTTAATTTGGATTTCTTATTTGGAGATGTCTCCATTCATACCATTTGCCTATATTACAATTGGATTACCTATTGTTGGTATTTGATATTTTTGGGTTGATTAGTCTAGCTTTTTTATAGTTGTGCATTTATTAATGCACTAAATTAATATATGTTACCCTATAAGAATGCACAACTAAAAGGTTAATAATCAATACAAAACTAATCCCAATGCATGCATGTTAAAATGAAATGACCAAATAACATAAGGCTCTATATTTGGGACTTCAAAAACTTAAACAGGTCTTCAAAGCAGGATAATTTATTTGAAGAACAACTATCAGAAAGATGACTGGCCATGGATCTTATGCCTCTCTCTCTCCAGAAATGAATGGATGAGTGAAACATGGGAAGAGCAGTCCCTGGGCATCAGTGTTACTAGCCTTTGCTTAATTGTATTATCTAACAAGTGAAGCCGCATTTTTCCTGTATATCTGATGATTTTAAGCTGTCCAATACTATTAAATACTAGATAAATGGAGAGAATGTGTGCATTTCATTAAAGTGCCGAACAATGAAACAAAGTTTTATTCTAACAACACTAAGCATCTACTACACAACCAGAAATGTTATGCCAGGAATTTTAAGATGTTTCAAAACAAGTACTATCTTTTTATTATTTTATTTACTCGAGACACAGAGAGAGAAAGAGGTAGACAGAGAGAAGGGAAAGCTAAGGAAAAGAATGAGCACACCAGGGGCTTCAGCCACTGTAAACGAACTCCAGATGCATGAGCCCCCTTGTGCATCTGGCTTAGGTGGATCCTAGGGAATGGAACCTTGGTCCTTTGGCTTTGCAGGTAAATGCCTTAACTTCTAATCCATCTCTCCAGCCCATAAAATAAGTAGTATCTTGAGCATATAATCTGAAATTTCTAGTATACCATTATGAAAAGTGTCACCCTAAGAAAGGTTGAGAAAGCAATGTTCAAAGGAATGCATTATCTGCAAGTATATTAAAAGTCAACAAGCCAGGCCTTATGGTGCATGCCTCTAATTCCAGCAATCAAGAAGCAGAGGTAGGAGGATCACTATGAGTTCAAGGTCACCCTGAGACTACATAGTGAATTTCAGGTCAGCCTGGGCTACAGTGAGACCCTTCCTTGGGGAAAAAAAAAAGACAACAAGATAAAGTAGGTAAGTAGCTGAAGGGTAAGTAGCTGGAGAATAGGTAGAAATCACTTTATGTTAAAAGGCAAGAGAAATATATGGAAAATCCCGGGAAGCTAAAAGATCATATCATGGTAATTGAACATTAAGTAGTATGGTCTAGCAGAGGAAGAAATGATGTCCAAGCCTACACTGAGGGAGGTGTGGTAAAAGGACAATAAGAATTTTGAGGAATACAATGAGGGTCTGGCAAATGCTCTTCTGAGCCTCACCCAGTTTTGGGTTTATCCTTTTACTTACTGTGTGTCTCCAAAAATGCTGCCCAATTTTGAACAACAGTTTCCTTAGCTTTGAAGGTAATGAAATGATGCCAACCTCACAGGTTCATTTTGAAGTGACACATGGATATGGCAAAGGCACAGGAATGTACTTCAATAGAAGCAATCATTCTGAGTAGGAAGATCCTAAGTGTGGCCAATTTAAATTGCCTTATCACTAAACTCAGAAGAAGACCCTAATACCAGTCTTTAAGCCCCTGTAGTATTTTAAGCTGAAATTAAATAACAAACCTTACATTAATTCTAAATAAACTAAACTTCAGTTATGTCTTCAATTTTCTGTGTTTTTTTTAAACCTGTTAAATTTATCTGCACAGTGCCTTGGCCAAATGCTGAGGGAAGTTCCACATAACCATTGCATCTTGAACTATTTTCCTGCAAGAAGTATGGTTTATTTGGGACTTCTGAATTCCAAATACTTGGACTCAAAATTTCTCATATATCTTAGCTTAAAAATTAAGAAAATGGCTGGGCGTGGTGGCGCATGCCTTTAATCCCAGCACTCGGGAGGCAGAGGTAGGAGCATTGCCATGAGTTTGAGGCCACCCTGAGACTACATAGTGAATTCCAGGTCAGCCTGGGCCAGAGTGAGACCCTACCTCGAAAAACAACCAACCAACCAAAAACCTCAAGAAAATGAATACAGCACAGAGATTTTATGCATACATACTCTCAACACAGGAGACTCTAGCATCTACAGTAGTTACCATCACAGAGGATCATCCTCCTAACACAGAATTAAGTTCAGATGGACTTGTATTACTGTTAGCCACCACCACCACAACAAAACCATAGAAATAATAAATTCAAAACTGGTCTCTTTCCAGAATCTCAGCTAGTCTAGCTCAGTTTCCTCAAGAGCCATGTCTCTGATGCTACCTGATCCCTAGCTCTGAATGTGGCATTTGAGACATATGAGTCCACTGGAGACTGAGAATTTGCCAGACTAGTACAGGTATGGTTTCCTTCTTTGTTCATTCTCCATACTTGAAACCTTATAAATTCTTCCCTGGATTCTGAGCCATGCTTCTTATCCTGACATCTGTTTTATCCACAAAATCAGCAGCTGAGAACTTCAGACCTCAGTTGCTGCTAAAAACTTGGACCTCCAGAGGTTCATGGAACACCTAGACTTAGCTGTGTTAGTTGATTACAAAATTTGCCTTTCGTGGGCTGGAGAGATGGCTTAGCATTTAAGGCGCCTGCCTCCTAAGCCTAAGAACGCTGGTTCCAATCTCCAGCGGTTCCAATCTCCAGGTCCCACGTTTAGCCAGATGCAAAGTGATGCAAGGGCGCAATGCCGCACTTGCCCACAAGGGGGCGAACACATCTGGACTTCATTCACAGCAGCTGAGAAACTGCTGGCGTGCCCATTCTCTATCTGTCTCCCTCTCTCTCTGTCTCTGTGTCTCTCAAAAAAAATTGCCTTTGCTTTGCTTTTGTGGTTTTCAGAAGCAGAACAACTTACTGTAGTTTAGTAGGAAAATCCATCTTTGTCTGTAGCTACACCTTGGTCTGGTCCTTAGATGCTTGTATCCTTTCCTGTTTTCTTCCCAGGATCCCTGGCAAGCTTTGGATAATCTCATCTACATCCCAAATGGACTGATTTCCTTCTTCCATATCATGGAGGAGAACGTTGTGCTAACATTTAATTGACTCTAGTGTTAACTGTTCCTCCCATCTCCCATTCAGACTTTCTTTGCTCCTCAGTAAGAGGCATGATGCCAGGTCCATTCTTAGGCTCTGTAAATTACCTTGTTTATATTGTCTTATTTCTTTATTGGTTTTCATATTCCTTCCTGTGGTAGTTTGAATATATGGCCCCCAATATATTCAGTGTTTTATCAGTTTATAGTTTGCATCTGCAGTCACCTTGCTAGAGGCAATGTCACTGGGGGCCGGTCTCAAGGTGTGGTGGTGGTTTGAGATTCCATTGTAAAGATATGCAAAGTGTGCCTAGTAGGAGTTCCTGAAGTGTGCTGTGGCTTTGGGCTGTAGCTTTGCTCTGTGTGCTGTGTGTCTGGTTGGATTTTTTTCTCTCTCTTTCCTGGTCCTGTGAAGAGCAGGCCGCTTCTCCTGCCATTATGGAACTTCCCCTGGATCTGTAAGCTTCAATAAATAATATCCCTTCCTCCATAACTGTGCCTGGTCTGGAAGTTCATCTCAGCGAACCTGAAGCTGCCTGCTACACTTCCCTTATAGCAAATGTTTTTCCTCTCACCTTCTGTTTGAATCTCAGGGTTCAGGGTTCTTCAGACACACAGAACCAATGGGATGGATGGACACATAGACAGTGAAATAAATGATAAATAGGTGGATAGGTGACAGGTGGATAAGTAGACAGATAAGAGATTTATTAGTGGAATTGGTTCATGTTACTATAGAGGCTGAGAAAAAATCCATTGGACAGGCCCTCTGCAAATAAGATACCATGGGAAGATGTTAGCATGGTTTAGGCCTACATCTGAAAAATCTCAGAATCAGGGGAGGCAATGGCATGACTTGTAGTTTGAGGCTGAAGGCCTGAGAATGAGAGTTTACTGGTGAAAGTCCTGAAGGGCAATGTCTGAAGTATTTGAAATGCAAAGGGCAGCAAGATCAAGGGACAGAAAGGCATCTCCAGGAGGAAGACAATAGATTTCTTTGTCCTCTGTCTTTTTGCCCCTTCCCTGACTCCTAACTCATTGGTTAGAGCCTTCCTGCACTAAGGGTGCACCTTCTCAGTGGGCTCCAGGGGCTCATGTGGCAATAATCTCTGTAAACTCCCTCACAACTGTGGGCAATTCTGAAACTCATCTAGTTGATATCTAAAATTAAAAGCACACTCCTACTCTCATCAGTAATGAACAGCACTTGTTCATTATGCTTTGATTACTAATCTTTCCCTCAGGATGCACTTAATATTCTTTTATTCCCCTTATTACTTCTCACTCTCTTACCAGTTACTCACCATTGATCCTTTTTTTTCCATCTCTCCCTTTAAAATATAAGGTGCATAGAATTTGTGATTAATTTCCCTTTCATATACCCAGGACTAAGGCCCTGACAAATAGTAGATGTTCAAATACTGTGTTGGACAACTATACAGCAGAGGAAGGAGAGGGGGATATTCAAGTTTCCAATGACCGCAGTGAATTTCCTTTGACGTAAACCAGGTAATTCTCAGAGCATTTTATGATGTGTCCAAATGACCTATAATTTAGGCTTCATGTGGCTTCCACAGTCTTTACGGGACAGTTCCCTAACAGCTGTTGTTTCAGGGTTCCCATCTGCTGTCCCAAGGAGATGATTTGCAGTGCTTTCTTCTATGTGAATTCTTCTAGGGAAGTTACTCAAGTGATGGCTGAGAAATTTCACCATTGTCGGAGGAAGAATATTTGCTATCAACATATCTCTCCTTCACTTGCATATCATTTTGACTTAGTGGCAATGACCTTAAGGTATCTCTTAGCTAGGTCTCTGTGCTTCTGGATTTTTTGAAAAAAATCTGTCCTCTGTTGTTTCCAAATATAGACTAATTTCCTGAGTCAAGTCACTTATAACATTTTGAGTGCGCCATATTTAACCTGCTTTTATTTTTCATTTTATTTATAAATCTTTATCTCTAAAGTGAAGGAAGGTGATAATATTTCTTTTCTGAATTAGGGGTTTAACTTGTGATAATGTCCTTCAACCAAGTTCCTCAAAGTTCAAGAGGAAACCATTTCCAATATATTGTATCTCTCTTCTCTGTATGCCATAATTTATTGGTGATTCTAATCAGCCATCCTTTTGTGGCTTAATCTAGCTTCAGTCTAAGCCCTGGAAATCTGCCAGATCAGAGCCCATTCAGTGACCAAATAAGAGCCTATTTAAAACTATATTGTAGGAGGGTTATCTCAAGACCATGAGTGAGCTGCATAAGCCCAAGTTATTAGCTATTGGCAAGACTCTGTCTTTTATTCTTTGTGGAGTTGGATGCCCTTTCAAGTGTGTCAAGAGGCAGGACTTGCAAGTGGCTAATCTAATAACCCCTGTTATTGTCAAATACTAACAACACAAAGGTTAATGCCTCGTCCACTCACTTTATAGCCCACATACATATTAACGCCCTTTGCAGATGTAAGCCTTAGCCAATTGATGACAGGATTTCACCACAAGGAATAAAAATCATTTTCACCTGTCTTGCCTGGAAAGCCTATACGAAGTGAACCTTCACTGAAACTAAAAGACTGCCATCCTTTCAAAACCTAATCCCCATCTCATCCATGCCTGCATCAGTCAAGGTCAGCTACAAAAGTCAGTGTGAGATGTGCTGACGAAGCCCTCTGTGACTTTTCACAGAGCTGTGGAACATACACATCTACTGCAATCAGCTGCTGGGACAAGCTGCTGTGGTCCTAAGAGGTCAAGACCTGGAGCCACACTCAAAGCAGCAATTTAACCAAATGATAATTAGGTTCATATAACACTGGTACGTTGCTGATTCTTGCAAAGGTTCTGGCAATTGTACCAGTATATCACAATTTTAGGATCCCAATAAATGATTAAAGTGCCTTTCCTTACTCTAGTGCTATGTTTAAGTTTGAGCAAGTAAATGCATAAGTTGCTAGGTGAATGTTAAAATGTCATTTTTGTTACTGAAAGAGCCAGAGAATTGATAAGTATACCTCTTTCAAATTTTATTCTTATTAGTTGAACTTACAAATCCCAAATGATAAGATGCCTTTCTAAGGACAGATATTGTCATAGCAAATATATTGTAGAAAGGAAGAGAGTATATTTCAATGACCAAGGTGGACATGGTCTAAATAGGGATGGAAAGGTGCATACAATGTCCACTCCTAACCAACAACCTGTTCAATGTGATTTTACACCCTCCTTTAAGGGTTTGTTGTACCTACCAGTGAGCAAAATGAACATAATATGTATTACTGTTGATTTAAACTCAGTTGGGATTAATTATCAAAAATATTTTAAAAATGTAATATTAAGGTTTCTGTAGGTAGTATAAGTTTGTTTATAGAAAATAATACTTAGATGCTATTTTAAGGCCTGATAGGATTAAACTTCTAATTTAACATAGATACTCAAACAGAGGAAGTGATGATATCATATTATTGATAGAAGTAATATGATAGACAGGAAACTACATTAAAATTAAGAGAGAAAACAAACCAGAAATATTATGTGGAAAAGAAAGTTTACAATGCTTTTCTGGTGACATTATGAAACCTTAATGTTGGTCACAACAAGGACCATTACAACTAAGGAATTTGTGCATCTATTAGTTGTACACAGAGGAATGATTTAACCATTTGAATTAGAGTAAATGAAAGTTAATACAGTTAGTGGAAATCATCTATATAATATGTCCATAAAGAATAAGGAAGCTGGGGAGATGATTTAGTGGTTAAGGCACTTGCCTGCAAACCTAAGAATGCATGTTTGAATCTCCAGGTCCCCCATAAGCCAGAAACTTATTGATGCAAGCATGCAATGTCACACATGCAAACAAGAGGGCACATGTGTGTGAAGTTCATTTGCAGTAGCTAAAGGCCCTGGCACAACCATTCTCTCTCTCTCTCTCTTTTGCCTCTTTCTCTCATAAATAAATAAATAAATAAATAAATAAATAAATAAATAAATAAATAAATAAATAAATCATGGACTGGAGAGATGGCTTATTGATGAGTAATAGGTGGTAGAACAGGAGAGAAGATATTTATAGGAACAAAAGCCAACCATTAAATAGTACTAAAGTAAGAATGTGAGACTTTATATATTGAAGAAGGTAAAATGAGTGTTTTTCATAATTGTTTGTTAAGGTGCTTGCCCACAAAGCAAAAGACAAAGGTTTGATGCCCCAGGAACCTTGTAAAGCCAGATGTACAAGGTGGCACACGACATCTAGAGTTTGTTTGCAGTGGCTGGAGGCCCTGATGCATCCATTCTCTCCCTCTCTTCTTATTTCTCTCTGTCAAATAAATAAATAAAATAAATTTTAAAAATAAATAAATAATTTTTTTTTTTAAATAAAGGGTTCAACCTTCTGTAAATCTGACCATGTGTACCATGGTTTCTTATTTAGTGGTAAGTGCACAGTTTCTGCAAGCTTACTAGATAAACAGATATGGCATTGTGGGAATAATGAAATTTAAAGAAGATTCCCCAAAGCTCAGATTCTGGCTTATCACTTCCTGTACATGCTGCAATGATTGAGTATTCATAAAATATCAGCTGTTGTTTTCTTATATTAATAAGATAGCAGTAATGCTCATTTTAACTTCAAATTCATTTATTTGATCCTCAATAGTTATCTTTGTTCTCCAGAAGGTTTTAGTTCAGTGAATGATAAGAAAGATAATTGAACTGGGTAAGGAATGTGTTACCTAAGCTGGAGTCAACAGACTTCTGAACTCAGTGGATACAACTTCAATTATTTCCCCATGCAAACAGCTCAGACTATAGTAATGTTATTGATGAGGTAATAGGTGGTAGAACAGGGAGAGAAGAAAAATTCTAAATGAACCAGCAATAAGTTTAGAGGACAAATTTATAACCAAGGAAAAGTACAATAGGATGCTCTTTAGAAAAAATAAAGAGTTTTATTTTCCTTTCCTCTAATTTCATCCTCACGCTTTTATGAGCCAAATATTTTACAACCTTATGTTAAAAGACAAAGGGCCTCATTGCATACTATTAAATATAAAATTATAAGAATAATTGCATAAAAATATATTGCATATGGATTTCCTCCAATGCTATTTTTCCAATGAATTTGAGCTCATTGTATTCAGCTGAATCTATTGATTTGATTTCTCCAGAACCTAGATGATTTCTTGCAATTTATCCATTGTTCTCATTTTAATTAACAATGGATATGTAATAAATATAGCAATGGGCAGGCAGTATTTATTCCGTGATATTTATTCAGCAGCTGCAAAGAGACAAACACTATATTAAACAGACCCACAAGCTAAACTGCATGACCTATCAGGTAAGTTTGCATAGGACCCCAAGGTTGTGATTTCCCACTGTGAAGTGATAGAAACATGGGCCTACTCTTTCTGAGCTAATATGTGACCACCAGTATGAACATTAATCTTTGCATCTGTAAAATAAAGAAGTTTCAGCATCTTGAAACTGGGTGCTGGCTGAGTCGTGTTGTGTTTCATTGCCCTCTGGAAGGAACTACCCTGGCACAATCTTGGAGACAAATGGAAACTCACCTGAAATATGTAATAGCCAACAAGATTCTGACTATGGGGATCTGAATAGAGCCTCTGCACATAATCAGTTCTATCATATTTCTTTTTTTTTTAATATTTACTTATTTGCAAGCAGAGAGAGACAAAGTGAAGAGGTGACAGAGAAAGAAAATGGGTACATTATGGTCTCTAGTTGCTGAAAACAAACTCCAGATGCATGTTCCACTCTGTGCATCTGGTTTTACATGGGCACTAGAGACTCAAACTCTAGTTGCTAAACCACTGAGCAATCTCTCCAGCCATATGTTCCTTTTGTTTTTTTCTCTTTGCATTGTTGAGTAGCAAGTACTATGTCAATGGGTGGCATAAAAGCTCTTTTATGAAGACCTTTGAGTCCTTCAGGAAGCTGTGGGACATTTTTAGGGTAGCTCGAGGACTGAATGAAACAGATGCAACAAAAGATTGGTTTATATTGAAGTGCAAAAATGTGGTACATATGCACAGTGGAATTCTATTTAGCTATAAAGATAATACAAAGTCACAACATTTGCAGGACAATGGAGGAAAACTGGAAATCATTATGTTAAGTGAAAAATATTTCAAAATTTGAAATGCTAATATATCATATGCTGGTTCTAGCTTTAACATAATGTATACTGTGTGAGTGTGTTGAAACTAGAAGAGTACATGAGGGTGCGGAGAACTTAACTGAGGCAAGCAAGGTTGATGAAATGCATGTGACATGAAATCAGAAGGAGGGACCCTATGGGGGAAGGAAAAATCAAGGGAAGCATAGGAAAGGTCAGTGGGGGATGAGATTGAAGAATAAGAACAAAATGTAATGACACATAAATCTGAAACTGTCATAATAAAACACATTACTTTGTATGTTAACCGAAAAAGCTAATTTAAAGGCTACTTCCCAGAAAAAAAAAAAATCCCAAACACATATATACTTCTCAGAATCTTCAAAGTCATAAATGTCAGGGTTTTGGATTGTCTCTGAAGAACTACTTTCATTGAAGAAGTATAATTAGGTAAGCGAAAATAATGACAACATCAACAAGAGCAATTCAGAGTTAATGTCACCTTCAATGTTGCTATGTCTTCATATCCCCTTCTGATGATTTTCACTTAGTATCCAGTATGTCTACCTTCCAAATAGCACTTTAAGACCCAACCCAACACTACTGACCATATAGAGTGAAGAGAAAGAGCCTGATATCTTAGAGACCCCTTTGGGGAAATATGGCTATCTTCCTCTCACCATATTTCAATACAGATTATCTTTCCTGTTGTGAGAATGTTGATAAATGTTAATCGCAACCTACATGTCAATTTCCTTGAGGAAAATGATGGCAACACTTTATACCATATTATTGTAGGGAATAAACAGGAAAAAGGAAGCTAAAGTGTAGATTAGTATGTGGCATGCACTGATAGGATGGAGCCTGTTCCTATCATATAAACTTAGACTACTATAGTTACATCTGTTCTCAAGAAAAGAAGCTTTCAAAATTATTTTAGGATTTTCTTCATCTTTCTTGAGGTATAATTCACAAAATTATATAAATATTTAGATAAATATTATATTTATCTGGTGTGTTGTTTTGTTGTGTTTATACATTGTGAAATGATTAATTCAATAAAGCATGTTAATAGATCCATCACTCATGCAGCTGTATTAGCATCACAAATTTCAGCTAAACAATACAATATTAACTGAAATACAATACAAAACCACCATGCTGGGACTTCATGAGCATATTCATTATGCCTATCTGCAACCCTAACCCTTTGATAACCATCTTCTCCCTATTTCCTCTCCCTTTAACCCCTGGCAAGCACCTTTCTAGCTTATATTTCTGCAAGTTTGATCTTTTAAAGATTCAACAGATTCATGATATTGTGATATTTGTTTTTATGTGCTGGGGTATTTGTTTTTAGCATATAGTTTTCCTTGGGCACATCCACATTGTCCTAAATGACAAGATTTCTTTCTTTGTAATGGCAATATGATTTTTTTTATTTGTCTGAAAGAGAACATTAGAAGGAACCACTAATTTTCCCTTTCCCAGTCAGAGAGCTGAGACATGAGGGAGTACTTTATGTGGCTAAAAATTCAGAAAACAATCAGAGGACCAGAGACATAATGCCAGAATTGTCACTGGATAACATAATAACTGTGGGTTATATGTAGGAGGAATTTTCCTGTTATCAAAAATACAAAATTTTTGCACAAAATTCAAACATCACTTCATATAGTTTCCCATGTATACCCATAAATAAAAAATGTTAAAAACAGCCCACTGATATGAAGAGATGCTTCTTAAAAAATCCTTATCTAGATATAAAATGTGGCAAGCCATGAACTGCAATTTGAAGACAAAAAGAAAGGATTTGCTAGAAGAAATGTATCTTTCAACTAGGAAATATTTACTTTTCTGATATTTAGTACTCATTTTCATTAAATAAAACTTATTTTACACAACAAACATAAATAGCTGTATCTATCGGCATCACTCATGAACTTCACTTATACATTTAATAAAACAACATGTTTTTAGCCCATCATACTTCAGAGATGCTTTTCAATTTTTAGCAGTCAGTTATCCTTGAGGCTGAAGGAGCTTGGCTTTTGCATCGCTCAATTCATTCCCCATGAATATCGAACGTTGTTGGGTGATGTGAATTATAGTAGGTAAAAGAAAAAGCAAGTTCCATCAGAATTATTGCTATGCCAATATTACTTCTAAATTATATTTAAAACATGAGTCTGGGGGAGAAGGTATTTTATATTGAAAACATAACAAAAGCACAGCCCGGCCAACATCTTGATGTAAGACCAGTGACCTTCATCTTGAATTGAATCACAACTACAGTGTAATGCATACAATATTATGTGTACTCCAGCAGTTCATAGTAGTTTGTTATAGATTAATGTGCATATCTAGGTTTTAACTTGAGCTTATAACTATTTTTGCTCTCTTGTAATTATTAACACTACTTGGAGTAATGGAGGTGTATGTTTTGTGCTCTAGCCTGATATTTTCTCAGGTAGGCTACTAAAATCAAGCCCTTCAAACTAGCAATTGAGAGCTTAGTATATTTGTACTATCTCTGTCAAAGTTTTCAGGGAGAGCTCTTGTTTTCATCCTCAGTGAGAGCTACTAAGATATCTCAGTTAATAATGCTCATTTATTTTTAATCTACCCCACAAAGGGACCAAAGTAAAATCAGTATACATTTCTCCAAAATATTTATAACATTAGAGAAAATAAAGACAGGAAATGGAGGAAGTTTTTAGTTTTTGAGAGCTTAACATATATTTATATTATTTTGCTAAAAGCTTCATAAAAATGTGTCAAATCTGTCTTTATACTTTGAGAAACCTTGGGAAGCTAGCCTCTGCTAAAAATATCTGTTGATGGGCTGGAGAGATGGCTTAGCAGCTAACGCACTTGCCTGTGTAACATAAGGGCCAGGTTTGATTCTCCAGTACCCACGGAAACCAGATATACGGAGGGGCACATACATCTGGAGTTCAGTTGCAGTGGCTGGAGGCCCTGGCATGCCTATTCTCTATCTCTGCCTCTTCCTCTCTCTTTTCCTCAAATAAATAAATAAAATATTTTTAAAAATTTAAAAAAAATCTGTTGAATTACTAAATATAGTCCCTGCATTTACTCTTTATATAAACTACTTTTCTAAGCTGGGCATGGTAGTACATGCCTTTAATCCCAGCACTTGGGAGGCAGAGGTAGGAGGATCACCATGAGTTCAAGGCCACCTGAGACTACATAGTAAATTCCAGGTCAGCCTTGGCTAGAGTGAAACCCTACCTCAAAAAACAAAACAACCAAAAAAGCAAACAACAAAAAAATACTTTTTTTCTAGCAGTAGACTAGACAGATGTTGTTCTGTTGTGCTTATGAAAATTTAGGACAATAGCAACTTATTAAACCTATTTTATGAAGATTTCTTATTTATATTATCATACTCACCAGAATAACTATATGAGTTGGGATAGTTTTACCTTTTTTCACAGATAGGTAAACTAACACTTATAAGTTAATAATTTGGACCCACTACATAATGGCTCAGGTGATATTTCTATATGGATTAAGCCATTAAAATTATAATTACATTTAGGTGAAGGTATTACCTGGGCTAATATACAATACAGCTGACTATCTACCCCAAGAGTCACCTTGGATGAATGGAAAGGCAGGACTCCAATCTCTTCACAGTCTGCTATATGTGATGGCAGCTTCTGCTGAGAATGGGGATATGATAGTTCATATGAATAATTGGGTAGGAGGAATCACTTCTAACATGTGTACCACAGTAGAATAGTGGATATTATCTAATTGAATATTTAGAATATTCTCAAGACAAAGAAATAATATATGTTTAAGATAAAAGATATGCCACTTACCCTTGCCTGATCATTATACATTGCATAAATTCATAGTAATTTCATGTTGTATTTCATTGTTATTTTAGAGAGAATTTTATATGTGTAGGCCCTCTTATAGCCCACAATTGGTGGGAGCTTGATATTGCAGAATGGGCTCATTTTTTGGACATGGTTTTGACTTGTTTCCCAGTTCCAGCTATGAGTTCCATTCCACTGAGTGGATCTGTTAACCAAATCAAGAGCAGTTGGTTAACCACCATGGCTGTGTGCCACTATTGCACTTGTTTGAGCATCACGTCAGGTTGTTTACTGCTGAGTTGTTTGGACAGATATTGGTAATTTTCCCCCAGTCACTTGTGTAGCACCCTCTGGCACTAGACAAGCTAATTGTCTGGGGACTGACCCTCTTCCAGATTCCATCCAGGTCACTCCATGTTCCATCCCAACAACATATGGTGTCTTTGGCAGTAGGATCTTACCATTAACCTTTGGTGGGTCATCAAGAACTCTGACAGAAATCTGTCTTCTTTTGGGAAACATTGCAGGCCTTCTGATCAACAGCTCATTGTGAAAGTTAACTGCATGCTGGTACTGGGAGTTACAAGTCAGTGCCAAGGAAGATGAAAGAAGAGAAAGATAGGTAATATAAAAGAGAGAGTATAGAGAGGAGAGGAGAGGGAGAGAGGAGAGGGAGAGAGAAACAGGAAAAGATTAATGTTAATCTTCATGATATCCTCTCCAGGGCCCTGTGGTTCAGGTGTTCCCTCTACGGGCCTGCTGAAGGATCAGTGTTTTAGCCTGTTGTTCAGAATATAGGATTGACTCAATAATTACAGTCTGCAACTGAAAATAATCTAAGTGCCCATGAACAGAGATATAAATACAAAGGAATTCTAGTTAGAAATAAAAGGTGCAAATTGCTGAGAAAATTCAGATCAACTTCACGAATATGCAAAATAAACAAAGTACACTATTTTTTGACAGCTGCTTCAACAAAGTACCACAAACTTAGTGCTATAAAATAAATTGAATCTATTATCTCACATTTGTAGGGTCTCACTAGAATCAAGTCAGTGGAGTTAGCAACTGTGTCACCTCCTCCCAGGAATTTTAAGAAAGAACTAACATCCCTCCTATATTGTTTTTTTTCCACATGGATTCCTTCTTTTGTAGTCCTTTTCAACCTTCAAATTCCTAATGTTTGAACAAGTCTTTCCATAACATCATCTCTCCAGCTTTCACTCTGGCTTCCACATTTAATATATTAAGCAGATACAGATAGGTCTAGATATTTTTATTTAATGATCAGGTGATTAGTCATTAAAATTTCACATTTTGCCTTAATTCTCCCCTACCTTGCCATATAATATCGTGTTCTGAGATTATGAAGTAAACATTTTAGGAAACATTTTTTCTATGAAAAGAAGATATGCCAAAAATATGCTTTATGTCTTTCTTTCAGTAATATTATAGAAGTGAGAAAGTGAATTTTGGTTGAAAAAGCAGAAGAAAAAAGAAACATTTGATGCTCTTTTTCATAAAATTAGAGATTGATAGGCATATTGCAATATTGGGCAATATTAATTTGTATATTTTGATGTTTCTTTGTTACATGAGTGTGAATTATATATAATATGTATATAACTATTATGTAATTAAATGTAAATTTTATCCCAAAAGAAAGAGACCTAAAGCAAGCAGCAAAATTTTGTGAAGATTATTCATGTGTCACTATTAGGAGAATATGTATTCAAGAGTGCCAGTTGCTAAAAAGTAAATAGGCAAAGGAATTAACGAGTGCACAGAAGATATATAGATAAGTGACATATAGATATGTGATACATATGTGTGATACATCTGTGATACAAGACATGTAGGTATGTGATATGTCAAGCATGGAAATGGATTTGGTTAGAGTCATAGTAGGTTAGTTTTAAGTCTGAGTGTTTCTTAAATTTGGTTTAATTTTGTATATATCTAAATGTTGTAGCATGTTATAGGTAGAAATGGGCATTGAATTTGGTTGGTGCACTCATATAATCTCTTGCATTATATTCGAATGTGCTCTCTCTTCTCCTGTTGGGCAATGATTCTGGCTGCATTGCATCTCTCAAATTGAGCTGTGATTTGTTCTCACTGAGGTGAAGAGCTCACCTTCTCTCTAAACTCTTCTGCTGATGTCCAAACTTAAGATCTTTAGAAACTGTGGAAAATGAGTAAATTCCAATTCATAACCCAACTCTATATGAGCATACCTGGTGGGGCTAAACTAGTCCTTTTGACCCTCAATCCTGGCAAGTCTGTATGTGTGCATGGGGGGTGGGTCATGTGGGTATGTTTTCTTCTGCATACGAAGTCAGGAGTTTATTTAAAGATCCCAACACACATCTCTATCATAGCAGAATCTTAAAACAGAGGCTGCAACAGTATGCTTACTAAAGGATGCTATATCAAAGCTGATTTCTATTACCCTCCAAGAGAGTCTTTGTCTAAGCAGAGAAAACAGAGAGCTATTATCTATCAATGATAGAAATCCTGTCACTTTATTCTATCCAGCCTCTGATGCTTGCATGCAAACTCATTCATTTGTCACAATAGGCTCTAGTGGAGCATGTGAACAGCCCATTATCCTCTCGTGAAGGATGTTGATCCTTACCCTATCACAGCCTGTGGTACAGTGGGATATGCCCTTTGAAAAATGATGAAATATGCCCTCCACTTCAGAGAATCTGAAGTTACTTTTCTAAACTCTGAACTTTCCTTTTTTTCTGGTATATGTGCATGGGGTTTTCTATACACACAGCTTCTTATTATATATTTATGGATGCTTCTCTGTATGTGGTCAATGGGACTACATTCCGGACTACATTCCAATTTGATTTTAAAAGTGAAGGAGTTGTGATTGGGGAAAAACATGCACACTCAAAACACACACATGTATGTATGTATGATGTATGTATGTACCACATATCCTTTAGTTGGTGAGGATTCAAGATACATTTTGGGTGCTTTCACAAGTGCCTAAACAAAATGAGGCCATTTATTAGGAAACTACAAGGTCAATGACAACAGGCCTCTGAATACAAATACTAATTTGTCTCCAACTATACTTCCATGTTTCTCTCCTCTTCATGCCTCTGTACAGGACAGAGTACCATAACTAAGATAACATCACTACTAATACGATGGGGCCTTTCCCTTGGCACTGAGCTTAACAACTCTCCACAGTGTGGATAAATTCAATACTTTCATATGAAAACCCAGACCTGGTAAAATCACAACCTCAGCTTGTCCCTAGTGAGGCTCTTGTTGGCAGTAGTTCATGGATGATAAATTGCTTTGATTCTAGGGAGCAGTGATGCTTGCTACTTAAGGTGAAACTTATGAAAATACCAAAACCTCTTTTGCTCAGATACACTCAACCCCTAATTATTCTTTGTTGGATCATTTTTCACTTGTAGCTCAATGTTTCCAACAGCTTGCTGAGTTTCCTATTGTTAAATCACTCATCCAGTAATGCTGATTTTTTTTTTTTTGGTCAACTTTAATTTGCTTTTCTTCATTGGCTGATCATTTTGTTTGTATTTCTCCTCAAATTCCTCCTAGTCTTATTTTGTTATTTCTTTGATAGGAGGTAAGTAAATTTGTGTTCATTCTTTTATTATTTGCTTCTTTGATGAGAAGTTTAGAACAATCTACTGGAAAAATTCAAGCAGACATACATGAATTTCCCTAAGTGTAGAAAAATGAATCCAATTTGAATCATGTTTCCTTTCATTCATCCTTATTAATTTGTTATTCACGGTAGCTTTCACATATGTTCTTTCACATATGAACTTTTGGGCAAGTAAAATTCCTTTCAAGCAGATTAATAATGAACCCATTCCTAAATAATTATAATAGCTTGTAGACTATGTCATGCTATAAAGGGAATAAAGAATAAAGGGAAAGTGCTATACCAATTAAAAGCAGTGGGAAAAGATCTGTGATACATATAAAGTGTAAATGAGTGGTGATTAAGCAACATGGGGAGGGATGAAACATTAATCCATGAACAGTGAAAGTGGAAGACCATCTCATTAATTTAATAAACAACTCTTTAATCTGATCTCTCATGTGATAATCCTCCTTTTAATAACCCTTATATAGTATAACACATGAACAATAAATATGTATTGGTTTATTGGCCATTGTCATAAGAAAATCTCCACTACAATCTCAATATTTATCCCCACCCCAAATACTTACTGCTGGCACATTGTAATTCTTTCTTTGGGAAGGAATACTATCGTTCTATCTATCTATCTATCTATCTATCTATCTATCTATCTATCTATCTATCTATCTATCTATTTATCTCTCTATATATATATATCTAACAAGTTTGGTAGCATTATTCCCTCACTCCAACTCCCATTACTCTGGGGGGCCAGAAAGTGAGGTTATGGTATTCACTGTAGGGTCATGAAGGTCTCAGTCAGTCCCTATAGGGTAAACTGGGGACCCAGCTTCAGGGTGTCCTACCCACTGTGTGACTTTTACAATCTTACTGCTCCCTCTTCTATAATATTTCCTGTGCCATGTTCAAGAAAATGTGGGTTGGCACACCAAAACTCTCCTAAATAACTTTGCATACCCCCATTAGCCCAAATTACTCTCACTCTTGCTTGGATAATCTGTTTTATTTTACAGATGGCAGAGAAAATGGAGGAGCATGTACATCCATCAATAAGACTAGAATGGAGCCTACCATAAGACTTTCCATCCCCAAAAGCTTATCTTTTGAATTACTTTAACAAGTTATATTCCTACTTTCTAATTTAAGGCAGATCTTTAGTCTTTTACTTTCATAATTTCTTTCATGTCTTTAAATATTGACTTTTATGTTTTCCTAATGTCTCCTAGTGACTTTCCCAATATTATGAGAAATCAGTGGTATGTTAGTTAAAGTACTGTGACATTCCTATAATAGTGGAAATTCTTTGACATATCAATAAGTTTTTAAACTTTATTTTGATGTACTTTATTTTGATTACATTTTTAGAATTATCTACCAATTATCTGTTTTTTAAAGAATGTTTTAATTCAAACTATATTGTTAAATAAGATGATGGGCCTTATTTTAAATTTTTACTTATTTTTGTTTTCAAAGAAATCCACCAAAAGTTTCTAGCTATTTCTACATCTCACTCTCTGATTCATACAATTGGTCCTAATCATGTTATTATTATTTTTTTTTTGAGGCAAATCTAACAGAATGGTCTTTTTTTCTTCATGTGAGAGAGCAAGAATGAGAGAGAGAGAGAGAGAGACAATTGGTGCTCCAGAGCCTCCCTCTGTTGTAATTGAATTCCAGGTGCATGTGCCTCCTTGTGCACATGTGTGATCTTGAGTACTTGCATCACCTTTTACATATGGCTTACATGGGATCTGAAGCATTGGACATAGTCCCTTAGGTTTTACAGGCAAGTTCCTTGTAGTAGACAGCTCCAGGTTCCCTGAAATGAACTTCCAGACCAGGCACAGTTATGGAGGAAAGGATATTTATTGAAACTTACAGATCCAGGGGAAGTTCCATAATGGTAGAAGTTGGGCCAATCAGAGAGAGAGAAGCCACAAGCCAAAAGCCACACAGCACACTTCAGGAACTTCAAGTGGAATCAGGCACTTTGCATATCTTTAGATTGGAATTTCAAACCCACCATCACACCTTAAGATCCACCCAGTGACACCTCCTCCAGCCAAGTCACTACAGATTCAAACTACAAACTAATAAAACACTGAATATATTGGGGACCACCTTTTCAAACTACCACATTCTATCCCTGTCCTGCAAAGAGGTTCAAAACCATCACACATTTTAAATGTATTCAGTTCAATTTCAAAGGTCCCCACAGTTCTTTACCAACATAAGGTAGTTCCAAAGTCCCAAGTCTCCCCTGAGATTTAAGATTGTCTCTTAGCTGTGAGTCCTGTAAAATCAAATAAGTTATATACTTTCAATATATAAAGGCACAGAATAAACATTGTCAACTGGTAGAACAATGCAAACTCAACAACCATGAATCAAATATCAAACTTCTGCAGTTCAAGTCCAGTGACTGGCAGTCTCCAGGTTTTCCAATTCTGCCCCTCCAACTGGGCTGAGAAGCCACAGAAACTGCCATCCCTAGCCAACAACCTCCATGGTAGCTCTTCCACAGTCCCAGTATATTTAAAACATCTTTGGGTCTTCATGTAAACCATGGTCCATCTTCTAATGGCTTTGTCAGCCTATCAGGGTCATCACACCATGCCTCATGCCATGTCTCAGCAGCAGCTCCTGAAACCTTGTACATTTCATGACCACTCCACACATTTTTCATGGTCCAAAAGCCAATACCAACTATGCAGGACATAGCCATATTCTTAATTCAGGGATGAAATAAATCGTGATCTTGAAAAGCACTTTCCTTCTCCAGTCAACTCTTTCCAAAAGAGTTTTCATGTCTGTCATAGTCTTTCCTCAGGCATCCTCTCCATTGTTTTAAGATTTTACTTTTTATTTTATTTATAGGAGACAGAGAGAGAGGGAGAGAGAGAGACACACACAGAGAGAGTTACAATGGGCATGCCAGGGCCGCTAGCCACTACAAATGAACTCCAGATGCATGTGCTACCATGTGCATCTGGCTTATGTGGGACCTGTAGAATCGATCCTGTGTCCTTGGGCTTCGCAGGCAAGTATGTGCCTTAACCAGTAAGCTATATCTCCAGCCCCTCTCCATTGTTTTAATGTAAAGCATTTGGGCCTTCTTCCTTAAGACTGCTAATAGGTTTCACAACAGCAGCTTCAGTTTTGGAGGAATAGCCATGGACTTGTTACTTACAACTGAAAATCACCTTCTGGGGCAGTTGACCAAGTTTTATGGACTATTCTGATGAGAGTTTTAAGAATGCTAAGCGCAGCGAGAATTGTATTTGGTGGCTTGGCTTATAAACTTTTTAAGGGGAAGCAAAGACTGCAGAGGGCTTTGTTGTGACTGGGCTACTGGCATAAGAGCTGGCTGCACATGCCCACAGAGTTTAATCAAGGTTAAATTTGTAATGGACTGATGTGCTTAACTAAAGATATTGAACTGAGAGATTTAAGATTTTAAGTTGGAAAACCTGAAGCAAATTAAAATTATGGGCACTGAAACTGGTTTTAGCTTCCTGAAGCTGCTATTATGCCCCACCACAGGCATGAAAGGAACTCAGCCAAACAACTGTGGACAGTAACCACTGGAACCATGAGCTAAAATCAATGCTTCCTTCACTAATGTGACTTCTCTCAAGTATTTTTTCACAGTGACAGAATGACGATTGAAACAATATCTCTCTATGTGTTTTTCATGACCATTTTCTCATTTTGTCGTACTTGTGACATCTTTCCCCTTGCCAAAATATTAGTCTACTTTTAAGGTCTCAGGTCTGCAATGAAGCATTTCTTTAATTTATTTATTTGAGAATGCCAGAGAGAGAGAGAGAAAGAGTCAGAGAGAGAGGGAGAGAATGGGCACACCAGGACTTCCAGCCACTGCAAACGAACTCCAGATGCATGTGCCACATTGTGCATCTGGCTTACATTGGTCCTGGGGAATCAAGCCTATAACTGGGGTCCTTAGACTTCTCAGGCAAGCACTTAACCACTAAGCCATCTCCAGCCCAGCAATGAAGCATTTCTTAATGTCCCCACTCATAATTAACCAATGACTCTTTCATTTTTACTCTGTGCTATATATACTTATTATTTTATATTCATTTCTTTTTACTTTAGTAAAGTAGAAGTATTTGTCATTCAGGCTGTTGACATTTAGTGCCATCCATCCACTCACAGAAGTTTCTAGGATGCATAAGGTCTGACTTTTCTGTTTTTTCTTCTGCTTAGTCATTTAGTGAATATCTGATCTTAAATGGAAACATGCTGTTGCAGACAGCTTCAGGTTCGCTGAGATGAACTTCCAGACCAGGCACAGTTATGGAGGAAGGGATATTATTTATTGAAGCTTACAGATCCAGGGGAAGTTCCATAACGGCAGAAGTAGCGGCCTGCTCTCACAAGGCCAGGCAGAGAGAGCAAAAGCCAACCAGCCACCACAGCACACAGAGCAAAACAAACTACAGCCAAAAGGTCACACAGCAGACTTCAGGAACTCCTGCTAGACACATTTGCATATCTTTACAATGGAATCTCAAACCCATCACCACACCTTAAGACCGGGCCCCCAGTGACCTTGCCTCTAGCAAGGTGATTGCAGATGCAAACTATAAACTAATAAAATACTGAATATATTGGGGGACATATATTCAAACTACCACATTCCGCCCCTGGCCCCCAATATATTTAGCTCCTGGTCCCCAATAGATTTATAACTATCACACATTGTAAATTGTACTCAGTCCAATTTCAAAGGTTCTCACAGTCTTGATCAACTTAAGATAGTGAGTCCTGTACAATCAAACAAGTTAAATACTTTCAACATGTAAAGGCACAGAGTAAACATTTTAACTGGTATAAGGCATAGCAAGGAGAGACTAGAATAATGCAAACTCAATCACCATCAGCCATCATCAAACTTCTGCAGTTCAAGTTCAATATAACCAGAGACTAACAGTCTCCATGTTTACCAATTCTGCCCCTCCAGCTGGGCAGAGTCGCCAGGGAAAACTTTCATCCCAGTTCAACACTGCACTCCATGGTAGTCCTTTTGCACAGTCCTGGTATATCCAAAACATCTTCAGGTCTCCATGCAACCCACAGTCCATCCTCCAAAGGCTCTTCCAGCCTATTCCTGAGGGTCTTCATGCCCTGCTTCATGCCACATCTCAGCAGTGGCTCCTGGAACCGTGTGCAACTCATGACCATTCTATGCATTTTTCATATTTCCAAAACTAATACCAGGTGTGCAGGACACAGCCATATTCTTAATCCAGGGACAAAATAAACCATACCCTTGAAAAGCAGGTTCCTTCTCCAGTCAACTCTTTCCAAAGAGTTTGCATTTTTAGCAGTCTTTCCTCAAGCATCCTCTCCATTGTTTTAATGTAAATCAAGTCAGGCCACCTTCCTTCCACCTTCCTTAAGATTGCTAATGTGTCGACAATAGCAGCTCGGTAACCTGAAACCAGTCTCAGTGCCTCTATAATTTTAACTTGCTTGAGGTTTTCCAACTTAAAATCTTAAAATCTCAGTCCAATATCTTCAGCCAAGCACATCAGTCCATTACAAATTTAACCTTGATCAAACTTTCTGGGCCTGGATAGCGGAACGTAGCCATCCCTTATGCCAGTAGCCCAGTTCCAACAAAGTCCTCTGCAGTCTTTCCTTCCCCTTAGAAAGCTCATAAGCCAAGCCTCGAAGTTCAGTACTATCTGCACTTAGCATTCTCAAACTATCATCAGAATAGTCCATAAAACTTGGCTTACCACTCCAGAAGGCATCTTCAGTTGCGAGCAGCAAGTCCATGCCCATTCCTCCAAAAGAAAGGTTCCAAAAGACGAATATCCACACGGTCAGGTTCATCTCACCCCACACTCCTCGGTACCACTTTACTGTTGCAGACAGCTTCAGGTTCGCTGAGATGAACTTCCAGACCAGGCACAGTTATGGAGGAAGGGATATTATTTATTGAAGCTTACAGATCCAGGGGAAGTTCCATAACGGCAGAAGTAGCGGCCTGCTCTCACAAGGCCAGGCAGAGAGAGCAAAAGCCAACCAGCCACCACAGCACACAGAGCAAAACAAACTACAGCCAAAAGGTCACACAGCAGACTTCAGGAACTCCTGCTAGACACATTTGCATACTCTCTAGCAAGGTGATTGCAGATGCAAACTATAAACTAATAAAATACTGAATATATTGGGGGACATATATTCAAACTACCACACATGCTAATAACCCTCACGACTGATTTATTTTTCTTTTCTCATTCTAAGAGATAAAGCTCAACAATAGCTAAAGGGCATTTTCTCTGCTTGAAAATGGTTTTCAAAAGATTTTACATTTCTATGGTGCAAAGATTATTGTTTTCTCTTTTTTCCCTTTCCCTAGCTTCCAGATTTAATATTGTTTACATTAATTAAATTGTAAAGGTTGAGGTTTGATCTTATACTTTTAATTTGGAAAAAGTACAGAAAATCATTTGATATTTTTATTTGTGACAATTATTAAAGAGAACTATTTTTTTTTCCTTAAGTGTACTTGTCAATGATGATAGAGTAACAGGTAGCTTTAAAAAATCACATATTTAAGGTGAACTCCACTATTTAACTGGCATCATTGTTCCCTGAAATGGAAATCCCATAAAACTAATGATGCACAGCAGATATGGGCTTTTTCTTGGATAGTGCTACACATTCTTAATTATGGTCTGCAAGTTAATGATACACTGAAGGAGTCAATTCACCATCTTTTACAGTGTTGGCTACTGAATTTCACACTAGAGATTTTGTGCTTCTGGTTTATAAAGAAGAACTAGGTATTGTTGTTTTAATGAGAACGGCTGTGAAGAAAAACTCATTAAAAGGTAATATATTCAGATGTTCTTTTTTGCCTTGCTCATCAAACCGGTCAGGAAATCCTCAACTCACACTTCCTTGCCTATTGTGATTTGCAAGTCAAATGCTACCATAGGTTCATATATTTAGTGCACTGTTTGTAAAAGTTGTGTTATCTTTGGTACTAGAGCCCTGTTAGAGGAAGTAGGTCATTGGAGGTGGGTCTTCAGGGTTTATAGTCTGCCCCTCTTCCTGTTCCCTGTCATTTCCTGCATCTGTCTTAAATGTTATGAGCCAGAATGCCATGCCTCCCCTGCCGTAATGGACTATAATCCCTGAAATATCAGCTAATATAAGTCTTTTCTGTCCATAAGGGACTTCTGGTCAGGTATTAGTTCTCAGCAACAAGAAAGTAACTGATGCACAAAGCTTCCCATAAGAAACTGAAAGAATCAAGGTGCTGAGACCTGCCAGCTTCATTCGTGCCATGCCCATGCAAGCCTGAAGGAATGCACTTCTATCCAGACTTCTATTTGATAACAACTACTCATGCTTGGACACCTACCTTGTCCCATTTCTTCTCCTTGGCTTCCTTTCTGGGGCTTCTCATCCTCTGAACAATAATGACATATAGGGATCAGCCTCTCCTGCCTCTTCTCAGCAGCGGGGCAGCAATTCTGCATCGTGCACTGTGGGGACCACTAGTGACCACAGATGAACCAGTAAGATCAGACCCAAGATTGGCACACAAGGTCAAAGACACTTAGTGATGCACTTGAACTGCTAAGGGAAAAGGATGGCTTTTCCAGGCAATCTATAGTTCAATATTGACAGGAGCATTAGAAGAAATTTCAGATTGCTTTTTTTTTTTTTTTTTTTTTTTGCTGGCTAGAAAGTCTTGTAACGGTGGCAGGCAGGGGGCAAAAAACCTTTGGTGGCTGACAGTGAAAATACTTGATCTGAGCTCTTAAAGACTTTGTAGATATTTCTATCCAAAGAAGAGTGCCGAGGCTGCATTAGCTGAGTCCTTGAGATGCAATTGAGGAGGTGATGCTATTTTCCTTCTGGCTAAGAGAAATGGCAGAGCCTCTTTCTAACAAATGATCACAAATTGCCTAAGTGTCTCTGAGGCAAGAAGAGGACTTGCGTGTTAGTAGTAATGCAAGCTGCTCTCAGAGTTTTGAGCGGTCCACACTATAAGGAAGAAAAAGAGCCTGAGGATAAAGCTTCCATGTCTGTATCCCCCAAGTAAGAGTGATCAAAAGAGAATGGCTTTCAGTTCAGCAGATTTCAAACTCAATAATCAAATGCAGAGTGGGACAAAGTCAGAAAGTAAGGTGAAGTGAAATATGGACATCGGAGAGAAGGAGAATAAACAAGTTTCTCAGCCAGAGTTAAGCTGGTTGTCAACTCTGTCTTTAACTGTCTCTTTCTTTCTTTCTTTCTTTCTTTCTTTCTTTCTTTCTTTCTTTCTTTCTTTCTTTCTTTCTTTCTTTCTTTTCTTTTCTTTTCTTTTCTTTTCTTTTCTTTTCTTTTCTTTTCTTTTCTTTTCTTTTCTTTTCTTTTCTTGTATTAAGTTCTGTATAAAGCTATGAGATTCCTTGTATGGAAATGCATAATCAAAAGCACACACATATTTTTAGTTTAAATTTAGAGGAGTTCTTGTACAATACTGCTTCAGGCCATTTTGACCAAGTTTGAAATTTTTCTTCTGAGCAATCTAGGTCAGCTGTTATATTCCCTGGTTCTTTGTAAATCACTGTGCACATACACACAGAATGTACAGATTTATAGTAGGTAACTCTTAAATTATGCTCATACCTAGTGTTACAAAAGGTCATTAGAAGCCCCAGAAGAGCAGCATATGTATGTTAGATTCCCATCTATGAGAACTGGTTTTGCAGAACATAGACATGATGTTTTTGCTACCTCACAGTTAGGCTTTTCATTCTTCCAGTAAACATGCTGTTGATGGCTAAAGATAGTGTACATTATTTAGGAGATGTGCCTTAGGTGTATTTAATAGATGTTATCACAAATTTTATCAGCTGGTGGAGTAATTTGCTTAAGTGTAGAACCTTTAAGAAGTAGAGGAGTAGAGCCTTTAGGGATCAAGTGGGTCACTGGGGGTGGACCTTGAAGTTTTGTAACCTGGCTTGCCTCTCTTTGTTTTCTCTGCTTCCTGACTACAATATGACCAACTGGTACCCTGCTTCTGCCACTAAGTCTTCCCTGTTATGACGAAAAGTATCCTCTTGGGATAGTAAATTAAATTAAACCTTTTCTTTCCTTAAATTGTTTAATTTTTTAATTTGCTCATGACAAGTTGAAAGTAATTAATGCAGCTGGTGATACTGACCATTTTTTATAGATTCAATGTCCATTTTTATCAAATCTTTTGAGAATTCTGTGTTCATGTATTAGTCTATTTATAACTTTCATTGTTTGATTATTTAGTAGATTGAATTCTTTATATATTCTACATATTAATCATGTGCCAGATATTTAGTTAGCAAAGGTATTTTTCTCATTTTGCAGGCTCTCTTTTCAACTAATTAATTGTTTCTTTTCCTGTGAAATAACTTTATAATTTCATGAGATTTAATTTGTGGATTCTTGGCATAATTTCTTAACTGATTGGCATTCTTTTCAGAAAGTTCTTGCCTAGGCCTGTATCTTGAAATTTCCTCCTTATTTTTCTCTCATATAGCTTCTCAGTTTTAGGACTTACATTGAGGTCTTTGATCCGTTTGGAGTTAATTTTTTTATAGGTTGAGAGATAGCACTCTAATTAAAAATTGTTATTGCCTACTTTGTAACATTTTATTTTTTAAATTTATTTACTTGAGGGGGGCAGAAAGACAGCCCCATCTCTCCAACGCAGCATGAGCACACTGAGCTCAGCAGGTTCTTAGTTCCTGGGTTGTCAGGTGCTTAGGCATTGATTGGGTATTTTCTCTCCAGAATTCCCACAGAGAATCTCAGCTGCAGGCTTGTGATCCATTCTTTTTTATTTTTTATTTACTTCTTTTTTTTTTTTTTTTTTTTTTTTTTTTTTGAGGTAGGTCTCACTGTAGCTCAGGCTGACCTGGAATTGACTATGCAGTCTCAGGGTGGTCTCAAACTCATGGTGATCCATCTACCTCTGCCTTCCAAGTGCTGGAATTAAAGGCATGTGCCACCACACCTGGCCTTTTTTTTTTTTTTTTTTTTTTTTTTTTTTTTTTTCTGTTTTTTGTTTTTGGAGGGGGGTGGATTCTGAGGTAGAGTCTCACTCTAGCTCAGGCTGACGTGGAATTCACTATGTAGTCTCAGGGTGGCCTCAAACTCTCAGGGATCCTCCTATCTCTGCCTCTGGAGTGCTGGGATTGAAGGAGTGTGCCACCATGCCTTGCTTTGTGTCCTGTTCTTTCAGCCTCAGTCTCAACAGCATCTCTCCACCCATAATGCTGTCCTGGTTCACCAGAATCTCATTTTTCTTTCTTTTTCTTTCTTTTCTTTCTTTTTTTTTTTTTTTGCTCTTTTTATTTCAAAGATGGAAAAACTTAACTTTAACTTTGAACTCAGAGGTTAACTTTCATCAACGTAATGTGGTTCACTCCAACTATGGACACAAATGTCAAATAAAAAGTGGTGACAGAAAAGAGAAAAAAAAAATGTTCATCACATTAAAATGCTAATATAGGCCAGGAGATATGGCTTATTGAATAAGGTACTTGCCTTCGAAGCTTCAAGCTTCAAGATTTAGGTTCAATTCCCCACATAAGCCAGATGTACAAGGTGGTGCATGTGTCTGGAGTTCATTTGCAGTGGCTGGAAGCCCTGGCAGGCCCATTCTGTATCTCTCTCTCTCTCTCGCTCTCTGTCTCTCTCTCTCTCTCTGTGCTTCTTTCAATCTCTTTCAAGTAAATAAATAAATAGATAAATAAAATATTTAAAATGTCAATATACATGTTTCTGGAGAAAATTCAAGGGATCTTGGGAAGCTGCTCAGTCACAAGGTCTCGCTATTTAGATTAAAAAGTTGACAATGAGCTATGACTTCCCACTAGTCCTTGTTTCTAGATATTTATTTCTAAAATATCTCACTTGAAAGAACGTTTCTTTGACTTTGACTTCAAAAATGAGAGTAACATAACTAAGATATTTTTAAAAATGTAATCTATGTAAATGGTTGATTAATAGAAGTTATGCAATAATGTCCTAAAGTTTAATTTTATCTGTAATAATAAGAATTGAACTGGTGAAATGTTTCAGCAATTAAGGCACTTTCCTTTAAGGCCTAAGGATCCAGAAAGGATTCCCTAGTACCCACGTACAGCCAGAAGTACAGGGTGGCACATGCTTCTGGACTTTGAAGTGGCTAGAGGCCCTGACATGCCCATTTCTTTTCTCTCTTTCTCTTTCATTCTCTCTGCCTCTCTCTCATAAATAGACAAATAAATAAGTAAATAAATAAAACTTGAAATAATTGTGTGTAGTATTAATCTCTTTTTAAATTTTATTATTATTATTATTTATTATATTATTATTATATTATATTATATTATATTATATTATATTATATTATATTATATTATTATTATTTTTGGAGAGAGACACAGAGAGAGACAGATAGGAAGAGGGAGACAGATAGAGAATGGGCGTGCCAGCAGTCTCTCAGCTGCTGTGAACGAAATCCCAATGTGTGTTCCCCCTTGTGGGCAAGTGTGGCATTGCTCCCTTGCATCACTTTGCATCTGGCTAAACATGGGACCTGGAGATTGGAACCGGGTTCTTAGGCTTAGCAGGCAGGTGCCTTAACTGCTAAGCCATCTCTCCAGCCCGGTATTAATCTCTTTTATTTCTCTGATTAAATTTTTCAAGGTGTTGAGAGCCATTCATTTATTTAGTACATTTACTGAGTGCTACAATATGTCAGGGCCTGTGCTGAAATGAATGAAACCTGGACAGTTTTCTCAGGGAGCTCAGAATCTCCAAGAAAAGCCAGTTGATTTTTCAGACAATAAAGTGACTTGGAATAATGGGAAGTGATCAACAGTGCTGGGAAAAATGTAAAGTTATTTGGTTGAACTCAAAAGAAAACATCAGCCGTGTTGTACAAACCTAGTTCCTTGGTTAACTGGGCATGTCACTCTTCAAGTCCTTATTTCTGTACTTGTGGGGAGATATGGACATGAGACTGAAGTAGACTTGAGTGGGAGACATCAGGGCCAAATGCTCTTCTCTCTATTTGCTACCTAGGAAGATTGTATTCATGGCCCCTTTTGAACAGGTAAGATAAATTGAATAACTCCAGTCAATGAATTATGAATAGATCAGTTTCATGCATGACACTGCAGAGATTTTAGCCTATAGAACACATTTCTATAGAGCCTTTTCTCTTTTCTTTGGTACATCAACCCACATTCAATATGGTGTATGCTTTGGTTCTGAGCAGTGAGATGTTCACATTTCCCTCTGCTGATCTTTACGAGACATGCAGAAGAATAAAAACGTCTAACTTTCTTGATATAGGTACATGCAGTTTGGATGATTGTCATTTCTAGAATATTAACGAGTATGTGCTGTTAAATGAAATGCTTTGTGCACTATTGTAATTGTCCATTCATGTGATTTAATGACAAACATAAAAAGGAAATCCCTCCATAATTCTTATTACTATGATAATGTTAGTTACTAATACCTGGTCCTAATTTTTACAACTAAATGCCAATCCGTGCAATATGAAGTCTGTCTGAAAAGATCTTCAAGGCTACATATATGTTCAGATACATGAGTCCTTTCAAGTATGCACATGCACAGTCCTCCTTTACTTTTGTGTTTAATTAATAGTAAAAGTACTTATAAACTACTTAATGGTTAGAGAACACAGTGCCATGGATGTTTAAAGAAGAAACACTATTACAAAGCTTTGGAAAAAAATTCACTTCATTTAAGGCTATATATTAACAGAAGTAGATACATACAGATTTTTTGAAGATATAAAGAAAGAAATGAAGTACAGAAGACAAATGAATGTAAAAAGGGTGAAGCTTCCCCAAGATATTGAAAAGTTTGGTGCAAGGCAACTGAATATGTTTTCACAAGTAATATTTCCTTATAGACTTTCTCTATAGTAGGAGAGCTACTTTCTTATTTCTGAACATTCTTGACACTGCTTAATGTTGTTTTATTGATATTATAAAATGATATAGTTTCACATTATACTTATGAATGATTAACCCTTCTTGAGCCACAGCTAGGGTACATCTTTCTCTAAGGGTACAAACTGTACATTTCTTCAGTATTCATGTAAAACTCAGTTTGCCAACAAAATGAAGCTTACAAAATAAAAGTTGTGACTATTCTATAGGTCTCTTTAGGTAAAGAAATTTAAAAAGGTATTTCATGTGTAGAAAATTAAGTTTTTTTTTTATTTTCCCTCAGAGCAGACATGCCACTATTGCACCTGTTCAGTCATTTGGCCTATTTGGCCAAACTTGAGGTTTCCAGCATCCACTGTTTTCACCACTGATGACTTCTGTCTCCCATACGGTTGCATGCAGTGCAGCTTTATCCAGCTTTCACTTGGCAGGTCTATAGGGAGAAGGTTTTCAGCTCACCAATAGCTTGATTTCTCAGTGACCTTGACACTCAGGCAAGTGAAGTCTTCAGCAATAGGGTCTTACCATCTGTTTCTCAAGGGAAACCAAGGGCCTTGGCAATAGCCTATAATGTTTTGGAGGCAACAGGGACCTCCCTGGACAACAACTCACTGGAAGGTATCCAATCCCTGGCACTGAAATTTTTCTAGTAACAATCTATGGCTTCTAGATGTGCCATTATTCAAAAAAGTAGGTTTACATAAGTCTTATTCAGAATATCTTGAATTTTAACTGACCCTCCCCTGCCCTTCTTTTACACATTCTCTTCCCCTGGCCTTGCTTAGGCCTTTTTCTTGCCTGTAATCTACTTTCATATATACAATACCATCCCCTTAAGTCCTTCCCACTCCTCCCTCCCTTATAGCCTTTTTCAAGCTTTCTGGCCTCTGCTACTGATTTTTGGTTCTAGCTCTCACATAAGTCTATACATTTGTAACTAGGATCCACATATGAGAGAGAACAGGCAACTTTGGCTTTCTGAGCCTGGGTTTCCTCACTTAGTATAATCCTTTCCAGATCCATCCACTTCCCTGAAAATTTCATAATTTCATTTTTCTTTACTGCTGAATCATACTCCATTGTGTAAATGTACCACATCTTTATTATCGGGTGCAATACTATCATGTCTGCTATGGGGAAACCAACTGCTCTGTGATTGTACTGAAGGCCTGCTCTATGGGAGGGAATACATGCCTGGTACTGAAAAACCTAATGAAAAGCCTACGGTAGGGAAGGTCATGAGCCTTAGGGGTGTAAAGCCTGCTCTTGTCTGGCTAAATGTATATATTATTCCAAGCAAACTGCCTTGATAGCACTACACTTAATGTTCATATTCATATATTAATGCTACTCTCACTTCTGGTTAGAGAAGCTTCTCTTCAGATTGCGATGACCATTGGGATGATCCAAAAGGCAACATAGTGCTGAGAAGAAGGGACCGAGGAGTGTCCAGCACTGAAACATTTCTATTACATTCTCCAAAGCTCAGGGTCATTGTGGAAGAGGTGGCTGAAAGAACATAAGAGACAAAGGAAGGGTACGACTCCTTACAATGCAACTGTCCAGACAGAAATTGACCTCGATATCCATGACCTCGCAGCGCCTAGCAATACTTTCACAAGACCCTCATAATAGGAGAAAAAGATAATGCCATCAAATTAAAAGACAGACTAATGGAGAGAGGGAGGGGATATGATGGAGAGTGGAGTTCTGAAGGGGAATGGGGGGGAAGGGAGGGAAATATCATGATTTATTTTCTGTAAGTATAGAAGTTGTCAATAAAAATTTAAAATAACCAAAAGAAAATTAAGTTTTAAAGAGCTATACTCCCAAATCATGGCTACATTTTGGGAATATCTGAGGTATCCTAGGAGTCATACTGGTCCCTTTAAAATAAATTATTTCTCTATTAATGGATTTCCTACAGTATTTCTGTTATTTCAAAACAAATGTACATTGGTTGTAATAGTTGAGGATGTAAATCTAAATTAAATCTAGCTTGTGATTTTCTACTTTCTGTTTTGAAAGTAGGCTCTGAGGTCTTTGTTGTCAAAGTTTTAGTAAACATCTTCATAATTTACTTACAGAGAATTTTAAGTTCAAGGTTATATAGCTGTAACAAAATCATGTCAATTTCCCTTCCACTTTTGTTTGTCTCCATTTATTTAACACCTGCTAGGGTCCAACATGTAATACTGAGATTGAAAAGGAGAGTAAGCAGTAGCCATTCACTTGAGCAGTGATGGCTGCTGTGAGTCCCAATCATAGAGACAGGACATTTGGTGCATTGCAAAAAGACAGTGACTGTGGTCCCTTAGTGCCTTGCATGGTTTTCAGGGAAGGTGCTGCTTCTCTCTGGTTACAGGGCTAGAGGCCAGGACATGTCCAAATGTTTCACAGCTTTCATAAAGTTTAGACTGGAATTTCATATAGCTATACTTATTCAAGCCAAAAAAGCACAGAAAACTCAGTTATATCACAGAACACCCATGCTCAAATTCATACCTAAAACTATCTGTCTTCATACAAGTATTTAAGTTGATTGGCATCTGACCTTTGTGGAAATGTTAATAATCAAAACAGTCTACAATGACATAATAACGTATTCATTCTTATATACAAAATATTAATCAGCATAGTTGGCATGGCCTGAACATCATTAAAGGAATGTTTTGAAATGATGAAAAGTAAAGTCCTGGATCTCCTTCCCATGTTAGTCTTAATTTTTTTTTTAATCTCTGATTTGAACAAATTATCATTTATATCTTCCAAAGAACATATTGCCTCTGCTCTTGAAAAACCCCAATGATCCACACTGTCAGCTTTTATTATTATTGTGACAGGTACTTTAGCATATAAATCTTAAACTAATGAAAAAATGTCATCTTCTTGTTGGAGCTAAATGTTTAAAATGCATCAACTATTCGATTTGATAGACATTTCTTCCAAAGGCTTTGAAGGAATTCCATATTAGAATACATTGTATATGAAAACCTTATCATTTATATCCACCTCCACAGTGGATAAACTAATTGTAAGCCACTTTTGAGAACTAGAATTTCAAAAAATACTTCTAGAAATGACATTTTAAAAATGCCAACCAATTTTTCTGTGCATTTCTCCCTAGACCAAGGATTTTCTTTTTATTTATTGGTTTAATATCAAAACCAATAAAAGTAATATAAAATATTTGGAAGCAGATTTAACATCCTATGCATCTTTGATGGCATTTCAAATATATGAGCTAGTCAATAATTAAGTCATTAATTGGCCTGGATTTTGTATATTTTAATATTATGTCAATTATATACTTTTAGGACAAAGTAATGTTGTATTTTTCAAAAGCTATTTGATCACGTGGATATTTGTAAATTGGAGATTCTCTGACTGCATCTTCAAAGATGCTAATTCAAAAGGTCTCTAGTGTGGGACTCATAGATAATTCTAATAATTCTCATGTGTCATATGAAATCTATCCTTAGGTATCAAGGTGGTTTGAAGGCAATATGTCTCCCATAGCCTCAGTGTTTGTGATTAAGCTTCCTGCTTAGTACCAAGCTGGTTGTGTCTTGCTAGAGGAGGAGTGTTTCTGGGGCTGATTTTGCAATTGTGTGATGAAGTGAGCCAGCTTCCTACAGCATAATGAAGCTTCCCCTTGAAAGTTTAGGCATGAAATAAATCCTTTCTTTCCATAAGCTGTTTCTGGTTGGATGCTTTCCTAGCATTTAAAAGCTAACTGATTATAGTTATACTAATATGACTATAAGTTGTTGTTAGTTTAAAATGCATAGGATTTATTTAAACCATGCCTCTTCTTTTGAAAGAAATGTATTACAATTAACCTTTAAAGGACAAATTATACAAATGAGCCCTATGGGAACCAGTGATATTCATATTCATCTTTCAAGGTTTCTTTCCTAGCCCTGCTCTGCCATGAATATGCCAGGTATTGGATTATCATTGTTTTGTGCAGTCTTAGTGCAATCGACCTTGGAAGTGTCATCAGATCTGAGTGCTACTGTAGGGAGTGGCATTTCTTGATTAAAGCCTAGTCCAAGAATTCTTTGATAATGCAATAGGTAGTACAATTTTCTCTGGGGAACTTGTAGCACAGGCTTAGTTCCATTAGAGATGCAGTGGCTTTTAGATAGTCTCCTTGCTTTCCATCAGATCACAGATCACTCAGAAAGTTCATCATTTGGGCTCTAAATACACATTAAAAAAAGATAAGAGCCATTTTCATTTTTATTCTGGCTGTGTCACTTTAAGAGTATCTTCTGGGTCCAGTTGAGCTACTCTAAGATGAAGCATCCTACATAATGTTCACATGAAGATAGCATTTTAATCCTAATAAAGTTCTAGATGTCTCAGAATTTCATAGTAAATTTCAACCAATCAATCCATATAGGTTTCCTTATAAAATGCACTTTTATGAACTAACACTGTATACCACACATATGTTTGTTTTTTTTTTTTGTTGTTGTTGTTTTTTTTTTTTTTTTTTTTTTTTTTTTTTTTGGTTTTTCGAGGTAGGATCTCACTCTTGCCCAGGCAGACCTAGAATTCGCTATGTAGTCGCAGGGTGGCCTCGAACTCTTGGCAATCCTCCTATCGCTGCCTCCCAAGTGCTGGGATTAAAGGCATGTGCCACCACGCCTGGAACCACACATTTGTTTTTTTAACATTCTCACAAATACTAACAGATTAAAGGTCTGAGTGGTCTTGGTAATGGAAATTTCTTCAAGTTTTTAAACTCAGCATTTCCTGAACTAATTTGCAGGTGACATTCTATTTTTTCATATAGCTTTCTCAAGGAAAGAAATCATCCTAGTGCTTACCTCCTTCTGAATGCCAAATCACAAGCACATCCTACCCTTCACTCAGCACAGACTTAAAAATATGAGCATGTGGGCTCTAACTATGAAAGAAGATGATAGATATTTGTTGAAATCACTCCAAGACCTATAATCCACTTTAAATATGAAAAGCTATCCTTGAAACATTAGGTGCTTATAATCTCTCACTCATCTTAACTCTAGTCTGCAGCAAACTGTCACACTGAAGGTAATATGCAGAAAGAAATACAACCACAAGAAAGTGCAAGAATTTCCATAGTATTCATGCATCTGATTTTAGTGTTACTGAAGCTCTGCATGCTTTGATTTTCATGCTTAGCTCTCTGTCTTGTCCAGAAAATCTATCACTAAATCCAGCCAACAAATTCACACTAACCATTCTGTTTTTTCAGACTCAGTATCATGGACTATAAAACTTCATTTCTTTTGCAAAATATTGCAATATCTGAGTCTATAGTTTACTTCCATAGGAACCTACCTGTAAATGCTGATGATAGTGTCAAATTCCATGTTTGTAATGCTTTATTCTTGGATAAAGAATGCAATTCTGTGACTGGGGAGATGGCTGCATGTGCAAAGTGCTGGCAGTGAAAAGACGAAGATCTGAGTTGAGATTCTCTGGCACCCACGGAAAGTTGGGCATAATGGTGAGTGCCTCTTATCCCAGTACAAGAAACACAGACAAGGGCATCATTAGGGCTTTCTGGATATGTAATGTTATTGAATTAGTGAGTTCTAGCTTCATTTAGAAATCCTGCGTGAAAAAAAAAAAAAAAAAAAAAAGTGGAAAACTGCTGGCATGTCTGTTATGGAGGAAACCAATTGCTCTAGGATTGGATTTAAGGCCCAGTCTAAGGGAGTCAATTCATGTCTGGTATTGAGAACCTAATCAAAACCCTATGGCTAAAGAGGTCATAATCTTTAGTAAGGAAACTACTGTTATTATGGTAAATGCATATATTGTTCCCACCAAACTATCCTTGAAATATTTATGTTGATGTTAATATATTAAAGTTACTGTCACTTTTGCTTTGAGCAGCTGATGTTTACAGATAGTGGTGACTACTGGGGAGCCTCAAAACTCATCAAAGTGCTGAGAAGAGACAATGCAATGTTCAGGAATGGGATATATCTATTACATCCTCCAAGGCTCAGGGACCATTGTGGAAGGGGTGGTGGAATGAATGCAAGAGCCAAAGGAAGGGAGGAGTGCTTTGTAATACTGTTTTGAAGACACACATTGGCCATGGTATTCATGATCTCACAGTAGTTGATGCGAACTCCTCAATATCTTGATAATAGGGAAAATGACAACATGAAAATAGAATAGGAGCTAGTTAGAAAGAATAAGGGATTCAGGGGAGGGGGCTAAAAAGTGTGCAAAGGAAGAGCAGTGTATATATTATATCATATTGAGTATTGATATTATATCACATTGTGTATATGTATGGAAAATTTTAATAAAATGTGTAAGACAAATAGGGTAGAGAGTGATTGATAAAGATGCCTGAAATTGATCCCTACCTTCTACACATGTATGCAAACATATACCTTCAAATCCTCACACACACCTGTGGACACACACATACAAATGTGTATGTTCATGCATGTATACCACACCCATGCAGACAAAACATAAATAGATGAGTATTTTAAAATACTGCAACTCTATTTCCTTGGCATTTCATTTAGTCATCTTTATATAATCCAAAATATCTTTTCTGGTTGGTATGTGTGTACTCTTACCTTGTAACCTCTCAATGCATCAAATGGTCAACGGTTAGAATCAGTGTATATGGATAATGGTTATTCCTTGTTTACTTTTTGGAAGGAACTTGGATAAATTACTTTTTCCTTCCCTATGACAAAATGCCTAGCACAGACAATTTAAGGAAGTTTATTTGGGCTCACAGATTAAAGATTTTGTGTACTATAGCAAGAATAACATAGTGTCTGGTGACAAGTTGGTGGTAATGTGAGCTTATATCATGGCTTGCTTCATTTTGGTAGTAACTGGAATCTGAGAGAAGTCACCTGGGAGAGGGGTTGATCTATAATCCTAATGACCTGCTTTCCTCTAACCCATTTCTACCAGCTAGGCTCCACCTCCTAAAGCTTCCTCAATCTGAAATAGCACCACCATCTAGGGATCAAATAATCTAATACGTAAGCCTGTGGAGGATATTTCACAGCCAAACCATTAAAGAACTGGTGACTTTTCCCTTCCATGTTTACCTGAGGACCCATGGGGCTCACAAAAAGCCATCTAGGCCAGGCTTGGTGGTGCAGGCCTTTAATCCCAGCACTCTGGAGGCAGAGGTAGGAGGATTACGATAATTTGAGTCAAGCCCGAGACAACATAGTGAATTCCATGTCAGCCTAGGCTGAAGAGAGGCCTTACCTCAAAACCCAAAACAAAAAGACATCTATCTTTGATATGAATTTAATCCTTTAGAAAAAAATGCTTGGTCAAGGAATCATGCTTTAAAGAAGTAAGCAATAACCCAATTCTACTAGTAACAGGCCTGGTGTTGTCAATCATTTAGTGAAAAATAAATAAACCCTTGAGCTCTAGGAGACAGGACAAGAAGGGGAGCTAATCTTCAGCAAAACAAAACAATGAAGCAAATATATAGAAATAAATAGAACCAGGAGGAGAAAAAGAATCTTCATTGTATTCAGGCATCTGATTTCACTGTTCTGCAACCTTAGATATTTGACTACATCTCAAATAGCTAATGCTTTTTCTTTGAACAAGCTTATAGCAATCTCAATACCATGGACTTCCATAGAGATTGATTTTATAAATAAATTTTATTTACACATGTTTATTTATGTGTGTTTGTGTGTATGTATAAATGGATGTATAGGTACAGATAAAGATATATGCATGCACATGCATACAATAGAAATCCTACATTCCCTTTCCTTGTACTGGGCTTTCTTATTTCCCTGTCTTTTTGCTTGTTAACATTCCACCCATGCTTTAAAAGCTATCTCAGGTTTAAAGTCCATCTTAGTTTGTCATTCACACTCACTTTATGTCCATGGCATTTTAAATAGTACTATAGTATATATTGCAATGTGTGTGTGTGTGTGTGTGTGTGTGTATGTGCAAAACTATGCTAATGATATCATGTGTAATCTAATCCTTATACCTAGCAACATCTTTTAAACATGGATGAGGGCTGGAAGGATTGCTTTTGGTTAAAGCACTTGCTTGCTAAGCCAAAGGACTCAGGTTCAATTCCCCAGGAATCACATAAGTCAGATACCCAAGGTGGCACATGCATCTGGAGTTCATTTGCAGTGGCTAGAGGCCCTGACCCACCTATTCTTTCTCTCTTTCTCAAATAAGTAAATAAAAATATTAAACATGGATGACATTATTAAAAATATATTTGAATTGGAGATGGGATGAATATCCATAGACTTATTTATTTCCTCTATGGACCTCTTGATAAGAAAGCAAACTCAAAACAAATATCAGAGTAGCCTTGAATATCATTTTCTGGAGAGTACACTTGTCTTCCTATGGTCATCTAATTGAATGCCTCAACTACAAGGATGAGGATGCCTGGGTTTTTCTATTTGTAACTCCCCAGGAATGGTGAGAAATAAAACCCACATTATTGGCAAAAATATGAGAAATATCAAAGACAGGCTTTTGTTAGGATCGTCTACATTATGGTGACAGGAGTGTGATAGCTGAACAGAGACTCCAACTGTGTTGTAAAGTTTCTTCAAAATTTTAAGGAGTAAATAGTTTTCATGTAATACCTTTAAAATATATGCCTAATGCAAAAGTATAAAAGTCAACAAGTTGAAGGGATGAATAATTGTTCAATATACTTTCCAGAAATTAAAGGTCATCTAAACCTGTCAATCATATTTAACATGAGAATTAAAAAAATCAATGTATGACAATTTAAACATGCTTCAAGAATAATTGTAAGTCACTTGGATAAATGGAATTGTTTACACATTTCTTTTTTTTTTTTTTTTTGAGAGAGAGACAGAGAGAGAGGGAGAGGAAGACAGATAGAGATGGGTGTGCCAGCAGCGTCACTTTGCATCTGGCTAAACGTGGGACCTGGAGATTGGAACCACTGGAGATTGGAACCAGCGTTCTTAGGCTTAGGAGGCAGGCACCTTAACCACTAAGCCATCTCTCCAGCCCTACACATTTCTTAATATTAAACTTTTGATCTCTGCCCCTGTAGTTGATTGCACTTGCTGACTTAGGTCCAGGGCTGAATGCCACCTCTTCAAGCTAGAATAAGGCTTGCACAGAAAGAGTAGAGAGTTTGTTTTTCCATTTGGCTTAACTCTACCGTAGATTTAGTTAGCTAGTATTTTGGATTTACAATATGAATTATTCTAAGAAAGGAAACATAGACAAAGAATGGTCAGAAATGGGAAAATTAAAACAGCCTATCAGATATCAGGCAATACATTCACTAGTTTTTTTTAAATCATTGGTCTTTTTACTATTTTCAAAAAAGTTGTATTCCATAGTTTTTCTTTATTTATAAGACAGAGTCACAACTGGCCTCAAAATTTATATGTAGCTCAGCCAGGTGTGGTGGCACATGCCTTTAATCCCAGCACTTGGGAGACAGAGGTAGGAGGATCACTGTGAGTTTGAGGTCATCCTGAGACTACATAATGAATTCCAGGTCAGCCTGAGGTAGAGTGAGATCCTCCATGAAAAAGAAGGAGTGGATTAGAAGGAAAAAGTTTTAATTAGGCTTACAGTTCTAGAGGGTAGAATTCATCATGGTGGAAAAGGCATACCAGGGACAGGAAGACTGCATGACATCACATATAAACATGGAAGAAGTAGAGAAAGAAAATAGCAAACACAGCCAGGCTGCAAGATCTCAAAGCCTGCCTCTAGGGACATACTTCTCACAACAAGGTTCTATTTTCTAAAGTTTCCACAAATTTCCCTAATAGCGCCACTTTTCTGGGTATGAAGTGTTCGAACACATAAGTTTATAGGGGACATTGTACTCAAACCACCACACTAGGCAAGTACTCTTCCAGTTGAGCCACATCCCCATACTCTACATAGGGTTTGATTATGTTGACATCATAGTATTAATCACCTGATGAGTTAGGTAGTTTACAACAGCTTTACCCAGCTGATAGTGATGGCCTAACATATATACTGAGGATTGATAATAGTCTATGAATTGTACAACACTTTTCCCAAATCATGCATTACACAATTCTATTTTACCTACTGTTTACTTTGTAAATAATAATAGGTCTATTTACTTTGTAAATAATAATAACAATAACAATATTAATAATGTAGTTTGGCTAGTTTTATGGTATAAACACTATATTCATCTGGAAATAAACAGATGGCTTACCTATATATAAGATCTGGAGCAAAAAAAAAATTATGGGCTCTATTTAATTATGAAATTCTAATTCAGAATTAGTGCTGGTAATGTTTTAAGCAGAGTTGCTATGGTGACTAGATAAGTCATTGTTAATTAATGATATTAAAATGTCTAAAATGAATGAAAAACCTTCTTATATTTAAAGGAGAGAGTTCATTTATTACATTACTATTATTATTTACCTCTTAGGTTACCTTTAAATTATAGACAAATTATATTTTAGAGTAATACAATTTTACCAATAGAAAGAATAAGAGTAAACCTTGAAAAGATTTTAATTTTTAAAAATTATTGAGAGAAATGATTGAAGAAATGATGATATATGTTGGGACAATTTTGAAGTTTATATAGAATAAAGTCAGACATGACAACATTTATGCTGGTAAGCAGTTATTTGTTCATATCATCATTTCAGAATGGACTAGAAATGAAGAGTCTTAATGAAAATAATAATAATAATAATAATAATAATAATAAAAAAAAAAAAAAAGGAGACCTGGGCCAAAAAAGGGGGACTGAAAATAGACGTATAAATAGTTTCATACCTGAACATATAACTTAAGCCCATTGTTCTTACAGCACTTATGTATAATTCAAATAAAATAATTATTATTAAAAGAAAAGCATGGGTGATTTGCTATTATGGGAACATGATGGCATATATGTATGTAACTTCTCAAAACAAAACTCATTTACAGAAACTGGTGATATGAAAAACTGTAATAACAAAACTATAAGGCTAATGCATATTCCTGAATGTAGCAGAGTAGAAAGAAGAGATTTTGAATCTCTATTTTAGGGTTCTTATGGCCTGCTTTACTTCAATAGCTCATGAGATGTAAGAAACAGTACTTCAGATCATACATGTTGCTAAGAACAAGAAAATATGCTGAATTAGTTAGCTTTCCATCATTATGATGCTGCATCTGGGATAAACATCTTACAAAGGATTTATTTTCATTAATTTGTGTTTATGTATTCAGAGGTTTCAGTCCATGATTGCCTTTTTTCACCACCTTGGGCCTGTATCTAAGTCAATATGAGTGTGTCATGGGGTCAAGATGCTCATATGATAGCAGAAAAAAGACACAGAGAAAGGAAGGAAGGAGCTGGGGTTCTAACACACCCTTTCACCAAGTCCCACTTCCTAGTGTTTCAGTTTTCCCAATGCTGTGACAGGCTGATGGTCAAGATTTTAATATGTGCAACTTATGAAGATACTTCAAATCCAAATTGATCCTACCCATGAGTAACTTAGAGATAATCCACTTGGGAAGACTTATAAACTAGGTTGTTCAGGGTTGCTGTGGATGGAGCTAAAATCACACCTGAACACATAACCCCAGTTTCCTCCTCCTAGGGTTTGTCTATTTATCTGAAATTTAAGGAAAAATGGTTGAAAAATGATTAATGGTTCCTATATCTCTTGATTCTTGGCAGAAATAATAAAAATGAACTGATTATTACATAAGATATTTCTCCACCTACTTAATATAATACAAAACAATATATTGCTTAAAAATTATATATTCATATTGCAAAACTCTTAGTAAACTCAAGACAGCAGCAATATGTGATGCCATTACCTAAGCATCACAGCAAATTTCAAAAATACATAAAATTCAATTTTTAGGTTAGATTTTTACTGACAGATATTCTTTTTCCTATGTATAATTTTACTAAAAATACTATTTTGTAAACAGGTTATATTACAAGTAATTAAAATTAATTATCTAAGTGTCATGGGAATTAAAACACATGCATCTTCAATAACTACAGTCTATAAAAACTGACAGGCCAGTCATTAGATGCCCTCACCTCTGCAGAGCTCCCTGTTCTGCATGCCTGCTACTTTATCCCTGATCATGTTCAAACCACCGAACTTCTACAGCTATTTGAGAAAAGGCTGAAGACTAGATAAAAACAAAAGATACAGTAAAAATAAAGAGAAAAAATGGGCCCAGTGAGAAACTCACAGAAGATTTGCTAAATTATGACAAAGAAATTCATGCCAAACTGCATTAGCACATTCAAAAAGATGAATAATAAAAGTCATCTATAACAGATGTATGCCCCAAACAAGAAAACATTAAGCCAGACTAGGAGTTACTAGCACAACTGATGGAATGAAATAAATGTTATTTTACAATTATGAAATCTAATTAAGCTAATATAATGTAAACTATAGCAGAAAACAAAATGATAAAAGGAAAAATATATCAAATCAGAAATTACATATTATTATTAGGAGTATTGGAAAAAGAGAAAATAGACAAATGAAAATTATTACAAAAATAATGAAAGATAATTTCTCATGAAGGATCATTTGTGGACTGAAAAGTACATTATGTAGGGGAAATGAAATTAGTTATATTTTTTGAAATCTTATAACAACACAGATTTAAGAAAAATACAAGAAATCATTTGAACACGACAGAAACTATTTATAGCCACCATAAAAGAACATAAAATCAGACTTGAATCAAATTTTTCAAACAAATTAAAAGTTGAGAACGACTCTTTAATGTTCTCAAAGAAAAGGATCTAAAGCATTCTATATTTGTTCAATAGTGACACTGTTCTGACAGTTTATTGTTGCTGTTGTTTCTTGTACTTCCTCTTTGTGAATTCCTTTAGAGGTTCTCCAAAAAAAGCAGAGAAGAACTCTACAACAGTGAAATTAACAAACAAACAAACAAACAAACAAACAAACAAAAAACGCGAGGGCAAGATATGGTAGAAAATTCCTGAAAACCCAGCACTCAGGAAGCAGCAGAAGGATCACGAGTTCTAGGTCATCTTAAGCTACACAGTGAGGTTCTATCTCAAAAATAAAAATAGATGGTCATCCCTTCTACCTAGTACTAACTTTTCTCTCCGTTGGAGAATTTGCTTATCTTTTTTCAGGTGGACAACAAATCTGAAGGGAGCATCAGCTAACCACACCTCACCAGGGCCCCAGGTGAAACCATAGAACAACGCAGGGGAAGGGCAAGAGTTCAGCGTTCGTGGTGATCACGACACTATTAAAAGGCTGAAGGAGATAAACACAGAGAACATCCAACTCCAACTAAGTCAGATATCCAGAGACACAGAGGCTCCCAAAAACCTCATCACTGAAAAAGAACTAAAATGACCCCAAAGTGGCTCAGGGAAATTCGCGGAAGAGAAAGATTGTTGAGTCACAAATTGGGGCATTATGCACAGGGACTGGGGCCTACACCCCAGAACTCTGGACTAACCTCACAATGCACAACCCACATTCCCCATTGATGAGGGTCCCTTTGAAAGTGGGAGGACGGGGAGGAGGACAATGGAACCAATACTATGAATGTAAAATCAGAATAATATAAATAAAAAAATAAATAAAAATAAAAATAAAAAATAAAAACTGGGCTGGAGAGATGGCTTAGCTGTTAAGGCACCTGCCTCCTAAACCTAAGAACACTGGTTCCAATCTCCAGGTCCCACTTTTAGCCAGGTGCAAAGTGACACAAGGGCACAATGCCACACTTGACCACAAGGGGGCGCACACATCTGGATTTCATTCACAGCAGCTGAGAGGCTGCTGGAGCCCCATCTCTATCTGTCTTCCTCTCCTCTCTCTCTCTCTCTCTCTCTCTCTCTCTGTGTGTGTGTGTGTTTCTCCAAAAATAAATAAAAATAATAAATAAAAAATAAAAACACAAAGTCATGTTATCTACATAGGAAATGAGCACACCTAGGAGATGAGTGGTATGGGATCTTAGGAAAACAGGAATGGCATCATCCTAGAGAATAATGTGGGTAGAGAACAGCAGGGAGACTGCTTTGAGGTTAGCATGTGAAAAATGAGAAGAATCCATGATTGTGACAATTAATTAATATATTATAAAGGTGGAAGAGGCATGGAAATGTCACCATGGTTAGAAATTTTAGAGTTGTATAGGTAAGTGCATGCAAAGGACAAACAAGACTTGGTTCTATGGTAAGCCTTTTCATATCATCTTACTAATATAAATAGAATTTACAGGCTTTCTAGTATAAATCACAGAACAGAAGGTAAACATTACCAAGTTAATGTTATAAAAGAAAAAGGAACGTGTAACCGGGAAGTTTTTTTCACTAATATTTTCTTACAGGTTTAAGTTACATCACTATATTCTTGTTGCTTTATACACACAAAGTTTAAATTTAAAAATAGGATGAAATTCTCAACATAGTAAGGTCAACTGAATGAAATAAACATTTCTCTCATGAGATGGGAAATACACAAGTGGGAAATTATATACAGAAAGGAAGGCCATGATGCCAAGAAAGCATATATGACATGGAGAAAGTCGGAAAGCATCTGCTCTATTCTGATCATGGCCAGTTATAATGCTTCAAGGAACAAAAATAGGGACCCAGAGAGGAAAGTGGGAAATATCAAATATTTACATTCACTCATTATTTTAATTCATATTGATTGAACGCCCACTTTGTTTTACTCAGGACTCAAGGTGCTAATGTATAAATACCAAATAAAATGAGCAAACTTTTCTCTTTTCATAAAGTTTAACTCCAGAGAATAATGCTAGCTAACATTTAAAACTCTTACTATGTATACACCTGACCCTGTTCACAACATTGTACAGAAGTTAAATTGTTTAGAATAGACTTTGTGCTCTCCAGGGCAGAACCACGATACAAAGTTGATACAAGATATGTTGAAGAAATGATTGGGGGCAGGCATTTCTCCACATAGAAGGAAATGAAATGTAAATTGCCTAACCCCTACAATAGCTCTTCACCTCTGTCAGTCTGAGGCATGGCCATACTGGTATGCTTCCAAAGAAGGCTTTACTATCTAGGCCATTCTGTCCAATATCACTTTCCATACAATAGTGTGTGTGTGTGTGTGTGTGTGTGTGTGTGTGTGTGTGTGTGTTAGGACCAAGCTACAAAATAATCACATCTCGGTGGCTCAGTGGAACAAAATTATATTTGTCACTGCTGTTTCACTCACCACAGTGTGGCTTCTGAGTAGTCCAATCACTCAAAGATGATTGATAGAGGCTTCAACACTGAGAATACACAGTTTCTGTGATTATTTAGAAGATAAAAAGACATTCTGTAGAATTCTACAAGAGCTTTTTGATGCCTCATTTTGGATGTGATACCTATCCCTTCTGCTTCTATTTTACTTTGTGTGAGTTTTTTTTTTTTTTTTTTTGGAGAGAGACACAGAGAGAGACACACAGAGAGAGGGAGGGAGATGGGTGCGCACCGCCAGCAGTCTCTCAGCCGCTGCAAAAGAAATCCAGATGTGTTTGCCCCCTTGTGGTCAACTGTGGCATTGCGCCCTTGCTTCACTTTGCATCTGGCTAAACGTGGGACCTAGAGATTGGAACTGCGTTCTTAGGATTAGGAGACAGATGCCTTAACCGCTAAGCCATCTCTCCAGCCCGGTGTGAGTATTCTTATAAACTGTTGCCAAAGGAAACATTTTAAGCTATATAGGAACATTGTTGTACCTGATGGGCAGACACCACTGCCCTTGCCATGTTAAAAATGAGAGTTTCAGTGAGATTGAACATCAAAAGCAGATCTCAGAGTTCCAAAGGCTTTCTAGATGATAAAGGTAGTAAACCATTAGAAAAGGGTACAGTAAACCCATAACACTAGTGAAATATATGTGGACTTAGAATGGATGGCTGATAGGAGGCAGACCTATGAAGCTTCTCCATGACACAGCCAACATGTTAGATGCAAGTTGTTCGTCTTATATCAAGCCAGAAGATATCAGTGCATGAATTTCATTAAAACACACTCTCACCATCAAAGTCTCATAAATCACTCATCACCAGTGAAGTCAGAGCAGCTCTGTGTGATAAACTTTCAGACCTTAACACTTCCTGAGAGTTATCCACCCCTAGCCACCACCAGTTCCATTAAGCTGCCTTTAAGGAAAGGGGTGACATACATGTAAATTGTTCTGCTCTCCCTTCAAGGAAGGATGTACATTCCATATCAACAGTCTATAAGCAATAGTTCTTCTTCCATTAGTTATTAAGAATCACTTTGCTCAAGAGCATGTCTTATCCAAAGTCATATATATGCATTTAGTAATACTGACAGGAGCATAGGAAACAATTCATATGATGGGCCATCTAGGCCCTTGACCTCTGTATGGACTTGGCTGTGGTTATTTTAGTTTGGTACATAATTGTATAATGGGCACTTAGAATCTACTTTTTTTTTTTCCTTGAAAAACATTGACTCCTCATTTGGGTCTACAAGGTAGCTAAGAGCAGGATTAACACCTGATATCAGGTTGGAGAAAATGCTCTGTGGTTAAAGGCACTTGCTTGCAAAGCCTGACAGCCTGGGTTTGATTCCATTGTACCCACACAAAGTGGTGCATGCATCTGGAATTTGTTTTCAGTGGAAAGAGGCCTTAGTGTTCCCATTCTCTTTCTCTCTCTTTCTCTCTCTCTTTCTTATCTCTCTCTCCTGAGTGCAATTAATTTAAATATATATTTAAAACAATATATCTCTGTTTTGTTCTGTTTTGCTTTCATTTCACATTTGTCTTACTTGGAGTAAGTCACTTGCTTACCTCTGCATGTGGGCATAATAATCACTCAAGAAGTTTCTATGTAAAGTCTGCTGATACCTACTCTACCTCATCCTTTTGCAGCGCTGAAGGTACACAGAAGTATTTCACTGTCAGCATTTTCAAAGTCCTGTTCCAGGACCCATTTGGATTTCCTAGAGTCAGCAGTCATTGTCTTAAACCTGCAGATCACCATCTCCTGAGTTTCCCCTCAAGCAACAGCCATCATTCCAAGAGGACCAGCTTGTCCCCTGCAGCAAAAGAAGTTCTTGAGCCACCTTGCAGAACCAGAGCTGAGCTAATGATCAACCACACCACACTTTGAGCAAAATTGCTTCATTATGCATACTCTTTTCCTCTGCCTGAATTCTTCTTCAATTTAAGCTAAAGCTCATGTCAGTACCTTGAAGATGGATTTGTGGGCACTGGACTACTTTATCTGTGGTTCTTTCCAATGCTTCACAATGATTAAATCTCCCTTTCAGCTTTTCACCATTACTTGTCTCTCTAATTGGCATATAGGAATGGGTGCACACACTTAGCCCATTGGGATTCTCTGAGCTTTGGCTTTTGATTTAAAACTTCAGTAACAATTAGAGTTGTTTCTATGCCTTGTTTTCTTTCTATCCTTTCCCTCTACAAATGTCAAATCATCAAAATATAATATATATATTTATATTTCTCCTCAGCTTTTGCATCCAAGAAATACTATTTGTAAAAGTCAGAACAGTGAGTCTCTGGAGAAAGACAATAGAAAATATAAGTTAAAAAATTGAATCAATTTCTACCAAGTTGTTTAGTGGTGGGTGAAGTGCATGGGATATTATGCCCTGCCCCTTAAGTTTCAATTATTAAACTATTGATGATGAATTGGCATGGTTCACTGTAGAATACGATGCTGTTGTAATTTCTCAGTGTTTATTTTGTCTTATTTAAATGTAGGAAACAGTAATTATAAAGTCAGTTAGGTTGTAAGGCTATTGTTAAATGCTATTATTTTCTAGTCAAGACAGTAAAACTCCCTAGGAATTACTGAAAACTGAGTGTGAAAGCCGAAGTCCTCTCAAATAGTTTACAAAATATTCTCCCTGGACATGGTAGTTGTAATGTCTGTCATCCCAGCATTCTGAAGGCTGAGGCAGGAGGCTTACTGGGAGTTTGAGGCCACCCTGAGGTATATAACGAGTCTAAGACAAGGTTTGGCTACAGAGTGAGACACAAGTCTTACAAAAATTAAAAAAAAAAAATCAACAGAGATTCTCACCTCTGACAGAGAAACTGAGCACTAGGCCCATAACTTCTTCCAGTGGCTGTATTCTACAGTGCATTATGCCCAGTGGTTAAAATGTTATGGGCATACTTTGCAAATAAGTGTGATTTAGGGCATGTGTGATAATATTTTGATTTCTCAGTATCTCTGAAACTTTTGATGCTGAAGAAATGCCGCTCATGATTCATTTACATAGCACATTGAAGCTAATCATTCCCCTCAAAAGCAGTCCTCTCCTCTCCTCTCCCTCCTTGTTAAGTAGGTTAGGCTTCCAAATAGGCACATTTAGGACCTCATGAGGGAGAGAAATACCCAGTGTCTTACCCATGATGTGCCAGGAAATTCCTCAGAAACATGTTTGGAACTGGATTCCTAGGCTGATGGATCAAAGTAGCTGGATTATATGATCTGAAAGGGAATGGTTGATCATTGTAAAATTGCTTATTTTTAGTGAACCTATGATACCTGATCAGAAGAGAAGATAGGAGGGGTTGTAGAAAATCTGGGGTTCAGAGTTGAGATGGTTGGTAGATACAGGAGAGAGGAGAATCCTCCAGGAGTGCCCAGTCCAGCTACCCTGGCAGACATAGTGGCCCTCCTTCAAACAAACTGGAAGGTGAGGATAACACCTCAGATAGTCCTCTGACTTCAAGTGCGCCATGGTGCATGTGTATGCACCCTCTCACATATAAACACATACACTCAAAGATGGAAAATCTACTTAGAAATTTATCACAATGTCTATACTCATCATCAGTGCAAGAAAAGACCTCTACTTTAATGTAAAAAAAAAAAATGGTAATTTGATCTCTAAGAAAAACAAGAACAAAACAAATTCCAAAAGCAATCACTTTCTTCTATAAACTGGGAGGGGTTATTATATCTTAATCTTGATGATAGTAACACAATAAAATCAATAGCATCAATATTACTGATGGTCATTTATAAATAGATAATATATTCTAGAAGTAATAACTCAAGATTGAATCATTTATTACCAGGTCTTAGATGAATACAATTATGTGTGTCAAAGTTGTAGTTTTAGCCAACAGGCCCAGAACACAAAGAGGTCATGAGAAGGTTACTTGAACACTATGTTTAGAGGGGCAAATACAGTGTTATACAAATATTACAACATGCATAATTGTTCAAAAATAGAATAGAAGATGCCTAATTGCAGAGTAATGGGGATCCAAAAGGAAGAATAAGAATGTCATGGCTAATACTCACAAAAAGAGCTCCTGAAGTTCATTATCAAAGGAATCTCCATCCAGGGGTGTGTACATGGCAGAAAGATGAGTACACATAAAATGAGTGGTATATGAAAACATAAATGATTTCATTTTTATTATTTTATTTATTAAGTATATGCTTTGTATGGACACATCATATGTTGGTAACATCATTTCCATTCTCCCTGCCCCCATTCTGCTGAAGATCCTTCTTAGTAGGGTTGCTGTTATTCAACATGAGTTGTGGGTTATGAGTTGTGAGAGCAGAAGTCAGTAAATGGCGAGGAGGGCAATACTTCTGGGTATGCCCTCCAAGTCTATGGCTCTTACAATCCTTCTGCTCCCTCTTCTGCAAAATTCCCTTAGCCATAGTGGGTGTGTTTTAAGTCTACTTCAGTGATAAGCTCTCTCAGGAGCTTCTGAATATCTGCTTTGGAATGTGTTGAGTATCCTTAGTATTTCCTTCACCCTGGCATAGGTTACTAGGTTCTCATGGAAGCTGTACTCTTCATTTTATTTATTTTATTTTATTTTATTTTATTTTATTTTATTTTATTTTATTTTATTATTTAAAAAAATTTTTTAAAGAACATACTTTGTATGGACACAACATGTGATAGTACCATTTTTCCCTCCTCCCTGCCCCCATTCTGATAAGGGCTTTCCACAGTGGGGTTGCTGGTATTTCCCATGAGGTTGTGGGTTATGCATTGTGGGAGCAACAGCCAATTATTTGGGGGAGGCAGTGCTTCTGAGCATGATGTTCTAACCTGTGGCTCTTACAATCTTTCTACCCCTTTTTCCACAAAATTCCTTCAGCCTTAGTGGGTGTGTTTTAAGTCTACTTCAGTAATGAGCTCTTAGGAGCTCTGGATCTCTGTTTTGGTATGTGTTGAGTATCCCCAGGGTGTGTCTCCTATACCCTGGTGCTGATTTGCTCATTTCACCAGTTCTTCTATGGTTTTATCTGGTTCCTGAATGGTGTGCAAGGGGTGGTTTACTTCCTCAGTTCTCAGTACCTTCTGAAAAAAAGAAAATCAGATTCTCCAGTGGAGAATGTTGGCATAGGTTAACAGGAGTTAAATAGGATAATCATTAATTTAGAGAGATTTTGATGGATGTTGCACCTCTTTTGGCCAATTTAATTATTTTTTTTTATTATTTGAGAGAGACAGAGAGAGAAAGAGAGAGACAGAGAGGAAGAGGCAGAGAGAGAGAGAATGGGCACACCAGCAGCCTCTCAGCCACTGTGAACAAACTGAAGATGCCTGCACCCCTTTTTGCGCAAGAGTGGCATTGCACACTTGCATCACTTATGCATCTGGCTAAATGTGGGACCTGGAGATTGAATAGGCAATCTTAGGCTTGGCAGGCAGGTGCCTTAACCACTAAGTCATCTCTTCATCCCCAATTTAATTTTTAAAATATTTTAGTTTTATATATTTATTTGAGAGAGAGAGAGAGAGAGAGAGAGGGAGGGAGGGAGGGGGGGAGGGGGAGAGGGAGAGGGAGAGAATGGTGCAACACTCCGGCCACTGAAAATGAACTCCAGATTCATGTGCCATCTTGTGCATCTGGCCTATGTGGATCCTGGTAATTAAACCTGGGTCCTTTGGCTTTGCAGGCAAGCACCTTAACCACTAAGCCATCACTCCAGCCCTAATTTTATGTTTTAATCTGTATTTTGGAATGCTGAAATCCAAGGAAACAAGACAGCATATGTCAGGGAATTTGAGGTTTGGTTTATATATGTCCTTACTTCCTACCAAACTCATCACCTCCCTACATTCCTAGGAATGGTTCGTTTCTCCTCCAAGAAGTTCCTTCTTACCTTGGCTTTTGTTGTAGGTCTGGTGCCTAAATTGGAGGCAGGAAAGGTCAGGGGCGAGCGTGAACACTCACCTAATGAATATTTTCGTGCCTTATGGAAAGTATATTAACAGCAAATAAAATACACAGTTATAGGTTGAGAATACAGAGAAAAAGTATAAAAAGCAATTTTGCCTTTTTGTTAATAAATGATGATGGATTCTCACTTTGTACTGAGTCCCACCAATTATGACCATTGTTTTCAGATGTTTCCTCAGATAAGTGTGACTTGGGAAGACAGGATCGTCACCTGTTTTGAGTGTTATTGGACACAGTGTTTAACTTGACATTTATGCCCAGAATTCTGAAATGTTATTGTGGTGGCACTACTAATGTGGGGACATACACGGATCTGAAAATAAATGGGTTCCTAAATTAGGTGCAACATTGGCTAGTTGGGTGGTAATTACTTAGTGATTTTCTAGTTCCCTGATTATATATATCATCGGAATTTCCAAGTTTTGTAATGTCTGCAACTACCCATTGTGAAGTAAATAAAACCCTGGTAGAGAAGGGAGAGTAGAAATCACTGAATCTTTTCTGACTAACCAAGGGAGTTAATCATGTTTTAAGACTTATTATTATTATTTATTTGATAGAGAGGAAATAAGAGGAAGAGAGGGAGAGAGAGGGAAAAAGAGAGAGAGAGACACACACAGAGAGAGAGAGAGAGAGAGAGAGAGAGAGAGAGAGAATGGGTGTTCTAGGGCCTCCAGCCACTGGAAACGAACTCCAGACACTTGTGCCACCTTATAAATCTGGTCTACATGGGTCCTGGGGAATCAAACCTAGGTCCTTTGGCTTTACACGCATGCCTCAGCTGCTAAACTATCTCTCCAGCCCACAGGAGTTAATCATAAATAGTATTTCAAGTGATCTAATATTTTCAAGCATAAATGTTATCTTTAATTAACCAGTTTGGTCTCTGGATCATGATTTTAAATAATATGAGTACTGTAATATGATAGCACCCTAGTATAATACAATGGGGAAGCATGAGGCAGATGTAACAGTAATGTTGGTAATGTATCTTTTTCTTAACAGGGTAGTGGATAGGAAGCATTATTACTGTGCAACAGATAGTCATATACACTTCTGTGTTTGCCTCATGGATATATTAACTCTTTCACTCACTGTCTCTTTTGGGCTGAAAGGACACCTGGCTTCTGGGCTGAACAGACACCTGGCTTCTAGACTGAATAGACATCATACTGATCAGTGACATAAGACTGAATAAAGATGGCACACTTAGTAAGCTGGGGGCTCTGTGGAATACATGTGTTTCTGAATGTGGGACATGAACCCTACCAATTTTGAAGGCTTGACAGTCAATAAACATTTTAAGATTCTGTACAAGAAATATATAACAGATACTGTCTCCAAAAGATGAAATAGTGTATTGTCCAGATACTGTGAAACTGACAGATAATGGTGTTTTGGAAGCAGTATTTTTAAAGCTGGAAATTGATCTGACTCATAAAATGGTGGCTACAAAAAATCCCCCAGCTCTTTTTGGCACAGAGAGAATGATGTTCAGGAGCATTCACTAACTCATTGCAAATAGCTGTGACACTTTGGCATGACAGTTTGGAATAATCTGCAGTTTCAGCTATATTAGCGGTGGATAAAAATCTCATGTAGGTTTACAGGAAGCCTTGTAGGAAAATTTTGATGTAAACACTTCACTCAAGTTCCAGAGCAATGAACTTGCTCCCAGACTGCTATTAGGTATTAGTAGAGACAAGATGTATGATAATGTGATACCAAATCAACAGTCATCTGGAACTGTCACAATGAATTCTTTCACATCTAAAATGTTATGCTGTTACATGGACTCCAAAGCAATGCACTGTATGTTTGGAAGTGGTGCTCCTGAACTGTGAGGAGGGTCAGAACACACATGAAAGTTGCCTAGGTAAGTAGTTAAGTTACCCACCCATAGGGCTAATTCTCAGTTTATATCCTGTGTCCATGAGGGGATTCCCAGGGGATCATATAGAAGAGGAAAAACATTCTATATAATGACATATACTTGGGCTAGCTTGCTAAGTTGTATTTGAAGTTGAGAGTTGATCATGACTTCATCTACCTACAGTTTTGGAAAATGGGAGGGAAGGAAATTCTTCTTTATTTGGTGATCTTCTTTGTGCAGAATTCAAGTTGGTCTCCATTTATGGCCTATGTAGGATAAGAAGTCTCATTGTGTTCTTCACTCCACAGGCAATGAGATTCAAACAAAAGACCACAGTGTGTGAGCTTCATGAGGGAGACCATGTTAAATATTGAAATAAAATTTGTATTTCTTTCAAATATACCAACATCAAGTGCAGGTATTTGCCACTGATGGACATAAGGTGAAAAAAAATTTGAAATAGAAAAGTCAGAAAGTGAAGAGGGAGCTAAAGTAGGGAGTAGCTGAAGGGAAGTGTGCAAATTATGCAGTGTTTGTGTGTTTGTTTTATTTCACTGAGAATAATGTCCTCCATAGTTGTATTAATATATTTTCTGTTATGATAATTTAATAATTTGGAAAAAGAAGTTTACTTAATATACAATTCAGAGATGAAGATTCAAAAAACATGCTATTTCAATTTCCTTTACATTGCTGGGACAAACATATGACTAGAAGCAGCGTTTGGGAGTAGAGGGTTTATTTCAGGGTCACAGATTCCAGGGGATCCTCCATCATGTTGGAAGAACCTGGATCACTTCATGCATCCACAGCAGAAAGAAAGGAAAACCAACAACAGCAAGCACAAGCTGACTCAGGACACACCAAACAGGGACAGACTCAAGATCCACCCTCCAGTGATAGACCTCCTCTACCAGGGCTCTGCCTACTGAAGACTAAGTAGGAAGCTTACTCAAAAATACCTAAGGGTATGGGGGATATACTTTTACTTCCAGACCACCACATTCCTTCCCGGTCCCATTGACTCATCGTCATGCCACAAGTCAAATTGCATTCAGGCCTCATAGCCTCACTTGAATGGAGATATGCTGTCTTTCCTGATGGCATGGACCAGCTGCAGTTCGTGTTCCTTTTCTTTTAGGAGAACCCATCTTCCTTTACTTGCCATGCAACCTGGTGTCTGTGGCCAGAGCTTACATATATGTTTAAGAAGTTAATGCTTTAAATATTGTTGTGCAATATTATTTTTTATTTTCTGTATATATAAATGCTGTACCTTCATAGTGACCTATATGCTTTAGAGTTTGAAGTGAAAAGAATTATTTTGAAATTTTCTTATAATACTATTGTATTTTCTGTTTTTGATTTATTTGTTTATTTATTGGCAATGATAGACAGAGAGGAAGAGGAAGAAAGAAAGGGTGAATGAATGAATAAACGAATGAATGGGCATACCAGGGTCTCTTGCAACTTTGAACAAACTCTAGATGCATGTACCACATTGTGTATCTGGATTTATGTGGGTACTGAGGAATTAAACCCAGGCCATCAGGCTTTGCAAGAAGGCATCTTAACCTCTGAGCCATCTCTCCATCCTTATTATTGTATTTTCTATAGCATGGATAATTAAACCAGATTTTACCTTTCATGATTTTTGATGGCTTATGATTAACTCTAGTATTCAAAGTATCAATATTTTATAGGCTATTCTCATATAAATGCTATAAAATGTTTTATTTATTTACATTTTTAGATTATAAGCTTTATTGTTTTTATGAAGCCTGTTTTTCCAAGTTAGAAACTTAAATATGGTTTGTTGTCATAAAATGTTAAATCTAGGCTGGAGAGGTGGCTTTATGAGTAAAATGTTTGCTATGCAAGCTTGATGACCCAAATTTTGATTCCCAGAATGCACATAAAACAGTCCAGGTGTCTATAATCTTAGTGCTCCTGTGGGGAGAAGAGAGGCGCAGACAGGAGAATCATGAAACTCGTAGACAAGGTAATTTGGCAGATGTAGTAATAAACAATGAGAGAGTTGCTGCCTCAAAGCAATGTGGAATGCAAGAATAGACACATACAGCTATTCTCTAACCTCTACACTCACGGCATGACATACGTATGTGTGTGGCTGTACACACATATAATATACAAAAAAAAAATAAGTACATAAAATAAAAATTAAACCATTACATCCTTTGATAAGTTTTTATGCGATAGAAATTTTATTGTGTATATCATATAAGGTGTAACCAGCATCTTTCTATGTTGGTTATTTCAAGTCTAATTAAAAAATTTTTAATTATTTTATTTATTTTTGGAGAGAGACACAGAGAGAGAGACAGAGAGGGAGAGGGAGACAGATGCCAGTAGTCTCTCAGATGGGCGAATGCCAGCAGTCTCTCAGCTAAACGTGGGACCTATAAACAAAATCCAGATAAGCCATCTCTCCAGCCCTCAAGTCTAATTTTTTGAAATTTTTGTGGAATGATTACATATGTATCTATTTGGGTTTATGTCACTTATTTTTCTTTGTGACTTTTAGATATTATAATTTATATTATTTACTTGTAAAATGATGTTTATATTACCTATTGGGAAACATATTTTTTTAAAACCTTTTATTTTTTTAAGAGGGGACTGGAACAGAGAGGAGAGAGGGAGACAGACAAGAGTTCTTGCACCAGGCTCTCAGCTGCTGAGAACGAAATTCAGAGGTGCCTCATAGTCAAGTGCGGCATTACACCCTTGTGTCAAGCCATCTGGGACCCCTGGAGATTGGAACCCTGTTCTTAGGCTTAGGAGGCAGGTGCCTTAACCGCTAAGCCATCTCTCCAGCCCAAGAGAAACATATTTTGATTGTTGTAGCAAAGATAACTAAACATAACTAAAGCAAATAGATTAGTGTGAGCCTATAGCAGTGTGAAAATACATTGTTTTGGAGACAAATATAGAAACATTTCAGATTATGAAAACATTGTGAAAAAAAATCTAAGAGATTAAGATCATTAAATAAATGACAAGAGAAAGGAGGCAGTAATGGCACTAAAACATGAGAAATACTGAAGGTATACTTGGAAATATGAGAAAAGCTTTATTGGATATCAATTATCAAACACTTCAAATTGTCTTATAGCTGAGGAAGAGCCTATGTTAGTAGCTCACAGTCCCTTCCCTCCTCAGTAATCTGAGGGAGGTTCTCAAGGAGTGTTTTCGTGAGTGCAGAATTTTATTGACAATGTATTTCTTTGACAAAATATGACCTACACCCTATTTTGCTATATTTTTCTTGTGTGGGAGCAATTGATGCCAGCCTAAACTTTTATTTTATGCATTCAAATTAGTGCTACATCCAAAATTACTAAATAAATCATTTAATACATTGTATTTAAATGTGTATTTGATTGTATTTTAGTTTGTTTATAAAAAAGAAATATCATGCTTATAAACTACAAGAGTTAACAAAGGCAAAAGCAAGAATTTCATTTATAATTGGCTGATATAAACTGTATGCATATATCTAATTAAGAGAATTGCTGATCAGTAATTTACTCAAAACATGAAATGTGCTATCACCTATTATCCTTTTGAAAGTTTCAATGTCATTTTTAATGTGTAGTGATTATTGCTAGTGCTAAATCACCCCTGGTAGTCATTGTTAACAGGACCCTTAAATGAGGTTTTAACCTTAAATGAAAGAAATAAGTTATCCTCAGAGAATGCATAACCCTTTCTTCATCTCATTGATGGTTTCCAACCGCAAAAGAACATTTTCGGATCTTTACAAAGCCACACTCTAAGAAAAATATTGCTTAAGATTTATAACCTTCATTCATTACTGTATCCTTCCCATTAACTGCACCCATTTTTATTTCTTTTTCACCATTCTGCTCTTCATAACCACTTTTAACATGCATAAACAAAATTTATTAGAAAATAATTAAGTGGAATGAATATGTTCATTTGTCATATGAACTTTTTATGTAGATTCAATTCATCCATTCATTCCTATCTTAAAAACATTAATTGTGAATGAAGAAGTATGACAGGGGCTGGGGTGTGTTGGTGAATAAAACTGAGTGAATCTGTAGCATCCAATGTCATATGCTGTTCTACTTGTATGCCAATAAAAATAAATGAATTTCAAAAGGAAAATAAACAAATAAATACTAGGTATTAATAAGTGAAACTGTGAAAAATGAGACAATGAATAGAACAATGGGGATCCATTATGTGTGTGATGCTAATTAAATTTTAAATGTAGTTATTAAGAATTAACTGACAAGACAGAGTTTGAGGAATTTCCTGAGGGATTCTGGGAAACAGGATATTCCTATATTGTAAGAGAGAGAGGAAAGACAGTGAAGAAAACAAGAAGTGATTCTGCCTAGCAAGTGTGCCTGCTCTGCTCTAGGAAAAGCGAATAAAAGTTTGTAAGATTTTTAGAATTTTCTCTGATTGGTTAGGAAGGTGTTAAATGCAAAGGAGAAAGCCTTAGGACTGTCAACGTGGGTTCACTCTGGCTGCTCTTCAGTTTGTTGATAACTATGAGCTGAAGCAGGGGCCATTTAGCTAGCTAATGAGTCATGATGACAGCCTACTTCAGCATGCTTGTGGCAAGGGCACTGGAAGTGGTCCAATTCTAAATGTGTCGTAAAGATAGAGCTGGCAGAGTGTCTTGATTGGTGTGATGAAAGAAAAAGTATTTAGAAGAATATTTGATGATTTCTTTTCTTAATCTGTTTTGCCTTACAAACTGGAAGGTTAAAATTCCATTAACTGAATTGGGAAATGGTGTGCTAATATAAGATTTAGAGAAAAATGATGAATATTCCAAAACAAAGAACATTCATTTTGAGATAGTGAAGATGGGTCAATAGATAGGATACTTGGGGATATCATATAGACAGTTGATGACACAGGTGCTATTTTCAAAATGTGGAGAGGGGAACATAAACTTTAGAGGAATTTCTACATATTTCTATTGTATCAGAGTCATTTAATTGGGACAATGTTTAAATAAGGAGGAGAAATATATAGGAAGAGCACCTGTTGGTGAAGGGAAAAAGAAATCCAATAGAAGAGACAAGAAAGGAAAGAATTCATAGTCACTTTTCAATTGCTTTTATACTGTCCAGTCCTGTCACACATGATTTTATTTAATCCTCAAAGAAATAGTAAAGGGGCCTGAAGAGATGGCTTAATGGGTAAGGCATTTGCCAAGACCCTGGTTCGATTCTCCAGGACCTGCTTAAGCCAGATGCACAAGGGGGTGTATGCATCTGGAGTTTGTTTGCAGTTTCTGGAAGCCCTGGTGTGCCCATTCTCTCTCTCTCTCTCTCTCTCTCTGCCTCTTTCTCTTTCAAATAAATAAATAAATAAATAAATAAATAAATAAATAAATAAATAAATAAATAAAATATATTTAAAATAGCAAAGGAAAATGACACTATCTTTCTGAAATAAATGAGGAAAATATTTTTGTGGGACCATTTTACTCATGCACGTATATTGTGAGTAGTGAAGATCATACTTGAGCACAGGTGTAAGGATTTCAAACTAAGTGGACCTCTCATTATTCAAACAGATTACCACCATTCAGCTGCTGCCTTTGGGCTCCTTGGATACAAGCACCAACTCTAAACAGTAGCTTGAATATTGCAAAAAATAAAGGCTGCAGTGATAGCTCAGTGTAGCAGACAGCTTCTAGTTCGCTGAGATAAACTTCCAGACCAGGCACAGTTATGGAGGAAGGGATATTATTTATTGAAGCTTACAGATCCAGGGAAAGTTCCATAATGGCAGAAGAAGATGGCCTGCCTTCACAGGGCCAAGCAGAGAGCAAAGCCAACCAGCCAAAAAGGCACACAGCACACTTCAGGAACTCCCCCTAGGCACACTTAGCATATCTTTACAATGGAATCTCAAACCATCATCACACCTTAAGACTGGCCCCCAGTGACTTTGCCTCCAGCAAGGCGACTGCAGATGCAAACTATAAACTAATAAAAAACACTGAATATATTGGGGGCCATATATTCAAACTACCACACTCAGTTAATAATGTCACTGCCGTGCAGACATGAAGATTACAGTTTGATCCCCAAACCCATATAAAATAGCTAGGCAAAGTGGCACATGCTTGTTATTCCAGCAATGGGGAAGCAGGGACAGGTGGTTTTAGAAGGCTCACTTGCCAGGCAGTCTTGACTGCTTGATTCTTATAGGCCAATAAGAGAGTATTCACTAAAGGTTGATAGAGCCTAAGGAAGGATTCCTGAAGTTGTCCTCTGCCCTCCATTTGCACACATACAAACACACACACAGTCCTTCAGTTTGGAGAGATTCACACTACTCATGTAAAAGAAAAGTAGAACAGTGTGCACCTTGAAACCTAGTGCAGTGGAAGCAGAGACAGAAGGATCCCTGGGACTTACTTGCTAGCCAGTCTTGCTGAATCAGTGAGCTTCAGATTCAGGAAGAGATCTTGTCTCAATAAATAAGGAGATAACATTTGAAGAAAATACCCCATGTTGACTTCTGGATTGCACATTCATGCGGACATATGTTCACCCATACACAAATGATCACAAACTCACAAATCACATACCCATATACATACATGCAAAACATTTGCAAACGGAGTATAGTTGATATCAGCCACAGTCCCTTAGTAGGCATCAGTTTGGTTCAATGAGAGATGATAATTTAAATCAGTCAGTTTGAAGTTGTTCCAAATAAGGGGATGAATGAAATTGAAACAAGAGATGGAAAACAGAACGGAAGGATGAAAAAAACCTAAGGATATAAAAGTTGTACATGATTATTGAATTCTATAGATGTGCTATACAAGATGGTACCTACAAAGTGAAAACATGGTATGGTGAATTGCAAATTTAGTTAACAGGGAAATCTCAAGTTAAGTAGCCTTGTATCGGAAAGAAAAGCGTACAAAGACATTTTTGAACATGGCTAATGTTTATAACTTTAATGTAACAATTATATCATGAATATTTGAGTATGTACAAACCTACCAAAGTGTACACATTAAATATGTGCAGATTTGGGTTGGAGAGATAGCTTAGTGGTTAAGGTGCCTGCCTGCAAAGCCAAAGGTCCCAGGTTCAATTCCCCAAGACACATGTATGCCAGATGCACAAGATGGCACATGAGTCTGGAGTTTGCAGTGTCTAGATGCCCTGGCATGCTTTACTCACCCTCTCTCCCTCTCTCTGTCTCTCTCCCTCTCAAATAAAAATAAAGATATTTAAAGGTTTAAAGACCTGTTAAAAATGAATGTGTTAGGATGCAGAGAGAAAAAGGTAATTAATTACTTTATAACAATGTACTACATGTGATATTTCCAGTTTAGAATTGTGAAATTTACATTACATGTACTAATTTTTATAAATTTCATCTAAATTAAATGAAAAAAAATCTTAAAACTAGGATAAAATAAGAGTAGTTTTGAATGAGTCACTTTAGTAGAATCCTTAGCATGCCAAGGATTGGAGTAAAAACATTCTTTTTTCTTTTCTTCTCCATTTTTTCATGTGAAAAAATAGTGAGACAAGAAATAGTGAATGGTTTTAGTTTTGCTAATAGTTTGTCTAAATAGCTTGTTATTTGGATAACAGTTCAATAAATACCTACTCAGTACCTACCAGATAGGTTACTGGAGTGCTGGAGTTCAAAGATTCTGGGAGGTCTATCTTGATTAGAATCACCTAGAAGACACAGTTTTGGGCATGTCTGTGAGGAGAAATGTTTCTATAGATGTTTAATAATAGGGAAGACATTCCCTTACTTTAGGTGTCATCCTCCCATGGATTGGACTATAGACAGAAAGTAAAAGGGAAGAAAAAGAAATTAAACATTGGTTTCTTCTTTCCTGACTACAGATGTAATGAGGAGACCAGTTTCATTTCCTTACAGTATTATCTCAACATTGAGACAACATAAAACATTTCTTCCTTAGCTTGTTTTTCAGTATTTTATCACAAGGAGAAAAGGGTTCACATCTGTGATTCAAGGAATTAACCATAATCATTTTACAGGTATATGAATATCCCATAGAAGTTTTTATTAGTAATTTTAATATAGAATAATAATATTAAAATAGAGTGAACAGCTTGTTAAGAAGGATAAACACCTGTTATTTAATTTCTTTTATCTTATTGCTAAGAAAAACTAATGTCAGGATAAATATGAATTTTTAATGTGTACTGTAGTTATGTTTTTATAAATATAGATTTAATATATCTCTTCTAAATAAATATTTTTAAAAGGTTAAACCCAAATTTATGGCTATATAAGTAATTTTCCATATCTCATATCAATTCAGAGGTAGATATCTATTATATTGGCATGTTTGATACTGTCAATTGTCAGATTTGTTTTCTTTTTTTTTTTTTTTTTTTGGTTTTTCAAAATTCAGGTTTTCTAGGCCAGGCTGACCTAGAACTCACTATGTAATCAAAGGCTGGTCTCAAACTCACAGTGATACACCTACCTCTGCCTCCTGAGTGCTGGGATTAAAAGTGTGTGCTACCACTCCTGGCAAATTGTCAGGTTTGTATTTAGTTAATACTATCTGGAAAAAACTTAGCTTCTCAATACTTATGAGTAAAGTATGTAGATAAAAGAGCTTGCTAAAAGTACACAAGACCTAAACTATAATTTAAAAAATAATTGTTTTTAAAATTTAAAATTTTAAATTTAATTTTTTAAACTTTAAAAAAAATTAAAAAGGAAAAAGAAAACAGAGCCAAGTTAGGATAGTAGCATAATGGGCCTCTCTCACCATTGAGATATGGTTTTGGAGATTTTTTAATGCCTTGTGAAAGTATCTTTTTCTGAGTTATGGTCAACCCAGAAATCAACCAATTTCCTTGGCTCAGAAAGTATCATGAGACAAAGCTTACCCATTCTCATTCTGCTTGACAGTTCTTCCAGAAGGTCTGTTATCCTTGGACTCTATAATCCCATACTACAGGATTTGAACTGAGACTGTGTCAGTGCACAAGCCTGGGGAGCTAGAGAAGATTTGCTCTCCAGATTCAGAAAGAGAGGTTGGTGAATCCTGTCTGCCATCTGCTCCTGCCCTTGCTTTCCAAGAGAACATCTGTACTTCATTTAAGAGTTGTTTTCCTTGATCCTCCCTCCCTCCTCCCCTTTCTTTCACTCCCTCCCTTCTTCCCTCCCTCTGTCCTTTTCTTTTTTCCTTTCTTTCTTCCTTCTTTCTTCTTTCTTCCTTCCTTCCTTTCTTCCTCCTCCCTCCCTCCCTCTTTCCCTCCCTCCCTCTCTCTCTTTCTTTCTTTTCCTTTTTCTTTTGTCCTGACAAATTTTCATTGTATATCCTAAAATCCAGGATTATATTGAGCTATTTTTCCCAAACTGACATCAGATTCATAGCAATTCTCCTGCGTCAGATTTCCAAATGCGCCTGCCTGCTAAGCCCTAAGAACGCTGGTTCCAATCTCCAGCAGTTCCAATCTCCAGGTTCCACGTTTAGCCAGATGCAAAGTGACGCAAGGGCGCAATGCCGCACTTGCCCACAAGGGGTGTGCACGCATATAGATTTCGTTTACAGCAGCTGAGAGACTGCTGGCTCGCCCATTCTCTATCCGTCTCCTTCTCCCTCTCTGTCCTCTCTATGTCTCTCTCCAAAAATAAATTAAATTAAAAAAAATTAAAAATGAATTTTAGGAAACTTGAATTTACCACACAGATCCTGGCAGCTTTTCAATATATGTGCTTGTGCTCTATAGCTATGTAGGAAAATCTAGAAGCTTACAGACTTAAAACAACACCAATTTTTATCTTATAGTTCCTTGGGGCAGAATTTGAATAGCTGAGAGTGTAGGATCTCATAGTACTACAATTAAGGTTAGCCAGTCTGCATTCTTCCCTGAATTTGATGGACTCTTCCAAGCTTAGGGGGCTATTGGCTGGGTCAGTGGCTATAGATTTGAGGTCCTTTTTCCTTGTTGGCTTTTGTATGGAGTCATTCTCTAGTCATGGAACTTATTCTCAACTCCATGTCTTTTTCACACTTATCTGCCAAACTAGTAACAAATTTCCTAAGAGAGACTAGCATTAGTCCCTTTTAATGGCCCACCTGTGCAAGTCACACCAAAGATAACTTTCCTTTCTTATGTTTAGTTGCATTACTTAACATAATCTAATCATGTGAGCAAATCTCATCAAAGTTAACAATTTAACCCACACCTAAGAGGGAAAGAAATCTGCAGGGAAAATGCTGATTATTACCTGCTGAGGCTTAGACCCCATCACATGCTCAGAACCACATCATATGTGAGCACAGGGTGACTTTGAGTTCAACCTTGACAATATATGTGGTCTTACTAGTTTTGTTTTTTTTCCAGTAGTATTGACATAGGTTTTTATGTGCTTCTAGTCAGTCCATACCTTTTTGCAAGGAAAACCCACCAACAGCTGAAGTTAAAGGCATGGGGTTCTTAATGTCCAACCTCATGGGTAAGTTATCTTTGGCATACCTTCTTTTAAAAAATATATTTTATTTATTTATTTATTTATTTATTTATTTATTTATTTATTTATTTATTTATTTGAGAGAGAGAGAAAGAAGAGAGAGAGAGAGAGAGAGAGAATGAGAATGGGTGTACCAGGGCCTCTAGCCTCTGCAAAGAAACTCCAGATGCATGTGCCCCCTTGTGCAGCTGGCTTATGTGGGTCCTGGAGAATTGATCCAGGATCCTTTGGCTTTGCAGGCAAACACCTTAACCGCTAAGCCATTTCTCCAGCCCTCTGGTATACCTTCTTTACTTGTGATGAGAGTTAATGTCCACTGGTCATACCACTTACTGAGTACTTCCTCCACTTTGCAGACATTGTCCTGGGAACTCAATAATGATGATAATTAGGATACTTAAACACTTTCTTCAACATTATGTACTAGTGCTATAGATTCATATTTCTTTGCTGATATTAACCCTAATTTACCCTCAGGGAAATTGGAGGCCCAAAACCCAGGTATGCCAAGATTTCAGAGCTAATGAAGAAACAGCTAACTTTACAGCTCAGGTAGCCTAGCTCCTGAGAATGAACTCAGCTATTACAAGTTGATACCTGTAGAAATTACATTCTCATTGCTGGGACAAAACATCAACCAGAAGCAGTTCATGGAAGTAAATGGATTATTTTAGTTTACAGTTTCATTATAGCAGGGAAAGCATGCAGGGCAGACATCCAAGGCCTCAGATCTTGTCACAACAGCTTGCAGGAAGCAGTGACAGTGAGTTTGTTAGTGAACATGCAGGAGGGCTGGACTAGTAAACCTTCAAGTCCACTCCCAGTGACAAAACTCTACCAGCAAGGCTCCACGTCCCAATTACTCTACCAGCTAGGATCAATAAGAGGCATAGTCGCAAACATAGGAGGCTATGGAGGACACTCCATGTTCAAACTACCACACTACCTGGAACAGGACTTTGAAAATGCTCTTGTGGTTGGCAAAGTCTTTAGTACTCATAGAACCTTTTCCTTCTCAGTACAAAAATCTTTAGTAACTTTTTGAAGTAATAACAGCCTCTTTTCTTGAACGGAAAACATTTTGGAGATTTCAAAACATGACAAGACAACTCACTCTATTTTTAGTTCACCATATTTCTTGGAACATTCTTCTTTATGTTGTTTCACTTTTAAAATTTCCATTCATAGCTAAACCTATACCAATGGAACAAGATGAAATTAGAACCATGGTCAATTATTTGATTGAACTCAGAATGATTTGAAGTAGAATTAATATTAACATATGCCTTAATTATTTGGGTTTAATGCAATAACAGCTATGTTATTTCATAATTGTTTTAACAACAGGCACAATTCTTATGAAGAAACAAACTCATTTTCTAGTAGTATCATGATAGTTTTTTAGGTTTTTGATAGGATCTCAAGGGCTAAGATGATGAAGGGCAGGTAGGACAGAAACATTGCAATTACAATCTTCATTTTTATAACTGGTCACATGGCCTTAGCCGGTATTTGTAACTTCCTTCTTTTACTATCCATTCAGTATTTCCTCCACCTTCAGCAAGCACCTCAGCAGGTCTTGGTTCTTTATCTGGAGGGGTGACCCATACCTTCATTCCTGAAGGATCTGGGCATTTATCACACTGCCTTGATTGGGTTGTTGCAGTTGTCCATTGACTTTGAAAACAGCATGGTAACACCAAGAGACGCTCTAAAGGATCTCCAGCACTCCAGACATACTCTTCCTTACTTCCATTGTGGAGGAGCAGTCCAAATTCCCCCTGGTAGTCTGGATCAATCATCTCTGCTAACACTGTAATTTCTTTCTTACCCTGTTGACTGGAGGGCCTCAGGAGCCCAAAGTGGCCAGGGGGAAGTCTTAGCTTCCAGTTCAGTAGAATTTTCTCTGTGCATCGTGGCAAAAGCACCCCCCCACCCCCCGCGCAGCCAGCCAGCACCAAGACCTCTAGGCCAGCAGTGCATAAGGTTGCAGGAACAGGAAGCAAAAATTTAGCTAATGGGTCACTTTGGGTGATAGGAAGTAGGACCATTCCCATTTCCATCCCTTGATTCCTGGACTCATGAATCAGGCTAGAGGAGAAACAGCACCATATATAGGATGTTAATTCAGAGTATATACAGCCTCCGGGAGGACACTCCCAAACCTCCAAGCTATTGCCACCTAGTTGGCACAGTAGCTGTTTCTTTATAAAGCCAGCTGCTTCAGGGTGGTGGAGCACATGGTAAGACAAGTGAATTCCATGATTATGACCCTACTGTCATACTTCCTTGGCTGTGAAGTGAGTTCCTTGGTCAGAAGCAATGCTGTGTGGAATACCATGATGGTGGATAAGGCATTCTATAAGCCCATGAATGGTAGTTTTGGCAGAAGAACTACGTGCAGGAAAGGCAAATGCTTACCCAGAATGAGTGGTTCACACTGCTGGCAGAAATCACCCAACCCAGAGCAGCTTGTGGGCGAAAAAGTTTATTTTGGCTTACAGACTTGAGGGGAAGCTCCATGATGGAACGGAAAACAATGGCATGAGCAAAGGGTGGACATCACCCCCTGGCCAACATAAGGTGGACAATAGCAACAGGAGAGTGTGCCAAACACTGGCAAGAGGAAACTGGATATAATACCCATAAGCCCACCTTCCAAGGATACACTGCCTCCAAGAGGTGTTAATTCCAAAATCTCCATCAGCTGGAAACCTAGCATTCAGAACACCTAAGTTTATGGGGGACATCTGAATCAAACCACCACAATGGATTTGTTAGTACTTGTTAGATGTCGTAACAAGGAAACCAATAGAGCTCTCTTAGTGTCCTGAACTATAGATCTTTGAGCTCATAAATAAATGTTTTAAGCTACCTATGTATTGTAATATTTTATTTAGCAATAGAAGGTAAATATAGGGCTGGAGCAATGGCTTAGTGGTTAAGGCACTTGCCTGTGAAGCCAAAAGACCCACGTTCAATTCCCCAGGATCCATGTAAGCCAGATGCACAAGGTGGCACATGTGTTTGAAGTTCATTTGCAGTGGCTGGAGGCCCTGGAGAACACATTCTCATATTCTCTCTCTTTCTTTCTTTCTTTCTTTCTTTCTTTCTTTCTTTCTTTCTTTCTTTCCCTTTCTCTCTGTCATATAAATAAATAATAATAAATAAAATATATAAAGAATGTAACTATAAAGTCCTTGAGTTTTCAGATGTGAGTTTTTTCACTTTCTCTAAACCATGCCATGAAAAATAGTGCAATGACAATTGGATGAGGCCCATACTCTGGGTATAGGAAGCTCTACATCAAGATGCCATAATATATTAGTAATAGCTTTTGCTTAGAATAATATTGGATATAATTATTTGCAACCTTGGCAGGGAAACCTGAAGAATCCTTCCTTTATTTATGAGTGTACATGTGTTTTGGTCCAGAATCAAACACAGATTGAATAAGATGTTCTGTCTGTCTACATTTTTTTCTGTGAACTTAGTGTCCGGGAGGTTCTTTGTGAAACTCTGTTATTTTATAAATTATGGCCAATGATATCTATTTCAAAATATTGTCTTGAACATATAGTGAAATATGTTACACACTTATTATCTCTGGTACATAGTTAGAAGACTGTAATGAATCATTCTTTTTTATTTATAGTATTCTAATTTTACATTCGTAATGGTGACTCGATTATCCTCCTCCCTGTCCTCCCTCTTCCAAAGGGACCCTCATCAATGGGGAATGTGGGTCATGCATTGTGGGGGTAGTCAAGAGTTATGGGGGATAGGCCAAGTCTCAGTGCATAATGCCCTAACTTGTGGCTCTAACATTCTTTCCGCCCCCTCTTCCATGAATTTCCCTGAGCCACATTGGGGTCATTTTAGTTCTACTTCAGTGATGAGGTTTTGGGTGCCTCTGTGTCTCTGGATATCTGGCTTAGTAGGAGTTGGATGTTCTCTGTGTTTGTCTCCTTCAGTCTATTTCTGGTGCCGTGATCCTCAAGAACAGTGTACTCTTGCCCTTCCCTGCATTACTCTGTGGTTTCAAAATATTGTCTTGAACATATAATGAAATATGTTACACACTTATAATCTCTGGTACATAGTACATAGGCCCTGGTGAGGTGTGATTGGCTGATCCTCCCTTCAGGTTCCTTTTCAATCTGAAAAAGATAAGCAAATTCTCCATTGGAGAGAGAAGTTAGTACTAGATATATGGGATGGCCATAGAATCATTCTTTATAGTTTGTTTTTGTTCAGTGAAATAAGCTAAGAAACTTCAATGTAGTTTTTGAAGGTATCATGAGAGTGACATATTATCTCTATCCAAATCTTCCATATTCAGTGATAGGTGTAGTAACAAATTGTTGTAAATGCTATAAAGTTTACATATATGCACACACACACACACACACACACACACACACACGTGGAGAGAGAGAGAGAGAAAGAATCTAAACAGGGAGCCAAGAAGGTATTCCTCAATTATGTGAAACCAACAGTATACATAATACTTGAATGTGGTAGATATGGCAGTGTGATAAAAGCACTCCCATTGAAAAAAGCAAGGCCTATGTAGAAAGCCCGAGGCAGGTGGAAACCTAGAATACTGGAAGAACTGGAAGAATGCCAACAGGCTGGAATTCAGGAAATGGGGAAATGTTGAGAAAGACAGTAATAATGTGAACATGGCTAATGATAGTCCATTTTTGTAGGACATATTTTAAAGAAAGTATCATAAATTAAATTTAAATTAATAATAAAATAACATTATAAAAATAAAAGTCAATCTTAGGGTTGAAATATTATTCAAAGCCAGAATACCAAAAGAATAGACACTTTAAAACTAGTCAAAGTTGACGCCTGACTCAAAGCTGAAAAAAATTCAAAACAGAAGTTGCCTTTAGAAGGAAGCTGGAGCTGCAGTAGATTGAGAAAGTCAGGGTTTGGAATGATACTAATAGTTATATTTTGACATGACTGATGGTGAAATATACATACAAGATTTCACAATTCATTAATGGGCATCCAGATGAGATGGCCACTAACAAATGGAACAATAAAGAAAAATGTGTAAAACACACACATTGAAATTTTATACAGTCATAAAGAAAAGCATGGAATCGTGTTATTTACAGGAAAATGGATGGAACTAGAAATATTTGTGTTAAGTGAAATAAATCAGGCTCCAAAACACATCAAATGTTCTTATAGATAGAACTTGGAAAAACTATATATGCATATATATATATATATATATATATATATATATATATATATATGTATGTATGTGTGTATCACATGTATTCCTCTACATGTGTATACATATAAGTTATGGAGTTAAGAAGGGATTCATGAAAAGGGAGTAAGAAATCTTAAGGAAGCAGTGAAAGAGAGAGTAATGGAATACAAATGATCAGAAAGCAGCAGTTGGAGCCACCTGGGGGAAAGAATTGAACTAGACAGAGGGTGTCCAAGGGCAGTCATTAGGGAAGACAGTGAGGGAGAAGAATGGTTGAGTACAAAATAGAAAGATATTTATATAACAAAGTGCCATAAAGAAACCCATAACTGTTTATGCTAACCAAAATAATAATCAAAAATGATTAATAATACCCATAACATTTCAACTTCCACACATACAAAATTTGTTTCACACAAACTACAATTAAATATAGACCATGTGTTAATTATACACATGCTGAAATGTTTAGACATAAAGCATACTGGAGTCTACCACTTGTTTTGAAATGTGTCACAAAATGGGTGGATTCATGAACTGATGAGGAGACAGACAGGCATAGGAGGAAGCAGATACAGCTACAAATCAACGGTACAAATCAGCATTTGCACATAAAGCTACTCCGGGCATATTGTTTTAACTTTTCTCAAACTTGGATAGTTTTAATCATTAAATGGTTGAAGCTAAATGTATTGATGCTTATGCAAAATAGGATAGCTGTGGTAGCTTGAATGTTATTGGTAGAATTGGAGAGGATGAGCTAAACTGAACATATAAAAAATGTGACATGACTTAGTTTGGTTATAATTTGTGTTCTGGAAAAAGACAATGGCAGGAATGGCTTGTAGCTTCTGAGCTTGTGGAAATAGTGCCTGACAGGCCTACTCTTAAGCCCTGTGCACAAAAGGAAGGTTAGGCTATGGTATGTTTTGGCTTGCATTATAACAATATTAAATCTGAGGTATTATGGAATATGAGAGTAAAAAATCATACACTAAAATCTGTCTTTATTAGAGGTATGTCCTTAGAAGTTCAAGTCTCTTCTGACTCATATGGTTAAGAGAACCAATCATATGTGATAAGCTATAAAACTGGTCATTGCAAAATTGGATTATAACACAATAAGAAGTAACACATGTTTTCTTCTGCATGAGACTGTCTCATGTATACCTGGAGCTCTAGATAATACCAGAAAATACAAATAAAAACAAAGCAACAAAATATCAATGAGATATGGGGAAAAGAGGAGGGTAGAAGCCCAGTTGAAAGGTATAATGGTTTTAGATATCTATAGTTAGTAACACAATCCATTCTCAATGTCACTTATAGCATAGCTAAATGTCCAGCAGGCTCCTCAGATGGCCTTCAGTTTTGTTCCTCACTGGAAAGTCACCTAGAACTCACAGATATTGTGCTTATTTTTATGGATTTTTGAGGGAAGTATGCAGGAAATCAGCAAAAAGAAGAAGTTATTAAGGGAGAGTTTTGATTATCAAATGTGGGAATCCCATTGTGTAACAATGAACATGTTATCTTCCCAACACATGTGTCACAATAGGCACAGAATGCTGCTGTGATATATTGAACATGAAATGTTCCCCAAAATTCTGTAAGATCAAATGAAAAGATTTCCATTCTCTGACACAGCACAAGACTGGTGTCACTTTCTGGCATAAAATGTTTCAATGCCAACAGTTCTTGGTGGAGTAAAAGTCATATTCCTCCTCTGTGCTTCATGTTCATTTTCTTGCTCACTTAAGCAGCCATATCTTTTACCATCTTTAGCCTCATGGGTTATGTTCAAACCATATGAAATTTTTATATATACTAATGCCTTCTCCCATATTGTTTTAATGATAGAAATGTTATTAAGCCATGTTACTGATATTTTTTCTACCAAGCACCACAGAAAACATATTTTCCAGCTAAATATAAAACTATCAGCTAATTATAAGCACTGTGATATTTCAGTATGAAGACCTTTTGACTTGGGTATGAGAAGCTAGACCTAGGTCATACTGTTATCTTATGGATTTGTACCTTTCTCTCTCTCTCTCTCTCTCTCTCTCTCTCTCTCTCTCTCACACACACACACACACACACACAAACAAACATACACACACACATACACTCCTTTTTCTAGAACAAGGATCTGCAGGCTATAGCCCACCAAGGATATATGCCACATGTAGCCACCGTTCTTCATAAGATCAATCAGTATTGATCCATTCCATTGTTGTTTATGGCTGCCTTTGCATTACAATTGTAGAGTTGAGTATTGCAATCACATTGCTTCTATTGCTCAAAATATTTGATGCCTAACCTTTATAGAATAAAATTGCTAATCCCCAGTCTATAAATTCATCTTGCTCTTTGCAATGATAAATCCATTGTATCATTCAAAATTTAGCCAAAACAGCACTTCATGAAAGAAATCTTAGATAATCTGATAATTTTGATTAGATGTGAGAGCAAAAAAATGTTAAAATATTATCCTATGTGCAACACCTTCTTAAAGTTCAACATGTGTAAGAGTTTGTTCATATCTATTTTTCCCCTTGTAGTCTGTGAACTTATTCAAAACAAGGTCATCTCTCCCTGCCTATAATAGTATTTGGAGCATGGAACAAAGTATGTTTATGATTAAATAAATAAATGATCATTGAATAAAATTAAAATAGATTCAAGAAACCCAAGCTAAATACAATAGTGCTAGGAATTATTTAACTTTTTTGTGCTTAAGCTATGCCTATGCTATGCATGTACACATTAAATTTACAGATTCAAGTTATTGTTGTTGCTATTTTTTTCCCATAATATATTTTTATTTCTATTTTTCTGATTTTACATTCATAGTGTTGGCTCCCTTTTCCTCCTCCCTGTGCTCCCTCTTCCAAAGGGACCCTCATCAATGGGGAATGTGGGTCATGCATTGTGGGGGTAGCCAAGAGTTCTGGGGGGTAGGCCAAGTCTCTGTGCATAATGCCCCAACTTGTGGCTCTAACATTCTTTCTGGCCCCTCTTATGCAAATTTCCCTCAGCCACATTGGGGTCATTTTAGTTCTACTTTGGTCATAAGGTTTTGGGAGACTCTGTGACTCTGGATATCTGGCTTAGTTGGAGTTGGATGTTCTCTGTGTTTATCTCCTTCAGCCTTTTTCTGGTGCCGTGATCCCCAGGAACACTGTACTCCTGCCCTTCCCCTGCGTTGTTCTATGGTTTCAGCTGGGGCCCTGGTGAGGTGTGATTGGAGGATCCTCCCTTCAGGCTCGTTGTCCACCTAAAAAAGATAAGCAAATTTTCCAATGGAGAGAGAAGTTAGTACTAGATAGAAAGGATGGCCATAGATAGTTTGGAGAGAATTTTATATGCATTGGCTCTCTTCTAGCCCACATTTGGTGGTATCTTGATCTTAGAGACTGAGCTCATTTTTTATACATGGTTTTGACTTATTTCCCAGTTCTAGCAATGAGTTCCATTCCACTGAGTGGATCTATTAGTCAATCAAGAGCAGTTGGTTACCCACCATGGCTGTGTGCCACTACTGCACCTGCTTGAGCATTACGTCAGGTTGTTTCCTACTGGGTATTTTATATTGCACGTTGTTTGGATAGATCTCGGCCATTATCCCCCAGTTGCTCATGTAGCACCCTCTGGCACCAGACTAGCTAACTGTCTGGGGACTGGCCCTCTTCCAGATTCTGCTCAGGTCTCTCCATGTTTGGTCTCACACGCGTATGCTGTCTTCAACAGTAGGGTCTTAACCTTGGTGGGTCATCAAGAACTCTGACAGAAATCTGTCTTTTTTGGGAAACCTTGTAGGTGTCTCGAATCAACAGCTGATTGTGGAAGTTAAATGTAAGGTCACAACTAACGGAAATCACTCGGCTAGTAACAGATCAAAAGTTCAGTCCAGGCAAACTAATTCCAGAGCTTACCTGCCAAAAGACCACATTGGTGATGCTATACAGAATTGCCTACAGAGTTTTCAAAAATATTATTGATAGATCTAAGGTTAAAAATACTACTAAATGCATGAATGATGGAAAGAAATATTACTACAGACACTTTGAAATAACCTTTATAACTTTTTTTTCAACAGAATATTGACTTGAAATAGTCTTCGTATGTAACAGAGAAGCTTTCGTTTGCCTCAGCCTCTTAATGTTTGAATTATAGCAATTTGCCACTATATCCTTCACCCCAATGTCTTAGAATAGTAAAGATCACTTTCGTTCATCTCACCTTTGCTGTTGTTTCCTTTGTGCCCCACCCTCACCCACCAGTATGCTCTCTGAAAAGGCAACTTACACAACATGGGAATTTGAGAGAAATGAAATTTTTGAGCTTCATCCAAGATTTTCTGAATGACAAATTCTTCCAATGATGTATATTTTAATAATAAGTCCTCCAAACAATTCTGATACAAGCTATACTTTCTGTTCTCTTCTTCCAAAACCAGTGTTCCTATTAAAATATTAAGCAAATTGCACATTTCTTCTACTGAGAATGTTTCAGCCCTCCTTTGTGCCTCAGGACATTGGCACTTGCTGACCCCTTTGCTTAAACTGATTTTTCTCTTAGAGTTCATTCCACACATATCACAAATGACTAACTTTTCAGTCTGGACTTCCAGGTCTTTCCCCGTCTAAAAGGCTCACCATTTTCACAGTGCTTTGCAGTCTCCTTGCATCTCCTCATATTGAAATGTACTTCTATAGTTCTAAGAACTTTGGAACAGGCTATAAAACTATCGTTAAAGTTGCCTAGGTAAGATGGAAAACAATAGCTAGGGTGTGGGAGTCATGCAGAAGTCAAAAGTTGATGTGAAATTTTGAAACAAAGAAAAGTATAATGAAAGCATAAGAAACTTCAACAGATGACATCCATGTGGGAGGAAGAGTAAATAATGAAGAAAACTATGGCAAGATACAGGAAGTCTTAGATCATTTTAAATGTTAAAGATGAAAGCTAGTTCAAAATAGCTCTAAATAAGGACAGTGACACATCTCTGCAGGAAAAAAAATCAAACCATGACACTTTATTAATTCTAATGCATCAAGAAATAAAAGTAAAAAGGTGATCATATGAACATCATTAAATATGATGGCTCATTAATAATAATAAGTATTAAGATTTAAAAAAAAATAAAACTTCAAAATACAAGAGATAGATAGACTGAAAGTAACTAGGGCAGAAAGAATACAAAGGTTCACTCAACATTAATGATCTAAGTAATAGAAAAAAAGTGGGCAAAACTAGGAGAAAGAATGTCAGAAGTGGTGCCACTAATAAAATTACAAATTGTTTCAATCAGTTATATTATGTGCTTTTTGTCTATTTGCTGAAGGTTAGTAATATCTTAGATTTTTTTTTTCATGTTCTGGCTGACCTGTTTTCTGATTCCAAAATCATACATATGTTTGTTCATCTTTCACTAGATCAATTGTATAGACAAATTGCAGTTGTCGGTCCATCACAGGTACCCCTTTACCATTTTTTGGTGTTATTTATGCAATCAGCAATTATAATTCCTCCTTGGACAACCCTCCCAAGCACGTTCATTAATGTATAGGAGCATAGTCTACCACAGTTGGCATTTGCTCTGCTCAGTCTATTCTTTTGCAATTTTTTTACCTTTATTAACATTAGTTTGAGAGTTATTTATTCCTACTTCATTTATGTGACTGAGTTAGTGTGTGTGTGTTTGTGTGTGTGTGTATGTGTGTGAGTGAGTGTGTTTGCGTGTGTGTCCAAGGAACTGACAGGAAAATAGACATATGGGTTTGGGTAGGGTAGTATCAAGAGTGTTTATCTACCATGTATGAGGACTTAATTCCCATTCCCAGCACCAAAAAATTGTTTTTCCAACTGCACTTATGTCACTAGGCCATGACATTTTCTTTCTTTCTTTCTTTCTTTCTTTCTTTCTTTCTTTCTTTCTTTCTTTCTTTCTTAATATTATTCTAATTTTACATTCATGCTGGTGAGTCTGGTAGCCTCCTCCTTGTCCTCCCCACTCCGAAGTACTAGCTCAAGCAATAAGACAGGAGAAAGAAATTAAAGGGATACAAATTGGAAAGGAAGAAGTTAAGTTAGCCCTATTTGCAGATGACATGATTCTATGCATAAGTGACATGAGAACCTCCATCTCAAAACTCTTAAAGGTGATTAACGCTTTCAGCAAAGTAGCAGGATATAAGATCAATGCACAGAAATCAGTAGCCTTTCCAAATCCATGGTACTTTTGAATCCCTGCTCTTGTCACTATTCATCACCAGTGTCTCCAGGAGAAACAAAACAAAACAAAACAAACAAACAAAAAAACATACAACTACATCAACAAAAGGAACAGAAAAGCAAATAATGGGAGCTTCCTTCTGTCTAACCAGACAAACAGTGTGGGGTATGGATGCTAAACACATCTTTCTCTGTTAACTCTCCTGAGAAATAGAATAGAGTCATTTCCTTTTCAGAGAATTGTCAGATTATATCCTACCCCAACCCTTAAAATGATGACTCTCTCATGTGAAAGACCTATCAGGGTCCCAAGAAAATGCAGATGAAAGACTGACTTCTACTTTATTTACACTCTTATTTATTGCCTTCATACTTTTTAAAAACCTTAATGTGTCAACTTTTAAAGTATGACTCATGTAAAAGATTTATATGTATGTTTTTTTTTTTTTTAAGAGTTCACCAATTTACTCTCAGTGAAATCAGTATGTGTTGAATTCTGAACATCAGCTTCATTTTTTTTCTGTTTGTGTCAAATAGACCATATTCCTCTTTCTACCATCTCATACTTTTTTATGATTAATAGAAGTTATAACTATTCTTGCTATTCTATTTCCCTTTTAATTAGCTTGTGAGGTTTGCATTACTTAAACATTTTTAAAGGTTACCCTAGTGATTGCAACATGTATCATTGGTAACTTTTGTTCTAATATAAATTAGTAGTTTATTCATTTCTAGATAATTCTGAGAATGTATCACTCTTAAGCCCATGAATCCACAAGCACCCAGCCCATTGCTAATTTTAATCAAGATTTATATTTATATGTCTGCTCAGAAAATCACACTATAGGTGGATAATAAGGGTCAGGAAATTCTCAGCACCTATGGAACGCCCTAGCAAATCCTGTAGATCATGCATCTGTGCAGATAGGAAGGCATCACGATGCCTCCTAGAGTCTGCCCAAGGCTGCCAGGTGAAGAGACCCACCCTTAGCTGTTGTTGTCACCCACTCACAATTCCATTCTGAATAAAGACACCTTACCTAGCCAGCCTGAATCACATGACTTCCTTCCAGAGCTCCAGGTTCAGAAATTGGCAACATTATTTCTCACACGAAATAAGTACCTGACATTCACAATGTTGGAAAAAGATATCTGAACCATTAGTTTTATGTAGGTTTAGAGGTATTTCAATGACGATGCCTGGTTTCATCTAAAATGGAAGTGTTGAAAATTTTGGGACAGTGATTAGAGCCCCTGTATGACTTTCTTACATGGAAAATGGGGATAATCATTGTCACCTTTTACTAATTCCCAGAGGGATTTGGAAAATGTTGGAATTCACTCAGAATAAATATTATATTCAAATATAAGTTATTGGCACACCTTATCACAAGATTCTAGCTAGTTATTTTATTAAAATGAATAAAGTCATCATTCATTTATACTTCATAATTGTCCTATCTACAAATGACACAAAAAAGTTAGGCAATACTAGCAAAATTTTCATGAAAATTGAAGTAAAGAGCCATACACCAAAAATTTAATATTTTGATATTTAAAATATGTATAAGTACTTCCCAAAATGCATTATCTATGGTTATTATGCTGGTCATTATTCACATCTAAATTAAGTCCATATTTTCCAGTTACATTGAAAGCACCATATCTGAAATTTGTTTCCATTATTAAAGAGGTAGCATATCAATTTCTGGGCTTCATTTTGTTCTATTAGTTGTTCAGAAGAGATTTCAATTTCTAGGCCATCATTCTTTGACTCCCTGAACATTGCCTATTATAAATATGTCTGTGAGACCAATTGTAACACATGGCAGATTTTTGTGGCAATGGAATATATATTAGATAACAGGCTCTAATCATTCCACAATAATCTCAAAAAAGCTATCAATAGGTATTTGAGTTTTAGACTCAGCACTCTTATCTTATGTTTTCTCTGTACTTAGTGTGGAAAATCATGAACATTATTACTATTACATGTTTTATATTTACTTTTTATATCATTGAAACTGAAACTCATCTTAAATTCACCTGCGCAAACACAATAATGTTTTATTATTCTTGGTAAGGAATGATGATATATGTAACTCTGTTTTCAAAAAGACATTAGCTTAATAAATCAGAAAGTAATATTATACAAATACTTTAAATGTAATTAATTAAAAAGTACCAGTGTATTAATCAGGTTTCTCTAGGGCAAAAGAAACATTAAATTGATTATCTATTATGCAGGGACTTATTAGATTGACTAACAGGATTGGGGATGATCAGTCTAACCAACAATGGGTGTCTTGCAAGCTATAGGGTAGAAACCCAGTAGTGCTCAGTCTATGAGGCTGGATGCCTCAGCAGTACTAATTTAGCACTTTAGGCCTGAAGAATCCCCAGAGAACTGCTGGTCTTTAGATGGAACACTGATGAAGCTCAGTTCTAGTATCCACAAATGATAGCAATATCATAGTACATGCACTTACCAGCAAGTAGCATGGGAAGCCAGGCAAAAGGTGCCATGTCCAGTTGAAGTTTCTACACATATAGTCACCCACTAGAAAGGGTGCCCACTCTGGGTGAAGGTCTTCCATCAATCCTTCCTGGAAATGCAATTACAGACCAGTCTGAGAAGTCTCTCTTTCTTAATTCCTAATATATTCAAGTTGACAGTAGAATGTAACAACCTGCTACATTTTTTAATTCACCAAGGAAAATTATACCATACTTAAAACAATGAATTCACATATGCATGTATCTACAGTAACCACAGTAAATCACAGGTGATATAGAAAATGGTGATTGTTTTCCCCATTAAATCATATCTTATAATTTTGCAGAAGAGACAATAGAAATAATTCACTGTTAATTTAATTATTTTCATAGTTAACAAAAATTTGAAAATATTTTGTATTAAATGTTTTTAAGAAAATTAAGCTATTAACTTGAAATTTTATAAAATGAGAAAGGAAATAATTACTGACTTTTTGCAGTGACTAAAATGTAGGAATACAGAGTTCCGTAATGTTATCCATATATTAACAACACTTTATATTTGACATTACGCCAGCCAACTAATACATTTAAGTTTATTAAAATTTTAGACATTTCTAATTTATTCATGTCATTCATGATTTTTATATATTTCATTTTGTGGTAGGATATTAGCAAAGTCTTGATTTTATTATAAAATCAGATTGAAACATTTATTGGTAAATTTAATTGTATGAGAAAGGATGTTTTGGGGAATGTGAAAGCAGTTTTATTTTGATAGCATATTTGTATTATAATTACATAACTGTTGTGTGATATATATCTTGGAATAAGCAGATTAGAGATGGAAATACAAAGTAAAAACTCAAGGCAGAACAGACACACACACACACACACACACACACACAACTTGTTTCTAAGCCTCCTTGGGTTCAATTTTAACAGTCCTGTCCTTATCACTGGCTAATCATTTGAAGCTATAATTTTTCTTTCCATTTTAACTATGTTAAAGTACTTTAAGAAAAGTAACTGTAAAAATAATCAAAATTAAGGTTTAAAATTATTTAACTGAATAGATAATTCAAGGTTCTAAGTATGAAAGTTCTACTTGTACAAACCTGAATATATTTCAAACCATTTATAAAAGGATCTAGCCAAACATTAAGAAGAATGTCACTGAAGCAATGAAAAGTATCACTGGCCCTAAGTTGAGCACGTTATAGAAGCTAGTGTCTTCTTTCTGCATCCTATGTTAAATGTGTTTATGTAGTATGTTTGAAATTCAGGCATGTCCTAAAAGTACATGTGTTGGATACTTGAGTCCTCAGTTGTGCTTTTGGCATGTCATATAACTTTTTTTTATTATTTTTTTTTTTCGAGATAGGGTCTCACTCTACTTCAGGCTGACCTGGAATTCACTATGTAGTCTCAGGGTGCAAGTTCATTGAGTCATGGCGGAAGCATAGATCCCATCTAATAAATGGGTGTTGATTACTGTAAGAGAAGGTGTTATAAAAGATCAATCTGAACTCTGCTGGCTCTGGCATCTTTGTTGAAATTTGCCTCTTATATCCATATGAACCATGGTGGCACCTGTCATGAGGCTATTGATAGAGAATTGTCTAATTGCAGCCTCTAAATCCACAAAAAAGTAAATATCATTTAAAAAATTTCTCAGCCTTTAGTATTTTATTTTAGCAATGGATAATAGACAAACAAAATGAGTAAAGATAACTGAACATTTTTAATTAGATTTTTGGACTGGAAATATTTACCATGTTTCAACATTTGGCCAGAATTTCAAAGTCACTTACAATGACACCTTTCTGATTCTAGGGCTTCTACTTCCACTCTACTATAGCAGTAGAGTGTATCTTAGCTATTATGGCTTTTTATACATCTTTCCATGTGCTTCAGATTATGTTCTAAATTTGCTCTGGAACATCTACAAGAAAAGACATGTCCTTATGGATTGATTTTCCTGGTGAAGTTTCCCAATCTCAAACAGAGTGCTAAGAATTCAACCTAGTACTAGCAGTGTGAATCTCTGCATAGGGTTACCTGACACAGGGTAGCAATGAGCCTCAGCAAACAAAGGACTTTGAAATCAAACTGACTGCAGATTAGGTAGTAGAGATTCAGGATCTGTATTAGTTCCCTTTCTTGTTGCTAGGACAAAATACTTGACCAGAAAAAATTAGTAAGAATTTACAGTCAGACAGCCCTATCATGATTAGAAAGGCATGGTGGCAAGACAATGAGGCAGAGCTGGTCAAATTGTGTCCTCAAGTAGTAAGCAAAGAGAAATGAATACTGGTACTCAGGTCTCTTCCTTTGTATGCAGTTCAGAGCTTCATCACTGCCCACAGTTAATGTAGGTCTTGGCACTTCATTAACCTCATTAAATAATTCCTTATAAGTGTGCTCAGATCTTGTTTAGATAAATCCTGACAGGCATGCCCAGAGGCTTCTTCTTAGGTGACTCAAGGTCCTGTCAAAAGATCAAGAACTATAAGCCATGACATAATCTAATAACAAAATATCATTGCTATATAGTACTTGCTTTATATTGAAAGGGATTCCTTGTATTTTCCACATAGTTACTGACTAGGCCATGGCATTGGAAAGAAAGCACAAATTAGAAAACCTTCAAAAAATTATGAAAATTATTTCATCATTATTATTTTCCTGGAAGTTAATTTTCACATGTAGGGGATAATTGTAGTTCTTGGTGATGAGTGGTAAGAAAAGAATATGTGAAATTACCTTCCTCTGGGTTAAAGATAAAACTAATAAACTGTTAATTAGGTTGGTTAAAATCACTGATGTAACCATTTTAATTGTAGGTTTTCTTTTGGGTATTTGAGAAACAAATTGGGAATTTCTCCATATTTTCCACTGAATGATAATGAGTACTCATTGTACATTGAAGAGGTTTAGCTGTAAAAATTACAATATATGTATATTTTCAGCATTATTTATGTTCAAATTATACCAAAGTACTGAGAAAAGAATGCTGGGTGTACTTCAATAGTAATAACAGAGTTAAGATCATGGTTACAGAATGGTACAGGAAGAAGCATGTGAAATTCATTGACCAGTAAGATTCTTCTCTTTATTAAGATTGTTTTTGAGAGGTTCATCCACTTAAATGAGCTTCAGTTTGTCACAAGTCCAAAGGATAGCTTCCTATTTTAATAGGCAAATATGAATGCCAAATAAACTAACATAGTTTGAGTGTAACATATTCTATGATTTTTAAGCATTTAATTAATTAATTTATTTAAGAGAGAGAGAGAAAGAGGGAGGGAAGATAAGAGAGAAAGAAAAAGAGAGAGAGAGAATGAATGGGCACATCAGAGCTTCTCATCATAGCAAAGGAACTCCAGAGGCATGTGCTATCTTGTGTATCTGGCTTACGTGGATACTAGGGACTTGAATCAGGGTCCTTTGGCTTTGCAGCCAAGTATCTTAACCATTAAGCAATCTCTTCAGCCCCCATACTGTATTCTTTTTACAGACAAAAAAATAGAACAGAACTTTGAGTATTGCATAGTCATGTGTGAATTATCAATATTTAACTGCTTTTAATCAGTCACCAGTAAGATTCATATTGACTTAACAGAGAAACTTCTTTTTACAGATGATAGCAAATACCAGCGAGACCCAAGCCCCATCAGAATGACAAGAGAAGAAAGCAAACTGCCTTGCATTACATGCATCATTTATATTATATTTGCCATGCCCAGGCAGCTGCTCTCACTGCTAGCCTGAGAACCTCCTTCAGAGAGACAATAGTAGATGCTAAGGAGACTCAAAACTCATCAAAGCCAAAAATCAGCGGTTGCTGAGAGCTCAACACTAATGTAGACCTATAACACATCCTCCAAGGCTCAGGGAACATTTTAGAAGAGAGACCAAAATGATTATAAGAGCCATAGATGGGAAGGTGTACTCCAAGGCATTGATACCCAACGTCCCCCAGATATTGTCTGGTGCATTCATAGCCCCACAGTGAATGCTGATACCCACCCCCCACCTGAGGAGGGACCTCAGAGGAATGGAGCTGGGAGAGATGGAACATAAGAATATAACCCAATGGGCATAGGACCAATATGCAATATGTTCATACAATAAAATTCTCAGCTCAACAAGATGACCTAATTAAATAGAAAGATTTATCTTTATAAAAACTTTCCTTATAATCTTCGATGTTTCTCCTGAAATCATCCAACTGCTGCCACTAGTAAGTCTGTATGTTTTGATCCTTGATAACATTGTAGTTCAGTTTGGTTAAACATATATTACTTAAGCACTTTCTACATAAATATAAAAGTCTGGTATATTTGGGATGAGAAAGAGAAAACATGGAAAAGAGAGAAAAGAGGTGAAGAATGGAGGAAAGAAGGAAGAGAGAGAGATAAAAAATGCCCTGAGGAGAAATGTAGAGATGAGAGAAGAAAGGGGAAGAGAGGAGAACAGGAGAGAAGAGAGAGGAGAAGAGAGGAAAGGAGAGCAGAGGAGAGGAAAGCAGAGGAGAGCAGAGCAGAGTAGAGCAGAGGAGAGGAGAGGAGAGGAGAGGAGAGGAGAGGAGAGGAGAGGAGAGGAGAGGAGAGGAGAGGAGAAGGCCTTAAGCAAGTGATATGTAATTGAGATGCAGAACCTAGTCAGTTGGCTCCAGTTAAGTAGTAATGATATCATTACAATAATGATGTGTGTTTATTGTGTACTTAGGACTGGGCAAAGTCCTGCCTGCATGGATATTCATTGTGTCACTGATATGTCCCAGTAAGTTCATAATAGGGACACAATTATGTTCAAATTCCAGAAGGACTGAGATGATGAACTGAAATGTTAAATATCTCCACAACTATAATCTTAAATTATTCTTCTTTCCATAGCAGATTCTTATGCTATTTCTATTGTGACTGTGTGATTGTTTGTTTCTGTCTGGTATGTTATGAAAGGTTAAAAGTAGGGCTCTAACCTACAAAGTAGAAATGATTTGCACAGATGGGACTAAAGTTTTCCTCTTTAAGAAAATAAAACTACAACCTTTATGTGGACAGTATAAGCACAGACTGTTCAATGCTGAGGAATGATACCGTGGGAAGCCTTCAGTGCTAAAGAAGTTTGCTAATGCCAGTTCCTAGAAGCTGGATTTCCTCTTAGGGACTTTTAGCTGTATCTTAAGGACAATCATGAGACTTAAAAATGCAACATGAGAAAAGGGACAGATTTGAAGGTCCAGCTAGCTCCCTGGCTATTTCAGGAGGATTAATTCAGAGAAGCTAAGTTTGATGCTAAGGAGAACAATTAGTAAGATTTCCAAGTTATCTGGTGGAAATGTGTTTGGACTGTGAGCTGAAATAAAAATAGCAGGAATGGACAGAGTGGGATGAATTTTTAAAAAGAGTTAAGAAATGAGAACTTCAGGATTGGTGTTGTTGGGGTGGGAACAAAGCAGAAGGGGAAACTCAGTTAGAACATTTCATGAGACACTCACATTACCGAGTGTGGAGCCTCTATGAAGACAGGAAACACAGTAGAGAACTGAGCTTGTGGGGCCTTTAAACCACCAGTGGACGTTATTTTGCAGGTGTTTAGATGCAGAAATCTAAAGCTTGGAAGAATGATCTAAACAGAGAGTAGGGAGTCATTGGCATATAGATAATCATTAAAACACGAGAGTCCATGAAAGAGCTCATGGGCAACTTGGGACAATGGAACTGAGAAACTCCTTTCAAGAATGATGGCACCAAAGCCATTTGAAGAGCTAGGAATTTGGTATACCAGAACCTCTCTCCCTTCTCACGCACCAGCACTGAGGTTAATAGTGTTATAGTATATTCTGGCTGCCACCTATTTTGGCATCATCAGGGCAAGTTCTTAAAAATGATGTTTGTTCTACACAAGGTATCAAGAATTAAATTCTCTGAAAAATTTATTTTAACCCTTTCTCTTTGTACTGTTGTTTATTCCTAAATGAAAAGTCTACTTTGTCAAGTATTCCACAGTTATTAGCAAGTAAGCATTCAAATCACCTATTGTGTAAAAATGCAGATTCAGGTTCCATAGCTGTAGAACAAATCTGGATATTCTGCATTTCTAATATGCTTTTTGGCAAGGACAACATTTTGGGTGCACGTCAGCAAGCAATCAATCCAAGGCTGTGAGATAGATGCCTCAGTGACTTCCTGCCATACAAGTAGGAGGACCTGAAGTTCACCCCTAAATCCCATTTTCAAATGCTAGGTATGGTGACACACCCAGTTCTGGGGATCCAGAGACAAGCAGATACGGAGGCTTGCTTGCTAACTGGTCTAGCCTACTTGGCATACTCCAAGCCAAGGAGCGATCTTTTCTCATAGAAGATGCAATGTAACTGAGGAACAACACCTAAGGCTGTCCTCTTGCCTCCACACAAACACACACAAAAGTGTACCTCACACACATAAAGGTACACACACACACACACACATTAAAAAGGATGGGGGGGCTTAAAGATAGCAAAGTCTCAGATATGTTTAAGTATAAATAGTCAGTATATTAAAATCATTATTCTTTAACTAGTATTTGCTATAGTTTGAACATTGAATGTTCCTCAAAGGTCCATATGTTAACAACATGATTCCCAAAGTGTACCCTTATGCACCCCTAAATGTGGTGGATTCTTTACTAGGTAGGACTTAGTGGAGGGTTCATTTGTCATTGAGGGCAAGCAATTAAAGGAGACTATGGGACTCCAGCCCTTCTCTCTTTTACTTTGTCCATGTGAAGTGAACAACTTGCTCTGCTACTTGTTCAGCATCTTTGCCACCTGCCCTGTCACTGCAATCCTAAAAAATGGCCCAAATGAATAGAGACCACACCCTCTAAAGCTGTAAGTCAATAAAACCTTTTCCTTCCTTCCCTTCCTTCCATCCTTCCTTCCTTCCTTCCTTCCTTCCTTCCTTCCTTCCTTCCTTCCTTCCTTCCTTCCTTCCTTCCTTCCTCCCTCCCTCCTCCTCTTTCTTTTTCTTTCTTTCTTTCTTTCTTTTTCTTTCTTTCTTTCTTTCTTTCTTTTTCTTCTTCTTTCTTTTGTTTTCTTTCTTCTTTCATTTTTGTTTTTAATCTTATTATTATTGTTGTTGTTGTTATCAACATATTTCATATGGATACATCATATGTTGGTACCGTATCTTCCCTCATCCCTGCCCCCCATTCCATTGGGGACCCCCTCCTCAGTGGGGTTGCAGGCATTTCCTGTGGGGTTGTGGTTTATGCATTATGGGAGCAGCAGTCAGTTATTTTGGGGGGCAGGGAATGCATCTAGGCATGATGTCTCAACCTGTGGCTCTTACAATCTTTCTACCCCCACTTCTGCAAAATTCCCCGAGCTGTGGTGGGTGAGTTTTATGTGTATTTCAGTAATGAGCACTTAGGAGCCTGTGAATCTCTGCTTTGTTAGGTGTTGAGTATCCTCAGGGACTGCCTCCTACACCCTGGTGGTGATTATCAGCTTCAGTATGGAAGCAGCATTCATGTTCATCTCTCCAGTTCCCTTGTAGTTTCAGCTATTGCTTAGCTGAAGCACTACCTTCTGAAAAAGAACAGATTTTCCAACAAAGAGTGAAGTCAGCATAGTTTAAATGGGAAAAGTATTATTAATTTAGGGAGAACTTGATAAATAACACCTCTTTTCTACAAAGACTCATGAGAGCTTAACACTGGAGAGCATAATCTTTGTCTCCATAGGATTCTGATCTGGTTCCCAATTCCAGATATGGGTTCCTTTACACTGAACAGATCTCTTAGCCAATCAGAAAGCTATTGCTTATCCACTGAGGCTGTGTGCCACTATTGCACTGGCTTGTACATCATGTCAGGATGTTTGCTACTGAAAAGCTTAGACCTCTGGTAGCCCAGACCATTGTTGGCCATTTTCTCCCAGTAGCTCATGTAGTGCTTTCCAGTACTAGACATGCTAACTGTCTGGGGACTGGCTTTTTTCTGGATTCCAGCCATGTCTCTCCATGCTCTGTGTTAGCAGCACATAGTGTCTTCATTAATAGGGTTTTAGCTTTTGCCTCAGGTGGGTAATCAAGTGCTTTGACAGAAAGATGTCTTGTTTGGGGGACCTTGTAGGTTTCTCTGACCAACAGCTCAATGTGAGTAGCAACCAATTGCTGGTACTGGGAGTTTCTGGCCAGAGACTATATATATATATATACAGATTGTACATATAGGCACCCTCTTCCCTGCCCTCATTCTGCTGATGGACTTTGGTGGGGTTATTGGGATTCATTGTGGGGACAAAGAGGCCTCAGTCATTCTCTGCAGGGATGGGGGGAAATACAGTGTCTCAGGAGATTCCCACCTACCTTGCGGCTCTTACGATCTTTGTGCTCCCTCTTCCATAATGCTCCCTGAGCCTTGGTGGGCAAGATAGGAATATAATGTAGTGTTTTTTTCTCTGTAGACTCTGTATCTTTGTTTTGATGAGTGACTATAATGTCTGTCATCATCTCCCTGTAACTAGTTTTTAGGCTAGCTGTGATAGCACTATTCATATCTCTTCTTCTCCTGTAATACTTCTGGGCTGGGGCAGATGAGGTGGAAGTGACCCATCTTATGGTAGACAATTGGCTTTCTCTGCTTGTTGTATCCTTGTTCTACCCAGTATTCTCCTCCATCTATAAATAAGAATAGATTCTCCAACCAAAAGTGAGAGCAGTTTGAATAAAAGGGGATGATAAGCCTAGTCCTTAGAGTGAGCTACTAATGTGTATATCCACTCTTCCTAGTTAAAGAGCCATGGAGATTCTTTCTGGAGCCTATTGGTTTCCTGTTTTTAGCGAATATTCCTTGGTTCAAAGAGCCAGATATATATTTTCTCCACAAAGAGGGTATCATGAGTAGTTAGTTACCTAAACTGGCTATATGCCACTATTGTACAATTGTATACTTCTTGCTCAGCTGGTTGATTTTGTGTCTGGCAGGATATTCTGCTTCTTCAATCTGTTGACATCTGTTATTTTCCAGCTGCTCTCATAGCACTTTATAGCACTATAAGGGATAGCCGGGAGGGAACTGGATACCCTCTCAGTTCCAGCATGGTCAGTTTATGTCCTGTTGCCAAGAGGCTGTGGTGTCTTCAGCAACATGGACTTACCTGTCAGCTCTTGCAGGTAACAAAGTCTTTTGGGGACCTCATGGATCTTCTTGGCCAAGAGCTTACAGTGCAGGGGGTGGGAGGGCAGCTTGATTCCAGCCTGATAATTATCAGACCCCAGAGTTTTAAGTTTATGCTTCCTTCCCTTTTTATGGAGCCCTTCTTTTTGGTACCCCCTCTTCCTTATTGAGGACAATGACTTGTAAAATGGTGTTCTGGAAGAAAGGGTCTATGGTATTGATTCATGTTACCATTTTTTTGTGTGTGTATACCCCCTTGCCAACCCACCCCCATTCCTCTACTCCCTAGAACTTTCCATACATTTCTTTCTTTATTAATAAATATCAACAATATGTACATGGTATTATAATAAAAATAAGAAAAAGGAGTAATAGGGAGGTAAGGGAAGAAGGGCTATTGGACAATAAGTCAAAACTGCTTTTCTTTATTGTTATCTCAGATAATTTAATATAGTGACAGAAAGCTGACTAGCATGTAATTTTCTTATTATGAAAAAGAACATTATTTCCACTCAGTTCTACTTATTTGTTGTTCCATCCCTATTTTTAAGATTTTCTAATGTTATATCCATACTTTAAAAGAAAATCATATTTCTTTTTTTTAATTATTATTTTTGTATTGACAACTTCTATACTTACATACAAAAAACACCTGATATTTCCCTCCCCTCCCCCCATTCCACTTTAGAACTCTAATCTCCATCATATCCCCTCCCTCTCTCCATTAGTTTCTCTTTTAATTTGATGTCATTATCTTTTTCTTCTATTTTGAGGGTCTTGCAGAGGTATTGCTAGGCACTGTAAGGTCATGGATATCGAGGCCAATTTCTGTCTGGGCAGTTGCATTGTAAGAAGTCATAACCTTCCTTTGGCTCTTACATTCTATCTGACCCCTCTTCTACAATGGTCCCTGAGCCTTGGAGGATGTGACAGAGATGTTTCAGTGCTGGGCACTCCTCCATCCCTTCTTCTCAGCACTCTGTTGCCTTTTGGGTAATCCCAGTGGTCATTGTCATCTGAAAAGAGAAACTTCTCTAACCAGAAGTGAGAGTAGCGTTAATATGTGAATATGAACATTAAGTATAGTATTTTCAGGGCTGCTTGGTGGGAATAATATATACATTTAGTCAGACAAGAGGAGGCTTTATACCCCTAAGGCTCATGACCTCACCTACCGTAGACTTTTGCTTAGGTTTTTCAGTACCAGGTATGTATTCCCTCCCATAGAAAGGGCCTTCAGTCCAATTATGGAGCAGTTGGTTACCCCAAGAGTAGACATGCCACTATTGCACCCGATCAGTTATTGGGCCTGTCTGGTAAAACTTGAATATTCAGCGTCCATTGTTTTCACTGCTGATGACTTCTGTCTCCCACACGCTGCGTGCAGTGCAGCTTTTTCCAGCTTTCAGTTGGCTGGTCTACAGGGAGAAGGTTTTCTGCTCAGGTTTTCTTTATGAAGAAAATCATATTTCTTCATAAAGAAATGCACTCTTTTAATGTAATGGCAATATTATTATAAAGAAAAATTCTTACAAAAGTTAAATTATGTAATGTGAGTACCCCAAAAGGGAAGATCTATAGTCTAGTTGGCAATGTTTTTGACTACAGACCTTCCTGCCTGGAGCACTTTTTAAACTCTCAAGGGAACCTAAGTTGGGCATGTTGTCTAAAGGCATACTGTTGTTGACTTCTTTTCATGTTACCTGCTGGTGTGTATGTGTGAATGCATGTGTGTATGTGTGTGTGTGTGTGTGTGTGTGTGTGTGTGTGTGTGTGTGAATGGCTGTAAAGTGGGCTCTGTAAAGTGAAGAGGGTACAATAGTCATCTTGGGAGAAACCTGGACTTACAGACTGGCTCCATTATCCAATGCCTGTATGTGCATTAGGCATTTGTTTAACTCTTCTGAATATAATTGTACTGATCTACACAAACAGCACAAATTGGTTTCTAACTATGACAATGTTAGAACTCAGCAAGTTAATTCAAGCCCAGAAAACATTCAATAAGTGATACCTTGTATTGTGAATTTAGTTTCTCTTAGCTTTTGTTTCTATTCATGAAGCCGAAATTTGTTCTCTTCTAGTTTTGTATAGATTGACTGTGTAAACCCCACCTGAGCCTTATGTTCAGACTTTGACTTTCTCCCTTATCCATTTATTTGAAAAATGAATGCTTCTTTTTACCCTGTATTAGATACTATTTTGAAATATGTATGCACTAACCACATTGGCATATAAATAATCTTGCATGCTTTTATTTTTATGAAAACACTTAAAATTTACTCTTAGCATCTTTGAAGAATAAGGCACATTCATAAATATAGTCATGTCTATTGAATTTATTTCTGCTAGCTAACTGAAACCTTGTATTACTTAATCAACATATGTTGAGGTTCTCACAAATAAAAATAAGAATACAGAATAAAGTAGCAACATTCCAGAGCCCTGTTAGAATCTTCTCCATGGTTTGTTGCAAACTCCTCCTTGCATTGGGGTGATAGCCCAGCAGTTAAAGGCACTTGCTTGAAAAGCCTATTGACTGTAATCCCTTCTTTGTTACTTTCTGAAGCACTGTGCACAGTTCCCCATGCTTAATTGGTTTTCAATTTCACTGATATTATTACTTCCTTAAACTTATGTGTAATTGTTGGATTATTTCATGTATTATTTTAGTTTAAATAAAAATGTCAACTCATTTTTAAAATGCTATGAATAGATTATACTAAGTGAGGTAACCCAGGCTCAGAAAGCCAAACGTCACATGTTCTCTCTCATATGTGGATCCTAACTACCAATGTATAGACTTGTGTGTGAACTGGAACCAAAAATAGGTACCAGAAACCAGTAAGCTGGTAAAAGGCTATAAGGGAGGGAAGAAAGGGAAGGACTTAAGTATATGGTAATGCACATATGTAAGTAGAAGAACTGATTACAGGGAGGGAAATGGCCTAAGTGAGGCCATGGGAAGAGAATACATACAAAATGGGCAGGGGGAGGGTCAATCTAAACTCAAGATATTATGAATAAGACATATGTAAAATTACTTTTTTGAATAAGGGCACGTCTAGAAGCTGTAGACTGTTACTAGAAAATTTTCAGTAACCGGGATGGAATACCTTCCAGTGAGTTGTTGGCCAAGGAGGTCCCGGCAGCCTCCAAAACATTAAAGACTTTTGCCAAAGCCCTTGGTTTCCCTAGAGAAACAGATAGTAAGACCCTATTGCTGAAGACATCTCATGCCTGAGATGCAAGGTCCCTGAGAAAGCAAGCTGGTGTGGAGCAGAAAACCTTCTCCCTGTAGACCAGCCAACTGAAAGCTGGAAAAAGCTGCACTGCACGCAGTGTATGGGAGACAGAAGCCATCAACAGTGAAAACTGTGGATGCTGAATATTCAAGCTTGGCCAGACAGGCCCAATGACTGAACTGGTGCAATAGTGGCGTGTCTACTCTTGGGGTTACCAACTGCTCCATAATTGGACTGAAGGCCCTCTCTATGGGAGTGAATACATACCTGGTACTGAAAAACCCTAAGTAAAAGTCTGTGGTAGGTGAGGTCATGAGCCTTGGGGGTATAAGCCTGCTCATGTCTGACTAAATGTATATATTATTCCCACCAAGCTGCCCTGGGGGCACTACTCTCACTGCTGGCTAGAGAAGCTTCTCTTTTCAGGTGGTGATGACCACTGGGATCACCCAAAAGATGGAGGAGTGCCCAGCACTGAAACACCTCTTTCACACCCTCCAAGGCTCAGGGACCATTGCGGAAGAGGGAGCGGATAGAATGGAAGAGCCAAAGGAAGGATATGACCTCTTACAATGCAACTGCCCAGACAGAAATTGGCCTCGATATCCATGACCTTGCAGTGCCTAGCAATACCCCCACAAGACCCTCAAAATAGAAGAAAAAGATGATGTCATCAAATTAAAAGAGAGAATAATGGAGAGAGGGAGGGGATATGATGGAGACTGGAGTTCTAAAGTGGAATGGGGGGGAGGGAAATATCAGGTGGGGTTTTTTTGTATGTAAGTATAAAAGTCAATAAAAAATAATAATTAAAAAATAAATAAAATGCTATGAATAAAGGAAAGTGCTTTACATTTATATAACTGTTTATATTTATATTACAGCATCACTTAACATTTATTCTACAAATACTTTTAAAAGATGATTATCAATGTAATGATTAAGCATTATTCCAAGTAATCACACAACCATCTAAACTGAACAAAGGCTCACATTGAAGTCATCTGTAAAAGATGCTTTCTGTAACTTTAAATTTTCTGATTTTCAGCATAACTGTCAAATAGCAAAAGCATTTGAATTATATTGTATTTAATTTGGGTCTGAGCTCTTAAATATTATTCAATAAGTGGATAGTCATTAGAATAGAATTGCAGTGAATATAATATGATTCCATTAAAGTTTTAAAGGTGGAGTGGACAAATTTAAAGCAGATTTTCCATAACCAAGTCCTTTTTCCAATCAAGTATGATGTAAGGGAAAGAATGAGTTTAAGATTTTTCTAGGCAGATTTGGTTTTCTTATTAAAATAATACAAAAATGAGGAGAACTGCATTAGGGTATATGCTGATCAACCATTCTTTCCTTTGGATGTTGCTTGTCTTCTTAATTTTTTTCTTTATTATTTATTTATTTGAAAGAGACAGAGAGTGAGAAAGACAGAGAGAATGGGTGACCAGGGCCTCTAGCCACTGCAAACAAACTCCAGATGCATATGCCACCTTGTGCATCTGGCTTACGTGGGTCCCTGGGAATTTAGCCTTGAAGTAGGCTCCTTAGGCTTCACAGGCAAGTGCTTAACTGATAAACCATCTCTCCAGGTCCCAATATTGTTTGTCTTATTTGCCTAATGTATGCCATTATTAGAATGTCAAATAAACATGAATTGGTGGGGGCACAAAGTTCTAAGCTGAGCTCAAATCTGAAGTGCAGCATCACGAATCACTGGAATCTAGATGACATCATTGCCAGACATTTGGAAAAACTTCCTTAAAGAGACTCTTCATTGAAAATATGAATGGTCCAAAATAAGGTCATATGCATGAATTAAAAAAAAAAAAACCTGGGGGTTGGGGATTTAGCTCAGTGGATGAGCGCTTGCCTAGAAAGCACAAGGCCCTGGGTTCAGCCCTCAGCACAATAAATAAATAAATAAATAAGAGATTTACCAAGAAAAATGTTAGGTAAAGGATTCTAAACAACAAGAAAAGATGTTTTCCCATGTTTCATAATGAATATGACTCAGTGTTTTTACCTAATATAGTACAGAATGCCAACTTAAATTTGAAGTTTCATCAATATTCTTTATGGTGTGAATATGTCCCATATGTGTTGACTTGTTTTTATTTGCATTTTGCCAACTTTAAATTAAGCATGTTTTTTTACAATAGAAATAATAAAATGGACAGTATTTCAAGAATGTGAAAATCCCTTTTTATTTTATTTTTTGATTTTTCTTTCTTTTGCTTTGCTTTCTTTCCTTTCCTTTTGAAAATGGGAAAGGATGCTCTGATGAAATGAATGTTTCTGTATAATGGCCTTCAACTTTTTGGGGAGCATTTCAAGTAAATTAAAAGAGAGAGAGGTGGGGAGAGAGAAAGAGAAAGGTGGAGTAGGAAAGAAGTAGAAGTTGGGAAAGAATTGATGTTGACCAATTAGGAGACAGTCTGCTCCACTTTAGACAGTTACATGTGTAAATCATGACTTAAATTGTCTTCTTGAAAGTTCTATGACACTTTTGAGTTATAGTAAAAATTGTCCTTTGTCCTTGGGTGACCATAAAATATACTCAGAGGTGCACAGAAGGGTACTCGGTTTAGCTATGAGAAATGGAAATGGAAGTGCTTCTACCTTCCTGAATTACAGTCCACTTATTGTCATGTTGTTTATAAATTCCATGCTGGTGAGGACTGAAAGCCCTACGACTATATTTTCACTAACCCAGGGAACCCTACAATCTATGTTTTATTTCTCTCTATAATAGCAAAGAGGCAGTATGGCACAGCATAAAGCACTTAAGCTGAGGAGTTTACACAGAGCCAGTCACACATCTAGTAGTTTTATATTGAGTATGAGAAACAAATTTTAAAGTACATGAGAGATTTTCTTGAATTTAATACATATGTAAGTATGAACTATAAAACCAGTGTTTGTTTGGCCATATATCTATTGATGAATTTATTCAATGACTAGAAAAGAATAATTTAGAGCATGTAAGATATTTATATTATTTTCTCATTATTTGGTATTTATCCCTTGTGAGATGTTGCAAGTATCATATCACAGACCCCTTGTACAAAGATTACATATATTTGATCACTAACAATTATGTCATCCTCCAAATATGTCAGGTAGAATTATTTCTTTTATTTGTAAATGACATTATTAAATATCTCATATCAATGACAACCTCTCAAGGAGCTAGAGGTCATGGTTCCATCTGCATGCATGCATATATTTACACACAGACATATATACATACATAATACCCAGTTAAGTGAATAAAATTAGTGAGGTCATTGTAGGGAGTCCCAGATCAGAAATGAACAGAAGACCACTTGAATAAAAATTTAAAAGGATGTTAACTGCATGCAGTTAGTCATTGGGGCAGGAGCAATGCCTTTGTATATTCCCTCCCACCCTGTGGCTCTTACAATCTTTTTGCCCCCTCTTCCTCAAAATTCCCTGAGCCTTTGTGAGTGTGCTTTAAGTCTACTTTAATGTTGAGCTCTCAGTAGCTTCTGGATTTCAGCTTTGTCTGTCTCCATCAGCCTGGCACAGGTTGTCAGGCTCATCATGGTGATCTTGGTGATCTCACCAATTCCTCTGTGGTTTTACCTGGGCCCTAGCTGTTGTGTGAGGTGTTTTTTTTCTTGCCAGGGCGTCAGTTTCTTGCCCTTCATTTCTTTAATTGATGGGAAAAAATGAACCTGTCCCCTATATGAACTTAATCCCTAGATAATGACAGCTCCACAGTCTTATCAGTGATTAAATAACAACCTCTGATAGGATAATAAACATTCTCTAATATTCTAATATCCTATGAAATTCTGGAATTGATTGATAGTAATGATTCTCGAAAAAGAAACCAAACAAACCAGCATTCATCCTGAGTACCCATTATGTGCCAGGACTATAGTAACGTTTTCCCAAGTATTTTAACTTGATGTCTACATTGTTGGTTTTCTGTCATATAAGAAAACTGAATTTGAAAAACCATTAATGGTTTAAGAAGCCTTCGCAGTTAGTAGGTGTCAGGACTTAGGCTCCAATCAGTTTCTGCTCTCACAAATCCTGTTCTCCTTTCTTCTTTTCACAGTCACCTCTCACAAATCCTACCCTCATTTACTCCTTAAAGGCTTCTACTAAACCTTCTTCAAAATTTAGTGAGGAAAATATATCCATCTTGATACCATTTAGCTGACATTGGAAATCTTTGTCTGACAATCAGGTTTGGGTCAAGGAGCTTTTTGAGGTGGATGGGCTTTCCTATGCCCAATTTTTACCAAATAAATAGTATTCAGAAAAAGTACTTCCTAAACAAAAGGAAAGAGCTCATGGAACTTTAGAAATCCAGACACAAATGTAGGAATGAAACTCATTATACCTAATGACTTTAACCAAGTTGTTAGACAGCAGCTTTTTTCTTGTCACTCAGAATAATTAGGCAAAGCACGAGGCTTCTTTACAAAAAGGTTTTCTTTGCTCTTCACTGATGACCTAGAATTGAGAAAATCTTCAACATATACTGGCTCTTCAGAGAAAACTCCATCACACGGATGCATTTTTTCCCTCCTTTGTACAGGGCAGATCAGCATAAAACTGAGCACTTTGACTTATTCCCAATGGAGCACAGACACCTGGAAGAAAGAAATAATTTTTACCACCTACAGATTTCTACCAGGAAGAGCAGAAGAGAAAGAGAACCACTGAGACTAAGAGGAGGAAAAGATTAATAAGCACTGCCATCAGTGCAGCAAGCAAAGATTTTTCAAAACAACAACAATAAAAAGGGCCTGGAGGACAGCTGGCCCTGTTCCTTTACCTTCTAACAAAAAGGGGAAAGAATGACAAAACAGAGAGGCAAAAGATGACTGGAATAGAGATAAATGAAGTAACAGGTCAAGCCCTTGGGTTGTTAAAACAAAACAAAACAAAACAAAAAACACAAAAGGAATGTAATCTAGTGGGTTTTTTTTCCCATGTATTATATATGTGTAGGTATTTGTGACTGGGCAATGTGGAAATTATGATATTGTATAGCAAGCTACCTGTGATAAAAATAGATTATACACATAAGAGATGATATACTCCAAGTCACTTGTGTGTTACAAGCTGTCAAGGACAGTCTTTCTAACATGCAGATTCCAAAGCAAGACTGTGAAAAGGGAACACTAACCAAGAAACAAAACATGACCATTTCTACTAGTGCCTGCTAATGTTGATTATTTAGATGTTCTTCCCCTGGCGCACACTACTTTCTCTAAATACATAGGGTTCTTTGTTGTCTCTGTATGTGTGTGCTGATTTTAAAATGGAGGATGATTAATGCTGAATTTTTATGTGAAAGTGGGCTTGAACTGACAATTGATATATTCATTTAAATCTAATCAAACATTGTGATGTTTGATTTTTAACATTTTTAATTTTTAAAAGATGTCCTTAAATTGTCAGTAGGGATTTTGTATTTGCCTCCCTGAATCTGATTCTAAAAATGCTTATATTGACCTGCTTATAATGAAATATAATTTTTTGTATTTGATCTAAAATTGCCAGCCAGTTTTTCTTTCTTCAGCCACAATGACAGTATCTCTGTTGATGAAAAGTAGGCTGTGTGTTTATGATACTGGTTCCATTTGTATAACCTCCACTGTGTAGTATGACAACATCCTTCATTCATTAAGAAACATTTTCAAAAATCAGAAAGAGCTGAGAACATCCATGATCTATCAACAAAACAAAAATATATATCTGACTCCCTATCAGGAGATAAATGACCCGTCACACAGCAGCCAGAACCCAGGCAAAACCACAGAGAAACTGGTGAAATGAGCAAGAGTGCTGCTTCCACAATGAGTCTGGCAACCTGGTTCAAGATAATGGAGACAGACACTGATGATACTCAAAATGCATCAAAGCAGAAATTCAAAAGCTGCTGAGAACTCAACACTAAAGCAGACTTAAAACATACCCAGTAAGACTCAGGGAAGTTAGTGGAAGAAGGGGCAGAAAAAAATTTAAGAGCCACAAGCCACAAAGACACCGCCCTCCCCACAATGACTGACTGCTATTGTCACAACTCATAATCCACAACTCCATGGTGAATACCAGCAATCCCATCAAGGATGGCCCACAGTGGAGTAGGACCAGAGAGGAGGGAAATGATGGTACCAACATATGATATGTCCATACAAAGTATCTATTTAATAATAAAAAAGAAGCCTATGAAATGACTTAAATTCTAGTCCTAGATGCTTCAAGTAATGATCCTAGGACTCAAACACCAAAATGATGTTGCTTGCAACCCCAGAACAGACTTCTGTTGCTATCCTCTCAGAGACAATGCCGTGGAGAGGAAAGTGACAGTGTGACTTCACCATTGCTTCTTCTTCATCACAGGTGTGCAGTAAGAGAGAAAGGCGAGCATCAAGATGGCACTGAGGACAGCTTCTCTTGCTGAAATGTACAACACATTCACACTCATTGATAAAGCTCTCAATTTATAGTTGTTCCTACAGAAATGTCCATATTTCTTCAGAAGGTGAAATTCCTACACAGTACTCAGGTGAAACACTGCCAGTTTCATGATCATATGGCACTGAGGATAAACGCATGCATTTCAGTGATATTTTAAGTATTTCATAATGAGATCCAAAATATAGCCAAGTTAAGTATGGCCCTATGAAATGTAAATCTCTCCTAGTTATTGAGTGGACATCCACTCAATAACTGACTCCAGTTGGTGATCATTCTTGTTAAACCAAGGCTTCCATAGTCATGTTTAAAACTTAGTTTTAGAATTTTGATGTTTGCAAATGATTGAGTAGCCTTTTTCAGCCTTCTCAGCTACATCCATCTTCCCAACAGAGTTTTAATTATGATCCTAAACTTTATCAGAAAAAAAACTTTTAAAAATTTTTTGTTCAAAGAACTAGGGAATCGTCTCCTTTGGGTCTGCTTTTAAACCATAGCTCACCAGCCAGCTGACCATCTCTCTTCTGCCTCTCTTTTTCTTTCTCTTTCTCCCTCTCTGTTCTCTATCACATTGATAACATCAGATCACTCTTTGTCCTCTATTCATAGTTTCTTCTATGTTGTATAATGACCTCACTGTTTCACTGGCCTAGAACTTTTAACTGTTTCCATCACGGATTATATGATCAGTATGTCTTCCCTTCAAGGGTATAAACTATAACAACATTTATTTATCCTATAAAATTACTGAACATTAAATAGGTTAGCTATCTTCCTATGATAGGCATGGTGGCAAGTGAAGTAGAAGGATTTGGCTCATCTTGTTCATTCACTGAGTTCTTATAATCTAGGATTATTTATGCCCTTAAATTTTCTTCATATATATTCCTCTATCTCACTATTTCTACTTTTACAACCAATCTTATATTCTTCTTATAATACATTTTGCTTTCTACCTCATTTTTGTGGGATATAATATATATATATATATATAATATATATATATATATATATATATAAATTTTTTACTTGTGCTTATATTTCAAAGCATTTGCAGTTAACTCTTGCAGTATATAGAACCATTCAAAGGAGAGTAACTGTGAAAGTAATTTTGCAACTTAGTATTTTTATCAAGGCCTAGCAGTGATGGTTTATTTTTCTCTTCAGTGATTTTGGTGACTCAGCTAAGATGGTCAAAATGCCTAGGAGCTGAGAAATATAAGGACCAAAAAGTCATCTGTCTCTGTTACTCTCAACACAGCCTCACCATATGGCTACATGAGCACCCTTATGGAATGGTGACTTTGGAAAATGGGTAGTTCTTACGTGGTGACTCATGGATCTACACGATGTTTCCAGAGGATTGAAGACAACCAGAAGTTTTCTAGTGACCTGGCTTCCAAGGTCAATTCCACATTGTGGAGTTAGACCAAGAAGATGAGCCCAGATTCAGGTGAAGAGGGATTGGAATTATATCTCAATTGAAGGAGTAACAAACCCCTTTCTGCTTTCCTTCTACTACCACAGTATATCCTTTGTCTTCTCCAGAAGACAGAACATCTCTAGGTGCACAGTCTGATGCATCTCTCCCTCACCTGGATGTAGTGTTAGTGCAGTAAATAGTCTCAGCTGTCCCAAGAAACTACACATCTCACTGGCTTACTATAAATGGTTTTTCAATGTTGGTTGGGTGATCTATGTGACACTCCGCCAGTAAGTTCAAAGATAAAAGGCATCTTCTTGGTATTAGACTTTCTTGGGGACCATGTAATAGAGCACTAGATGTTTATATTTCTAAAAATTATTTTATTTATTTATTTGAGAAAGAGAGAGAAAGAGAATGCATATTCACAGAGCATCTGGGTTAAGTAATCAAACCCAAGCCGTCGGTCTTTGACCACTGGCAACTCTCCACAAATTTGGATGGAACTTGCATTGTTTCTGCCCTCAGCCTTTTGACTAAATGTCTCATGATCTCTGAGTGGAAAGGAAGCTGAACAGTCTCAAGTAGCACACAGATTTTACCCATCAGCCCTTGTTGCAACTCCTTATGGTTCATGTATACATACATTGACCACGGGTTGTTTCTTCTTCTTCTTCTACTACTGCTAGTACTAGTACTACATCAGTACTACTCTTCCTCCTCCTCCTTCTTCTTCTTCATATATAGTCTCTATAGCCTTTTACAATCAAGGTTGTCACTGAGCCATCTCTCCAGCCCTGCTCTGTCAACTCTCAGAACAGGATCTCTCTTCCTTCACCTGCAACATGTACAAAGAATGTATACTTCTGCATTGGAGGAGCAAGTCATGCAACAGTGGGCCCTTGCATTTGGGGGAGAATAAGTACCAGGGACACATACAAAGGAGCACTCCTGTTATCATGAAAGGCTTTCCTGTTTGTTGATCTCAGCAGTGCCTCAGCCATTGCTTTACTGTCCTAAATGTCTCATGATCTCTGAGTGCCACTTGTCTTTGCAAAGAACTTTCATGCTTTTGGTGGAGAATATTTAAAAACTAATATTATGGCTCCATACTTGACCTGGAGATTTCCATTTGCAAATTCTTCTTCAAACATGAGTTGAGCCAATTATTTTTAGTGGTTTCATCTTCAGGCAAAATACTTCATACCTTCATATTTTCTTTGATTAATTATTACCAGTTCTCAGTCTGAAATTAAATGTTGTATTCTCTATTGTCAGCCCCAGTTGAAAAGTTTTGTTTTGTTTTTTTGAGGCAAGCACCACAGACTGACTTTTTTTTTTTTTTTTTGAGTTTTTTTTTAGTTCAGGCTGAGTCTGGAGTTCACCTGTATTCTCAGGGTGGCCTTGAACTGCTACCTCTGCCTCCCGAGTTGGGATTAAAGCGCACACCACCAACTTTTTTTTTAGTTTTGCACCATATATCACATGTGGGACCAGTTGTGTTCTTAGGCTCTTCAGGCAAATACATGTCAAGGTTTTTTATTATCAATGTCAGTGCCATTTCTAGGAGCAATTAGATTTTATTATTTCAAGTCCTTATTTTTAACTGAATTATAATAAATATAGAGAAAACTTCACAAATCATAATTGCATACCTTCTTATATTTTTTACAAATTATCTACACATATGCAACCATCACCCTCATAATGAAATAGAAAGTGGTTGTCTCAAGTCCTTCTTTATGACATTGTATTAACATCAGCCCTTCCTCACCACTAAGGCAAACCATTTTTGCTGACTTGTAATATATAAATGAATATAAGTGAAATTTTTAACTTCATTCAAATGAAATTTAATAGTGTATATTCTTTTCTATCTGTATTCCTTGGTTCATCATCATGTTTGTGAAATTCAGCTATATTTTACATTGGCAGTTCTTCATTTCTATATATTAATTTTAGGGAATATTACACAATATACTTTTGTTGATATACTTAAGTTGATAGTTTGAAGTCTTAATTTTTGGCTATCATGAAGAAGGTTCCTGTAAACGTGCCATATGACTAATTTAGTGAACATACACACATATTTCTGTTTGGTATATACCATACAGTGCAAATACTAAGTTGCAGATAAACTTACACATATTTACATACATATGTACATACATATGAATATAATAATCAGTTTTATAGGTAAGTTTTATAGCTAAGAAATATGTACATCTTATTTTTATATTACATGATTATATTAAATAATTATATTTTCTACCATTATATTATACATTATATTCTTCAAAGTGTTTTTACCAAATCATGACACTTTGTAGCACTGTTTGAGGGTCCTCTTTTCTTTAACATCCTGAATCCTTACTTTCAAAAATCCTTATTTCTTAAATTTGTGTTGACATTCAAGATGATCTTTTCTGATCTTTTGCAAAGAGAGAAATTCTCATTGTGTTATCTTCAACACTTTGTCAAATGCAACTGAAGCACATTGCATTTGGATTTTGACCTACTTTCTTAGATCTGATACTGCAGAAAGCACATGGCTTATTTTCTTTCAAGCAGATAATAGGTTTTCCAAATGTTTGTCTGTATTTGTCCACAGGTGACCATTTTCTAGCTTCTGCTATCAGTTACCAACCACCCAGTGCCTGGCCAGTATGTCAATACTACATGTTTTAGCTCTTAAAGCAATCTGCTAGAAGACTGATGTCAGTACTCAGCAGCAGGCTAACATTTGACACTGAATAAAGATGACCTTAAATCTTGACAGGTTTGCAAAACAAAGCTTTCCTTCTTAATCACACCATTGCCTGTGCTGCACACAATTGGCTCTTTGTCTTGGACCTATGGTGGTTTCTCTGATCAACACAGCAAGAAAAGAGAGCTGGGTGTTCATGGGATGTATTTTGAGGTGTTTATGGATGAGGATTGTATTGCTCTCCTTTAACCTTTATTTTTCAAGAACCAGGACCCACATACTCAAGTTATAAACATTCTACAAGGTTAAAGAATACGTGGATATTTGGTAACAATGACAATTTTTATCAAAGTTCTTTGTCCAAATTCTAACATTATAACTTGAATGAATGGACATGAAAATATAAACTTTTATTTCAATAAACTAGTGAGATATTAAAAATGAACAATTTCTCAAACTACTGACTCATTTCTTATTTCAAATATGGATTTTGCAGGCACATGCATACAGAGAACACATATCTCAATGTCAAAAAATCAACAACCTAAACAATCATATAAATTTACATATTTTTATTGCATCAACATTATTGTTTTTTTTTTTTCCACAGCAGCATTCATCAATGCTCACAATTCCTAGAGGTTAATGAAATCAAAGGAGCGTCTGGCATTTATTATTCTTACATCTCACTAATAGGAAGTTAATGTGAACTGGTCCCAAATTAAAAAATAAAATAGCTGAATACTTTTCTTCATGTGTTACTAAAAGGAATTAATCCTTTCTCCACAGTTCTCTACCTAATCAGAAGGGTCAACCATGACCGGAAACTCTCTGAAAAGCACCTTTTAATTATTCACCATATTTTAATCAGTATTCATCAATGTTCACACAACTTATTTAAAATAAGAGCTTTAAAATAGATGCCCTCTATGACTTTCACTGGTTCTGCTGTGAGGTCTTCATGACTGTTGGCACTTCCACATTTCTGTTCTATTTTAACTCAGTCCTACTTATTTTTTTCCTAGTTATTTTTTATAACTTCTCAAGAACTATTTTCTTATATCATGACCTTATGCTTTTGGGTCCAGTGGTGTTAACCACAGAGGTTCTTCAATAAATGTTTGTTGAGTTGGAATGGGTGCAAACTCAGGGATCTGCTTCTATTTAGCACTAGTGAACTAGGATAATTTAAGTTCAAATGTATATGAAGGTATTAGTTGCTTGAACAATTGCTGTGAACAAAAAACTGACCATAAGCAATTTAAGAAAGGAAAGAGTTTATTTTATGGAAGGGAAAGCACTGCAAGATAGCTCATAAAATTTTAGCCAGGAATCAGAGCTGGTCATATTGTCAGCCACAAAACAGAGAGACAAGGAAATTGAGCCAGGCTTCAAAACCTCAAGGCCTGTCCCAGTGACCCATTTCCTCCAGCAATGCTCCATCTCCTAAAGTATCCACAATCTTCCTGAAGAGTGCCACCATATGGGGACCAAGTATTCAAACACATTAGGGGCATCTTACATTTAAAATACAATAACCAAAATTAAATAAATAAAAGATTTACATCTTCTTGATCTTTTCTATCAAATGACAGATAACAGGATTAGGGACTCTACAATTGTTTTAAGAATGATGCTGATGCAGGATATTTTTTATGACTCATATCATTTTATCTGTCCACTGTCCCAAGAATTTTGCTTTTCTCGTTACCTCGTAAGAGAGTTGATAACAAGCCAACCATCACATCTGCAGTTCATGTGCCCAAAAACATAAATAAAATATTAAAATAAAACAAAAAGTCCTCTCTTTGAGATAGCCCAGCAAAAGGGACATGAGAATTCCACTTATATACCTCTGGAAGTAGCATGTGCAATAAACAGTCACAACTACTTGCAATAGTATATGGAAAAATGTACTTTTATTCCAGGTGGCTAATGCTTGGTAACAATCTAAAATTCTGTACTTGGGACAGAACACTTTGGAACAGACAAGGTGGTGGAAGGAAATTTTCATTCTTTGACAGAAGCTGAATACGACCAACTGGTATACCTGAGGAAAGTTTGAAGGTCAGAAGAGTAGTTCGTGGTCACTGGAATGACAATCAGGGTGATGTAGGTTTGAAATCAGGCCTCACCGGACATAAATAACTGCTCTTTCATGTGCACTTCAGTTTCATTTATATATGCTATAAATGAGATTATTAACTACCTCCTGTATTTTTCTAGGATTTATTTTTTAATTGAGAAAACACTTATTTAGGATACTTCAAGAGGCAGCTGACTGATTGGACAGTAATACAAATACCATTTGTAGCAGTTTCTGTAGGTGTAATCTTTTCACTCAGTTTTCTTCTTAGTATCATAATTTAATTTCTTTTCCAACAGTTGCTTTATTTCATAGGAATATGATAAACAAGGTTGGAAGATACAGTTGAATTTTAGCACACAGCAATTGTATAATGCTGTGTAGGATGGATTAGTTTTATTTGTGAAATTAATCTATCAATACAATCTTGTCATGGTGAGTATTAAATGGAATATTGTGCCTTGGATTTTCCAGTAGAGTATATCATATAGAAATAATAAAGATTGGCTTTGTATTTTATCCTAATTTTCAGTCATGTGCATTGCATTCTTTTATGGCTGAGTTGCAATGAACTACCAAACACATACTATCCTGTGATATTGGTGTTACTTCTCCATTTAGCTGTTACGCAAATACATAAAATGTGAATTTGTTTTGGTAACCATTGGAATTTTCATCTGAAAGACAGAAACAAAGATTTTAGAATAGAGTGTATGATTTATTTTCTATCTTTTCTTTAAAATAAGTGTTGATTAGAAATCAACATATTATTTGTATTGCACTAAATTAATATAAATATAAAAAAAACCCTAGTGCTCCACATAGTAGGAATTCAATAAATACACAAGGAGTGAATAAATTTATGAGAGGATGGATGACTGAATGTATTTATGGTCTCTTCAAAGCTTCCTCCAATGGGTCTTTTCTACCAAGGAGTTTCTAAGAACTGATGATTTTGCCTCTGCATGGCTGCGGTTACGATTTTGGTGTTTATTAGATTCTAAGTCATACTGGCAGCCCTCCTCCTTCCTGCTAGGTTTGGTGAATGTTACACATTCAACTAAATGAACCATAGCAGGTATGAATACATCTTTGTGAAAGAGACAGCATACGCTGGGACTACTGCTTCTTAGTCACACAAGTTCCTCAGTCAGAACCATATAGCATGGGCAAATCACATTGCAATGAGAGGTATTTTTCTCCATAATATTATCAAAATAACTAGTCAATTTGACAATTCTGTATTCTTTCTTTTGCTTGGATTATTATTATTATTATTATTAGTTTGTTTCATTTTGTTTTTCAAGGAAGGGTCTTGCTTTAGCCCAGTCTGACCTGGAATTAGTCTCAGACTGGCTTCAGATTCACAGTGATCCACCTATCTCAGCCTCCCATGCTGGAATTAAAGGTGTGTGCCACCATGCCCAGCCAGTTGGATAATTTATTTACGATTCCACTAATAAACAATGAGAATCATGATAATTAAGCAGATAAGCCACCTTTTATGCATCTAGTTCTTTATCATTAAATGAAACAATAAAAATACACAGTTTCATGTTTCTTGCATCTCTAATGTTCTGCAATCCTAACAATTTGGTTGAGCAACCTTATAGCGGCCTCAAAAGCCAATGCTCTATTTACTGCAAGGATACTTTTATTTTTTCCCTATAACAACTCTGCCAGAGGGTCAAGCATTTTTTTTTTTATTTTAGCTTGAAAAATCTCCTATTAAAGAGTATCTCTTGGGAACACAATTCCACTGTCAAATGAAATAGTTCCTTATTTTGAACATACACTTCTAGGTAATGTCTGCTCATCTGTACAAGTTTTGCTACCTTGAGTAGAAGTGAAGTACTTCTTTGCTCTGACAGTCTATCAAAGATTTTAGCTATCATGTCTATCCTCAGCTGCTCTAAGCCAAGTTTATTCAATTCCTTTAGCCATAAACTTAGATGGCAAGATTTCCAGACCAGTAAGATTTAATAATCTCTTCCAAATCCAGAATTAATGGCCTTCAGTAAATTTAGCATATGTCTTCAAAAAACACTAAACCTCTAAAAACATGTCCTGAAGGCAGTAAAGATGGACTGTAAAGATGGATTTTTTTTTTGCATTTTTAGTTATTTTATTTTGTCTATTTTGTCAAGATAATATATAGTGATTTTGAAGTTTAAACTAGCTCTTTTTTTTTTATTAAGTAGAAACTGTATGGACACATCACATGTTGATACCATCATTTCATTCTGCCCTGTCCACACTCCACTGAGGGCCCTCCTTAATAGGATTTCTGGTATTCACCATGTAGTTGTACATTATGAGTTGTGGGAGCATCAGTCTGTCATTGTGGGGAGGGCTATGTCACTGGATATTCCTTCCTCCCCTATTGCTCTTACATTCTTCCAACCCCTCTTCTGCAATCTTCCCTGACCCTTGGTGGGTATGTTATAATTCTACTTTAGTGTTGAATTCTCAGCAGCTTCTGGATTTCTGCCTTAGTGTTGTTTGAATTTCCTCAGTGTCTGTCTCCATCACCCTGGCTCAGGTTGTCAGGCTCACAGTGGAAGCAGAACACTTGCTCATCTCACCAGTTCCTCTGTGGTTTCACCTGGGCCCTGGCTGCTGTGTGAGGAGTATGTCATTTCATGTCAAGGAGTCCTTGTTGCTTTCTGAAGAATAAAAACAGATTAATGGTGTGCAGTATGACCCTGCTCCTAACCTCCTAAAACCAGCTCTTGATACATGGTCTGTGAAGTTTTTAAATCACTTAATCTGTTAATTGTAAGGTAATCATCAATGCCATCACCACCATCTTTGTGTCAATAATATACACTTTTTTGGAATAATGCTTTGAAGGTATTTCAGAGCATCTGCCATTATATTCCTTTACAAATAATTGTTTTATTTATGGTTGTCTATTATATCATCACATCATTTCAACTTTAAGACATTTTAATATAATTTAAATACATATGTATATTAATACACACACACACACACAAACATGCTGTCCTCTGTTATATCAATAACATTAGTGTGCTGTGAACCCTTAGCATTATTCATGTTTCATCCAGTGACAATTTCACAGCAGTCATCATTCAGCAGATTCTGGTACCTGAAACCACTTCATTTTAACTCTTCACTGTGAAGTCTTCCCTTTCTTTCTCCCAGCAGTCTGTCATCTATATCATGCCTTGCTTTGGGTGTACTTTGACTATAGTAATGATCCTTACACCAATATTTTTCTAAGGTTAAGGGAGTTCCAGAGATAGGTCTGGGCATTTGGATCTCCTAGCTCTGTCAAATATTACACCTTCTGAAAGGTGTCAGGATGATCCAGTGTAAGAATCCCCACTAAAGCCACTGACCCACCAATTCAGAGCCAATATTCCTCCAGAATGCAGTGTAAACACCCCATCAGAGATTCCATCTAGTTCTGTTTCCAAGTGAATACAATGTTAGAGAAATCAACAGTAAAGGGTAGCATCACTTACTATGACATATCTTTGCTCTTCCTGTTCCTGGACTCTGCAAAGGAACACTCTTGATAAGTTCTGTCCATTTTTACCATAGGCTACAGTTGCTCCCTAAGTACTTTGGCCTTGTTGCATCTAGAGACAAAAGATATCAGCCGACAGTTGATACTGACTCCCTGTAAATGGGATGCTTTCATTCTGTACTGTAGGGTGTTTCTTTGTAGTGTTTGTTCTATTGTGGTGATAGACAACTGACACAATGCTGTTCTGAGATCCATGTGGTTATTAATGGATTACTATTCCCTGACAGTTTGAGTCAGAGCACCAGATATGCCACTGAGACCCACAGACCTGATGCTTGAGCATGAAGGGTATTTGCACTGATAGCAGAGTAGCTGTAATCTGAACTAATTATGGTGATGGGAGTTCTAGTTCATCTACTAATTATCCCTCTGATGACTTCACTCAAGAAACATGGCAAACTGAGATTGGAGATGCTGCTTTTTGACATATATAGAGAGGAGGTCTGTCCCAGAGCAGACTGAGTGTCCATGAAAATGTGCTTCTCATATGTCTTCAAGGAGTGCCAGTCATCATCACTCTCCATCTGACACAGAAGCTGCCTCAGTGACAAGCCTATGATGGAATGCCCCAAGCTATATAGCTGAGTAAGGTGAATTCCTTAAGCTCAGATTCCTCATTTCTGTTGCATGAGGATTAAAGAGAAACAAAATGTCCTGGTATCATCTTTGCCTGGTGATTCCCATGGGGCTGAATGAGAGGTCACCCGATTTGGGTCATGGCTGAAGTTTTGCTGCGTGAGGCTTCAACTTTCCTGAGTGTGCTGACACAAAAATGAGTTCTACACGGAGATCTGAAGGGTTTTCTTAACCAATGTTGTCCATTGTGTTTTTATCTCTCATAGAGATAAACCTCTTCCACACCCAATTTGCTTTGTATGTGATTCTGACAGAGCCCAGTATCATGGAAGATTGGGATTTGACTATAGCCCATACTTGTTAACTTTTTACATATGTTGGTTTTCACTAAATAAGATTCACAATTCAGATCCAATCATTTTAGCAACTGAATCTGTGTTACGATTAAGGTAGCTCAAATATTTAAATGCTATATAATATAGGAGGTTCTCAATTAGTATTGGCTTTCCACTTTCTTCTGAAATTGTTCTCATTAAAATATTTTTGAAAAGATATTACAAAGACCTTTGCTTTTGTTGTGTTCACATGTATTACTGGGTTTGTATCTGAGGTAGGATTAAAGGAGAAATTCCCAATATTACATCTTAAGTAAATTATAAAAATGAGTGAGTTTGGCTTTGCTTATAAGCATCTTTATCTTGAACTTTTGTTAGTTTTTCAACATTATTTCCTAAACAGGATTTTGGAGATAGTCTTCATTCTCTCTCAGCCTCTACCCAACTTTCTTGATTATTTCTGAGTGGCTCAGTTGTGTTTTGGCCTTGAAGTGGCTTGCAGTCCAATTTTTCCTTCAACAAATCAATATTTTTATTTCAGTTGATGTTAGGCTGCTATGCTTTATAGTACAAGGTTTTAAGGCTGGCAGTGAGATGCAGTAAAAAGAAGCACATTTCACACTTTTCCTCTATTTTAAACAGTTAGTAATGCACTTTCTGATTGTGATTGCAGTCTTTATACATAGGCAGCAAATTATAAACTTTTTCATTTAAGAAAGAGCATTTCCACTCACAGTTTATGTATAATAGGAAAATGGAGTCTTGAAGGAAAAAAGAAATGATTAGGTGTAAGTACAAATATGTTAGAAATAGTTTTATTTGGCTGAAGAGATTGCTTAATTGTTAAGGGGTTTGCCTGCAAAGCCTAAGGACTCAGGTTCACTTTCCTCGTCCCACATAAAGCCAAATGCACAAGGTGGCACATGCATCTGGAGTTTGTTTGCAGTGGCTGAAGGTCCTGGTGTGCCCATTATCTTTATCTGTCTGCCTCTTCTCTCTCTCTCTCTCTTTGAAATAAGTGCATAAAGTATCTCTAAAAAGAAATGGTTTTATCTTTTTTATGTTTAAGCTATGCTGAATTCAGTCATACATGTATTTACAAGACTTTTACAGATAAGCATATATATATCAAACATGAAATCATATAAACCTGAAAAGCATAACATTGAACACACAAACATATATTTATGGGGAGCACTGATGTCCAATTGAATTTTACAGCACTAATCATTCTTCCAAATTATTTATTAAGTATGCAATAAGTGGAGAACTTATGTGAAGTATTTTGTTATAATGAAATAAAAGACCCTCTAATGAGTGTTAATTTACTAAAATACAGGCTTGGGTTTCATAATCAATTTTAGACTTAATTAAAACATATGTTGAGTAATATTCTGTCAAATTACTAGGAGATCCATGAAGTAATCCTGTGGGTGTGAACCATGGCATTTGCAGAGATGATCAGAGCATGAACTCTGGCTAAATGCTGGAGTTGGACTTAGAATATGAAGTGCACTATGGCTATTTTCTAGGGTCTCTGTGTTGCTGAGGGCTTTTCTCCCCCTACTCCATCCTGCCAGCCAGGATGTGAGCTTCTCTGCTTTGCCACCATGTTCCTTACCACAAGCCCTCTAAAATCACGAGCCAAGCTATGTTCTTCTTCTCTTAGCATGTTGCTGTCAGATATTTTGTCACAGCCATGATAAAAGCAGCTAAAACAGGAAGAATGTACAGAGGCTTTTTATATGCCTTTTCATCCTTTTCTCAATTATGTTATGTCTTATGTTAGTGTGGTAATTTTTTTTTAATTTTTTTAATATTTTATTTATTTATTTATTTATTTATGTTAGTGTCCAGCCACTGCAAACGAACTCCAGATGCAACCCCCTTGTGCATCTTTACGTGGGTCCTGGAGAATCGGGATTAGGCTTCATAGGCAAGCGTTTAACCACTAAGCCATCTCTCCAGCCCTAGTGTGGTAATTTTATGGGGATTCATCAAGCAATATTGATTGATTTCTATTGAAGTCCACAGTTCATTGTGATTTCTTATTTATTTTTAAATCTAATATCTTTTTTGTTCTTTTTTGATTCCATCTGGGATATTATATTCCATTCCTCTGTCCCTATAAGTTCCTTTTCTCTGTGGCACATTTTCTTTTTATATATGTTTTTGACAATTTCAAGGATTACTAGTCAGCTTTACTGTAAAATGCATCTCTATTCAAATGCATCTTGAGTACTTTTTCTCACAATGAAACTAGATTTATAGTTCTGGCAGTGGATGATGATAAAAATGTAAAGGACTATTTTTGTGAAGTCTCTTCCATAAACATGATCCCTGCCTATTGGTGCTGGTTCTCATAATTTGGTTGAAGTGTCTGTCATGGTTTCTCATTCTAAGGTACTCTTGCCTCTCCTACAATACTGATATGTTAAGGAGGAATTATCTATGGGTAGCCTACAGTGGTGGAATTATGTTCTCCCTCCATTAGGGAGTTGTGTTCACATGGATTACCTGGGATTCATCAACACCAGGGAGTTCCCCATTCACTATCATTTATTTTCTCTTATTTAGTTATTTATATTGCTTACAGACTGATAGCTACTCATGTGATACTTTGGGTTATAAATTATTTATCTATTCTTTTATTCCAATAAATTCTGGCTTTGGTAACTGGAAACTGTTTCCTTTGGTTCTTGTACCATGTAGCATAATCCTAGCATTGTATATGAGTTTTCTTTGCATGCTCTTATTTTTTGGCACCAGAAAGCACACCAGGCACAGTCTTGTATGTTTCTCATCTTGTACCTGGAATGACCCAGTTCTCCCACCAGCATTGCTTCTTTGGATTGGTGAATAGGGTTTGAAATCAAGACCTGGATGCTTGACATGGTCATTGCTACTTTGCTACTTATCATCATTTATGTATCTGTGTATACCAACTTAGGCATGGAAACTGTATATGTTTGTGTTGTGTGTGTGTGTGTGTGTGTGTGTGTATGTATACATATGTATATATGTATATAAATGTTAACTCTTTGCCTCATAGAAAACAGTTCTGTGAACTAAAGTACAATTACTGTATTCAGTTTCTTTAGTCTTATAAACTCAATTCATTTCTAAAGTTACTGTCATAAACATTTGACCCTATTCCCTTCTGTGAGGTTTTTCATGCTTTGGTGAAAGAGTGTCTTTCTCTTGTCATCCTATATGACTTAAGCAGAACTTAAATTTTCTAGGAGGGTTTATCTTAATTTGCATTCAATAATGCACTGTTTGTTCTTTGTGCTATAAAATCATACACATTTTGATTTTTAATTCATAATGTCAGCTATCTACCACTGCAGTATCGTACAGAATAATTGCACTACATGTAGAAATACTTCAGCTCCTACTTAATGCTCCTTGCAGAGTAAATGTTAATTTTATATTTTCATATTTCAACATTAAATTTTTCTTTGGAGTCAGTAAGGTGTTTTCATTCCTTATTAAATTTATAGTGATTGTAATTACTTTTACAGTTAGATTTAAATTTTAAAACCATTCATTTGAAGTTAGGTTTCACAGTATGTCTTATGCAGTTAGTATACTTATTGTAAGATAAAGAAGATATCAGGAATAAGAATAGAAATGTGCTGTAATGAAACAATAGACAGGTCATGAACAAGGATGCTAGATTTTATTACTGGATATATTTATGGAGAATCAAGTATTCCAACAAATTGAACTCCATACCATTACCACTGCCTCATGGTTTCAAAGTGAAGTGTTTCCCAATTTCATGTTCTTAATGTTTAGTCAATGGATGGTGGTGCTATAGGTTAGGCTGTGGAAATTTAGGAGGTCAGTCTCTCATGTAGGTGCTTAGGGATATATTTTCCCGATAGCTAATCCCTGTCCAGTGTGATATAGACAGATTGCCCCTTCTTCCTTCCTCATCAGGATTTACTGCTCCCTTTGAAACAATGAGCAAAATAAATCCATTCTGTCTTACGCTGCTTCTGTTAGACAGTTTGTTTACTGTCAGGCACTAAGTAATAGACCCTGGAAGTGCTACGTTGTGCCACAAAATGCATTGTTGACTTCTATGTCTATGCTACTGAACCATCGACAAACATCCATCCACACAGTGTCATAGTTTGGATAGTAAGTCTTCTCACTCTATACCCATGTGTTTGAACATTTAAGCCATATTCAATGTTTTGAAATGCTTTGAAATGTTTTGAAATGCTTAGAAATCTTTGGGCATGGGGCTTAGCTGGTAGATGTAGGGCATGACAGGGAACTACAAAGGCTTATACTCAGCCCCAAATTTAGCTTGAAATCTCTGCTCTCTGGTATGTGAGATATGATGTGGACATAAAGTGATCCCAACACCAGATTTTTCCATCATAAAACTGTGAAACAAATAAATTCTGTCTCTATTAAGTTGCTTCTTATTAGGCATCTGATCACACTGATAAGAAAAGTAACTAAAAGACTCCCTTCTGTGTCAATTTTATTTTATACTTTAGCAAAATCATTTCAAATATCATCAGTAGTTCTTCTAAGTACACAAGTGTCTCAAACAGACTGCTAATAACATGACATCAGTCTGCATATATAGATACAATAAGAGAGTGTAATTCTTCATTATATATCAGGACGTAGATGGATGAAAATACAAATACACTTTTGCATAGTCATATGTTCTATTCAAGGCCTAACCAGTATAAACAGGTAGATATAAACTTTACTGAGGCATAAAATCATTGTAGTCTTAAATTCTACAAACCAAATTAAAGTTTTCTTTGTTTCAGGATTACGAGTAGAACCAATTTCTTTGAGACCTGGTAAAAATTCTAGAAACAACCATCCAGATGGTTTGATGCAATTATTTTGCTTGAAAACCCACCTGGATTTGGTTTCACTGACCTCAGTTTATGAATAGTGAAATAGTGGGAGATATTTTCAACTTCAGCTGAACACAAATGTCCAAAATGCTTTCTGTACCTCTCTGGAATGTGGGCCCTGACATCAGCTTGGCACATGTAGATAACCTTGACCTTTTCTGTCCCAACAAGGGCATTGGTCCTTCCATTCTCAATAGGCACCTCAGTCTGACCTAACAAGTTCAATTAAAGAACACATTCCTTCTGGGATAAATTCCTTCTCCATACACTTAGCATCATGGGATGTTATATTATTTTGAACATACTTGTAATTGAAATCCTAGATGGATTTCAATCACATTTAAATTCAACAGTCTAAATTCCAGAGATGTTATTCTTTAAGTAGATGCTCTCAGACTTTGTCAGGCATAGCAGGGCCTTGGATGACAGAATTCAAATCCTCAGTTGAAGTTCTTCCGTTTTCAGTCCATTTCATGGTTAACACTGGTTTCAAATTTCTCTCTGACTTTGGTAAGCAGGTGCTACACCCAGCCTCTGAGAAGGTGGTGACAGCCATGCCTTTGTCATGACTTCGTTCCAGCATTTCCAGGGCACAGGATTCAGCATCTGTTCAAGGTAAGACACAGCACTTTCCTTAGGTTTGTTGAAGAGCAGCTATCCCAAAGGTTTACTTTCTTGTTATGATTAGGTTTTTACTAAGATATTTTTGATTGGGTTTTCCCAATATTGCTTTCTTTATACTGCTCTTAGAGTGTTGAGATAAAAGTGAAGTTAGGTATGATCATCTGGTTTCATTTCACAGCTACTGTGACCAAAGAAAAGAGTCTATGGATCTGTATCATGTTCTCATCAGGCAGAAACAAATGATCTCTTTGAGTGCGTGGAGTCAAAAATATTTAGGCTCACATTGGTAGATCTTTAGCAAGATTTCCAAGTATGTGTTTATCTTTAATTCCTCAGGACATTTTCCAGAATACTGTCTAACCAGTCTGTTCTTCATAAGCACGTCACCCCTCAGAGCTGTGTAATCAATGCCACGTCACTCATATAGTGTAAAGCTGGAATCTGGGCTTTGGTCACTTATCATTTTTGGTCCATGTGGTTGTCATGAGAACAACAAAATTTCAGTTGCTGATAGATGGATACCCCAGACATGGACAATTAAAATCTTACAATTACCATTGTTTCATGTTTGGATCTGAAAAATTGTTTGAAACCTCTAAGGGCAACTCAAATCAATTAGTAGGAGTTTAGATAGTCTAGCTGGAGCAATTAGGAATAAAGCCTTGTCCATTCTTGAGAATCATCTGAAGAGTTAAAGTGCTACAATGTACACAGTGAGTGTCATTTAGTTAACCTCTGGGTAAAACTTGTTTCAGTGCAATCAGTAGCTTCTCATTGCTAAAACAAAATACCTGACAAAAATGGGCTTAAGGGAGGAAGAGGTTGTTTCAGTTTTTAGGTCCAGGTTACATTTCACCATGGAGGGGCAGGCATGGTGCAAAGGGCGTGAGGCAGCTGGTCACCTTTTGTCCACAGGGAAGAAGCAGAAGAGAAGAATGAATACTAGTGCTCAGCGAATGATCTTACTATATAGTACAGGATCTTTCCCACAGTTATGGTGGGTTTTACCACCTCAATTAACCTTATCAAGATTATCCTCACAGGTGATTCTAGGTCATGTCAAGCTGACAATCGATATAAATGATCATCACACTCAGGTTAAATAACAAATCCTCGGGTCATTACATCACTGCTGACATACTGAAAAAACAGAGTTCTCACTATATCATTTAAATGCTTCTATTAATCATCATAAATTGTATCAGTTTGTAGGGAGATTCTAATAACACAGGTAGAAAGTGTGCTTCAACTTAGGCAAATTTGAATGGCCTTTTTTTGTGACTTGCAACTAAAACTCCCTAACCATGAACATGTTGGCATGTGTACATACATCAATATTTTTTCTTACTTATTATTTAAAGTTCATTCTCACTCTAAATTCATATACTTCTCACTTTCATTGTAGCATATCATGCAGAAAATATTTAGAAAACTAAAGTTTTTGGTTATAGGATTACTCCTATATTCGAGCTGATATTTTTTAAGGAGCTTAACCTTGAATTTAGAAGGCAAATCCCCAAACCGGAAACAATTTCAAACAAATTACCAGGAGTCATACAAATAACCAACCATAAGAATTAAATAGACAAGATGAATATTTAATAAGGAAAAAACAGGTGAAACAAATACACATATTCTAATTAGGAAGTTTTTTGTACTGAACTTTGAGGAATATCCTAAGTTTATGTTCCTCTGGAGAGCATTTTTTTAAATAACCACATTTATGGGAAATGAATATGTAAATGCATGCTTTCTGCATCCAATCTACTTAGAGGCTAGAGGAGAAAATAAGAAACAGATACATATGGAAGAATGGTGAAGTAGTTTCCACCTGTACAATTTTCATTATATGAGGTAAGTCTGATTTGCTTGCCTCTTAATTCCAAAAGCTTGAGCGTTCTGCAGCTATGAGATGTTGTTAGATCACATACCTCTCCAGGCTGTGTTCTCCTTCAAAGTGCTGGTAGAAAGATGAAGTAGTATGTGTACAGTGTTACATTACTCTAAACATTAATATTCAAGCTGTTAGAACTTTAATCTTACATAGAGTTATATTTACATCAAATGATGAAATAGTTTTAAAAATTCATGCCAAATAGAAGAAATAATGAAAGAAGACCATCAAATGACAGTTTTAACTGAGAGAAGTGGTCTCAGTTTGAACATAGACAGATACTTAAGCCATTTTAGTAACTTATAAATTTCAAGATGTAATGATCAGTTGAATAAATGAAATCCACTTGGCCAAATCAATGCAAGTTATTTAACTGTATAGCTTAATATATGTACACCTGATAATATTAATATACTTATGCATATGTATACATATATATGATTAAAATGTACTTATCTATATATATGTACATATAAATATGTGTTTATATATGTAATAACATAAAGAAAAGGTATTTATACCTTGAAAACACTTTCATGTAGACTTTTACTTTGGATCACTAATTTTATATTTTATTAAGAACATAGTTTGTATGGATACATCATGTGTTGATACCATCTTTTCTCTTGTCCCTGTCCCCATTCTACAGGGGGTGGCTGGTATTCCCCCTGAGGTTGTGTGTTATGCATTGTGGGAGCAGCAGTCAGTTATTGGGGGCAGGCAATACCTCTGGGCATGACGTCCAAACTTGTGGCTCAAATAATCTTTCTGCCACCCCTTCTGCAAATCCTTGAGCCTTGGTGGGTGTTTTGTTTTTTATTTTTTTTCAAGTATATTCATCTTTATTTTAATTCATACATCTGTTTGACCTCAGATTTGTCTGTTAGAACATTACACATCTTTACAGAAGCCTCAAAGAAACTGTTTCTTAGGCAAGGTCTATGTTGACCTCAAACTCATGAAGTCTCTAGAGTGCTGGAGTTCAAACGTAGGCTTTTGTGGATAATAGCTTTATCAACTGAGCTACATCTGTAGCCCCTAACTAGTAAAGGAGAGGCAGGCACAGCAATGGGTGCTGCAAATGCAGCACTGTGGAGGATAAGGCTAGGGTGTGCTATGCAGGCAAGTTATGTAAATGTGCCAAAGGGTTTCAAATCCATACTCTGAAAGCTTTGGCTTCAATCGCTAGTACTGCACACAAAATGAGATAAAACCCAAAGGTCAAAACCCACCAAACATTACCAACCCTAATTTAAAAGATCCCAAACTAAGCATTTAGCCAGTTGAAGAAATTATGTTTGGCTCCTCTTCTTTCCTTAATGGACTTACTGGGATTTTTGAGAAAGTTCACAGTGCAGAGAAGAACAAGACTGAAGACAGCTTCACTGAAATGCAGTGGGTATGTTTTAAGTCTACATCAATGATGAGCTCATAGGAGACTCTGTATTTCTGCTTTGGTATATATAATTTTTCATTTTGAACTTTTAAAATGACCTTTGATTCCAGATAACAGTAATGTAGTAGTCAATTTGAAGATGTGAAAGGGTCTATTTGCAAATTAGCCTGCAGCTTCATATATGCCTTAACTTATAATGCTTATAAAACCCTGTGAGGTGCAGAGACCCATTGCATATGCTAGTACCTGCAATCAAAACAAAGTAAGAATTTGCCAATCTCATATTCTTGCCCCAGCCATAGGACAGAAAAGATGTTATCAAGAGCACATTTGTCAAGCATAGCTTTATATCTTTACAGGATGTAAGAGCTTTGGAGTGTCTTTTTATAGGAGAAAACAATTAGCATTTGTGTATGTGTATATCTCCATGAAAGGAACAATAATTCCTGCCACGTTTACTCCACTTGCTCTTCAATTCCTTTTCTTATTATTAATTATGGCCATACTTAGTATGGAAACATCATGTGTTGTACCATCCTTTCTCTCATCCCTTCCCCCTCTCTGAAGGGGGTCCCCTGAGTATCCTTAGCATCTGTCTCTTTCACCCTGGTGAAGATTGGCAGGCTCACAATAGAAGCAGCACTCTTGCTTGCTTCCCCAACTCCTCTGCTGTTTCACCTGGGCATTGGCTGAAATGTGAGGGGTGATTTATCTCCTCAGGTCTTGCTACCTTCTTAAAAAGAAAAACAGATTTTCCAATGGAGAGTGATGTCAGCATAGGTTAAATTGGATTAGCATTATTAATTAAGAAAGATTAATTTTAATCATTTAATCATTACTAATTTAGAAAGATTTAGAAAGACTAGTGGGAGCTTGACATTAGAGAGAATAATCTCCATAGGATTCAGACCTGGTTCCCGGTTCTAGGTATAGGTTACATTCCACTGAGCATATCTCTTAGTCAATCAGAAAACCATTGGTTACCCACCAAAGTCGTGTGCCACCATTACATTGCTGTGTAATTCTTTTCAGGCTGGTTGATTCTGAGTATCTTAGACCCCTTCTTACTCATAGAATTGTTGGCTACTTTCCCCCAACAGATCATTTAGTGCTTTCCAGCACTAGATGGGCTGTCTGGAGACTGGCTCAGGACTCTCTGTGTTCTGTGTTGGCAGCTTATGGTGTCTTCAGCAATAAGGTATTACCTTTAACCTCAGGTGGGGAATCAAGTGCTTTGACAAAAAGCTGTCTTGCTTTGGGCACCTCGTAGGTCTCTCTCATCAACAGCTCAATGCGGGCAGCACTGATTTCTGGTACTGGGAGCTATAGGTTAGAACCATTTTTTTTTTTTAAAGATTATGCTTCATCCCTTCTTCTTCAGGGCTCTTCATATCAAGCACTGTTGCATGGCACAGTGCAGGTCGGGCCCTAGCCAGGCTACCTGCTAGAAGAAACCAGGAAGTGAATTCTGTGGACGTGGCATCCTGCACAGGCCTGGCGACAATAGTTACAGCCACATGCCCGCTAGCAACCTGCTGCGAGATGATCGGCCCAGAGACAGGCTGTCATTGGTCACAAGAAGGGAACCATCCCATACAACAATTGGCCAGCCAAACCCTTAAAACCCTCTACACTTCCTTGAATAAATGAATTTGCAGCAGCTCACCCTCTGCCTGCTTCTACCCAACTCCCAGAGTCTGTCTCATGACTCCATGCCTCTCACCCCCTACTTGGCGGATACCCTGTGGTCCCTCCTGGTCTGAGCCTAGGAGGGACCCCAACACACTCTCCCATACTCTGGTTGAGGATCATATCCTTTAGTCTACTTCCAAGAAGAAAGGCTTCTATGGTATAAGTTCATTCTGGGTTTAGTTTTGTGTCTATTTCCCTTGAACCAGATGAGTGAGATCATGCAACATTTGTCTTTCTGTGATTGCGTGAGTTTCCTGAATATGATCTGTTCTAAGTCCATCCATTTTCCTACAAATTTCATTATATCACTTTTTTCTTACTTCTTTATAAAATTCCATTATGTATATGTACCATAACATTGTTATCCATTCATGCAATGATGATGCTATCTTTTTTCCAGTCCATATATGTTATTGGCACCTTTGTCAAAGATCAAGTAGCTGTAGCTACTTGACCTAAGGGCTGGGTCTTCAATTCTGTCCCATTGGTCTATATGTCTGTTTTTATTCCAGTACTGTGCTGTTTTTGTTACTGTGGCTTTGTAGTATTTCTGTAGATTAGGTATGGTGATACCTCCAGAGGTGTTTATTTGCTGAAAATATGTTTGGATATCCAAGGTCAGTTGTCATACCATATGAATTTAGAGATCATTTGTCCTATCTCTGTGAACAATGATGTTATATTTTTTTATTGCTATTGCAATAATTCTGTATGTTGCTTTTGGTAGAATTGTCAATTTCACAATATTCATTCTGCCTATCCAGGAACATGGGAGGTCTTTACATCTTTTTATGTCCTTCTCAATTTCTTTCTTGAGTTTTCTTATGTTTTCATTGTATAGGTCTTTCATATACTCAGTTAGTGTTATTGAAAGGTATTTGATTTTGGGGGGACAAACCGACTGATTTTTTTTTTTTTTGTCTGTGTTTTCCCTTTGTATATAGAAAGACTAGTGATTTTTGTTTGTTGCTTTTGTTTCCTGCCACCTTCCTGGAAGAATTAATCACCTTCAGAAGTTTTCAAATGGAGACTTTTGGGTTACTTATGTGTAGGATCATGTTATCTGCAAATAGGGATAATTTGACTTCTTCCTTTCCAATTTGTATGCCTTTTATTTCTTTCTCAAATCTTACTGCTTGGGCTAGGACTTCTAGTACTATGTTGAAGAGTAATGGTGAGAGTTGGCACTCCCGCCTTGTGCCCAATCTCAATAGGAACTCCTAGAGTCTTTTCCCATTAAGTATTATTTGAGCTTTAGGTGCTTAATATATACTTTTTATTGTGTTGCGATATAAACCTTCCATGCCTATTCTCTACAGCATTTTGATGATGAAGTGATACTGTATTTTGTCAAAGGACTTCTCTGCAGCCATTGAAATGATCATGTGGTTTTTGTGATTAACTTTATGTATGTAACATATTACATTTACTGATTTCCATATGTTAAACTTTCCCTGCATCTCTGGGATAAATCTTAATGTATCTAGGCAGATAAAGCTTTTGATGTGTTTTTTTTAATTCGGTTTTCAAGGATTTTGTTCAATGGGGGCATTCATCTCTCTCTCTCTTTCTCTCTCTCTCTCTCTTTTTAGGCGTCTCTGGTTTTGTTCAATTAAGCTTAGTAACAAGAGCTGTGTGCTCTAAGAGATGGTTCTGCTCAATTGCCTTTATGCAATTGTTAATTTTTTGATCCTTTGCTTCTGGTTTATCAATTCTTTTCATCAGGGTCACAGCTTGTTTTGTTTTCATTTTGGGATTTAATTTCTTTTCTTTTCTCTATGTTTTCATTGGAGGCTTCCATTGTAGGACTAGGCATCATTGGTGGATATCTCTCATTTTTCTGACGTTTGTTATTATTATTATTATTATTATTATTATTATTATTATGCATTTTGGTTTACCCATTTCAGGTAAAAGTCTCATTTTATTTTATATTTTGAGGAGGAAGCAAGTATTTGTCCTTGTAGGATCTTCAGTGCATGCTCCCTTTTAAATGGGAAGCAGATTATAGTAGGATGGGGTTATAACTGCAGATACACAGAATGCAAGTGTATAAAGGATACATGCGGGACTGACCAGGATCTCCGGCCTACTCACTCCACTTGTGTGCACTTCAGAACAAGGAAAACAGGGATTGGGGAACCAGGAGCCAATTAGCTGGGGTGCCAGGAGCAAGAGGCCAGCTCCCACCGTGACCATTGAACCTTCTGGCTCAGGGGAACAGGAAGTTGAAAACCTAGGGCAGGGTTAGTCAAGAAGGTGGAGCAAAAGGCCTGCTTCTGCAGCACAAAGGCAGGAGGCAGGCTGCCCCCACATCCGTTGCAGTGGTACTGGGACTAGAAAACTGGGAAGTGGGAATGGAACCAGAAGCTCTTGCCTACTCACTCTGGATCCACACCTTCTGCAACAGGCTATCTGGGATTTGGAGACCCAGCAGCAGCACAATCAGGAAGATGAATCAAAATGCCTGCTTCAGCAGCATGTATACAGGGTCCAATCTGTCCCAAGCCAGAAGCAGGGGTACTGGGACCAGGGAACTAGGAGGTGGGGAATGAACCAGGAGCTCTGGCCTATTTACTTTCTGTGTGCACCCTCTGGAGCAGGGAATCTGGGAGTTGGAGACACAGGGAAGGTCAATCAGGAAGGCAGAGCAAAAGGTCTGCTTTAGCAGTAAGCATGCAGGGTCTAGGCTGACCCAAGCCAGAGCAGGGGTACCAGAACCAGGGAACTGGGAAGCGGGGATGGAATAGGGAACTCTGGCCTACTCACTCTGCGATTGCACCCTCCAGTGCAGGGGATCCACAGGATCACTCATTTCTTGATGTTGCGGACCTGGCTGTCAAACAAAGCCACAGTTAAAAAAAAAAATCTATTTTTAATGATGCAATCATCCATAAATAAATACAAGAAAGGGAAGGTGGCCCCTTCATTTTCTCTCAGGTTATTATTATTATGTTAGTAGAGTGCAGGAGTGGCAGAAAGGACAGCATAGTCATATCATTTCATAACTCATATATATATATGCCAAGACTCTTCTTGGAGGTTTGTTAACATAAGGGACATCTGTATTTCTCACCTTTCATTTATTAAATAACCTTTGAGTTCAACAGAGAATATCCACAGAATTTTATTGTTTTTAATCATTTAAAATTGTGCCTTCATCATTTGTTGAATCATTGTAACCTAAGCAGGACAATGGCAATGATGTTTTTAAGAAGTGTTTAAGAAAACAGGAGAATCTTGCTATAAGTAGTGAGGCATACTTACAAATCTGCAATAGATTCTTTGGAATAACTTAACCAGATTTTTCTGGTCTACTTAGAATTAGAGGGTATGCCTTTGCATTTATTCAAGTGAAGCTTCAAAGGCAATGTGAGGGTTTTTACTGTCAGCCACCTACCTGATACCACACAAGATTAATAAATTAAAATAAAACACTTCTTTAAATGTTTCCCAGTTTCAATCAAGACAATCTTGTTAGTAGAATCCCAGGAATTGACTCCACCCTGATAATTTTCCAGGTAAATACTCAGATTACTGATCCAATAGTCAAATATTTAAATCAATGTAAGTTAAAATTTCAATGTCTCATCACTAATAGATCAAATATTAGATAATTATCATAGTCAAACATAAAGTCAGGTTCTATACTTACATCTAAAATATACCAAGACCTTCCAAATATAACCCTAGAATAACTATAGAGCAAAGAGATATTTTTAATATAACTATCAAAAAATAAATGAAATTTGGTAACCTATGTTTTAATATAAAATGAAGCCAATGTTTACATGTTGCTTGAAGAATTGAAGTTCTAATTTATTACCTACAATAAGTCTTCAAATTCTCTTTCCCTTTCTTCACAATTTAAAGGAGTTTCAGGGTTTTGCCTTACTCAAGTCTTCAGGAAACTCTCAAAAGCCCATGACCTTTTTCAATGTGTCTATCTCCTTTAAGAATTCTCACCTCTTTTATTCACTTTCTTTACTATGTAACTGTGTATGTTCTCATTTCACTTGCCTCATCTCTGCTTGGAGGAGGAATGGGTGAGGGGGGCAGAAAAGAAACACAAAGGGCAAAAGAAAGGAAAACCACACAGTCAGTGAGTTGTGTCTTGATCAGATGCATTTAAAATGGAATTAAAAATGGATGAAAAAAGTAAAAAGTTTAAATATAATAAATTTAATGTGTTTTATTTTATAGATGATCCATCTCATATATCTCATTAATATAAATTTACTTAAACCATTTTTTTTTCTTTTTTTACTTCCCTTTTAATTTAAAGAGTTGCTGCAAAGTGACTTCAGTAGTTTTGCTTTGAAAGTTCATGAATCAAATCTTAATAGATGTCAAAACGAGAAGCATCTCTTTGAAGCTCCATGAATCTTTTAATGTCTCTGTTATACAGCTTTTCATGGATAATCAGTATCTATAACAAGAAACTAATCTTGATGCCTCTGCCTGGGGCCAGTGACATGGCATCTTCTCTTTTGGATACCGGAAAACTCAGTTGGTCAAAAGATAACTTTAGACATGGTACTTACATATTTTCCTTTGTTTTCTTTGGTCAATCAGAGTTTAATTTAATTGAGGTAGTGTGTTTCCCATATTTTAATGGTGATACTACTAGGCTTGAAAATAAAGTATCAGACAAATTCTTAAGGATGACAGTAGTTATTAGATGCTTGTAAAATTTATTTTTAATGTTTATCATTATTATTATTAAAATGTTTCATATGGATACATCATGTGTTGGTACCCTCTTTTCCCTCATCCCTATCCCTATTTATTTTTGAAGACAGTGATTCTTCTAACTGCTGAAGGATGAAATAAAATGACATACTGGAATCATGCCCCAAGTTTCACAAGGCAGACTGAATATGTTAAAATGTTTTGTCATTGTGAAAAGGTATAAGTGTTAGTAGAAAGTATATTAACTTGGATTGCAGCTCACAAAACAATTACTTTCTTACCATTTACTATGTGTTTCATAGGTTGCTACATTCTTCATACATATCAACTCATTCAATACATTATCTTCCCTCTGAATTTGATATTATTATTATTTCAGATACAAAAGTAGAGATGGGAGTTGATGGAGCTGTTGATAAGTTTCCTATGGTATGAAATAAATCACTGTGGAATATTCATACACGAACAATAATTATAAGACATCCATACTTAAAAATAGAATATATTGTCTATTTTATGACAAATATAATCCTTGAGAAATGGAATACTCTCAATTTCATAGAAATTGGAACTAGAATATATAAATGGTTACTGTATTAGACATCTCATGTTGATGGGATGAACCTCCAAACCATACACGGTTTATGGGATGAAGAAGGGATTTATTAAAGCTTACAGATAGAGGGAAAGTCACATAATGGCAGAAGAAATTGGCCCCCTCTCACAGGCCCATACAGTGAGAAAAGCCAAAAGACACTATGAGTACATGCAAGTACATGACAGGAACCCAGGCAAAACTCAAGCACTTTGCATATCTTGGGCTGGAATTCCCCAAACACTCCTTAGAGCTGGACCTTAAGGTCCACCCACAGTGACACCACTTCTAGCCAGATGGCTGGAGCTCTTAGATCTAATAAAATTCCTCAATCAATTGGGGAACATCTATTTAAACTACCATAGTTCAAAGACTGAGAGTGGGAGGGGCAGGATATGGAGAGACTTGGTCACTGGCTATAGTGTTACAATTAGACAGGAGGAATTAGTTCTTAAGTTCTATTTAGTACAACAGTTACTAATAAATACTATGCCTCAAAAGAGCTAGGAGGAGGTTTTTAAATACATTTATATATCCCTTGAATTATTCATTAAAGTACACATAAATTATTATTCTGAACTCTGTAAGTAAGTATAATAATCATGTATCATTCAAAAATATACCATTGAGTCGGGTGTGGTGGTGCATGCCTTTAATCCCAGCACTCGGGAGGCAGAGGTAGGAGGATCGCCATGAGTTCGAGGCCACCCTGAGACTACAGAGTTAATTCCAGATCAGCCTGGACCAGAGTGAGACCCTACCTCGAAATATATATATATATATATTCACCATTGAGATGCTAGGGAGAAGAATAATAGGTTAAAAGGTAATTGCTTATAAATCCTTCTGTCTGGGTTCAATTCTCTAGTACTTACATGAAGCCTGATATGCAAAACTGCATGCATTTGGAGTTTGTTTGCAGTGGCAAGAGGTCCTGGTGTGATCTCTCTTCTCCTGTACCCCCTGCACCAAAGTAAATAAATATTTTAAATATATCACTGAATCCAAAGAAAGGGAAAATAGAAAATGAAGCAATGTTTTCTTTGTTTGTTTGTTTGTTTGTTTTTGTTTTTTAAAGTGACAGAGAGAGAGAGAGAGAGAGAGAGGGAATGGGCATGCCAGCGGCCTCTCAGCTGCTGAGAATGAATTCCAGATGTGTAACCCCTTTGTGGGCAAGTGCGGCATTGCATCCTTGCATCACTTTACATCTGGCTAAATGTGGGACTTGGAGAACAAATGGGCGTTCTTAGGCTTTGCAGGCAGGCTCCTTAACCACTAAGCCATCTCTCCAGCCTGAAGCAATGGTTTTTATTCATTTGATTATATGTAGACTCAGGCACATCGGAGACTATATTCATGGAGCTTCTAAAAGAGCAGCTAGAGGAAAAAAAAATCCTTCCCTGGTGTACATAGCACATTCCTCACTAGGGTCCTTGGGTTCATTTTTATACAGAATACAAATGACCCAATAAATGAAGCAAATTCAAACAGTATACTATACAAAATTTCACTTTCATAATTGTTTTCTATCATTAATGATAGCTTTCCTTCTCTCTCATTCCATCAGTAACTAAACATATGTTATTTTATCTTTTAAAACTAGCAAAAAATAAATTATATTGATTCATTTCATCACCATCTTTTAATGGAAACTTTTCAAATGCATTTCTCTTTTTCTCATTGATTCTATGTCATTTCCTACTACTTTCTTGTAAATTTACTCCAAAAAAGCATTTTGAGTATAACACAGGTACTCTTTTGAAGTTCATCAAAGTCCTGAAATTCATCAAAGTCCTCCACATTACAAGGTCAACCAATCAATATGCAATCTTAATATTATATTATTTATATGTAGCACTCAACATAATTGATCCCTTCTGCCTCCTAGAGCCCTTTCTTTACTTCTGTGCCTCGATGGTACACGTGATTAGGTTCCCTCTGACAGGCAGATAAGAATTTTTTAGGTTTCTTCTCTCACACAAATGAATGATAAGGTGAAAGTCTCTGATCTTAGTTTCTTCTCTACTTGCAGGAACCACCATTAGGTTAATGATAAATGTGTGTTAGGCTTCATGATTTCTGTTTTTATACCAAATTTCCCTCCCAAACTCAAGTCTTTGTGTAAGAGCCTCCTACTGACTTAGTACAATGCCCTGACATACTATAAACTTAGCATATCCAATTTGAACTCCAAATTTCCATCTCCTAACTTTCCCTTCTACAATAGTCCCCAGTTCAGTGAAGAGTGACTTCTTTTATTTCTTTTTTTAAGTTACTCAAACCAAAAATACTCAAATCAAGATATCCTTGCCATCTGTCTTTTCTTTATAATCTTTGCTAATTCATCAGAATGTGTTATTAGCTCTAGTCTTAAAATACTCTGTTCTCAGAATATAGAACCTCTCACCATTTGATCTGAAATTGGTCTGGTTTGAATGACCTTATTTGACATTGAGTCACAGTAACTATTCTCAAACAAGATTACCTGTTTCTACTTTACAGACTTTGAGAAAACTTCTGTTTAACTTGATTAATTTCATTCAAACGTGAAAATGCCCATAAATGTGATTTATTTTCTTTAAGAGGAAAACCTCATATTTTAGTGATCTGTGATATTTGAAATATTTACAAACAAAGGAGGAGGTGACAAATATCTCTTCCTTTTGTCTCCAAAAGAATGATAAAATCCATTAACCAAAGTGGTTTTATTTTTACCCTCCACACTAAGTTACTGAAAAACTGTTAAGAGTCCAGACTGCTTGTAGGTAATGGGACTTTATGCATAGCTATTTCTCAGCCCCAGTCTTCAGAAATTCTGAATCTTGCTGAGCATGGTGGTGCACACCTTTAATCCCAGCACAGGGGAGGCAGAAGTAGGAGGAACACTATCAGTTTTAGGCCACCCTGAGATTACATAGGGAATTCCAGGTCAGCCTGGGCTACAATGAAACCCTACCTCAAAAAAACAAGAAAAATAAATAAATTCTGAATCGTGTGAATGGTACAAAAGAGGATCCAGGTAAGTATAATGGGTTATGGCAAATATCAAGCCCAATGGATGCCCCCATCAGCCCCTCTTATTTCCTTACTAGAGACATAGAGGCATCTCATCATCTCCTGGACTATGATATTTTTAACTTTTAAGAAAACCAAGTCATGATGATACATTATTTTTAGTCACAAGTCTCTACACTCAGTGATCCAATTAAAAATGCTTTTTAAATTTTATTTGAGAGAGAGAGGCAGGCAGATAAAGAAGAGAGAGAGAAATGTTGAACCAGGACCTCTAGCCACTGCAAACAAACTCCAGAGGCATGTGCCACCTAGTGCATATGGCTTATGTGGGTTTTGGGGAATTGAACCTGGATCTTTTAGCTATTCTGTCATGTGCCTTAATTGCTGAGCCATCTCACCAGCCCCCCCACTCCAATTTTTTAAGTGTTTATCAAGTAATATCCCTACTTTCTGTGATTATGAATAAAAGTGATTTTTCTATTTTCATAACCATACAGTTGGACATGTCTGCTAATGAGTAGATTAAATTATCTATATAATGCATAAAAATTTAGTTCATGTGATGAAAGAGTTCTGAAGCCAGAAACATGATATGTGACTATATGTTGTTTGGCAAGATTTATTTTGGAGATACTGTTTTTATCCTCTTTCAGATCAAACTTCTAAAATAAAGTATGACTTGCTCTGTGTTTGGCACTGTGCTAAGATGTTTGGTGATGGTAAAGGATAGACACAGTCACTTATGCTAAAGCTTTCACACTGAGGGACAGGAAATCATCACCATTGTAGAGTACTTGAATTCCCACGTATGCTGATAGAATAATACAGTAGAATCATTATCACTGATGATATAAATGTCTGTATAATTAGGATCATAAGGAACGGTGCATATAATGTACAAGAGGGACTACCACTGCATATGTTTAGAAATTCTTTTTTAATTTATTTTTTAATTGACAACTTCTTTAATTGTAGACAATATTCCATGGTACTGCCCTCCCTCCCCCCACTTTCCCCTTGAAACTTCACTCTTCATCATATCCCATCCCCCTCTCATTAGGCTCTCTTTTCAATTTGATGTCATGATCTTTTCCTCCTATTTTGATGGTCTTGTGTAGGTAGTGTCAGGCACTGTGAGATCATGGATATCCAGGCCATTTTGTGTCTGGAGGAGCACGTTGTAAAGAGTCTTACCCTTCCTTTGGCTCTTACATTCTTTCCGTCACCTCTTCTGCAATGGACCCTAAGCCTTGGAAGGTGTGATAGAGATGTTTCAGTGCTGTGCATGCCTTTGTCACTTCTTCTGAGCACCATGGTGCCTTCTGAGTCATCCCAAGGTCACCACCATCTGAAAAGAGAAGCTTCTCTAACCATAAGTGAGAGTAGCATTAATATATGGGTATGGGCATTAAGAGAAGTGTTTACTGGCAGTTTGGTGAGCATAGTATACACATTTAGTGTGACACCAGCAGACATTACACCTCTAGGGCTCATGACTACCCCTATGATAGGTTTTTAGTATCAGGGATGTATTCCCTCCCATGGAGTGGGCCTCCAGTCCAATTAGAAAGCAGTTGGTTACCCCCATAACAGACATGCCACTATTGCACCCATTGGCTCATTTGGCCTGGCTGGCCAAATTTAAAGTTTGCACTGTTCAGTGCTGAGTACCTTCACTGGTGTTTTCTCTCTTCCATTGAACTGCATGCAGCATAGCAACTTTCTGTCAGCTGGTCCACCTGGATGAGGCTTTCAGCTCAGCTCCACCAGGATTTCTCAGTGACCACTTTTTATATATTATAGGAGGGAAGACACCATTAAATAAATATAGGTAAATATAGGTAAATATTGAAGTGAAGTTGTATAAATCATTTCAGGGAAGAAAACAAACAGAATGAGGATAGATGTTTGAAATTTTGAGGAAAGCATAAAAGATATGACTCCTTTATTTAGGAGAAATACATAATGCAAGTAGATTTAGATTACTGAACAATATGGAGCACTCACTGGAGCTCCCTGATGTGTTTGATGAAACGGGTCATTGTCGTTAGACACTGTACTTCCGCCACATTCACTTGGGTGGTAGAGAAGTAGATTTTGAAGCCAAATGACCTAGAAGTATAATCCCTGCTTCAAAAGTAATAGGTATTTGAATACTTTATATAAAGGGTGAATTATAATAACATAACTAAATGGATTGACAAAGAAAACAGATGTCAGAACAAATATCAAATATAGTATCTGGTGTGGCACTAAATGAAGTCAGAGTAATAAAAGCCAAACAAATATGCTACAACTTTGAAATACTGAGTTAGTTATAAAGCAATGCTCCCACATAATTATGTGCACACACACACACACACACACACACACACACACACACACACACACTTGATGTACTGTAGCTCCTTTTCCTCTGCCTCAAGATCTTTGTTTTGAAATTTCCAATTGTTGACAGCCCTACTCACTGAAAACATCACACGCTTTTTTTCTTAATGAGGAAAAATGATGAGAGTCACATTTGCACCAGCATGTTTAGATGTTCTCTTTGAATGGTGGAATGTGACTGGCAACTGGGGGAGTTGACAAATAAACAAATACATCTTTGCAAGAAAAAAATTAGAGAATCAAATGTTCAGTGCTGCAGTTTTGCATTCCCTTCATTTATCATTTCATGCTGTGTTATTTTTATGTCTTCTCAGCTGTGAGACCACTGGTGCTGATGGAGAGGTAATACAATACTGAAAATCCCAAACAAAATATCTGTAACTGGTAATGGGCATTCTCTGTTAGTTTATTACCTCCAGCTGTGCTGCTTGACTGTTTTGTGAAGAGGTGCCACACAAGGTGAATAGTGAACAGAAGATAAAGGACCTGATGTTGCAAGCAGCTGGATCTCATCCAATCTGTGTTACAAGACAGGCAGGTGGAGGAAATTGCACCCCTTTGAAACACAGCTTCAGGTTCATCAAGATAAATGTGAATTGTGTAAGTCTCACTCTGTGAAGGAGGCTCAGCCTCAGTTTTCACAATGATACTTGATAATGAACTTACTGATTATATGCCCAGGCAGAAATCTGAACAATATTGTGGAAGAGTCATGGTATCATGGTGTTACTAAATATTTGTCTTATACTAAATATTTGTCAGGATCTCCTGATAAAATGTTCAAAAAATTGAAAATCACTCCAATAAGAATGAGAATGTTTGCTACCTTACATCTTACTTTTCTCTCACAATTGATTCTTGTATTTTGATTCCATGGGACATTTAAATTACTCCAAAAAGAAAGAAATGACTCAGGTAACTTGAAAGAGCATTTCTACCAAAATTTTTTGTAATAAGAAAGGGTGAGTGTAGAGCAAGTTTACTATTTTTCTTGACCTCTAGGAAAGCTAAAATTATGGGGAAAGGAATTGGAGGAGGTCTAAGGAGAGTGGGGGGCCTATAGGGAGGAGCACTAGGAAAAACCCATTACCAGCCTAGAGAAGGAAATAAACAAAAGCAAAAATACCTCTTATTTCTTGTGTCAGAAGTAAATGAGGTGGGGACAGTGGGAGCATTGCGTGCCCACCTTTGATATCCAGTGACTCAGTGTTGACCTAAGATAGACTTAACCAGCAAAGCAGAACTCCCATTCCCCCACCTTTTCATACCCAGTTCCCTGCCAAGCTCTGAGCTATCAGTAACCACTGAGAATTGATGTCTTTCTGAAGATTATGTCAAAAATCAAAAGTTAAGAATGGATCAGAAATAGAATATACACAGGCAATCATACAAACAAAACATTTAAAAAGACATTGGGGTCTGGGTGATGGCTTAATGGATAAAGTGCTTCTAGCAAAAACATAGGGGCCTAAGTTCAAATCCTCAGCACCCACATACATACCAGGGAGGTGTGACAGCCTGCCTGTAATCCCCATGCACAAGAGACAGAGACAGCAGTTCTTGTTGGAAAGCTCATCAGAAGGCAACCTCATCAGAGGAGGACTTTAATAATCAAGTAGATAAGCTGACCCATTCTGTGGACAGTGGTCAAACTCTTTCCTCAGCCACCCCAGTCATTGTCCAATGGGCCCATGAATAAAGTGGCCATGGTGGCAGGGATGCAGGTTATGCATGGGCCCAACAACATGGACTTGCACTAACTAAGGCTGACCTAGCTACGGCTGCTGCTGAGTGCCAAATCTGCCAGCAGCAGAGACCAACTCTGAGCCCCCGATATGGTAGTATTCTGCGGGGTGACCAGCCAGCAACTTAGTGGCAAGTTGACTATATTGGACCTCTTCCATCATGGAAAGGGCAGCATTTTGTCCTTACTGGAATAGACACTTATTCTGGGTATGCATTTGCTTTTCCTGCATGTAATGCTTCTGCCAAAACTACTATCCGTGGGCTTACAGAATGCCTTATCCACAGTCATGGAATTCCACACAGCATTGCTTCTGACCAAAGAACTCACTTCACAGCCAAGGAAGTATAGCAGTGGGCTCGTAATCATGGAATTCACTGGTCTTACCATGTGCCCCACCATCCTGAAGCAGCTGGCTTGATAGAGCGGTAGAATGGCCTTTTAAAGAAACAGCTGCAGTGCCAACTAGGTGGTAATAGCTTGGAGGGCTGGGGGCGTGTCCTCCAGCAGGCTGTATATGCTCTGAATCAGCATCTTATATATAGTGCTGTTTCTCCTATAGCCTGAATTCATGAGTCCAGGAATCAAGGGGTGGAAATGGGAATGGTACCACTTACCATCACCCCAAGTGACCCATTAGACAAATTTTTGCTTCCTGTACCCACAACCTTACGCTCTGCTGGCCTAGAGGTCTTGGTTCCAGAGGGGGGAGTGCTTTCGCCAGAAGGCACAAAGAATATTCCATTGAACTGGAAGCTAAGATTTCCTCCTGTCCGCTTTGGGCTCCTGATGCCCTTGAGAAAGAAGTTACAGTGTTAGCAGGGGTGATTGATCCAGACTACCAGGGGGAAATTGGACTGCTCCTCCACAATGGAGGTAAGGAAGAGTATGTATGGAGTGCTGGAGATTCTCTAGGGCGTCTCTTGGTGTTACCATGCCCTGTTATCAAAGTCAATGGACAACAGCAACAGGAGAGTGTGCCAAACACTGGCAAGGGGAAGCTGGCTATAATACCTATAAGCCCGCCCCCAACAATACTCTGCCTTCAGGAGGTGTTAATTCCCAAATTGCCATCAGCTGGGAACCTAGCATTCGGAACACCCAAGTTTATGGGGGACACCTGAATCAAACCACCACAGCAGGCTAGCCCGATTAGATGAATTTCTAATCAGCAAGCTCTAAGCTCAAGTGAGAGACTATGCCTCAGTAAGAGCAATACAGCCCATGTCCTCCACATTCACATGCTTACACATTACCCATATACATGAATACACACACACACACACACACACACACACACTTGGGCATCCCTTTTAAACAAAAAAAGAGATGTTACTGTTAAAGAAAGATGAATACCTGACAGTAACAACAATAACAAGAGCTAAATTATGTCTGTGTAAAGGAATGAGGAGGAATGCTAATAGAGTAAATTAAATCTTTTGTCTTAGCCTCTCCTGGGCATATAGCAAATTACCACAGATGTAGTGGCTTCAAATGCCTCACATATATTATATTACAGATCTGTAGCCTGGAACTCTGGGTATGGTCATTCTTTGCCCAGGATCTCCCAGTCCAGAACTGACAGTTGAGAATCTGAGGTTCAGGACTCCTTGCCCATTCAACAACTGCCAGAATTTAGTCCCTTGAAGGTGAGGCACTCTCAGCTGCCAGAGATCAATCCTTTCTTCATGGACAGTGGGAGGGAGGGAGTCTCAGAAAGTTTGCCTTGTTTAAAGGATTTAGGTAGATCAGAAATGTCCACCTAGAATCATCTTCCTTTTGATTAAGTCAAAGTCAAATGTTCTGAGACCTTATTGACAGCTGCAAAATCTCTTCTACCATATATACCATTCATCATAGTGCCATCTGTTGAAATTCACAAGCTCCCTGAACTAAATCTTGGTTTATACAGAATACATACACCAGCAGGCTCATGCTTGGAAGTTACATTAGCCCTTTAGCCATCATAGGTTGTATCCTACTCTAACTGCTGTGAAAAGGATTGGATGAATCTTTGCCTCTCAGTATTGTTGTATCAGGTAATCGTACTCTGACATTCTCACAGTACAGAAAAAGACAACAGATACAAATAAGACTGACAAATTCATATTCCAAAGAGGGAACACTGGACCCCTGCAGGGCCTCACTGAGGTTGCACATGGGAAGTGAATAGAAGAGCAAAGGCCCCAAGCACCAGGCTTCACAGTAACAAGAGGAAGGCATGAACCCTGCTTTCTATGGAAGGATTTCATTGCTTTTAGGTATTCTGTTGGCTAGCAAGGAATACAGCTCCATCACTGCAGAATAATAGGGCCATGTGATTACTCCCTGTGGGGAGGTCAGCTGAATGACCGCACTGCTTCCCTTCAGATTTTACTAGATATTATAGATTTAACTGAATTATCTGTGTCCCTTTCCAAAAATGTATTGAAGTTTTAACCTAGTGTCTCTTACAGTAAATTATTTGGAAATTGGGTCTTGCTTCTTCAGAATAAGTCATATGGAATATGGTTGACTTTGATCCCTATTACTCATGATCTCAAAAGAACAGAAAAAAGGCATACTGACATATGGATGAGATGGCCATTTCACATGGGGACAGAGCATTATTAAGTAATGAATACATAAGAAAAGGAAGGCGAGGGATTACTGGCAGCCACCAGAAGCAAAAGGAAAGAAAGCATTCTCCCCTGCAATTACCAGAGGCAGTTTTGGCTATGATGGCAGTTTAATTTTACAATACTTACCTCTACAACTGTGTGACAATAAGTTTCTCATATGTTCTATCATCCAGTTCCTGATTTTATATCATTATTTTCCTAGGAATGAATATGCTGAATATTCAGGCAGTGCTTAATACTGAAACATCAGGCCTACCCCACACACTGCCAGCACAGCAAAAACTGAAAACGACCCAGTGAGGTACAAACTGAAAATATATCATTGCCTATATTAACAAATGACAAACTTTCTACAAAATATCTTCTAGAAATAAGTCAGTTTATCAAGTTTCCAGTATATATGATAGATGTAAAAGTAGTTTTTTTACATAATAATAATGATAACAAAAACTTGGAAGTTGAAATTTAATAACAGTAGAAAAATGAAATATTTAGCTTTATTCAAATAAACTATACCATAGATTCCTATCAGTAAATCAAATAAGACCTAAACCAATGAAGTGATATACCATATTCTCATTTTAAAAGACAATATTGGGCTGGAGAGATGGCTTAGCGGTTAAGGTGTCTGCCTCCTAAACCTAAGAACGCTGGTTCCAATCTCCAGGTCCCACGTCTAGCCAGATGCAAAATGATGCAAGGGCGCAATGCTGCACTTGACCACAAGGGGGTGCACGCATCAGGATTTTGTTCTCAGCAGCTGAGAGGCTGCTGGCGTGCCCATCTCTATCTTTTTTCCTCTCCCTCTCTTTTATTTGATTAATAAACTAACCTTATAGAAAAACTGCAATATTGTTATACTATTGGTGAGAATATGAAATGGCTTCTCAACGTTGGAGAACAATTTTTTATAATTTATTTTTATGCATTCTTCTTTCTTTATTTGAGAGAGAGGGAAAAAAGAGAGAGGGAGGGAGAGAGAGAGAAAGCGATAGAGAACGGGCACATCAGGGCCTCTAGCCACTGCAAACAAACTCCCCCTTGTGCATCTAGCTTACGTCAGTCAGTCCCAGGCAATCAAACCTGGGTCCTTTGGCTTTGCAGGCAAGTGCCTTAGCCACTAAACCATCTCTCCAGGCCAAGAACAATTTTATATTTCTTTCAAATTAAATACATATGGGCTGGAGAGATGGCTTAGCAGTTAAGGCATTTGCCTGTGAAGCCAAAGGAACCAGGTTCAATTCCCCAGGACCCAGATGCACAAGGGGCACATGTGTCTGGAGTTTGTTTGCAGTGGCTACAGGTCCTGGTGTGTGCATTCTCTTTCTGTCCTTCCTCTCTATCTCTCTGCTTGCAAATAAAAAAATAAATAAATACATACTTACCACATGACCCAGAAGTTCCACTCCTATGTGTTTATCCAAATGAATAATAAATTTTATGTACAAAGGAAATACATGAATAGACTCTCCATAACTATTTGCTTCATTATCACCTAAAATAGAGATTGTCTCTGATAGTCTTCAACAAAAAAATTAATTTATAAAACAATATTGACAGACTTCTGTCAGAGCACTTGATTACCCACCAAAGGTTAATGGTAAGAGCCTCCTGCTGAAGACACCATATACTGTTGGTACAGAACATGGAGAGACCGGGCTGGAATCTGAAAGAGAGCCTGTCCCCAGACACTTAGCTCATCTAGTGCCAGGAGGTGCTATATGAGCTATTGGGGGAAAATGGCAAACATCTGTCTGAGCAGCTTAAGGTCTACGATACTCAGCAGCAAACAACCTGATGTGATGCTCACCCAAGTGCAATAGTGGCACACAGCCATAGTGCGTAAACAACTGCTCTTGGATTGGATGACAAATCCACTCAGTGGAAAGGAACCCATAGCTGGAACTGGAAAACAAGTCAGAAACATATCCAAATAACGAGTTTGCCCCCCAATATCAAGCTCTCACTAATCTTGGGCTACAAAAAGGCCTACATGTATTCAATTCTCACTAAACTAACAATAGTTATCCAATTTAACCGGGCTGACTTCACTATCAGTTGGAGAACTTCCTTCTCTTTTTCAGATACATACAGGACTTGAGGAGAAAATCATCCTATCACACTTCACCAGGGCCCCAGCTGAAACCGTAGGGGAATTGGGGAAATGAGCAAGAGTGCTGTTTTCTTGGTTAACCTGATATTAGCACAAGGGTGAAGGAGATATACACAGAGGACACTCAAATCAGAGATCCAGAGACACAGAGACTCCCAAGAGCCGGTCACTGAAGTACACCTTAAACAAACCCAACTTGGCTCAGGGAAATTTGCGGACGAAGGGGTAGAAAGTTACAGCTAAACGTTGGGACATTACACACAGAGACATTTCTTCTTCCCCATAACTGATGGCTATCCCAACCATACACGACCCACAATCCCCACCCACATGGATAACTAACATCCCCAAAGAGGAAGGTCCTTTCTGAGCAGGGGACAGGGATGAGGGTAAGGATGGTTCCAACATGTTCTGTTTATATACTGAGTATGTCCGTAAATAATTTAAAAAAAAAAAAAAAAAAAAGAAGAGAGAGCCAACTGTTTACCAGGAGATGATTCAAATCCACCTCATCTTCTTGGGTCGAGAAGTCATTACAGAGAAGCAGTGACATGAATACTGTCTCACAGCTAGCCAGAAAACCAGTTCAGGGTGGGTGGGAATAGCCTGAGAAACCATGTTTCCCCCATCCCTGCAGAGACTGACTGAGGACTCTTGGTTCCCACAATGGGTACCAATAACCACATCAAAACTCTCAGCAGAATTGGGGCTGGGGAGAGGGGGGATATGTATGCCAACTTTTTATAAGAAAAATCAATAACTTTTTAAAAATTACCTTTCATCTTTCCTATAGGAATTCATTTCTCCCTAAATATTTAATAAAAATTTCAGACTATTGCCATAAAAAAACAATATTTGTTCCAGGAGTGTTATGCATGTTTTTAAACCCAGCACTCAGGAGACTGTGGTAGGAGAAATGAGTTCAAGGCCAGCCTGGGGCTACAAAGTAAGTTCCAGGTCAGCTTGGACTAGAGTGAGATCTTGCCTCACGGGGGAAAAAATGGAGAAACCTCTAGTCTAATAACTGTTAGTTTGTATTCACACCAACAATATGTAAGAGGACTCTCCTCCACAACCTGGTCACAACATATTTTTTTCCATTTTTGCAATAAGACATACTGAAAAATCTCCATTAAATCACCAATGAAGAAATAACTAGAGGAAGCTTTCAGATACATGCTGAAATCAGTGAAAGCTTAGGGATATCAAGTATTAACATGCACTTATGACTATAAAAAGTGTACTAATTCAAGGTGATAAAAGTTAATGTTATAGCATAAAAATCTTGGAAGCATCATCTTTACTTAAATAACATCACATACTTTTTGAAGTGATACATTGCAAACGACAGGCCATCACTTCTGTGCAATTCTTTCTCCCAATCTATAATTTCAATAAATTTATGAGAAGACAACACACAAATTCACATTTGAGGATATTTTACAGAATACTGAACTGATGTCAGAAAGTATCACAACCTGAAAAAGAAGAGACAGATTGTTATAAATCATTGGAGTTTAAAGTGACATGACAAGTTAATATGACATGGGATCTTGGATTGGATCCTGGAACAGATACAGGACCTTCTTGAAGACAAGATGAAATACAACCAGTGTGCAATTTAGTAAATCAGTCAATCACAACATGACAAAGGAAAGTTCCATATCAGCAGCATATGATATCCAGAGAAAAGTATAAGCAAAAATATCAATATTTGGCCATATGGCCATTACAGGAAAACTATTTTCATTTAAAATTTTCTGAATCATGTAATCCATAGTGTTTAATTTCACATAACCTCTCTCATTTTACTTGCTAATACATGTGTTTACTGTTTAGTGTGAGAGTTCCACTTACTTCTGTTTCATGTTTAAAATATGAATTATTTAATTCTCAACTAGGTTAGGGGGTCATGTTACAGGTAATTATCTACAGAACCATGATTTCTGTCTTTATTTATTTTTATTTTTTATTTTTCAGTTTTTCGTGATAGGGTCTTTCTCTAGACTAGGCTGACCTGGAATTCACTATGTATTCTCAGGGTGGCCTTGAACTCATGGAAATCCTCCTACCTCTGCCTCCCCAGTGCTGGGATTAAAGGCGTGTGCCACCATGCCCAGCTCTGTCTTTATTTCTTTAACCATGACCTTTTTGAAAAGTTTTAATTTCCCTTTGTTTGCAGGTGTTTTTTTTTTTTTTTTCCCTCTGATTTTTTTTTTTTTTTAATGTTTTCCAAATGGTCAGATCGATTTTCAGGGCTGTAGGATGAAGCATAAGACACTTTTATTTGTACACTTCTGATTCTAACTATATAAATATTTGAATACAGCAACTTAGATGTCATTCAATAGAGCGTAGTGCCCCTAACACCAATGACCAGAGTCCTTGTCTACTACAGAGCAATGTGCATGAGAACTAGTCCAACTAAGGAGTTCCTCTGAGCTATGTGTATGAAAAAATACCTCCTTTACGCTTACAAAAGCTCTGGGGGAAGAGTCCTGAGGTTTTCTCACTCACTTATAGGCCAGTGCAAATTCTCTGGTATGACTGATCAAGTTGCTCACTGTGTCTTTGAAAGGAAATATGGGAGATTTTCCCATTGATTTCATGTCAATATTTCTTTGTGTATTAGTTTTCTGCCTAGGTTTTAAAGATATATTATCTTAATGGAGAAAGGCTTTGTTTGGTAAGTAACCAATATCCTTAGTAATAGTTATATCTACATCTACTATTTTGCAAGTATTATTTGTCTGAAATTGTGAAGTGGAAATATGGAACCACTTTAGTTTCTACTATTTATATATATGTTGAATATTGCTGTTTTACTTCTTTCATGTCAACATCTATTTTACCTTGAAAGCATTGGAAATGCTTTTAGACCAATATCAGAGTAGTCAACATTGAACACAAACATAACATCCTCCACAGAAATGCTTTTGGGTTCTATCAAAGGGTAATGGTATCTGTCTACTAGCATAGATTAGATTCTCTTTTTATTTATGCTATTAGTATTTTCATTTCTTTTCTTTTCTGACTAGCTTATTAATTCCTTAGATATAGCCACCCATATTTCATCTAACACAGGAATATATATATATACATGGAGAGAGAGAGACTCATAATTATAATAGATTAAAAAGTATTTATTGAAAATAACTAAACATGAATAAGATAGGTTTCTTCTTCTGAATAATTTCTTCTTCAGTAAATAGGTATAGACAGGGTTTTTATTTTTTACATTTTGATTGTTTTGCGTTTGCTAGAAGCTGCTATAATTCTTCACTCCTTGTGCTATATGAATATGTATCCATCCCCTTGGCAATGGTATCAATTCCCCTTATAAAGACTATGACCAACCATATTTTATCTTCTCTTGACTCAGAATTTATATTGTAAATGATTTGAAAATAAAATGCAACAGTCAGTGTCTTCATACCTATAATACCTTGAACTTCTCTCTCTCTTTTTCTTACCTCTGCCTTTCCTTATCTCCCACTGCCCTGTAAAAGAGCTGAGCCCAGATCAGTCCAGTCCAGCCTGCATAGCCAGAACTGTTTGTCTAGATCATTGACTAGTGGGCAAAAATGAGTAGGTATTGTTGCATACCACTGACATTTTTTGGCCATTAAATAATATTCTTGTGCAAAAGATTATAGATATAGTCATAGAAGCTAATACTAATTTTAAATTAAATACTATATTTCATTATATAGATAAAATTTTGGTTATAATAACTGACTTCCTTCTCAAATTCTCTTTTAATAATAATAATTCCACAATCAATGCATCACTACCCTTTATTAGAACTTATTCTAAATGCAGAGTAAATTTTTAAAAACAAAAAATTGTTCTTACATAAATATTTACATTTGTGCATCATAGCATACATATTAAATTCAGTATTTGTAATACCATCAAACCTCTTTATAAACAATATCCATATATTTCTCCAGGGTTCTTAGCTAAGTCCAATATACAGTATACTCTTCTAGCAGGCCATAATCCAAAGGAAGACAGTGACAAAAGTGCAGACTGACTAACACAAGGTCATAACAAAGGTCACTATAACTGAGTAGGTGACATCTGCTGGCTCCACAGAATGAGAGTGCTTTCATTCATACTCTGTGGGTTTATGTCACTGGCTTTCCCAGCAAGATGCTTCATCAGCTGACCTCCTGTCTAAAAATTCATTTAAAATTCTTCACCTGACTATAGACTGTCAAATGCAGTCAGATAACCCTACCCTAAGTGGAAAAAAAAAATGAAAAAAGATGAGAACACAAGGAAACATTTCAGAAAGTATTGTTCATTGTGTCACTTTCTAAAAACCCATCTTCAGTGGGAGAACAATTCCATTAGGTAGAGGTGTATAATATTGACAGTGATTAAGGTAAATGACAGTTTGCCTTCCGAGCCTTCCAGTTCTGGCTGTCAAGATTCAGATTGTGTATTTCACTGTATTTTGGCCAGCATTGGGAAGATTTAGAGAGATTAGATCACTAATGACCCTGACCCTGGAATATTGAATGATAGCCTTTTGTTATTTACTGCTCTTTCCATACAGGTGACTGAATGGATCAAGTATGTGAACAACCTTGAATACCAGAAATCAGAAAGGCATGAGGCATTATTATAATTTTAAACATAGTTGCCATTAGACTACCAATTTATGGTCCTCATTTTTTTTTTCAATGCTATTGCCTTCTTTGGTTCACACAGAAATCTAGTGATGTAGGTGGTTCAGGGAGCAAAGGTGAAGGAAGGTGAGAAGGTACAGTTATGTTTTATGGGATGGCTCCCCTCTCCCGTGTCCTCTAGTCATTAGCATCTGACTCAGTGTTAGCACCTCTGAACTGCTCAGAGGCAGATTAAATTGACCTAGACAGTCAACCTACACTGGTCTTCTAAGCATTTAACTTTCTCTTGAGCATCTCTTATGCACTAGATATCACAACTGTCTGTCTTCTTATTCAAACTTGAAAATGTTTGCCTTCCATTTGATACCACAATCCACATCTATGCAGCACAAAGCAATCAAAGAAAATAGATGATTTTAGAACTTAGATACTAAGCAGTAGCACAGTAGTTTAACTTGTCTGTTAAACTCAGGTAGTAATCTATGATACAAAATATAAGATATTTTGGTCAGAACAAAATTAGTTTTCTCTTATTTTATGTGGGCTCCGTGAATCCTTCATATTCTAGACTGGGTACCAAATTGTCTCTTAAATAGGCCTTTAATGTACAGTGACAGATATGAGATGTTCTTTGCTCCATTCTGTATTATTGCTTGAAGACTATTTTCAGCAAGGATAGACAAAAGCCTTGTTAAATCTACACTCTCCAAAGTTCTGCCCTAGGGGAAGTAAGCTCCAACCAAAGACATCTACAAGAGGATACTCAGTGCTACCAGGCCCCCCTAGCTCTCCTGCTTCCTCTTCCTGGGATGCCATGTCTAAAACCTATACTTCCATACTTCCTAATTCTTTCAGAATGCCTTTCTTATTCCATTTACTGTGTGAATGATTATTTCACTGCTTATTTACTGATTGTTTATTGTGTGAATGGTTATAAGATAACAAACAGAATGTTGGTACATTTACACAACTTAACTAAGACAATATCCGATGGCCAAGACCATTAAAATAATATAAATTTATTTAATTTATTATTTGTTTTCATAACCATTGTACTGGGCAAAGTGTTTTAAAACTCATGAACAACATTTTAATAAGTACTTACTCATTTATCCCTCTCTCTGTCTCAAATAATAAATAAATATTTAAAAAACACAAAAGCAATAAAAACATGGCGAAATGGTTCAGCAGTTAAGGGTGCTTACTTGCAAAGCTTGTGGCCCCAGTTCAATTCACCAGTACCCAGGTAAAGCCAGACTCACAGTGGTATATATCTGGGGTTCATTTACAGAAGCAACAGGCCCTATATCACTGATTCTCCTTCTCTCTCTCAAGTAAATAAATAAACATTTAAAATGTATTTATTCCCCTTGAAAAAAGAGAAACTTAGCTGAAACTATACAATTTCTTAAAAAATGGATGAGTGGCTGTTTAAGAATTTCTCATTTGTTAGTTTATGAACTGATACAAACAGCAAAAAAAAATCTTGCAAATACAGCACTGCATAAAATAATTTCAACTTAACAAAATGTACTGTATAAAATATAAAACAAAGGGAATCACAAGCATTGTAGTGCTTCTACCACTTAGAAAACAATATGCTTGTGGGGTGTGTTGGCAGGGGGCATATGCAAGGTACATGAGCCCATGTGGTGCCCCTTGCACTTATCTACAGGAGCTTGCACTCACTTTTGGTGGCCAGAAGGGAACTTCCTGTGTTCCCTATTATCCTTCTGCCAGTGGATAGTTGAGCTGGAGGCTCAGTGATCCTGAAGCTTGCTGTCTTGACATGTGCCTCTGTGGTTTCCTGTCTCCATCTCTGCTCCCCACAGGACTGAGGTGACAGATTTATACATGGCTACACCCAGCTGTTAATGTGGGTCCTGGGGGTTGAACTCCAACAATCTCTCAGGCCTCCTCAGGCCTTCCTGCCAGCACAGGAAGTACTCTTTAAATGCTGAGCAGAGGCATCCTCCAACCTGAGAAAGAACATCTTTACATATTCCCGTATAGCATAAATTAAGGATTTTCTAGGTGTGCATGAATGCTGACAACTTCGTACGTATTGACAATTGTTTACATATGTCATGTTAAGCTTAGGTTTAAAAAAGCTGGTAAACTGGGTCTTTGTCATTTGCTTAAAAAAAAATAAGTGTGAATGTGTTTGGTGCATTCTTATAAAAAAAAAAAAAAAAAAAGATTCCCGGATAAGTTAAAATATAAGGCCTTCTAAGTCTGGCACCTACTACCTGGGCAAACATTTGGTCTTGTGCCCAATATCACTGAGCTTTGTGTATCAACTTTTAGGCTAGGCAAACACCGAGGAAAAGGCCTTAGCATCTGGCCTCCTTGACTGAAGACCGCGCACAATTATGAACCATGCCCTTGTTGCGAACAGTAGAAACTGAACTGCTGTTCCCGCCTTGGCAATACCATTCATTTAACAATGACTTGTTTAATGCTACATGAGTCCTATAAAAATAAGATGTAAAATGTCAATGAAAGGGACACTTTCTTATTCCTCTTGGAACATAGCAATTCTCTGCTTCTAGACCTCTGTTGAAGTTATGGAAACAACATGACCGAGTTTTGGTCCAAGGACTGGTAAATTAAGGGGATTTCCGTCAGTTATTGACTTCAGTTTAAAACATCTTTTGCAGGCTTGCACCGGTTCCCCTTTCTCGGTAGAAGGTACTCCAAGACTGCAGTCATTGGAAGAAGGAAGGAAGGAAGGAAGGAAGGAAGGAAGGAAGGAAGGAAGGAAGGAAGGAAGGAAGGAAGGAAGGAAGGAAGGAAGGAAGGAAGGAAGGAAGGCGCGAGTGTATCATATAGAAGCAGTTGCCCACAGAGTGCTTATCAGTGAAGCACAACTCAATCAAATTATGCATGAAGTGAAGCAAGTGTTCAAGTGTTCTAAATACTGAGGCTTCACGGTTTATATCTGCAATATATAGCCTAATGTCCCATATCCAATGCTTCACATAAGAAAACTGAGAGGTTGAAACACGAAGAACTCACACAAGGGCTGGAGAGATGGCTGAGCAGTTAAGGCTCGTGCCTTCCGAGGCCAAGGAGCAGAGTTCAGTTCCCCAGTGCCCACATAAAGCCAGATGCATAAGGTGGCACGTGTGTCTCGAGTTGCTTTGCTGTGGTTAGTCTCTGGTGTGTCCATGCTCTATCTCCCACCCATTCCTTTCTCAAAGAAATTTTATTTTATTTTTATTTATTTGAGAGCGACAGACAAAGAGAGAAAGAGGTGGGGGTGGGGAGAATGGGTGCATCAAGGTCTCCAGCCACTGCAAATGAACTCCAGATGCATGCACCACCTTGTGCATCTGGTTTATGTGGATACTGGGGAATCGAGCCTTGAATCGGGGCCCTTAGGCTTCACAGGCAACTGCTTAACTACTAAGCCATCTCTCTAGCCCTAAAAGAAAATTTTTTAAATGTTCTAAAAACTCATCCAAGTACAGTAATCAGTAATCACAAAGCTAGAATAATAGCAGAATTGATTTGTCATAATCAGTATTATCACTTTAGTTGCAAAGTGTTTATATTGTTACTGATAATTACAAAATAGTAAAAATTTAAAGCTTGGATAATAGTGGAATTGAAAATATATTTTAAAAATATTTGCCAGGCGTGGTGGCACATGCCTTTAATCCCAGCACTCGGGAGGCAGAGGTAGGAGGATCCCCATGAGTTTAAGGCCACCCTGAGACTACAGAGTGAATTCTAGGTCAGCCTGAGCTAGGGTGAGACCCAACCGTACATGTTCCACCCTGTGCATATAGCTTGCATGGGTACTGGAGAATCTAACCTGGGTTCTTAGGTTTAGCAGGCAAGGCTTTAACTGATAAGCCATTTCAGCAGTCCAGAAATATATTTTTATAACTAAAATATGACATTATAAAAGCTCATGCAAATTAAGGCCTGGGTTCAGTTTCCCTGTACCCATGTAAAGCCAGATGCACAAAGTGGTACATATGCCTATACTTCACATGTAGTGGCACTGAGCTCTAGTGCACCCATTCTCATTCTCACTCTCTGCTTGCAAATAAATAAATAAATAAATAAATAAATAAATAAATAAATAAATACATAAATACATAAATAATAAAAAGAATAATGATGTACCTCTTACATACTTTTTATTATTTTACTTTCATTAAACTACAATAGATCTCTATTATTTTAATGTAGCCAATATGTACTTTTTTGTCAAAATGATAGTGACTATATCATATATATATATATATATATATATTTATACATATTTGAATTTTTAAAAAATTTCCAATACTGGCTGGAATATCATATAAGCCTTTTGCAAACATCTGGGATGATTCAATACCTATATAAGACATTGTGAATAAACTGACAAACTATCTCAGGCAAAAACTCAGCAGCAAATCAGTCAAATCTAATCCAAGCTCATTAATCACTTATATGCACAACAAGCTCTTCTATTCATGCATTTTACTCAAGCTGGATAAAGCTATGTTTTACCTATCCTAGTGCCTGACTCCTGAGACAAAATAGAAGTAAAATGTTTCTCTAAAAGCTTTGCAAGCAAAAGAATAACAAAACAATTACAATGCTATATATGAGGAATTACTGTTTTCTCTTATATTAACTTTGGATAATCTAAGTTACACTCTTTTAATATTTTAAATATTTTATCTTTGTTTTACTGTGTTTAAATATTTCATATTAAACCAAAAAATCAAGCAGTAAATGTCAAATATGAAATTTTATCCTTATCTTTACCTCTAAAAGTGCAGGATCATAGATGATCATATTGCACAAAAAGCAATTTTAGGATTTTTGAAAAGACATTTCTCATTTTTTCTGAGTGAAATGTTGAACAGATAGCTATGAAATCAATAACATGAGCTAAAAGTACAGAACCAGCTTTCATTTACTTCTTGGGTTCTTAAGCTTTTCATGCAAGCACCTTAACCACTGAGCAATCTTTCTAACCCTAAGTGATCCCTTTTGACAGCAATTTACCAATCATATTTTCAGGTTACAACTCAAGTATGATATTATGTATGCTTATGAGAATTATGTTTATATCTAGTTTTTATGGAATTGATGTACACAGGAGTTCTTGCTTTCTAGTAATCACCTTTTGTTTCTTTTGCCACCACACTCATAACTTTTCCATGTATTTTTTTAAATATATATATGTTTGAGAGTGATCAGGAGAGAAGAAATATGGTTGCACCAAACTGCAAACTCCAGACATCTGTGCCAGTTTGAGTATCTGGCTTTACATGGGTATTGGGGAATTGAACCTGAATCAGCAAGCTTTGCAAGCAAGAACCTTTAACTGCTGATCCATCTCTGCAGGCCTCAAAGTATTTCTTTTTTCATAACTTTTATGCATTCACTCTATTTGTTCTTGATTCCTTGCATATAGGTTTCTTTCCTCTGTACACCACACTTAAGAGAGAGAATGGAGATTCTGGTTTGGTTTTTGGATGCATACATCCTTTGACTGTGAGAAAATGGTGAAAATGATGGTAAAGAGACAGTGTTTTAAACACAAATTCTTTTTATCATTTGCCACCAGCAGTTTTAGTAAAGTGAGATATAGTAATTATTTAATATTTTACATGGGTAGTGTAAAAGCCTTAGAATCTCTATTTAGAAAAGGAGTTAATAATATTCATGCTATAAAATTATTGAGATAAGAACAGAAATATTGCAGGTAAAGATTTTCTTGACCACATCTTGTTACATCCTATATGGACTAATGTCTCATCGTTTTCTATTGATTGTCTGGGAACCTTTCCCCTTTGTAAGTTCTTCCTTAGAATGCTGGATTCTTTGATTGTATTAGAATTATCACAAAATGCATGAATCTGAAATATTTGATTATGCAATAGAGTTTTTCACACATTCATGAAATAAATGTATAATATTAAAATATGGTAATGCTTATTTGTAAAACTTTGAGCATTAACCAGTGTTGTCTTGTGAGGGTACCAAGACTTTGCATAAGTTGGAAATTGGAAAGTTTGTATTTATGAATTTCAATTTGACTGGATATTATAGTATTAATAATCCTAATAAATTCAATTCTTGTGACAAAATATTGCAGTCCAGACTATAGTCTTTCTGTCAAAAGATGAAGAAGCTTTAATTCATTTGAAAACATGCTCACACAACATTGCTTTAATATATCTCTCCCAGCTTTTAGGAAAGGAATATACCGAGATTATCTTGAATCAGCAAAAAGCAAAGGATGTATCAGCAGACATTAGTTGTACAGGCACATATATTTCATGAGAGTTCTGTTTAAAAATATGGACCTAGCCGGGTGTGGTGGCACACACCTTTAATCCCAGCACTAGGGAGGCAGAGGTAGGAGGATCACTGTGAGTTCAAGGCCACCCTAAGACTACATAGTTAATTCCATGTCAGTCTGGGCCAGAGTGAGACCCTACCTCGAAAAAAAAAAAATACGGACCTATGTAATAGCAGGAAAAATGACATCAAAATAAAAGGATAGCTGGAAATATGTCTCAGTGGTTAAGATGTTTGCCTATAAAGCCTAAAGACCCAGTACCCACATAAAGCCAGATGCACAAAGTGACACATGCATTTGTGATTTGTTTGCAGTGGCTAGGTACCCTGGCCCAACCATTACTTTTCTCTCTTCTCTCTCTGCTTCTAAATAAATAAAATATTTTAAAAATAAAATAAATGGGAGACTAGATGGAAAGAAGGGATTCAGTGGAAGTGGGATTTGGGATGGGAAAAAGGAAAGGTGGTGGGAGAGGGTTAATAGCATGGTATATTGCTTATATTTATGTAAGTCATCAATGACAAGTTTAAAAAATAAATAAATGTGGGAATAGACAGTTGAAAGTTAGTACATAGTTTTATTTGTATTTTGGCTGTGTGTGTGTGTGCGTGCGCACGTGTGTGTGTCGGGGGGATGGGTGTATGTGTGCATAGTGTATGTAGTTAATGCATGTATGTGTACTCCATGTACCCACCTGTGACAGGGTAATTCACCTGTGGTGGCCAGAGTGGTACATCTGGAGACATGATCCATCTCTTTTCTGCTTATTCAGGTGGACGGTCTAACTGGTCATAGAACTTGCCATTTTCCCCCCCAGCTCCAACGATTCTTGGGTCTCTGCTCCACAGTGAGACTGCAGTTCCAGACATGCATGGCCAAGCCCAGCTGGTTTATGTAGGCCCATGGGATTAAACGTGAACTGTCTTAGGTCCCCTCAGGACCTCACACTTGCCAGAAAATGCTCTTAACCATTAATCAATCTCCCTGGCCCTAGTGAACAGTTTTGTTTGTGATTTTGAGGCTAATTAATATCTTTAATTTGCTAAATTATACTTGAAATTGTGAATTTATTATTTGCCTTTACTATGTTTTCTTCTTATGTCTAACCAAAATGGTATTGGTGTAAAGCAGTTTGGAACAATTATGTTACAAATTTTAAATGTGTATTGAGGATCTATATAATTTGTTCTACCTTCTGTTCTGTGGCTTAAATGATGAACAAGAAAGAGAATATAACTCCTCTCACAAAAATCATAAACCATTTGTGGTGAAAACTAGAATATAACAATAAATGAATAAAATGATTTAAAATATGCTGATTCCTGAACCATACCTGCAGCCCAGAGTGCAAATGTAATCTCAAAATTGGATTTAGTGACCATAAGTGGTGGGATCCATGAAGCATCATTTAGATTCATTAAAAAAAGTTCTACCACTGAATCAAAGTGGTAAAAATAGGTCCACTATATTATAACGTGTTTGAAGAGAATTCCTTGCAGAAAAATCTGGCAAATCCAAAGATGATTGCCAAGTATATTATAAAAAATATACAAGATAAAGAGAATTGTAATTTCAGTTACCGGCAACTCAACTAATCTCAAACCTTTAGTAAAAATATTCACATTTTTAAATAGCTTCCTACTTGTAGCCCCTAAATAAGTTATGTATTTTGAGAGCAATTTTATATTTTTTGTTCACAATTAACTATACATTAAATACCTGGCCAAGATGGACTCATAATGTAAAATATGGCCATTGTGTTCTATGTGAAATGAAAATCTGGGAAGTCCCAAGTGAAAGTTAAGTATACAAAAATCAAGTAGGTCATTGTGTAAAACACTATTTATGCTTCATAGGGCAAGGAGTGTGATGATTAACCTCATGTGGTCAATTTGGCAGGATTTAGAATCACCATGTAAACAAATCTGTAGCGCTCTGTGAAGGATTTTCTGTTTTGTTAGCTGAAGTGAGAAGACTTACCTTAACTATCCGTGAATATTCCCATGGGCTAGGTTCCTGGACTGTATCAAAAAGAACAGTGAGCTGTGTGTTCAACATTCTTTGCTCATTCTACTTTCCTCCTTGATGATGTGATAAGGGGACACTGACTCCAGATTCATGTGTACCTTTCTTTATGCATCTGGCTTTACATGGGTACTGTGAAATTGAACGTGGGCCACAAGATTTTACAGGCAAGTGCCTTTATTCTCTGAGCCATCTCCCTAGCTCCTTATTCTTCTATTTTCATAAACTTTTACATAGTCAAACAAAGGAGAATATCTCAATTTGTTGACTGGATATATTTTTGAGCAGATTCCTATAAAACAAACCCTTATGTAATAAACTGATTTCCATTTTGACTTTCATTATAAACTGAGATATGACTAATTACATGTTCCTCTAGGGAATTAAAAAACAACTGGTTCTAAAATGTAATAAAATCTTTAGCCAGGCATGGTGGCACACGCCTTTAATCCCAGCACTCAGGAGGCAGAGGTAGAAGGATCGCCGTGAGTTCAAGGCCACCCTAATAGCACATAGTGAATTCCAGGTCAGCCTGGACTACTACAGTGAAACACTACCTCAAAAAACCAAAGACACACACACACACACACACACACACACACACACACACACACACATATTACATATATATAGAACCCAAACCTGAAGGTAAAAAGTACAAGACTATAAAACTAGGAAAACAAAACATAAAATCCAGGTGATCTGGATATCCATCACCATGGGTATTGATAAGCTGCCTCACAATACAACTAAACATAAAACATTAAACATTTGCTATCTGAAAGACATTATAAGAAGAATAAATGGACCATCCAAGGGGGGGGGGAACCTACTGGAAAAAGACACATTAAATGAAAGACTCTTACCAAAAATATCTTAAAATGAAATGATAAGGGCATAAACAATCTGCTTAAAACTCAGATCAGATAAGATATATAGATGGCAAATAAGCATAAGTAAAGATTATGCTTATTACAAGATACCTGGGTAGCTCAAACTAAAACAAAGAGATGCCACTGCAGTTAGTTATTAGAGTGGCCATGATATAGAAATTACTACACAGAACACTAGCAAGGATGCAGAACAAAGCATTCTCTCATTAATTTCTTGTGGGAATGGAATATGAACAACATAGCCATTATGCACGGCAGTGCTGGCAGCTTCTTACACACTAAACATACTCATTGTTTAATCCAGCATTTGAAGTCTTAGGTGTCCACTCAAAGGTTTTGAAAAATTATCCATGTACATCATATTTATAGAAGCATCCTCCATAATGCTGAAAGTTGGCAGCAGTCAAATTGTCCTTTAATAGTTGATGGATAAACTGATCAGATCTGGAAAAAGTAGGGTGACTGTCGCTCCACAGTGAAGAAAAGAAAGAATGAATACAATGCATGAAACTCATAAGCAAATTTTTGTGGAAATAAGTGAGATATCAAGCCATAAATTAGGCATGGTCCATTAATATATAACTCTTAACATATGCAAAAGTAAACCATATAATAATATAAACACACATATACAAATAAAAGCCAAGATACCCACCAAGGAAAGTCTCTCTTGTTCAGGGCGGGCTGAGGTTGTAACAAGGAACATTCAGTGATGACTGTGATGACTGTGTAATAAACCATTGGAATGTATTTGTGATTATTCTATTTTCTACTTTTGTACTATGTTTCACAATTAATAAATTGTTAAGACAAAAAATGTAATAAACTCAGCTATAAAAATTCTGAAAATTGCTGACCTTGATATTTAAAGAAACTACTGAAATTTTACTTTTAGGTTTAATTAATTAATAGACCCCAGAATTACAAACTGAGGTTTTGTACTCCACATCTAAAGCCTTAGAGAGCATAACTTTTGCCTTAACAATTAGAAATGCCTGCTGGAGAGTTAGCTTAGTGGTTAGGTGCTTGCCTGTGAAGCCTAAGGATGCAGGTTTGAATCCCTAGTACCCACATAAGCCAGGTACAGGACGTGGTGCATGCTTCTGGAATTTGTTTGCAGTGGCTGGGGGCCCTGGTGTCCATTCTCTCTCTCTCTCTCTCTAGCTGCCTCTTCTTCTCTCTTTCCTTTCCTCTCTCTCACATAAAAGATAAATAAAATACAATAATAAAAAATAAAAATACATTATTAGAAACTATTTATACCCTTCTTTTTAAATCCATAATCAGGAAAAATGCAAGTATATTTGATTCCAAAGGCTTTATAAAATTAGCAAAATTTTTTAAACTGAAATAAATGGCAAACCATTGGGAATGTACTAGTAAATCAGTGAAGGTAGCACATCCTTGTGAGGGTAAGATCTCTGTTGTGTGGTATATAAGAACTGATACATTAAAAATAGCAAAGAACCTTGGGAAGGTTAACTTGATTGGACTGAAAGAACCAAGTATATTTGAAAGGCAAACCTCTGCATGTGTCTATGAGATCATTAAAGAAAAGACCAACATGAAAGTGAATGATGTCATCCTTTATCCTGGAACAAAGGTGGAATAGATGGGGAAGATGAAAATGACAGTCACACAGACATGACCTTCTCTGCTTCCTGGACTCTAAGAGGTAAGCTGCTCTGTCCTCCTTGCACTTCACATACTAAGGTTCAAATAATCCTTTTAACCCTTAAGTTATTTTCTTTGGTATTTTTGTCATAGTAACTAAAAGTCTGACAAACACAAATACAAACTACAATTGTCAACCATTCACAACTAATTCCTAATTCTAGGCAATCTTAACAAGTCACACTTAGATCCACAAGATGAACATGCTTGGGTATTCTGAGGTACTTCATAGGGGCCCCTTCATATAGATTTTGACATAGCCCTGGTAAGGAATTATTTTCATTTACAGTTGAGAAAACCAGTGACAGCAAGATGAAATCAAATAGCCAATATTAAAGTTCTTTAATACTACACTGAATAGACTATTTTCTTTGGCTAATGGGGCCTCTGCTATTATCCTTCCTATGTACAAATTAACTAGCTAGGTATTAAAAAGACATTAGTCATTTCTGTACATTGTTAGGAAACATACCAGAGTAAATTTCAGCATAACTGATGGTCACAGAAGTGAACAGAAGAAAAAAAAAATCTTTCTCCCTAATGCTTAACTCTGTTTATGGACAGGATTTTCCTTTAATAGACACTTTGCAGTCCAAAGCTAATTGATTGTGTTCTTTAAATTAAGTATAGAAACAACATTTAATGAAATTCATAGGAGACAAAACCAAATTGAATGTTTGCCAAGTAAAATATTAGTTGTATTATACTTTTTTATGAAAATAAACCCTAACTATGACTTTTGTGGAATCAAGTTTTAGTAAAGCAAAAATATATTGCTATTATTAATTTGATTCATTGCAAATGGCTTTATGCCCTCACTAGTTTGTTGCTTTCTTAGCTGCAAATTTCTCTTTAAAAAGCATTGCACATTTTTGTTCAAGAATACTTTTACAGTTTTATTTTCATTATTTGAAAATAATGAGAAAACTGTATTTTAAATGTTTTACAACTAAGAATAATACACCATATACTAGAAACAGCTTCAAGGAACATTTTAAATACTTTGATATAGCAAATCATATTGGCCTGTTTATTCTACTAAGAAGAAGGAGAAGGAGTGATTACAAATATTTATTCTCTATTGGAGAAGAGGAGACAGAGTGAGTATATTTTTTTTTTCTGTAATGGAAAAAAAGCTGGAATCATTGATAATGACAGTTTATATTGAGGCTCAGAGACACCCCCCCAAAAAAAAAGATAAAAACAATTAATTTAAGGCTGGAGAAATGGCTTAGCAGTTAAGGCATTTTCCTGCAAAGCCAAAGGACCTTGGTTAGATTCTCTAGGAACCACAAAAGCCAGATGCACAAGGTGGCACATGTGTCTGGAGTCAGTTTGTAGTGGCTGGAGGCCCTGGTGCACCCATTTTCTCTCTCTTCTTCTCTCTTTCTCTGCCTCCTTCCCTCTCTCACTCTCTCAAATAAATAAATAAAAATTTTAAAAATTCTGAAATCCATCTCTTTAAAAATTAATTTTTCTACTAAGCGTCTCTTTCCACTATATTATGACACATCAAGGGTTATTTCTTGGTTTATCTCATTTACAGCCTCCCTTTAAGGACAAACATATCAACATATGTACTTATAATACTTGGTCAAAATTTAGAGGAATAATTTAATCAAACTTATTTTAGATGGATTTTCTTAATGCTCTCAATATAGTTATTGGAAAATGCGAAATACTTCCTTGAAGGTTTTACATTTTTCCTGAAAGTTTCTTTTTAATCTTCAACCAGTGATAATACAAATATTAAAAATGAAAAAGTACATGTTGGGAACTTTAGTAATGAAACACGATATGGTTTTGCTTTTGCCAAATACTAAGAAAACTGAATACATCCACAGACCAGAACAACTAACATTTTGGGTAATTAAGAAGGGATAACAATGTATGCCCAAACTGACATGAGATTTTAAAATAAAAAGTATTGTTTTATGACACAACTCAAAGATGAATTTACTACGAAAGTTTCTGCCAAGTCTTGAGTCAAAGAATGTATGCCCTGAATTTAGGGTTTGTAGCTAGAGGACAAAACCTTAAATACAACCAATGTGTAGAAATGCATAAGAAATTCAAAGGCTATATCTGCAAGGTAAGGGGTGATCCAAAGAAAAATCCTGCTGTGAAGAGTGCTGCACAGACATCCTGTCTCAAACTTGACACAGGAGAAGAAGGAGGAAAAGCTCTCTATTTCCACGGAGAATTCATAACTATGGGCATCCCTTGCCTGTGCACTGAAAATTCCAACTTATATTGTCATAGAAACCTCCAAAGGATATTTTAATTTAAAGCAATGCCATGGTGGCAGAGCCTCCAGGTAACTTGCAGAAGCAAACACAATTTTCTCTGAAAAAGATTCATTTTCAATAAAGTTCCAAAGTTAATGATCAACTTTCAGAAATAGAAATGTATCATGGGATGGAACAATAGTCAACACTGAGCAAAATAAATTTAGTTGGAAATCAGTGATTGTCTTTATCAGTTGCCAACCTTAATACTAAATTTCTCTGTAATAGTTTTAAAGGAAAACAACATTTGAACATTTAAGAGTGTAACAAATTAAATCCTATCTAGTACCCAGATGCTACTGTCTCACACATTCTTCTGAAAGAGGAAACAAGGAGCTTTAGAAAAATGGCTGATTATAAGACAGAAATTGAATAGTCAGGTTCCACTTGGAATATGTTATAGTTCCAGAAAGGAAGTGTTAACACTAAAAATAACCTTCAAAAGAACCCTAAATTGGTGATCACGTTTAGTTGTAGTACTAAGTCTATCTTAAATAATGTGATGACATATTTCAGTTTATATATGATTATAACTTGCATAAAGTAAATACAACAAATTAGAACCTAGAGAATACTACTCTAAACTGAGATAATAGACATTGCAAGAAAGTGGTGGTAAGTCTGTAAAGAAGGGTTAACATTCAATATAGCAAACACAGGCTTGAGTGCCTGGATAGGGTGTAGAAGAAGAGTGTGAGAAGTCTTATAATGTGTCCAAGGATCCAAAAAGAAGGGAGCCCCATGAGCTGTACTCTGTACACCACATATGATATTGGTATTTTATTAGCATTTTATACTAAGCACAAGAACCTAAGCATGGTGGAATTTCTTAATGAAAGTTAAAAAAAAAAAAAGATGCAGCTATTTGAGGTAGTTCTAACATACCTCTTTCTGAAACACAAATGCCAATTGTCACATATTGAGCCTGTTTGCACATGTAGCATTTGACAGGTGAAAAACTGAATATGGGAGAATGAAATCATTCAATTCAGCAATTTAAGTCACTGTGAAAATGCTAGTGCTTTTTCACTGGATGGGGCTGTCTTTAATTAGGCCAACATTTAGTATTCTAGCTGTTGTAAACATGTACATTGTCGCAGTTACCTTCAAGTTGCTAGTACAAAAGACCCAACTGAAAGAAGCTGATGGGAGGAAAAGGTAGATTTGCAATTTACAGATTCCATCCAGGGAAGCTTCACCATGGCAGAGAAGCTGGATCACTTCATCATACATCCACAGCAGACACAGAAAGCATAAACAGCCAGAGCTCAAGCTAAGTCTGAGCACTCACCCTAGGGCATGACTCAAGATCTGCCCCTAGTGACACATCTCCTCTAGCAGAACTCTGCTTGCTGGAGACTTAAGTAGGAAGTTTAATCTTGTTTAACAGTACCTGAGGCTATGGGGGACATTTAAAACCAAACCAGCACATTTCATACTTTGCCCTCATAAACTCATTATCTTCTCAATGCAAACTGCACTCAGTCTAACTTCAAAAGTCCTCATTGTCTTTACCAAGTTTTACATTGTTCACAAGTCTAGAGTCTCATCTGAGATTTAAGACTTTCTCTTAACTGTCAGCCTTGAAAAATCAAAGTACAAGCCATATTATTCCAACACATAATAGCACAGAGTAAACATTCCCATTGCAAAAATTAAGGCATAATAAGGAGAGACAGGACTAATGCAAAATAAATGACCATCAGGCAAACATCAAACATCTGCAATTCCAAGTCTTATATCTACAACCAAAGACAAAGTCTCTGCATTTCCAATTTTGCCTTTAAGTTGGGTTTCTTATAGCCTGGGAAAAAACTTCATCCTGAGCAGGCAGATTTCTGTTGTAGCAGTCATACTTCCCTGGCATCCAAACTCTGGGGTCTTCTTTGCAACCCATGATTTATCTTCATAGCTCCATAAAATGGTCTTGTTAGTCCTTCAGTGCTTCACAATGTCACATCTCAGTGGCCCATGGATCCATGCACATGTCATGATATGTTTCCCTGCATGTTTTATGCTTTAAAAACCAGTACCAAGTGGGTGGAATCACCAAATCTGTAAATCAAGAGGGAATAAAGCTTGAAGAATAGGATACTCCTTTTCCAGCCTTCCCGCCCCTCCTTTCAAAAGAATTTGCATTCTTACTAACTTGAGCCTTCTATGGGTTGTTTTTCACCCTCAGGACATCTGTATTATTGTCTCAATGCAAAACAGTTGGTCCATCTTTAATGGTGGTAATCTCCATAACAATTGTAGTTTAAGTCTCCAATCCTATAACTTCAAACATGCTTAAATTTTTCTGTAATAAATTCTACATCTTTCCTGTCTTTTCTGTACTTCTGCCAAGAAAACCAGTCCTTTACTTTTAAACTCCACTTTGATGAAATCCTCAGGGCATGGCAGAACACTGGAACCTTTCGCCACTAGCACAGTTCCAACAACATTCTCTCCTCCTTCAAAATTTCCTAAACCGGGTTGGAGAGATGGCTTAGCAGTTAAGGCGCCTGCCTGCTAAGCCTAAGAACTTGGTTCAAATCTCCAGGTCCCACGTTTAGCCAGATGCAAACTGACTCAAGGGTGCAATGCTGCACTTGGCGCGCCCAGCTCTATCTGTCTCTCTCTCCCTCTCTGTCTGTCTCTCTCTCCAAAAATAAATAAAATAATAAAAAAATTCTAAACCAAGCCTTGGATTTTCATGATTTTCTTTGCATTTACCATTTTCAAACTCTCACCATAATAGGCCATAAAGTCTCTGCTTAAAGTGATGCAAGGCTTATCCAGTCCAAAGCACCAAATCCTTCCATATTTTTCCTGTGAATACATCCTAAAATACCAAAAACCACATGGTCAGATTCATCACAGCAATGACCCCGCTCATTTTCTGTGGCAGTTACCTTCACATTGCTCCAAGCACATGAACAAAAGAAGCTAATGAAAGGAAAGGGTTTATTTACACTTACTGATGCCACAGGAAGCTTCTTTATGTAGAATAACAAGGCTCACTTCACCATACATCAATAACAGAGAAAGAGAGAGAGAGAGAGAGAGAGAGAGAGAGAGAGAGAGAGAATGAAGAGCTAAAGCTGGCTCTCAACACATACCTTAGAGATGGATCCAAGATTTGTCACCAGTGACACACTCCCTCCAGCATGGTTCTGCCTGCTAGAAACTTGAGAAAGAAGTTGAATTTTAGTCAAAAATACCTGAGGCTATAAGGGATATTTGCAAAAATCTACCATATATATGGTGCTTTGATTGTAAGTCATATACATACATTTTATATATATACATACATACATACATACATACATACATACATACATACAGCATGTATGCAATGTATGTGTGTATGTATATGTATATGGCATATATGTAACAGATATATGTATGTATATACACACACATACATACATACATATACACATACATGCATACACACAATCTTGCTATACTGCAAGCTTTCACTTCAGACACCATGCCTTATTGCCATGACAGACATCCCTTGGATCATGAGCCAAAACAAATTTTTCTTCCATTAAGTTTTTTCTATCAGGGTTGAGAAAAGGTAACACAGAAACTTAGAAATATACAAATAAATGTGAATTAGCTCCTAGGCTAGGCAATTCCATTGGTTTGGTCACTAGTGAAGGCTCTGTAACTTCCTCTCATCATGCTGGTTGGCACATGAGAAAGGAAGAGAAAAATCATATGCAGGTTGGACAAGAGGAAAGGACACGAGGGTAGGACAAGGTTTTCTTTCATAGAAACCAATCTTACAAAAGCTAGTCCACTCTGTGAAATAATCGTTAATTACTTGAAAATCCATCCATTGAGAGGTTCTCCATCTTTAAGAAAACATCCCTTCACTGCTGCCCCAACAAGAACCATGATTCTAGCCATGATCCTTAGGTGTCACACTCAAATCCAAGGAAAACCACAGACAATCCACCAATCAATCACTCTGGAAACAGACTTATTGAAATATACTTCATGTACCATGCAATTCACCAAGTGTATAATCCAGTGGTCTTTGGTATATTTGAAGTGTAAAATCATCTCCACAAAGTTTAGAACACTTTTATCTTCATAATGGTTGTCATATGGCCTTTCTGTCTTCACATAATCATAGCACCAAGTCTCCCAAAAGCACAAATCTACCTTCAGTTTCAGTGTATTTGCCAACTACAGACATTTATGTTGGATTTATTTTACTTAGCATCATGTTTTCAAGATTCATTCAGCCTGCTACATTTATCAATATTTGATTCCTTTTAATTGTAAGTCTTCCATTGTACAGATCCCATGGTCTATTGAGCATTTTATGGGCAATTAGATTATTTTGTTTTCATTCTTATTTGCATATTGCTATGGACACAGTAGATAAGGTTTTATCTTTTATTTTATTTTATTTTTTATTTTTATTTATTTTTTAACTTTTCATTGACTTTGTATATATTCCCAGGAGTGGAATATCTGAGTCATATGGTAATTAAGTATGAACATTTTATAGAATTTCCAAATTATTTTCCATAGTGGACACATCAGAGGGTAAGAGTTTCCTTAACCTTATACATGTTAAGCTCTTGTTAGTCATTTTTCTTTATTATATACTGATAATATAGCAAACTCTGACGTTTGCCAGACATACACACTTATATCTATCAAGTGTTGCTGAATCTTCTCAGATTTCCCTCAAATTATTCAAGGTTTTGCTAGGGTTTTTAGGCTATAACTATATAATTTGATAATAATTATACTTGGTTATCTATAGTACATTAGAGCCTTCATAATTTTTCAGCTTTACCAAATACCTATTAAAAACCAGTAGCAAATAATGAAATAAATGCTAATTATTTATGTATCTAAACAAAAAAACTTGTAAAGCTTATTTTCTGAATGCCACTTTAGCTTTCCTTTTCATTCATTGTATAGTGTAGGAACTTTGCTATGGCTTTCAAAGTTTTACTTGATATATTTTAGTATTTTCTTTAATAGTTATCAGTTAAAATATTTTGACTTTTGTTATTTAACCTGCTGGTCTCACAGATGATGATTTCAGGGCAACAGCTAAAACTGGAAGGGAAGGGAAGACTATTTGTAATCTCTAAAATATAGTGCTAGAACTAACTCCTATCCTATTTCATGAACGATCTTCCTTGATTTAAGATTAGCTTAATCTCAATTTTATTTGTGATTTCAACTTTAAGACGTAGAAGAAACATTGAACTTCTTTTGACACAATGTTGTTTTTTTTTCCCCCTCTTTATCTTTTCTAACAACTCTGCCAATAAAGTGCTTGCTTAGGGTTCCTAAAGTGAAGTTTAGGCAAACACTTGATTCTGTGTTCTACTTAAGAGAATCGTTATTGGACTCTTTGGGGGGAAATACTGCAGTTTCTATTTAGAGAAATTGCTTTACAAAACAGACCAGCATTATTGTATCCTATTAGTTTATTTCTTCCCCAGATAGTAATTCGTTTTGGTAGACCAGTGGTTTCCAAACTTTAAAATAACTGAGGGAGGTTTTACATACAGCTTCATTTGGACACCATCTTCATAGATTCCTTCCAATCTAGGTCTTGGAAAAGTGAATTTATAAAAATCTCCTTAAGCAATTCTAAATGCAAGATACCTATAAAAATTACTGGTATAAATCTGTGCATATAGAAATCTGGTAACAAGAATTTTGAGTATCTAGCAATGTCTAATAAAAACCAAAAAAAATTGTCTTAATAAAAATAACCCACAATTTTTAAGTTTTATTAGTGGATTAGGACATTTGCTAATACAAATCAATTTTTTCTTTGAAAAGATACAACCATAGCCAATCTATATGATACAATGAAAGAAGTAGATGAGCATACTGACTATACTTTTTGTATTGGTAATAACATATCTGTAATATAGAGTAAAACATAATGATTCATAAATGTAGCATACATGCATCAAACCATATATTTAAGCAAGAAATATACAATGCAGTGCAGACAGGTGTGATGTCACAAGCCTTTAATCCCAGAACTTGGTACAGAGGTAGGAGGATCACTGTGAGTTCAAGGCCACTACAAAGTGAGACTACAAAGTGAAATCCAGGTCAGCCTGGGCTACAGCAAGATCCTACCTCGAAAAAAAAAAAAAAAAAAAAAAAAAAAAAAAAAAAAAAAGAAGAAGAAGAAGAAGAAGAAGAAAGAAAAAACAAAAGAAAAGACAGGCTTAAAGACTTGTCTATTACCTGGAACAAATAGGCACCCAGTCACTTTCAGTGATGGTAGTTATCATTAAATCTTTGTCTTGTCGTATTTGTTTCTTTTGTAGTATTTCTAGCTTGTGAAATAACCCCCCCCCAAGGAAATTACACCCATATAGTACAATAAACTTTGGTGTTACAAATCTGTCAGAATTCATTTCAGCCTATTGTGATTTTTTATCTGAAGTTGGTCTTATACATTCAGGTAAGTATTTCTGCATCAGAAGTCAAGGATGGAAATAGGCCTATTCTGTAGTATTGACTTGCTTAAAGGATAGGTGTTCCATGTATCCTTGTCAGAAATTATATGCACTATTCCTCTGCCATGAAATCAATAGTAGAGTAATATGAGGAAATGAACACAATAGAATAAGTGATAATGTTTGATCAAATAGAGCATTGGACCAGGCTGACTAGAAAAATAATATATAGGTAAAACCCTGGAGCATTTTATAATGATTTTAATGGATTAGCACATTAACTGGTGATTGCAGAGAAATGTAATTCTGCTAGGCTATTTTGTAATACATTTTCACAGGCCTTAGTATGTTAGGGGAAAAAATAGTTTTCCAGTACATATTTAAGGTATATCAAATCTTGGTGGAAAGGAAGTTTTATGAAGCACCATTTCTTTGGTGAAAATATAAATTTTTAACTCCAGCATGTGAAAGAAACCAAAATGTACTTTGTCACATTAGATTGAGACCTAAGATGAAAAAACGAGAGAACATCAAATATTAGCTTATAAAAAAGTAAGGGAAATTAAGTTATATTAATTTCAAGGCAGAGCTAAATCCCAATGAACTTTATTTTTTATTTTTTAATTATAAAGGTCAAATCCATTATTGGACAGCACAAATATCATTAAAATTATATAACAGAAACTCATTACTTCTGCTTTAAATATACCTGTGCTAATATGGTCCTGTGATAATTCTATAAGCATTCTCTTTCCTTGTGAAAATCACACACACTTTATGAAGTAGCTTCCACATTTTACAGTGACTTAAATCTAAAGTTCATTACAATGAATATTTTATTTTGAATGAATTTAATTTTGAAAAATTAAGAATACTAGTGTAATGCAGACATATATTGAACTCTGATAGTGGTTATTGTCCTCATTTTTAACATAGATTTCAGCATTTTAACATAGATATTAGCATTCACACATCAGCATGCACTGCTTAGGAGAGCTACTGGGACCTCCACCTGGTCAACTGAAGTTCATATTCGAAAAGCACAATAGCTATAGTGAGTATTCATCCTATACCTCATAGAAATATGGGAGATAGGGTTGGAGAGATGGCCTAGCAGTTAAGGCGCTTGCAAAGCCAAAGGACCCAGGTTTGATTCCCCAGGACCCACATAAGCCAGGTGTACAAGGAGGCACATGCATCTGGAGTTTATTTACAGTGGCTGGAGGACCTGGCACACCCATTCTCTTCCTCTGTCCCTCTCTCTCTTTCTCCCTATTTCTGTATCTCTCTCTCAAATAAATAAATAAAAATAAAAATTAATGCTAAATGTACTAAATAGAATGTAAAAATATGGGAAAAGAATGATAGAAAGTAGCCGGGCGTGGTGGTGCACGCCTTTAATCCCAGCATTCGGGAGGCAGAGGTAGGAGGATCACCATGAGTTCGAGGCTACCCTGAGAATACATAGTGAATTCCAGGTCAGCCTGGACTAGAGTGAGACCCTACCTCGAAAAACAAAAAAAAAAGAATGTAGCTGTAGTTGACAGTTTCACTTTGTTGGGGTGAATATCTAAACCGGGACACCAACAGCCAGCAAAACACCAAAGCAGCAAGAACAAACCTGCTTCAAGCAAGACCACCAAAGCTTAAACTGCTCTTCACATCTTTTGGCTGAAATTTAGGTCAGCATCCAAAACACACCTTAGGGCTGGAGCCCAGAATCTGCCCCGGTCTATGGGGACAGGCATTCAAAGTACCATAGAAGCTTTTGTGAACCTTCTCCACAACGTTCAGTGACATTGGACTGCTTGTCTAGTATTACTAAATATTCAAAGTCACTATTCCAACTATTGACCATATTTACATCTAGAGATATAAATAAACAATCTAAAATCCATTTAAAAAGGATAAACAGATTCCTAAGGAATTGAGAGAGAGAATGAGACAGAGGGGGTGGTAGAATGGGTGCATCGGGGCCTCCAGCCACTGCAAACTAACTCAAGATGCCTGTGCCCCTTATGCATCTGGCTTACCTGGATTCTGGAGAATCAAATAGATCCTTTGGCTTTGCAGCCAAGCGCCTTAACCACTACGCCATCTCTCCACTCCCAGGAATGATCCTTTGTATCCAATATCTTCGACATTATACCCATGATGGTAATTATATAATTCTAAAATAACATTAACTATCTTACTCGTTTGTTTTGAGACTTTAAGGCTAATAATATTAATGATATTTGTCTTCCCACAGATGAATTGAACCTGGCTCAGGAATGAATTTATTATTATAATACTTTATTAATAAACTACTAAAAACATGCACCCCATTCAGATCAAATCAAATTTCTTTTAATATTCCCTGTCTCTTCTTATGGCCACAAGAGGGAAAAGCATTTTAATTAGCTGTTTGAACAAGTGAGGGACTCTTAAAGAATATGATTTTCTGAGAATCAACTTCACACAATTTAGGATTAATTCTGTTATTAATATTCAGTTGTTCTAAATTATAAGTTTGAAAGTCAATTTTATCTCTAAGACATTGTTACTGTAATTGGATACTTCTTTTAAGAAGTAAACTTATGATGCCACAAATAGCTTGTTGGTATAATGAAAACTATTCATTAAAATATTTCTTGAGTTTTATCAAGCAAGCATTCCTTTGTAAAGACAAAACATTATAATTCATACATGATTGTTATATATTAAATTCATGTTTATTAATATACACAAAGAATGTATTTTATACATAATAAAATGCCCTTGATAAACAACACTATACAGTGTAGAGGATTTTAGTCACAACAGAAGATGGTGATTCATCTAGTTTCTTGTTATAGTCTTTTGTGTTTGGTTATAGTTTACTGAAGGTCATAACACTATTTTCGATTCTCTTGAATTCTTCATATGTTGTAAAACTTTAATCCATTAGACCTTCTATGTAGCTGTAGATAAAATCATTTAGACATAAATGAAGTACTAACCCTACTTCTACTTCCTTTTCTATACTGTGTAATGGCATTGATGATTCAAGGATGGTGGCTTAGTTGTGAAATAGAATCTTAAGTGCTAGTGATTAGGAAACACTTGTAAATGGAAGCTGAAATTTTCAAGAAACTTTTGTCAAACATTCTTTTAAGTCTTTTATGCATAGTGAAGTTATAAATGCTTTGCACAGTGAGAAACTGGATGCTTTGAAAGAACAAGCATTCTTTATTTAATACTAACCTTTTGACTTATTATTCATTACTGCCTTTCTTTCTTACATGTACTGCAGTCTTTGATCCACACATTCTACCAGAAAGCACAAGTCTGTGTTTAGTAAAACAAATTTCTTAAAATAGATCTCATGTAAGTTTTCAAATGTACTTTACAGACCTCAAAACCTATTTTCCTGTCTCTCTCCCTCCCACTTCTTTCTCCTTTCTTCAACTTCTCATCCTCTCTCTTTCTCTTTCTCTCGCTCCCTTTCTTCAGGTTTTTCTTATAACTACATATGTTAATTCAGCTGTTCTTGGAAATTCTCCATTTCTTTTGAAAATTCCATTACCAAATCATTTGTAGATTGATTCATTTTATCTAGAAAATGAATCTCTTCATAAATGCATATTTCCATTTTAACTAGTTTCCTAAATTTCTGTTCTGTCTCATTATAATTATTCTCTTTTGGACTTTTTATTTATTTTCAACTTATGTGTTGAGTACTTCATGACCTCTCCTCTGAGCACTTTATTAACTCTCTTATAAAGATGCTGCTGGTCACAGCTTCCTTTTCTATAGATCTGCAATTTTGGTAAATATCCCATATGCCTTAAAAATGGTTAATTCCATTGTCAATGTACAGAATAAAACATATATGCTTAGGAGGATTTTCAAATGTGCAAATTCATTCACATGCTTAATATATTTACCACATTGACTTTTCTGTTCATATATTCTATGTCTTTCAACCTACTTGAATCATCCAAGATGGATGTTACTTGCTCTATCAGCCAGTATCATTCTTATGTTTTCCCTTTTCTCTCCTGTAATTCATTGTAGATGCAGCTTTTAGCTTGGCTACTTCAAAAATCTATGCTGCTACCATCAACCTAGCTGGAGATATTTTTGTATTGATTTTGTGTTTGGTGAGAAGTAGTGTATATATTTTTTATTTTTTCATATTTATAACCAAACATTTTAAGCTCTATTTTATGAAATACATTTTCCATCTCTTTCTCGTGTGTCAGGTGCCCCAGGTTCAGTCTCCAGGTCCCTTATGTTGTTTAATGGTCCTATATATCTGCCCTGTCAGATCCTATACTACTAAAGATAATAACTTTACAACAACATACTTGCTACTTTGTAAGAGCTATCATCTCACCTTGTATTAGCTTCTTCTTCTTCTTCTTTTTTTTTTTTTTCAAGCAAATACCTTTAACCACTGAGCAATCTAACCAGGCAAGATTTATATTTTTTTTCTGTGACTTCATAGTATGACATGGCAGTTCCTTCCTTTGACAAGCAAAGCTGTTTCACAGTTTCTTGAATCTTGATGGGTTTATGGCTTGTGCTTACTGTCATGGTATGATGGAAATAATGTGTGAGCTCTGAACCTTGGTTTCCTTATGCCCATTCTTTCTCATGGAACACTGCCATTGAAATAGGAACATATCCAAACTCACCTGCTAGATGGTGCAAGACACCTGACTCAGAACAATTATTCCAGTAGATTTCATCCAAATGCCTTATGAAACATTATACATACATGAACAGGTCACCTAACCAGGAGATCACTGAAACTTCCTAGTTGTGGGTAAAGTAGGCCGACTACAGTGCTGCCCACTTCATATAATCAATCTCTCCCTAAGTCTCAGGCTGTTTGTAACAGTCCATTACATCTCATTGGTCATTTATTTTCCTGTCTGTTCAGATGAAATTCTTGCTACAGCCCTATCATTTTTCTTCATGAATCTACCTACTGTGGGCCATTTTCACTTATACACAAACTATAGAACTAGATTATGAGGTCCTCAAAGATACACTATTATCATTATGATTAGAATAGCATTTAAGATGAAGATTGTTCATATTGCTCTTAATTATATACTAAGAAACTATATATTTGTATTTTTCATAGTCAATGTTTTTATATTTATTATGAATGTTTCACATATATGTAAAACAAATTACAGTTTCTTTCATTTTTCACTTACCCAATAATGCCATATATATAATTGAAGGACATATCCTAAGAAGTATTTGTGATCCTCCACTTATTAATTGCAAATCCTCCACTTAAAGATGCTGGTTCTGGTAATTTATTCCTTTTATGTCTCTTCTATATTTCTATTTTGTCACCTATTTGCATTTTAGAGAAACATGCTTTAAATTAAGCGTAGTTCTAGCAAAGGAAAACAGAGAATAGTGTCTTATTCAGTCTTATAGTCTTATTCAGCCATGCCAACTGGTTCTGGCCTGATGTGTCTCCTTTTGCTTTAACTCCAGTCTTTTTCCTCCAAGTTCCCAATACAGTCACAACATACACCACCTCTACCACTGTTACTCTACATCTCTCTACATAGGCCTGGATTCTGAGGCCTCTTAACATTATCTTTCTCCACTGATTTGCCAGTCCTATTTGTTTCACTGAAACTAATTGGCAGCTTGGTTTATTAATGAGTTAGGTGATGTATTCTTTGCATGATCCAAGTGATTCTTATGACTAACTTTTCTGACTTCTTTCTATTCTTCATGCATGCTTCACACATGTTACACTACCATCAATGTTTCATTAGTGAGGCCTTTCTAGTTTATCAGCTGCTTTGAAGGAAGCATCTATCATATCTAGTAATTTAAGAAGACAAATACTGTACACATTATTCTGTTTCTTAACATTAATTATATAAACATTACAAGAGTACTCTAAATTCCTTAGAGTGCCAAATCAATTCAATTAAAGTATATTAGCAATCACGTGTGAAGCAGTTTTCCTTACCTTTGCCTCAACATCATGCCTGAAATTTATGGGCCAGTTATGGCACAACTTGCTATTAGTAGCTCAGACTATTAGTAGTCTGTTTATTCTGAATTATCCCTCCTGTACTTTGATTGCAGTTGAATTTTATCCTTTCATAGTGAACCTGTTCATACCTGGTTAGCATCTCATCTGTGTCTACTTTAGTCATTATGCAGCTAATCAAGTGGTATTGTGTTAGTACTTAAGAAGCTATTTCTTCTCATATCCAACTGTTCTTTGCAAGATTTCAGTTCTGCAGTTGCATTTGAATATTCTTAAATTATAACAATCGAGTGTTATCCTTATTTTATTTATTGTTCTTTGTTTGTTTTCACTTCCTTTCTGTTGCTCAGAATTGAATCCAGAGCCTTGTGCATGCTTGCAAACAAGCACTGTATTTCTAAGCTACATCCTCGTCCTCAACTTCCTTACCAACAGCTTGCTGTTTACCTTAATATTTGGCTTAATTTTCTTTCTTTTCTAAATTTTATTAATCAAATTTCCTTTATGCACTAGTCAGTTCTAGGAAACTCCATGCTTTATTTTTTTACTAATTAAAATGTCTTTCTTAAATACTGAACTCACAAATCTGACCATGTATTTTACAGCTAGTTTTTTTTTTCTCTTTTAATGCTGGAACCATAAATACAAATGAATATGTATCTCATGAATCACTTTGTAAACATGACTAACATTAAAAAATATAAACAGTTATTGATACAAAAACAATACCCGAAAATTACCTGCTGATAATAAAAAACACATCCTGATTATTTATCAAACTCATCAGTAAAGAAATTTTTATTCATCTTCAAAGGCTTAATTTACTTCTGTAAAATTATCCTCATTTTCAGACACAGATATGGACTAGTTTTTCTGTCTTCCCAGATGTGAAATCCTTCACATGGAAGTCTATATTACCATTTAAGAAAATAAATGAAAATCAGCGTGCTTTAAATATCACCATGCAAGAGCATTAAAATTCAGGTGGCATTAAGCTTATTCTCTCTGAAATTAATAGTCAATAACCATTTGTTTTGAAGATGGTATTTAAACAATAGAGCTTCCATAATCTGAAGTTTTAGTCAGGCATGGATGTGTCTCTAAAAGGCATCAAGTGTTTGAATACTTACTGTAAATGTTAATGAACATTGGCTCCCCACAATATTCCCATCATTTTAATAATGCAAAGAATTATTTAAACTTTCATCATCCAAATGCAAACTCACTAGAGACTTTCTATTAAGTACAACACTTGAAATAATAAACCCTTAAAATATTTCTTTCTACTGAAAAATCCTTTGAAATGTGCTTTCAGAGGTCCTGGTCTATCCTAATTATATCATGTCATCTTTTGATTTTAAGTAAGAATACAATGTCTTAGGAATTATATTATTAGTCAAATTCTTTCCAGGAACTGGAATATTAACTGGGAAACCTAAAGACAAAGAGTAATGAATTTATTTTTTAAAATATAGTTTGAAAATGTTAGAGTACACTTAATTTGTCTAAAAGGTTTATACCAGTCATCTCAAATATCCTTACATGCCAACATATTGTTCTAATTTCCTATTCCCCTGACTTGCAAGGAAGTCATGGTGGACCATCTTAGATAGAGATAGGAGGCAAAGATGAACTTGTAAGGTTGACACAGCCATGAAGATTCACATATTATGAAACTGAAGCAGTGGTATGCAAATTTTCTCCAATTTTTGCCTTTTAAACCCTATCTGAAAAAATAGTTTAAAACACAATGTATCCCATTTAACCTGTGCTGACTTCACTCTCCTTTGGAAAATCTGCTCCCCTTTTTCAGATGGGTACAGAACCTGAGGCGAGAAACAGTCCATTGTACTTCACCAGGGCCCCAGCTGAAACCATAGAGGAATTAGGCAAATAAGCAAGAGTGCTGTTTTCTACGTGAACCTGATATCAGCACAAGGGTTAAGGAGATAGACACTGAGGATACTCAACTCCTACCAAACCAGAGATCCAGAGATCCAGAGGATTCTAAGAGCCCATCGTTGAAGTAGACCTAAATCGAACCCAACATGGCTTAGGGAAATTCCTGGAAAGGGGAGGAAAGATTGTTAGAATCACAAGTTGGGACATTATGCACAGAGACATTGCCTTTTCCCCATAACTAATGGCTACCCCCATAGTGCTCAACCTACAATCTCCATGGGGATAACCAGCATCCCTAAGGAGGAGGGTCCCTTCGGAGGGGGGAGGACAAAGATGAGGGTAAGGATGGTACCAACATGTGCTGTTGACACAATGAGCAAGTGCATAACACATAAAAATGTAGAATACCTGTATCCCACGTTTCTCTATTAATATCTTACATTAGTTACAATTTAGGAATCAGTATTAGTGGACTCTAATTGACTGAATCCTTTGCTCCTTCAGGAGACTAGTCAGTTGATATGTCTGCTTGTACCTCTCCCCTGCATGAGTCTCTAACAACTTTCTGCTACTTGATGTGTTTGACAATTTTCCTTATTAATTACAGACATACAAAGTATGGATACATCATGTGTTAGTGCCATCCTTTCCCTCCTCCAGGCCCCCATTCCACTGGCTTCCTCCTCAGTGGGGTTACAGGTATTCACTGTGGCACTGCTTGAGGATTTGTAAAATATTCAACTTTTGGAATTCATCTACTGTTTTATTTTTTGTGGGTTTTGGGGAGTATTATCTTAGAAATTAATGGTCGTTTCCATGTTATCTTGTCAATAGTGCATTGTCTTAATCTAATTTATCACTGGTTATACTAATCTTGGTAACCTGGCTAAGGGAGTTTTACCAGATTGTTCCACTCTAGAGATTGCTTGCTACTACTTCCACACTTGATGTGTAGAGAATATTATTGTCTATCTTTTAGGGCAGAATTTATTTACATTATCCTAACTTCTTCTATGTCATATATTGGATTTGACTCTATACAAATATATTCATCTTCTATATATTTATATGAATATGTGATCATACCATATATTCATTCTATATTTTAATTATGAACCCAACATATTTTTTTTATTTTCTTGTTCAAACTTTTCTAAGTTTGATGTTTACCCGTATTCATTTTTTTTTTAATTCCTATACTCTATGTTATGGCAGTGTTTCCTGGTTGGCTTGTTTATTTGCTGCTTCAGCTTAAAATGAGACACTTCTCTACCCAAGTACTAACCAGACCAACCCTGCTTTGCTTCGGAGATCAGATGAGAACAGGCATGCTCAGGATGGTATGCTTTAGACAAGCTGTGACTAATTATATCTATGTTCTATGTGTACCCATTACCTGACTAGTAGTGCTTGTGTTTACCCTGACCCTCTGGGCAGCAGAAGAGGAAATGTGTGTGTGTACTAGTAACATATGTTGGCTAAGATACCTTTGTCAAGATTTTTCTAAATAAGAATGGTAACAAAAGGACATTCTTATTCCTAGTTTTATTAAGAAAGCTTCTATTTTCTCACCACTAAGTATATCTATATTAAATCTACATGTTCAGATAGGTAAGCAGCTATGTCTATATTAAGTGAAACAAAAATTTATATTGAAATTTCCAAATCTGAACTATTGCCATTTATATCAGTCTTACCTCCTTTTTGTGTTTTTTTAATTTCTCCCCTTAACACTCACCCTGTAACAGTGAACAACCTGGCTCCCAGGATTTGCCATTTATTCATGTCCTTATGCCATGTATTGTGCATAAGTAGGTGTATCAGAATTATTGATTTGCACAACCAAATGAAACAGCACAATGACACCTACTCTTCAAAGTGATGTAGGCCATGTACACTTCCTTGGACTCCAGTTTCTGTGTTTCACTCATTTTCAGTGACTTGTGTCAGTATTTTTTCACCCACTCCCCATTAGTGAGGTTGTTTGGCACATTAGTAATGAGGTTAGATTCATCACGCTCATCACTCAACCTTGGAATCTTTCAGCCCAGTAAATGAGTTTTCTTATAATTTCTTTCTTTGTATTACTAGTTCTATGAATTTTCACTACCATATTAGTATCATACAGAATGGTTCATTACCATAAAAATAATTTGTTTCTCCAATTGACCCCCATCTTTACCAACCCCTTAGCAAACTTTGGCCTTGTAATTATTTCTACTGATTTGCCTTTTTAAAAATGTCCTGTGATTCTTTTCATATAATAGGCAGAATTTTCAGAAAGTATGGTCACTTAGCAATATCTATTTAACACTATCAATATCTTTTGTAGTTTATTTTTGCCATTGAATGGTCATTTTTCATATGAATGTACCATAGTTTGTGTATTCACACTTTGAAGGGAAAACTGATTGTTAATAGTTTTTGGTAATTATGAATAAAAGATAAATTTTTTCATAATTTATATATCTTTTATTTTATATTTTCATTTGTTGTTTTCAAGCATCCCAGTGGAAGTTAGATATGACAGGTAGGAAAAGTCTTTTGTTTTCTTGACTTGGGAGAGAACTCTCTTAGTTTCTTACCATTATGTGTAGTATTAGTTACAGGTATTTTATAAACAGTCCTTTCTCTTCAAAACTATTTAGCCATGAATTAATGTGGACTATTTTCAAATGTGCTTTCAATATCACTTGATTTAATTGTGTCACTTTTCTTAGCCTGTTGTTCGTGGTTTCTGAGGAATGTAGTCAGCTTGGTTCTTATATTTTCCTAGCCTGTTGTTTCAAATGTTGAACTGTTCTTGCATACCTATATTAATCATATTCATCAACCATGATTTCTTCATATGTTTTTGTATTAATTTGTTTTTATATTGTTGGAAATGCTTGCATATGTGTTCATGAGGGGCATTCATGTAGTTTTTCTTTCTTATAATATCTGCATTTGGTTTCAGTACTGGAATCCTGCTAATCTCATATGACCAGTTGGAAATAGTTCTTTTGTTTCTATTTTCTAGAAGATATTGTTCATGATAGGTGAGTTTTCTCTTTGATCTGTTTGGTAGAATTCTCCATTGAAATTATGTAGTCCATGTGCTTCTGTTTTGTTCAGGTCATATTATTTATTTCTTATTGTTTGAACTTTTGTAGATTATACATTTTAAGTAACCAGCCTATTCACTTTATCAAATATATATGTGTATATATATATATACATATATGTATATATATATACATACATATATGGATGGAAAATGTTAAAAGGTAGTGTAGCAAGAGATAAAGCTATGTTTTAAATCATGTCCCCTATAAATGCCCTATTTTTTGAGAAAAAAAGGCTTTTTGTAGATATGATCATCCAAAATATTTCAAGATGGCTCCATCAAGATTGAATAGCCCTCACACTGATAACACATATCTTTAGAAAAGGCACATAGAGAATAAATTATGTAAAGAAGGCCATATGGAACGGAAGCTGATTTTGAACTCAAACAGCCACAAGAAAAGAATGTCTGATGCAGTCGGGCTGGAGAGATGGCTTAGTGGTTAAGGTACCTGCTTCCTAAGCCTAAGAATGCTGGTTCCAATCTCCAGCGGTTCCAATCTGCAGGTCCAACGTTTAGCCAGATGAAAAGTGACGCAAGGGCGCAATGCCACACTTGACCACAAGGGGGTGCATGCATCTGTATTTTGTTCACAGCAGCTGACAGGCTGCTGGGGCACCCATCTCTATCTGTCTTCCTTTCCCTCTCTCTCTGTCTCTCTCAGTGTCTCTCTCCAAAAAAAAAGAAAGAAAGAAAGAAAGAAAGAAAGAAAGAAAGAAAGAAAGAAAGAAGAAAGAAAGAAAGAAAGAAAGAAAGAAAGAAAGAAAGAAAGAAAGAAAAAGTAAAAAAAAAAAGAATGTCTGGTGCAGTAGAAAAGCATTTAAAGAGTTGGGACCTTTCAGGACCATAGACTATGCAAGACCACCACGCATCAAAGTAAAAGTTTTATTCAAGAAACATACCTGCTGCCAGGCTGTCTCCTGAGAAGAACACCACACCCTGGGATTGTAAAGGTTACATTTTATAAGATCTATCTGCTGGGTGGAGGATAAGGAAATGAGGGGCTTGTTTGTGACTTTAGGTAGGGGAGTTTCTACAGGGGAATTTTCCTGTTAATCACAAGATTATAGTCAGATAGTTAGGGTGTGTCACCGAAACAGTTGATATAAGGTCAACAGGAAACTAGGCTGGGTGTGGGGCGCACGCCTTTAATCCCAGCACTCACTCGGGAGGCAGAGGTAGGAGGATCACCATGAGTTCAAGGCCACCCTGAGACTACATAGTTAATTCCCGGTCAGCCTGGGCCAGAGTGAGACCCTACCTCGAAGAAAAACAAGAAAAAAAAAAAAAGGTAAACAGGAAACTATGGCCTAAGGACAAGGAGAAATATTGGCTTGGGTGGTTTCTGAGGAACATAGTCACTTGGTTCTTGTATTTTCTGTTAAGGCCTATTCTCGTTGCCATTTTGTCACCCGAGGCAACTCTAACTTGGGAACTGATCCAACCTAACAAGGACCTTGCTCTTTGACTTTGGTATTGATCCTATACAAGTGACCTGAAAGGCTCAACCATAAACTTGCAAAGGTTACAAATTCTTTCAACAAAGTGTTAGGATACAAAATCAACACATAAAAATCAGTAGCCTTCTTAATGCAAAAGACAAATATACATAGAAAGAAATCAGTGAAGCTGTCCCATTTTCTATAGCCACAAAATCAAATACTTTGGAATAACACTAACCAAGGACGAGAAAGGCCTGTACAATGAAAACATAAAAATAGTCAAGAAAGTAATTGAGGAGGACTTGAGAATATGGAAAGCTCTCCCATGTTCCTGAATAGGCAGAATTAACATTGTGAAAATGGCATTTCTACTCAAAGCAATACACACATCCAATGCCATACTGATCAATTTTATTTTTGACAATTTCATATATATATATGAATATGATTTTGATCCTAGGCAGCTTGCTTTACACACCCTTATCTTACCTATTTCTGCTATACCCCTATCTTTTACCACACATAAGTGATTATGACATGAAAGAGAATGGCACTCCATCCTGGTAACCATGGAGAGTCATTAGCTCAACAGAAAGTGGAGTGTTCTCATAAGCCCCTCCCTGATACATAAGAGAATGTTGACTTGCCCAATTATGGGCAGCTCTTGTGTAGGTAGCACAGTCGCTGGGATTTCATGAGTGTAATGGGTTTGTCATGTCTGGACAACATAGTTCCACAGTGCTGCTCTTTCCCACCATCCAGATTCTATATTCTTTCCTGTTCCTTTTCCATGGTGTTCCTTGATCCATGAAAGGCAAAATACATATGTCCCATGTATTTTCAACATTTCCAAAAGTTAGGAGCCTGAGTCTTTGCATTAACTGCCTTCCACTGCAAACAAACAATAAAAAATGATTTTATTTTCTAAGTATGGCCTAAAGCAGAACTGAACTGTGAGTATAGAGATAATTACTTAGGAGGCAGTATGACAACACATCTATTTAGCAAAACAACAATATTAGGTTCCCCCCTGGGGCCATCTGTTTCATCAACCATCAAGTAGGCAATTTTAATACTTAACATGTAATATTACTTAAATTATTTTTTATTTATGATATTGCACACATTTACTTATAGATCTTTCCTTAAAATTAATATTTTAAGCACCTGTTTTTCCTTCAGAATTATTCTAAGATAAAATTTACATTTACCTAAGACATATTTTTAGTAAACATTAAATTTGATGAGTTAACATTTTTCCCAGACAATATTTTATACCTGTTTCAAATGTTCTCTCAGATTACAATATTCCCTTCAGTATTAATTATCTTAGCTTCATAAAATTATGGTGATTTTTACCAGAATGGGCTGATTTCCTGAAGAGTGCTTTTGCTGTGGTCTCATGATCTGCCTCACTCTGTCCACTGTGACCCTCTTCCTAATTGTCATTGACAGCCAGGAAGAACCCATCACATTGTTGTCTGAAAGATTCTAGTGACTGATGTCCCAGATAAATCAGCTACTGATTTTTGAACACTGTCACTATGAAGAGGTATGTTGACAGAGAGGCCAGGGCACATGATTAAGCATGGTAAATATAGGGCTTCTGATGGAGAGTCTTGAAATGTCTGTAACATGGGTTAATTAGAGGAAAAAATGAAGCCAAGATGTTTGCCAAGAAATGTAATAAGGTAGAGAAACACACCAACCAAGCACCTCACTGGAAGGGTCTGCTGAAAGAAAAACAAAAAAATGTCATCAGAAGTGGTTCTCCATTACTAGTATACATTTAGAGGTGACGAGAGTGGAATGAGACTGGATGGAGTGATGTCTTAACTGTTTTCTTGGGACCAGTTACAAGGGCTTTGAATGGTATATTGAGTACAAGCTATGGGTACAACCAGATGCACAACCACAGGGAGAAATATGATTATACCTCAAAAGCGCCATACATTCACATGTGGAAGTACTATCCTAAGGGAGAAAAGAAAATAAAATATTTATGTAGAATTATGTTCATGTCAGTATTACTAACAAGGTAGAAATGAAATGAGAAAGAGGAAATATTTATTTTAATTTTGTAACCTCAAGAATGTAGGGGCATTATTAAGAAAATTAATCACCTATAAAGTATACATACACAAATGGAATGTTTGACTTCATATTAAGTGAATTAAGGAAATGTTGGAGACATTTTTTTCTCAATTAGTTCATTTGTTGGATTGTTGCTAAAAACTAAACAATTTTATATGAAGCAAAAAATTTAAAAACTATGCGATAGTAATTACCATGTCATGTATATTGCTGGAATTGCTGAATTATATATCAAATATCTTAGGGCTATCTCTACAAAGACCTTTCAGGGCCTGATATGTCTATTTGTGAATGCCTGCATATGTATATGCAGTTGAATCTGGATAATATATAAAATAACATACAAAAATTTTTAAAAAGTTCTAATTATATATTCATTCTGTATATATATACACTATAATGAGTGAAGTTCACATTGATAAGTACAATGGATATTTTTTCTATGATTGATTATTTGAATTCCTTATTCATAAAATATTCTTACTTGGAATAAATCACTCACAAAATGAGTATGACAATGTATGGCTAATTCTCAGAAGCCATTGCTGAGGTGGAGTAATTGAAGCAGCCCACACCATGGCCCTGACTAGCACAGTTCAGACACACCTATCTGTTTCTCTCAGGAGAAGAGAACCTCTTGCTGTATCCAGCCCCATTTGGTATGAGCAGACAATTATCCTCACTCAGTAAGCACGAAAGCACCCAAGGAACAAAGACATCTCCAGTTTTCACTGATCTGTCTTTGAAGGAGGATCTGAAGTAAAAAAAAAAAAAAATTAAAAAAGTACATGTCTAAAGTGCTAACATCACCAGAAAATGTCACTTTTAATTGGATAGGAATTATGCAGTCAGGTGTGACAAGAAGGAAAGGGTTATCGTGAACTAATAATATGACAGAAATGCAGCCCCATGCTTCTAATCCCCCCAGAGTGTTATCTCATGATTACCAAATACCCTGCTTAGATATGCTTTATTAGTTTCTCTTTTGGATATCTTCATTCTTAGGAAAACCACACTTGTGTGTGATAGAATGTGATGATGTAGCAGTTCAGAATGTGAGGAGCTGCTTCGGCTAAACTAGTAGTTTACAAAATTAATCTACCTTTTACATTAATCTGCAGACCAATCAAAATGTTTCTTAAATCCAAGCAATTCTATAATGCAGTCTAAATCAGTCTGGCACAGGTGCCTGGTGCTGCTTGAAGGGAAAGTAGCAAGAAAATTTAATCTGAAGATGATTAAGTATTTTTGGCTGGTACTGGCTGGTATCACCTAGCAACTATAGAATACACTGAACAAACCTAACAAACAGCAGCTCATCCACCCTGTCACCACAGATCAAATAATTAAGAGAGAGAAAGTGCACTTTCTGGTGGCAATAAGGGAGATAATGATAAAAACACAGAAATGTTAAGAAGACAAAATGTGGTTTGAGCTAAGAGTTTATTTACAGAGACCTCTGTTTTTAGGATGATGTGTATCTGAAGTGCAGTCACAAAAGCAGGTGTTCAAAAGAGGACTTGGTGAGTGTACACACATGTACAGTTACAGAAAGAGAAGAAATATTGCTTAGGTCAAAAAACAATGATCACAGGTGAATAATAAACCCTTGAGGCATTTTCATTAGCTTTTCATGGAATAGAGCAAAGATTTCAAGATTTTAGTAAAAGTGCTGCTAAGCTATGGTCATGCTACCTACATATCTCATTTCATAACATTACACCACACGCTGGTTGTGCAAGCTCATACTTTAAGGCTAATGTGGTTGCTGGTTTGCAAGGTGTGCAGAAGAGAATAATATCTTCTGGGAAGAAAGTAAAGTTTTGAAACTCACACCCTCTCCTCCAACATGAGTTTAAACTGGAAACATAAAAAAAAAAAGAGGTTATCTGGGCTGGAGAGATGGCTTAGCAGTTAAGGTGCCTGCCTCCTAAGCCTAAGAACGCTGGTTCCAATCTCCAGGTCCCAGGTTTAGCCAGATGCAAAGTGAGGCAAGGGCGCAATGCTGCACTTGCCCACAAGGGGGCGCACGCATCTGGATTTCGTCCACAGCAGCTGAGAGACTGCTGGCGCGCCCATCTCTATCTGTCCTCCCTCTCTCTCACTCTGTCTCTCTCTGTGTCTCTCTCCAAAAATAAATAAATAAATAAGAGGTTATCTTTGAAGATAAACATTGAAAGTTTTCTGCTTCCAGCCATAAATATGGGACTGGCAACCAATGCTTCTCCAAATTGTAAATGCTTTAAAACAAGTTATGTCTTCCAAGGCTCAAGAGACACTGTGGAAGAGGAGACAGAAAGAATGTAAGAGCCACAGGAAGGGAAGATGTACTAGCAGGCATTGCCCTCCCCACAGGAAGAAACTCACTGGTACATCCATGATCCCAGAGAGAGCCTACTGATACCCCACTGAAGGAGGCCTTAAAGGGTATGGCAATGGGGAGAGGGGACATAAAACATACTCAATGGTAATATTGCCATTTTGTAATATATTCATATGTTAACGTTCACAATGGCGTAGAAGGCTAACAATGGTACTATCATGGCTGTATATGTACTATATACATAACTAATAAAAATATATTAAAAGTAATAAAATATATTCTACGTAATAGAAAATAGGAAATAATGGCAATATATTGAGAAATAGGACAGGAATGGCATATTTGAGAGAATGAAAATACAAAAAGAAAGCAACCAGGGCTGTAGAGATGGCTCAGCAGTTAAGTCTCGTGCCTACATAGCCTAATGTCCCAGGTTTGAATTCCTAGTACCCACATCTGGTTTAGCCAGATGCACAGTGAGGCTTATGCATCTGGAGATCATTTGCAGTGGCTGGAGGCCTTGGTGCATCCATTCTCCCTCTTTCTCTTTCTATCTCTCTCTGCTTGCAAATAAATAAATAATATATATTAAAAATGTAAGGCCTAGGCTGGAGAGATGGCATAGCAGTTAAGACACTTACCTGCAAAGCCTAAGGACCCAAGTTCAACTACTCAGAACCCATGTAAACTAGATGCACATGGTGGTGCATGTGTTTGGAGTTTGTTTGCAGTGGCTAGAGATCCTGGTGTGACCATTCATTCTCTCTCTCTCTCTCTCTCTCTCTCTCTCTCTCTTTCTTTCTCTTCCATAACTAAATAAAAGTAAAATATCTACCCCTTGCACTTCAGCCAAGCCCCAGCTAAAACCCCAGAGGAATTGGGGAGATGAAAAAAATGCAGTTTCTGTGGTGAGCCTGACAATCAGCACCAACGTGAAGGAGACAGACACTGACAACACTCAATACCTACCAAAATATAGATCCAGAGGTTCTGAAAGGGGGCGTAAAGATTGTGAGAGCCACAAGTTAGGACATAATGCCCAGAGGTACTGCCTTTCCCCAACAACTGATTGATGCTCCCACAAAGCATAACCCATAACCACTCCGGGGAAAACCTGCTAACCAACTGAGGTGGACCCCTAGCAGAATGGGGGCAGGGACCAGGGAAAGGATGGTACCAATGCACAATGTATTCATACTAAGTATGTCCATAATTAATTTTTTTAAAAAGACAAAAAATAAGGCTCAAACATTTCTATATGGGGGCACTTTTCTGACATGGAATAGTGAGGTTATTCATAAGCAGAGCCCTGATCTCAGTGAGCTAGTGACTGTGTGAGGTAGTGGAGGAGCGGTTAAAACACAGAAGATTGTATGGGTATCCCATGTGATTCTTTGTTAAGGGATGCAGGCTCATGCTCAGGTGAGATGTTAACAGCCAGCAGGCATCCTCAGAGACATTAAAAAAATGTAAAACTGGGAGATATTGAAGAGATTAATAGGACAAACAGGATGCAGAAATCTAATTGAAATCCATAGCTAGGCTGAGACCCTAAATGAGCTATAGCTTCTAGATAAGATCAAGAAATACCTCTAGTCTTTAGTTCAAACCTCATAACAGAACAAAACATTAAAGCTGGATATGGCTACACTAGAAAATTCTGCCTCTAATTTACGTGCCTAAAGTAAAAATGTTAAATACTTATTAAGAGTATATAAAATTTATATTGTAAATCATATACACTATATAATATATACTAGAAAATTACTAAATATATTTAAGTAATTCAATGGGAACAAAATTTAATTAAAATAACCATCAATATCTGAGAATTTATACTTATCTGTAAAGATTTCTCAAGCAAATATGTTTGATCAAAGACATGAAGGAAAATGAGTCAAAAATGAATGAACATAAAAAATTATTAAAAAACAACTGATTATATATATATATATATATATATATAGAGAGAGAGAGAGAGAGAGAGAGAGAGGTGCACCAGGGCCTCAACCACTGAAATTGTAGTCCAGATACTTTTACCTTTTACTATCTAGTAGTACACTTGCTTCACCTTTATGCATCTGGTTTATTATGTAAAATCTGGAAAAGGATCAAAGATTCTTTGGCTTCGCAGGCAAGTGCCTTAATGACTAAACCATCTCTCCAGCCCCAAAACTGATAATTCTTTTTTTTTAATTTACCATTTTTTCTTTATTAGTTATGTACATCCTCTGTGTAAACAGCACATGTTGGTACCATACTTACCGTCATCCCTGTCCTCCCCCCTCTGAAAGAACCCTCCTGGCTGGGGATGCCAGTTATCCCCACAGAGATTGTGTGTTGTGCATTGTGGGGGTAGCCATCACAAAAACTGATAATTCTTGATTGAAAAATGAGAATAAATTTTCAAGTACTTTAACATGGGCTGTAAATACTATGTATTTTTTTGCTTATTTCATTATTTTTATAACATGTATTTACACATTTGAACATGATGTGGTTACATATAATTTTCTTTGTATTTATTCTACCATTTTTATTCTTAATCTATTTTAGAAGCTATTTTTGTTATTTTCTCCTCTTCAGTTTTTTAAATCTCTGTTATGGTTTTGATCCCAAGCATATGTGTGTATATATATCCTGAAAACTGCTTGCACTTTTGGGTTTTGAAATCTTTTCCTAGAAGCAGGAAGAGGCCATCAGAGGCAGACTTTGAGGGTTTTGATCTGGGCCTACTTCTGGTCCAGTTCTCTGCCTCCTGATGTACAGGCACTACCTCAAGCTCCAACAGCCATGGATGGAGCCACCCCACCTGCCTTCTTGGCCATAATAGAATGATGTTGCAGTCACCTTTGAGTTTCTGTGACAAAATACTAGACCAAAAGCAGCTGATGAGAAGACATAATTTATTGTGGCTTACAGTTTTGATGCAAAATTTCATCATGGCAGGGGAAGGATGGTAGAGAAGAGGATGGACACTGCAGTCTTACCACAGTAGGTGGGAGAAAGCACAAGAGAGTGAGCTGAGCTAGCACTGGCAAGATTGCTCAGTGACACCTCCTCAATGAAGGGTCCACTGCCAAAATTGCCACCAGCTGGGGAATAAACATTCAAAACATATGAGTTTATGGGGAACATCTGATTCAAACAACCAAAAGTGAAATTCCCTAAAACTATGAACCAAAATATATTCTCCCTCGCTTCAATTGTTTTTGTCTTATATTTGTTACAATGAGATAATGGTACAAACTATGAACCTAGAGGAAGTTTTCTTTTCCTTTCTGGTCTTAAATTTCATCATGATATGACCTTAGTTGGATATTTTTTATACTTGTTGAGATCATTTTATACAAATATTTAAATGAATATTTTTGTTTTGAGAAACACTGAATTATTTTTCCACATTTTTTTTTATTCCTTACTTTGACACTCATATAATTTAGATTAGGAGTTGAGATATAGCTCATTGGTAGAGTGCTTTCCTAGCAAGCCTTGAGTTCAATGCTTAACCTAATAAAACAAAATCAAAAAGATTAAAAAATTAAAAACACAAAAATAAACAATATTTAGATTTGGGAGTATATGTGAAAATTTTATACAGTTAAGAAATTTTTGGGGGGTGTTTCAAGGTAGGGTCTCACTCTAGCTCAGGCTGACTTGGAATTCACTATGTAGTCTCAAGCTGTCCTAGAACTCACATCAATCCTCCTTCTTGGCCTACTGAGTGCTGGGATTAAAGGAATACACCACCATACCCAGCTAGTTAAAATGATTTTGTCCTGAACTATACTTATGGTGTTAACTCATATCTATTTTCTGAGAGAATTTTGTAATAACAACATCAATTATCAAGATGCTAATGATTTTTCATTTAAACTGGCCCACTAATCAAAGCATATTTTCTTCTCTGAATATTTCTTCTTAGGTCTTCTTGTTTCATGGACACAGCTTCTTGATTAGCTTGACTGCATCATGCCTTGCAGGTGTCTTTGAAGCTGAGTATATTGACCACGTAAAAATCTCTAATGTTCTCCCTGGAAAGCAAACTAGGCTTCCGGCCCAATTTAATGAAGAGTAGATATGGAAGCATAGAGGCACTTGGTCCTTACTGCTCTCAGGATATCATCACTGATTTCCATTTTTAGTTTACGCTTCTGATAGCCACCATTCCATTTTCGTCCAGTCTTGTGGGAATATAGTTATGTTGCTGACAGGAATGGTGTCTCAGTGAGTTTGGACTGCTATAATAATGTATCAGATATTGAGTTACTTATAAGCAACAGAAATTATTTTTTTTAGACTTTCTAAGCCTCACAGTGTGAGATCAGGTTGCCAACATCATTAGTTTTCCCGATGGCTCCGTCCTGGTATGTTATAGACTGCTAACTTTCTATACCTTCTGAAAAAAATGACAAGATGGTCTCCAGAATCTCTTATCATGATGTATTCCATCCAGGAAGGCTGTTTCCTAATAACTCAATCACTTTCTAAAGATATTGCCCCTTCATGTCATCAGATTTAGGGTTATGATCTCTCTCTTGCTCTCTCTCTCTTTCTCTCTGCTTATTTCTCTTTGTCCTTACTCTGTCTCTTTTCCTCTGTCCTCCCACCCTGTATTTCTCTACCTTTCTTTTGTGTCTCTTTCTGAAATGTCATCTCACCCTATAACCCAGACTGGCCTGGAACTCCCTGTGTAGCCCAGACTGACCTCAAACATGTGTTGATACTGCTATGTCATCCTACTCTGTTATAGGATCACAGGCAGCAGCCACCATTCCACCTGACTGGAATTAGTAATGCAGTGTATGAATTTGGTGAGATAGAAAAATTCATATCATAACAAATGGCATAGAATGATTGGATGCCTAACTTGGTTTTGTATGGGTTAATAAAAAGGGCTCTTATCTGATTCAAGTACAAACAAAATTTTGGATTTTCTTATCATTGCTAATTCTTGAATCATCAGCCATTCACTGGACTAAATTCATACACACATGCCACAGGAAGAGCTATCCACTCTGGAGGAAGACTTTCCTCCTTCAACTAATCCTTTCTGAAAGTACTCTCATAGACACATCCAAGAGGTGTGTTTCTTACTTGATTCTTAATCTGATCAAATTGACAACAGAACTCAACCATGACAAATGGGTAAATATAGTGAAAATACATTACATACACAAGAAGTTGTTAATAATTAAATAAAGAATACTGCCAAAATTAAGTAAAGGGGGCTGGAGAGATGGCTTAGCAGTGAAGGTGCTTGCCTGCAAAGCCTAAGGATTCATGTTCAACTCTTTTAGAGCCCACTTAAGCTAAGACACACAAGGTGTCACAAGTGCAAGGAGACACTTGAGTGGAGTTCAATTACAGTGGCTCAAGGTCTTTGCACACCAATTCTCTCTCTTTCTCTTGCTCTCACTCTCTCTCACAAAACAACAACAACAACAAAAAAATGCCAGTCTGTTGGGCTTGCTTAAAAAAAAAAAAAAATAAAGGGTTGAAGAAGGAGTTCAGTTTTAGCATGTTTACCTAATATTTGTGAATACTTAGGTTTGATATCCAGTATGCTTATACATACATGTTTAAAGACAGGTATAAATATAATAAGCATACATGATCATATAACATTAGAGCATAAAGATTGTTAACTATCTCTGCAGCCTCTAGCAAGTTATTTAACTACTGTAAGCTTTTATTTTCCTATTTATGATAAAGGCAATACTGGTAAATAAGTCATAATTTTGCTCTAAGGTCATATAAAATATTTCTCTTGATATATTTGACAGATTTTCTGGCACATAAAATGTGCTCTGCAAAGGGCTGTTGTTAATGTCAGGGATTGTTCACAGACAGTAGGCTTTAATCAGAGTAATGTATAGTGTTTAATTCAAAGCATGGTAGTACTGCTGGTAAGTGATGTTTTAGAAGAAAGCACACTGGTACATGCAGCAAATCAAAGAATATGGACAACCAATTGCTTTTTCACTTTTTAAACAGTGATGACTCAGACTACTAAAGATTATTCAAAATTGATATTTTTGTGTTTACATCAGGATCACTTGAATTTATGTTCATTCAATTATTATCTCAATTTGTTTAAAAAAAATCCATAACCCAACTACTTATAGCTTTATATACACATTTCTCATAGATACAACTTGTCTAGTAAGTTCAGTGGATTACTTGGGGAAATACATCAATATATTTTTCCTAGCTCTTACTATAACTTATACTTCTTTTCATTATTTTTGAGAAAAAAAACCTGCAATTTTATGTAGAATCGATTGTCAAAAAAGAAACATTGCAACACGTATTGATCTACAAGTATATCAAGGTAAAAATAATATGTGACATCATTTCTCCAGCTGTTTGTTGGTTTAAAAGTTTTTTCTTTTTGTATTCTATTTCACCCTTTTGCCATGACAGGAGATCTGATATACTTCTAGAATTTAGACTAGTGTAATATTTAGAACTATGATATACAAAGTTCACAGAAAAAAATGAATTATTCTTTGGGCATCTATTTAATAATTTACTGCAAGCAAATAGAGGTTCCCTCTCCTCTTTAGGACATACACAATCAACCAGCCTAATTATATGAAAGGAGTGCATGCAGTCTTGCATTTTAGGTGTTTAATTCTACCTTTCACCTAAACATTTGTAGTAAGGTCTTAAAAGAGTCCTTTCTGCAAAGCATTAGAAATGTACATGTTGACAATTTCCTTTGCAGATTCTTGTGACAACAGTTCCCCTAAGCCTGGGTTCATCTCTCAGAAATCAACACAGCCTGTTACTTATATTTGAGATTAACTCACTTTCAGTTTCATGGAGGAGAAATTTCAAGCAAACAGAATGCCTCAAACCTGAGCAGATATTTAAAGAGACTGTAGCAGACAACTTCAGGTTCACTGAGATGAACTTCCAGACCAGGCACAGTTATTGAGGAAAGGATTTATTGATGCTTACAGATCCTGGGAAGTTCCATAATGACATGCCTATTCTTACAGAACCAGACACACAGAGAGAAGCCAAAAGCCAAAAGCCACACAGCACAGCACAGCACACTTCAGGAACTCCAGCTAGGCACACTTTGCATGTCTTTAGATTGAAATCTCAAACCCACTACCACACCCAGTGACACATCTCCATCCACATGCTACAAACTACAAAGTAATAAAACACTGAATATATTGGGGGGCATCTATTCAAACTACCACAGAGACTCAGTGTTAGTCATTGGCATGTAACCTACTAAAAGAATATATTTTCCTGTCCTTTACAAATGTCATGTTGGGGGTGGAGCTGGAGCAAAACCTGAAGCTGCTAAAGCATCCTCAACCTTGAGGATGCAAAGGAACCTGGAATGCATAGGATGCAGTTTCAGGAGTGCTGCAGTTACATTCACACTGCTTTGAATACACCGCCTCCCCAGTGACACCTCCTCCAGCCAGGTTTTGCCTCCTGGAGACTCAAGTTGCTAAAGATTAAATACCTCAGGCTAAGGAGGACACGCATTCACATTCAAACTACCACAAGGATGAAGACCTAGTTTCCCAGCCTGACTCCTTATGGGAGTAGCTTAAGATACCTGGTACAGTGAAGTGTTGTGCAAGAGAAGTTCCTGTTAAGCAGAGGATTCAGGAAGGAGGTCATGTCCACTCAGCACTTCTGACAAATTAAGAGAAATCTACATAGTGATTGCAACTACAGTATCATGTATCAAGGAATACATTTATTTGTTCAGATATATGATATTATTTACAACACAGCTCATCTCAGGAATTCTGTGTATGCTTATTGCTAACAAAAGTGGATCTTGCTAACGTAGTATAGCTTAGCCCAATCCAGTATTGTTTTCTCATTTAATTTTTTTCATTCATACATTTATTCCTGGTTGAAATTGAACTTGGAGCTACCATTTTCTGTCAGACTGGTTGACCAGTGAGCCCAGAAATTCTCCTGTCTCTGCCCCTTATGACTAGGATTTCAAGCATGGTCACATCAAGATTTTTATTTGGTGCTGGGGATCAAACTCAGGACCTTGTGCTTGCACATTGAGACTCTGTCTCTGTCTGCCTTCCCTTCCCACGATTATTGGTTCAGTGCACATAGGAAGATACTTCTGTCTCACTCTCTCTAAATTCCATTTTATCTCTAATTAGGTCTATTATATCCATGCTGTAACTCTTTTATGCAAATATTGTTATTCTTTTGGTATCATACTTGTTATTCTATCTTTTGAACATGATTTATCATCATGGAGAAAATGAAATTTAAATTAACCCCAGATTTGATGTCCATGTGTTTAGTGTTTAGTTTTCTATCAAAAAGACTTATTTATACCTTTATCTGCTCTAACTCCAGTGATGTGTGTTGTTGTAGACTTCCTGCTGATTTCATTTCTTGGGGTTAAAGAGTTTCCTCTGTGGAGGAGAATCAAATCCCAAGAAGCTGACAGGAAACTGGTAAACTACCTGGTAAGTCAGATATAGGTTCAACTTTTAATCTTTTTTTTAAGAAAAGGAGTGTTCTCCTATGAGTTACTCTTGTATGACCAATTCTGTATACTAATTTGAGGTGAAAGCACAATAAATGATATTTCTGAGATTTTAGGAACATTCAAGAGTCATCCAGGCTCACCATGTATGTGGGAAATAACATGTAAGATGTGTCATTGATAATTATATGGTTCCCAATATTGTCTTCCCAACAGAAATCAATACTCAAACATAAAGTGAGGCTTTGGGTATGGATTGATCTTTCACAGGTATAACAAAGAAGCTAGGGAATCTGCAAGAAGCAGCTCCCAACCAGCCCAGGACTTTTGCTTTATTTATTATCTGTAGTAGTAACTACTACAAACCGGGAAGTCAGTATGAATCCCTTAGAAGTCCTCTCCTAGTTTATTTGATCCACCTAATCCTTTGCAAATACTTAGGTAGGGAGTTTCTCCACTTAATCTTTTATATTTCTTTTCTAAATTTTTCCACACACTTTGAGATATCAATCACCAGAGTTCTACCCACTGTGTTTCAGAAATAGTGTAGAGCTAGCTGGCATCCCACCCTTGCCTGAGTCCTAAGGTAAAGGCTGAGGTAGACACCATCCCTATTACTATGTTATTGGAGCTTCATGATAACGCAGGGGAGAGAGAGACGGACTTCTCAGTGGGGTTACAACTCCCAAACCAGTGGCTCTCAGGTCTTCAGTTCATGTCCATAGTTGGGAAAAAAATTGAAAAACACAGGCATAGAGAAGGATGAGTTAGGGAAGATTTATTTTAGGGAGAGTTAGGATAGAAGTGTGTGTGGGAAAGCTTCTAAGCCAAGAGCCATGTCCTGCTTTCCAGGCAGGCTGGGAGAGGGGAGGAAACTGGAAAATCTCACATGGAGGTAGTGCACCTGGTCCATTTATAAATTAGCCATCCAGTTAAAATGATCCTCTTTTCCAATTCCAAAATGTGTGAAGGATCTTGATTGGTTATTGGGCCCAAGGGGCGAATTGACTCAGCAAGTGCTTACCCTTAGGGTGCCCGGGAAAATTCAGGAGCAAGAATAAGGAGCTGTTGCTTATCTCTGTCTTAGGTTAGATTGGAATTCTAGTTTCACCAGGGAAGGATGACATGTATGTCCCTTTGGTCCTGTGCCCTTAAGGTCACCTTGCTCCTAATCTGTATCACTATACCCTCCTAAATGTAGTATAGGAGATGGAAATTGGCTACGCAATTTAGGGGTGACAGAACCCCAAAATGAATGAGGGAATTGTCTTTCGGCTTGTAGGGGAAAATAAGGAAAATCCTTATTTCTGCCCCTTGACAGAGTCCTTGTCTTCCTTTCTGACAAAGCTCTTCCTAGAGAATTAAGATTTTTGGGAAAAGTGCCCTATGTAGAAATTCTGACCCCAGACATCTGTCACCAGGACTAGACTGGCTAAACCAGCCACCCATTTATGGTCCTCATAAAAAATAAATAAAAATTAAAAAAAAACAATAAACTGAGTCTTTAGTTGAGCTCTCAAACCCCCTTTTGCCTCCTTGGGTAAGAGCTCTGTCTTGCTTCCTTCTCTGAACATTGGAACTTCTCAGATTCCACCTGGCCTCTGGGCAAGTTATGTCTTCCCTCTTTCCCTTAAGCTAGTCTACTACTTATTCTCTCTCTCCTTAAAGCTCCAAGCTATAATAACATCTTTCTGAACCTTATCCTCTGGTCTGTTGCTTTCATTCTTCAAATTCATAAGACAAGAATCTGGAGACACCCCAAAATTATCATTGTGTTGGCATATCATATTGGTACATCAGCAAGGTACTCCAAAATCCTTGTGTCATAAACACATCCAACCAACAGTCTACATGGATCTCTTCCAAGAAGTGTTATTTCTGTGGCTAGGCTGGGAGAGGGATTTTTCTAAGTAGCTTGACATTTTCTTGGGTTTATAATCATAAATCCCATCTCTGATGTATATCCCATGTCCACTTGAACTGTGATAAATTTAAATGAATTAAGAAAAAAATAGCTACTTAATTCTTTTGGCTGGGTCATTCTGAATTTTACCATGTGCCTGCAATCATCCAAATAGAACCGCTCAGTATGATTATCCGAACAACCCCATCTGTTCAACAACTGAAGATGAGAGTTTTGGCCCTCTCATACAAATGCACATATTAAAGGATGTCATGAGTGATAGTTAACAATAATAGTTCATTATGGTATTATGTGAAGCCATGTCCAATAGGTTAAGTACACATATGGTAAATTTTACTGTGCATGAGGTTAACTAAAAAAGTAACTGCTATCAAAATGTTCCATGTGATTCTCATTCTCAAACCCCTAAATTTCCTGGCTTTGGCCCTTGGATCCTAACTATGTAATCTATTGCGTTGGTAGGTTTTCATTTTTGTTGATTTCTACCTAGATATCTCACTGTTGTTTTGCCAAGCTAAATAAGCTACACCTGCCATTCAATAATAAATCGTTATGTTCCCCAGGCCTCTTGCTGTCAGTAGATCCTCATGCTGACACACTGGGGGACCCACTTGTATAGCACATCTAGTTTGCTGCCTCACTCCAGTAAGAATGCAATAAATGCCCAAATGTGTAACATTGGACACAGACAATTGATTTTTAAAAACCCTTCATTTTGTGTTTCTACTAAATTTCTCACTTAGCATAAAGGGAAATAGATATTCTACAATGTCAGGAAATCAGGATTTAGTAGACTGTGAGAAAAGACATGGGGTGCCACTTCTCCCTCTCTCCATCCTGTGATATCGGCCTCCATCAAGTGCAATCTTGTACTATAAAACCTTTGGTGACAATATCAGACCAAAGTATTTCCTTGAATTTTAACTGTAACAAGGGATTACTTACCCCACTCAATCAGATCCATAGTAAGTGCTGGGAAGATCAGTGAAGCATTACAGGAATGTGTGAGTCTTACTGTTTGGGCAATACCTGTTGGTTGTATACTATTGATTTCTACATAAAAGCTAAAAAGCAAAGGAATGCTGAACAAATCCTTTAAAAAGAAATTAAGACCAGTGATAAGAAGGTATTTGATGAAGCATATTTTTCTTTCATGCTGGTCTTTTCTAAGAGACCCAGCCTGCTCATAAAAATACTGCATGTTGCTTTTCAGGTTTATGTAGCAGTACACTAGATGCTCTGGACTATCACAGGGAATTTTAAGAACCTCATATGACAGGCATTATTACATCTCCCATTTTGCACATAAGGGAATCATGGCTCAGAGTAATTTACTAAGTGCCCAGATTTGGCAGCATTTAAAAATCACATCTCTCTGCTCCCAGCCACCACACCTTTTAAGTATTGCCTCTGTTCTACATACTGCCAGCATGTTCAAGCTGCTCTTTGAACACTGGCTAACACTGTCCTTAAATTCATATGAATTCTTGCCTTCCCAGTGCACTTGCCTGTCATTCATTTTTCTTTTTTCTCAGCTTGTTTTCCAATATACACATGCCGGCTTATAAACTGGCTGTGTCTTCTTCTCAAGGTCAGATGCTACCCAGGTGTTTGCTCAAACCTTTTCTGGGCATTTGCATGGAAGCATCTTGATGAGATTAACATTTCACTAGGCAGATTGAGAAAAAATAGATTTCTCTACCTAATGTGGTAGGCTTCATAGAACCAGGTAAAGCCTTGAATAGAACAAAAGGCTGGTCCTGTCACAATGTAATAGTTTCCTTCCTCATTGCTCAGACTAAATATCTGACAAAAATCAGTTTGCAGGTAGAAGAGTTCATTTGACTTACAGCTTGAGGTTACAGTGTACTATGGCAGACCAGGGGCTTGAAGCAGCTGATTACATTTAGCTCATAATGAGGAAGCAGAAAGAGATAACTCTTGTGCTCAAATAATGCTCTCTTTCTCTCTCTCCCTCCCTCCCTCCCTCTCTCTATCTGCATGTGGCTAGTATGTATGATGTGGTATATGCACATGTACGTGCTGATGCTCTGCTGTGTCCTTCGCACTTGCCTGTGATGAAGGAGGACAAGAGCGAGAGAGCATTTTTATAAGCAGTTAGCCAGGGACAAAGGCCCAAGGAGAGCATGGATTCTACCTTGCCTACGCTGGAAGGACTAGAAGTACTCTAACTCAGTCTCATCCAAGATGGTTGCAAGGAATTCCTCGGCAAGTAGTGTTTGCTGCTTCTTCGTCAGCTTATCACAACTCTGGGATGGCTCCTACTGGGTCAGCCTCTTGAATTTATCAATCAATCAGGTCTCTCCATTACACAGCTAGGTCTGCTGACTAGGCTTATCTTAATTGGATATTTGGGGCTGGGGTAAAGGCTTAGTGGTTAAGGTGGTTGCTTGCAAAGCCAAAGTACCCAGGTTTGAGTCCCCACCCACTATCCACCAAAGCCAGATGCACAAGGTGGCACATGCATGTGGAGTTTATTTGCAGTTTATGTGCAGGGCCTGGAGGTGCTGGCACACCCATTCTCTCTCTCTCTCTCTATCTATCTATCTGTCTCTTCTGTCTCCCTCTCTCTCAAATAAATAAATAAATAAAATGTTTTTTAAATTAATTGGATGTCTGACTCGTATAAAGGAGACTAATCACATGTGTAAATCTCTTGGGCTGCTGTTCACTATCCTGGCATTTTCTTCCTTGTTCCCACTGGTTAATTCTCTCCCTTCCCAGCCAGGATGAGAAGGAGGGAATCTCGTTTTTGCATGGGAATGTTTTTCTGCCTGCTTTTCATGTGTACCTTGTTGTCAAGACTTTCTTACCTAAACGTGCACGTAAAATTCACTCTCTTGGCGATTCTTTCTCCTGGCGCCTGAATCTCTTCTGGTCCTTGCTTTGGTGAGCTGTCTCTCATCCCAGCCTCACTTTGAGGGGGGTGGGGCTGCATTTTCAACTTCTGGGTTTTTTTGTTTTGTTGTTTGCTTTCTACATGTATTTTGTTTCTTCATGTTTTCTCTTTTATTACAGGCATGATCTTTTTCTGAGTTCTGAGCCCTTTCATAGCTCAATCTTTTAGCTATTCCTGACCCTTTTTGTGAGTGTGAATATGAAGGGAGTCTTGTGGCTTGTGACATCATGCTTTTGTTTCGTGTGTGTGTGTGTGTGTGTGTGTGTGTGTGTGTGTGTGTGTGTTTTCCAGATGCTCTTAAAATATTGTAATTGACAACTCTATACTTAAAGGCAATAAACCATGATATTTACCTTCCCATCCCCTCCTTTCCCCTTCACAACTTCACTCTCCATCATACCCCCTCCCTCTCTCCATTAGTCTGTCTTTTAATTTGATGTCATCATCATTTTCTCCTATTTTGAAGGTCTTCTGAAGGTATCGCTAGGCACTGCGGGGTCATGGATATTGAGGCAAATTTCTGTCTGGACAGTTGCATTATAAGGCATGGTACCCTTCCTTTGGCTCTTACATTCTTTCCAGCACCTATTCCACAATGGACCCTGAGCCTTGAAGAGTGTGATAGAGATGTTTCAGTGCTGGATACTCCTCTGTCCCTTCTTCTCAGCACTATGTTGCCTTTTGGGTCATCCCAGTGGTCACCACTCTCTGAAAAGAGAAGCTTCTCTAACCAGAAGTGAGAGTAGCATTAATATGTGAATATGAACATTAAGTGTAGTGCTTTCAGGGCAGTTTGGTGGGAATAATATATACATTTAGCAAGACAAGAGCAGGCTTTATACCCCTAAGGATCATGACCTCCCCTGCTAGACTTTTGATTAGTCTTTTCAGTACCAGGCATGTATTCCCTCCTGTAGAGCGGGCCTTCAGTCCAATTAAAGAGCAGTTGGTTTCCCCCAGAGCAGAAATGCCACCATTGCAGCCGTTTGGTCATTTGTCCTGTCTGGCCAAACTTGAGGCTTCCAGTGTCCATTGTTTTCACCGCTGATGACTTCTGTCTCCCATAGGGCTACATGCAGTGCAGCTTTTTCCAGCTTTCAGTTGGCTGGTTTATAGGGAGAAGGTTTTCTGCTCAGAACCAGCCTGATTTCTCTTGTGAAGTCTTCAGCAATAGGGTCATACCATGTATCTCTTGAGAGAAACCAAGGGCCTTGGCAATAGCCTGTAATGTTTTGGAGGCAACAGGGAACTCCCTGGCCAACAACTCACTGGAACGTATCCCATACTTGACACTGAAAATTTTCTAGTAACAATCCATGGCTTCTGGATGTGCCATTATTCAAAAAAGTAGGTTTTCATATGTCTTGTTCAGAATATCTTGAGTTTTGATTGATCCCTCCCCCCACTCTTCTTTTACAAAGTTTCTTCCCCTGGCCTCACTTAGGCCTTTCCCCTCCTATAATGTGTTCTTTTCTTACATATATACAATACCATCCCTTTAAGTCCTTCCCTTTCCTCCCTCCCTTATAGCCTTTCCCTAGCTTACTGGCCTCTGCTACCAATTTTTGGTTCCAGCTCACACATAAGTCTATACATTTGTAGCTAAGATCCAAATATGAGGGAAAACATGTGATGTTTGGCCTTCTGGGCCTGGGTTACCTCACTTAGTATAATCCTTTCCACATCCATCCATTTTACTGCAAATTTCATAATTTAATTTTTTTAACCACTGAATAGAACTCCATTGTATAAATGAACCACATCTTTATGCTCCATTTATCCATTTCCTAGCTATTGCAAATAGAGCAGCAACAAATATGGCTGTGCAAGTATCTCTAAGGTAGTGAGAAGACTCATTAGGATATATGCCTAGGAGTGCTATAGCTGGATCATATGGTAAATCTATTTTTAGCTATCTCAAGTACCTCCACACTGATTTCCACAATGGCTGTACCAGAATGCATTCCCACCAACAGTGTAGAAGGGTTCCCCTTTTTCTGCATCCTTGCCAATATTTGTTGTCATTTGTATTCTTGATGGTAGCCATCTGACAGGAGTGATATGGAATCTCAAAGTAGTTTTAATTTGCATTTCCTTGATGCCTAAGGATATAGAACACATTTTAGATGTTTATATGCTATCTTTATTTTTCCTTTGAGAACTATTTATTTCCATAGCCAATTTTTTAACTGGGTTGTTTGATTTCTTATTGTTCTGTTTTTTTTTTTTATTTCTTTGTTTATTCCGGATATTAATCCTCTGTCAGATGTATAGCTGGCAAAGATTTTCTCCCATTCTGTAGGTTGTCTCTTTTGTCCTATTGACAGTGTCATTTGCTGTAAAAAATGCTTTGTAATTTCATGAGATCCCAGTGGTTGATTAGTGGTTTTTATTTTCTGAGCAATTGGGGTTATATTCAGAAAGTCATTGCCAGTGTGTTGAAGTGTCCCCTATATTAAGGTCCCTGAACCACTTGGACTTGATTCTGGTGCATGGAGAGAGACAAGGATCTCTTTTCATCCTTCTACATATAGATATCCAGTTTTCTCAGTACCACTTGTTGAAGAGGCTATCTTTCCCCCCAATGAATATTTTTGTCAAAAATCAGATGGTTGTAGCTGCCTGGATTAATATCTCTGTCTTTTATTCTGTTCCATTGATCTACATATCTGTCTTTGTGCCAGTACTATACTGTTTTTGTGATTATGGCTTTGTAATATAACTTTTAACAATGTAGCAGTATACAAAATGAACACACAGAAATCAGTAACTTTTCTATATATTAACAACAAAGATGCAGAGGATGAAATCAGAGAATCCTCCCATTCACAATTGCCTCAAAAAATAAAGTACCTTGGAACAAACTTAATCAAGGAAGTGAAGGACTCTACAATGAGAATTTAAAACACTCAAGCATGAAATTGCAGAAGACATAAGGAAGGGGGAAGCCTTCAACATACTGGCCTAGGTAATGACTTTCTGAATAAAACCCCAATATTTTATTGAGAATTTTTGCATCTATGGTCTGTAATTTACTTTTTTTGTTCTGTCTTTGTCTGGTTTTGGTATCAGGGTGATGCTGGCTTCATAGAATGAGTCTGGTAGAATTCCTTCCTTTTCTATTTTATGGAAAAGTTTGAGAAGCATTGATGTTAGTTCTTCCATGAATGTCTGGTTAAATTCACCAGTGAATCAGTATAAATTTTTTTAGTTGGGAGACTTTTTGTAACTTCTTAGATCTCCGTACTTGTTATAGATTTATTTAAATGGTTTATCTCATCTTGATTTAATTTTGGTAGATCATATGAATCAAGGAAATCATCCATTTGTTTCAGATTTTCAAACTTAGAGACATATATATTCCTAAATATGCCAAATGATTTTCTGAATTTCTTTGGTATCTGTTGTAATGGTGCCTTTTTCATCTCTAATATTATTAATTTTTGTCTCTTCTCTCTTTCTTCTAGTCAGATTTGCTAAGGGTTTATCAATCTCATTTATACATTCAAAGAACCAACTCTTTGTTTCATTGATTCTTTGGATTTTTTTTTTTTTTTTTGGTTTCTATTTCATTAATTTCTGCCCTAATCTTTATTTTTTTTTCCCATCTACTAACTTTTGGTTTGACTTGTTCTTCTCTTTCCAAGGCCTTAAGGTGAAGCATTAAATTGTTTACTTGTGAACTCTCTAATTTCATAATATAGGCACTTAGAGCTATCAATTTCCCTCTTAGAACTGCCTTCATTGTGTCCCAAAGGTTTGGTATGTTGTATTCTGACCATAGTTTGATACTATAAATTTATTGATTTCCTTTTTAATTTCTTCAATGACCCATTCATCATTCAATAGTATACTGTTTAGTCTCTATTAATTTCTGTATGCTCTATCGTTTTTCTTGTTGCTGATTTGTAGTTTAATCTCATTGTGGTCAGATAGAGTACAAGGGATTATTTCAATTTTCCTGTATTTGTTAAGATTTGATTTGTGGCTTGATATATGGTCTATTTTAGAGAATGTTCCATGTGCTGCTGAGAAAAAAAAAAGTATATTCTGCAGCATTTGGATGAAATGTTCTGTATATATTTGTTAGGACCATTTGTTCCATGACTTCATTTAATTCAGATGTCTGTTTAATTTTTGCTAGGATGACCTGTCAAGTGATGAGAGTGGGGTACTGATATCACCCACTACAATTGTGTTTGGTGTTATCTCTGACCTTCAGTCTAATAGTATTTGTTTGAAATTGGCAGCTCCCATGTAGATGCATATACATTTAGGATTGTAATGTCCTACTGTTGGAGTGTTCCTTTAATCAGTATAAAATGGCCTTCTTTACCTTTCCTCACTAATGTTGGCTTGAAGTCTATCCTCTCAGATATTAGGATAGAAACCCTGTTTGTTTCCTAGGCCCATTTGCTTGAAATACCGTTTTCCATCCTATCACCCTAAGAAAGTTTCTTTTGTTGAGAGATGAGTTTCCTGGAGGCAACAAATGGCAGGATCCTGCCTTTTAGTCCAGTCTGCAAGCCTGTGTTTTGGTTGAGGCACTGAGGCCATTGATATTAAGAGTTATTATGGAAAGGTATGAATTTATTCTTTCCATTCTTCTTGTTTTGTAGTGCTTCCTGCTTTACCTTTACTCACTTATTTTCACTGTTATTTGTATATGGTGTATTTTTTTCCTATTTCCTCCTGTGTTGTATGGCACAATGCAGGCCTGGCCCTAGCCAGACCACATGGCAGAGAAACCAAGAAGTGGCTTCTGTGAACATGGTATTCTGCATAGGCCTGGCGTGACAATAGCTACAGTCCCATGCTCACGAGAAACCTGCTACGAGATGATCTGTCATTGGTCACAAAAAGGGAACCACCCCATACAATGATTGGCCAGCCAAGCCACTTAAAATTCCGTGTACTTCCTCAATAAAGGAGTTTGCGGCAGCTTGCCCTCTGCTGCTTCCACCCAACTCCCGGAGTCTGTGTCGTGACTCCATGCCTCTCACCCCAACTCAGCAAAGACCCTGCCGTCCCTCTTGGGCTGGCCCTAGGGGGACCCCAAAACTGTGTGTGTTTTGCTTTGTCTTTAGCATGAAGGATTCCAAGTATTTTCTGTAAAGCTTGTTTAGTTGTCATAAATTCCTTTAGCCTATTTTTGTTCCAACCACACGCTTGCAACTGGAGGATCATTGCACTTGCTGATCCATTGTAGAAAGGTATCTTTCTTTCCAGATTAAAATGTTTTATTCCAGAAGTGTTAATGTTTGTGATGTAATAGATTAAACTTTTTGAAACTGTAAGAGTGATTAACAGAATTACAATGTTGAATTTACTTAATCTGTGGTGGAAGGATATTATTATTATTATTATTATTTTGCAGTCATCTTTTCTGGCTCCTTCACATTACAGTCTACACAGGGGGCTTTTCTGGCCATTCCAAATAAGACAATTTGAAATATCACATGTACAAATATCATTATGATTTTGTTCTATTTAATGCTTTTATAATTTACCAGAAAGACATGTAAATGTGAATTATGCCTTTTGCTTTAATGTATTTTACCTCCAGAGTTTACAATGAGATCTTAAAAGTTATCAGAATAGATTTGAGGAATACACTGTCAAATAATTTCATGAGTTGGTTTCTAGTGACTCACCAAGATTATCCTTCACTTGCATTTCTTTTTTTTTTCCAGTAAGGAAAGTCTGTTCTCAATTCTTTTTTCTAGTTCCATAAAGTTAAACTTTATTTCTAAAGAAAGACCCCTTCAATTCTTTGCACCCCACCCCCTCCAGTACCATGCATTCCTCAGCGGGTATTTTTGGCTCCCAAGGAAATTGTCCTTATTTTACAGTTAGTCCATTTGTGCATTTCTCCTCTGATTCTATAGGAAACAGAGAAGCTGCTTTTTTTTTTTCTTTTTTCCACAAAGAATAAAGAATTGACATTAATTTAGCAAATAAGAGAATTCAACATGAGGTCACCTTGTGCCTCTACTCAAATTACCTAGTCTGCCTCTTCTATTGTTCCTTACAGCTCATGGAAAAGCTTACTTGTCTAGTGAGACATGAATTTGGAGAAATAATCACTGAAACCCTATTCCAGATAAACACATGATACACTACCACATTATATCTAATACAGTAACTTTTGTAAGCATGACCAATACCTTTCAGGATCTGCATTGATTAAAATTTAATTTTACAACTATTTTAATTTTTTTATTGAGTCCTTTAAAGGATAGACAAATTTACATTTTCTGAACAAGGGCCTGGCAAACTCAGTGGCACCATATGCATATCCTTAAAGTCCCAGTATTGAAGAGAATACACTATTATTCTTTCCTATGTGATGACATGTGTTATATAAGTAAAGACCTCAATGTAAATGGAGACCATCAACTTCTTGTTCAGTTTTCTTTTTTCTTTTTTTATTATATATAATAGTTGTATTCAATTAATATTCACATAGTTAAGTGATGATTTTTTAAACTTAGGGTCTTGTGAGCCTTTAGAATAATGATTAATATATTTTACTTGCCTAAAAGGAGTAACCATGCTTGAGTTTGATTAGTAATCATATATTTTACTCCAGGCCATGAATGAAATACAAAATTTTAATATTTTTCTATTATTAAAACTAATACATTTGCTATCTCATTTGTCATAAGGTAAGCACAACACCAGCACCTCCAGCTACTTCTCCTTTTACTACAGACTGTGTGCACATGAAAGCTTTGTTTTAAAAAGGTAGGTAGAACCTCCATATGGCATATACACACTTTCCTATATCACTTGTTTTTCATTCATCTCAATTTTTCTAGGACAGATTCCATTACATGAAAAATTCCCTGCAGAATTTGAAGTCTGGGCAATTCTTGTCTATATACTTGAGTGCAGTATATGATATTTATATAGTTCTACTGTCCAAGGAGCTCAAAGTACTTGATAAATATCATCTGATTGATCCTATCCACTTTCCTGAACAGTAAATGGCAAAATTGGTATCACCAGTTAGCAGTGAGAAAAAGTTCTGAGAACTAAAATGCAAAAGGATTTGAAAGACCTGTAAGAGGGACAAAAGCATCTCTGTCAGGGGACTCAAGTAAAAGACCCCCCTGAGTCCTTGACATTTATTGATTCTCTCTTTAGCTCTAATTCTTTAAAGAAATACAGGTTTTTTTTTAGATCTTAACTTCTTAATGTTTTTAAATAAACCAGTTTGAAAATTAGAAACTATTTTTCTTCCTATTACAGTTTGTTTTTCAGTTGATCTACTTCTGCCTTTAACACTTATATTCACTTGGGAATTGCAGAGAAGTGACTTGAAGTAAATTGAAAAATAGAGCTCCACCTTTTATGGAAACTGAGACAAAAAGCAAAGGCTTTAGTAAGCATAAGATTTGCCCTCGGTTACACTGCTTAAATAAAAGAAGAAATGGTACTATAGATTTCTAACAAGTGATATTTTGACTGTACAATAATTCAGAAACAAGAATGGATTATATTTTAAAGTCACTCTTGGTAATATTGTAGATGAAAGTTATTTGTAATGGACATCTGTGCTACATGAATTTGATTGTTACAAGTTAATTGTGTACTGCTCTTTTCTTGTCAGCTACTGCAGATCATGAATGAATAAGTAAATGATGCTTTCCTCATGTCAATGATGTAAAAATAGATATATTATCTGTTATTGGTTCTGACATCTTAAAAACCCTCTCAAATACTGGTTTTAGACTAGCTTGAACTGCCTTATTATGTAAAGAGTTTTGCTCAAGTGTTGTATATAGTACCTTTACATCTCAAAATTATTTCAATCATTGTGATTTAGACCATGAAGCTAAAAAGAGAGGGGAGGATAATTCAGCAAAACAAATAACCCTTCAACTATCTCATCAGCTTTTTAAATTTTAGATGAAACAAGGTGGTGAAATGTACCTATAACACCTTTGAGGAAACAATTAAAGGTTACAAAGGAGAACGTATTCTTGTCATCCATCAATATTACTTTGAATGTATTTTTTACCATTTTAGAGAAAGACCATCAGAATCAAAAGTTTCCTGCATACTATCATTGCAACTCAGAGAAAGGAGTATTCTGTGATTCCTGGTGTTTGGAAACTGGCAAGATAGTGGAGAGTGACATGAACCTTGGCTAGAAAGTAAGTTACATGAAGGCAATGTCACAGTCTCTCTTATCTCTCTCTTCCTCTCTCCTTTTCTTCTTCTTTTCCTCCTTTTCTTTTCCATATTTTTATATTAACAGCACTTAGAATAATAGGACTATTTATGAATTATGCTTTGGTTCTTTCCCTCTGCTATTCTTCCTTAAGCCCTCACCACTTAATCTCTTTACTTTTCTCCATGTGGAGGCTCGGGGTAGATGCTGAGACTCCCACACGAGTGCATATTTCTTCTAAATCTTTTTTTTATGTGTGAACTGCTCCAGCCTTTTTTGTGATCCCAATTTCCAATAAATAAACCTTAGAATTTATGATTTCTCTCTAAATAATTTCAACAGATCATAATTTATCCTTCTCAAGTCTGATTTTATAAATTATTTGTTAAAAATAGGATAATGACCTAAAATTAGGGTTCACAAGTCCCTCTAGAGACCCTTCTAGATTCTCCAAATCCTTCATCAGTAGATTTGGTAAGCTCTCCCATTCCAAGCCTGGTTCAATAGGGGAGGAAGTTTCTTTTTCTCTGCTGGGGCATTTTTAGTTTTGCATTCTACATATGTCTTGTTCTGGGTGTTTCCTTGCCTAACCACCTAGTATATTTCTCTCTTGACTTCTCCTTCCTCTGGATATAAATGTGTTCAAGTCTTTTGACTGCACATTTTCCTGCCATGTTGTAAGGTGTTTATTCACTGTTAGTTGTAAGATCTCTTTTAAGCTCTAGTCCTTTACTATCTCTTAATCTTCTCTGATATCTGATGTGAGGGGGATTTTGTGATGTTAGTTTTCCTGCTTTGCTTTTCACGTGTGTGTGTGTGTGTGTGTGTGTGTGTGTGTGTGTTTCCTTACCTGCAGCTTCTTCCCCAGAGATGTAAAGGTTATTTTTTTCCCATATCCCCACCACCTCTCCTCCTTTCTAGCAGGAATAAGGGGGAGAATCACTTTCCAGCCTGGGTCTTTCAGCTAACTTTCCCTCTGAACCCTAACTCTCCATGAAATAAACCTTATAATTCATGATTCACCATTTTCAGAGTCCAGGTTTTCAATTCCTTGCCATCTCAGAAAAGAACCCAGAAGTTGGGGACCACATTTCTGAGATCTCCTGAAACTTCATGGAATTTAATTCCTCCCTGGACCCAAAATCCTGCATCACAAAGGACGGTGGGATGTTCACCTAGAAAAGCTATGGGCTTAAGGTGGATTCTGGTATTACATCATCATGCCAGCAGGCAGAAAGCAGAGAGAGAAGACCACATATGAGGCCCAGGCACAACACCTCAAGAACCAAACTGTCATGTTGTCTCCTCCATGATGCACTCTACCATCTGGATCTGAAAGATGAATTACAACCTTTCCTTCTATAAGCTGCTTCATGGCAGGTATTTTGTCACACCAAAAGGAAAGTAATTATATGCATGTATGCATGTGTGTACATGTGCATATATATGTGTGATGCATATGTATATATCATAATTATATAGTATTTCTCAGTTGCAATATAACATTCTGCAACATTCTTAAATACTAAGGCATAGCGCAGTGCTTGTCAGCTAATGTGAGCACAGGGAATACTTACTAGATATGAATATAAACTGAGAAAGTTATGTGTGTGTGTGTGTGTGTGTGTGTGTGTGTGTTTGATAGAAACTTCATTAATATGCCAATTTCAAAACATTTCTAGAAAATTGCAACAAAGATGTAAAGCTATGTCATTGTTAATTCTAAACAAATACAAAGTGGACCATCCACTTGGCTTATGGAATACCATCATGTTGTATTATTACTGCCTCTAACTTTGATTCCTTACCAATGATGGATTATGAAAGTATAAAGAATACTTTGCCTTGAGTCTTGGAATTAGTTGCTTGATACATTATGGTATAATGCCTGAAATTACTTTATGGCTCCAAAATGCATCAGTGTAAAACCTGTTATTTAGTTACTCTTACAGGAAAAGCTTTGTGAAAAGATTGTATCAAAAACAACTTTATCTTACTGTGATTTTTGTCAATATCAATAGATTTCCTAAATACTCATATACATTCTGATTTAAAAGCATATGTTCTTAAAATGAGAAATCAAAATGAAAGATAACTATTGAATATACAGGGATTTAATCTTAGATTTACTGCTGAGTCCACAGAAATATAAAAATGCCACTTAAAAGTTCAGGAACTATCTCATAAGAAAGAAATATTTTTTCTTAATAGTTTATATTTTAGACATTTTTTCATAGCGAATTAAATTGCATTCGTCATTTGTAAAAAAAAAATTACCAAAATTCATTAGCCAAAATTAGTTTCATGTAATTACATAGAATTTCCCTATCCCTCAATAAAATGAACAATAAAAAGTATAAGTAAAAAATGGAAAAATAAACAAAAATAAATGATACTTCTCTTTCTCTTATGTCTGTCTCCCTTACACATGAGTTCACTGAAAGAAAATATGTAAAATGCAAATTTGCCTATGTCTTTGCTTTGACTTAGTAAAATGTGAGTGAAACACATTACTATGTTTATATAGTTCTAGGAAAATATAAATCAATTGATATTTAAGTTCCTTTCTATTTTCAGAATATCTGATCTGAGAAAAAAGCCATGATGTCTATTTAGGTGACAATGTCCTATGTCTTTTGTTAAATGTAAAATAAAATTTTATTTCTTGTTTGATGATGCAAACATTTATATTGAGAACACACATGTTTTATACTTCTCTATTTTCTTTCATTTATTTCACAACACATTTATTCAGAGAGTTCTGTAGTCTAATCGCCATTGTAAAATGTATGAAAAAAATCCCATGTAGGGATGGAGAGATAGCTTATTGGTTAAGGGGCTTTCCTTCAGAGCCTAATGACTAGTGTTAAAATTAACTTCCCCAGTACCCACATAAAGCCAGATGCACAAAGTAGCTCATGCATCTGGAGTCTGTTTAAAGTGGCTGGAGGTCCTGGTGTGACCATTCTCTCTGTCTCTCTTTCTCTCTCTCTGCTTACAAATAAATGAATTAAAAATACAAAAAAAAATACATCTAAACAATCATTTTGTTTGGGGAAAGAGATCATGTGCACTGTAGACAAATATGAGAGTGAAGGCTTCAGCAAGATCATATGGAAGCATGAAAAAAAGTTACCTCAGTGCAATCCCAGTTGTTATCCTGGGAAGAAGATCATAAAGGCAATTTTTGATGGCTGTCCAGGATACTCAAGCAAGGCAAGATCAATGACACATGCCAAATAGTGCCCAGCATTTGTTGACCAAAAGATATTTTGAGTTATGTAAACAAACAAGTTAATACTGACAAATTTCTTAAAACTTCCTTATAAATGCCCAAATATCTTCAGTTATATATTGACTTAGAATATTTTCTGGAGTGAGATTTTTCTCTTGTATATGTCTGTTCAAAAATAAAGCCCACCATTGACTTTATGATCTAAGAAAATAGTTCACATTTTATAACAGTCCAATGTATAATTTATAATTTTAAAGAAAAAGCAGTTAAGATTATTTTCTAAGTCAAGGGATTGTTTAAGTTTCATCACAAATCCTAAGATCTTTGACAAAATATATAATGATACTTGTCTGTATCACTGTAGTGCATTTTTAAAGCTTACATAAATAATGCTGCTAGTTGATTCTTAATTATGACTTTTGGCATGGCCATCATCAAGGTCCCTGCCAATATAAAACCATTTAATTCCTAACTAAAAATAGCTCTGACTAAATTGAAATTGACAGACAATGAACACTGGTTGGGCAAGTTTATAGAATACCATGCTCCAATTTTATTAATGTATATCATGCTCCAGTTGATAGATTATTTGTGAAGCCAGGAATGTTTCCAATTTCTGTAACTGGTGCCAAGGTCTGTAATTTAGTCAGCAAAAGGGAGACAGAAGACACCTGTAGGAGACATCAAAATAATGGTGAACCCTGAGTTCAAGAGTAGAACTGATCCAAGGGAAATGGTTACCAGCGAGTGAGTATCCTTAAGCTTCCTTCATCCTAATTCTAGGCATCATCATTAAAATAAAAATATACAAAATATTACAGACTAATTCAAATATTATGCTTAAATAGGGAGGAGATAGGAGAACTGGTATCAGCAAACATTGCATGACATTCTTCCTACCATTTGCTTTATTTACCAGAGGGTTTGTTCTAGTTATAGCATTTCTTTTTTTTCTGATCTAGAAATGTTAACATATCAGTATATCTATGTACTTATGTTCATTAAAATGCCTACATCAATAAATATGAGAAAACTGATTAACAGTGAACAAAAAAGCAATTTTAATTTTATTCAATAAAACAGCCAGAGGTAGGTGGATTCAGAGATAGGTCATAGATCAATAACATTGTCAAACTGTTATTTTCTCATATTAATTATATTCTTCCTTGAGTACAGGACAACTATATCAAATCCAGGTCAGGGATAGCCTTTAGACACCCATCACAACACACAAATGCCTACGAAATGAGTAGCACTTTAAATTCATATATATTTATTTATTACTTGGATAAACTTTTAGGCAATTCTGGAGTTCAATAATATACATCATCATATATTAAGCAATAATGTATGTCTATATCATTTTTTTCTGAGGTAGGGTCTCTCTCTAGCCCAGGCTGACCTGGAATTCACTATGTGTTTTCAGGGTGGTCTCAAATTCACTATGATCCTCCTATCTCTGCCTCCCAAGTGCTGGGACTAAAAGCATGTGCCACCATGCCCTGCTCTACATCATCATCATTATTATTATTATTATTTTGGAGAGAGACAGAGAGAGAGAGAGAGAGAGAGAGAGAGAGGAAGACAGAGATGGGCATGGCAGCAGTCTCTCAGCTGCTGTGAACAAAATCCAGATGCCTCCGCCCCCTTGTGGTCAAGTGCGGCATTGCACCCTTGAGTCACTTTGCATCTGGCTAAACATGGGACCTGGAGATTGGAACCAGCGTTCTTAGGTTTAGGAGGCAGGCGCCTTAACTACTAAGCCATCTCTCCAGCCCTACATCATTATTTTTAATTGGGGAGAATTTAATGAATAAAAGAAGAATATTCTCATGTATAGCAAAGAACCTTTATTTATCATTCAGTGAAATCAAATATCTCTGCTAGTTCAAGCCAACAAACAGTGAAACATTGGAATAAGAATAATATAGCTCATATCTACTATAAAATTAATGTCAATATGTGCTTAAGAAATGACTTTATTTCCCTATGACGGGTTTTAGTGAAGCTGTTTTTACATAGTCTACTCTTTGTAGATACTTTGCATTATACTCAGACATAGATCTATGTCACTTTATCATTTCTATAAATATTTATTTATAGGCTAACAACCATCTGTAAAATCTTAGTTAAAATCCACTCAAACTACAAAACATTCAGTGATTAAAGTTTTATCACATCTTTCCAATGTTCATTAGAGTGAATGTCAACCATGACTCTCATCTCACAGTAATACTCAATGAAGGATAAAGCGTTCTAGTCACATTTTATGCAGATAAGAAGAGCCAATATAGCTGTTGTATTACGAAGGAATGATCCAATATAATATATCTAACTCAGAAGAGAGCAGTGATTATGAATTTGTGCTGTGGATAGACTCACTTTGAACTATACCAGCAATATGTTTCTGGGAAAATTACTTAATTTTACCGTGTCACAGTCTCCTCTTCAGATAATTGGCAATAAATCCTCGTAATATTTTGTGTATGTTCCAGGACTTGACAGACATGAGATTTTTCACACCGAGTCTGGCATTGTGCAGGACCATTGTCATTCTTAGCCATTACTCATTGGCTCATTAGCCATTGCCTTTTTTTTTTTTTTTAGTGTCTATCTCAGTTCTTTCTCTTTTTTATTAGTTATGCACATAATGTGAATACATTCATGTTGGTGCCATCAATAGCTTCCTCCCTGTCCTCCCCCTCTGAAGGGACCCTTCTCATTGGAGAATGTAGGTCATGCATTGTGGGGGTAGCCATCAGTTATGGGGAAGAGGCAATGTTTCTGTGTGTAATGACTCAATTTGTGGTTCTAACAATCTTTCTAGCCCCTCTCCTGTGAATTTCCATGAGCCATGTTGGGATTGTTTTAGGACTACTTCGATGATGTGGTCTTGGGAGCCTCTGTGTCTCTGGATATCTGGTTTAGTAGGAGTTGAGTGTTCTCTGTGCCTTTCTCCTTCACCCTTGTGTTGATATCATGCTCACCAAGAAAGTAGCACTTCTGTTCTGTAATAAATATATAAAGAAATAAATACATAAATAAATAAACAAAATATTTAAAAATATTGTCTCCTAAAGTTTTAATTCTATTTCTATTATTATCATTCCAGTATAATCAGTATCTTCCCATTTACAGCTAACACCCAGTATAAGGATTTCTTTTCTTATATATTGATTTCATGCTGTATTTCCCTTACCCACTAGAATGTTGCCCCCATATCTTATCCTTTTAAGAAATAGTTTCACATTAAAGCTTTAATTTAGCATGTTTCACTGTTTATATTGTCTTCACCAAAATTAGTTTACCTTTTAAACCTGTGTTTATTTTCATGATTTCTTCTGAATTTTTTTCTTTTTTTTTTTTTTTTTTAGTTTTTTTTGAGAGAGAGACAGAGAGGAGAGGGAAGTCAGACAGAGATGGGCACGCCAGCAGTCACTCAGCTACTGTGAACGAAATCCAGATGTGTGCACCCCCTTGTGGTCAAGTGCAGCATTGCGCCCTTGTGTCACTTTGCATCTGGCTAAAGTGGGACCTGGAGATTGGAACCACTGGAGACTGGAACCAGCGTTCTTAGTCTTAGGAGCCAGGCGCCTTAACCGCTAAGCCATCTCTCCAGCCCCCTTGATTTTTTTTTTTTTTTGAGGTAGATTTTATTCTAGCCAGACACCATTGGTGAGTTTTAATGAGAGATCTCTGCCAATGTTTAGGTGAATAATCTAAATAACCTCATAAAGTTAGAAATTTCTTGTTGCAGAAAGTAGCTTTGTCTGATGAGTCACCAGAGCCTGGCAACTGCTATCTATCTCTTTGAATTGCTTCAGTCTTATTGATCTAATTTGTTGTAAAACTACCAAAGGTGAAGGGAAAATTAGCCATCAGTGCCCTGTGGAAATGTCTTCCCTTGCTGAGGAGACATTTTAGGAGTCTGTGGTTTTGGTCATGGGTCATTATTCAAAGTCTGACTTATCTTCTTAACTTCTGCTCTCATCATACGAATTTTTTTCTTCATATCTCTAATTTATTTTTGTTTGTGTATTGATATTAGAAACATCAAGTGCCATACTTTATGTCAAAGAGATGTTTGGGTCACTCTGGACATCATGAAAGGGAAGCTATTCCATTTTTGCAGTGGGAAAGATCTAATTCAAACACCAGGTGCAAGTTTTCAGGTGGCTCAACTGTGTAAAATTCAACATCAATTTCTACTTTTCAAATAGTACTTGTGTTACCCAATTCTAGGATGAGCATAATTAAGCAGACAGATGTTTTAAATGCTTAACATATTACTAACATATAATAAATAAAAACAAATAAGGCCCTCATTATTAATGTTAATTTTTTCTGTTGTTTCTTAGATAATCAAGGCCAGTGAGGCATTTGTGTGTAGAGATGTTATGTGGATGAGATTTTATAGTACTATTAAGAACAATGAGAAAATATAAAAACAAGAAATTATTTTAAAAATTATAGGAAAAGTTTTAAGAGAGAACAGTGACATATAGCAATAAGGACAGTATGCTTGGAATTTAATAATTACACTGTAGACTGAATTTTGAAGGATACGCACATATATGTGTTTTGTCTTTAATAAGCTAGAAATGTCTCTGTTTTCACTGCCATCTTTGTGAAAAATACTGAGAAATTGAGTGAGCTTTAGTTCACATTTTTATTTAACATATATACAGATCTTAATAGTGTCTCAGATCTTGTAACTGATTTCTTCCTCTACCAAATAGATGCAAAGAAAATAGTACTGTTTATTACTTATGGTAGATTCATGAGAAATAAACAGCCACTCATTTTGATCCTATAGCAATTATTATACTATTTGTAAAAGGTTCTACCACAGAGGGCTCAATCTTCTAGATTCATTAATATGGGACTTGTGGGGTGTCCTTGGGAACAACAGAACCTTATCTCGGCTCTTAGGAGGGCAGTGACTCAGGAGATGAGGGACACTCAGTAGTCTTACAGAGCTTCCACTGTGTCAGTAGCCTGTTATGGTTCTTGTCTTAAAAATTCAAAGAATGGAATTCACAGACCACAGAAGGGTGAGATATAGAATTCAGAAGAAGTTTATTAGTTCTTAGTTATTAGTTCCGTGGGACAGGAGAGACTCTCCAGGGAGAAGGAGAACTCATCAGGTGACTTTGGTTAGGCTTTTGAATAGAAAGTAGAATTCCTGTAGGGAAGAAAGACCTGTTTTAGCAGGTCTCTAGAGGTAGGACACATGGAAAGGAAGCAATATTCCCAGAAATCATAAGGTTGAACTAGAAAGGCTATAAGTTGAATCTAGAAATCTTTCCTGGAGGATATAAATTCCAGAGAAGAAAGAGAAAATGGAAAATCTTAGTTTTCCTTGGCAGGTTTAATGGCATTTACTGCCTTTTGTCAAGGGAAAAGCTACTTATTTGGTGGCCTTATCACCCTAATCTATCTCCTATCATCATGAATATTGTTTTTTTAAAAATAATGTCATGATTTATTTTATCCCATGTTATGATGTTTTAAAGAATGGTTTCTGAAGTTAATCACTTCATGTCCTATTAAGTAAACTACTCATCCTACTTAGCTATCAATCATGAATAAAATAAGAATTATAGAGGAACCATTATAGCATGGATTCTTAGTGAAGATCAAAACAAAATTATACATAAATTGCCTCACACTCAGTAGGGAAATATTTCTTAACAATATGATTATCACTTTAATAACCCACACAGTTCTTTCATGCTTTTCATTTGGTTGATTTCAAAGATAATTCTTTGAAGCAAATAAAACTCATATCTCTATTCACAGAAGGGCATCTGAGGTTAAAAAGTTTCTTATTCTTATTTTTTGAAGAGTCAGAACCAAGAATTGACCTGTTCATAATAATCATAAATCCATCATTTTAAATTTTTATATAAACTTGTTATGTCTATAATGTGTGTAGTTTTATTTGTGACCCATAAATATTGAGTTAATCATCAGCAAGTCTAATAATAGAAAAAGATGAAGTAGAAGAATGGAATAAAAGAGTGGGCTCTCACTGGTTCCAGACTTCTCAGCTTCAAATCTTAGTTACTTCCACAATAAGATCTTCAGCCTTTCTGTGCTATAATTTGTTTCCTTTCCAATGATGGAAAATAATAATTCTTATCCTACCTAATGCTATAATTAATACACGAGTTAACTTATGTAAATTTGTAGAGGTTTAGAACACAACAAATACCTCCAAAATGCTAAAAAGTTAAACTAGATAAGATCAAGTTCAATTTGAGTGGTACAGGGATAATCATGAGAAAATATAAGGCAAATCTTCCTTTAAAGGTATTTCCTCAAAATCTCCAGCCAGCATTACTAAAAATGTTAAGTTCATTAGACAAGAAATTATGAGAAACTATCATTGGCATGGTTGTACGATAACTAACTGGCTTCCTAAATGAATCCTGACATAGAACAGGGCATTAATTAAAAAGTAATGAAGGTGGGAATGGAGAGATGGCTCAGAAAGTAAAGCACTTGCTTAAAAAACCCTATGGACCTGGGTTTGATTCGCCAAAGCCCACATAAAGCCAGATGCACAAGGTGCTGCATGCATCTGGAGTTTGTTTGCAGAGCCTGGAGGCCCTGGCATGCCCATGCTCTCTGTTTTTCTTCATTCTATTTTGCTCTGCTTGAAAATAAATAAATAAATAAAATAAAAATAAAATATTTTAAAAAGTAAGAAAACCTAAATAAAGTTTTGATGTGCATTAAACAAATTATTTCACACTAGAAAGACCCTCCCTCCTTCCCTTCTTTTCTTTCTTCCTTCCTTCTCCATCTCCCCTGCACTGGGACTACAGGCACTCCAGATCACATGTAAGTCAGACACACAGAGAGGAGGCAAGTGCAAGGTCGCACATGCCCACTAGGTGATGCAAGCATCTTGAATTTGAGCATAGTGCCTGAGGTCCTGGCTTGCCAATTCTTTCTCTCTCACTCTCTCTCTAGCTGTCTCTAAAAATAAAAAGAAATGTTTTAATTGAACCAAGTCATGAAATATCTAGTAATAGGATAAGTATTTCAATACTATAGCTTCTTCAGCATGAAAATCATTTGTCACTTAGGTTGAAAAAAAAAAAAAAAAGCACAGTGTGCGTGTACCGTTGAAACTAGACTATTGAAACCAAGATACTATCAGGACTGGGATAGTTGCTAACATGATATTTCCGTAGCTTGAGCACAGTATTATACCAGATGATGCTAAATTAATGTTTTAAAGATGGACAGAGTACTTCATGTGAGCTCATAGAAATTCAGAGTAAAATTGCCAAATAATAAAGTGTAAAGGGCTGTACCTATAGCTCAGTGGTAGAGCACTTGCACAGCATATACGTGGCCTAGAAGGAAGGAAGGAAAATATAATTTTATATATTTACTTTTATGAAGAAAACACATATAAAGAATATGTAGCTTAGCTTACAAAGCTTAGCTACAACAATTAAAGAAGTATTGGTATCATTCCTTGGTGATGAAACTCCATGAGATGTAATCATATCTCAGTTTCATGGTTTCAAGAAGGTTTGTCTTCTTGGTACTTTAGTTTCTTGTTTTGAAAACTTAAGATGAAGCATTAGGTGGAATAAAAGCCTTTGTGAGCCAGTGTGAGAAAGCATTGTTATCTGAATGGATTCCTGGGAAAAGTAAGATGGTTTCTTTATCACAGAGATGTTCATGTTTAACTGTTCACATATACACGCTTCTAAAAATCCGTGTCTACAATGCTCGCAGTGCCTTCATAAACATCAATATTTATATTAATCTATCCAGTTAAAACTGGATAGAAATATTTTATCTCAGAGGAAATCAGATACATGATGAACATTGTATGAAGCAACAAGTGCCTAAAGGAGCCTTTGTGGTTATAGGGATAGGAGATTCAAAATTCCAGGTGATGGGAGTCTCTAAGTTTCAAATTTACTTAATAACAAGTGTTGCTATGACATATTGTATGTTGCAGTATTGTTTTAAGCCTTCATTTTCAGGTCTTCTACATGCATAATTTTCTTGACAGGCTGAAAGATGCCTCACCTCTTATGAGGGTATGTCACAATGACAGATGTTCTTTAATGTCTCAGCTGGAACAGTAGTTAAAAGTCCCTAAAAAAGTAAATGGCATATATTCAATTAAGTCAAAGAAATAGCAAAGATAATCATTGTTTAGTTGTTTTTCAATTAGATTATTTTATTACATTGAGACTCTAAAAAGGATTTCACAAGCTCTCAGGATTGTGCCTGTTAGTAATAAGGCCATAAACATGATTCTTAATTCTACCTGTGAGAGTATTGCTACGCACAGGGTGAGCATTTCTTTGATGCCAATAGCCAGGTTCTGGGATTACACCACTTGTTCCCTAAATGCTGCTCAAGAAGTAAAGGGAAGATTATCTTTGGTGGTGAATCAAGATACATATGAGGCAGAACTTCTTGTTCTGGTTGAAGATATCTGGGAAAACCCACAATCTCTGTATGGATTTTACTTTTGCATTAGCAGAAGATTGTTGTGTGGACCTTGTTTGTTCTCTTAGTTTCACTTTTTACAACTCCTGCCAAATTTCCAAGTTTTGATTGCGGTGGTTTTGAGGGGTCTCTTGATTTCAAAATCATATTTTTTCTGCCATCTCTCCATCTCTCCTTCCTTCCTCCCCTCCTTCCTTCTTTATCCTTCTCCACCTTTCCTTCTTTCCTTCCTTCCTTCCTTCCCCTTCCTTCCTCCCTTCCTTCCTCCCTCCCTCCCTCCCTCCCTTCCTTCCTTCCTTCCTTCCTTCCTTCCTTCTTCTCCTCCCCATCCATCTTTCCTCTCCTCCCCCTCCTCCCTCCCCTCCCTCCCCTCCTCCCTCCCTCCCTCCCTCCCTCCCTCCCTCCCTTCCTTCCTTCCTTCCTTCCTTCCTTCCTTCCTTCCTTCCTTCCTTTTCCATCTCCCCTGCACTGGGACTGTAAGCACTAACCTTCAGGCTCAGCATTCTTACATGTGTATTGGTGATTGAATTCTGTTCTTTATGCTTTCAAGGCAATAACTTTACTAACTGAGGTCAATAAATTATTTTTTCTACTTTAGAAAACAGAAAAGCATTATTTCCTAACATTGAAAAAAAATGTGCACTTGGATTAGGCTTTTGGGTACACATTGTGTGCATATGTATGTACAGAAATGATTCAGGAGGCAATATTACTAAAAACTAAGCCAAATGAAAAAACGTTCAAATCATAATTGACAGCACAAATTGAGCAATGAATAAGCACATACTCATATAATTGAAAATTGTGCATTATTGAAAATGAATGAAATGTTTATCAGTGTACTCAGATATTAACCATTCCAACCTGCTCAGAAACATGTCAATTATAGAAGAATATAAAATGTTAAGACAAGTTCTAAGCAGTTTTAAAATGCACTCTATTAAACACTTTATATTTATGGATAAATTTTCTCAATGAAAATGAAAAGAAGGAAGGCAACTACAAAGATTTAACTAAAATTTACTGAAAAAGAAAATGTTCTAGGAATTCTGTGATTTACAAGATATTTCACATAGTAACATTCTTTTATTTTGCTTAAGGTGAGTATTTGGTTGTAACTCTTTCCATCATTTATTAAATATTAATATATATTCAGCCTATAGTTTCTAGTCAGGAGAGTAAAGAAAATTGAGTGTCATCCCTACCTAGACAACATAGCCACATCTTTCCATGTAAGTTATAATATACATTGCATATATATATATATATATATATATATATATATATATATATATATATATAGAGAGAGAGAGAGAGAGAGAGAAGAGAGAGAGAGAGAGAGAGAGGGAGAGAGAGAGAGAGACTTTGTTAAGAGTGGTTCTCACTCTAGTTTAAGCTAACCAGGAATTCATTCTGTAGTCTAGGCTGGTCTTTAACTCATGTTCATCTTCCTACCTTGCCTCCCGAGTGCTGGAATTAAAGGCATGAGCCATCATATCCAGCATTATCCTTTCCCATATTAAAAAAAAAGGGCTGGAGAGCTGGATTAGCGGTTAAGGCCCCTGCCTGCTAAGCCTAAGAACCCGGTTCCAACCTCCAGGTCCCACGTTTGGCCAGATGCAAAGTGACACAAGGGCGCAATGCTGCACTTGCCCACAAGGGGCGCACACATCTGGATTTCGTTCACAGCAGCTGAGAGACTGCTGGCGCACCCATCTCTATCTGTCTCCTTCTTCCTCTCTGTCTGGCTCTCTCTGTGTCTCTCTCCAAATAATAAATAAATAAAATAATTAAAAAAATAAAAAACAAATTAAAGGAAAATAAATCTTTAATATGCATTTGATTGATGATACCTAGCTTGTAAACAGGTTTTAAAATGTATATTTCAGAAATCAAGTAACAATGGTCTTGTGCTTAGTGGGACTGTTGTAGTTAATGGTTAAGCTAATACAGTTAACAGCTCAGTAGCATCTCCTCAATAATAATTAATAGGCTTAGCTATTGCAAAACATTGAAAATTGCAGCCATTGCTTTCTAAATTGTTGTTTGTTTATCTTCGTGGAGCACTAATCTCCCAGTATTATTTATTTATTTAGTCTTCCCAAACCACTTATTTTTGAACACACTTTTGCATTGCAAGGACATTTTCTACTGCAGTTTTTGATCATAACTAAATGTCCTTCACAAGAATTATGCTTGCCCTTCCCTTTGTGATGGCCACAACATACTTTCTGCATTTCATCAAGAACATAGTTATTTTGGGCAACCCAGGTTCTGCATCAACTCCTTCAGAACAGCCAAAGATGCCTGTAAAGTTTGTTTTCTTTTGATTCTGTGTGCAATGCTGTGCAGGCTGCTGGTGTAATCTAAAATTTATGATTAGCATTTTCATAGTAAATAATGTCATAAATGTTCCCGAAATAATTTTATATTAATGTATTTTATTAATGTAGTAGCATGTAAAGAGTTAGGTTTCATTATGGTGTTTTCAAAACATTTTTGTTTTCCATACCCCTTCATACTCAACTTGTGCTCTTGCCAAACATAGCTTCTTTTCTGCTTTCATACTGTTTCCTTTTGAACTTTTCCTCCGTCTCAGCAGCTAAGCCTATCTGAACTCATATCCCATACACAGCCTCACCTCCCCATATTACATATCTATAAACGTTGAAAGTCAAGATGCACAAATGAGACATGTGATTTTTTTCTTTTGGGGTCCTGGGTTTTTTCGCTTAGTATATATATATTTTCTATGTCCATCCATTTTATTGCAAACTTCCTAAACTTAATTTTTCTTTACAGTTGAGTAAAACTCCATTGTGTGAATGTACTATAATTTCATTATCCACTAATCAGTTGATATACATTTAGGTTGATTCTGCTTCCTCCTTATTGTGAATAGAGAAGCATGGACATGGATGTGCAAGTGTCTCTGTGGTAGATATGAAGTCCTTTGGGTATTTGCCCAGGAATTGGATAGATGGGTTATGTGATAGTTCAAGTACTAGCTTTTTGAGAATTCTCCACACTGATTTCTATACTGGCTTTGACAGTTTCTCTCCCACCAAGAGTGAATAAGTGTTTCCCTTTCCCCAAAATATCACCAGCATTTATTTTCACTAGTCTCCTTAAAGATGCTGGAGAAATAGCTGGGAAAGATCTTCTCACATTCTGTAGGCTTCCTATGCTCTCTGCTGATAGTTTCCTTGGTAGTGGAGACATTTTTGTTTTATGTAGTCCCTTTTGTTGATTCTTGTAACTATTTTCCATCCTGTTAGAGTCCTGTTCAGAAAGTTCTTACATACAACTATAACTTACTGTGTATTTCCTATGTTTCTCTCTGGTATTTTCAGCATTTCTGGCTTTATATAGAGGTCTTTGATTAATCTGAATTGCCTTTTGTGCAGGGTAAAAGATGTGGGTCTAATTTCATTTTTCTGTGGGTATATATTCAGTGTTACCAGCACTATCTGTTGCATATTTCATCGTTTTCCAGAGTTAGTTTTTGGTGTCTTTGTCAAAATTAGATAGTCATTTTCTGCATGAGTTTATTTCTGGATCCTCATGTTTATTCCATTGGTCTGTATGTATCTTTTTGTTTCAATATCATGGTGTCTTTGTCAACATGGCTCTACAGTGTAATTTTAGACCAGGAATTGTGATATCCACAGTAGGGTTCTTTCTAATTAGGTTTGCTTTGGTGATGCATAGTCTTTTGTGTTTCCACAAGAATTTTTGTCTTTTTTTGTGTGAGTGTAGTATGCTATATGTTGTGTATGTGGGTGATGTGTTGTGTGTTGTATATGCATGTGTATATATACTTGCAAGCCCCATGTGATCACCTATTGTGGGGAAACTAACCTGCAGTGGCTAGAGCTGAATGCCATGTGTCTAACTCCATTGTTCATCACCTGAGTCTTATTTGAGCCAGAGTCCCTTACCAATATCAGAGTTTGCTGGTTTTTATGAGCTTGTGTGAGGGTCTCTTGGGCCCAAGGGTAGGGAGGGCCAGTCTCCATCACCAGAGTTGGTTCCTGACAACAAGGAAAGCTGCAATCCCCACATGGTCTCTGGCCATGTCCAACAGCCCAGGCCTGCTTCCTTACAGTCCCAGCCCATGTTTAGCAATGCCCATCATATTCTTAAGCAATATAAGTCTAGTTCTGTATGGATTGAGAATATTCAACAAATACAAATGCCTTGAACTCCTTATAAACTTCTAGACTATGTACTTTTAAAAAAAAAATTTGTTTAATTTTATTTATTTGAAAGAGACAGACAGAAAAAGGAAAAGGCAGAGAGAGAGAATGAGCGCACCAGGGCCTCTAGCAACTGCAAACCAACTCCAGATGCATGTGCCACATTGTGCATCTGGCTTATGTGGGTACTGGGGAATCAAGCCTCAAACCAGAGTCCTTAGGCTTCTCAGGTAAGTGTATAACTGCTAAGCCATCTCTCCAGCCCCTATAGTATGTACTTTTTTAGAGAGATGTTAATAGAAATACTAAAATTTATGTTCAAAAGTATTAATAACTATATGTCTAAAAACTATGGAAAACATTTGCATTTTTTCTCATTCCCATAACTTGTTTCTTAAGCAATTTATTTTCTAGGCTACAACAACTGAATATAAGCCAGGCGTGGTGGTGCACACCTTTAATCCCAGCACTTGGGAGGCAGAGGTAGGAGGATCACCGTGCGTTCAAGGCAACCCTGAGAAAACAGTGAATTCCAGGTCAGCCTGGACTAGAGTGAGACCCTACCTTGAAAAACCAAACAACAACAACAACAACAACAACAAAACAACTGTATATAGGTAAAAATTGCCTACCTTTGTTTTAGTACTAGAATCTTTTTAAAAGCATATGCAAATTATTAATCCCCAATGGTACAAATTTTGATGTCATAACACAAGATGTATGACTATAATGCAGAAAGTATAGATTTACCATACTCTCATCCACTGTTGGTGGAAAAGTAAGATGGTATAACCACTATGGAAAGCAACATGGAAGCTCCTGAAAAGACTGACTATAGAGTTACCAACAGACCCAGTTATTCCCTACTGGGCATTTACTCTTAAAGCTCCATGCCTCATTTCCAAGATATTTGCTCAACAATGTTTATAGCTGCTCAATTCATTATAAAACTAAGAACTGTAATCAACCCAGATGTCCATTATTGGACGAATGGATCACCAAGTTGTGGTATATCGACCGGATGGAATTCTACCCAGCAATAAGAAAAAAATGACATGATTAAATTTATAGAAAAATGGTCACACTTGGAACAGATCATTCTCAGCAAACTCATCCAATCACAAAAAGACAATCATGCATGGTCTCACTCATATGTGGCTCCTAACCTGGATCAGCCTGAGATGATGACATACCTAATAGGCATCTTGAGGAATGGACAATACAGAGGGTGCGGATGGAGGAGAGGGAAGGGGGGGGGGCATAAAAATGGACCCAAATGGAACTGATACCATAAGATACTATATCCTAAAAGACAGACTAAAAGGTTGAACCTTCATTGGTTTCTTAGAGGGAACACCTGAATCAAAGGGCCCTGGAGAGGGTATGATGAAGACTAACTTTAATTTTCTCCTGTTTCTCTCTCTCTCTCTCTCGGTCTCTCTCTCTCTTTTCTGTCTTTCTCTTATATATTACTTATCTTTTTCTTCCTTTTTTTCCCTTGGCACTGGCATGTAACTCCCAGTACCAGAATGCGGTTAACATCCACAGTGATCTGTTGATCAGCAATACCTACAAGATTTCCCAAAGGGGGCTGGAGAGATGGCTTAGTGTTGAAGGCGACTGGCTCCTAAGCCTAAGAATGCTGGTTCCAATTTCCAGGTCCCACGTTTAGCCAGATGCAAAGTGACGCAAACTCAGGGTGAAATGTCTCACTCATATGGCACTAACCTTGACCACAAGGGGTAGGAACATCTGGAATGGATCTGATTTCGTTCACAGCAGCTGAGAGGCTGGAATAGATGTTTGCCCAATCTCTGTCTGTCTGAACCTCTCCCTCTTTGTGTCTTTTCCAAAAAAAAAAAAAAAAAAAAAAATTCCCAAAAGAAGACAGAATTATGTCAGAGCACTTGATTACCCACCAAAGGTTAATGGTAAGACCCTACTGCTGAAGACACCATAAGCTGTTGGTATGGAAGAGAGCCAGGCTCCAGACAGTTAGCTCATCTAGTGACAGAACATGCTACATGAGCTACTGGGGGAAAATGGCCAACATTTGTCCAAGCAACTAGAGGTCTAAGCTACTCAGCAACAAACAACCTGATGTAATGCTCACCCAAGTGCAAAAGTGGCAAATACCCATGGTGGATAACCAACTGCTCTTGGATTGGTTAACAGATCTTCTCAGTGGAATGGCAGCCATAGCTCGAACTGGTAAACAAGTCAGAATCATATCCAAATAATGAGTTGCTCTCCAATATCAAGCTCCACCATTCTTGGGCTACAAGAGGGCCTACACCTATTCAACTCTCTCTAAACTAATAATGGCTATCCTATTTATCTGGTGCTGACTTTACTCTCCATTGGAGAATCTGCTTCTCTTTTTCAGATGGACACACAACCTGAGGAGAGAACCAGCCCATTGCACCTCATCAGGGTCCCTAGCTGAAACTATAGAGTAATTGGGGAAATGAGAAAGAGTGCTGCTTTCTTGGTGAACCTGGTATCAGCATAAGGGTGAAGGAGATGGACACAGAAAACACACAACTCCTACCAAACCAGAGATCCAGAGACACAGAGGCTCCCAAGAGCTCATCACTGAAGTAGACCTCAAACAAACCCAACATGACTCAGGGAGATTCATGGAAGAGGAGGCAGAAAGATTATTAGAGCCACAAGTTGGAACATTACACACAGGCATTGTTCCTTCCCCATTACTGATGGCTACCCTCACAATCCATGACCCATAATCTCCATGGGGATAACTGGCATCCCCAATGAGTAGGTTCTCTTGGGGGAGGGCAGGGATGAGGGTAAGGATGGTACCAACATGTGCTGTTTACACACTGAGTTTGTACATAACTAATAAAGAAAAAAATAAGATGAAAAAGAAAATTAAACTTGCAACTTCAGTCTCCATTAGGCAGAGCCCTACTGGAGAAGAGGCGTATCACTGGGGATAGACCTTAAGTTCATTTGTGTGGACTCCTATGGGGTATGGAGATGTGGAGAGCAGTTTTGAGCTCTGGTAGTATTTGTGGTGCTGGTTCTTCTTCAGTGATGTCTCTCTATTTGGATTGATGGAAGTGAGCCAGCTTCTTCTGGTATTGATGGTGTTTCCCCTGGAATTTGTAAACCTGAAAAATACCTTTTCCTCCCATGAAAAAATAAATCAAAAGGATTGGAAAAAAAGATTAAAAGGATATAGAAAAACATCTCTAAAATGTGATGGAATCAATAAAATGTTGACTACAGGAATACTACAGAAACTTTATTAAATATTGGGATTTTGATAAGAAATACAGATAGGATAAAAAGGATAGAATAAAGTTGCTGAAGACACTGTGTGATTGTTGGTTTCAGGATATAAATAATCAAATTGGAACTCAGCTGGTAATTTCTTCTCTACTGGCAAGCTATGTGCCTCTGCTGAGGGAGAAATGTCATCAAGAGTTTCATTCAGTGGCAAATCTTCCTGCCAGCCAACCCGCCAAGCAAGATGTACACTATCGTACATCAGTGGAATGACTCTTACATGAGTAACCAACTGGTGTTTAGATTGCATCTGAGGCCTGCTTCACTGAGGAGAATGCATGACTGGTAATGAAAACCTAGTCAAATCCTATGGCTGAAAAGGGTACTGACCCTGTGGAGGGGGGAAGCTGCCACTGTTGTTTGAGTAAATGAATATGTCGTACACAAGAAATTTCCCCCCTAAATTTTTATATTATCTTTGCGCCCATGGATTTACAATGCTCCCACCTTTGGCTAGTGCAGTTTCTTTAAGCAGGAGGTAGTATGTACAAGAGCTACTTAAAACTCATCTAAGTGCTGAAAGTAAGTGGCTATTCTTTGACCAATACTGAATGAGACAACTTTGGCATTCCCTAAAAGGCTCCAAGGAACATTGTAAAAGAAGGAGATACAAAGACATGCTGGAGACACTATCCCCCAGACATATTTCAACATAGGTGAGGGAAGATGGCAAAAAAAAAAAAAAATTAGAAGAGAAACTGGTTGGAAAGGAATTTTGTGGAATGGGGATTGGGCGAGACAAAAAATGTAATGAGTGGGTTATGATTAAATTACACTATATTCATGTATGAAAATTCTCAAACATTATTGAAGAAACTTATTGATTATCAAAATCATCAGAAAGATAACATATGTCAAACCACTTTTCAAAAAGAATAAAATTTTGAGTAAAATAGTTCTTTATAAGTATAAATATAAAATTAGTTTATTTTTTTTCTATTGTCACACACAAAATAGGAAAACATTTTTTCTGACTGAAATTAAGATAGTTTAATTAAATCCTCTCAGAATATATATGTACAAAAATTGTGGAAGTCACAACTCCCACTTTGTTTTCTCATTCACATTAATGTTCACTCTCTGCTATGATAAAATAGTGTTTATTTTCATTTCATTCATTCCCATGAACAGAGAGTTAAAAATGACATAATGATCATCTTGCATTCTGATCACTAATGTTTTTATATTTTAATATGAGCAGTTTGTATGCCTGTAAGTAATTGACATTGAAATTATTAAACTCAACCTACATATATTTATCCCAAGATCATCATAAACTCAGTCTAAGTAATTCAAAGATAGAGCTGTCATACTAACCAAATAGAAAAATAACATCAATTTAGATACATGAGGAATGTAAAATTGGAACAATAAATTCTCTAGTTAGGCAAAATCTCAAGATAATGAATAATTCTAACTGGGAAATAGGTAGTGCTCCCGAAATAAAAGTGTAACATCTTAACTTTCCGTATGAAAAAAAAAAAAAAACCTAAATTATCATATTTGGGTATCAGTATGGACATAAAAACCTATGCAAACTGAAATCATGTGTCATACAGTACTCTTCTTCTGGGATATTTAACACAGTTCAGTATTGGTTCAATCACTAGCAGAAGCAGTGAACTTCCCTTGGAAATTATAGTAGCCATGGCTTCTAAAATGGCAAGTAAATGAATCCCATTTAATTATCCTCTGGTGGATTTACTAATTGCCTTAGCAGGACATTAGTGGAAGCAAATGATTTTCCTCAATTTTGATAAGGGTAAAAAATAAATAAAAAAATTACATGGCCTAGAGGTGGCTCAGCACTTAAGAGATCTTCCTTAAGTACCATTCTTAATCCCTGCAAACAGCTTGGTGTGGCCCTACATACCTATAACACCAGTCCAGGGATTCATACAGACTAGAGAATAGCTGAAAGCTTCTGTATCAGGAAGAAACTTTGACTCAAACCAAAGGGGCAAAAGAATAATGGAGCAGCACACACAACGTTCTGCTCCAGCCACCAACGTAGGGTGAGCCTCCCTATCCTTGCAATCGCAGTTTGGAGCGAGGCTTGCTGCCAGGGCACATGCATGTGTGCACACTATATACTATACCTCACACAAAAAATTGAATGCACACATTTACACACAGAAAAATGCCTTGTTTAAAATTTCCTATATTTAGTAATATCAAATAATACCTTCAGCTAAAATTGAAATAAATTACTAAGGTACTTTTAATGCTGAAGATAAGACAAAAATAATCAGCTGATGAAACATTCTCTGAACAAGAATAATGAAGGAAATTAGACACTTTGCTTTGGAAATGTATGAGAAGTAAGTTCAAGTATATGATTTATAAATTGGAAAATTCACTCCTGTTTTTGCAGAAAAAAAATGAACGCATCCCCAATGAGTAGGTTCTCTTGGGGAGGGCAGAGATGAGGGTAAGGATGGTACCAACATGTGCTGTTTACACACTGAGTTTGTACATAACTAATAAAGAAAAAATAAGATGAAAAAGAAAATTAAACTTGCAACTTCAGTCTCCATTAGGCAGAGCCCTACTGGAGAAGAGGCGTATCACTGGGGATAGACCTTAAGTTCATTTGTGTGGACTCCTATGGGGTATGGAGATGTGGGGAGCAGTTTTGAGCTCTGGTAGTATTTGTGGTGCTGGTTCTTCTTCGGTGATGCCTCTCTATTTGGATTGATGGAAGTGAGCCAGCTTCTTCTGGTATTGATGGTGTTTCCCCTGGAATTTGTAAACCTGAAAAATACCTTTTCCTCCCATGAAAAAATAAATCAAAAGGATTGGAAAAAAAGATTAAAAGGATATAGAAAAACATCTCTAAAATGTGATGGAATCAATAAAATGTTGACTGTAGGAATACTACAGAAACTTTATTAAATATTGGGATTTTGATAAGAAATACAGATAGGATAAAAAGGATAGAATAAAGTTGCTGAAGACACTGTGTGATTGTTGGTTTCAGGATATAAATAATCAAATTGGAACTCAGTTGGTAATTTCTTCCCTACTGGCAAGCTATGTGCCTCTGCTGAGGGAGAAATGTCATCAAGAGTTTTATTCAGTGGCAAATCTTCCTGCCAGCCAACCCGCCAAGCAAGATGTACACTATCGTACATCAGTGGAATGACTCTTACATGAGTAACCAACTGGTGTTTAGATTGCATCTGAGGCCTGCTTCACTGAGGAGAATGCATGACTGGTAACGAAAACCTAGTCAAATCCTATGGCTGAAAAGGGTACTGACCCTGTGGAGGGGGGAAGCTGCCACTGTTGTTTGAGTAAATGAATATGTCGTGCACAACAAATTTCCCCCCTAAATTTTTATATTATCTTTGCACCCATGGATTTGCAATGCTCCCACCTTTGGCTAGTGCAGTTTCTTTAAGCAGGAGGTAGTATGTACAAAAGCTACTTAAAACTCATCTAAGTGCTGAAAATAAGTGGCTATTCTTTGACCAATATTGAATAAGACATCTTTGGCATTCCCTAAAAGGCTCAAAGGAACATTGTAGAAGAAGGAGATACAAAGATGTGCTGGAGACACTATCCCCCAGACATATTTCAACATAGGTGAGGGAGGATGGCAAAAAAAAAAAAAAAAAAAAATTAGAAGAGAAACTGGTTGGAAGGGAATTTTGTAGAATGGGGATTGGGCGAGACAAAAAATGTAATGAGCGGGTTATGATTAAATTATAATATATTCATGTATGAAAATTCTCAATCAGTATTGAAGAAACTTATTGATGATCAAAATCATCAGAAAGATAACATATGTCAAACCACTTTTCAAAAAGAATAAAATTTTGAGTAAAATAGTTCTTTATAAGTATAAATATAAAATTAGTTTATTTTTTTTTCTATTGTCACACACAGAATAGGAAAACATTTTTTCTGACTGAAATTAAGATAGTTTAATTAAATCCTCTCAGAATATATATGTACAAAAATTGTGGAAGTCACAACTCCCACTTTGTTTTCTCATTCACATTAATGTTCACTCTCTGCTACAATAAAATAGTGTTTATTTTCATTTCATTCATTCCCATGAACAGAGAGTTAAAAATGACATAATGATCATCTTGCATTCTGATCACTAATGTTTTTATATTTTAATATGAGCAGTTTGTATGCCTGTAAGTAATTGACATTGAAATTATTAAACTCAACCTACATATATTTATCCCAAGATCATCATAAACTCAGTCTAAGTAATTCAAAGATAGAGCTGTCATACTAACCAAATAGAAAAATAACATCAATTTAGATACATGAGGAATGTAAAATTGGAACAATAAATTCTCTAGTTAGGCAAAATCTCAAGATAATGAATAATTCTAACTGGGAAATAGATAGTGCTCCCGAAATAAAAGTGTAACATCTTAACTTTCCGTATGAAAAAAAAAAAAAAAAAAAAAAAAAAAAAAAAAAAAAAAAAAAAACACCTAAATGATCATATTTGGGTATAAGTATGGACATAAAAACCTATGCAAACTGAAATCATGTGTCATACAGTACTCTTCTTCTGGGATATTTAACACAGTTCAGTATTGGTTCAATCACTAGCAGAAGCAGTGAACTTCCCTTGGAAATTATAGTAGCCATGGCTTCTAAAATGGCAAGTAAATGAATCCCATTTAATTATCCTCTGGTGGATTTACTAATTGCCTTAGCAGGACATTAGTGGAAGCAAATGATTTTCCTCAATTTTGATAAGGGTAAAAAATAAATTAAAAAAAATTACATGGCCTAGAGGTGGCTCAGCACTTAAGAGATCTTCCTTAAGTACCATTCTTAATCCCTGCAAACAGCTTGGTGTGGCCCTACATACCTATAACAGCAGTCCAGGGATTCATACAGACTAGAGAATAGCTGAAAGCTTCTGTATCAGGAAGAAACTTTGACTCAAACCAAAAGGGGCAAAAGAATAATGGAGCAGCACACACAACGTTCTGCTCCAGCCACCAACGTAGGTGAGCCTCCCTATCCTTGCACCGCAGTTTGGAGCGAGGCTTGCTGCCAGGGGCACATGCATGTGTGCACACTATATACTATACCTCACACAAAAAATTGAATGCACACATTTACACACAGAAAAATGCCTTGTTTAAAATTTCCTATATTTAGTAATATCAAATAATACCTTCAGCTAAAATTGAAATAAATTACTAAGGTACTTTTAATGCTGAAGATAAGACAAAAATAATCAGCTGATGAAACATTCTCTGAACAAGAATAATGAAGGAAATTAGACACTTTGCTTTGGAAATGTATGAGAAGTAAGTTCAAGTATATGATTTATAAATTGGAAAATTCACTCCTGTTTTGCAGAGAAAAAAATGAACAAGGAAAAATCATTATGAATATAAGAAAAAGTTACAATAATTTTGAAACTGAAGTTGAAAACTTGCAAATGTTCAATTCTCTACAAGTGGAGGAGTTTGCCTAGCAGTATGTTTTTATATCATTATGAAGAATAATCCATGTATTGTATTTGAGCACTCTCGGTTGGCCAGGGAGACTCATGAGGTCCCCCAAAACAATGTTGGCAATTGCTGAAACACTTGATTACCTGTCAGAGATTTAAAAAGTAAGACCCTATTGCTGAATACACCACAGGCTATGGTCACAGGACATGGGAATACCATGCTGGAACCAAAAGGAAAACTAGCTTCCTTCTAGTTATAACTCATAGGGCTAGAAAGACCCTTGAGTGCTGATGGAGAACAGAAGGAGAGAATATATATCTGGTACTGGAAACCAAGTCAGATTCCCATAGTCAGGAAACTCATACATTAGAGAAGAACCCCACTGCTTTCTGAAAAAGAAGCATAGCCTTGCATAACAAAAGTCTCTCAAATAACTTTTCTTATCCCCTTTATCCCAAGCTGCTCTCACTCTTGGAAAATCTGCTTTATTTTACAGATGGAAGAGAAAACAGAGGAGAAGAAGGATCAATCAATAAGACAAGAAGATAACTGGCCACCATGAGACTTGCCACCTTATCCACATCTGTCAGGGCCTAGGAGATCTTACAGAGGAAGTATTGACATGAATACTGCTCTTACTGCTATCCTGACAACCAGCTCCAGGATGATGGTGGCAGACACAGTGATCAATCAAAACAGAAATCCAGAGGCTACAAAGAATTCAACACTAAATCAAACTGCCAACAGGCCTGTCATGGGTCAAGGCACATTGCAGAAGAGGAGGCAGAAAGATTGTAAGAGCCACAGAGTGGGTGGGAATACTCTGAGGCACAGTTCCTCCCCTATCCCATTGGGACTGACTGAGGCCTTCATGACTCCACAGTGAATACCATAACCCCACTGAGGAGGGCCCCAGGCAAAAGGGAGCAGGGGTGAGTGGATAAAAGGGAATAACCTGTTATCATATATGTATAAAATAAAATTTAGCAAACCATTTGCAAATACAAAGTTTATATACACATATAACTGAGGGTAAGCTTGTAAAGCATCTGGGCTTGTGAATAGACAAAGAAGAGTGACAAGGCTTTTTGGAAACTTTTTCTCTTTGTGTAAATGAGTAGGTTGTATTTAACATAGTTCAGGGGACTTAGCTACAAATTACAGTGTTTATTTTATGACTAAAGTTATTTAGAAACCCAAATAAACAATTCAAGTGTAGGGTCAACCCTTCCTTTCTTCCTTCCTTCTTTTCTTCCTTCTTTTCTTCCTTCCTTTGTAAGTTGATTGTGAACAGTATCATATATTTCGGAATCACAATCTAAATTGTTGCTCACTTTTTTCTCACTAGCATTCTGTCTTTGTCAAAAGACATTGGAGGAAATCATACAAAGAAAGCAAATTGAATTAGAGGAAAGTAGCACTTGGGCATTTCATCAGAGTTGCATCATAAAAATGGACAGAGCATGTTTCAGGTTGGCTGGCTATGTTATGGGAGTTGATTGCCTCTTGGCTCACTTAGAGGCCATTTTACTTGATCAAATATGGTTGGATACTGAGAGTATGGTGTAGCCATGCAGGTGAATGAAATGCTCTTGAATTATGCCAGAAGAATGATTTGACAGTTAATGATTGAATGACCTTTAGGGATGTTGGCACATTGCAAAAGGCTGCCAGGGAGAGAGATTTTTAGAAATGATGTAGTGCTTCTTTTATAGTTGTCAAGTTTCTCCTTGCTCACATTTTCCTCTTAACATAGCTAAGTTAAGAAGATCTCAATTCTTTTTTTTTTTTCACTAAAATTCATGATATTACATCAGGAAATGTTAAGATGAGTTGAAATCAACAAGGTTTTAAAAATCAAACTGACTCATTTTTAAAGTGGGTTAAAATTAAAATGAGTTATCATCAGAGAGAGGCTGAATTGGGTCATGTTAATAAAATTGAAAAAGCATGAACAACCTGACGAAGCTTGCCAGTTTCATCATCATAAACATTCTCTGCTGAGATAATGAACTTGACAATAACTCTTCTTATTCTTAAAATATGAAAGTGCAAAGTCATTGTACAAAAATCTCAGAATGAGAGGAATTCATGCTGAATACAGACAGAATCTTTCCTTAGAGACCAAAAATGCCCATGATTGATGCATTATTATAAAGCCACCCTTTCATGTTCCTAGAGGAAGGGCAAGAATAAGAATGCTATAGTTCCACTTATAGTGTCTGAGCAATACTGCCAGAGTTGCTGAATAATGGCAGGTGATTTGCAGTTAGTTATTTGAGTTTATTAACCCAAGTGTTAAAATGACAATGAAAATTTCAACAGGAAAGGTTTTCTTTAAAATCACGAGTTCAGCAAGGTGGAATCACCGCACTTGTAAAAATTTCTGTGTGCCATGCGTATTCTCATCATTATCCATTATCACCTCCCAATACCAATCCTAGAGGACTTTTCTTCATTCTCTTCAGCACATACACATTAGATAGGATGCTATGTGTTAGTTCCCCAATATACTTGCTTTTTTTTTTTTTTTTTTTTTTTTTTTTTTTTTTTTATTTAGGTAGGGTCTCCTCTAACTCAGGCTGACCTGGAAATCACTATGTAGTCTCAGGTTGGCCTCGAACTCACAGTGACCCTCCTATCTTTGCCTCCTGAATTCTGGGATGTGCCACCATGTCCAGTACTTGCTGAATGAAAGGAGTAAGTGTCCTAAATGTTAAAGTATTATTATTAATTACCTCATGTAATTGAAAAATAGCTTCTAAACAAGACACTTAAGTTGATTATGCAACCAAACTAAAACTGGCAGCTTTCTTCATCCAAGCCAATATGATAACATGATACTTTCACATTTTCAGAGCTCTAAAATAGTTTAAGAGATCACTATAGTACCCCTAATGAACACACTAGTATCTGTTAGATTTAACATGCTGAAACAATGTATAATCTGTTCTAAGGAGTATTTTGAGAAATTTGTAAAGAGAAATGGGAGAAATGGATATATTTAAGTCTTTAATGATTTCTTTTATTTTCTTTCCAAGATTTCACCATCATTGTAGCATTCATCCAGTTTTTAATGTAGAAGATAATAAGTTCAGAAGAAAAATGAAGGAAACAGACATCTCTCATTTATATTCAGGGTCTGAAACCATTACACCTATCATAGAGTCCTCAATTAGTAAGTGCAGCATTTTCTGATTCAAAACCATATTGTGAGCAAGAAGACATGCTGGTCCATGTAAGCTGTTTACTTTGTCTCAATCAGAAAAAGTAGCATCTGAGAAGAAATGTTTCTTTGATCACAGATTTGTAATGAATCTAGGCTTCCAAACACTCACCCATAACTTTCTGAACACAGGGTTGGCTGTTGTCTTAAGTGATCTTAACATATTTTATCATGAATGGATCATAGATTTTATGGTTCTCTTTCCTGAATCAATTATGATGTTCATCTCATTTCTGCCCCTGAGTCTATTTATGTAATACATTTATTAACTTGTGTATGCTGAGACATCTTTGTGTTTGCTTGAATATAGCCCCTAGGCTATGGTGTTATTTTTTATGGGTAGTTGAAACTCAGTTTGTAATTAGATTTTTTAGTAAAACATTTTAAACATTATTTATTTATTATTTATTTATTTATTTATTATTTTTTTTACATTTCATATCTTTGAGGAACATCCTCCTTGTAGTGTCAGCTTCTTTCATTTTATTTATTTTACTTTATGTTATTTTTACATCTATGTTAATCAAGGAATTTGGGATACGATTTTATTTTCTTTGCTTTTTGTATTGTTGGCAGTATTTCTCGACTTTCTTTTCATTTTATTTTATGTTTTACTGTGTGAGTATACGTGTTCATGTATGTGAGTGCAGATATCTACAGAGGTCAGGAAACCATATCTGGCATGTCAGTCCTTGCCTTCCACCCAACTTGAAGCAGGGTTTTTCAGAGTTTACCACTGCATTTACCACGATAGCTGACCCACAAGTTTCCTGGCTGTTCTGTTTCTGCCTCCCTTCTTGACTAGGTTGGTTGGAATTATAATTAGAGATGTTAGCGCTGTGCTGCCATTCCTGATTTTAAAGGGGATCTGGGGATCCAGACTCAGGTACTCACACTTGTTGGCTATATTAGTCAGGATTCTCTAGAGGAACAGAACCCATACAATGAGTATTTATTATAAAGGGCATTTGTTAGATTAGCTTATAGGATACGAGCTAGGCAGTCTAACAGGAGCTGTCTGCAGGCGTAAGCATTGAGAGATCCAGTAGCTGCTCAGTCCACAAGGCTGGATGCCTCAGTAGTCCCAATCTGACACTGAAAGCCTAGGGGATTCATGGAGAGGCTCTCATATTCAGTCCACATTGAAAGACTGATGAACTTGGTTCCAATGTACATGAAGGATGATCAAAACAGGGTAGATGCTTGTATGAATGAGTAGTGAGGGCAGAAAGATGAAAAGCACACACAAGCTAGTAGCACAGGCAGCCAGGAACTCAGTGTTCTCTCGGCACCTCTTTATGCATAGTGCAGCACTGAAAGAGCCCCCACGGTGGTGGAAGAATGTTCTCCCTCAGTTAATTCTTCCTGAGAACACTACAGACTCACACAGGGCACATGTCTCTTGATTCCCAATCTGATCAAGTTGACAACGCAACTTCAGCACCAGGTTGGGCAAGCACATAATTCATGGAGCCATCTCCCCAGTCTATATCTTTCCTTTCTATTTTACAAAAATAGTTTTGAGGGAAAAAGCCTCACTTCTGGGAATGAAATACTTATGAAACTTAGAAACTGTATGGCTGGGTTGGAGACTACGAGAATGACTGGGATTTTCTTGGAGTTTAGTGAGAAACATTGTGGTTGACCAAGGCCATTATTCACTGCTTCTGCCATCAGCCTGCCCTGTTCCCTGTTCCCTCCTGAACACAAGATCTCCAGGTTAACACTAAACTTTCAATAGTTCATCAGCCTAGGACACTCAGTTAGGGATGGAGACAGCCCCTTCTGTTCATGTCAATAGATGCTTTCTTGCTTATGTTTCTAGCTTCAGTATATCTCTGCATAGTGTTTGACAAAGCATCCTATCACCTACATTCCTCAGACTGGCCTGCCATTGTTTTAGGGTGCAGAAACATTTCTTCACAGCTTCCTGGATGAAGCCTCACTGGAGCAAAACTCACTAAGAGCAGACTTCCTCTTTCTCTTGCTTCAGTTTGAAGAGTGTTGAAGCCCGCCCCCCACACACATACACACACAAGGTCTGGAAGAATTCAGTTATTTATTTGAGATTTCTCTGTTTTACTTTTTATTTGACCATTCCTATCTATAAACTTCTGCTTTAAAGAATTCTGCAGATGGTTGTATAGTGTGTTTACACATTAAATCTAAGATTTTTAAAATGTCTCTTCTGGTTTCTTTTGTGATCTATTCATTCTTCCACTGTGTTCTTCAACCTCAGTTGATTTGTCTATATTCTATAGTTTCTCTTACCATTGATTTCTAGTTCCGGTGTGTTCAAATGGATCACTAGAAATGAATTCACTTTTCTTGTATTGTTTAAAATTCATTTTTATTTTTTTTTAATTTTACATTCATGTTGGTGCCTCTGGTAGCCTCCTCCCTGTCCTCCCTCCTCCGAAGGGACCCTCCTCATTGGGGAATGTGGGCCATGCATTATGGGGGTAACCAACAGTTATGGGGGAGAGGCAAAGTCTCTGTGCATAATGACCCAACTTGTGGATCTAACACTCTTTCTGCCCCGTCTTCCACAAATTTCCCTGAGCCACATTGGACTCATTTTAGTTCTGCTTCAGTGATGAGGTCTTGGGAGCCTCTGTATCTCTGCATATCTGGCTTAGTAGGAGTTGAGTGTTCCCTGTATTTATCTCCTTCAGCCTTGTTCTGGTGTCAGGTTCACCAAGAAAGCTGCACTGTTGCCCATTTCCCCAATTACTCTATGGTTTCAGCTGTGGCCCTGGTGAGGTGTGATAGGCTGATCCTCCCCTCAGGTTTGGTGTCCATCTGGAAAAGGGAAGCAAATTCTCCAACAGAGAGAGAGAAGGCAGTACCAGATAGATGGCTCATTGTTATTTTAGAGAGAATTGTATATGTGTAGGCCCTCTTATAGCCCACAATTGCTGGGAGCTTGATATTGGAAAATCATTTTTTTGACATGGTTTTGACTTGTTTCCCAGTTCCAGCTGTCAGTTCCATTCCACTGAGTGGATCTGTTAGCCAAATCAAGAGTAGTTGGTTACCCACCATGGCTGTGTGCCACTATTGCACTTGTTTGAGCATCACGTCAGGTTGTTTACTACTGAGTAGCTTAGACTGCAAGTTGTTTGGACAGATGTTGGTCATTTTCCCCCAGTCATTCATGTAGCACTCTCTGGCACTAGACAACTAACTGTCTGGGGACTGACCCTCTTCCAGATTCCAACCAGGTCACTCCATGTTTTGTCCCAAGACCATATGGTATCTTTGGCAGTAGGGTGTTACTATTAACCTTTGGTGGATCATTAAGAACTCTGACAGAAATCTGTCTTCTTTTGGAAAACTTGTATCTTTCTCTGATCAACAGCTCATTGTGAAGTTAACCCCATGCTGGTACTGGGAGTTATAAGTCAGTGCCAAGGAAGATGAAGGAAGAAAAATATAGGTAATACAAAAGAGAAAGAGAGCATAGAGAGGAGAGAGAGAGAGAGAGAGAGAGAGAGAGAGAAAACAGGAAAAGATTTTTTTTTAATTTTTAATTTATTTATTTGAAAGAGAGAGATACAGAAATAGCCAGGTAGAGAGAGAGAGAGAGAAAGAGGGAGAATGGGTGAGCCAGGGCCTCCAGCCACTGCAAACGAACTCCAGATGCATGCACCCCCTTGTGCATTTGGCTTACGTGGGTCCTGGAGAATCGAGCCTGCTGAAGGGCTTCAGGTCGTTTTTAAGCCATCTCTCCAGCCCAAGGAAAAGATTAAGGTTAGTCTTCATGATGTGGTCTCCAGGGCCTTGTGGTTCAGGTATTCCATCTACAGGCCTGCTGAAGGATCAGTCTTTTAGCCTTTTGTTCAGAGTATAGGATTTTATAGTACCATTTCCATTTTGGTCCCTATTTGTGTCTCCTCACCCTTACCCTCTCTCCCACTCTTATGCTCTCCCCACCCTTCCCCTTCCCTCCCATCCAACCCTCCCTATTGTCTGGTCCTCAAGGTACTTATTATGTATGACAGCATATCAGGCAGATTCAAGTTAGGAGCTACAGATGAATGAGACCATGTGACAATTATCGTTCTGTGATTGGGTGAGCTCACTGAGAATGATCTGTTCCATGTTCAACCATTTTTCCTTAAGTTTCATTATTTCATTTTTCCTTACTGTTGCATAGGATTCCATAGTGTAGATATACACATCTTTGTTATCCATTCTTCCAATGATGGACATCTGGGTTGATTTCAGCTCTTAGCTATTATTAAATTGAGCAGCTATAAACATGTTTAGCAATTCTCTCTGATCAGAGGCATGGAGCTTTTAGCATAAATGCCCAGTAATGGAATAACTGGATCTATTTGTAGGTCTATAGTCATCCCTTTCAGGAGGCTCCATATTGCTTTCCATAATGTTTGTACCATTTTATATTCCCTCCAACAGTGAGTGTTCCTATTTCTCCACAGCCTGCCAGCATTTGTTTTTTTTTTTTTTTTTTTTTTTAAGGTTTGCTATCCTTACTGGGGAAAGTAAGGTAGAATCCCATAGTTGTTTTAATTTGCATTTCCCTGATGATTAGGGATGTTGAACATTTTCTTAAGTGTGTGTTTTCCATTTGTATTTCTTTCTTTGAGAACTCCTTGTGCAGTTCTCTGGCCCATTTTGTGAGGGGGTTGTTTGACATTTTATTGTTTAGACTTTGGAGGTCTTTGTAAGTTCTAGAAATTAGGCCTCTGTCAGTTGTTTAACTGGAAAAAATTTTCTCCCATTCTGTGGGTAATCTGTTGGCTTTGGTTGTTGTATATTTGTCTGTGAAGAAACTTTTCAGATTCATGAGATCCTAATGGTTGAGTGATTGTTTAATTTCCTGAGCTGCTGGGATTTTACTCAGGAAGTCTTTTCCCACTCCTATATCATGGAAAGTTCCTCCTATTTTTTCTTCCAGTAGTAGCAGAGTTCCAGTTTTATATGCAGGTCTTTGATCCATTTGGACTTGATTTTTGTGCATGGCGAGATGTGTGGATCAGGTTTCATTTACCTACATATGTTTGTCCAGCACCATTTGTTGAAGATGCTGTCTTTTTTTCCAGTCTACATTGATAGGGCCTTTGTCAAATATGAAGTAGCTGTAGTTACTTGACCCAAAGTCCGGGTCTTCTATTCTGTCCCATTGGTCTATATTCCTGTTTTTATGCCAGTACCATATTGTTTTTATTACTATGGCTTTGTAGTATAACTTAAGATCAGGTTTGGTGATTCCTCCAGAGGAGTTTCTTTTGCTGAGTATATGCTTGGATATCCAAGGCCTTCTGCCATTCCATATGAATTTTGAGATAATTTTTTCTATCTCTGTGAATAAAGAAGTTGGGATTTTTATTGGTATTTCATTAAATCTATATAATACTTCTGGTAAGATTGCCATTTTCACAATGTTAATTCTGCCTATCCAGGAGCAAGGGAGGTCTTTCCATTTTCTCATGTCCTTCTCAATTTCTTTCTTGAGTATTTTTATACTTTCATTGTATAGGTCATTCACTTCCTTGGTTAATTTATTCCAAGTTATTTTATTTTTTTGTTGCTATTGAAAATGGGACAATGTTGTTCATTTCTATTTCTGTATCTTTGTCTTTTGCATACAGAAAGGCTACTGATTTTTGTGCATTAATCTTGTATCCTGCTACTTTGCTAAAGGAGTTAATCACCCTTAAGAGTTTTGTGATGGACTTTCTCCTTGTTATCAATATTTATGGTTTTAATGATAATAGGTCTTGGGGTATTTCTCCTTGGTCCAGTCTATTTGAATTTCTGTTAGGTTCTTGTACCTTGATGGGACTTTCTTTTGAGAGATTGGGAAAGTTCTCTTCAATAATTTTGTTGAATAAGTTCTTGATTCCTTTGGTCTGAATTTCTTGCCCTTCTGGTATTCCCATGATCCTAATGTTGGAACATTGAAGGCTACCCCACATTTCCCACATGTTCTACTTACAAACATTTTTGAACGTATTGAAACTTTTGGATTCACAAGCTGTTTTTTTCTGTTCTGTCTTACAGTTTAATTTCTATCCTCCATATGGCTGACTCTATTCTTGAGAGCTTCTATGGAGTTTTGGGTTTGTTCAATTTGGTTTGTATTTTCTACTGCTTCTTCAATGTATAGTTTCCAATCCTCTATTGAGTTCCCTTTTCACATCATTTTCTTAATGCTTCTTCAAATTCATCCTTGCATTTACTTATGTCTTCAGTGTGCTTAGCCCGCTTGTTATGGAGGTCCTCTCTTTTTTCACTCTCCTTCAGGTCATTTAAGTGTTTTTTCTGTGCCCTTCCTGGTTCTTTTCTATTAGGTCTAATCTAGCAAGAATAGTATTCATGCAATTATTGGCCCTTTGTTATTTTTCTGCAAGTTCTGTTATTTTCTTTGCTAGGGTTACATTGCATATGTCTTCATTTTGGGGTTCTGATACTTTTATCTCTTCTATGTTCTGGTTAGAGACATCCCTTATGGGACTGGGCAGTCTTATTTGATTTCTTATCATTTGATTTTTCATGTTATTTCTTTTGCACTGTGGTCTGTCCATCACAGTGAAGGGATCTTGTTGACTGTAGCAGGAAGCTGTAGTTTGTCTTGAAGTTTCCTCAGTGATTATTCCCTTTTATGTTTATTTCTAATATGCTCCTGATGGCAGTGGGGTCTGCCTGCTCAGAGAGCGGGAGCCCATGATGGTCTGGTGAGGGTCTGAAGGTCTGATGAAGGCTTGTTCTTTGGTGGTTCAGGGTATAGTAGTTTGTGGTCAGGTGACCTGAGGGGCAGGGGTGGAGGGCAATGGGTCAGAGCAGACCCTGTGGGTAAGGTTCCCCACCAGCATGGAGGAGGGCAGGATGGTGTGGTGACCCAGTGGGTGAGGTTCCCTGCTGGCATGGAAGGGGGGACGGGAGGGTGTGGGGACCCAGTGGGTGATGTTCCCCGCTGGCACAGAGGGGGGGATGGGACAACATGGGGACCCAGTGGATGAGGTTCCCTGCTGGCATGGAGGGGGTGGGTGGGTTAGGTTCCTGACAGCATGGAGGGCAGGGACAAGATTTTGCAGGGACCAAATAGGTGAGGTTCTCCACAGGCAAGGAGAGTGTGGGTGGGACAGCTGGGTTATGGAACTTGCTTGGGGATCTCCATGGTGGAGGAAACCTAGGGTAGGGTACACTAGCCTGCTGACCTGGGTCCACTCAGCTAGTGCAGCAGGAACCTGCGGCTGGGACCATGGCTAAGGTGGCTGCTTGAGGGATTTGGGGGACTGGTGGGGCCCCTGAGAGAGTGGGAACTGAGGGCTCCCTGCTTTGGTCCTCAGTGCCCTCCCACCAAACTCTAAGGAACCCTAAAGGTCTTACCTTCAGCACCAGGTGAGGCGTGTTTACACAGACGCCATCCTGACCATCCACTAAAGTTTTTTGTCATACAGTGTCATTTGTTTTTGGTAAATTTCCATGGGCCACTGAGAAGAATGTATATTTTTCAGTGTTTGAATGGAATATTCTTTACCTATCTACCTCTTTAAATTCCTTCTGGAAAGCGCTTTAACCATTGAGCCATCTTTCCAGGCCTTCTTCTGGGTAGGTATTTGTTCAAAGCAATGAGAATATAACTAACACAGTATTCTAGTATGGATTTTTTTTTCTTTTCTGTGGCTACCTGGATGTGTTTATTTTTCCCTTCAGTGTGATGGATTCATTCAAGTGTTTTTGCAATATTTACTTAGTATGTGTGAAATCCTATTGTTTGTACTTATTGTGGAGTTTTTAATTTTTTCTTTCTGCTTCTGTTTATGGAGGACAGATTTACTGGATATAGTAATCTGGGTTGGCAGTTGTTGTTTCTCATGCTTGAAATATATCATTCCAAGTCCTCTTGGCTTGTAGAGTTTTTATTAAGAAATCTACTGTTACTATCATTCTTTTGCCATTGTATGTAATTAGGTGCTTCTGCCTTACAGTTTTAAATATTCTTTCATTGTTTTATATCATGAATATTTTATCTACAACTCAATGTCAAAATAATGTTGACTTTCTCTCTCTCTGTCACACACAGAAACACACATGTACATCTTTACATATACTTATATATGTCCTGAATTAAAGCCTAATCTTATTCTTTCAAATGCATTAAAATATTCTCTAAGTTTCTTTTAGCCAAATATTGTGACATAACTTCAGTGTATTAATAATTTTCATATTTTTCTTGTAATACTTACATATTCTTGAATTTAGTAGAATTTCCCATGATGGATGGAAGACAATGAAGAACTATCAATTTACATTTCTGCCAAAATGCAAACATAGGTTTAAATAGACAATAAATATCAGTATTAAATATTAAAAACACACTGAAGACAGCAATAAAATCTCATAGAATATCTAGCTTTGAGTTATAGACTGATATACACTCTTCAAATACATAATTAAAGTGTGATAGATGTTTTAAAAATCAAATACTAGCTCTTGTTAGCAAATAAATTATCTTAGTATGGCCATTGATATGATGGCATAGATATTGCATCCTCTAAATAATTTTAAGCGTAATTACACCTTATAATTACACACGAGTAAGAAAACAACTACTAAAATAAGTCTGCTACAGCCAGACATACAAATAGAAAAATTTAGTTTTCCAAAACCATTTGCTTCATTTTTTTTTTCTATCAGGAGATCTTTAAAGTGACAAGAACAAATAAATGTCATGTTAAGTTAATTCCATGATTTATAAAATTATGGAAAACTGAGTTGATTAAAATCATTTTAAATCTTGGTGTCTCGGGATTTTTCCTTTCCATAGATCTCAAACCATTTGCATATGAAAATACTGATAGCCAGAAAACTCTAAGAAGTGTAAATAATTCATCTTTTAAAGAAGAATCTCAATATATATATATATTTTTTTGGTTTTGCAAGGTAGGGTAGGGTCTCACTCTGGTCCAGGCTGACCTGGAATTAACTATGTAGTCTCAGGGTGGCCTCGAACTCTCGAACTCTTGGTGATCCTCCTACCTCTGCCTCCCGAGTGCTGGGATTAAAGGCGTGCACCACCACGCCCAGCTCAATTAATAATTTTTGCAATAGTTTGAAAACAGAGTTTCAGTTATGTAAAAAGGAAGTTGGTGAAATTTGCATATTTCCCAAGAAGATTGGAGCAATGAACCAGTAATGGGATTATTTAGCTAAAGTAGAAAGCAATGAACACTAATAATCCACACAAAAAATCATTACAAACAAGTAAGCTTTTTGTGTTTCGTTTATAGAGTCATCAAACTGATTCCTCAAAGATAATTTATAAAGTATTATATATTGGTAGTATGCTGTAATCAGTACTATATTTTACTCATACACATATTCCTGTTTTCTGGCAGTTTTCAATAAAGTTACTTACATTTTTGTTGAAATTAAAATGTTTTAAGAAGAGACTGCAATTAAAAGAGAGAAAAAAGGGTGGATATTTAACTAAAAACAAACAGCATCAACAAAACAACAACAACCTTGTGCCTTCAACAAGAAATCTGCAATTGCTTGAAAAAGTACAGTTTTAAAATTACAGAAAGATCATTATAGGTCTGACTACGATTAAGGCACCAAGAAACCAAGGACAAGGATGCTTAAATACTTGAATAGTGAATACCCGATACTGAACTATTTGTTTGATATCATAGGAAGGAAAAGAATAACAAATATGGAAAATAGGTTGGTAGTACAATGGCAATGGATTGGTAAAGTTTTGAAACTATTTGATATAATCCCAATTTTAAAGATTGGTGGGGACTGGTTTTGTGGACTACCACAGGACCTATCCTGGAGAATATTCTAAGAACTGATAAGAATATGTGCTCTATAGGTGTTGGCTGGAGTGTGCTGTATAGGTCTGTTCTTTCATTTCTCATTGGGTGCTGTTGCAGTCAGGTTTACATTGCTGGCCAAGAGCAACTTGCGGGGGGAAAAAAGCTTACTTTGTTTTACAGACTCAAGGCTAAGTTCCATGATGGCAGTGGAGAATGATGGTATAAGCAGAGGGTGGATATCACCTCCTGGCCAACATTAGGTGGACAACAGGAACAGGAGAGTATGCTAAACACTAGCAAGGGAAAACTGGCTATAGTACCCATAAGCCCCAACAGTACACTGCCTCCAGGAGACACCTGAATCAAACTGCCACAGGTGCAATCTAATTCTACTGTTTGGTTTTGGATTGTGTATCAGGAGGATCTGTCTCCTTTCACTCGTTGCTGCCTTAGGGCTTAAGGAGAGTGTCATGTGAAATTCTTTTCTTCCTTCTCTATTCAATATGTCTTTCGTTATTAAATACTGAAAGTAGGCAACATGATATGTCATATTGTTTTCTTAGCTATTGAGAAGTTCCTTTGGAAATGAATAGTTGTTCAAGCAGTTGTGTTAGAGGTCCCACAATCACTGGAGGATCTAATTGAGTCATTGCCTTCCACTGTCTCAGCCACTTCGAATTGTAAATTAGGTCTGGGGTTAACATTTGGCTCATAAATGTTTGCTGTTTAATATACACATATCAGGACCTTAATTAAATCCCCATAACCCACATGTAAAAGAAGCCAGGTGCAATGCTATGCATTTGTCAATCTAACACTGGAGAGTTAGAGACAACAGGATCCCCCAGGCTCTCTGGTCAGATAGTCAGGCCTACTTAACTAGCTGTAGACCAATGACTGACACTGTTTCAAAAAATGTGAATGTTTGGTTGGAGAGATATAGCCATTCAGGTGCTTGCTTGCAAAGCCAATTGACCCACATTCCATTCTCCAGTACCCATATAAAACAGGATGCACAAGGTGGCACATGCGTCTGGAGTTCCTTTGTGCAGTGGCTAGAGGCCATGATGCACCAATTCTCACTTTGTCTTTTTTTTTCTCTATCTCAAAATAAATAAATAAAACATGAAAAACATGTGGATTTTGCCTGAAAACTACACCTAAGGTTGTCCTCTGCCCTCTGTACACTCATACACATAGAAGCACATACACCCCAAATACATGTGTACCTATGCACACATGGACACACATGTTAACATACATGTACACACACAAAAAGAAATATGTCATTCTTTACAGTTAATAATTAAATTATAAGCTGTTTCTTCCATATTTTATTTATGTAGTGATAGTACAATTTCTTGACTTTTTTCAGATATAGACATTTTTGTGAGTTACTTTCTATTAAAGAATAATATTTATCTTTGTTAATGCCCCAATGTGTGTAGGTATACACCTACAATAGCACATTAACACATATATACATATGTGCCACTTTAATTATACAAAAATTAAAATAATATGATATATTATTCCCTTATTATGTATTACTCAAATATAATTTACTATTCTTTCTTAACTCTGTCTTGAATTACACTATAATTTATTTCTCTTTTATGTAATATACAATAATCATGTGCTTATCCTGTTACTCACTGACATATTAGTACTAGTTAAATCCTTGCTAGTTGCATAGGTATAAAGTACTACCTTACTATTTACATATACCAGATAAATCATTGCTTTTATTTAAATTTATTGGAGATAAGCCAACCAAAATAAAATACTTCCCTGCTATAACTTGGACTGATTGGTATTTTGGCCAGTAGCCCAATGACTTTCTTGGGATTTCTGTACAAAACCTTTTAGCAACTTGCTTTTGCCTTTTTATTAAACACTAAAACATTATGCCTAAATCCATTTTTCAGTTAATTCTTTATTCAAGAGAAGAAAATCTTACTGTGCCTTGCTGAGAAACTCTTCTGGGGAATGATTCACAGAAGTGACATGCTTGGGGTCCTGTAGTGCAAAACATGATAATCTTTCTTCATTCTTGAAGAATATTTAAGCTAATAATAACATGCTAGGTACTTTACTTGGAGAATTTTATAAAATACAGAATGATTATATAAATGCTAGTTTTTTTTTAAATTGAATTTAAAGTGTTTGTATATATATATATATATATATATATATATATATATATATATATATATACATATATATAGAAAGATTTAGCAAAGAAAGATGATAAACTGAGAATATCTATAGGAATAAGGGGATAGCCAGGATCCATTTCAATAGATTTATTTTGTATATTTAAATTTTGATTTAAATTAAACCTATAAATATGTACAGTAATCGATAGGGAAATGAACATCATCTCAACAAATGGTGCTAGGAAATTTATCCATGTGCAAAATAAGGATATTGAACCCTTATCTTACATACACACACACACACACACACACACACACACACGATTTAAAATGGATCAATGAAATGTCACTCTGATTCATGTTAGAATGAATATATTTGAAAAGAAAAATTTGGCTGGAGAGAGGGCTCAGCAATTAAAGGTGCTTGTTTGCAAAGCTGATTGTCTGGGTTCAATTTTCTAGTATCCATGTCTGGAATTCATTTACAGTGAAAAAAAAGGATAAAGTGGACCTATTCTCTCTTCTCTCTTTCTTTTTCTGCATTTCTTCATCTAAAATTTAAAAAATATATAAAAATATTCATGATAACTGTGGACAAAGATGTGAAGATAATAGAATCTGTGCATTATTGTTGGTAATGTGACATATTATAAACATAGTAGAAAGCCATACAGAAGTTTTCCAAAATTAAAAAAATAAAACTGCTGAGCTACAAGTTCACACTCAGCCTGCATAGCATAGTAACACTTTGTCTCAAAAATAAATAAATGAAATTTAAAAAAAGAACTCCAGAGGTTTTGTTAACCAAGAAAAAGTCTGAGCCTGACCACAGCTACTCTGACAGCTGTCTGATTGCATGTCATATAAAAACCGTCTTAGAAACCCCATGTGGTAGGGGGCATACCTGAAATCCTAGCTCTTGGGAGGCTAAGGTAGGAGGATCAAGAGTTCCAGGCTAGCCTGGGCTACAGAGGAAGGCCCTGTCTCAATAAATAGCAAAAATAAATAAATAAATAAATAAATAAATAAATAAATAAATAAATAAATAAATAAAAATACAACTACTTGGCTGGGGAGATTGCTCAGCAGTTACATTTGCTTTCAAAGACTGCCGGCCTGGGTATGACTTCTCAGTAGCCACATAAAGCCCACATGTACAAAGCAGCACATGAATCTGAGGTTTGTTTGCAGCAGCAAGGGGCTCTGGTGCACTGCTACTGTCTCTCTTTATTATAAACAACAACAACAACAATAATAATAAACAAAAACACAAAGTCATATGAAAATTTGAAGAAAATTGAAAACAATGTTACGGGAAAACAAACAATCTGAAATAAGCACATAAAAAAGACATTTAATGGCCTAGGGTCAATTGAAATCATATATATGTGTATATATATGTATGTATATGTATATATATAATTAGAATTAGAATATCTACAAGGAGATAAGATATAAAAATTGAAACTCAACAACACTAGGAGATGGCTCAGATGCAGAGCAAAGGGAATTTTCATTTAATGTGTTGTGAATGCAAATGCATCAGTCTCTCTGGAAACAAGTTTGACAGGATCTTATAAAGATAAACTTACACTGATAATATGACCCAGTAATCTCATTTCTCTTTATTTACCAAACAGAAAAAGTGAAAATATGTATTCTCACAAAGCCTATATAAGAGTATTTAGAGTAACTTTATTCTTCTCTCTTCTGCTATGGAAATAAGACAGACACCTTTTAATTAAAAAATGGATAAACAATTAATGGCATGCAAGGGAATGCTCTTAAATAATAAAAGTAAATAACAAACAGTTATGTTTGGATAAAAATAAAAACTACATAGTGGTTATCTAAATTTATTCATGGGATGGAGGCAAATAAACTCCATGAATTGAGCTGGCTTACCTGGGTACTGAGGAATAAAACCATTCTTATGCTTTTTAAAAAAATATTTTATTTTACTTATTTATTTGAGAGAGAGATACAGAAATACAGCATCCAGCCACTGAAAACTCCAGATGCATGTGTCTGATGGATTAACGGGATCTGAGTTTTCATCTTGCAGTCAAGTGCCTTAACTGTAGCCATCTTCCATGATTCTTATGCTTTTGTATAATTTTATAGCCAACCCCCACATGACTGTAAATAACAATAAATTAAAAAAGTGGTTATCTAAATACATGGGATGGAGGCTGATTGATGGGGCCAACTACAGCATGAGAAAACTTGGGGTCTGAAGCTTTACCAAAAAAAAAATAAAATTTTCCATTTTATTTCCATTTTATTTATTTGAAAGGAGAGAGATAACTGAGAGAGAAGCAAATACACTAGGCAGGGACTCTTGCTACTACAAATTGTGCATATGGTTTTACTTGGGTATTGGAGAATCAAATCTAGGCATGCAGGCTTTGCAAGTAAGCACCTTTAACTGCTGAGAAATCTCCCCAGCCCATGAAAATAATTTTGATTTAGAGAAGATCAAACTACATAGTCTTGGCTGGTCTCAAACTCTCAATCTTCTTGCTTTTGTTACTTGAGGGCTTGAGATAATAGGTGTGTGACATCATGCTCAATTTAAGTGACAATTTAAAAAAAATGTTACATTATGAAAATAAGCATATGAAATAGAAAAGTAAAATTTCTTCTTCTGTTTTTAGCTTGTTTGTTCAATGCAATCTTTATTCCTCTACACACGCTTCATTTATGATTTAACTTTTCATTTCCAATAGGTGAAACAGCTTGATTTAACTGTAGAATCTATTTTTGTGATTTAGTGCATGTTATTTCATCCAATGTCTCCCTGTATCATTGAGGCTTATGTAAAATATCTTTCTTGCAATCCCTCATGTATACTGCATGTGTACCTTCTGTCCTATTCATTTTAGAAAATTCTGTTACTTAATTGGGGAATACCATTCCCCATTTTCATACCATATTCAGCCAAATTATTGTCAATGCCTTCACATGAAGTATAAAAGGGAAAGATATTTGACAGATTTCAAATGAACCTAAATGAATAACGCATGTAATTACTTTTCATGGTTTAGACATGTATTGTATGTGAACACTTTACAATCTTATTTCTAAGACCCACATCTCTGAAACACATGTTTTCCTATTTTTTTATGCTGAGGCAGAAATCAGGGGAATGTGTATCTACTCTAAGATAAATAGATTATTTTGTCACTGTGGAAATGTCTAATACAGAGATAGACTCCTAAAACCAATCAAAACTTTAACTCAATAAAATACCTGAGTTTTTTTTGGAGTTCTACCACACAATAAGGCTAGCTCACAAATAACTATTTCTGCAACTTTAAATTACTTTATATATTTATTGAAAAACTTGGCAAGGTTCATAGATAAATTTTCAATCTTCATTTTTTATATAATCTGACAATGCCCTCTACTACAGAATTGCAGTAGAAAATATTGAGTCTCCCCATATCATGGTTGGGAGCCTCATTTCTCAATCATATCTGCTTTTAAAAACATCCCTAGTGGGTAACTCAAGCAATAATATGGAGTCAACATTGGAAAGACTGTAGAATGTTCTTAACTTTCCAATTTGTTTGCAAATTGGCCAGTTTAGGTAAGTTTAAAGTTGGTGATCAAAATTCATATTTTTGGTAAATTTGATAAGTTAATTAATAACAAGAGGAGTTATACACTTCAAGATCATTTCAGAACTTTATAAAAATGTTTATTATCACCTCATATTGCAGAGATGTGTGTGTGGATAAATATTGGATGAAGTGGAGAGAAGCATGTATGAATATGTTACAAGTCATTGGATTATTTAACTTTGGCTAATATATATAAAAATTATAATTTTACCACAAGAAGTACAAGTTGAAAAGAAGAGCCTAGCATGTAAACCATAGAAGAGAGATCCCTGTAACTTAATTGCCATAGTTGAATTGTTGCTGAATATTATTCATTCTTTAGTTTTGATTCTAAAGGTGTATTTCCTCTTCCACATTTAATATTTTGCTATTTTAATGCTAACTTCTAAATAGAAAAAAAAGTTTAATAATATATTTTAACAATTTTACACTTTTGATTTAATTTATTTAATTAGTTTTTAAATATTTTTAATTTATTAGAGAGGGAGATACACAGAGAGAATTGGCATGCCAGGGCCTCATGCCACTGCCAATGAATTCTACATACATGCACCACTTTGTTTATCTGGAATTACATGGATACTTGGGAATCAAACCCAGACCATCATGCTTTGTAAGCTACTGTTTTTAACCATTGAGAAATTTATCTAGCCCTATACTTTTATTTTATTAAAAGCAAATTAAAGAAATAGAAAATTTAGTGTAAATTCAAACTACATAAAACATGTGAGGATAACTATTAGCTATTCAAACTAGGAGGCTAACTATTCAAAAATTAAAGGGGGCTTTGATAAAACTTAATAAATTAATACAAAAATCCACGTAAATTCCCTTTATGACTTAAAGTTACTACTACTAACAAAAATTTTTTACTCCAAAATAAAAATAAGTCATTTTTCACATTTATTTAAGTAATTCAAACAACAAATTATGAATTTAATGTTGAGTACACACAATAAACATTATAATATTTTTTAAATATTTTATTTTATTTTAGTATTTATTTGACACACAGAGAGAAAGAAGCAGATAGAGAGAGAGAATGGGCCTGCCAGGGTCTCCAGGGACACCAAACAAACTCCAGATGCTTGTGCCCCCTGTGCACCTGGTTTATGTGGGTCCTGGGACTTGAACCTGGATCCTTAGGCTTTGCAGGCAAGTGCCTTCACTGCTACACCATCCCTCCAGCTCCAAGAACTGTTTTAACTTTATATAGTAATTGATAAGCAGGTTACATATATGGAAAACATATTTGACCCTGTTATAATACACTGTATTATTTAACTTAACCTTTTTATTTAGTATAATTTGGCAAAATAAAGCATAATACCTGACAAAGTAGGGTGATAAGTAATTTAGCATCTGCTATTTTGCATTCTACAGATTTTCTGAAATTCTTTTTGACTTTCTACAAATTCAAAAACTGACATCTACAGAGTTAAAAATTACATCTTCCAAACTGATCTAAAGACCATAAAAGAAGGGAATAAAGAATCACATTCCTGGGTGGGTGTGGTGGCTCAGACTGGTAATTGTATGTTTGGGAATTGAGTTCAATGCCAAGCTGAGGTGTAATAGCTAGATCCTGTCTGAGAGAGAACGAGCAGGGGAGGGGACAGGGCAGAAGAAGCAAAAGGAGGAGGAGTGGGCGGGGATGGAGAATAAGGGAGGGAGGAAGAAAGTGAGAGAGGGAAGTATTAATGGAGGAAGTCAAGCAAGAAATAGTACTGTTTTGACTTTCCGTTTACTTCCTTTTTATAATTCTATACATAGAAAATCCTGGCTAAAGTTTCAGCCCAAGTCAGTGGGATTCCCCTTAAAATCCATTGTCTGTTACTGGTCCACTTTCCTACCTTCAGTAATTTCTAAAACCTGGAAAGGCATTTCTGTGTTTGCTCTAAACCAGTTGTCTTTGATCAATGTTAGTTTATGAACTAAAGTTGGGACAAAGAGGCTGAGTAGATGGCTAAGAAGTTAAAGCACATACTTAAAAAAAAACCTGCCAGTCCAAGTTCAAGTCCCAAGGCACCTACATAAGCCAGATATAAAATGTGATACACGTGTATTCATTTGCAATAATAATAGTTGTGCTAGCACATGCGCGCGCACACACACACAGATAAATCAAGTTGGGCAGAGTACAAATCCCTGAGAACATCCATGCCCTTATGTTTGAATCTAACTTTTGTACTGGCAGTTTATATTATCTTTATTCTTTAGCATTTTCTTTGGTCCTACCCTCCTATACTCAGCCAATTCAACTTTCCAAGAACAATTTGCCGAGCAAGATGGACCATTAAGGTATTTATTGGAAATAAAAATAATTGAAAGTTAGTCTGAAAGATCAGCAGTGTATAGGAAAAGCTTTTAGCCCATGATACCTCTGAACAATGACAGGTGAAAATGATTGCTAGGAAAAGCCACAGCTATACACAGGAGGGGTCTAAGGCAAGATATACCTGTTGAGAAGTTCTCCACTAAGGCATGCCAGGCCATTTCCAGTGCAGCACTGACCTCAGTCATTGCTGGGGACCAGATCAGACTCAGAGTGGCTGGAACTGATAGACCCTGTTTCAGACTTTCATACTGTGGAGCTCTTTATCTTGTGACTAGGAAAATTAGAAAAGTGAAAAATGAGAGGCAAGACAAAGGTTTGTAGAGAACCAAAGTATCTGATGGTAAGGGCAAGCAGGCCTGGGATTTCAACTGACATCAAAAAACAAAACAAACAAACAAACAAAAAAAGTAAAAGAAAAATAGGAAAAGCTGTGCTTTTTGGTTTGAACTCAGAAAAAAAGGCAGGCTCAGCAGTGAGTCTATGAGCATCTGCATTTGGGAAGAGGTTTCTGAAGGGTTAAGCACATTAGCCCACCTCCTAAGCATGTCCACAGGAAAAGTATAGTCTTATAGTCTTAAAGTACAGTCTTATAGTATTGCTTAGAATGCCCGCACCCAAGGGCCAGAGATAAAACACAAATTAGCTTTCCTTCAGCAAAACCCAGATACTTTTGTCCATCTTCCTTTCTATGGAGGCATAGTTGTAAGGTTTCTGTTTCTGAAGTTACTGGGGAAATAGGAGGTTGAGTCTGTCCTTCACTGACCTCCATCCTGGTGTCTACCTAGATGCATATCACGGTGCTCCTGCTATGCTCCTCTATGGGATCTAATGACAGGCATCATGGTGGCTCATCTGCATGGACAACATAGACGACCCTTGGTTCTGCCTAAAGGAGAAGTTGGTGTCCTAAAAGAGAAATTGGGAGAGAGGTCATGAGAGGAAGTAACTATACTTGTAGTTGCTGCATTTAATTTTGGGAATATATCCTTTAATCAGCTTGGTGTCTCACTACACAGTCTATAATATATATATATGTATATTGTCTTCATACCTTAATTCTCACCCTAAGTGATCATCTATCTTAGATTTGGTGACTTATTTAATGGTATGAATTGAATCTTCTTTGCATAGCATATCCTTGACAAGCCGCACAGTTCCTTCATGTATCCATCCATGGTCAGAATTGATCACAGAGGTATGAGAGGAGGTCCAAGTGTCTCACTCACCTTCCACAAATATGTCTTGATGTCTTTTTTAGTTAAGGTGTCCAAATCCCTATAGTTGAACAAAGCCAATTACCTGGGTCAAAATGGTGACTCGTACTTAAGTGATATTCTTAAAATGTTGTTATTGTTGTGGTAGACACTGAGGATACTCAAACCTCACCAAATTCAAAAATAAGAGGCTTCCCAGAGCTCAACACTAAAGGAGACTTCCAAGACAAACTCCAAGGCACAGGGAACACTGCAGAAGAGTGGTTAGAAAGAATATAAGAGACACAGGGTGGAAATGCATACTTAGGGGCACTTTTATCTGGATGTGAGTTCCCTGGTGCATGCACACTCCCACAGTGACTACTGATATTCCCCATGAGAAGGGCACTCAGGGAATTGGGAGTGGAGGAGAGGAGACAAAAGAGGATGAAAATATGACCATATTACCCTATGTTCATATGTTAAAGTTCCTAATGAAATTACTAAAAAGAAAGTGTTCTGCTGGATTTGATACACCAAAGCCCAGTGAAACTATTACTATTTCTACAAAAGGCACATCTTGTTGGGAATTAGCCTGAAGATTCCAAACACACAGACAGACAGCAATCACAAATCCTCAGTGAGTTACTGGGCATTGTGAAAAGAATGATCACTTCTTTTCATACACTTTCATTCCTTGGATATTGTGTTTATTTTGAGAATCCAGTGCCATGGAAGAAGGAGACTTGATGCAGGGACAGCATTCTGTCATGGGCTGTTGTGTAAATTTGCAGTTTTAAGTCCAGAAACTAAAGAAGGTTGTACAACAGGTTCAGGCTGGGCTGTCATGTGAGCTGCACTGCCATTTGGGTCATGAAAGTTACTGGATGTGATACTGCTTGAAACAGCAGTTGCAGATAGAGAAATTTAATGATACAGGAAAATGTGGTTGAATCACCAAGCTAAAATTTAGTGTATTGGATGTAAGACTTACCTTTTTAGCTATGTTCCTTTAAAAGATAAAAGAAAGGTGGGAGAGATGGCTTAGAGGTTAAGGTGCCTGCCTCCTAAGCTTTAAAATTCCGGTTCCAATCTCCAGGTCCCATGTTTAGCTAGATTCAAAGTGACACAAGGGTGCAATGCTGCACTTGATCACAAGGGGGCACACACATCTGGATTTCATTTGCAGCAGCTGAGTGGCTGCTGGCGTACCCATCTCTGTCTTCCTCTCCTCTCTCTCTCTGTCTCTGTCTCTCTCTGTATCTCTCCAAAATAAATAAATAAATAAATAAATAAATAAATAAATAAATAAATAAATTAAATAATAAAAGAAGTTCTTATCTTATTACCCACCCTTGTAAGGGATGGAAGCATAACCATGAGCTACCAAATTTACATGTGACTTGACCTGCTCCTCAAATCCTGATTCCCATCACAGCTTTCAGTGGGCAAAGTTGAGCCTGCACAAGTACCAGATCAACTAGGGTTACAGAGAAAGACCCTGCATATTAAGCCCCAAACCAAAAAAGCCAAAGAACTTTGTCTATGAGTTTTTTAAATAATTTAATGAGATCATTAAGTATATGATTTTCTCTTACTTATTTGTCATCCTCCCTTTATTTTCTTGTACCAGTCTATAAACACCTGGTGTTCTATGACAAAGCAAAATGTATGGTGATGATTAAGCCTTTTGCATCTTACATATAAGGAGATTGCATTGTGAAATAGTAAGAAATATCTTTTATATGGCTAATGTAGAGTTTAAAATTAATTTAGAGAAGACAAATAAAATAACTGCTTTTGTTTTTCAAATTAACCATAAACTAGATTTCTCCTCTCCTATTTAACCTGTAAAATGCCTCTTACTTTAACTCATAAAACATGAACACATCTTTTCATTCTTACTTGTAAAATACATGTGTGTAGAGCTTCATCATTTCATGTGAGTATATATCATAAATGTTACTTAGCATTTGTGTGTTATAATTCTAAAGTCAAACACATACACACAACAGAGAGAGGGAGAGGGACAGGGAGAGAGAGGAAGAGAGAGATTACCTAAAGATGATTATTTTGTTAGTTGTTAACTCTCTAGGTTAAAAAAGACTTTAAACATCAATATCTGGAAGCATTAGTTTGACAAACTGTTTTAAACTTTCCCTTCCTATTTTTCACATTCTGTCTTTAATAAGAGTTATATTGAGGGAACTTACAAGACAATGACTTATAGTCATATATTCAGAGTCTCAAAATAAGAATTAAAAAAAATTTAGGGCAGCCTTTTGTGAAATAAAATGAGGAGAAATAACTTAAGTTTATAGAAGAATCCTTAGGTATTAATTATCTACTATGCCTCTAGTGGTAGAGTAAGACAGGGAGAAGGCAGTTTTCTTTCAGAGCTCCTGACTAGAGTGATAAGGAATGTTTTAAAAACTGGCTGAAGTTTACTATTTAGAGTAGATGGGAAGAAGAATCATTGTGAATCCAGTAGATACCACACTGCTACCCCACTCCTGCAACCTCCACCTTTCCATTTTAATATATGAAATTTTAAAAAGTTTTTGAATGAATAATGCTCATAGTAAGGGGCTTTGTAACACCGTATGATTGCTGCCTTCTTCTCAGTTTGAAGCATGAGCCAGTTTCACTGAAAGATTTTCATTATTTGCTTCTAAAAAAGTCACTGACATTTGTACTTGAAAGGAAGTCATAAACTATATGAAAATGCTTAGATATTTTTCAGTTGTATGAGTGGTTTTAAACATTCCTACAGAGCTTAACCATACAGCTGATAGAGAATCCTCATCCCTTGATAGGCCTTGTTGAATTTAGTACATGCCACATTAGGGGTAGAATAGAAAACTTGCCATTGAATTGTCAAAAATAGAGTCCGAGACAGAATGAGATCAGCTCTTCTCTTTCATATTACTGCATATGATCAGCTCATGTGTATCTGTAAATATGTGGCTTTCCTAAGATAAGCATTTATTGTGTTTTCAAATAACTAAAATAGTTAATAAAATAAATGAACAAGAATTAGCTTTACATTCAAGGTTGGAAGATAAATAGTTTAGGGGTGTCATAAGATTTATGAAAATGTAAAGGCCCACCAGTGATTTTCAGGGTATTTACATATACATAATTTTGCTTTCACCATCTGTTAACCATCTGGTTGAAACTGCAATCATCTTTCACTTGAATTATCACAATAATCTCCCGTGGCTCTGCTTGCACCTGGGTGCCATCTAATATGTACCTTAACACCTTCAACAGTGCAGCTACAAGGAAACTGTATGCCATGCTTGCTTTAAGTCACCTGAGTCTCTAATCTTTCCTGTGATGTGCCATTTCACTCAGTAATGGCATGGCTGTGCAGTAGATTTGAGCACTCTAAATAACCCGCATTTCCTTATGCGTCTGAGACCATCTGACAGTACAGTCTCTGCTAGCAACACTACTGTGGCTCCGGGCATATACCTCTGCATTCCACAATTTTCTTAGAGGTCTGACTTGTTCTCCCTCCCCTCCACACACCTGTAGGTTTTCACTCACATTGTTCCTCCTTTGTGAGACATTCACATTCAACTACACTTAAATGCCCACCAAGTCATATATTTTTATTTCTTCTTTGTTATTTTCCATAGCATTTAACATTTTCTAATACTATAGATAAATGGATAAACAACACAATGTCTAACTTATATCTTAAGTTACCTTGGACATAGACTAGATAGATATTATTAAATATGACTGTGTTCCTGACAGGGTGTTTATAGATAAAGCAAATGTCTGAATAGTTAGATATAGCAAAGCAGATTATCCTTCTAAGTATAGATGGCCTCCTTCAAGTTGTTGAAGATCTCAAAAGAACAAAATGACTTACTGTCACTGCAAGAAGAGAAAATTCTTCCTATTTTGCTATCTCCAAACTCGGATATGAGCTTCTTTGTGCCAGCTTGCAAGTGTGTCAAGTTAAGGTCAGAAACTAGGATATCAACTCTCCTCCATCTCCAGATTGTGATCCACCCTAAATGACGTAGGTCCTGTCATGCATTTGTAATTGCATGAACCCTTTCCTTATATAAAATCTATAATTTAAGACGAGTGTGGTGGCACAAGTCTTTAATCTCAGCTTTCTGGAGGCAGAGGTAGGAGGATCACCATGAGTTCAAGGCCACCTTGAGACTCCATAGTGAATTCCAGGTCAGCCTGGGCTAGAGTGAAACCCTACCTAGAAAAACCAAAAACTAAAAAAATTTTTAAAAATCTATAAATTAATATATAAACAGAAATGGATAGTCACATAGATATTTATATAATTCCTAACAAATAGCTATAAACAAATATAAATGTATATATAATCACATATTCATAGTGCATAAATAGATGAATATGCATATATGTGTACATGTTAATATACACTTTCAGATATCTTTATATATGTACACATATTTACGTATGTGTACACATATGTATGTGTACTTTGGAGAACTTTATTATGGAATAATAAACGTAAACAAATAGATAATATATAGATAACATATATATGAATGCACCTGCTCTAGGTATATAAAGTTTACTAACTTTTTTGCCTTCCTTTTCACCAAAATGTAAACTATAACCTACTTGACATCATCAGAGTATATTTTCCCTGTCCATTTTTATATACTTTCAGTGCTTTATATGGAACATATATTTGCATAATTCATATATATTTACATTATATATACATATATATGTATATACATATATATATGTATATATATAATGCTTCAGGATGTCTAACTAGAAGTAAGCTAGGTGGGTGGGATGAAACACTATATTTTATGTTGTGTACATAGTGCATGGCATATAAGTTTACTGGAGCAAAATCAAAAGTTTTGTATATAACAGAATCAGGCATTTGTGTTCCTGAGTCCTGATTAGCTCTTGTATGTTTATGGTATTCTCTTATAATTCTCTAAGTAGTTTCAGTTTTATTAGTTATTTCACTGAGTTTTAGTTTTAATTACTTCATTTGTAAAATGGAGACCACAAAAGCTCATAATGCAAAAGACTACTGAGAGAATTCAAGGGATTATCAAAATTCTGCACACAGTTAATTGCTCAAGATGCTCTGTTCAAATGCAAAAATTCAAGAACAAAGCTGGGCCCAGCACTCTGGAAGTAGAGGTAAGAGGATCACTTTGAGTTCCAGGCCACCCTAAGATTTCATAGTGAATCCCAGGTCAGTCTGGGCTAGAGTGAGACCCTACCTCAAAAAATAAACACACCCCCCCAAAAAAAGAAAGAAAAAAAGAAAGAAAGAAAAAAAATCAAAAAAAAATGATTCTTGGGGTTAGAGAGAGGGCTGAACAGTTAAGACACTAGCCTACAAAGCCTGATGACCCAGGTTTGATTCTCCAATACCCACATTAGCCAGATGCATAAAGTGGCACATGCATATGGACTTATTCACAGTGGCTAGAAGCCCTGGTACACCCATTCTCTCTCTGTCTCTGTCTCTCTCTGCCTCTGTGTGTGTAAAATAAATAAATTAATTAATTAATTTTAAAAGAATAAATGATTCCCATTTGCAAACCAGTTCCATCACACTAACAGGTGACTTAAAGCACATTGTTTACCATCTGTGAATGTTGCTTATGGATAAATGTTGATCTAATACTAAGTTATAGTTTACAGACTGTTTATAGTACCTGAGATAAATTGGGGAGTATTAAAATAATTCCTTGTTTATTCTTATGGTAATCCCTGTATGACTAGTAATTATTTAAAATTCATATGTGATATTTTATTTTTACCTATCCTGTCCAATCCATGACGTTCTGATGTTCTTCCCCCCGCAATAGTATTAACAACATCATGTGTTGGTACCCTTTTTTCCCTTGTCCCTTCCCCCATTCCGTTGAGGACCCTCCTCAGTAGGGTTGCTGGTATTCCCAATGGGATTGTGGTTTATGCATTTTGGAAGCAGCAGTCAGTCATTTTTGAGGGGGAAGGAAAAGCTCTGGGCATGATGTCTCAACATGTGGCTCTTACAATCTTTCCACCCCCTCTTTCACAAAATTCCCTGAGCCATGGTGGGTAAGTTTTAAGTCTACTTCAGTGATGAAGTTCTTTTTTTTTTTTTAATATGAGCTTTCCCATCAATGCTAAGTATATATTAGCACCCCCTTCTTATTTTATCTCTTATCAAGTTGAATTTAGGATGTTAATAGAATTACTCAACTAACTACATTTTCTAAGTCCTTTTATACCAAACCATATACTAACCTTTCATACAGGTTGTTTCTCTATTTGGGTCCGTCCCATTTTAAAGTACGTCAATAAGTTCTCTTGCATAAGCAGAGTTCTTGTACTAGCAAACATAGTCATATAATGTTGTCTTCCATTTACATTTATAATAACATTATAATTTTGTTATCTATTCTCACTATTCTCTCCCTAATGGTTTTATACTTTTGAACTTTTGTGTATGTTATTCTTTGTGTTTGACTTTTTTTTTTCCATCTCTCCTATTTTTGTCTGATTAGCTCTTGCTTATCCTTCAAAACAACACACTGGCATTTTCTTTTACATCCCCAAACCCAGTGAAACAATCATCCCACTGGATTCTAAGAGTACTCAGAACAGACCACATATATTTGACATTTTCCTTACTATCTGCCTTGCTTTCTAACCTTAAAGCTCCTGGTTGCAGGTGTGAAATTTCCATTTTCTTTGCAAACATAATACCTTCAAAATGCTAGTTGTGAACAGGTTTTCCTTGGGCACAGTAATAGTCTTTGAAATTTTGGGACACTTAACTTTTATCCCAGTTGGTCTGGAGAGAGGTATTTTATTTCCTAACTTTTAAATTATAAGATTTTACGAGAAAATATAGACTAATTTGTTTAAGGAAACTGTCACATTTTACTACAGTAATAAAATATTTATATGACATCAGAGAAATAAACTGTTCATTAAAGTCTAGCATAAGGTCCTTATGGATGAAAGGAAGTCTGAGTATTTGTCTTCATTTCCAAAAGCAGCTGCTCACCTCACTGCATGTCATGAAAGTCCACACGCATCATTTTCTTCCTGAAAGCATAGATGGGCTATGGTACAGAAAGAAAAAATGGATGGTCTCAATGGATAACCTGGCCAAAATCTCTGTCTTCAAGGAAAGAATCATTTAAAATAATTGAAGAATCCATGAGAGAATGTATGTGTTATAGAACACCATTAACAGGTGATCTGTATGTTGTTTAACTTATATTTAAATTATTAGCTATGATATTACTTATAGTGTTGATTTCTGAAAGCAATTGGCCATTATGATAATTATCTGCTGTGATGGTTAAGTTTGTGTCAACTTGATTTGTTTAGGAATCCAGACATTCCTCATAAGTGTGTCTCTGAGGCTGCCTCTAGGAAGGATTAACTAAAGGAAGAATCCTTCCCCCAGGGTGAGCCCTTCCCCCAGAATGGGCACCTCCTCTTGGAGGAGGGGGCTTGTTGATAAAAAGAAGCTCTGGGAAGAAAGGCTCTCTCTCCTCCCACCTGGCTGCCAGTGCTGCTTACTCTTCTCTGCTTGGTGCTTGCTGCTTGGAGTTCTCTGCTTGGTGCTTGCTGCTTTCCAGTGTGGACTGAAGACCAGGGAGGACTGAAGAGCAGCGTCTCTCCAGGATGCCTTTAGGCCTTCAGTGCCAGATTGGGACTGCTGAGGCATCCAGCTTCATGGACTGAGCAGCTACTGGGTTCCTTGACTCTCAGGCCTGCAACCTGCTATTGCTGGACTGTTGTAAACTAATCCAATAAATTCCCTTTTAATACAATTCATTCTATCCGTTCTGTTCCTCTAGAGAACCCTGACTAATACATTTGCCTATTCTTTAAATAAATAATTTAAAATACACCTGGCTTTGAAAGTAAATATATCTATGTTGAAATTTATCTCTTGGAAGTCATTTTGTGATATTTGAAAATTACTTATTCCAAACCACAGGGTATCACTCAGAAGCACTGTGAAGGAACTTTGGGAAATATGATGTAAGATGTCTAAGCACTGAACAATTCTCAAATTGTACTAGGGGAAAATATCAGTATATCCAGGAATGGTGGCACATGCCTTTAGTTACAGCACTTGGGAGGCTGAGTGAGGAGAATTGCCCTGAGTTTGAGGCCATCCTGGGCTAGAGTGAGTTCCAAGTCAGTCTGGACTAGAGTGAGACCCTATCTCAACAAAACAAGCATAAGAGAAAAAAAGGAAGGGAGGAAGGAAGGGAGAGAGAGAGAGAGAAAGGGAAGGGAATGAAGGAAATATAAAAATGATCTGTTTTAAGAAAATAAAGAAAAATAGTGCAGAAGTTAAAGAGTGCTAGGTAATGTATGATTTATCTGATTGGTATTTTTCAACATGACCCTCAACAAACTTCCATGGGAGCTAGCAAAGTAGCCATTTTATTCATTATATCCCAGGTTCTATATTCTTTGTATGATCAACTATGAGATAAAACACATTAGTATATGAGTAATTAAACATTTGATTAGGCATAATTGTTTGGATGGTTTACGTAGTCTTTTTCTTTAAGTTAATTTAATATTAAGCAGAGTCTTCATTCTAAGTCAAGCTGACCTGGGCTCATTCTATAGCTCAGGCTGGCCTCAAAATCATGGTGATCTTCCTACCACAGCCTCCCAATTTCCTCTTTTTAATAATTTTTTTAAAAAACTTTATTAAGGGCTAGAGAGATGGGTTATCAGTTAAGGTAGCTGCCTATGAAGCCTAAGGATCCCGGTTCAATTCCCTAGGACCCGAATAAGCCACATACATAAAGTAGAGCATGTGTCTGGAGTTACTTTGCACTGGATGGAGGCCCTGGTGTGCCCAGTTTTTTTTTTCTCTCTCTCCTTCTCTCTTGCTTAATTCCTGTCTCAAATTAAGTAAATAAATAAAAGTTAAAAACTTTATTAAAGATTTATATAATCACTTCCTGCCATCATATATTATCACTCCTCCCTCATCCTCTCCGACTGAATCTCCCTCTTCTTTTTAAAAAATCTTCATTTTTTTTCTTTTTATTGACAGTTTCCATGCTTACAGACAATAAACTATGATAATTCACTCCCTTTCCTCACTTTCCCCTTCACAAATCCATGGTATAAATGTACCACATCTTCATTATCCATTCATCAGTTGAGGGACATATAGGTTGGTCCCATTTCCTAGCTATTGTGAATAGAGCCACAATAAACATGGTTGTGCAAATATCTCTAAGGTAATTGCAGATGAGTAATAAAACATTGAATATATTGGGGACATATATTCAAACTGCCATCATGGTATAAATGTACCACTTCATTATCCATTCATCAGTTGAGGGAGGTTGGTCCCATTTCCTAGCTATTGTGAATGAGCTGCAATAAACATGGTTGTGTATATAATGGATCACATTTGTGTTAAATCTATTTTGAGCTAGCTCAGGAACCTCCACACTGATTTCCACAATGGTTATACCAGAGTACATTCCCACCAACAGTGTATAAGGATTCCTCTTTTTCTACATCCTTGCCAAAATTTTTGTCATTTGTTTACTTGATGGTAGCCATTCTGACAAGAGTGAGATGGAATCTTAATGTAGTTTTAATTTGCATTTTCCTTATGGCTAAGGATGTAGAACATTTTTTAGATTTTTATATGCCATCTGTATTTCTTCTTTTGAGAACTCTCTATTTAGTTCCTTAGCCAATTTTAATTGAATTGTTTGATTTCTTATTATTTAGTTTTCTGAGTTCTTTGTATATCCTAGATATTAATCCTCTGTCAGATGTATAGCTGGCAAAGATTTTCTTCTATTCTGTATGTTGCCTTTTTGCTCTACTGACAGTGTCCTTCACTGTACAGAAGCTTTGCAATTTCATGAGGTTCCATTGGTTGGTTAGTGGTTTTTATATCCTGAATAACTGGGGTTATATTCAATAAGTCATTTCCTATACCAATATGTTGAAGAGTTCCTTCTACTTTTTCATCTAGCAGTTTCAGAGTTTCAGGTTTGATATTAAAGGTTTTGATCCATTTGTACTTGATTCTTGTGCATGGAAAGAGATAAGGCTCTATTTTTCATCCGTCTACATAGAGATATCCAGTTTTCCTAGCATCATTTGTTAAAGAGGCTGTCTTTTCTACAATGCATGTTTCTGGCAATTTTGTCAAAAATAAAATGGTTGTAGCAGCCTGGATTTACATCTGGGACCTTCATGACCTACTCCCTGGGATGTAGTCTGTCCCTGGGACTGAAATTTTTCTGTAATGACCCATGGCTTCTAGGTACAAATTTATTTACCTCTGAATGTTATTTCTGCTCAAATTCTCTTCATTAAAAATTTTATTAGCTAAAAGGAAGTTTCTCTATGGTCTGGTAGTCATTACCCCATTAGTTTTGATTAATTTTAACTAAAACTGAGTAGCCTTCATCTCTGATGTTACAGCCTGAAAGCCACAGACTGAGAGATAATGAAGAAGGCAAGAACCAAGCTCAGTAAACACATACACAAAACAGAAATCCCAAAGTGCAGTCTGCAACAGATGCCAGTGCTTTGGGCCTGTGATGTGTAGTCTATGGATAAACTGTAGAAGTTTTGTAGTTGTAATCATTAAGATAAATACTCACCCATTCCTGTACCAGAGGGTGGATATTTTAACCTAAGGAATTGAATCAGCTGTTTGGAATTCATGTGTGTCAAGTATAGAATACCTGCTGCTTCATTCTACCTTCCATATCTCCCTAGAATCATCTATGTAGATCCCACAACTGGAAATACATGAGAAGGAGAATTCTAAGAAAATAAAATTCAACTCCATCAACTTGAATATTACAAAGACTCCATGTTGCTTTGGAGCTCGAACAATGTTTGAATTTTGACCCTTAATGCCCAGTAAAAGTATGAATGTGAAAAGTTTAGTTCTCCATGCAACAGTTTTCACATGTGTGGTAGTTGAATAGTGAAGTCTACAACCTTATGAGTGGATTAATTGATTAATGGATATATAACCTTATTATCTATTGAGGAGTAGTGGAAACTTTTGAGGGTTTCAGCTATTTGAAAAAAGTAGGTATTTGGGATCATGAACTTGAAGGCTATTAATGCCTTTCCCTTTTTTCTCCATATTTCTCTGAGTTAAAAGATTTTTATGAATCTCAAAAGACATTTGAACTTTGGACTTCTGTACAGTGTTGAGATTTTTCAAAGACTATGGAGATTTTGATTTTGATTAAATGCATTTTGCATCATGACGTGACTATAATCTTATGGGAGCCAGAAGCACAATGCTATAGTGTGAATATGAAATGTTCCTTGTAGGGTTCTGTGTTTGAATACTTGGTCCTTAGGTGGTAAGGCTCTTTGAAAAGGGTGCAAAATTTTTAGGATATATACCTCTTGAGAAGCAACAGGATCTTTGGTGGTGTGGGTCTTGAATTTTTTAGCCAGGCTTGACTTTCTATTCTTCCCTGCTCGCTGACATTGAACAAATGTGACCAGCTACTGCACGCACCTGTTGCTATGTGCTCCCTGTCATGATGGAATACAACCTTGAACTGTACACCAAAATAAACCCTCCCTGACTTAATGTCCTCCCTGTCAGTTATTTGATCACAGTAATGAAAATCAAACTAATAGAATAGTAAACACTCAAGATCATAAAGTCCAAAAGTAAACTATAAATTTAAATGTGATTGGACAATCTAAACCATATTCACTGAATTTATGAGCTCTATGTTATCAATAATAATGATTGTTTTAAACACATGATTGTATCATTAACAGAATTTTTGCAGAATAAAGTTTATGTTTTGATTTTGTGTTTCATAATGTTTTGATCTCTTGCTGTCTATGGCATTAATCTGGGCCAATAAGGATGAAATACAAACACTGAAATACAAGATGTGTTTATTTGTTCCAAATCTTATAGAGGCTATGGTTAAGCAAAGACAATTGGAAATATTTGTAAAAATATTCTTCTCTCTGCATTCCCATGAAAAAGCTGTCATTTTACTTAATGGAAAGCTTCTTCATAACCATCCTCCTCTCATGAAAGCAGTCATGTGGGTTATTAGTGCCGGAGTGAGGCCATTATGAAGCCTAAACACTTCCATTAGATAGAAGAACTAAAATGATTATGAAAAATGTTCTCTTCCTTCTAAAGTCTTCTAAATCAAACACTCAGTAGTACAATATGTTTTAGGTTAATTAGTTTAATCCAGCTTTAATTAAGTAGATGTTTCCATGCCAACAAATGGTTTTTAAATTGTTGAAATCTTGATGTTTCAGAATATGACTAAAATTAATTACCTAAGAGCATGTGGCTCAATATTTTGGAACCATGTAGTGCAATTTTAGCATTACTATAGCAATGATTTTAGTATTAGCAACTAATCATGATGGGGAACATTAAAAAAAGGAAACAATATTATAAGTTTGGCTTTTATATTTCAAATTTTATACCTGGAATTTTTTAAAGGTGCATATTTACAGCTTGGATCTTATAGGTAATTTTCCAAAACCAAACCATTACATTGGAGCAAGTGGTACAGGCTTGTAAGCCCAGCTATTCAGCAAGTTATAGCAGGATTATCAAAAATTCAAAACCTGCCTGGGCTACAGAGTGACTACAAGCCCACCCTGGTTAAGTTAGACACTGCCTCAAACAATAATAATAATAATAATAATAATAATAATAATAATAATAATAATAATAATAATAATAAAAACATATGGGGTTTAAAGAGATTGTTTAGTGATTAAGGTGCTTGTCCAAGAAGCCTAAGGACCCAGGTTCCACTCTCCAGTACCCATGTAAGCCAGATGCGCAAGGTGGCACATGTGTCTGGAGTTTGTTTGCAATGGCTAGAGACCCTGGAATGCCCATTCATTCTCTCTTTTCTCTCTCTCTCTCTCTCTCTCTCTCTCTCTCTCATAAATAAATAAATAAAATGTTAAAGACGGGGCTGGAGAGATGGCTTAGTGGTTAAGGCACTTACATGCAAAGCCAAAGGACCCTGGCTCAATTCTCCAAGACCCACATAAACCAGATGCACAATGGGACACATGCATCTGGAGTTTGTTTGTAGTGGCTGGATGCCCTGGCATGCCCATTCTTTTTCTCTCTCTCTCTCTCTTTCTCAAACAAACAAATAAATAAATAAATAAATAAATAAATAAATAAATAAATAAGTTAAATTAAAAATGTTAAAAATAAATAAAAATATAAAGAGAACTAAGGATATCACTCAATGATAGGTCAATCACCTAGCTTGAGTCAGGCCCTTGGTCCAATCCCCTGAACCACAACAACACAAACTATATTAAATTCAAAAAGGGATACACAAAGGACATAACACACAATACCAACAAGCTATCAGTTTCATATGAGCCACATTTCCCAAATTAAAGGTTTATTTCCTAGTAGCTGTTTGCTGTGAGTTTACATTGAAACTAGCAATTAATACCAACAAAAAATACATGTTTTTGGTCCAATTTATAATTTCCAATTTTCTCACTGAGATGTATACAAAAGAATAAATAATTTTGATCTGAGACAAGGAAAAGTATGACATAGAAATGCCTAAAAGTAATAATCTATTACTTGATAAAAATGTTAATATACTTTAAAGGATTTAATTTTGATATTTGAATTTCTTTTTTTTTTTCTTAAAATAGCTTCCTTTTGTTGAGAACCTAGTAGGCAGATAAACATCATCTCAATGCTCTAACCATGAAAATTTTTGCATTAAACTTTCTACATGGATAATACAGATCAGGGAATGTAATTCAGAGATAATAATTATAAGAATGTGTGGGAATCTAGGGATGGAGAAGAAATGTTTGTTGTAGATATTGAGAAGACAGAAGCTCAAAAGTAAAGCTTACACACATGCACACATAAACAAGTGGCTCAGCTACGTGGTTCCTATTACTGTCACTGGCCCAAAGTCCATCTACTCACTGCTAGACATCCAGTGCCTAAAAGATGAGTCTTGGTGGGAAGTTTTATTCAAGATATGGAACACTGAGGAAACAGGTGGGGGAAGCATCACTCAAAGCACATCTTAATGAAGCTCAGGAATGTGCAAAGTTTTATGGAGAAAAATGGTGGGGATAGCAGATAATAGGAAAGCCACATGTCATGTTAGATTTTTAATACAGGCTTGATAACACACTCCACAGCTCTGGCAATATTTTTTTTCCATCTTCTAGACTATCCTTGTGATAACTACCTCTTTCTCTCCCCCCTCTCTCTTTCTCTTCTAAGCCATTCCCACAATTCTTTATAAAAAGCATATTGTTTTCTGCAAGCTAAACCTTTCAAATAATGAAAATTTTTAGTATTATCTGAAGAAAATCAGATGTTCTGCGCTCTGAAAATCTAAAGAACAATTACTGATGAAGGGGTCTTGGGACCAATTTAAAACTAACTCCTGAAACATTTTTGTATCAGTCACTAAAAGATGATTTTCTTCAGAATTTACAATGCTAAGGGAATAAAAAAAAGAATAATTGTATATTAGGCAATTGACATAATGGAGTTAATCTAGAATAGAGTAAGGTAATGCACAATGACATTGCTAATATCTGAACTTTGTAATTTCAATGTTTAATACTGCTCATAGTCTCAAGAGCCATAAAAATTGCTGTTCAGCTACCGGTCATGTTTAGGAAAGTTGTAGAACCTTGACGAGGGTGGAGTATTGCTGGAGACAGTGTGTCACAGGTGGGAAATGGGCTTAAGATTTTGTAACGTAGCCATATTTCCAGTTTTCCATTTGCTTCCTGACCCTTGCTGTAATATCTGTAAGCTTGTAAGGATCTTGCTGTAATGGTCCCATTCCTGAAGCCATGCCTTCCCCACCATGAAACTACCCCATCAAAAGTATAAGGTACGAGAAAATCTGTCCTTCCTTAATTTGCTTCTGATTATTTTATCATAGCTAAATGGAATCACTAGGTATGTTTGCAAATTTCCACTGCTTAAAAGATCCTGCAAAGAGCAGAGTATGAAAGGAGAAGAAATCCCTGATCTTCTTTGCCTTCTTTTCAGTTTTTTTTTTTTTTTTCCTGTTCATTCTACTGGCTTGCTAATGAGGTGCCAGATTTATTAGAAAGAAAGCCACATGATGGGCATGGTGGCACAGACCTTTAATCCCAGCACTCCGGAGGCAGAGTTAAGAGGATCGTCATGAGTTCCAGGCCACCCTCAGAATACAGAGTGAATTCCAGGTCAACCTGGGATAGAGTGAGACCCTACCTCAAAAAACCAAAAAAGAAAAAAATAAATAAAAAGAAACAAAGAAAGAAAGCCACAATTTGCACACTGTTATCCATAGCTCTAGGGTGAACTTAGCCCAGTAAGATGATTGGGAAATGAGCAGTACATTATAATTTAGTATTCATAACTGGTGTGCTCATTTCTCTGTTTCATTAAATATTTTGGTATTCTTCCTGGAACTTCCTTGGTTCTGTGAAATTCCTCCATTTCATCAATTCTTTCTAGTTAGAATGGCATTCCAGGTTTTCTTACCTTGTAACATTGGTCCATCTATTGCTCATAAGCACTGCTATACCCCTGTCCCCGTTGTGTTTGAATGTTGAGGTAGAGAAAGTCGGTCTATGCAGAGAACAATATCCTTTATATCCCACTTAATAGATTTATGGAATGAGAAGCAATAGCAAAAGAATAATGCAAACAAAATGTGATGCATAATCTAGGTTGGGTCTCTGATTTAACTATGTGACTGTGCATAATTTTAAAAATGGAGGTCATAACATATATGCTATTTTGCTTTTTGGATTTTTTATGAAAGCTAATTAATGAGAGGAAGGAAGGGAAAGAAAAAGAAAGGCAGCAATAAAAAAGAAAGAAAGCTTAAACTATATATTGCTCTATTGTGTATTTAAAACTAATGTAAATCTCAAATTCAGAATGATAAAACCAGATTATGTTCCAATAAGATATATGTATTTAGGAAAAAGATAAATCTCAATGCTATACCTACATTACACACTGTTCTGTGTTCTGTGCCAAATCAGTAATGCTAACATGCATAGGTACAATAATTTAATGTAAAAAAGATTAAAAAATGAAACAAAGTTCCTGCTTGGAGGGAAGAAGAAAAGAAAACATTTCATCTCTGCATTGCAACTTTTGCATCCTAAAATAGAGGCAGCAAATGGAAGGCGCATGGCTTGGGTCACTAGTAAAGCACGTTCCTAAGAAAAGATAAGATTAATGTGCTTACTTACGAGAAGCCTCTTATCCTCCGCAGGCCTGAATATTAATGAACCTTCAGCTTTGCTTTCTTCAGTGGAATATGTTTACTTGAATAGTGCATTCCATCAGGGATGTAACTTGCATCCTGATTGGTGAGACACCCATGGAGCTAAGTCAGGGTCATTGCTCCCAATGGAAGTGTTGTCTGAAAAGAGGCCACAGCAGAGGGCAGTGAATATTTGAGAGGGGCTTATGTATAACCACTTCAATAATAAGCTGACACATGCCTGCAATAAAATTCTGAGTCAAAAATAGAGTGAGATCAGCATTATGCTAAGTCAAATCACCGCGGCGATGGGAGAATAAATAACTATGCGCTGGAACAAGATGACTTGAGGGAATCACAGATTTAGTGAATTGCTCCAGATCACAAAGGCATTTTAATATCATGAGTTATTAAATTTACATATAAATGTGAGTGCATGCAAGAGTAGAAAAATAATACCTTGTACTTGAAGTACTATAAATTTCTTCATTTTTATTATGCCAAAATAAGATTATATATGAAATTAACTGTTGACTTACAGATGATCAGACAGAAAAAGCCAACTTTTTGTAATATCAGTTTAGAGAAGAAAAATAAATAAAATGTACTAACCATATTTCTTTCTTTCTCTCTTTCTTTCTTTTTTTTTTTTTTTTTTTTTTTTTTTTCATTTTTGTGTCCCTAGACCTTAAGGAAACAAATAGCAAAGCAACTACAAAGACTACATATAGTCAAAAGGGTTGAAGAAGGTCACTAAATAGCATGGAAAATATAAAAATACACATTCATATATTTATTTGGGGTTTATATTTTATCCCCTTTTTTTTTTTTTTTAAACATAAACAATAACACCTTTATTACACAGGCTAAGGATGGTTTATTTGCCTTTCCGGGCTTTGATCTTCCTCAGATAGAACTCCAGCTCCTTGCCTTCTAGCACATAGCCATCTGCTCTGCCACACTGGCCAGGTCTTGATGCAATGCAGGCTAGAAGCTTGCCCTGCTGAAACTGTTCTTCCAGAAGAGGGCTGATTTTGGCATTCTTTTTCCTTTCATCGTATTTCTTTTGAATTTTCTTTGATCATTTTTTGTTAAAAATCTCTTCCTCCTCAGGAGTCAGCTTGGCCCCCTTCTTGTGGCCCAGGGGCAGCGTATAGTGGGACTCGTACCACTGTCGGTACGGTGTGCTGTCAATGAGCACAATGCAGTTCTTCACCAGGGTCTTGGTGCGGACCAGCTCATTATTGGATGCATTGTAGACAACATCAATGATCCTTGTTTTCCGAGTACAACACTCAGAGCCCCAGGAGAAGTTCCCCACATCCAGTCTCAGGGCTCTGTACTTCTTATTGCCTCCTCGAACACGGACTGTGTGTATGCGGCGTGGGCCAATCTTGGTGTTGGCAGCAGGACGTCCCAGCTCATACTTCCGCTTCTTGTGGTAGGGCTTTCTCTTGCCCCCGGTCTTGCGGCGCTTGTGCCAGTTGTCCCGAGAGATGCCCATCGCTCAGCGCCAGCTGGAAGATTTATCCCCTTTCTTAAAGACATAAAAATATGCCCTAACCTTAGTCTAGTGTTTGTAATTTATATATATATATATATATATATATATATATATATATATATATATATATATATATATATATATATATATTTCATTTATCTCTTTGAGAGAGAGAAAGAAAGCAAAAGAGAGAGAGATGAGGCAAATATATAGAGAGAATGGGTGTACTAGAACTTCCAGACACTGCAAAGGAATTCCAGATGCATATTCCATCTTGTGTGTTTGGCCTGTGTGTGTCCTCGGGAATCAAACCTAGGCTCTTAGGCTTTGCAGGCAAGCACCTTACCTGCTAAGCTATCTCTCTGGATCAATCTCTCTAAATTATTAAATAAATATTCAAGTGGTATAAATTAAACATCCAGTTGAACAATGAAATCAGTTTTCTCATATTACCAAGTAATACCTTTAAAATTGAAACTTCATAACTATTAAGAAAAATGCTAATTAAATGACCAAATTAGGGTTCTGTACACAATTCCAGAAAATGTTGTAATTAGAGGTTTACCTAACCCCAGGTGAGATTGCTTCATGAATATGTAACTAGTACCGTCAATGGAAATTGATTCATGTTCTTCATACTCAACATATTAAGAAATACAATTGTTTGTTCTTACTGCAAATCCTCCATAGTCAGAACATTGTTTCCCTTTATGTTTAGACACATAGCAATAAAACTGTTCATAAAGGGCATTGTGCAAACATAGTTACTATTTTTAAATTTATTAAAATTAGATATGGACATATTTAGTATGTAAACAATACATGTTGGTACCATCCATTCCGTCCTGCCTGTCCCTTTTCTGAAGAGCCCTTCCTCACTGGGGAGGCAGGTCAACTGCATAGGGATATTGGGTCATGCATTATAGGGGAAACAGTCAGTTATGGGGGAGAGACAATGTCTCTGTGCAAAATATCCCAACTTGGGGCTCTAACAATCTTCCTGTCCCCATTTCCACAAAATTCCCTGAACCATGTTGGTTGCATTTTCAGTCTACATCAGTGATGGGCACTTAGGAGTCTCTGGATTTCTGATTTGGTAGGTTTGAGTGTCCTCAGTGTCTATCTCCTTCACCCTTGTGCTGATATCAGATTCACTAAGAAAGCAGCACTCTTGCTCATTTCCCCAGTTCTTGTGTTTTCAGCTGGGACCAGGGTGAATTGTGCTGGTTTGTTTATCTCCTTAGGACCAGTTCCCATATGAAAATGAGAAGAATATTCTCCAATGGAGAATGAAGTCAGTACTGGTTAAATGGGACAATCATTATTAATTTAGAAAGAATTTAAATGTTATAGACCTCTTATAGCCCAAGATTAGTGGGAACCTGACAATGAAAAATAGAATAGTTATCTGGATATAATTCTGACTATTTCCCAGTTTCATATATAGTTTCCTTTCCACTGAGCAGATCTGTTAGCCAATCCAAGAGCAGTTGGTTACCTACCATGGCTGTGTGCCACTATTGCCCTTGTGTAAACATCATGTCAGGTTGTGTGCGTCTGAGTCACTTGGACTTTGAGTTGTTTGGACAGATGTTGGCAACTTTCCTTGGGTAGTTCATGTAGTGCCTTCCAGCACTAGAAGGGCAAGTTGTGTGGTGATTGGCTCTCTTCTGGATTCCAGCCAGGCCTCTCCATGGTCTGTGCTGACAGCATATGGCTTTTTGAGCTGTAGAGCCTTACCATTATCCTCTTGTGGTTAATCAAGTGCTCTTGCAGAAGTCTATCTTGCTTGTTTTGGGAGATTTAGTAGGTCTCTCTGATCAACAGCTCCTTGTGGATGTAAACCACATCCTGGTATTGGGAATTACAGGCCAGCACCAAGGGAAAAGAAAAAAGAAAAAAGACAGAGAAGAAAGAGAAACAGGAGAAATTTAAGTTTAGGCTTCATCTCACTATGTACTTATGATATGTTTGTCTGTGCAAAAGCTTTTTAGCTTCATGAGATCCCATTGGTTAAGTGATTGTTTAATTTCCTCGGCTACTGGGGTTTTGTTTAGGAAGTCTTTTCACGGGCCTATGTTGTGAAGAATGCCTCCAATTTTTTCTTCCAGTACTTAAAAGGTTTCAGGACTTATATTGAGGTCTTTAATCCATTTAGACTTGATTTTTGTGTATGGCAAAATGAGGTGTTCTAAGATCATTTTTCTATGTATGGCCATCCAATTTGTCCAACACCATTTGTTGAAGATGCTATGTTTTTTTCCAGTCTACATTTTTGGCACCTTTGTCAAAAATCAAGCAGATGTAGTTACTTGACATAAGATCTGGGTCTTCTGTTCTGTTCCATTGGTCTATGTTTTTGTTTTATTCCAGTGCCATGCTGTTTTTATCACCATGGCTTTGTAATATAGCTTTAGATAAGGTATGGTGATACTGCCAGAAGTGGGATTTTTTTGTTGTTTGTTTGTTTTTTTGCTGAGGATATATTTGTATATCTGAGGCCTTCTGCCATTCCATATGAATTTTGAGATCATATTTTCAATCTCTGTGAAGAATGATGGTGATATTTTTGTTTGTATTGTGTTAAATCTGTATATTGCTTTTGGTAGGATTTCCATTTTCACAATATTAGTTCTACTTATCTAGGAGCATGGAAGGCCTTTCTATCTTCTCAAGTCTTCCTCAATTTCTTTCATAAGTTTTCTTTTTAATGTTTTCATTATATAGGTCTTTTACATCTTTGGTTAGTGCTATTCCAACATATTTAAATTTTTGTTGCTATTGAAAATGGGACAGCCTCACTGATTTCTTTCTCTGTATATTTGTCCTTTGCATATAGAAAAGCTACTGACTTTGTATTGATTTTTGTATCTTGCCACTTTGCTGAAGGAATTTATCACTATTAGAAGTTTTGAGATGGTGACTCTTATATCACTTATATATAGGATCATGTCATCTGCAAATAGGCTAACTTGACTTTTTCCTTTCCAATTTGAATCCCTTTTATATCTCTCTCGTGTCTAATTGAATGGGCTAGTACTTCTAGTATTATGTTGAAGAGCAGTGATGAGAGTGGGCAACCTTGTCTTGTTCCCGATCGCAGTGTGAACTCCTTGAATTTTTCCCTATTAAGTATGGTTTGGGCTCTAGGTGCTTTACAGTTATCCCATATTGTATTGAGATATACACCCTCCATACCTATTATATCCAGTGTTTTGATGATGAAGTGGTATTGTATTTTGTCAAAGGCCTTCTCTGTATCAATTGAGATGATCATGTTGTTCTTATGGTTAAGTTTATTTATGTGTTGCATTATGTTGACCAATTTTCATATGTTAAACCATCCCTACATCCCTGAGATGAAGCCTACTTGATCAAGATGGATAATGCTTTTGATGTACTTTTGAATTTGGTTTGCAAGGATTTTATTTAGGATCTTTTTATCTTAGATCATTCGGGATATAGGCCTATAGTTTTCTTGTTGAAGCTCTGTCTGGTTTTGGTATTAGAGTAATGCTAGCTTCATAAAAGAAGTCAGGGAGGATTCACAGGTTTCTGATTGTGCATAAAGTTTGAGAAAAATTGGTTTTAGTTCTTCAATGAAGGTTTGATAGAATTCAGCTGAGAACACATCCAGTCTTGGACTTTTCTGTTTGAGGAGGATTTTGAATACTTTTTTAATCTCCATGGATGTGATAGGTTTGTTTAAGAGATTAATCTGCTATGAGTTTAGTTTGATAGCTGGTATGTATTAGGGAATCATCCATTTCTTCTAGATTATTCAATTTTTTTTTTTTTTGTGGAGTAGAGATTTTAGAAGTATGTCCTTATGATTCTTCCAATTTTATTGATGTCTGTTGTGATCTCTCCTTTTCAATTTCTGATTTTGTTAATTTGAGACTTCTCTTTTTTTTTTTTTTTTTTTTTTCTTGATCAAATTGGCCAGGGGATTGTCAATCTTTTTTAAAATTTTTTCAGACAACCATCTCTTTGTTTCATTGATTTTTTAAATTGTTTTCTTAGTTTCCAGTTCATTAATTTCTGCTCTAATCTTGATTATTTCTTTCAGTGTAGATCTCTTTGGGTTGGATTCTTTTTGTTTTTCCAGTTTCTTTAGGTGGACATTCAGGTTATTAATTTGAGATCTCTCTGTCTTTGTAACGAAGACATTTAGGGCTGTGAATTTTTCCATTAGACTGCCTTCATTGCGTTCCATAAGTTTTGGTAGGTTGTGTTTTCATTATCATTCAATTCTAGGAATTTTACATTTTCTGGTTTGATTTCTTCCATGACCCATTCATTGTTTAAAAGTGTTTAGTTTCCAGGAGCTGGTCAAGTGCTTGATGTATCTCTTGTTGTTAATTTCTAGTTTTAAAGCATTGTGATCTGACATGAGGCAGGAAATTATTTCAGTTTTCCAGACCTTATGGAGGCACACTTTATGGCCTAATATCTGGTCAATTTTGGAGAAGGTTCTGTGGGCTTACAAAAAAGAATGTGTATTCTGTAGAGTTGGGGTGGAAAGTTCTGTAGATGTCTGCTAGGTCTAGTTGATCTATAATGTTGTTGATTTTCTGCTTGGGTGATCTGTCTATTGATGATAGTGGAGTATTGAAGCCTCCAACTATGATAGTGCTGGTGTTTATTTCTTTTTTATTGTCAAGTAGATTTTGTTCTATTAACTGTGGTACACCTGTGTTTGTTGCATATATATTTATGATTGTGATGTGCTCATGTTGGATCATATCCTTGATTAGTAAGAACTGGACTTCTTTGTCCTTTTTTAAATTTTGTTTTGAAATCTATTTTATCAGATATTAATATAGCAACACCCACTTGTTTTTATTTCCATTTGCTTGCAATATCATTTTCCAACCTTTCACCCTGAGTTGCTGTCTATTTTTAGTGGTAAGGTAAGTTTCTTGAAGACAACAGATAGAAGGGTCCAGTTTTTTGATCCATCCCAATACCCTCTGTCTTTTGATGGGTGAGTTGAGACCATTAATATTTAAGGTTATTACTGTGAGGTTTGAATTAATCCCTGACATAGGCATTTTATGGGGTTTAGTGCTTTCTTCATTTTGCACTATTTTGAGCTTGGTCTATTTTGGTAATTGTGATCTTCTTCGTGTTGGCTCTTGAGATTGGTTGTTTGACTATTCTGTGTGGAGTATTCCAACTATACTCTGTATGTTTGGCTTTGTGTTCACATAATCATAGAGTTGACTTTTTTCATGGAAAGTTTTTCTTTCACCATCTATTATAAGAGATAACTTTACTTGGTAGAATAGTGTGAGTTGGAAGCCATAGATTTTTTAGACTTTGAAGTATTCCATTCTAGCCCTTTCTGGATTTCAGGATTTCCATTGAAAAAACTGATGTAATTCTGATGGAAATGCCTTTGTTAGCTGTGAATTGTTTCTCTCTTGCTGCTTTTAACATTCTCTCTTGGTTTTTGTTGTTAAGAATTTTAACTATGATCTGTCTTGGAGAGTTTATTCTTTGGTCCTGTCTGTGTAGTGTTCTGTGGGCTTCATAGACTTGGATGGGCCTCTCTTTTGAGAGATTGGAAAAAAGTTTCTCCAATAATTTGGTTGAATATGTTCTCTATGCCTCTGGCCTGGATTTCCTCTCATTGTGGTATACCCATGATCCAGATGTTTGGATGTTTTAGGGTATCCCACAGTTCCTTAGTATTCTGTTCATTTAGTATTCTGTTTTTGGCTTACCAATCAATTTCTTCTGTCTTTTCTTCCATGTCAAAGGTTCTGTCTTCCATATGAGTAACTCTGTGGATGAGGGGTTCTAGAGAAGTTTTTATTTGTTTTTCTATTTTATTTTGTTGCCTGTTGTGTTATTTTGCATCATGTCCATCTCTTTTTTGAGGTATGATTTCAATTTGAGTTATGATTTTCTTGATGCTTCCTGGAATTCATTCTTGCCTTTGTCTTCATTAAGCTTAATCAACCAGTTGGTGAGATCTTCCATTTCTTGACCTACCTTCAATTTATTCATATCTTTTTGGAGGGTTCTATTTTTTTTTCAATCAAGTTAAGACTACTTTCAAAAGCTGAATGCTCTAGGAGATGATTCTGTTCTATTTCATTGATACTTTTTTTGGTTCTTTGATCGTTTGCTACCCATTCAGTGATTTATTTTGATCATGGTCTGTCTCACTGGTTGTTGTGTTTTCATTTTGGGAATAAATTTCTGTTGATTTCCCTATGATTTCATTGGAGGCGTCCATTGTAGGGCATCCTTGGAGGTGATCTCTCAGTTTTCTGTCTTTTGTTTTTTTTTTTTTTTTTTTTTTTTTTTTGGTTTTTCAAGGTAGGGTCTCACTCTGGTCCAGGCTGACCTGGAATTAACTATGTAGTCTCAGGGTGGCCTCGAACTCTCGGCGATCCTCCTACCTCTGCCTCCCGAGTGCTGGGATTAAAGGCGTGAGCCACCACGCCCGGCCTTTTGTTGGCTTTTATGCATTAATGTCTACCCATATTACAGAGACTCTTTTTTTGTTTGTTTATTTATTTATTTATTTATTTATTTATTTATTTGAGAGTGACAGACAGACAGAGAGAGAAAGAGGCAGATAAAGAGAGAATGGGCACACCAGGGCCTCCAGCCACTGCAAAAGAACTCCAGATGCATGTGCCACCTTGTGCATCTGGCTTGCATGGGTCCTGAGGAATTGAAACTTGAACTGGGGTCCTTAGGCTTCACAGGCAAGTGTTTAACCACTAAGCCATCTCTCCAGGCCCAGAGAGACTCTTTTTTTATTATGGAGGAAGCAAGTTTTTGTACTTTGGCCAGTGTACTCTGTGACTCAGGTGAATAGGGATGTTAGTACCCAGTGGCCAGTCAGGATACAAGAGCAAAACTCCTGATTCCACAGCTCACACAGGGAACAGACCTCCCCACGCAAGGCACAATGGGACCTATCAGGACCAGGGGACTGGGAGGAGCCAGGGAACAGGGATCTGGCCTACTTACTCTGTTTTGGTGCCCTCCTACACACAGTCCAGCCCAGGGAACTTGGACCAGGGAACTTGGAGGAGCCAGGAAATGGTGGTCTGGCATATTCACTCCACACTGCTGCACCCACCTGCACACTGTCCCTAGGGAACCCAGACCAGGGAGCTGGGAGGAGCCAGGAAGCCAGGGTTTGGCCTGCTCACTCCACACTACAGTGCCACCTGTACACAGACCACTTCAAGCTACCCAGACCAGGGAACACAATTACTTTTAATGAGAAAATTTTAAGTTTTATATTATATAATCCATGATGTTTTACTTTTTTAAATATATTATACTTTTCTGTGTCAAATTTAATGATAATATGCCTAAAGATTAACACTTGTGGGATTATGATCTGGCAGTCAGCTCTGTAGTCCAAGGATGGCCTTGAATTCAGGGCAATCCTCCTACCTCTGCTTCCTGAGTGCTGAGATATTAAAAGTGTGTGCCATGTTGCCCAGGTCTTGGGGGCATTATTCTGTTTCACTGATCTAAGTATTTATTTCTCTGGAAATACTGTACTGACTTGGTTACTTAGATCTTTAGCAAACCATAAAATGGAATAAATCATAGTATGCCCTATTATATAGGATTAAATAATCCAGGGTGTTAATTTCTCATTTTAATTTAAAATAAACTCATATATGTATGCAAAATTATGTTATTCCTGGAGTATTTTGTATTAAATTTTCTTGTCTAATTATACTGAATAGAATTTACAGAACTATGTGAATAATCATATTGACAGGGATGTTCTTGCCTGGCTTGGAGTTTAGGGTACATGATCAAGTCTTCTACCAGACAAGAAAATGTTAGTTATCAATAATTTGTAGGTATTTGTTTAACAAGTAGAAATTAACTGTAGTTACAACTACAGATCTCTAAGAATATATTGAATTTTCAAAATGCTTTTACTGAATTAGCAAAAATTATAATTTCCAGTTTGCCTTTGGATATCACATATAAATGAGTTTTTCTCAATTATTGAAGGTTCTGCTTATCTCTGGGATAAAATTCATTTGGTCATAGCATAAAATTATTTGTGAATATACTTATGAATTGTTTTCACTAATATTTTTATAAATTTTTGTGAGTTATTAATAAATCACATCAATTATATTACATATTTTGTACCAGACTTTTTAAAATTATTTTTATTTATTCATTTGCAGACAGAGAGAAGGGAGAGAGACAGAATGAAAATCAGCACACAAAAGCCTCTAGGCACTGCAAAGAACTTCAGATGCATGTGCTACTTTGTACATCTATCCGGCTTTACATGGGTACTGGGGAATTGAACTCAGGTGGTTAGGCTTTGTAGGCACACACCTTAACTGCTGGGCTTTCTCTCCAGTCCCCAGTCTGATTTTGATTTCAGTTTAATCTTAGCTTCCTAAGGGGTCTCCTCCAGAAATGCTATGAGATAATACATACAAGGATGCATCTCTCCAAACCAAGGGCATCCAGCCAAAGCCTGTGGATTTCATACCATCCCACTCCTATCTGGATCAAACATGAAAAATACATTCATTGCAGATCCCATGAGAGATTCTAACTGCTACATCCTTAACAAAACAAGACATCAACCTTGAGATGGGCAAACCCCAACACAAAACAAACAATATAAGACAACAAGCCCAGGCATCTCCACCAAGAATGCCTAATCCCACAATAGAAGCTACCAATAAAAACACATGCCACTCCAGACATAGAATCCCCAAATGGGAGTATGATAAGAATGCTAAACAAACATAATGAGACCATGAACAAACAGTTGGTAGAAATCGAAAAAAATCATAAAACAATAATTGCATAATTGAAATGCAAGAGAATCATCAACAACAAAAAGTTCTCATTACATGCCTCAACATAATTGAAGAAAATCAATGATCTGAAGGTGACTCAACAAATGAATGAGCTCAGCAATCAGTAGAATAAGCTTAACTGGAAAATGCAAATGCAGGATTTAATTCCAAGAAACAAGACTGTCAAACCAGGACTTGAAAATGGAACTCAATAAAGGGATGGGAATTGATGGAGGAAAATGCAATAGAGAACAAAAATCAAATAGCACTTTCCAAAGCCTTCCTAGAAACCTTCAGCAACAGAGTAGATCATGTGGAGAGCAGAATCTCAGAACTCAAAGACAAGGATGAGGAGACTAACCTGGAGTTCAAAAACTACGATAACTTCAAAACATTGCAGGAACAGAATATGAGGGAATTGTGGGACACTTTATAAAGTCCAAAAGTCTAAATCATGGGCATACAAGAAGGGGAAGAAATATAGGCCAAAGGCATAGAGAGCATCTCATAAAAAATTATTTAGAAAAATTTCAGACTCTTACAAACGAAAAACCCATCCAGATCCAAGAAGCTCACAGAATACATAATAGATAGGATCAAAGAAGAAACTTTCCACAGCACATTACAATTAAAACTGTAAACAGGGCTAGAGAGATGGCTTAGTGGTTAAGCGCTTGCTTGTAAAGCCTAAGGACCCTGGTTCCAGGCTCAAATCCCCAGTACCCATGCAAGCCAGATGCATGAGGTGGCACATGCATCTGGAGTTTGTTTGCAGTGGTTTGAGGCCCTGGGTCACCCGTTCCCTTTCACTCTTTCTGTTTGTCACTCTCAAATAAATAAATAAAAATAAACAAAAAATTAAAAAAAACTGTAAACAGTTAAAACAAAGGGAGAGTGCCAAGATAATTTCCAATATCACAGCATTACTATTGAGATAGTGACCTCATTCCATGGGCTATCAAGGCTATATCAAGTGATAGAATGAACTAGGAGTACAAAGTCCAACTACTTGGTTTTGTTGCAAAGTAACTCTGATGGAAAATTCTAGAGTTTCCTAATGGATTGACTGAATTTTTTTGTGGAGACTTCATAGAAATTTCATTATTTCCTCTCAGAAATTGTATTATGGATTGTATCAATCCCTAATAGACATTTTGTTTCCCAACCAACTTCAGATGACAAAGAAGATTGGAAACTGACTTGTGTCTAAGGCACTAATACAATGTGAAACATCACAACACCTGAAAATTAGACTATTCCAAGCTCCACCTATACAAAAGAAACAAACAGAATAGAAGGAACCAAGTTAACAGGGTTAGAGCTAAGGCATCAAAACAGGTTGTGAATCCTGGACTGGTTAGGAAAAGAAATTAGAAAAATAAGTAATCCAGTGTTGATTGTTACCTTAATAAATCTCTTTGGTAGTCATGTCTGTCTTTGGATGAAACAGTTGAAGTCAAGCAAGAATAGGCATTAACAATAATAAACATTGTTTTAGTTTATTTTACAATGAACTATAAGGAAATATTAATAAGTACATTATTTTTACATAAAAAGGGAAGATAGAATTTGAATAACAATTGTGCTGAAGAAGCAACTTGCACAAACAGAAACAAAGTTACTTAGATCTAAACAAAATGCAAGAAAGAATATGAAATAGGCTTTGGGTTCTTGAATATTGATATAGGGGAGGCAAAGATTTGTAGAACATATATAAAATAAAAATAGGAAGGTTAATGATGAGTGATGCCACAACATAGGGAAATGGATAAAATCACTCTGGATAAATTTTTAAAGCATACAAATTATTAATAACTCATCACTAAAAGATATAACCCAGAATCTGAATGTATTAAGAGCTCAACAAATAATATGTGTTTGAAAAAAAAAAGTAACAAACCCAGGGAGAGATGTCTCATTGTACACTTATGTATGACTGCTAGTAACATAATATCATTTCAACAAGTTCCGGTTAGAAGTAGGCAGAAGTAGATTCTCATATAATCCTATAGTTGAGTTTTCTTCTTCTACCCTTCCTCTCTAAGTTCTTTTATCATTCTCACGCTCTTCTTTTCCCTTTATTTAGGGATAATTCCTATACAAAATCAAAATTGGGCAAATTATGAATATCTACTCTTTATTTGGTGGAGAGACAAGAACCTGTATGTGAAATAATCATTATGTAGCAGAAAAAAAAAGTTGAGAGATCAAAATAATAGATTCATCTAAAATAATTCCTAAGAGACTCCATCTCCAAAAGTTTTATTGCCACATAGTGGAAGAAAGATAATGAAGAAGTTTACCTTTAAGAATAAACATTCTGGCACTGGGGCGGTGGCTTAGCAGTTAAGGCACTTGCCTGCAAAGTCTATGGACCCATGATGTACTCTCCAGATTCCACATTAGCCAGATTCACAAAGGTGAGACAAATTCAAGGTCACACATGCCCACCAGATGGTGCAAGTGTCTGGAGTTCGATTGCAGTGGCTGAGTCCCTAGCATGCCAATTCTCTCTCTCTCTCCCTGTCTTGCTCTCTCTAAAAAATAATAATAATAATAATAGGGCTGGAAGGATGGCTTAGCAGTTAAGGATTTGCCTGCAAAGCCAAAGGACACAGGTTTGATTCCCCAGGACCCACATTAGCCAGATGCCCAAAGTAGCACATGCTTCTGGAGGTCATTTGCAGTGGCCGGAGGCCCTGGCTCACCCATTCTCTTTCTCATTCTTTCTCTCTCTCTCCATCTTTCTCTCTGTCAAAAAAAATATAAATAAATTTTAAAAATTTAAGAAAATAATAATATTTTTAAAACAATAAACATTCTGGACTGGAGAGATGGCTTAGCCATTAAGACACTTGCCTGAAAAGCCAAAGCACCCAAGTTTGTTTCCCCAGTTCCCACATAAGTCAGATGCACAAGTTGGCACATGTGTCTGGAGTTCATTTGCAGCTGCTGAATTCCCTGGCAACCCATTCTTTCTCTCTCTCTCTTACTCTCTCTCTCTAATAAATAAAATAAGTAAAACATAAAATAAAATAAATTAAAAAAGAATAAACATTCCACTTAAATGATCCTTTTAATCATGAAGACCAATTTCTTTGACATCTGGTAGCCTAAATAGGTCTGATGTTGCTATTTGTGTGAACATAACATTATTTTTTATCTTCTTACCCTGACTTGTATATTTCCTGGAAAAAAAAAAAAACTAGAAACCACCTATAAATGTTTGATTCCCACATATTAAAAAGCAATAGTCTGATATCTGATATCCAGATCCTCTGGCCATTGATGTCATGTCTCTTTACTTGTTACTCCCAATTTCTACACTGAGACATTCTAGCCTACATATCCATGCATGCCAGCAGAAGTCTAGAGAAGCAGCCATTCCTTGTCTTCTGTTGTTATCATGTGATTACCAGCTACAGAAGGTGCCCTTGGAGAACAGAGATGGGAAGGATAGCAATTGGGTAACTGGAAAGAGGATTAAGATTATTTAGAAAGAGCACTTTAGATATCAGGTCTTTATAACAACAAAAAAAAAAAAATGACCTCTATGTTCTAAATGGACAATACGTCTCATTTCCAAAGCCTGCTACGTGGTGAGTGAGACCCTGATAGACTAATACCTAACTGAAGCCTTATTGCATAGTGGTTTGTAAACCTGAGTCCATATGACAACATGCAATTGACTTATACCAAAGTTTTGTTGTTCCTCATTACAGAATTCAGTTGGTGAATGGCATCTCTCTTTGTCTCTAGGGAAGAGGTGTGATTAAAACTTACACACTGGGCATACATTTTAGATAGCAAATGTGTGCCCAGCAACTTTGGTAAAATTTGAGACCAGCTTAGCCCCTGTTCCAAGAAGGACTCCCACAGATCTACTGACAAAGTTCTCTAAACCATGTGTAGTGTTAGGTGACATTCACTTTCCTCTCCTTTGTTCTCAGTGTGCCACTCAACATTTTCCGTTCTTGAAGGACATCCCTGAGTTTTAAATTGGCTGTTTTCTTTATTCATTATGAAAGACTAACATTAAGACAATACAGAAAATAATGTTGCATTTCAAAGCCACAGCTGTGCTGTCTGCAACCATCCCTTATTAAAAGTCTCTAAGTTGTGTACCACATTGAATTTTTAACTTTTCAGAGAATGACACCAATTTTTTCCACTTGCCCAGATTTTTAATGAGCAGTTTTTCCCCTGATGTCTGTGTCAGAGGGTAGAGAGGTATGGTTTTTGGTTTCTGGCTGTTTCAATTAAAGAGATGATCATTATATTGTATACTCTAACATCTCTAATAAATCTGATTAGTGGAAATTCTGACACAAAAAGTGGCTCCATTGGCATTGATTTTAAAAAGGCATTGATAATTACTGCTGATTTATAAACCTCATCTGTTTTGAAGGCACATGTTTCCTCACAAGAAAGCCCACACCATCATTTATCTTCATTTGTTTTTCTCTTGTATTTTCAGCCCGTCATTCTGAACATTGTAGAGTGTGTAGGAATAAATAATCTCCCACAGAACAAGAGATCTAGTACTGACTCCAGTTTGGATCAAGCCATCAAAGCCCCTTTGACTGCACAGAGACACAGAGCTGTGCAAATCATCCTTCCAATGCTATTAACACTTTCATGCTGTTTCCTCAATAGGAATAATTGGATGATTTATACTTCCTCCTGGCTTTTCAACATGATTGCCAATGCACAAAACAAATCAGTCTTACTATGAACCTTCACATAGACACACTGAAACAAAATGATGAGGAAAGTAAATGAAAGTTTTTAAGATGTGCCTTGGAGATGTGCACCAACAGAATAATAAAATAATTACTATGATTAAGCAATATTAGCATCCTGCTTATTACTTTTACCTATTTTATATGTCTAATGAACTTATTAAGGAAAATGATACTAGCTTTAGAATAATGGCTCAACTATTATTTCACCTGCTCTGAAATCAATAAAAATGAAAGCTAACTACACTTCAAATAGTGTTATTGTACAAGATCCATGCACTAATCTGAAATGTAAGTTTATTTTTGAAGTAAGTCTTGAATTATACTTTCTGAAGATGGATTAGTATATGCTTTGCATGTGTCCCTGGGGGATTCATATGTTGGGAGTTTGTACTCCAGTGGTGGTGTTCAGAGGTGGTGAGGAACCTGCAAAAGGCATGTTTTAGTTTCAGGACATAGACATGTCCCTTCCCTGCATGCTGGTTTTCTCTCTTGGCCTGCAGTCTCATTCTCCTGTACATATTCTTGCCATTGTGGAATCACTCACCTCCACCATAGGGTTGTATAGCCAAGGATGCTCTCATCAGAGCTAATGACATGTTGCTTGGACTTAAGGCTTCTAAAAATCTGATCTAATGATCAACTTTTCTTTTATGAAGTTTCCCAACATCAGATATTTTGTTGACATAACAAAATGGACAAAATAATTCACGTTAATATAAAAAGTAGCATTCTGGACCTATTTTAAAATACATGATAAATTCAACACACACACATATAAATTGATGATTCAATTTGAGAGGTGGTGGAGGAAATTTTATAACTTTGGAAGCAATAACTTTGTTATTTTTATTTTTAAAATATTTTATTTATTTATTTATTTATTTATTTATTTATTTATGATAGAGAAATAAATTGACAGATGAGAGATAAAGAGAGAGAATGGGCATGCCCAGCACTCTAGCCACTACAAACGAATTCTAGATGAAAGGGCCATCTTGTACATCTGGCTTACATGAATACTAGGAAGTGAACCTGAGTCCTTAGGCTTTGCAGGCAATCACCTTAACTACCTTAACAATCTCTCCAGCCCTAATTTTGTTATTTTATATTGGTTAAGAATGTTGTCAACGATAACCTATCAAGCTATTTTGAACCCTGTTATAGAGCATGCTGAATAGTGGCCCAATCATAGAGCCTGGTCTATGATTTTGTGTAGCCAGAGTAAGGTCAAACAAGGAGGTAAAACTGGTTGTGATTTAATTATAAAATCCCTTTAAAGCAGAATGAGTTGAATGTGATTGGACAGAGTTAAAATGTTAAGTTTGATACTTGTACAACAAGCTTAGTATGAAAAAGTCAAGTTACGGGGAAGTACCTATGATAGTCTTCATTTTTAGGATTCCATAAAATAAAATAATTTGGCAACTATATTACTGTATTATCTCATTTATTTTATTTTCAAATTTTATTTTTATTTATTTATTTGCAACAAAGAGAGATAGAAGGGAGACAGGCAGAGAGAAAGTGCACAGGGCTCCTGCCACTGCAAATGAACTCCAGACACATGCAACCCTGTGTCCATTTGGCTTTATGTGGGTACTGGGGGATCAAACCTTGGTCATTAGGCTTGCAGACAAGTACCTAAATCCCTGAAGCATATCTCTCAGCCCCTCAGTTACTTAAAAGCAAAGGTTTGGGCTGGGCGTAGTGGCTCATGCTTTTAATCCCAGCACTGGGGAGGCAGAGGTTGGAGGATTACCATGAGTTTGAGTTCACCCTGGAACTACAGATTGAATTTCAGGTCAGCTTGGGTTACAGTGAGATCCTACCACAAAAAATAAAGTAAAATAAAATAAAATAAACTTTTTAAAAATGCTTGTAATAAACAAAACAGCTAGTAATGATTCACATAAATTTTATGCTTTTTCTATATTACTGACACCTTACATAGTAATGCATGTGATGGTTTAAATCATATGTCCCCCCTAAATGCATGTGTTCCGAATGCTTGGTCACCAGCTGATGGTAACTAAGGAGATGGAACCTTGCTGGAGGAGATGTGTTGCTGGGGTTGGTCCTTGAGGGTTATTAGCCCTTCGCTTGCCAGTATTGGTTTTTCTTACTGCTGCTGTTTTCCACCTGTGTGGCAAGAAGGTGTTGTCCAAGCTCTACTCATGCTATGCTTTCCCATGCTGTGGTAGTTTGAGTGGGAATGTATGTCTCCCATAGCCTGAGGTATTTTTGATTAATCTTGTAACTTGAGTCTCTGAACTGCTTGCAGGAGGTTGTGTCACTCACTGGGCAGGGACTTTAAGTCCAGTGCTCAGGTGTGTTCAGAGCATTTTGAGCTGTGGTTATTCCTGTTTGCTGGTTGTGTCAGCCACTGGGCATGCATTGTAAGTCCAGTGCTCAGGTGTGTTCATAGCAGTTTGAGTTGTGGCTGTTTCTGTTTGCTGGTCGATGGGTGATGTCACTCTGCTTGAATCTATGGAAGTGAGTCACATTCTTTCTACATTGATGGTGTTTTCCCTAAATTACATAAACCTGAAATAAACACTTTCCTCCCATAAGCTGCGTCTGGTCAGGAGTTAGTCCATGTAAATTAGGTTGTTTTATGGACATTTATAACTGAATGGAAAAATTATTAAATTTTATGAATACTAATAAAGGTTCATTGATGAACTCTAAATATCACTCTTAGCTTAAATGGAGCATTGCAAAAACAAGCCTTCTATATGCTACAGGTATCATTTTTCTAATATAAATTCTAAACTTAGTAACAGCCCTAATGGCCACTGCATCTGCTATTTCTTAGTATATTTCTTTCTTCTTTTTTTTTCTTTTTTGAGGCAAGCCCAACAGACTGGCCTTTTTTTTTATACAAGAGAGCAAGAACAAGAGTGAGAGAGAGAAAGAAAGAGAGAGAGAGAGAGAGAGAGAGAGATTGATGTGCTAGAGTCCCCCTCAACTGCAATTGAACTCCACATACCTTCATCCCCTTGTGCACATGTGTGACATTGTACACTTGTGTCTCCTTGTGCGACTGGCTTATGTGGGACATGGAGAGTCTTAGGCTTTGTAGGCAAGCACCTTAACCACTAAGCAATCTCTCCAGCCCTCCTTAGTATATTTCTACAAAAGATCTCCATCTACACTTTATGACATTAAAATTACTAATTAGTTAAGATATTTTGTCAAAAGCCCCAGCTGGGTCAAGATTACTCAATGAATTAGAAAGTACTAGTGGAATTTGAAAAGGCTTATGGTGTAATATGATCAATTTATATGTTACTGCATTGAAATGAGATTGTAAAAATATTTGGAGATTGAACAAATATTTGAAGTACCTCCAAAATGTGCTCTTGTTGTTTGATGCTATGAAATGATACAAGTGAGACAGTGTAGCTAGATAGTAGAGATTCTTTGAATCAAGAAATTCCTGGATGAATCTGAACTTCTGAAGTTATTTGAAATGTACAGATTAGACAGAAATTTGACAGAAATGGAAAATGAATTAAGGTATTGCATGGTATTGATATCTCTCTCTCTCTCTCTCTCTCTCTCTACTCTATATATTCTCATTCTCATATATTCTCATTTTTATCATTAGAACAGCTATATTTTTATGTTTATGACAAAACCGTGGTAATCTCAAATAAAAAAGAAGACACTTAGTTCATGTTTGGGACCCTAAAAGTTATACAACTTGTGTCATAGCTGGAGAAACAAAACTATTTCCTGGTATTGGATGAAGGTATTTGGGAAAGCCAACCTGATAACTAATGGGATTGAACAAAATATCAATACACCCAAGATATGGTATGTTTTGTCCCAGGATTCCTTGGTGAAATATAATTAATATCATTACTAATATGAATTTCATCTGAAACAATTTACTGTTAATAAAGTGCCAGGAAAATGTCTAATATGTCTAATTTTTGAAATGTTAAGGAATTGGGTTTAATTTCATAACATTAGATGAAGGTCTAGGAGATTCTCAAACCCTGAACTTCAGAAGTAGAATATGTTCTTTGGGAACTTTTCCTAGGAGGCAGCCGTTAGCAGATAAAGTCATAAAAGATTCAATGGGTAAAGAGTGGGAGAGGAACCACACAATATAGTCTTGAACACAGGAATTTAGACCACTAAAACCTTTTATTTTATAATAGTTTTCATTTTCAGCCAAGTAGACTTCATTCATAATAGGTTTAAGAGAGGTTATTTATGCTAAATGATACATGTCTATTTATATTACAGAGAAGGCTAGATATTGTGGTGGCTTGAATCAGATGCCTCATATAAACTCATGTGTTCTAAATGCTTGCTTCCCAGATCATGGCATTTTGATAGGTGGAGCCTTGCTGAAGAAGGTGTGTCTCTGGGGGTAGACCTCAAGTTTTATTACTCCTATCTTGCCATTATTCATTGGTTCACTCTCCTACTGCTGTTTCCAACTGCGGTGGCAGAAGTGATGTCCAGCCTGTGCTCATGCCACACTTTCCCTTGCCATCAAAGAACTTACCCTCCAGGCTGCAAGCCAAAATAAAACTTGCAGTGCTTTTTAACAGCAATGAGAAGATAAACACGGCAAATATCATCCTTAATTTTGTTCAGATTTAGCCAAATGCGTAAATAAAATATATAAAAAAATAAAAGTTCCAAGAGAACTAAAGCAAATAAAAAGAAGAAAATGTAAGCACACCTTTAATACCAGCACTCAGGAGGCAGAGGTAGGCCACCCTGACACTACATAGTGAATTCTAGGTCAGCCTGAGCCAGAGTGAGACCCTACCTTGAAAAACCCCAAAAATAACAATAAATACAATAAAACAAATAAGATGATCAATAATAGCAAAATGTGAATATTTCTTCATGTATCTATAAAATCCCATTACTTATATGATAAATTTTATGAAGTTCCTGTAACATATTTTTTCTGATTTTATATTTAGTGTAATTTACTTTAATATATATTTTTTCTTCCTAATTTTTTGAAGTCAAAGCCTATCTTAATCTTGTTTATACTTAACATTAATACCACTCAGAGATAAAACCTATTTTGTTCAAATTAAAGTTTAAAATATACTTTTCAATGAAAAGGTGCTAAAGCAATGGTTAAAAATTTCTAAAATAATATAGCTAAATACCAAAAGAGCTGAAGAAGATGAGAACCTCAATCATGATAATTGTGATTGTTGAGATCTAGAATGTTCCTCATAGTACCATGTGGAAGGTGGTGGAGGTTTGATGAGGAGAACTGTAAGTGGGAGCACTTTTCATAGTGATGTTAGGACAGGAGCACCTTCCTCCTCTTTGATCACACTGCCATGAGGTGAACACATTCCTCTCCTGCTGTTCTTGCTGTAGTGCTGCCTTGCCTTAGTCTCAAAAGCAGCAGGGCCAAAGACCATGGACCAAAACCAACAAAATGTTGGCGAAAATAAACCTTCTGTCTTTACCTGTTGATTTTGATTAGCCTGGATTCTTTTTCCACAGTGATGGAAAGTTGGCTAGCACAGTGATTGAGCACAAATTTGGTAAGTCGTGGTAGATGGCATGGACCTTTGATCAGTTTTTTTTTTTTTTTTTTTTCTTTTGGTTTTTCGAGGTAGGGTTTCACTTCAGCCTAGGCTGACCTGGAATTCACTATGTAGTCTCAGGGTGGCCTGGAACTCATGGCGATCCTCTTACCTCTGCCTCCCCAGTGCTGGGATTAAAGGTGTGTGCCACCTCACCCATTTTGATTCGTTTTAATATTTACTGTGATGGAATCAGTGTAAGCTGAGAGCAGTCATCAATCCAGGTAAATCTGAATGGGGAAATTCTGAATGCTAACCTGGCTTAAGGATACTGTAATTAACATGATCTCTTGCCCACCAGCCAGTTTTATTCCTTTAGAAGGCTACACATTTAAAATCTCAAGGTAGCTACTTTTTCAAGAGTTTGAATGTTTCAGTAAACTTTCTAATATTTTGAATTCTCATATTTTGTATAATGAGAAACTATGTTGAAAATATTTGCTAATATGTATTTGATTTGACATTTTTCTTCTAATTTTATATATCAGAATTTCTAATTTAACAGTCTTATAAGTTTTAACAAGATAGCATAACCTTGAAAGATAACAAAACCAGGTTCCTAACTAGTATGGTTGAGTGTCCCATCACAGTTTGGTGGGCATTATGCAACTCTAATATCAAATTTGTTGCTTCTTTCACTTACCTATGTTATCAGCCACATTGCTTCACTTTACCTGTGATCATCATGCTATAAGTACTGCAACTCTTTTCCAAAGTCTTAACTACTGTTTGTGACAAAAAAATTAGTATTTACATTATAATGGGATTAAATCTCATTTTCTATTTTAAATAGCATGTAAGACATCAACATCCAAAAACCATCAGTTTACAATGCTAAAATAATGCTGCCTTTTTACATACTGCATTAATCAGCAAGTAATTGCTTTAAGACCTGGGATAGCCTCATACTCACAATACTTCTGCCTCAGGTCCCCAAGTTCTTGAATCAAAAACCTGCATGGCAAAACATGTCTTAAATGGTACTTTTTTGTTTTTATAATGTTCAATTAAGCCAAAACTCCTAAAAAGAAAGTGAGTGAATTTCATAAGTTAATTAAATTGAGATAATTGACTTATTTACTAATAGTAATATCAGCAATCTAGGAAAAGCTGTTACTTTTTACACAATCTTTTATTGTTCTTTTCTTATTGGTTCTGTTTTTGCCCTTAAGGACACTAACATTTCTTGAAAGAGGCTATAGAAAATGACACCTGCTGCCAACATTGTCACCAGGCAAATGCCTGCGTGCTTTCAGAAATCGGATGGGTAAGTTATTATTTCTGCTTGCCAAAGAGACTTTTACCTTGTGTATTCTATGAGGAGCTTTCATTATGCGCAGCTTACAGGTTCATGAGCGGCGGAATGCTGATGACTCACTTCATCATTCATGGCAAGTACCTCTTGAAATGATGTATAAGATGCTGCTTATTATTCGCTTGCTGCTATAGTTCACCATTGTTGACCTCACACCTGTGTACTTCTCATAGCATGGCAGCAGGTGAGGAAGCAATGAAATAGAGATATATTTTGGATGGTGACACCAGGTGGCAAAATCTCCCGATTTATAGGCCAGTAAGCAATCAGTGATAAAATGGGTGATTAGATAAGCCCATTCAGTGTTCAGAACACTGAAAGGGCCAGATTACTTCATGATGGTCTGGCCAAATACTTATATATGGTGAGCCAATATTCAGAAGTACATAGCTGATTAGCACTTAGCTTTTCTTCACATAGGATGGAATCAAGTCCCCTCAAGACATAATCCAGGATGAAGAAAGGGCAAATGAAAGTTCAGGTGAGGTCTGTCTTTTGTGCTGTGGTACCATGAGCTGGTCTTTCCTTGCTCATTTTAGCAGACTCTCTGTTAATAGTAGCAAATTTGTATCCAAATACAGTGCTGCTTCTGTGAATTCCTGTTCAATGCCAGGCATTTTCAGACTGAGTACTTATACCATGCAATGTCACAGTCAAATAATCTTATTTGCATCATCATAAAATACAGACAGTCATTTGAAATAATTGTTATCCATACTACTATTTAAAGGTGTCAGAAAAATTAAATAAGTTAATCACGTTAAAAGAACAATGTGAAGTATATAGTAAACTCTCCATAAACATAAGGGGCGATGATGGCAATGCTGACCAACATATAGGCCATGACGTCGCGCATGGATTTTATATAGCCTTTAAATCTCATGTGTTTGTTCTTAATTCTCCCCAAGCACCTGGATTTATGACAATAAAATAATGAAGAAAATGTGAAATCTTTGAAGATGCTTAGTTAGGTATAAGAAAACATTTGGGGGCTGGAGGGATAGTAGCAGTTAAGGCATTTGCTTGCAAAGCCAAAGGACCCAGGTTTGATTCTCCAGGACCCACGTTAGCCAGATGCATCAGATGCACAAGTGTCTGGAGTTCATTTGCAGTGGCTAGAGACCTTGGAGTGCCCATTCTTCTCTCTTTCCCTATTTTCTGTCAAATATATAAATTAATTAAAATAATTTTTTTAAAAAAGAAAACATTTGGTTTTATGGGGAGAGAGGAGGCAAGTCATATAGCTTACCTGGCCTTTAGAGTATTCACTCTACTAATAGGTGGAATAACATTTCTCTAAGAAGTAAATTATGGGAGAAAGTCTCATTTACAAGAAGAGTTTATCATTCATTTAAAATTATTTATTAGGAACTAGATCCCTCCATGCAGAGAATATACCTTCTAATGGGAAGACACTCGAGAACAAAAAGATGATGCATTTTCATAGACGTAAATGATACTGAGAGTATAAAAATATAAGCAATACTGAGCTGTGAGAGGGTGGCTCTCAAAGGATGTGGCTCAAAGAAACAACCACTGAGAAGAAAGAAAATGAGCAGAAAATTAGCAGAAAGATATGAGTCACAGTTATCAAGAAAAGGAGCATTCTTGGTAAAGATGACATCAAGTCCAAATGCCCTGAGTCCTTTCAATGTGGAAATATGTAGGGTATCTCACCAGTGTAGGAAAAGCAGAAATGAGCATGGCTGACAGCTAGAGGAGATTTCAGTGTATTTGGAGGATTTCATGATTTTCTAAGAAGAAGCTGATGGATTCTGAACAAAAGAATAAAATTTCTGGCTCATATATATGAAGGAGAAGCCAATAATAGACTGATGGGAATGAGGGTTCGAGGATGAGTGGTAATTCTTTCAGAAGTCTGTGATAAAATTTAGCAGCTTCTTGGACTCTGACATAGTAGAAATAAGAGAAGGATCAGTTTTATCTTTAACAAAGAAAAAACATTATTGAAGCTAAAATAATACTGCCTTTCTTACATACTGCATTAATCAGCAAGTAATTGCTTTAAGACCTGGGATAGCCTCATACTCACAATACTTCTGCCTCAGGTCCCCAAGTTCTTGAATCAAAAACCTGCATGACAAAACATCTCTTAAATGGTACTTTTTGTTTTAATTTATATCCAAATCTAATGACTTCCAACTGTTCCCACTGTAGTGTTCTGGATTGTGCCAGCATCAACTCTCATTGAGATTTGTAAGTAGTTTCCTAATTAATTTTATGTTTTGAACCTTATGGTTTCCAGTAGAAGGATATGACCAGAGCAGAGAAAGACTGAATTCTTTATAGAACATGAATTTTTGATGAATACTTGAGGGTGCATATTTCTTATTGAGAATAACATTTGAACATTCTAAATTAGGGTAATTTAATGTTTTCCATCCTCAAATCCAGTTCTTATATAAATTATATAAATTAATATGAGGAAAAATTTTACCAGTATTTATTAGACTAGCTTTTCAAATACCTTCAGATAATTTGCTAAATTAATTTTTATCCTTTAGAAATAGCAAAATGAAACAACTGCAACCCTTTCATTTTCTTTTTTAAAATATTTTGTTTATTTAGTTATTCATTTGAGAGAGAGAGAGAGAGAAAGAGGTAAAAAGAAGGAATGACAGAGAGAGTGGGCATTCCAGGGCCTTTAGCCATTGTGAACAAACTCCAGTTGCATGTGCCATCTTGTGCATCTGGCTTTATGTGGGTACTGGGGAAATGAACTAGGATCCTTAGGCTTTTGAGGCAAGTGCCTTAACCATTGAGTCATCTCACTAGCTCCCTTTCATTTTCTTTGCTGAAACAATTTCATAATACTTTCTGAATATAATTTTTCTATCCTTATTTATATTTACTATGTGTACACTTGTGTGTTATGATTTCTAATTTAATTTAATGAAATAATATACCTATCCATTTACATTTAATTTTTCAATGTTTTCATAAACAATTTTTAAAATAACTCAGAAGTACCAAAGTAAAAATAATAGACAAGTAATGGGCAGTATATGTACTTTCCAGTGTAGACAGACATAATAAGGAAGAAAAAGATTGTGTTCTATGTATGCTATGCAAACAACAGGATACAGAGAGAGAGAGAGAGAGAGAGAGAGAGAGAGATCCTGAAAATCTGCTCCAGGAAGATGGCAATAGACACTGAGGACACTCGAAATTTATCAAAGCAAAACTTCACAATTTGCAGAAAGCACAACACTAGAGTACACTTACAACACACCTGCAAAGGCCCAGGGAACTGTGCAGAACTTGAAGGGGCAGAAATATTGTAAGAGACACACAGTGGGAAGAAGTGTACTGAGGCATTGCCCCACCCTTGAGCCTGACTGCTGCATTTATATCCCCATGGTGAGTACCAGTTACCCCACTGAGGAGGACCCTCAGTGGAATGTGGTCAGAGAAGAGGAGATTTAAGATTATAATACAAGGGGAATTGGACCAACACTTGATTTGGCCATACAATACAATGAAGTTCCTAATTAATAAAGTAAAATAAATTAAATTAAAATAAAATAGGCATGATATTAAGTGGAAAATACAGTATGATCTAATTAAATGAAAATTAAAGATCAGGAAAAAAGTTGAAATAGCACAGGGGTTCTTCAGTGTCTTCTAATAGTGCATTTGGTTTAATACTCAGGAACATCAAGTTCCATTTATAAATTTGTAGCCTCTCATTTTCAATGCTGAAAACCAACTCATTTTATGCTTTCATTTTAATCTCATCAGCTCTTGCCTAAACTGGCCATCTAAAAGTATTTATGTGCCAAGGTCATTAAAATATTTCTAAACAAGAACTAATTTTCCATGAAGTCTCAAAGGAGTTGGATTTCAAACCTATTCATATATTATGGTCTTTAGAATGCTCTGAGTTTCATTTATGCATATCTCTGTCAGCATATAAACACAGCTGGAAAAAATGAGCTGATGTAATGAAATAAATGAGATGGCAAAGCAATAGCCCTTCTTAGAACGGAGGCCATTAGTATAATGACAACAGATGAATGAAAATCCAGTCTCAGAACACTGTGGTTTGGATCTGCCTTTTAAACTACAAAATGTCACTTATAGCCTTTGGTTGATCACCATAATGAGGTAAGAAAATGTCACACTAAAAAATGGTACGTTTACAATTTCCTTGGAGAATACACTGGGTGGGTCTTTTGAAAAACAAAACTATCCCTCATGCCAGGTTCACCATGCGTATGCAGTGCATGGTGATGTTTACCCACATGTCTTGCCTATCCAGTGCCATTATTTTGAGCACATTTGCCTTTCACCTGTGATGTTCATAAAACCAAGTAGAGTATTTGTTGATGTTCATTTCATAATATTAGCATGAATATAGTACCAAGTATACCTCAATAATCTAATAAAAATTTAATGATAAACACGGACACCAATGAGAACAGGTGAACCAGGGATACATTAATGATTTCATGATTAACTTTATTTTTTCTTTCACTTATCCTTAGCTATGATACTCTTACATTGCTAATTACTTCTCTATTTTCACAAATGATACAAAGTAGCAATGAAAAAGGATTCTTGTGAAATTTTGGTCAAATAAAATGAAATTAAATAAATTTATAAAATCAGATTTACTTGTTTAAATCATATATAAAAGTTTATTTATTTTTATTCACTTGGTCAATTTCCTAATTCCTATATAAATGTATTTTAAAAGTCACCTGAAATCACTAATACTAAATAGTTGATTATAAATCAAAAGACTAGTACAACCTGCCTCATAGTGTCTAGCAATTTAAAATAAAGTAATTTATATAAAGTGCCTAAAATTCCATGATTGTTAGTTTAAGAAACTTAAACAGTTTTTGACACCTTTGTTCAAATTTAACCATTAGGTGATAAGTATCTTGTCATTTCACATCTCTTTGTAGTAAAAACACCCATTAAATTATTAGTCAATTCGCTTTAACTACTAATTTATTGTCATATTACATACATCTAATTTGATTAAAATTAGGAAAATTTAAAATTCAGCATTTTTTCTGTAATATGTCATATATATATATAGTTGAAATAAAAATAAAACAGGTTTATTGATTATCCAAAAGCAGGAGCTCCAGTGGCTCAATCAGTTAGTGCATGGTTAACTTAGATACTGAGAAAATGCATGGTTGACTGGGAATGGGCAGGGGGCTTCTGAGAGTCCAGGACTCTGGGAGATCAGGCAGAATCATTGTGGCTGGCTGGAAGCAGTTACACAAATAATACAAATAATCCTCTACAATAGCTCACCCACCCTGTAGCCCTGTAGCTCACCTTGTTCCTTAATTCAGTAGAATTCTTGGTTGCTGAGAAACTTTCAATAGATAACCAATCAACCTAGGACACTTTCAATTATAGGTTAAGTCCAACCTATTTACACCCCAGAATTCTGCCCTCATTTGAGTTTCCCACTTTCAGGGGCTCCTGTCCATGTCAATTGATGCTTCTTGCTTATCTGATGTTCCTGCCTTTACTGTATCTCTGAATTCTGTTTAATGAAGCCTGTTACATACATTACCGGCCTGTGACTCTCTTTTATGGCCTGAAATGATAATGTTTTACTGCTCTCTGGTCAAGGACTCACTCCCATGCTCCTGTGATTATCCAAAAACACTAAATCTCCTTGCTTTTATAGGGAAAGAGACATTTAGGAGTATTAAATGAGTTTGGTTTACCAAATAGTAATTTAATAAATTTAAAATATTTTCCTGTGTTGTCTGACAATCCTCGTAGAGTGTTGAACATCTGTACCTGTCAGAGGGACACACTCAAAAATCTTAATTCAAAAAGTCTGATGGAGGTGTTATGGAGGTCTAATCACTGACAAGAAGTAGGATTACAGGATGCAAGGCAACTGGCAAAACACGATTATACCATCTTACTCAATTCTGCCTTCATTACCTATTGGTATTTTTGAGGCATTCTGTCGCGACTGCCTCGACCAGCAAGGAAGACGCAACGCTCGGACTCTTCTTTCAACAGTTTATTCAGGAACCTTGAACAATCTTCTGACCCGGGGAAAAGCCCGCCCGAAACTTAAGAAGCCTTTGAACAGCCAACCCTGGTAAGCCACGTGGTGAATGCAGATAGGTCCACATATGCGGAAGCAAGCCTAGATCAAGGCCCAAGCCAAATAAGGACTTAATTATCCAGGAGAGCACTCACCATCGGGAAGGCGGAAGCCAGTGCCATCTTTAAGGCGCGGCACCTCGCAGCTCTCTACAGCATTCAATCACAGGGGAAAACTAGCCATTCAGGAAACTGTGTGGCTTGAGACATATACATTCCCTTTTCCTATACTATGTACCTAACAACCTGTGGGAAACCTGGAATCCCCATCTATAGTGAATTTCTTGTGCACTCCATGCCAGACAATGAACTAGTTTCCCCTCCCCCAGGGGTCATTCTCACATATATCCTGTATCAGAACAATAAATGGAAATACAGCCTGGGCTGGTTTTAGATGCATTTGCAGCAAGATAAGGTATGTCTTCAAAGTTAACTTTGAGGGAGAAGTACATATTTATCATGCTGTACCTCTGCGTAACTGGGCATACATACAATTAATAGATGCATCATGTATAGTAAACAATTATAAATCCAAACCTGTCAACATATAAGATGATCTGAATTATGCCCCTAGCAAAAAATCCATCCTCCCCTAAAAGTCCTATAAATAAAAGCCTTGAACCACTTCCTGTGGCCCTGGGTTTCTCTCCACTGGATGGGCCTTCCATCCCTTTGGCAGCACATTCAAATCTTTACTATCATTTTGCTGTTAATAAAGTGTCTTTTTGCATCACCATGTGTGTTCATCTTTCTGCAACTCTTTGAGTAAGGCCATGAGCCTGTAAACACCAAGAAAATACCAGGAATATATTATCTGGCAAGACAGTCAGGAAGTAAGATATGACTTAGTAAGCCAGCCAGGTGGTACTTGGTGAGTCTGCCAGGTGGTAGTATGTTACTTGGTGAATCACCTTCAGGAAGTGTTATCTCTTAATTTATAAAAGCTCAAACACTAAATGTTTCTAAATTTCTCTTTCTTTTCTAACAAGCTCGCCATATCCCTGACAGTTTTTTTTTTTTTTTTTTTTTTTTGTCATCTTTTCCCCTCTCATATCTGTGGGCTGGCAGTAGCACTCAACTTTGTCATAGGACCACGCAGCTATAGCTTCCCTTGTCCACTCCTTTGCTTAATGCAAGGGTCGGGGAGGAAGAGAAAGGCTATAGCTGAAACCCTTCCATCAACAGCTTTATCTGAGGAAAGAAGAAAGAAAAGGGAGTTACTGATAACAAGGTAAGCTCTCTACTCCTCTATTCAAATAATTTCTGCTTACCAAAAGGGAACTCAGCTTTGATTGTGGCAGCTTGTAATTTTAAGTTTGTTCTTCTTTTCCCACATTTTCATAGGTTTTACTTATGTCTAAAATAATTCTGCTAGTTCCTGTTAGACCACTTTATTTATTTATTTATTTATTTATTTATTTATTTATTTTTACTTATTACTTAAAAGAGAGAGAAAGGGGGCAGATAGACAGTGGGTACACCAGAGCTCCAGCCACTGAAAATGAACTCCAGATATATTATGCTGTGTATCTGACTTCTGTGTATATTGGGGAATGAACCTGAGTCCTTAGGCTTCACAGGAAGTGCCTTAACTGTGAAGACATCTTTCCAGCCCTGTAGAAGATGATTTATGTCTGTCCTTTAGTTATGCTTCAAGTAATCTCTGTGCTTCCCTTCATGGGCAAGCAGGGAACAAACTGAAGGTGGAAATACCAGATTTCTACCCGACTAATTCTCTCTCTTTTGCCTTTGAAACTTCTGTTGTCTCCTGTCTATCAGCAGGAATCAAGCAGCTAAAAGCAACTAGAGCATCCATTGCTCCATATCCTCTCCAGTTTGAGGATAGTTGGGTCAAGGGATTTGGAAAATTAGTGCTTCTGGAAGCAAGACAAATCTATACTTCAGGTCAGTGTTATAGCTAAAATGCATAACTTTTGTCTTCGTTTCTCTGGCCAAATATCCTATAAATTTGTTCAACTTCACATTATGGAGAATCCTCCATAAGGTTTGGTTGCTCACTAATGAACTTTTAGAAATTGATGGGATTGCTAAACCTGTGACTTCCTGATATTTGAAGCGATCATAATTGATTGCATTATTGAAGTTTGATAGACACCTTCAGAGGTGGATTGTAGGACATAGGCCACTGGGCAAAGCCCACCAGTGTTGAAGCTCTTCTGAGGCTCCTTTCTCATTCCCTTGGTTTTTTCCTCATCTGTCATGAGGTAAGCCACTTTCCTTCACCTTGGTTGCCCACTGTAGTCCTCTGTCTTACTACTCTGGAACCTAGAACCAACAGAGACAACTGACCTTGAACTAAACTTCTAAAATCATGAGTCAAAATAAATGTTTCCTCCTTTTAAGTTGTTTCTTGGCTATTTTTCACAGACACGAAAAGTGACTCTAGCATGACTAGGCTACCTAAGAGGGTAACAGAACATATATATATGATACTCACATATTTTGACAAAAACTAACCCAGGGTTATTTTCTAGTAAGCTAAAACCTCTTGAACATGAAAGTCAGATATTTCCTAATCATATCAACAGTTCAGAAATATTCCCTTTATTAACCCTGGAGGATTGATTTATAGTGTTGTAATTCCTTCATGCATTTTTTGACATTGGAATAGTAGTATTTATTTATTATAGATATTTACAGAGTAACATTGTGTGTGTGAGAGAGAGACAGAGAGAGAGAGAGAGAGAGAGAGAGAGACAGACACACAGAGAGAGATTTATTGCTAGGCCTAATAAGCTTATGATATTTAAGATTCTTTTACCTTTATTATAATCTAAGTATGTATTTACTTGTTTACATCTGACTCCACTCATATTGTAATCTAATGGAATAAGCATATTATACTATATTAAAAATGTTTTTAATGAGATCAGGAATAGTTCAGGAAATAGAAAGCACATGCCTACATATTTTCAGGAAAATCTTATGTAACAATTTCCTCCACATGGAAACATTCTATCTTGCATGAAGAAGGGGGCTCAAAACAGTCAAGAAATAAACAGAACTTACTTACAAGGAAACTTTTGAAACCTATGAGATTAATAAATCTTCTCTAGATGGCTATAGACGTAGTAATGAGTGCTGGAAAATCAGACATGATCAGTCGGGCATTAATTTTTACCCTTCCTACATGTAGTATTAGCAAATATTCCTTTTTGAATCTTTTCTGTTTTTATTTATTTATTTTTTTACCTTCTAGATGGGATGAGCCCACTACCTTCTTTGCCATTTAAATCCAAGGAAGGATTAAATTAAAATGTTCAACATTTAAAGTCCTTTGATAATTAGCCTTTAAAAATATTCCCAAATATACTCTAAGTTCCTAAATTATTTACCTAATTTTGAGCTTTATACCTACAACCTTGACAATAAACAGATGTACTTTACCTAATAAAAGGCAAGTGCCCCTTTTGGATGTTTGATTGTCCAACTAGAACTTCATCCAGTGGGGTCACTCCAAGACAAATTTCATTTGTCTGAGATATCTGTTTTCTGTGACTCTCTCAGTGATAGAAGAAAATAAGTATAGAAATGGAATCAGGGTTTCATTATAAAGACTCTGGTATCTTAAAGACATTTGCCTAAATGATATGAAGACATCTTGGATAGACACTTTTGTCCCATGTGTGTTCAATGATGAACAGAAAACAAAGATGAATGAAGAGAAAACAGGTTATTAGAGATTTAAGGGGCAGATTTCACAGGAATTTTTGAGTCATTGTAGTTGGTGTAGTTTGGAGCTTGGAAGAGGTAACATTAATATCATGGTTTGTAGCTATAAAAAGGTAATGAAAATCACTTACTATATACTACATATTGTCTTGTCTTATTCATAATTAAAAACTAAAATATGTAAGCAGTGTAGATATTATAAGGAGGTAATAAAGCTCATGAAATTCTAACATAAAAACCATTACATTATCTGTTGTATTTTCAACAAATTAAATGAAATTGAATTTATCTGCAATTGAACACACCTAAAGTAAACTCCCTTAAATTAAATAAAAGAAATCAAAATGATTATAGAACTGAAATCTGATAAAATTCCATAGTCAATCATGAAATTAGGAGAAAGTAAACTAGAATATAAAATTTGGTTTGTAACTTATTGATATTGAAAACAAGTTGGTAATTAAACTATAAATATTTATATATAAGATGATACAAGATGGTTAATATTACTAAATTAGAGGTTCTTAGTTATATGGAAAAAATAATTTAGCAGAGGATTATTTAATCCTGATGCATTGTAGAAGTTTGAATAATTAATAAATACATTATTGAGAAAGATTTCAATAGAAAAGAGATGCAAGAATTCAGCTTAAACACAGTTCTGCAGAGAACCTAGGCTTAGAAAGTTTGTAAGAGCTGAGGGATTTTCTTTTTGCTAACTGGCTTTTTCTTAAGGAAAATTAACCTTCTCAAATATTTCTCAGAGGGAAGGGTGTGGGAAGCTAGGCTGTGACCCTCACATACTGTCTAGTAGGCAAGGTGACATGCTACTTGATTACATTTCAGAGATAGGCTTCCTATGTCCCTGAGAAAGACATCTTTAAGCACTGTTAAGCCTTTTAAATGACTGACTTTCTAAAGGGCAGCAAGAAAAAACTCACAGTTGGTTTTCAGGAAAGGGATGTCAGTACACTGAGTCAGCAAGAAGCCTGTCTCAAGTTTAGTCAGTCTGTAGGACACAGTAAACCTAACTTGGTTGATTCAACACACGGTTATATACAAGTGTATGGGATATATATATATATTAGAAAAAATAGAACAAAATATGAATCAAATTTAAAATTTCAAAGATACTCTTTAGCTTAGTATTTGTTTTAATGATACCAAAATTTATTGGTAAGATAAATTGGTAAAATGAACAATGCATAATGGCAACTAGAGGTGATATTGTCTTCTTTTTTTAAAAAAAAGTTAGTAAAAAGACTGTAGGTGAAATATTCCTGTTTTTATGGAGAATCAAATAAGTGAAACAGAACATTAAGTTCAGAAATGTATAAAAATTCATGTAGAAAGTTTGAACATGATGAGATGGCATTGAATATTTGTCAAGACACAGATGGAATATTACATGTTTCATTGTGATGGCTAGCGATCTACATTATGACTTTTGAGGCCTTTTAGAATAATGAAAAAAATGAACTTATTTGGCATACATAACAGTCATATTGAAGTCTGAAAGCTGAGCTTCCTGGCTCTTGCATATTCAATATATAACATAAAGGGATTACTTGTCTCTTTGTCAGCCTAAGTTTTGGTTGGATATGGCAATAGCCTTGACTCATTAAGTTATTATAAAGATTAAAGTAAATGTAGATTATTTAGTGCTCATGACAATGACTAGCTCCATGTAATTTTCTTAACTATGCCATTAGTATCATTAGTTAGAAAGACTGGCTGGAAATAGTTTTAATTCTCCCAGTCACAACCTATTGTCCTCATACATTTGCAGATATTGCAACCATACTTTGTAACACCACTTTCTTTTTTTTTTAATATTAATTTGCAGAGAGAGAGAGAGAGGGAGAGCACCAGGGCTTTTAGCCACTGCAAACGAACTCCAGATACATGCACCACTTTGTGCATTTGGCTTTATGTGGAAACTGCTGAATTGAACCCAGTTGTTAGGGATTGCAGGCAAGCGCTTTAACCTCTAAGCCATCTTTCCAGCTCCCAAAACAGCCATTTGATCAATAAAAGGCCGTGTATCTGATGTTCACTTACATGATTATAATGGAGATGAGAATTTGTACTGCTCAGTGAATACAAGGGTGACAAAGAGTTAAGAGAAAATGGAATTGCCAGAAAAGAAGAAAAAGCCACAAAGACAGTTCACAGTGAAGCAAAACAACCACAGATTCAATCAGCTCTTTAAAACGTTTAGTACTATGAATAGAGAGGAATGTTCATAATGTACTGTCTTCTTACAAACAAATCTATAATTAAAAAGAAATATAGCATGAAAGCCATTATGCGCATATTTCTGAAAAAAAATACTTCACAAAAATCCTCAGGTAGGTTCTCTGGAGGAGATTCCAAAAATCATTAGCATCCCAACAGATGGTTTTCCTGTGGGTGGAGATGTAATGGTGGGAGGCAGTGATGGTGATGAGTCTGGCTGGTGACAGCCTAGGCTGTGCCTGTACTTGTGTCTTATACTGAAAAATAATAAAACACAAAGATAATAAAACATAAAAGGCTGATGTAGACTTAAAACACACCCAATATGAATTAGGAAATTTTGTGGAAGAGGGGGCAGAAAGATTGTTAGAGCCACTAGTTGGGACATTATGCACAGAGACATGGCCTCTTCCCCATAACTGACTACTGCCCCCATAATGCATGACCCACAATCCCCATGAGGATAACCTGTGTTCCCAAAGAGGAGGGTCCCTTTAGAAAAGGGTCAGGGATGAAGGAAAGGATGGTACCAAAATATGGTGTTTACATAATAATTAGAGCCATAACTAATAAAAATTAACAAAAAGAAAAGAAAACATAAAAGACTTCTGGAACAAGACATCAAGAAAATCAAAGTTAGGCATGATGGCACTCACTTGTCATCCTGGCATTTGGGAGGCTGAGGCGGGAGGATTTTAGGTGTTCTGTAGCAATTCCTCCCAGTTGAAACACTCCCTCCGGTAGGGAAACGGGAAGGCACAGGAGACTCAGGAAGTAAACCTGGCTTGGAAAGCTGGAAGTTGTAAAATCACAAGATCCCTCTTGAAGGTTATAGAACAGTGAACAACTGCTGGGGTGGAGCCTGACCAGCTGAGCTGCCTGTAAGCTGTCCAGTGTGCTCCAGCTTCCTCTAGGTTACCACACAGATGGGGTAGATCTTTAGCGTGATAAATAGGCCTTTGAGTCATGCATGCTCCTGTAAGTATCCCCTCACAGGTGCTCATTGGTTTACCAAGTTGAACTTCAGTGAAATCATATTTGGTCTGTAATCTGAGCTCTGTTTTAGATGAGCTAGACATGTGTTTGCGTCTCCCTAGGGGAAAAGATTCAGAAAATAGTGAGTCTGAGATGAACATAGGCAACCGTTTCTGGGCCAGTTTAAGCTACAAACCAAGATCTTTTCTCAAGAAGGCAAATAAACAACAAATATAAATATAAATAAATAAATACTTGGACAGCTATGTATTGTTGAATTTTAACCTAAATGATATTATAAAATAGTTAAAATTTTTAATTTAAAATACAAGGAATTCACACATGTGTAGATACTTTGCCCACTCCAGCCCTGAGCATGGAAGTCAAGGCCCTTAGGTCTCTAGGATCAGCAGCCATAGGATCACCCCAATACCCTGCTGAAATCTGTATTCAGACTGCCTGTGTGAAACTGCCTGTAACATGGTTGATTAGGCCATGAAGGACCTAGATGGTGAAAGATACCAGGCAGACCCAAGGCTTATCCAAATGACAAGAAGAGAAATCTGAGTGCTTAGCAAGAGGTAACTCATCTCTACCACACCCACCAGGTTCCAGGAAACAAATTACATATGATTGCTGCTGTCAATGCTAGCCTGAGAACTTCCTCTGGGGAGATGGCAGTGGTCACTGAGGGGACGCAAAACTCATAAAAACAGAAAATAAGAGGCTTCTGAGAGCTCAACACTAAATGAGATTTATTACATGCTCTGTAAGGCTCAGGGAACACTATGGAAGAGGAGGATAGAAAGAATGTAAGAGTCACAGAGTAGGAAGGTGTATTCTGAGTCAGTGTTTCCCCAACAGACACTGACTGTTGCATTCACCACCCCAAAGTACTAACAGATAACCCATTGAAGAGGATTCTTACTGGAATGAGGGTGGAGGAGAGGGGGCACAAGAAGATTTCTTTTGAAATTAAACTATTCAGTCACAATGCAAGTCAATAGATTTCATAAGGCTTTCTCCATTCATCTGCACCACTTCACCATCTTCTTTGCAGCCCTTGTCTATTGCCTTCCCACCTGCCTCTTAAGATGGTTCCTTTTTTCCTAACTTCCCATCACATGTATTCCATTATCCTCTCTTTCTCACCTCTCCCAGGATCTCTTCCTTTCCCCCTCATGCTCTCCTTTTTAGTTTTGTGAGCCCGCTCACACATAGATGCACTGTGAGTGCACATGCACACACACACACACACACACACACACACACACACACACACACGACTTGGGAGTGTAATAGGGAATGGGAATGAATGAGAACAAAATTGATTGACACACATATGTGAAAACTGCCATGATAAAATTCATTACTGGGCTGAGGAGATTGCTCAGGGGTTAAAGGTGCTTGCTTTCAAAGCCTTCTGGCATGGGTTCAATTTCCCACCACTCAGGTATAGTTGGAAACACCAAAGTAGTGCATGCATTTGGCATTTGTTTGCAGTGGCAAGTGACCCTGGTGTGTCCCCTCCCCTCCACACACATACTCATAAATAAATAAAAGTTATTTAACAATGTGTCAATAAAAAAGTAAATATTTGTTTTCAATGTACTACTTGAAATCAGTCTGTTAGGGATTATGAAGTATATGCTAATGAATTAGAATTGAAAGCAGGGAAGTAAATGGTAGCATAAGAAATTGTTAATGAAATAATCACTGTCTCAAAAATAGGAAGAGATATTTATTGTTTTAAAAGCATTTGTTGAGTGAGAATAGCCAAATGTCAACTTAGCCATGGTATGAGTGAGCAGGTGTGCAAACAGTATTAGAAGATGTGTTTTGATCTTTTCTGAGAATGGTATGAGATTATAGAAGAGAAATATTTACAAAGCTTTAAGAGCTTAGATATGTGGTATATTGATTTAATTTTTTGTCCTTTTAATACAAAGAATAAAAAAGTTTGTGTTTTGAATTACCAGGAGTAAAACCACCCCAAAATTTCAATTTTTAAAAGTTGGTTAAATCCAGTTGTAGACACCCAAGTTTATATCCATGCAAAGCATAAACGAATGATTCCCAGTCTCTGGCAATTGAGTATGCAATAATTACAGCATAATGAGATAATGAAGTGACTCTGTCAGGCTCTTTTAGGCAGAGAGGCTTGAGGATACAAATATTTGAAAACAGAGAATACCAATTAGTTTTAATGCTGCCCTATTAGTAGGGCAGAGAATTACATTTTGTCAATTCTGCAGAGAAAGGAAGGCAGGAGGGGAAGAAAATGGAGCTCACATCATGGTGCTTGTGTTGAACAAGCCATGCCCATTATGTGCTGGAGACAACAGAATAATTAAAAATCAGATTGCCTTGCTGGCAAAAGCCATGTCTGAACTCCTGTGGCATAAGTGATGCATAAGATAGGGTTATAGCCCGTTTCCTACACTCTCTATTTGCTTGGAATTAGGATCCCACATGTGGCATTTGTCAGGATTTATCTGAAAAAGCAGCATCATTTTAGGTTAATTACCATTATATGTATGTTCTAGCTGTTTGATCTGTATCATGCCTGGATGAGTCGATTAAACTATACTTAAATTTATGCTGTGTTGTGGGTGTCCAGTACAATAAGCATTATCCATAGTTGTGCTCTAAGGTTAATTTGTTCTGTAAAATTACCCAATATTTCTCCAGTGTATTCATTAGTTGAATAAAGCAGAAAGTAAATCTAGATGCTGACAGATTATCATTATTACCATAAGGTTATTTTGATAAAATTCCAATTGAGATTAACTCCCAGAGCCAGAACAAACAAAGTAGATTATGACAAAGTTCAGCTCTCACATCTATCTTGCAAAACCCGCACATGAAATTTCCAAGCCTTAAAAGCCAGTCAAAGCATTAGGATTCCACTTGATGTGGCAATTTATTGAAGAGTTTTTCAATGACCTTTTGAGGTTCAGCAGGTAGCAGTAGCAAATGATATTAAGATACATGCTAACCTTGAAAATCTGCTAAACACTCAGAACTTTTCAACAACTCAGATACACTGACAAAAGTATTAGTTCTTTTGAAACTACCAGTAACATATTTCCCATGACAGACAAAGTACACTATTACTTTAAAACCTTCATCCATACACAGAAAGAGAAACACAAAGTGAAATGACTATCAATCACCTTTTGAAAGTAGGAAGTTCTATAATTATTTCTCACTTCAAAAAGTGGTTGCTTTTTGTGTTTATATAGGTGTATTATAAAAAAAAATTGGCTGTACAGACATTTACAAACTACCTTAGAGAGCTCAGCTCCATTATGGACCCTTTGTTCTTCAGAATACTTATTTATGGTTTGCTGTGAATTTTTCCAGTTCTAGTTTTATTTGCTATCTTGACTGTCTATGTACAGATTTACATCTATTATTCAAAGTAGATTAAGCTATCTAACTTCCCCTTCAATATGATTTCTAATTTTTTTTTTATCTGAGACAGAAGAGAGAGAGAGAGAGAGAGAGAGAGAGAGAGACTGAGAGAGAATGGGCATACCAGGGCCTTCAGCCAGTACAAATGAACTCCAGAGGCATATCTTACCTTGTGCATCTGGCTTACATGGGTCTAGGGATTCAAACCTGGGTCCTTTGGCTTTGTAGGCAATCACCTTAACTGCTAAGCCATCTCTACAGCCTTAATTTGATTTTTAAAACAAGATTTACATTTAGTTTTATTAATTTATCCATTTTTAAAGAAAGAGAGAGGTAGATATAGAGAGGTAATTGGTGAACCAGGGCATCCAACCACTCAAATGAACTCCAGAAGCATGGGCCACCTTGTGCATCTGGCTTACATGGGTACTGGGGAATAGAACCTGGATCCTTAGGCTTCACAGACAAACTGTTAAGCCATCTCTTCAGCTCAATTTGATATTTAATTGACGTGTTGACTAGTGAGAATTTTCTTTAGGAAACTCCATGTTGCTCCCAGGATGGAAAGTAAAGGAGGCACACCACCATCCATCAGCCCTTCTGTGGGTTTCAAGGAAAGGAATATGTTGTCTATACCAGGACATGGCATTTGATTAGAAAACTTAAAATTTCTATTTTATGTCATCATAAAACACTATAGTACTATAGAATATTCAAACTGTGAACTGGCTTTTTAATTTTTTTTTTTAATGAGAGGGAGAGAGAGAGAGATTTGGTGCACTAGGACCTCCAGCACATGAACTCCAAATATGTGCATGACCTTGTGTGCATGTGTGACCTTGCACATGAGTCACCTTGTGCATCTGGCTTACACAGGATTTGGGGAGTCAAACATGCATCCTTAGGCTTCACATGCAAGCACCTTAACCACTAAACCATCTCTCCAGCCCCTTAGCTGGCTTTTTTTACACAATGATATTTCAGTATCATTTCCCCAGGTCATATCACTCTAATTTTTAGGTTTCCCCTATTGGTTCTTTGTATGGATTTAACAAAATTTACTTACATATTTCACTTATACAAAATTCATATGTAATTTCCCTAATTTGCATATATATCACATTTATAAAATTTCCATCTTCCACTGTAGAATTTTTTTGGAGACAAGCCCAACAGATGAGCCCTTTTTTTAAAAATGTGTGTGTGTGAGTGAGAGACAGAGAGAGAGAGGGAGAGAGACAGAGAGAGAGAGAGAGAGTTGGCATACCAGGGCCTCCAGCCAAGGCAATTGAACTCCAGACACGTGCACCCCCTTGTGTGCATGTGTGACCTTGCATGCTTGCATCGCTGTGTGTCTGGCTTATATGGGACCTACAGAGTCAAACATGAGTAATTAGGCTTCGCAGGCAAGCACCTTAACCACTAAGCCATCTCCCCAGCCTGACGTTTTTGTTTCTAATAAATAATGCCAAGATAATATCATTGAGCATAAATCATTTTATTCCACTGAAGCCATTTCCTTACCATATATTCCCCAAAATAAAATGATATTTAATATTACTAAAATGCTTTCAGTGCATTTTCAGTTTTTCACTTAAACTGAGGTTACATGGAAAACTCTTTTCATTATAGCTTAAGATGATATTAAGAGTGATTATGGCTACTTAATGAAATGAAAGCCTCTTAATTGTTTTGTTTTAAATGTTCCAAATGATAAGATTTTCATCATTAGTCTTTATTAATGCTAGTTTCCTCTCAGGGTTATGGAAGTTCTTATGTCCACGGCACTGCTCTGGCTCTGTACACACTGATAATTACATTTTCTCAGGGAACTCTATTTATTTTGAATTCTTAGTGACTGTTCAGCTTCACAATTGACAGGCACTTTTGAATATCTTGTTTGGTCCTTTCTCATTCCCTCAAGGAATACACATACTAATTTCACTTGTCACATCACACCAAGTCTTAACTTTCATGTTATTTGGTTAAGGATTAGGTTGAATTCATAGAAAAGTTAGTCAAGAAGAAAAGAAAAAAGATGAAACTAGCTGCTGAGAAAAATATGGGAGTCTGCTGACCTCATCAGATACCTGCTTCGAATTGAGCTTGTATCCAGTAATTCCTGACTAATTCCTTATGCATCCAAGTCCAAATTTCACACAATCATGAAAATTCAACGTAGTCAGCTGTGTACTGGTTGCAAAAATGTTAGCATATAGTTTGGGGATATAGGTCAGTGTGAGCAATGGCATGGCATGTCAAGGATCAACCATCTTTATGTTTTAGTCATAGTTTTGAGGAAACTTAGTATAAAATGGAAGAGCATTCCTTATTGCTATAACATAGTTTGTCTTTATTAAATATCAATTTCAATGTAAATTTCTATAAAATTTGTGTTTTATTCATAAATATAAATAAATCATACATATCAATTTTATTGTAAATATTGTATAAAATGAGACATAATATATCCCAGGTTTGTGGTTGAAAACTTAGCTTTGTATTTATTTCAGTATTATTCATATTAAAATTTAAAAACACTCTCAATAACAATAAAAAGGAGACAAAAATCTTCAAATAATTTTCAATTTCTATCCCACTACCATATCTATAACATGCTTTTAAAACCTTTTTCATATTATTTCACTAGTAGTATTCTATGCTGACAAAGTTAAAATGTTCTTTTTTTTTTAAAGCATTTCTTTTTTTTTAAATCTTTTTATTTTATTTATTTTTGGAGAGAGAGACAGAGAGGGAGAGGGAGACAGAGATGGGCGCGCCAGCAGTCTCAGCTGCTGTGAACGAAATCCAGATGTGTGCGCCCCCTTGTGGCCAAGTGCGGCACTGCGCCCTTGCGTCACTTTGCATCTGGCTAAACGTGGGACCTGGAGATTGGAACTGCTGGAGATTGGAACCGGCGTTCTTAGGCTTAGGAGGCAGGCGCCTTAACCGCTAAGCCATCTCTCCAGCCCTCTTCTTTTTTTTTTTTTTTTTTTTTTTTAACTCTATTATCGTGTAGCTTTCTGAAAATAGTACCAATGCTGTTGACATATTTGGGGAGATTAAGATACATTGGTGGCTTATAAATCATTTATGTTGCCAACAGAATATATTTCACTGTTAGAATAATTGTTTTTATTGTAAGATGTAAGAATCAACTGAATTTTGGCATTTGTAGAAAGATTATAATTGAGAATGCATGAGATGATACATACACCTATGTGTGTATATAATTAACTGAAGATAGATCAAGGTGTTGATATAGTCATATGACAAGATCTGTAATTATGATGTCATCGGTCATATCAAATAAAGCACCAAAGAGAGAATGTCAGATAATTAATACAATAAGGTATGTAAATTTCTTACTGAATATCAGCATTTTCATGGTAAGAGGATATCTTTTATTAGCACAAAAATAAATCTGAGCCAGGGTGATGGAGATAGACACTGAGCATACTCAAAAATTACTAAAACAGAAATCCAGAAGATGCTGAGAGCGCCAACACTAAAATGGACTTAATGCACACCCACCAAGGCCCTGTAAATTTTGTGGAAGAGGGTGGAAAGATTGTAAGAGCCACAGGATGGGAGGAATATCCAGAGGCAATACCCCACCCCCAACAAAATATAACTCCTGCTCTTACATCTCATAACTCACAACCCCATGGTGAATACCAACAATACCACTGAGGACAGCTCTGAGTGGAATGAGGACAGCGAGGTGAGACATGATGGTACAAGCACATGACATGTCCATGCAAAGTTTCTATTTAATAAAAGTTCAGAAAAAAAAAAAAAAAAAAAAGAAAGTTTCATTATCGTTATTGTCAAATAAATTTTTGGTCATTTTCCCCTTTCTCACCTATCCCACTTTATGTCCTCCCCTCCCCTTACTCTCCTTTTCATTTTCCTAGTAAAAGTTTCCAACAGTCCTCTGTCACCCTTTTTTTCCACTCCTGTAATCTATTTCTTTATTTTATTTTAATTTCAATTTTTATTTTTATTTATTTACTTATAAGCCATAGAGAAAGGGAGAGAGAGAGAGAGAGAGAATAGGCATGCCAGGGCCTCTAGCCACTGCAAGTGAACTTCAGACACATGCATCACTATGTGCATCTGGCTTACATGAGTACTGGGGAATCGAGCCTCGAACTGGTGTTCTTTGTCTTCATATGCAAGTGCTTAACTGCTCAGCCATCTCTCCAGCCCCCTGTAATCTATTTCTATTCATAGACCACACCCACTTTCATGTCCCCTTATTTACATAAATATAAACATGAGAAGTTAGGATCTACATATGAGAGCTAGCATATAATTTTTCTTTTTCTGGCCTGAGTTACCTCACCATTTTACTGAAAATTTAATTGTTTCATTTTGCCTTACAGCTCAGAAAAATTCAGTGTACAGGTACCACTCACTATTTAATTCTATTTCCCAGCTAATGTGAATAGAAAAGCAGTGAACATGGAAGTGCAAGTCTCTCTGTGGTAGGATACAGAGTCCTTTGGGTATTTGCTCAGGAGCAGTGTAGCTAGTTTATATGGAAGTTCAATTTTAGCATTTTGTGAACCCCCCTGCAATTGTCCACACTGGCCACACTAGTCTATATTCCCACCAACAGTAAATAGAGATTCCCCTTTCCTCACAACCTCACCAACATTTGTTGTCATCAGTTTTTGTGATAGCCATTCTGACTGGAGTAAGTTGAAATCTCAAAATGGTTTTAATTTATACTTTCCTGAATACTAATGATGATTAACAGCTGAAAATATGAGAGCAAAACATAGGCTCTACACTTGAAATCAAAGGTAAGATCTTTCTGAACAGGACTCTAATACAACAGGATACACCTAAGCCAACAAATGGAACCACTTGAAGTTAGTTTATACACAGTCAAGGAAGCTATCCACAGTGACAGAATGCATGTAGAATGGGAAAAATCTTTGTCAGCAATTACACACACACACACACACACACACACATTTCTGAAAAAGCAAACACAAGTAAAAATAAACTAATAATCACTAACTGGGCTGAGATGAATAATTCTCTGATGAAGAACTAGAAAAGGCTATTTTTAACTTTTTATTGACAATTGCCATAAATATGGACATTAAAACATGATCATAATCCTCTTTCATTTCTCTTTCCCCAATCCTCCTTCTACTCAATTCTTTCTTCTTTCCAACTAGTCTCAGAAGAGGCTATTTTTACACATATATTTTATTTGTTTATTAGAGAGAATGGGAGGAGGGAGAGAATGAATGTATGGGTGTCCCAGGGCCTCTGGGTGCATGTAGCTTTAAGTGGGTGCTAGGGAATTGAACCCTAAATGATAAGCCTTGAAAGCAAGTACAGTAAGCCACTGAACCATCATCTACCCAGCCCCTTTTAAGATTTATCCCATCTAATTTGTTCAGTAAACTATAAAATACAAAGATAACTTAAAGGATGATGAATTGAAAAATATTGTAAAATATGAAGAACAAGAAAATTAAAACCACAAAATATGGCTGAAATTTTCTCTTGAAGATTTCCAAAAGCAGTTTGGCCAAGAGAATTTTATGTACAAGAAATTGTTCATAATTGATTTTCAAAGCATTATATATGTATTTATGTGTATATATGAGTGTGCATGTCTATGTGCTCATGGGTGTCATTGTGCTGAGGACAACTTTTGGGTCACCCTTGCTGTTCTACCTCATTTGAGCGGCTTCTCTTGATTTTGGTCTGCTGATGTTCTTTTTGCTGTACTCTCCAAGATCTTCTGGGACTTTCCTGTCTCTGCTCCTCATCTCCCAAAGTGCTGAGATGAGAGGAGTTTCTACAACTTTTGGCTTTTAAGTGGGGTCTAAGGATAGAACTCTGGTGCTTGGAGTTGATCAGTGAGTGCTTTATCCACTGGGCCATTTCCCAGCCTTAAGTATTGAATTGCAAACCATCTTAATGTGACAAACCTTCCCTTCTTCCAAATTTGCCAAGAAATTAAGGGCTGTTTCATGAGCAAATTGCCATCCACCAACATAATTCTATTTTACTTTAGTTTGTAACTTGCAAAGGATCAGATGAGTTAAGTGTATGTCACTTCTAGAAATGATATGGAGTAGAGAGTTGGGAGTATCTATTTGAAAATGTGAGGCTAAGATCTTGTTAGTCATAAGTAGAAAGTCATGATACTTCCACATAAGTGAGAATAAAGTATAGATAATGTTTAAATATAAAAGAATAAGTCTAACTTACAACTCTTTTTATTCATTATTGAAACATAAGTAATGAATCAAAGAGGACAAAATTTTTTATGATGGTGAATACAGGGAATTCATTTAGAGATAGTTCAGCACTTTGTTGTTCTCAAGAGAAGACTTGGGGATGACAGAATTATTCATAATGAATAAGAGGAAATATAGTTCAGAAAGATGGATATAATTAAAACATTGTCTCTAATTGGCCTTTAATGCATTTATACAATATCTATGGTAGGAATAACCTTGGCATCACAACCAGAAGGTAAAGGTCATTTTGATTAAAGATATCTATTAGAGACTATTCCTGTGAATAGAGAGAATGGATCTTGAAGCTGTTGAGAAATACCTACAGTATGGACATATCATCTCTATCCACATTCATTACAGCTCCAAACCAAGATTTTTTTGTGCATTGAATAGTCCTCTACATAGATAATTGGCTAATGGTTGAAACTGAAATGAACACACACACACACACACACACACACACACACAAATACAATACTTATGTATTTATATATTTGGTCTTATATTTTTAACTTATTTGAAAAACTGTGCATATTTATGGATGAGGGGGTATTTTCATAAAAGTTCACATTGTCAACTATAGCCAATTAACCTGTGTTGCAGACAGCTTCAGGTTCACTGAGATGAACTTCCACACCAGGCATAGTTATGGAGGAAGGGATTTATTGATGCTTAAGGATCCAGTTCCATAATGGCAGAAGTTCACCTGCTTTCACAGGATCAAACAAAGAGAAGGAAGTCACAAGCCCAAAAGCCATATGGCACAGCACACTTTGCTTATCTTTAGATTGGAATTTCAAACACATCACTACACCTTAAGATCTGCCCAGTGACACTGCCTCCAGCCAGGTGACTGAAAATGAAAACTACAAACTAATAAAACACTGAATATATTGGGGCCCATGTATTCAAACTACCAAAACCTGTCAAAAGCAGAATATCTGGCTAATAAAACCAGTCTTTCTCCTACTATGTATAAAAGAAGAACATTCAAAATATTGATGGAATATGTCATTTTGCCATATATGCATATGAGCTAGCCACAGAATTCTACCAGATTACATTAGGGATATTAGTAATGCCATAGGGTAGCAATTGTTCTCATATAGATTTCTAATGCTTAAAATAAAATGTAAATTTGCTTTAATCTGATATTCACACTTAAAATATAATTTAATGGTAAAACTGAGAGCATGTAACTAATGATATGAAAGTTTATTGCTACTTTGACTCTTATGTAAGGTAGTTAAATCTAGTTTCAAAGCTTAGGTTGAGAGCAGGTACTCCATATAGTATGTAAAATGGTGACTGATCGGACTATGTGTTGCACTCAGTGACTCAATTTTACAAGCAGAATTTGACTCCATTTTGAAGATATAGAATGCCTGTTCCTGGAAGGATAGGTGAGCCACATTATCTGTCTAGTGCAACTCATAGAGCACAGACTGGATAATGACTTATTCTTGGGGGGAGAATGGTTTAGAACAATGAAAGCTTCACTAGCTTTGGATAATCCTAAGTAATTAAAAAAAAATCTCCAGTCATACATTCAATGCTAATGTTCATATAATGTTATCTAGTGCTTACTAAATATAGCTAGTGGGATACTTCCTTGACCCTCTAATGGAGAAGTCAGAAAACCCATGATACTCACATTCCTTGTTGAATAAAGACATCATTCTTGGAGGGAGCTATCATCCTTTCAACATTGTACAACTATATTACAAACAGCAACTTTCAGTAGTTTGTGTAACTATGAACGAGTAAGTACATCCTTCCCTAGAGGTAAGTTAGAAACACTCTTCAACAGCTAGCCCTTCATTGGAATTTTCTAAATTGTAAAATTTCTGAACCAGAATTACACTTTCTGTAACTTTATTACTATGGAATGAACTTCATGCAAAAATAATTCGTTTCAACTCACATTTATGTAGAAGCTATAATGAATTCTAACTTTCTTATGTCATTTTTAGGGAGTTCTTCCTAACTAACTTTGAGATGCATTTTGAAATAAAATACAATTTTAAAATAAATTGAAAATGCTCATGATTCTATAGTAATTGATTAAATTACTCCTCACAGTTTGATGTAAATGATAATTTTGTCTTAATGGAGCTGTTAGAAACCACATAGACAGAAAACAATTTTCCATCATATCTTTGTTTCTTTTATCAAATTAAAATATTTCAGTAAAATATTATTTATTCATGAAATCATCATATTACTAATACCTTGAGCAATATATTTGAAGAATCAGTAGCATCTGGAAGTCAAAATTTGATAGCTTTGTAAAAGTAATTGATTTATTCTCTTCAAAGTTTCAAATTAATATTGTTCGGTTTTGTAACTTAACTTTAAAAACACTTAAAGGTAATCATTATATGTAACATACTACATGAGATATTATTTCTTCCTATGCAATGGATTTCAGAGATCTGTCTCATATAAATGGGAAAAAAATCACTTCTGAGGGAGTAGTACTGGAGATGGAACATATATCCTCTCACATACTGGGCAAAAGCTCTACCACTGATGCATATCATGTAATCAAACAATTACAGAAACACAGAAACAGAGACAACTAGCCCCAGCCAACAAATCCCTTACTCCTAGACCAGCTTCTTTCCTCCAGTGGCCTGCATGTCTCCCCTCTCTTCTGGAGGGCCCTCACTGTGTCTGTTGGTGGCCCGCATGCACTGCACCTGTCAGTAGCTAGCACATACTTTCTTGTCTCCCAGAGGCCCACATTGCATCTGTCAGTGGCCTGTGTGCCTTCTCTGTCTCCGAGATGGGTCCCTCCACTGCCTCTGTTGGTCAGCTTTGCACCTTCCCTGTCTCTTGGAGCACCCCCCGGCCCGTACACAGCATCTATCATCTATTAGCCTATGAACATGCCCTGTTTCTTGGAGTTCCCTTGCACTGTGTCTGGCCCATGCTCCTCTGTCTTGCATCCTTGGTGGGGTGGCCTGAAAGCTGCCTCTGTTCCCCCTGATCACAGACCCTCCCCACCCTGTACTGCCTATAGACACCCCTATGTGTACCTCGTAGGGAATGCCACTTTCTCCCCCACAACAGCCAACTCCCTGATCCATCCCGCGTGATGGAACTCAATGACCCCCACTATCTCTCCAACACTCTGCTCCACTCCCAGTGACTACTTGTGGTATCATGTCAGTCCCAGAAAGGGAACACAGGAAAATCAGGCAATCACCTACCAGGAGAACCAGTGAGTTCTCCATAACTTTACTATCTGGGTTCAGTAGGAGAGCAAGGACAAGTGCTAAGGCCCCCGAGGCACAGGAAAAAAAATAGCTGAGACCAAGTCAAAGGAATTCCAGACCTCCAATCCCACCTTTGTTAGTAAGAACCTGCACAGAATGGCTGGTGCACTTAATACTCCACAACCTGCCCATCCTAAAATAAAAAGCCATCTTTAGTATCTTATATTAAAACATAAACAGAACACTCACTGAAGACAATACAAGGGAAAACTCTTGCTTCCTCTTTAATTAAATGATATTACCACACTGAGATGTGCAATCCAAAATGCAAAAGAAACAACATGAAACAACAAACAGAAAGCTCCACGCTCCAGCAAGGTTGCCCAGTCCCACAATGGAAGTCTCCAATGAAAATATAGAGTAGACAACAAAAATAGCACCCCCAAATGAAGACACAGGATGTGTCCTAACCAAGCAAATGCCGAACTGGTAGCAAATCAACAAAGCAAAAAAAAAAAAAAAAATCACATAAATGAAATCCACACAGCTGTCTTCATCAGACTTGATCTAATAGACAAAAAGAAGAGAGATCATAGAAGAGAGTTAAATAATTTGAAGATCAGCCAAAAAAATGGTGGATCTCAATAACCAGATGGTTAAGCCTAATGAAGATATAGGAAAATGCAAGAATGAATTCCAAGAAGCATTAAGAAAATCAAAACATGACCAGAAATTGGAACTCAAGAAAAGGATAGATACTACAAAAAAAAAAAAAAAAAAAAAAAAAAAAAAAAAAGGCAACAGAAAATACAAACCAAATTAAACTAGTAAAAAATACTTCTCTAGAATCCCTGAAGAACAGAGTTAACCATGTGGAGGACAGAACCTCAAAGCTGGAAGGCAAAACAGAAGAAACTGTTCAGGAGGTGAAAAACTTTAATAAGTTCAATAAATCTTGTGAACAGAACATAAGGGATATTCAGGATACACTAAAAGGTTCTAACATTCAGATCATGGTAAACCAGAAGGCATCAAGAACTTATTCAACAAAATTATCAAAGAAAACTTTCCACCCTCACAAAAGAGACTCCAATCAAGATACAATAAGCTAATAGAAATCCAAACAAATGGGACCAAAGAAGAATCACCCCAAGGCACAAAATTGTTGAAACTCTAAACAATGAAAACAAAGAGACAGTGCTAAAAGCAACGGGAGAGAAGCAACACATTATAGGCAAACACAGTCCTATCAGAATTACCTCAGATTTCCCAATAGAAGCTCTAAAAACTAGATGGGTCTGGAATGGTACACTTCAAAGTCTACAAACTATGGCTTCCAACCCAAACTACTGTACCAAGTGGCAGTATCCCTCATAATAGATGGTGAAAGAAGAAATATCTGTGATAAAAAAAAAAAAAACAGCTCAATGATTATATGAACACAAAGCCAAACTGACAGAGAATACTTTGGAGAATTCTCCACACAGTAGAGTCAACCAACAAAACTCAAGAGCCTACAAAAAGAAGATCACAAATAACCACAACGAGAGAAGGCTCAAACAAGTACAAAGTGCAAGAAAATACCATCCACCATAAAGAACCCCAACATGGCAGGGATTAAAATCAAACAGTACAGTTATAACCCTAAAGATTAATGCTCTTAATTCACCCATCAAAAGACAGAAGTTAACAGAAAAATGGACCCTTTTATTAGCTCATTTCAAGAAACCCACCTCATCATTAAAGACTAACTCTTCAGGATGAAAGGATGGAAAATGATATTCCAAGAAAATAAAAATAAGAAACAAGCAGGTGTTGCTACATTAATATCTGATGAAATAGACTTCAAACCAAAAGCAATTAAAAATACAAAGAAGGCCACTTCTTACTCATCAAAGTATGATCCAACAAGAGGACATTACAAACATAAATATATGTGCACCAAACATATGTGCATCACAGTTTATAAAACAAAACCTACTTGACAACAAAACCGAAATAAACACCAACACCAGCTTAGTTGGAGACTTCAATACTCCACTATCATCAACAGACAGATCATCCAAACAGAAAATCAACAAGGAAGTAAGAAAGCTCAATAACACCATAGATCAATTAGACCTAATGGACATCAATAGAACATTCCATCCCAATTCTACAGAATACACATTCTTCTCAGCAGCCAATGAAAAATTCTCCAAAAGAGACCATATTTTAGGCCATAATAGTACTAGAAGTCATAGCCCAAGCAATAAGACAGGAGAAATAAGTAAAAAGAATACAAATTGGAAAGGAAGAAGTCAAGTTGGTCCTGTATGCAGATGACATGATCTTATACATAAGTTACCAGAAAGCCTCCATCTTAAAACTTCTAAAGGTGATTCAGTAAAGTGGCAGGATACAAAAATCAATGTACAAAAATCAGTAGCCTTTCTATATGCAAAGGACAAGTATACAGAGAAAGAAATCAGTGAGGTGGATCAATTTTCAATAGCAAGAAAAAAATTAAATAACTTGGAATTACATTAACCAAGGATGTGAAAGACCTATATAATGAAACCATAAAAACATCCAAGAAATTGAGGAGGACTTGAGAATATGGAAAGACTTACTATACTTCTGTATAGGTAGAATTAATATTGTGAAAATTGTAATTACACCAAAATTAATATACAGATTTATCAATACCAATAAAAATTCCAGTATCATTCTTTACAGAAATAGAAAAAAAATCTCAAAATTCATATGGAATGGCAGCATTCCTTGGCTATCCAAACATATCCTCAGCAAAAGAAATACCTCTGGAGGTATCACCATACCTTATCTAAACCCATATTACAAATCCATAGTAACAAAAACAGCATGGTGCTTGAATAAAAACAGAAATTTAGACTAATGGAACAGAATTGAAGATCTGGACTTTAGGTCAAGCACCTAAATGAACTTTATTTTGACAAACTTGCCCATAACATAGAAAAGACAGCATCATCAACAAATGGTGCTGTACAATTGGATAACCACATGTCGAAAAATGAAACTAGACCCACTCATCTCACCATACACAAAAATCAAATCCAAATGGATTAAAAACCTCAGTATAAGACCTTCTCCTACTGAAAATAAAAATAGAGGGGACACTCTATGATATAGAAGTGGGGAAAGATTTCCTGAACAAAACCCCAGTAGCCCAGGAAATTAAACAAGCACTCAACCAATGGGATCTCATGAAGTTAAAAACTTTTGCACAGACAGACATACCATAATCAGAGCCAATAGATTACCCTGAGAATGGGAGAAAACTTTTTCCACCTACACCACTGACAGCAGGCTAATATCTAGAATCTACAAAACACTAAACAATAAAAAAATCCAACAACCCACTCCAAAACTGTGGCAGACAATCTGATAAGGAGTTCCTAGAGGAAGAAACAGAAATTGGTCACTCACACTTAATAAAATTTTCAACATCCCTAAGCATCAACGAAATGCAAATTAAAATAAGCATGAGTTCCTCTTACTCCAGTAAGGATGGAAATCATTAAAAACTCAAATAACAACAAATGTTTGTGAGAATGTAGGGAAAAAGGAACCCTCATTCACTGTTAGTGGGAATTTAAACTTGTGCAACCACTATGAAAGTCAATATGGAGAATCCTGAAAAGGATGAATATAAAGCTACCAACAAACCCAGTTATTCCCTCACTGGGGACTTACCCTGTATGCTTCCCTGTTTCATTACAGAGATATTTGCTCAACCATTTTTATAGCTGTCCAATTCATAATAGATAAAACTTGAATTAACTCAGGTGGCCATCACTGGATGAATGGATAGTGAAGGTGTTGTACAGTTGCACAATGAAATTCTACTCAGCAGTAAGAAAAAACTATGCAATGAAATTTGTAGAAAAATGAATATACTTAGAACAGATCATACTCAGTGAACTCACACAATCACAGAAGAAAAATTCCTCATGGTCTCACTCATCTGAGGTTCTTTACCTGAGACAGCTTGATATGCTGACATATTTTATAGGCAACTCAAGGCCCAGATAATAGTGTTGGAAGCATTTTGGTGGGAGGAAACATCAGGTCTGGGAAAAAACAAAACAAACAAACAAACAAAAACCCCACAAAACTAAACCCAAACTAATCTGGTACCATAGAAACCTTTATCCCTGACAACAGACTAAAATATTGTACCCTCAACAGGAGTAGAGGAGGAGAACCTGAAAAGAAGTGCCCTAGAGTGGGTGGGATGAAGCCTGACTTTAAAAAGTTTTCAGATGTGGCCTATAACTCCCAGTACCAGAAATCGGTTGTTACCCACAGTGAGTGTTTGATCAGAGAGACCTACAAGGTCCCCAAAACAATACAAGCTTCTGTCAAAGCACTTGGTTACCCACCTGAGGTAAAAAGTAAAACCCTATTGCTGAAGGCACCATATGCTGCTGACTCAGAACAGGGAGAAACCTGGCTAGGATCTGGAAGAGAACCAGACCCCAGACATTTAGCCCACCTAGTTGGGAAAAGTGGCCAACAATGGTCAGAGCAACCAGGGGTCTAAGAAAATCAGAAGCAAACACCCTGACAAGATGTACACACCAGTGCAATAGTGGCACACACCCTTGGTGGGTAACCAATAGATTTCTGATTGGCTAAGAGATCCACTCAGTTGAAAGGAACCCATATCTGGAATTGGGAACCAGGTCTCAATCCTTTGGAGACAATGATTATGCTGTCCAATGTCAAGCGTCCACTAGTCTTTGGCCAATAGGGGGTACATCCATCAAATTCTCACTAAATTAATGCTTATCCCAATTAACTTATTCTGACTTCTTTATCCATTGGAGAATTTGTTTTGCATTTTCAGAAGGTAGCCAGACCTGAGATAAACTACCCTGGCACTTTAGCCAAATCCCAGCTGAAACCACAGAGTAATTGGGGAGAAGAGCAAGAGTGCTGCTTCCATGGTGGGCCTGACCATCAATGCCAGGATGAAGGAGACAGATATGGATGATACTTAACACCTACCAAAGCAAAGATCCAGAGGCTCTTAAGAGCTCATCACTGAAGTATACTAAAACACACCCACCATAGCTTAGAGAATTTTGATAAAGAGGGAGTAGAAAGATTGTAAGAGGGGGCTGGAGAGATGGCTTAGTGGTTAAGGCATTTATCTGGGAAGCCAAAAGACCCTGGTTCAATTCCCAGAACCCACATAAACCAGATGCACAAGGGGGCACATGCATCTGGAGTTCATTTGCAGTGGCTGAAGGCACTATCATGCCCATTCTCTCTCTCTTTCTGCCTCTATCTCTCTCTCAAAAAAAAAAAAAAAAAAAAAAAAGATTGTAAGAGCCACAGGTTAGGACATCATGCCCAGAAGCATTGCCTTCCCCCAGCAACTGACTGCTGTTCCCACAACACATAACCCGCAACTCCAATGCGGAATATCTGCAACCCCACTTAGGAGGGTCAGCAGCAGAATGGGGGCAGCGATGAGGGAAAGGATGGTTCCAACACATGATGTATCCATACTAAGTATGTCCAAATAAAACAAAAAATATTAAATAGATAAAAATAATTATTTATCTTGGTTTATGAAACAAGCTGAAAGTACAAGAGAACCTTTTATACTTGTAAAAACTGATTTAAACAGCATTTCTTATAAACAACTAATTTGTCAATATGGGAGATCCAAGGATTATTAAAAACATACAACTGAATGAAAACAAGAAACATGTTCTCAAAATACACAAAATACATATATTTTGATATAATTAAAGGAGTATTGATTTAAATTCATAACACAAAATCCTTAGAAGTGAAAATATCCTAAGTCAATAAGCTAAGCTTCTAACTCAAGAACTAGGAAAAAGTACAAAATAAATCAAAGCAGTAATAGATTAATAAAGATAAGAATAAAAATAATGAAATCAAAAGTGAAGCATATCAAACAAATTTTTTTTTTACCTAATTTCTGAGGAATAAACAAACATCCTTGAATATATATATAAAAGAGGAAATGGGCAAAAATCATCAAAGGAGATTTTACCAATTGCTTGATTATTATATGTTCATATCATTATTTTTTGGAAAATTCCAGAAAAAAACTTTTAGTGTATCACTCCAAGCAGGAACATATAACTTACTTATATGCCTCTTATTACCTTTAATAACTAACTCTAAAACTTGGGCTGGTTACAGCTCCAAAGAAGTGTTGGGCAGAATATATAACTACAACTAATATGTTGTAGTGGTAGGTAATTACTTTGAACATTTCTTCTTACCCATGCTTTTTCTTCTTCTTTTTTTTTTTTTTTTTTTTTGGTTTTTCGAGGTAGAGTCTCACTCCAGCTCAGGCTGACCTGGAACCCACTATGTAGTCTCAGGATGGCCTCAAACTCATGGTGATCCTTCCACCTCTGCCTCCTAGTCTCAGGATGGCCTCAAACTCATGGTGATCCTTCCACCTCTGCCTCCTGTGTGCTGTAAGGATTAAAGGCATGAGCCACCATGCCCAGTCCCATGCTTATTTTTACAACAGTTTCTGTAGAGAATTTCTATGTAGTACCTTAATTCACATTAAAGCAGCTGATCCTATAATCACAGCAAAAGCAATTGGACCCCAACAGTTTACACATAGCAAAGAAAGAAACAATACCATCTTTAGCAAGGAATATGGGATATGTTGTCAGAATAAGGATATATTGTCAGAATGGTGATATGTTGTAAGAATGGCCAGACACTGATGAGAATGAGTTTTTATCAGTTGTTCATATTGTAGATCAACTTATGATTGATAGAAAACATTTGAAAATGTTGAAAATCTTTCTGACCAGATGTGGTGGCTCATGCCTTTAACCTTATCACTTGGGAGGCAGAGGTAGGAGTGCCATGAATTCGAGGCAAGCCTGAGAGTTCAGAGTGAATTCCCAGACATCCTAGGCTAGAGTGAGACCTTGCATCAAACTCCACCCCCCAAAAAAATCTTCCTGATTTTAAGTGGAACACTACTCTTTTGAATATGAGCTGATTTTTCAAATACTTATTGCAATCCTATGACTTTTTTTTTTTTTTTTTGCATTCAACAAATAGACTTAAAGAAACAAGGAATGAAGGCAGATACAGTCTTGCTTTGTACTGAAATGATGGAGAGGAAGGTAAATCTAGAAGAAGTTTATAGTTTTTCATCAAAAAGAATGAAATTTAGAGAAGCACACAAGATCTTACCTTAATTATTGAGATCTTGGATTCTTACAGGGAATCTAGAAGGACTTTATGTCAATAAAGCGATCTCACAAATCATTGTCCAGTGCTCAGTGTGGCACAGTGCCAGAGACAGCCTTCTGTTTTCTGTCTGTAAAAATATCCCATGCTTGTTCAGTGTTGATTCAACAGCAGGTGTGAGATTGGGTATGATTTGATCTTAGATTTTTGTCATTTATCATTTGTCACAGGTCCATTTGAAGCATCTGTTTGCTAGGCTGCAGGTAATTTGCTATTTGTCAAAAGCATTAGGAGCAGTTGACACTAATCATGTGTTTCCTGGTAAGCACCTTTGATTTTATTGGAGGCATAGTTCTTTCTGTCTGTTTCTTTCTAAAATTCATTTACAATCACACAAAAGGTAAAGGTCGGTGTATAAAATTGATCACAATAAGGAAAGACTTTCCTTTGGATAACAGTAGTCTAAATGATAACATACCATTCTATATGTGACACTGCGTGAATACTTAGTCCTAGAGCCAGGCTATCAGATTCCATGACAGCTCTGTGCCTCAAGAGCTATGATGTGGAACATACTATTCCTCTCCAATTTCACATTTCCTCTTGTCCATTTAGCTCTGAATCTATCAGACTATCTGCTGGTTTTTACTCTTCTTTTTGTCTTTGTTTTGTTTGCATGGCTTTGATGCATCTCAAAAAATGTTGTGTTATCTTGATTTCTAGGCTGAGAATCAGGCCCTGGCCTTGGATGACCTTATGATATCAAAGTCCACCTTAGAGGATAGGATCCTGCAGGTCCTCTGAGTCCATATGGTTGAGTTGAGGATGCCTGAGGAGAATCTGAATGTTAGAAGTTGAATGCTTGACTCAATTATAATGTCATGTTGCATGTGATCGAATGGGGTGAAGGGAAGAGGATATCTGAAGGCAATCCAGGTGCTAGTATTTACTCACACAGTTCTCAGTCTGGTACTGATCAGTATGGCAAGTGGTGTGGGCAAATAACAGAGGAAAGGGTGGAGAGGAGAGGGTTTGTGCTGATTCCAAAGTTGTCAGGATCTCAGTGACAACTGGTGGTGGTGCAACAGTTTGAGTGGCAGAGGTGAGAGGAGTCTCACCAAACCCAACCTTCCCAGCCTTTTCAATTCAGCAGTAGTTGCACAGCTATGTCTGTGATCAAAAATGTGAACCAGAGTATGTGTGTATACATTCTCATGGGATGCAGTGGAAAAAGTCCATTTAGTTTGAGAGAATGGATGTGGAATTTTGCAAGAATTCTGTAAAATATCATACCTTATGCAAAGTAGGTAAATAATTGAAGAGCATGATTTTTTAAACAACCAATGGTAACCTGATCATTTTCTTTTTTTTGAAGAGTTTATGAAGGATTAAATGTGTTTATAAGGATTTCATGTCAAAGGGATATGGTCAACTCATAAAATCAGACTAAAACTCCTGTAATAATCAATTTGAAAAATAATGTGCACAGAAAATAAAGAAATTTAGAATATTGATATAAAAACTATGTTATAAAATTTACTTTCAACTTTCATTGAGATATTGGCAAACTGAGTATTTCATAGACTTTGCACACTAATGACAATAGAATGTATTTATATCAATGAGGTGACACATATAACCAATCGTATAATTATCACAAGACACATTATATACCTAAAATTGTTTGATGTAGTTTGATTACAGATTTTTTGTATTCATCATTGCACTTTAAAAATTATATGAATTAATATGTTTTCTATTCTATAATGATCTGACTTTATTAGAGAATGTTTGTAATAAAAGAAATTTTATTTCTTACCGAGATCCAAATTAACCCTCTCTTTTACTGAAAATACTTCATTTTTATTTCTTTTCAGTTCTTTTCATTTCTCCTCTTCTCTCTCCTCTACTTTCTCTTCTTTTATTTCTTCTTCCTCTCTCTCTCTTCTCTCATATATCTTTCTTTCTTATTGGTTCTATAGTTTTATGTCTTTTTTTCCTAAAAACTATTTCTTAGGTTTCCCATCTTATCACATATACAGATCATTCAATATAAACAAATACCAAATTTTATACTAATTATATTGTCTGTAAGATTTTTTATATATATATATATATATGGAGAGAGAGAGAGAGAGAGAGCCACATGTAATAAGTACTCGTTGCAATTTCATAATACTCATAGGAATCTAAGTAATTCTATTCATAGTAACTTCATAATCATGGAGAAATTCAACAATAGAGTATAAGTCTTGAAATATGTTTGTCTTCTATTAGCTGCACAATCTAATTTTCACATGCCTTCTGATTCTAGCTATATTTCACTTGAATAAAAATACAGACCTGAGGTTTGATTATTTTAACAATGTGATAATGGTAGAGAGAACTATGAAGAACTCAGAGAATAACTATTTATAGAGAGTTCCTTGCTGTTCTGAAGAATGAAGAATTAGTCCTAAGAAACAACATTAAAAATCTAATGAGCTGGGCGTGGTGGCGCACACCTTTAATCCCAGCACTCGGGAGGCAGAGGTAGGAGGATCGCCGAGAGTTCGAGGCCAACCTGAGACTACATAGTTAATTCCAGGTCAGCCTGGACCAGAGTGAGACCCTACCTTGCAAAACCAAAAAAAAAAAAAAAAAAAAAAAAAGTCTAATATGAGGGGAATTTTTTTTTCAACTGCAGTTCTGTTTAGGCATAGATATAGACAACTTCTATACCTTCAAGTTCCCCATCCACATATCCAAACAACTGTAGACAAAAGAATAGACTTCTTAAAGAAATTATATCTCTATTGAACATACACAGAATCTTAAAATCATTATTTCCTAATAAAAGAATCATTTATTTTTATTGTATTATGTATTTAAGCCATCTAGAGTTAGTTTAATGTAAAGAATGAAATTTATAGATTGTATGCATATATCATGCTATTTGTGTTATCTCTTAGAATATCCTGGAACACATCTCAGTTGGCTAAAAGAAGATTGTATAAATAAATGAACAAGTGAATGCATGGTGACCTGAAAATGATATAGAGATATGTTACTTTATTCATTTTTTGATCAAATACTTGCCAAGAAACATCTAAAGAGAGGAAAGGGTTTATTTTGGTTTACACTTCAATGGAATATTTTTCCATCATGTTGGGAATGGTATGGTGGCAGAAGCAAGAGATGGCTGGTCACATTGTATACATAGTTAGAAAACAGAGAAAAGAAGAAGTGTTGCTGGCCTATATAAACTCAAAATTCACACATTTGAGGCTGGAGAGATGGCTTAGCAGTTAAGGTGCCTGCAGGCAAAGCCTAAGGGCCCAGATATGATTCCCCAGTACCCATGTAAGCCAGATGCACAAGCTGGTGCATGTGTGTAGAGTTTGTTTGCAGTGGCTAGAAGCTCTAGCATGCCCATTCTCTCTCTCTCAAATAAGTCAATAAAATATGCAAAAACATTTTGATACGCGTTACCCAGCAAGGTTCTACCTCCCCCACCAAAGGTTCCAAAATGATTTCATAGAGTTCATAGAGGATAGTGTTCAAATACCTGAGCCTATGGGTGAAAATTTTACATTCTAACCACAGCATTCCACCCTGACCTCTATAGACTCATGTCCCAATAGTGTTCATAAGTCCAAAATCCTTTCTTAACAGTGAACCCCTTATAGGGATCAATAAACAAGTTACATGATTCCAACATACAATGGTACAGAATAAATATATATATTTTTTATTTCAAAAGAGAATAATACAGACATAGCAATAAAAGACTGGACCAAAGTAAGATTGAAACCTAGCAGGGAAAACATCAAACCCTGCACCTCCATGTCTGATATCTGGGTTCATGATGGAATCATCTAGGAAAAAAAGATTGAATCATTTCCAAAGGACTTAGGCAGTCCCGCCCCTCCAATTCTTTTTTTTTTTTTTCTTTATTAGTTATGCACATAGTGTGTATACAGCCATGTTGGTACCATCATTAGCTTCCTCTCTGTCCTCCCTGCCAAAGGTACCCTCCTCTTTAGGGAATGTGGGATGTGAATTGTGGGGGTAGCCATAAGTTATGGGGAAGAGGCAATGCCTCTGTACATAATGTCCCAACTTGTGACTCTAACAATCTTTCCGCCCCTTCTTCCTCAAATTTACTGAGCCATGTTGGGTTCATTTGAGGTCTACTTCAGTAATAAGGTCTTGGGAGCCTCTATGTCTCTGGATATCTGGTTTGGTAGGAGCTGAGTGTTTTCTGTGTCTATCTACTTCACCCTTGTGTTGGTACCAAGTTCAGCAAGAAAGCAACACTCTTGCTCATTTGCCCAATAACTCTGTGGTTTCAGCTGGGGCCCTGGTGAGGTGTGATGGACTGATTCTCTGCTCAGGTTCTGTGTCCGTCTGAAAAAGAGAATCAGATTCTCCAATGGAGAGTGAAGTCAGCAGTGGATAAATGGGAGGACCATTATTATTTCAGAGAAAATTTAATAAATGTAGACCCTCTTGTAGCCCAAAATGGGTGGGAGCTTGATATTGGAGAGTGGGCTCATTTTTTGGATATAGTTCTGATTTGTTTCCTAGTTCCATCTATGAGTTCCATTCCACTGAAGTATCTGTTAGCAAATTCAAGACCAGTTGGTTACCCACCATGGCTGTCTGACCCTATTGCACTTGGATGAGAATCATGTCAGGTTGTTTGCTGCTGAATAGCTTAGACCATGAGTTGCTTGGAGAGATGTTGGTCATTTTCCTCCAGTCACTCATGTAGCACCTTCTGGCACTAGACAAGCTAACTGTCTGGGGACCGACTCTCTTCCAGATTCCAGCCAGGTCACTCCATGTTCCTTACCAACAGCATATGGTGTCTTTGGCAGTAGGGTCTTACCATTAACCTTTGGTGGGTCATCAAGAACTCTGACAGAAATCTTTATTTTTTTGGGAAACCTCACAGGTCTCTCTGATCAATAGCACACAGTGGATGATAACCGCATGCTGTTACTGGGAGTTACAGGCCAGCACCAAGGAAAAAGAAGGAAGAAAAAGATAGGTAATATAAAAGAGAAAGAGAGAAAATAGAGAGAGAGGGAGGGAGAAAGAGAGAGAGAAACAGGAGAAGTTTAAGGTTAGTTTTCATCATAACCTCTCCAGGGCCCTTTGATTCAGGTGTTCCCTCTAAGGACCTGATGAAGGTTCAGTCTTTTAGTCTGTCTTTCAGGATATAGGATTTTATGGTATCATTTCCATTTTGGTCCAGTTTTGCATCCCCACACCTTACTTTTCCCTCCTGCCCACCTTCCCTATTGTCCAGTCCTCAAGATGCTTATCAGGTATGTCAGGATCTCAGGCAGATTCAGGTTAGTAGCCACAGATGAGTGAGACCATGTGACAATTGTCTTTCTGTGATTGGGTGAGTTCACTGAGAATCATCTGTTCCAAGTTCTGCATTTTTCTTGAAATTTTATTGTGTCATTTTTCCTTACTGCTATGTAGAATTCCATCATGTAGATATATGACATCTTGGTTATCCATTCATCTTATCATGGACATCTGGTTTGATTCCAGTTCTTTGCTATTATTATTGAGTAGCTATAAACATGGGTAAGCAAATATCTCTGAACTGAGACATAGAGCTTTTAGGGTAAATGCCCAGTAGTGGAATAACTGGGTCTGTTAGTAACTCTATAGCCAACCTTTTTAGGAGGCTTATCATTTTCTTTTCTTGTGGCATCTCTGCCTGGTTTTGGTATTTGGGTAATACTAGCTTCATAGAATCAGTTGGGAAGCTTTCCTTGATCTCCAATTGTGTGGCACAGTTTGAGAAAAAAAAATTATTTCATTTCTTCCATGAAGTTTTGACAGAATTCAGCTGAGAAGCCATCTGGTCTTGGACTCTTCTTTTGGGGGAGTTTTTTGATTACCTTTCTATTTCAATGGGTGTGATAGATTTGTTTAGGAAATTAATCTGCTATGACTTAGCTTTGGTAGGTGGTATATGTCCAGAAATTCATCAATTTCCTCCATATTATCCAGTTTTGTGGAGTAGAGGTTTTTGAAATAAGTCCTGATGATTTTCCCAATGTCTCTTATGTCTCTTGTGATCTCTCCTTTTTCTTTTCTAATTTTGTTCATTTGCAGTATTTTTTTTTTTTTTTGGTTCATCAAATTGGCTAGGGGTTCATCAATCTTGTTTATTTTTTTTCAAAGAACCCGACCTTTGTTTCATCAATTTTCTCAATTGTTTTCTTAGTTTCCAATTCATTAATTTCTGCTCTGATCTTAAGTATTTCTTTCTGTCTATAGCTTGTTGGGTTGGATGGTTAGGTTATTGAGTTGGGATCTCTCGGTCTTTGTTATGAAGGCATTTATTGCTATGAATTTCCCCCTAAGGACCACCTTTATTGTGTCCCATAAGTTTTTTTTATGATGTATTCTCATTGTCATTCAATTATAGAAATTTTGCAATTTCATTTTTTATTATATCTACTATCAATTTATTGTTTAAAAGTGTGTTGTTCAGTTTGCAAGAGCTGGTGGGATTCCTGGCACATCTTTTGTTGTTATTTTCTAGCAAAACAGCATTATGATCTAGTATCATGCAGGAAATTAAGCCTATCTTCCTAAATATATGGAGGCAAGCTTTATGGCCCAGTATATGATCTATTTTAGAGAAGGTTCCATGGGCTGCTGAGAAGAATGTGTAATCTGTGGATTTGGGGGTGGAATGTTCTATAGATGTCTGTTAGTTCTCATTGATCTATGGTGTTGTTGAGCTCTCTTACCTCCCTGTTAATTTTCTGTTTGGATAATATATCTATTGCTGATAGTGGCATATTGAAGTCCCCAACTATGATGGTGTTGGTGGTCATTTCTGTTTTGTTGTCAAGTATGTTTTGTTTTATGAATTGTGGTGCACCTGTGCTTGGTGTATAAAGATTGATGATTGTGATATATAAGTAAGAAGTGACCTTCTTGTCTTTTTGATTTTAGAATAGATGTGTGTTCACATTATGTCAGGGCAAACATGTTCTGCAATGTTCAGCCTCAGGAGCATTCTGATAATATGTAGCATGATGACATATCTCATTCAGTCTACAATCAGTCATGTCTACAAAACCAGTACCATGTTCACAATGCTGCCAATTTTATTGCTACCTCAGAATGAGCTGTGGCTCCCTTCAACTAAAAATATAGTGGCACCTGCCTTGGGTACTAAGCCAGTATAAAGAATTTCTTAGAGAAGTTGTTTTTAAGCAAGGAGTCCCTTTTGTAGAATTCCTACCTATCCTTTCTATACTCACCTTGTTCATATATTTTTACTCTCTTTTGCTATAGACATGAATACAGGCAGAGAGTAATAATCACAACACAGTGTTATACTGCATTCAAATATTTGCTTCCAAGCACATTAGTCCATTGGTGTGAGCTAGGACTCATTCAAGTTCTCATGCCACCAAAAGAATGCAGCCAGATTCTTTCTAGAATATCACAGAAACTGAATCGTGCTCAGTTTATGATTGTGTCCTTTTTTAAAGCCTTATGGACCAGGTCTTCACTATCTGTATTTTTTTCAATATTCTGGTTTTCCAAACTAACCACCAGTGCCCCATAAGCTCTGCTTATAGCATTGTAGGGCTTCTCTAGCCTAAAGTTCTAAACTGTCACATATTTCTCATGCAGATCCAAAAGCTTACAAACCACATTGTCATGCTTATTTCAGCAGTGGCCCCACTTCTTAGTACCAAATACTTACTTTATTTGTTTCTGTGATTAAATATCTGAAAAGACATAGCTTAAAGAAGAATGGGGACAATTTTAGCATACACCAGTTTGAAGAGATCCTTTTCATTATGCCAGAGGAGGCATGATGGTAGATATATGAGGCTACTAGTCACACTGCAGACACAATCAGGAAACAGAGAAAAAAAAATGAAGCAATTCCAGGCTATAAAATCTTAAAGCCCACCATAGGTGTGCTACTTCCTCCAGCAAGGCTCCACCTCCCAAAGGTTTTACAACCTTTCCAAGCAGAAACACCAGCTGGAGACCTAGTGTATTAGTCAGAGTTCTCTAGAGGAACAGAACTGATAGAATGAATTGTATTAAAAGGAAATTTATTGGATTAGCTTATAAAAGTCCAGCCATAGCAGGTTGCAGGCCCAAGAGTCAAGGAACCCAGTAGCTGCTCAGTCCACGAGGCTGGATGCCTCAGCAGTCCCCCTGGAGAGATGCTGCTCTTTAGTCCACCTTGGTCTTCAGTCCACACTGGAAAACAGCAAGCACCAAGCAGCACCAAACAGGGATGAGCAAGCAGCACCAACATCCAGGTGGAAGGACAAGATGCCTTTCTTCCCAGAGCTTCTTTTTATAAACAAGCCCCCTCCTCGGAGAGGGGCCACCCACTCTGGGGGAAGGGCTCATCCTGGGGAAAGGATTCTTCCTTTAGTTAATCCTTCCTAGAGGCAACCTCAGAGACACACTTATGAGGAAGGTCTGTGGATTCCTAAACAAATCAAGTTGACACAAACTTAATCATCACACCTAGTATTTAAACAGATCAGCCTATGGGGCATTTTACATTCATACCATAACCATAGGTATATAATGAAACAATAATGAAAAGACATCAAGAAAATGGGATATTTTTTCAAAATTATTATTAATAACTTTCTTGATTTTTATTGGTTTGATTTTTAAACTAGTATATACTTGTATTTTATGGAGGACATAATAATTAGTCTTTAAAAATAAATGCTTAAATTATTTTTGCTTTGTGCATATATATGAACACTTAATATTACAATTATAAATTAGAAATTGTCATGTTCCCCAACATATAATGTCAGTATTTTGTGCATTATTAATAACTTTATACTAGGTAGACATATTTTATATTAGCAATTTCCTGAGGTCAAATGTTTAGCTCTTTCATATACTTTTCCTATCTCAAATTACTTGATAGCATTTATGTTTGTGTATTTATGGTTATAATGAGAGAAAAAACTTCTAAATACAGAATAATTGGGGGGGGAGTGTACTCTGAACTTGTGCTTGAGGTAAGCTTCCAATTTTATTTCAAGAAATCTAGAAATATTACTGCATTATGAACTTAAGCACTGGAACATGGGCATGTTCATTTCTTCTTATACCTGTGATTGTTGCAGCTTGTTTGTTTTAATTTCTGAAAATTCAACTGGGACTCAGTGTGACAGCCAGAATAATTCTAACTTGGATATGTGAGCACTGAATATTTATGAGTGTGGCTGCTATATAGGTAATCATGGATCTCTGTAGATTTTCAAAACCAATGGCAAAAAAAAAAAAAAAAAAAAAAAACTGGTTTTATTGTCATTCCAATAAGGCACAAAAAGAGAAAATCAGAAGAAATTGATTAGTTCTATATCAAATTTGATTCCAACACACACACACACACACACACACACACACACACACACACATTAGGTGAGTGAAATATAATATGCATAATTTTTATTTTTAAAAATTTGACTGTTAACAAGGAATACTCAGAGAAAAATAATAAGTTAAAGCCTGATTTGTTTTATGGAATTTAATGTTAATATGCACTAATTTAGTGGACTTTACTGCTTTGTTTTTACCATTTCATTCAATTTTGTCTGCTAAATCTGAGACAGAGACTACTTCCTGATAAAATCTGAATCCCCTTAAGTACACCTGATCATGGAAGTTCTTTTAATACTGCCATTGGAGAAGGTTTTAAGAGAAAGACTAAGAAGAGTTAGTTTGCTATCTTTGTTTCTACTAATCCTTAACTCTATAATATAGAACAACCAATCCAAACATGAAATACATTGAAGATGATGTTGGTTTTAACAAGGTGACAGTCTTCTCAGAGACTCCAGTTTCTTATAAAGAATTTTCTTAAGTTTTACTTATTATAACTTCCTTCAGAGACAGTAATGTCCTGCACTTACATATTACATGACAATATCATTTCTCTCTCTCTTTTTGGTTTTCTTTTGCTATGGCTACCAGGCATTACAGGGCATTTAATTACATACACACATAAGTGGTGATATAAAAGTAAACAGCCCTGCATTTTCCATTTACTTTATATTATGAAGCACCTCAGATCTTCCAATGAATGGCAAAGGTCCCCATGACAGACTGCTTAGTCCATTTTCTCCCCTTGTCTGAGACATTGAACTATGATTCACTTTATGGTGAGTTATAGCTTTAACATGACTTTCAAAATCTAATGACCACTTTAACATAACATAATGTTCAGCAGAAATTAGCATGGAGTAAGCAGGATGTTTTGAGTTATACAAAAGATAAGCAATGGTAATGGATTTATGGGAAAATTATCTCCTTTCAGTATTTAAAAGTGATTTTTTTTCTTTGTGAGAAAAGCCTATAAGCCCTTGATAAAGGTTAGAAGATGGAATATTTTGTGTCTGCTCTAAAAAAAAAAAAAAAAAAAAAGAAAAAAGCTGAGTTTAGAATTGGATTCTTTTCTCTTAAAACAGATGAAAACACATTAATAATTTATCCTTCTCTCCCATTCATCTCCAACATACCACTCATATAAATAGCTTTGAACAGATTTTGGACTTCACAGATGCTGTAGTCCACTTTAACTTCTCAGAAAGATGTAACTAATTCTTCTTCACTGACATCATCAAATGTACTTTTCATTCCAGAGACATCCTCACTGAGAGGATGTGGAAATGCCTGCTTGCATCAATGTATTTCCTCCTGTAGCTTACAGCATTACCTGAGAGTTTCTGTATTAAAATCTCTTCTTTCTCTTCTTTGATCCACATATTGTGTCTCTATGAGGCTCTTCTAAATAAGGTTATTATAAAATCTTAATTCATTATTTAATGTAAAATGTTATTGCTATACCAAAATGAGAATCAGAATTAAGACACCCCAAGGCAATAGAACTTAAAATAATTGCATTTTGATAGAAGGAGAAAACCTATATTATGAGGGTGAAGGCAGGAGGAGGCAGGAAGTAAGGATGTGGGGTAACATTGCTATTACATTCTTAATCACAGAGGACTAATGTTCTCAGTTTTATATTTTCTACTAAGGTAAAATATAATTGCTCTGAATATTTGCAACCTTTGTTATATATGAAAATAAAATCAGACTGAGCTTCCCAAACATATTTGCTCATCAAAACACCACGGACCGACCTTCCATCACATACTTTCAAAGTAACTTTTTAAAAGATTTTATTTATTTATTTATTTGAAAGAGAAAGTGTCAGAGAGAGGGAGAGAGAAAGAGACATAAAGAGGGAGGGAGGAGAATGGGCATGCCATGACCTCCAGCCACTGCCAATGAACTCTAGACACATGATCCACCTTGTGCATCTGGCTTACATGGGTTCTGGTGAATGGAACCTGGTCTTTAAGCTTCACAGACAGATGCCTTAACCACTATGCAGTCTCTCCAGCCCTAAAATAAACTTTTCATCCTGTGGAACAGGCTACATTCCATATCTTGTATGCAGAGATGCAGAGTTTTCATTAAACAGTTTTCATTAATCATGCTGACCCTGTACATAGCCAAGGTCACCTCAATCCTATATCACTTCCTTTCCCAAGAATTGATTCATTGTTGTCCTTTCTCTCATTCCATTGTGGGAACTCTTTTATGTATGTACCTTAAATAATCAATCCCTTTCTTGCACCTTATATATCAACAGTTTTGAAGACAACTGGTATAATGCTCTTAAGGCCATCAAACACTGTTTATCACACACAGAACCTGTGTGTACTGAATTGTAACTTTGATCAGCTCAAATAAACTGTCGCTTAGTCAGTTTGTGTTTCTGTTCTTTATAATAGTTAAGAGTGGTTGTGAGTGGGTCACAAACTTGGCTGGTCATAGGTTCCTCTTCTTTTCTCATTTGAAGAAATGATGTATGGCCACACAAGTATTTGTCCTTCATCCTCAAGTAAAAGACAATTAACTGTTGTGTGTAGGGAAATATATACAATGCCTCATTCAATATTCCAAATGGCTTTATAAGTCCCTGGAAATACATGCTAATTTCTCAGGAGCAAAAATCAATTCAGAAGAGGGCATATTTTTTTTTTCATGTGCATAATCTGTGTGGAGTGGTATGTATGGTGTTATATGGTGTGTGCATGTGTGTATGTGTGTGGTATGTGTATGAGCATGTGCCAATGCAGTTTGCAGAGGCCAGAGGAGAATGCAGGTGACCCACTTCATCATTCATCTGCCTCTTTTTTCAATGAAATGGAGTCAGTTACTGATTTTGGAGCCTGCCTTTTAGAAACTAAGAAGATTCTCTGTTTTCCACTCTCCCCATAAGTCTGTGAATTTAAATTTGCCTGGCAATAGCTGGGTGTTTATTCAGGTTCTAGAGATGAAGTCTTCAGTGTTCTCAAGCCTGCTCCAATCTTCATGCTTACACAGAAAGCTCACTTTATCGCTGATCCATCTCCATTTTAGAAGTCTTTTTAAACATCTCCCTCCTATTGATATTTTAGGTTAGATTATTCTTTGTTGAGAAAGGGCTTATTTTGCATGAAAAAATTCAGAAAACAGCTTGTATTCTCTATCAAGTGCCCTTTAGCACCAGTCTGCCTAGGCTGTGACCTACACATTGTCTCCTTATATTTTTAAAGGTTCCTGGGAGGGAGATGAAACTGTCTCAATTTAGAACTAGTAGTTTAGAAGAAAATAATCTCCAGTTGGTACATTCCATCGGAACCCCTTCTAGGAATCCAGGTTGTTAACAAAGCATCCCTTAATATGGTAGTTCAGACTCACAGCTGAAATTCATAACTCTTGCACAGGTCTAATAATACTGAAGTTGGATACCAGCTTGAATTCTGATCTGTTCTGAGCTGTTCTGAATTGAAGAATGTGTAGTAGGAGTGACAGTGTTTATTAACTGATCCTCTGATTAAAAAAAAAAAGTGAGCAGCTTGCTTTTAACAATATTGAAGATTGTGTCATATTGTTTTATTAAGACATTTTAATAATTTTTGACAGAAGCTATAAGCTGTCATCTTTAAATTATATAACAAAAGCAATTTTAAAAATACAATGAGTAAATATTTTAAAAGTTCTTTTAGGTGACCAAAAAGCATATTTGAGAACTGATATATTCATTTGAATCTTATCATTCAGAAATCTTAATTTCTTAGTGTTTCCATATAAATGAGTGCAGCATAAAACAAAAGTCATATTTCAGTCATAATAGCTGGCAAATTTCAGTTACCTTAATGTGTTTTGTTTTTCCTCCAGGCTCACTGGCTATATTATAGAAAACACTAAGCTATAAAGCAGCTCTCTGAATTTGAAAATCATGTCTTCATCTACCCAGAAAGATTTGTGAAATTTAAATACATTTAGAGATGAGTCAGTAATCACAATTCTTCTTTTTAAATATTTGTTTATTTATAAGAGAGAGAGACAGAGAGAGAGAGAGAATGGGCGTCTAGCCACTACAAGCAAACTCCAGATGCATGCACCACCTTGTACATCTGGTTTTATATGGGTACTGGGGAATTGAACCTGTATTCTTAGGTTTTGGATGGTCTTAGACACTGAAGGGAGAGAGTAATGTCATTGCTAATTTTATCACAAAAAGAATGGTAAGTCTTGTGCTTTACCAAAGTGAGATCTGATCCTGAATGATATGTGGTTAATTTATCCTGAAAGACTATCATCATGTAATACATGTAGTAATATGTTTCATGGGAAATTCTCATTATTTTTGCCCCACAAAAAACTTTTCTCTTACTTAGACAGTAAATTTCTTGTAAATAAATATAGCATTGTTTAGAACAGCCTATACATTTTGGGTCTTAATGATTTGGGAGTCTATCACAAATTTTGACTTTGGGACTTTAATAAAAAAGGAATTGGAGGATCTACGTGTGTGTGTGTGTGTGTAATTATATATATATATATTAATCCCTCAAAAGTAGCTTTGTCAAGTCATGATAAACTTTACCCAATGATGTACATTCTTTTCTCTACAAAAGTGATTCCCCTGTACGTGACCAGGTTTTCAGAGTTGCACTCTTTTTTTTCTTTCAAGAGGAAGTGTTCTCCTTTTAAAATATAACTCACAAGAGGAAATGTATCTGATATAACTTGCTACTAATGATAACTTGAGGATTTTCTAGCAATGGTACCTGAATAATTTTGACTACAATGTTATTCTAGATGGAAAAAATACTATTCCCAAATATTGAGAGTCAATAGTGTCATGGCATTAGTTACAAAAGTGAAGACATACATTTTCTCTGGGCACCCAAAGCATTGACTTTAATAGTTGCGATAACAAGTCTCCCAGATTGAGCATTTGTTTGGGGAATTACTGTGAGACTAATGATGAATCAGGTATGTCTTTGCTGTCAAGTAGTTTTGAGTCAAAGTAATAAATAAAAAGGCTCTACCAAAAAACCCATAACTTGGTAATAGGTTGATAGACTTACAGTGAAGTAATAAAAACATACAAACACACATAGTCGATGTGAGATAAAGTAAACAAAAATTTAATGTATAAGAAAGGAAAGAACAAGCATACAGGCAAACAAACACATTTTACAGGAGGCTGAATGTCAGCTGAATTTAGAGGTGGCTACAGTAATTCATAATGGGAGAAAGAAACAGGAAAGAAACTCTTTGGCAAACAATTCCATGAACAATGAAATAGAAAGAGAAAATTACTGTCTCATACATCAAAGAGAAAATAGGTCAACAAAAGTGTTATTAAACTATATATAAAACTAATCACACTATACTGTCAGTTATAATGGGCAAAAAGATGGTATGTTATGTGTGAGAACATTTGTATGTGTTTGTGCTTTATTTCCTTAAAAATCATATATTTTGATTGATATTTTTGGGTTGCATGCAGTAACAAACCCTTATTGCAAATCAGATTTAATTTGTGTACTAATATATAAAAACACATGCATGGCATACATAATTTAATACAGTAAAGCATACAGCAAAGTATCTTTGGTATCACTGGTATGGAAAATTGTTTATTATTCACTAACTGCCTAATTCTTACTTGTTAAAGAACAATGAGATACAGTTTTATTCCCTTAATAAAAATGGAGAAGTGGGATTGTCACAATTTAACTAACTTTTAGAGTTTGTCTTAAGGATATCTCATTAATAATAATTTTGTATTAAATTATAACTTGATGTTTTACCATAGAGCTACCTGCTAGTACTTAACAAATAAAATATTTCAGTGAATTGCTTATCCAGAGGACATTTATGCATGGACATATATGAATGATATTTTATTAAAATGCCTATTTATTGTTGAAAATATAACATTACAATTCAATTGGTTTGCACACAGTAGTAGATATGATTTCTGTTTAATGTTGAATATGTAACTCACAAGTGCTCCGGTATTATATACTATATTACAGCAGGACATTATGATCTCCAGATAAAGACATAACATGTTAGATGATATAATGTATTATTTATAAGGAGAACTCTAAAGAGTTAATTGTTTTCTGTGTTGAAAGTTCTGCACAAGAACTTTCAAGTAAACTGTTTAATAGAACACATAAATAAGTCATACTATTTCCATGGCCTTTGATGCACCTTCTGAGATGAGAGGAGAGTAGAAGAGTTCATCATAAGCATATATCGGCAAGGACAAGATCATGTGTTTGCATTTCCAAATCATGGTCTGGATTTGGATACTTCACAAAAGTTCCAGAGGTCATAATAACTTGAATACTAAAATATTAAACTTAATAAAGTAAATCTCTTCACATTTTGCATATGCAAAGGTTTGTTTTCTAATGAAACCTTAATATTGGTGGCTCTCATCTTTCATTCTAACCCACTCATTAACTAATTTTGCAATGGCAGTAACACTTCTCATTTGTTAAGTATCTGATTTGTGGTTTATCAGTTTTCTTTTTTAAATATTTTATTTATTTATTTATTTATTTGAGTGGGTACTGGAGAATAGAACCTGGGTCCTTAGACTTCATAAGCAAGTGCCTTAACTGGTAAGGCATCACTCCAGGCTTGTAATTGCTTTTCTATTCATTGTATTGCTTTATGTTTTATTCTCTTACGTGGTCCCTTTGCTATGAATGTGCATGGGAGAGGAGAGAACATGCAAGGCAGTTTGTTTTGGCTGGATGAGAGAGAGCCCAGAAACTATAAGGTATGGAGGTATATTGTGAAGGCTTTCTTTAATTTGGGCACACCTTTTGAAAATTTTAGAACCCTTGGTGGAGAGGAAAGGGAAGTAAAGAACTATGCATTAGCAGAGTAAAAATAGGATGGGGGGGTGGTGAATTCCCATGGACTCCTTTCCGCCTCCCTATGCTAACAAAGAAGAGGCCAAGCCTAGGTTCCTGCTGATAGTTTGTCCTTAGGACCTCCCCATTGTCCAAGAGAAGAGGATGGGTTTCAAGTGACAGCTGGTTGGAAAAACTACAGAAAGTTGTTACTTAGCCATGGAGGAGTAGGGGTTACTCTTGTAACTCTGTTAAAGTCTCATGTCAGTAACAATGACAATTTTTGGAGAAGGGTGGGAAGTCAGTGAGCCATGTATCTCAATGCTCAGCTATAACTTGGGCTTCTCTGCAGAACTGACAGAGATCTATGAGAAATTGTTTGAGTACCCCTCCTCATTTATTACTGTTGTATATGAGGCAGTTTTGCTTGGTCTGGAGCTTCATCTCCAGATACGTATAAAAAACAACTGGCCTCTTTATGCTGGGAGTCCTTTATAAATTATAGATAAGATAATAGGAGGAGGCAGACAGGGAGCAATAAGACATGCTGCAGTCGATTTTGAATTTTCAGTATTTTCCATCTCTCTCTCTCTCTCCCCCGTGTGTGTGTGTGTGTGTGTGTGTGTGTGTGTGTGTGTGTGTTTGTGGGTTGCAAGCACATGCATATCTCAGGTCAGTATTAAACTTAACACTGACTGAAAGATGGGAAAATCTGTACACTTATATTTTTCTGATTTTCATTAAAATAGAAACATGACACACTTGTGTTTCTATTTCTCATTTTCACTTTATTATTTGTGCTAGGAAACAAATTTACTACTCTTGTGGTGTCAAAACCTTGAAATAAAATTGGATAGAAAAGACAAAATCAAAAGAGTAAAAAAGGTAACAAAGAGAGTCAAAAATACTTGTAAATCATGTACATGGCAAGGCTAACTTGTACAGAGTATTTAAAAAGAGGTCACTAAAACCAGCAATCAAAAGGATATTCAGAGATGAGCAAAGGATTTATTATACATTTCTCCAAAGAAGCTACAAATATAGCCAGTAACATGTGCAAACATGTTGACTATTTCAAGCCACTGAGGAAATGAAAATCAAATTACATGGAGAAAATGTCATACCATCCCCATGACTGCATCATTTTGTTTTGTTATTTTCACCATAAAATTTTTATTTTAATAAATAAGAATAAATGCTGCTAGGAGATTATGGGAGGGAGTTTCAAATTTGAAATGGGAAAATTATTATGGTTTCTATAATATTGAGTTGGGAATTACAATTAGAAGTATGTAACTATCAATTTTTGTATTAAACTTTTTTATATGTGTATTTGTGGGAAAAGAAAGAGAGGTGAAAGACATCAGAGAAAAAATAAGAGAAAATAAGTTCTATAAAATCTAAGGAGAAAAACTAACATTAAGTTTTTCATTCACATTTGGGTTTGTGCATATAAACTAGTTGTTATTGGAGGAAAGGTTATTATTTAGAGAGCTGAAAAAGAGTAGTGTAAACACAGAGAATCTTGAGACATGGCACCGGAGAATTCAAAGAATTATGGAACTATGTAGAAATGACAAGACAGTTTGATAGCATTAACATCCAATTAAGAGTACTTGTTTACATATCAAACTAAATAATGAAATGAGTCCATAGTACACCTTGGGGTAAGAGAATAAAACACAACTCTATCTTAATATAATTAAATAAATTAATAAATATATAGAATTTTTCCTTATAATAGAAATAGTAGTTATATGATTTTAAAATCTCTTGCCACAAACTATTTATTTATTTTAAAGGAGAAAACACTTATTTATTATTTAGAAATGTGAGTAATATCACCCAAAGAAAGACCACATTCTATGATTATCAAACTTGGGACAAACGGTATTTCTGTTAATATAGTTTTTTGAAAGCGGATGTTCACTAGAGTACAACTAACTAGTCATGAAACATCAGACAGACCTAAATTGAGACCATTCTACAAAACAACTGACCTGTTTTCAATACATACACACATTATGTTTTCATATATATAACAGGGACTGGCAAAATGACTCAGAGGTTAAGGCACCGGCCTGCAAAGCCTAACGATCCCAATTTGATTAGCCAGTACTCAAGTACAGCCAGATACACAGAGTGGTGCATGCATCTGGGGTTCAACTGCAGTGGCTAGAAGCCCTGGAGTACCACTTCTCTTTGTCCCCTTTCTCTCTATATGTCTTTACTCACAAATACCATAAAATATTTTTAAAGTATCATAAAAATATAGTAATAATACACACATAGAAAGACTGACACTAAAGAAACGGACAAGGAGATGTGATGCATTATTCTAGCAAAGACACCAAAAAGTTGTAAAAGGCATCATTATGAAACAATTAAATCTGAATATTATTAATGAATCACATTTATTGCTGATTTTAAATTTAATCATATTTTGTAATAAAAATTCTATTTTTATTAAAAATAAATAAATTCATATTATTTAGCATTTATGAGTGAGAACACTTCTATCCTTTTAAAATGATACAAATGTGGGCCCTGTGCCTATCCTTCCATGCATCTTTTTTTCCTGATTTTGCTATGCAAGTGATGACAGCCAGGAACTAAGGTCAATATAAACCCACTTCACTTAGAAGCACTATCAGAAATGAGTAACCAATGAAATCATTTTTCCCTAATCTTGTTTAGTTGTTGTTGTTTACTACTTTTATTTTTTTACACATGTCTGCATATATAGGTATGGGCCAGGACAGATGCTTGATCCTGCTTATGTGGGTTGATTACACAATGCAAATATATTTGTATATGTGTGTGTTAATGCTTACCTCTCCTTTATATTAAAGTCATAACTAATTTTCATTTTGGAAAAATAGACATACATTATCATATCATGATTTCCCCTTGAAATTCTTCTATTACAAGATAAAATGTAATATCTTTCCCATGTTAGGGTCTGTCCTTCCCATTACTTATAAGCCACTGTTAGTAGTTATAGTACCATTTTAATTGATATGGGTTCACTGAATAATTCTATTGATCTAGACCATTCTTACTACTTGTTGGATGTTTCTAGAGGAAGCAATTTTCATTGCATTGACATCAACTCCATTTAAATTAGATCATTACATTCATTAAAATACTCCCTCTCTTAATCCTGCCCCACTCCTGCTAAACAGTTCCTTCTCAACTAATCCCCCTCCTATTTCCATACCTATTTTTTTGTGACCCACTGAGTAAAATTTGAGTAGCTTGCATGACTATGGTTAAGGGTTTAGTTACTGGATAGTGAGCAACTTGCCAGTGAGTACAGCATGAAGAACATGGCTCCTTTTGTCCTTTCAGAGAGGTCTCCCCCATGCTGCAATGTAGAAGAGCTCAGTCTTGTAAGAAACCATAGCTGTTGTGAGTTCCTGAAAGGAGTGGACATGTTGTATCATCTAGAAAACAGCATCTGGTGTATCCCAGGCTGACCTACAAACTCTCACTATGTGGCTAAGAATAGCTATGAACTACTGATCATCCTGTTTTCACCTCCAAAGTTCTATGGAGGGTAATGCACTGCTATGGATCAAACTCAGAGCCTTGTGTCTGCTATGGGAGCAATCTACTCAATAAGCTATATCACCATCCCATATAATGCAGTTTGTATATCCTTCAGTCAACATCCTAAGATGGAAAATATTTTGAAATCTTATGCCTTTTTTTCATGGCCCGTGTTTTTCCTTTTAAAACAGCATGCTCAGCCAGTGAACTCTGTACCATCTCCACTATGGGTTACCTGAGCTGTACAACATCTCCTGCTCCCTGGTTTCTCAAAACTGTGAAAGCCAAGGGCCATTCTTTTTTAAAGAAGGTCCATTTCAAAAAAAAAAATTTTTTTTTTTTTTTTTTTTTTTTTTTTTTTTTTTTTAGTAAGTGTTAGCTAGTTCTAGATCATGTGTTCCCATCTGAACATTTCCTCTCTTTCTGGTCAAGGTCCCTGACAGTGCATTACTAACAAGAGCTTTGGTTCTCTTCTTCCTAATACAGATGTTTTGGTTTTCTTCACAAGTACAGACACTTCAGTATAAGCTATTTTAATGAAATAACTATTTGGTAGATAATAATTAAATTCGTTCCATCCTCTACAGTGAGCAAAAGTAATTTCTTCCTTATTTGTACAGTAAACCATCTTCTCTAGTATTTATTACATCCATTTGCATTCATGAAGTCGCATGGCAGGTCATTGGCCATGTGGCATCATTGTTCACCTGGAATGAGTTTTTTCCTCCTGAGGTAATCTATTCTACTGACATATTCAAAACTATATGTTCATGATTCTCCTGTTATAAAAATACCATTTATTTAAAAAAATTAAACAGCCTTAAAATTGCCAGACTAGTATAATATACATCTACATATTCATCAGTTAGATTGCTTAAGTATAAATATTTTAGTCTGCTTGCTTCTTTGATCTCTTTTTTATTGCTATCTTTGTCTTTTGATTTCTCTCCCCTGCACTTCCCTGTGAACCCACTTATGTTAAATTTAGACATATATAAGAAAGTTTGACATGGTTGTTCCTTATAATTTTCTCTGTACTCTAAAAATATGACTCCAAATCTCTAATCATTATAACAGAAGAGATATGTGAGATCTTGTCTCAGAAAAGGTACTTAGCATTTCACCTTGATGCCAAAGTTGCTGTCTAGTTTCCACGTGCACATGTACAAACACACACACACACACACACACACACACACACACCCTAATTGCCAATGATGAAATGATGATGGTGAAAATGCCAGGTTTTTCATGCCTAGATTAAGCAAACTCTGTGGGGCAACTCAGGCTTCAGAGCTACCTGTGGGAACAGGCTGCTGCTAGACTCCATCCAGCCAAGATCGCAACCTTGGTGATCTGACTCTCCACTCTGTCCTGTTTCTCCCATTCCCTATCTCCTGGCAATACATCATGTATAAAACACTTTCACAAGAAGCCTCAACTCAAAGCTATGCATCCAGAAAAAATTGGCTAAGACTGGTTTTCTACTAAACTAGGCATAATTGCTAAAGGGACTTCTGGTTATATACAAACATATTAAATATGAAAGACAATGATTATGATCCAACTAATGATTCTAATGATTCATGTTCAAAATCAATAACATTATCTCTTATAATTCATCACAGACTCTTATCTCAACATCCCATGTAAAATATGAAACAATTCTTGTCCCTCCCTAAGTTATTTTTGCTCAAAGCCCCTTTGGAATTACCTTAGTTGGATTTAGGCAAGAGCCCAGATAAAAGTGGAGGTGAAGAGATAGCTCAGTGGTTCAGAACAATTGCCTCAAGCATGAGGCCCAGTGAGGGTCCTCAATTACCTGAATCTCCCAACACCCATAACCATCAGAGCATGGTCATGTGCAATTGTAATCCCATTCCTGTGGCTAGCAGAGGCTGGAGAATTGCTGTAGCTTGTGAAACTTCAGTTTAGCATTTAGAGAGACAATGGATATCAAGTAAAAACAAGGATGAGCAAGAGAAAAAGCATACCTGATATTCTCCCTGGACCTCCTTCCTCACACCAGCATGCATATCTGCATACATCTGCCTACCACACACATACACACATCATCATCATCATCATCATCATCACCACCACCACCATCACATATAACACACATGCAAAACAGAGGTATATTTGATTTTTCCTATATTGATGTGTGCATATTTTGAAACATCTCTCAACTCCTTTTAGTCTAAAAGAGTCCTTGAAGTTAAGGTGTTAAATTATTTCCATAGTTCTCACTATATTGATCCTCTTAAAGATTAACAGTTATCAAATAAATGAGACAAGGAATACATCAATAATCACTTATACTCTGGAGATCTCTTGAAGAATTTTATGAAAATTAAAATATCCAAGAAAAGTGAATATGAGTCTTTCCTTCTCAGAGAAGTGTGACACTCAGGAAAGAATTATGATTTGTTTTGACTTCAGATAATGCAAAGATATGCTAGACTAGATTTTTTCTATATGTTTTTTCTCAAAGATATTTATGAATATTGCATCAGTCATTATTATTGCTTGAATGAATGAAAAAAAAAAAAAAAAGTATGCTATCCTCCCTAGAAAATGATGATGTATTGAATTTTTCCTCTTCAAAATGTGCATTATGCTTTGTGCAGGAAAACACTGAGAAAGTGTGCAGAATAGCATGTCTTCAATCTTAAGAAAATATAATATTTCTTCTCATTTAGTGTGGAATTTGAATCGGACATGGATTTTCTCAACCACATAGTTCCAGTTTGCAATCTACTAGAAACTTGCAGAGCTACGCACTTAAAACATGTACGCACTGAACCTCCAGAAATATTATGGTCATATTTTCATCTATTGACTGCAAGGTTGGTTCTGCTCTTACTGAAAAGAACCAATTCATTCTGTCAGAAAAAATAAAAAAAAAAAAAATAAAACACCACGTGTGTGGCCATGATCAGTGATTTATTGCAGGAATTATTTTATATCTCAGTACTAGAAATATACTAATTAATAACAATCATGGATTTTAGGATTATAGTAATCCTGATATTTAGGATTTTTTATGTAACCATCCAAGAGAAATAAAATAAAATTATACAAGATAGGCTATTAGACACACACACACACTCACACACACATGGATGATGTGAAAAAGACAAGAACTATATTAGCAGGTATCAGCCTTGGTGAAAAATAAGTTTAACTTAAAATAACTATATGTACTAATTTGATTCAGGTGTCCCCCTTCACTTAGGTGTTCTGAAATCTAGGTCCCCAGCTGATGACAATTTGGGAATTAAAGCCTCCTGAAAGTAGTGTAATATTGGGGGTGGGCTTAGGGGTATTATGGCCAGCTTCTTCATGCCAATGTTTGGCCAGGATGTGATGTCCACCCTTTGTTCATGCCACCATTTTCCCCTGCCATCATGGAGCGTCCCCTTGAATCTGTAAGCCAAAATAAACCCTTTTGTCCCCACAAACTGCTCTTGGTTGAGTGTTTTCTGTCAGCAATGAGAACCTGACTATAACACTTGGGAAGTTTTACAAAGAACTAATTCATTTCGTGAGAATTACATATAATAATTAGATATGATCCTTAATTCTGCCTATGTAATCTAAAGAGAGAAAAATGCCCTGATGTAACCACACAGTTTAACCATAGATAGAACCATGAGTTTGGTTTTGTGGATTGAAATGTGTAAAAGATAGAGAAGGGAGAAGAAGTGAAAGGAGAAGAAAAGGAACAGAAAAAATGACATGAGAGGATTAGGGAGATGGCTCAGTGGATTATGTACTGCTGCACAATGAGAAGACCTGAGTTTGGTTCCCCAGAACACAAAAAAATGCTGTTAGGTGTGGAGGCCACAAGAGATGAAATGGAATTCCTATGGCAAGCTGACTAATAGAATAGATGAGCTCTGAGCTCAAGTGACAGAACCTGACTCAGTAAAAATAAAGAGAAGAAGCTCTAGAAAGATAATAGATATAAAAACACACACACACACACACACGCCTCTACAGCCATACAAACACAAGGAAGGAAAAAGTAGTAAAAAGAAAAGGAGAAGGAAGGAGGAGAAGATGTTAGATATATCTAATCAAAATTACATACAACTGTACAAAGCTGGCAGAGAAAGTTTTCAAGGATTCATAGGACATTACCTTAATACTAACAAGAGTTGTAATATTTTGAAAGACTTTATTTAATTAAAAATATTGAGGATTGCCATGAGTTCGAGGCTATCCTGAGAGTACATAGTTAATTCCAGGTCAGCCTGTACCAGAGTGAGACCCTACCTCGAAAAACCAATATATGAAAATATATAGTTACTTTCCCTTTAAACATGACAAATTTTTAACTGGATGAACCAAAATGACAATAAAGCAGAATACTGCACTGTGATTAGCTCCTTGCAAATTAACTGCCATACAGACTTCTGTAACGAGGCATTCCTGGCTACCACACAGTACTTTCACACTCTTGCATATATCAAATTTCATTTCTGAACATATGACTCCATTGGGGGGAGCACTGACTAGAAGGAAGAGATGAAGCAGAATAGAACATGATCTTCCCCTTCTAGGAAATGTGTCCTCCCGTTTCTGCTGCATGAGTGTCACCCAGGGAGTTTACGAAGGAGCTTTTATCTAGTACCCAGAGACTGAGATTGCATAGAAGAAGGATGGGCCCTTGCAATTTTCATTTTTCACAAGCACTTCCAATGACTTTGATTTAGTTGTTCCAAAAGACACATTTTCAGAAGTGTAGGAACACTAGCAGTCTCATCATGAGGACAGAAATGTTGGTTAGCCTTCTGAGAAAGAATGAGGAATTTCACACGAAAGTTGAAAATAGGACAAGTACCATTTGTTCAAGATGCTTGGGAAATGTCTTAGCAAAACCATTTCACTGTTTAAAGCCCTTGGTAAAGTTTTAAAATGACTTTCAGATTCTACACTTAGATGATTTAATTAAACATTGGGTTTCTTCCTTACCATGTGAAAAATTGAAGGATGAGAAAGAATGTAGGGTAATTTGCATCAAAATTTAGCATCCTGTAGGTGAAAGCAAAGGCAAAATGGAACATTAATATTAAAGATTGAAGTTAGGTGGTTTAAAAAGCTCAGTCATACTCTGTGCACTGTACAGAGCCACAATTTAAGTTGATTACAGTAGTTCTACATTAATATCTGTCAGTTTGAAGAACATTTTAAATCAATAGTTTATTAAAACAATATTTCCCTTGATATACTTTATTACAGAATTTTAATTTTTAATGTTACATATATTAATCTGTATTACAGTACCAATTATACTAAAACACTCCACGTGAGGAATTTTCTACTTCATTATGCCCTGTTTCAGAAGATAATTTCTTTGTGAGCTAAGACTGAAAGTGCCACAAGTATGAGGTAAATACTGTAATAAAGTATATGGAGATCTGTCCTCTATTACTGTTAATATTACTGGTTTCACAATACCTGCTATGATGACAAAGGTAAGAAATTACATGGCAGTTAGATGTTTATTGCAATGTATGTGTGTGTAGATTTTAATTTCTCAGTGAGAAATCTCTTGAGAACTGGAAAACCATGATGTAATAGATCATTTTTAAGCATAGGGTAAGGATGAAAAATATATACAAACATACCACATATGCACATACACTCAGAAAAATATTTTTAAAATACAGCTAGAATTTGTTATTTTTAATTAGTGTATATTAATTGCACAAAGTAGGGTTTTCATCATGACATTTTCATAATCCATACAATATATTTTGGTACTTTTTTTCTAAGTGCAACAGAAAACCCCCAGACACAGTTCCATGATGTTTTATCAGTCTGTTTCCTTAGTGGTGACAAAAGCAGATTGTCTTCAGTTCTCTAGGTCCAATAACATTGCAATTAACAATGCTGAAATTTATTAATTGCACTCTCCCAGAGGCAGATTTTTTTAGACAGTAGATATTCACATTCTGGGTTTGACTCAACAGCAGACAGATCTCTCTTGAGAATGTATTATTGTAGAATTCCAAAAGCAGAATAATTCCATTACACTCTATTAATTTATTCTTTTTAAAACAAAACAATGATAAAAATAAGTCCACAAAAAGTATAAAATACCAGTGGCAGACCTCTCTCTCTCTCTCTCTCTCTCACACACACACACACACACACACAAAAAAAAAAAAAAAAAAAAAAAAAAAAAACATTTCCCAAAGCAGGAAATGCTAGGGTAGGCTCTGATTTTATTCCCTGAGAGAACTGCCAGTTCCATTAGTCTCCACAGCTTCTTACTCCATCTTGCTGGAGGTTCTCTATACCCATTATCTTGTGTAGAGCACTCAAATTTGTCTCAACTTAAAAACTGTATTGCATCCATCATAACATGGAAATAAAATTTAATATACCTAGCCTATTAAACATGAAGATTTAGTAGCAAGAGTGCATACAGGGTATGTAACTGTGTTTTACTCTTGACCGTGATAGACAAGGAGCTATGTATCATTGCCAGTGCCTGCAACCACAAAAGATTTTGTTTATTGAAAAGCAACACCAAGGAAAAGAACAAAATTCAAAATCCAAAGGATAGTTTCTACTGAATATATATATTTTTAAATTTTTAATATGTTTTATTTTATTCTTTTTTATTTGAGAGAGGGAGGGGGGAGAAAGAGAGAAGTAAAGGGCAGGCCAGAACCTTCAACTACTGCAGATGAACTCCAGATGCATGTATCACCTTGTGCATCTGGCTTACATGGGTCCTGGGGAATTGAAATTAAATCTTTGACTTTGCAGGTAAGCACCTTAATTGCTAAGCCATTTCTCCAACCCCTTTTAAAAATTTTTAAAAATATTTTACTTATTTGAGATAGAAGGAGAGAGAGGGAAAGAAAGAGAGTTGGAGAGAGAAAGAGAGAGAGAATGGGCATGTCAAAGCCTCTAGCCACTGCAAAACAAATTTCAGATGCATGTGCCACCTTGTGTATCTGGCTTGCATGGGTACTGGGTACTTATTCTTCACAAGCCAATGCCTTGACCACTATGCCATCTATCCAGCTCATCTGTATCTTTTTCATCTTACCATAATATTGAAAAATCATAAATTGAACACTATAATTTTGGGATCCTCTATATTTGCTAAGCTGCCCAAGTTTGTTTTTAATTCTTGTGTCTGAGTTAAACTTATAACTGCAACAAAATATTTAGGGTTTTTCTCCCAATAAACATAGTTGGCTTCTAGGTATTTATTATTTCCAGTTCCATGAATAAATACCACATAAATACTATGTCTGCAGTTCTATTCCAGTCTTCAGTTCCATGTATAAATACCACATACATACTATTTCTGCAGTTCTATTCCAGTCATAGCTCTTAGATTTGATACATATTTCTGATTCCATGTCTCCAGACTTCTCCCTCATCTTTGACACTTTGGTAGGAGAATAAGCATTCTTATCTTGCTAGCTCTGAAAGATTTGGGAGGATTTATTGTATGCTGACTTAGTTTACTTGAGGGTTTTATCAATGGTTGTGAAATTTAAACTAATCTTTGCTGGATGAAAAATCTGAGTTTTCATTTGGTGTCAAAGATCTGTTTAATTTTGTGTTTCAGTGTTTGTGATAAGTAACTAGTTTCCTTTTCAATCCAACAACCCTACATCTATGAATCATGTTTCCTTTCTTTCTTTATTATTTCAACACAAACAGTTCTCGTTTCATCATTAGTTTCTTTAATTTGTAGTATAAAGCTGTCAGTAAGGTGACAGTTTCATCAAATATTTTCACAATATAGAACTTGTATGAACAACCTTCCAATCCTTGGTAATCATCTTTTCCCTAGATCCATATTCCTTAAGCCAACACTATATACATTGGTTAGGCTATATAGTAATAAATTGATAACAGTGATAGTGGCATATTCAGATATTTAAAATTATTTTACTTATATATCCATACTAATTGTGCTAGAGTTTGTGCTCTCTATTCTAATTCAACATTTCAAATTGAAAAAGCAACCAATAACATGGTGGTAACAGAAGAAAAAAAACAAGCTAAGGTTTTGGGACAATAATTTATCCAGCCACAGAGTGGCACTTCCTTTCCCGTTAGCATGTTTTCTAGAATGAGTTCTGTAGTTGCATTGAATCTTATGTTGATTGATAATTTACTTATGTAATATAAGGTGTAGAATTCAAAGGGAGTCTTTGGTGAGTACATTTATAACAATCACAAAATTAAACAAGACATGTAGCACCCTCTGGCACTAGACAAGCTAACTGTCTTGGGACTGACCCTCTTCTAGATTCCAGCCAGGTCTCTCCATGTTCTGTCTCAACAGCATACGGTGTCTTCAGCAATAGGGTCTTACCATTAACCTTTGGTGAGTCATCAAGGACTCTGACAGAAATCTGTCTTCTTTTGGGAGACTTTGTAGGTCTCTCTGATCAACAGTTCATGGTGAAAGTTAACTGAATGGAAGATGAAGGAAGAAAAAGATAGGTTATATAAAAGAGAAAGAGAGCAGAGAGAGAAGAGGGAGAGGGGGAGAGAGAGAAAAAAAGAGAGAGAGGAGGGGGAAAGATTAAGGTTAGTCTTCATGATGTTCTTTCCAGGGCCCTGTGATTCAGGTTTACCCTCAATGGGCCCACTGAAGGTTCAATCTTTTAGCCTGTTGTTCAAGATATAGAATTTTATGGCACCATTTCCATTCAGTTCCCTATTTGTGTGATCCCCACTCTTACCCTCCCCCCACCCTTACCTACCACCCCACCCTTATCCTCCCCTCCCATCCCTCCCTCCCTATTGTCTGGTCCTCAAGGTGCCTTATTAGGTATGACAGCATCTCTGGCAGATTCAAGTTAGGAGCCCCAGATGAGTGAGACCATGTGATGATTATCTTTCTGTGGTTGGGTAAGCTCACTGAGAATGATCTGTTCCATGTTTGACCATTTTTACTCAAATTGCATTGTGTCATTTTTCCTTACTGCTGTGTAGAATTCCATAGTGTAGATATACCACATCTTAGTTATCCATTCATCTAATGATGGACATCTGGGTTGATTCCAGCTCTTAGCTATTATGAATTGAGCAGTTAAAAACATGGTTGAGCAAATCTATCTGATGTGAGGCTTGGAGCTTTTAGGGTAAATGCCCAGTAAGAGAATAACTGGATCTGTTGGTATGTCTATAGTCATCCTTTTTAGAAGTCTCTATATTGCTTTCCATGGTGGTTGTATCATTTTACATTGCCACCAACAGTAAAAGAGGGTTTCTATTTCTCCAAAGCCTCACCAGCATTTGTTTTCATAAGTTTTTTTTTTTTTTTTTTTTAATGTTATCCATCCTTACTGGGGTAAGGTGGAATCTCATAGTTGTTTTAATTTTCATTTCCCTGATGATTAGGGGTGTTGAACATTTTAAGTGAGTGTTTGCCATTAGTATTTCTTCCTCTAAGAACTCCCTGTGCAGTTCCCATTTTGTGAGTGGGTTGTTTAACATTTTATTGTTTATGTTTTTAAGTTCTTTGTGTATTCTACATATTAGGTCTCTGTCAGTTGTATAGCTGGCAAGTATTTTTCTCCCATTCTGTGGGTAATCTGTTGGCTGTGATTATTGTATATTTGTCTGTGAAAAAATTTTTCAACTTCATGAGATCCCAATGATTGAGTGATTTTTTTTTTTTTTTAACTTGCTGAGTTAGTGGGGTTTTGTTAAGGAAGTTGTTTCCCACTCCTATATAATGGAAAGTTCCTCATATTTTTCCTTCCAGTAGTATCAGCATTTCTGGTCTTATATTAAGGTCTTTGATCCATTTGGACTTGACTTATATATTTTTTTCAAGGTAGGGTCTTGCTCTAGCCAGGCTGACCTGGAACTCACTCTGTATTCTTAGGGTGGCCTCGAACTCCCAGCGATCCTCCTACCTCTGCCTCCTGAGTGCTGGGATTAAAGGCATGCGCCACCATGCCTGGCTTTGGACTTGACTTTTGTGCAAGACAAGATGTATGGATCGAGTTTCATTTTTCTGCATATGATTGTCTAGTTTGTCAGCACCATTTGTTGAAGATCCTGTCTTTTTTTCCAGTCTGTATTTGTAGGGCCTTTATCAAATATCAAGTAGCTATAGTTACCTGACACAAAGTCCGGGTCCTCTATTCTGTTCCATTGGTCTATATTCCTGTTTTTATGCCAGGACCATGTTGTTTTTATTACTATGGCTTTGTAGTACATCTTTAGATCAGGTATGATGATGCCTCCAGTGGAATTTCTTGTTCTGAGGATATACTTGGATATCAGAGGACTTCTGCCTTTCCATATGAATTTTGAGATCATTTTTGTCTATCTCTGTGAAGAAAGAAGTTGGGATTTTTATTGGTATTGTGTTGAATCTATATAATGCTTTTGGTAAGATTGCCATATTCACAATGTTAATTCTGTCTATCCAGGAGCATGGGGGGGGGTCTTTCCATTTTTGCAAGTCTTCCTCAATTTTTTCTTGAATGTTTTTATGTTTTAATTGTATAGGTCTTTCACTTCCTTGGTTAATGTTATTCCAAGGTATTTTTGTTGTTGTTGTTGCTATTGAAAATTGGACAATGTTACTTATTTCTATTTCTTTGTCTTTTGCATATAGAAAGGCTACTGACTTTTGTCATTGATTTTGAATCCTTATACTTTGCTGAAGGAGTTAATTACCTTTAAAAGTTTTGAGATGGAGATTCTTGGGTCACTTATATATAGAATCATGTTGTCTTCAAATAGGGATAATTTAACTTCTTCCTTTCCAGTTTGTATCCCTTTTACTTCTTTTTTCCTGTATTATTTCTTGAGCTAGGAATTCCAGTACTATGTTAAAGAGCAAAGGAGAGAGTGGACACTACTGTCTTCTTCCTGATCTCAATGGTAATTCCTTAAGTCTCTCCCCATTAAGTATTACTTGGGCTTTAGAAGCTTCATATATATCATTTATTATGTTGAGATATCAACCATCCATGCCTATTCTTTCCAATGTTTTGATCATGAAATGATGTTGTGTTTTGTCAAAGGCCTTTTCTGCATCTATAAAAATGATCATGTGGTTTTTGTGTTTAAGCTTATTTGGGTGGTGCATTGCATTGACAGATTTCCATATGTTGAACCACCCATGAGTTCCAGGGATGAAACCTACTTGATCAAGGTAGATAAGACTTTTGATGTGTTGTTGAATTGGGTTTGCAAGGATTTTGTTCAGGATCTTTGCATGTATGTTCATTGGGAAAATAGGCCTATAATTGTCTTTTCTTGTAGCATCTCTGCCTGTTTTTGTAATTAGGGTGATGCTACCTTCATAGAAGGAATTGGGGAACTTTCCCTGTTCTCTGATTGTGTGGCACAGTTTGAGAAAAATTGGTTTCAGTTCTTCCATGATAGTTTGATAGAATTCAGCTGAGAAGCCATTTGGACCTGGACTCTTTTTTGGGGGGAGGTGTGATAGGTTTGTTTGGGCGATTAATCTGCTCTGAGTTTAGCTTTAGTAAGTGGTTTGTGTCCAGGAATCCATCATTTTCTTCATATTCTCCTGTTTTGTTGGTAGTTCCCATGCCTGAGGGTGGGCGCTGGCAGTGGCAATGGGGATAGAGCTGGCAGGTTGGGTCCTGTACCGGGGGGAGTTGGGCAGTGGTGAGCTTGTGAGTACAGTTCCCATGCCTGGTGGTGGGGTGGCCTGGGACAGAGCAAGTGAGTGGAGTTCCTGCAGGTATGTGGGGGTGGGATGGCTCAGGGACCTAGAGAGTGGAGATCCCACAAGCAGGCAGGGTGGGGCTGTGGCAGTGCAGGGAATGAGATAGAGCAAGTGTATTTCTCGCAGATACAGAGGGTGGGGGTGGGGCAGTGCAGGGAACCCAGTGAAAGTGAGTGGGGTTCCTGCATGTATGGAGGGTGAGGGTGGGGGTGGGGCAACATGGCTGATGGAGCTTGTTTGTGGAGCTCTGCAGTGGAGGGAATCTAGGGCAGGGAATACTAGCCTGCCTGCTTGAGTCCGCTTAGCTAGTGCAGAGGAACCTGCGGCTGGGAGGCTCTTTGAGGGGTTTGAGGGACTTGTGGGCCCCCCTGGGAGTATGGGAATCTGAGAATTCCCTGCTTTGGTCCTCCATAACCTCCCACAGAACCCTAATGAACCCTAAAGGTCTTCCTTTCATTCCATGCCAGGTGAGGCATGTTTACATGGATGCCACCTCTGAAAAGCGACTTTTTCTCCATCTCAAAACCCTTAAAGGTTATTAACTCCTTCCCTAAAGCAACAGGAAACAAAATCAATGCACAAAAATCAGTAGCCTTTCTATATGTAAAAGACAAAGATACAGAGAAAGAAATAAGCGACCCTGTCCCATTTTCATTAACAAAAAACAATAAGATAAAATACCTTGGAATAACATTAACCAAGGACATGAAAAACTTATACAATGAAAACATAAAAACACTCAAGAAAAAAATTGAGGACTTTAGAAAACAGAAAGACCTCCCATGTTCCTGGATAGGCAGAATTAACCTTGTAAAAATGGTGATTTTACCAAGAGCAATATATAGATTTAATGTGATACCAATAAAAATCCCAATTTTTTTTTTCTTCACAGAGATAGAAAAAATGATCTCAAAAATTTGTATGGAATGGCATAAGGCCTCAGATATCCAAGCACACCCTCAGCAAAAGAAACAATTCCAGAGGCATCACCATAACTTATCTAAAGCTATGTTATGAAGCCATAATAATAAAAACAACATGGTACTGGCATAAAAACAGATTTATAGACCAATGGAACAGAATTGAGGACCCGGACTTTGAGTCAAGTAACTATAGCTACTTGACATTCGACAAAGTCCCTAACAATTTAGACTGGAAAAAAGATGGCATCTTCAACAAATGGTGCTGAACAAACTGGATAACCATATGCGGGAAAATGAAACTTGATCCACACATCTTGTCTTGCACAAAAATCAAGTCCAAATGGATCAAATACCTCAATATAAGACTGGAAAATGTGTATTATTGGAAGAAAAAAATAGGAGGAACTTTCCATGATATCGGAGTGGGAAAAGACTTCCTGAACAAAACCCCAGTAGCTCAGGAAATCAAACAATCACTCAACCATTGGGAACTCGTGAAACGGAAAAGTTTTTTTTTTTATTTTTTTTATTTTTTTAACAGACAAACATATAGATTACCCACAAAATGGGAGAATTTTTTTTTCCCAGCTATACAACTGATAGAGGTCTAATTTCTTGAATCTACAAAGAACTCAGAAACCTAAATCATAAAAAGTCAAACAACCCACTCACAAAATGGGGTAGAAAACTGTACAGAGAGTTCTCAAAAGAAGAAATACAAATGGCAAACACACCTTAAGAAAATGTTCAACATCCCTAATCATCAGGGAAATGCAAATTAAAACAACTATGAGATTCTACCTTACCCCAGTAAGGATGGCAAACATTAAAAAATCTAATGAAAACAAATGCTAGCGAGGTTGTGGAGAAATAGGACCCTTATTCACTTTTGGTGGGGATGTAAGATGGTACAACCACTATGGAAAGCAATATGCTGACTCTTTAAAAGGTTGACCACAGAGTTACCAAATGGACCCAGTTATTCCCTTACTGGGCATTTACCCTAAAAGCTCCATGCCTCACATCAGAGAGAATTGCTCAGCCATGTTTATAGCAGCTCAATCATAATAGCTAAGAGTTGGAATCAACTCAGATGTCCACCATTAGATGAATAGATAACCCAGCTGTGGTATAGCTACATGATTCTACATAGCAGCAAGGAAAAGTTACAGTTTTTGTAATATGAAGAAAAAATGGTTGAATGTGGAACAGATCACTCTCAGCGAACTCACCCAATCACAGAAAGATAATCATCTTGTGGTCTCACTCATCTGTGGCTCCTAACCTGAATCTGCCCTGAGATACTGACACACCTAATAAACATCTTGAGGACTGGACAATAGGGATGGTGGGGCAGGAAGGGAGGGCAATGTGAGAGGGGACACAAAACTGGATCTTTTCCTTTGCCGGCAAGTGCTTTAGCCACTAAGACATCTCTCCAGCTCCATTAGAAATTTTAGTAGAAGAGTTATGCTTTGATGACATCAAATCAGAATATCAGTAAAATTAGATGATATTTCTAAACAATGAAAATTGTTTATATACAACAATATTTATTCATAATCTAGAAAAAAACATATTTCATCCAATAAGGATAGAATCTTGTGAGTAAATGATATTTCCCAGAAATCCATTTCAAAGTTCTTAATAGTATAAACTAGAGGCACTGACATTATAATGATAAAACAAGGTATAACTCTTATAAAATGTAACATTTGCACCAATTGTTCTAAACATAAATAACTTCATGGAGGAGAGATATAATCTGAACATCTGTAAGTTCTTTTCTTAATAAACAAGGGTGGATTTTTACATGGATGTTTAATGGCCATCCAGACTTGAACAATCGTGTTTAAATCCATCTTTTGACACTAAGTTGAGACCCAGTAATGTATATAGAGTAGGAATTTATCTGTCTCATTATTCTGGAGGATGAGGCCATTACACATGGCACTGGTATCTGTAAATGTGTTTAACTTGGCAGAGCAGAGGAGCAAATTCTGGCATCTTTCTCTTTGTAAAATTTACTCATGCCATCATGGAGGTTCTATCCTCTTGATCCCATTTAATCTTAATGCCCAAATTCCTCATTTTCAAATACCATTGGCATATGAGTTTGTGGGTTATGTTATCAACAAATGAACTGTTCAGTGATGCATTCAAACTATAACAATGTGAAATAAATAGCCAGGTGTGGTGATGCATGCCTTTAATCCCAACACTTGGGAGGCAGATGTAGGAGGATTGCCATGAGTTCGAGGCCACCCTGAGAGTACATAGTGAATTCCAGGTCAGCCTGAACTAGAGTGAGACCATACCTCAAAAAAACAAAAACAAAAAACAGCATTAATTTGTTTTAAATTGACACATAATCATGAGACAAATTTCTGGAACATGAAGCAATATATTTTATATATATATATATGTGTGAATTTAAATATATATTTATATAATATATTATACATATGCATATATTATATATAGTATATTGGGAAATTGATAATTATTTAATAACATTATCTAATTCAAGCATGCATCAATTTTTTATGGTGATCACATTAAAAAAAATCTCTCCTAGCTGAGAAAGGTTAGCACATGAGTATTCCTTGCCTTCAAATGAAAGCATTCATAATGTACCATTTAAAAAATGTAATGAGTTGAATCCACATTTAAATAAATGTATATAACTTAAGTGGCACTAATATGAATTAGATTATTATCATTTTGTAATTAACTTTTAAATTTTCTATTTACTTAATTTTTAAAAGTTTAACTCTAGCTTAGAATCTGTTTATTTGAAAATATTTTTTGAATTATCTAATGATGAAATTTAAGTGTATTAAAAGATTCTGTGCACTTTTAGTGGGTTATTATTAAAGAACTTAAACTCTGTAATTGCATTGGCTTGGAGTCATTTAATAAATGCACATTATATACTTATCAATAAATGTTCATATAAACTTGCAATTTACAATATAAAAATATAAATAGAATATAAAGTTATTTTAGATATACTGTTAAAGCCTGGTTTTCTTTATGGTTATTTGATGTGATAGATCTTTTGTAATTTTTACCTTATAATTATAATGGTAACCAAATATAAATTCCTGAAAATACCCACAAATGAAGTTAATTTGTGGTTTACTGTACCTATACTTTCTTGAGTAAAATAATTAATAATGGATCTTACTGGATACTATTTTAATGTTATAGTAGGTTTTATTTCTGGCAGAATAAAAATTATTCTTGCTTACAATCAGGATGTGGACCATAGAGAGATTGTTATAATGTGACTTGTGATCTTCATGCATAATTAATATAAGTACAATACACATTTTATTAAATGAGAAATTAGGAAGGAATCATTTAAAAACCATTGAATTGTTTATGCAAAATATTAAATTGTTGTTTATTTCTTTTCAGGAAAATATATACATGTGTTTTATAACATAGATTCATTATTAAAAATAACAGTATATACTTGACATTTTATTTTAATGAACTTTACAATATTTTAATGGGGAGAAAATTTATTCTGAGTAATATAGATTCTTCTACTGTATCCTTGAAGTTCTCATTCTTTGGACTAATTTTCTTAACTATACCTTTAATATTGGACTGTGTTTGGTTCTAGTGTTTTGCTACCACAAGTAATGCTGCAAAAGCCATTCTCATGCATAATTCAGTAGGTGAATCTATGAATATGACCTTAGGATATATGCCTGAATATGGAATAATTAGTTCAATGAATATAGGTGTTTTAATGATCTGGATAAATGTTGTAAAGCTGCCCTCCAGAAATCTTCCATATGTGGGCATTCTACAAGTAGCATATTAGACATCCATTTGCCTTTCTTTAATTGTAAGTCATGTTCAGAATTTTAATGTATGCATTAACTGTTCATAGGTTTTTAGCTTGTTTGTATGGTTCGACTTGAATTGGTTATTTACTCATTGTCATTTTTCTTTTTTAGCAACATGCTAAGTTTAATGTATTTAATGTCATCTATAGAAAATTGTTTTCAATTACCATTTGACATATGTATAAATATACATATAATGTTTCTATTTGTCCTGTTTTGCTTCAGTTTACTATTCTTTTCTGTGGCTTATGATTATTTTTGTTTCATGAGATTTTATACCTACAGATGTCTTCTTCTTGCTAAAGTCTATTTTTATTCTCATTTCACCTACTTAACTTAGTGTTTTTTTATTATTTTCTCTCCAACCTACAATTTTTAAATTCTATAATGACTTGTTAAATATTAATTGATGTTATTTATGAAATTTATCAAGTCATTAAGGCCTTAGTTATAATATAGCTCCTCACAGTCTTGATTATGTCTCTGTCTGCAAAGAAGTGATTATGGAAGAAACAAAATCTTTTCTGTAGAGCTTTATAAAGATAAAATCAAACTTTTATTATTAATGCACATATATTTTAAGTATAACTCATTATTTTCTACAAAATTATTTGTTGAAAGTGAGATTGTGTGTTGTAACCATTTTTAAAATTCTACCATTCAGGCAGAAAATTGCTGATTTCTGTTGGCAGACAAAATTGATTATGATCCCAAAAGTGATCAGGACAGGTATGTCTTATATAAAAGATGATTTTTGCAATGTTAAAGGAAGAATGATGTAGTTTTGGTTCATTGTTCTTCTCAGTATTCTAATGTCCGAGTGAAATCTCTGAATTTCTTCCTCCTAGTCTATCATGCCTCAGCTATGCCTCTTGGTGAACCTTTTCTGTACTTGCAGTCATGTAAAAAAATACTTGAAGAATGTCTGTTACCTAGCAGGAGTCTTACCTCTAAATGAAGATGCTGGGAACCAACAATACAACTTGCAGATAGAGATGGGAGGCATCAGCTCAAAGAACTAAACTAACATTGTTTTTTAAAATATTTTATATTTATTTATTTATTTATTTGAGAGACATACAGAAATATATATATATATATATATATATATATATATATATATATATGAGAAAGAGAGAATATATATAAGGCCTCCAGCCACTAAAAAAGAACTCCAAATGCATGGCCCCCCTTGTGCAACTGGCTTACATGGGTCCTGGGGAGTCAAACCTGGGTCCTTTGGCTTTGCAGGCAAGTGGCTTAACCACCAAGCCATGTCTCCAGCCCCACTTTTCTTTTTTTTTTTTTTAAAGTATTTTGGAACCTTGCCCTTCAAGAAACACACGTTGAGGGCTGGAGAGATGGCTCAGCAGTTAAAGGCACTTAGTTGCAAAGCCTGAGAGCTCAGGTTCAATTCCCCAATACCCATGTAAAGCCAGATGAACTAATAGGCACATGCATCAGGAGTTTGTTTGCAGTGGCTGTAGGCTCTAACATACCCATGCTCATTCTCTCTCACTCTCTGTCTCTGTCTTTGTCTTGCTCTCTCCTTGCAGATAAATAAGAAGAATAAAAATAAACACACTTTGAGAATACTTTCTATTCATTTACTACATCATCATCTGTCTTGTTTTCCCATGGTCTTTACATTTCCCAGCATTAACAATTATTCCCCACAATGTTGTTACTTTTCCCTTTAGATGATTCCCACACACTTGCATATTTAGACTAAATCCATGATAATCTGGACATGCCTATGAAGCAGATGTTAAACAGAATTTATTTAAACTATATCTTATTCCAACTCTCATTGATTTTCCGATAGTAAGTTATTATAACTAAATTTTCACTCTCTGAATATTGAGTTCTTCTGATGTCATATTTCTTATGAAATTTGTTTCCTGTTCATTATCATGTTTTCTCATTACCCAACACCCAATTTTAAGTTGTATTTTTTTAATATTTATTTGCCATAACCCTGAATTCTTCTTGAATCCTCTTATGCCACAACACCAAAAATAGATTCTTAGCAGTATCTCTGTGATAAAAAAGATCAATAAACCTATAACATGTGCAGGCCCAACTGCTTTGTATTATTCATTGAAAATGTAAATGTGAGATGATTATCTATAGGATGTTAGTTCATTATTAATTTTTGTTTTTCATTTTTCAAATTAGGGTCTCACTCTAGCCCAGGCTGACCTGGAATTCACAATGTAGTCTCAGTTTGGCCTCAAACTCATGGTGATCCTCCTACCTCTGTCTCCTGAGTGATTAAAGGAATGTGCAACCACTCCTGGCATCTTAAATTTATTTTGTCTTATATAATAAAAGCATAAAATTTACACATCAGTGGTATGCCAGATGAAATATGTATTCAGTGTTTAATGCTCAAATCAGATTGGACATAGATCTTTCCAAATATCAATTATTGATTTCCTAAAAAATTCATAACTAGTTCTTCTATATCTTTAAGATGTACAGACCAGAATTTTTACTGTGGTCACTCTGTTAATGGAATGGCAATACTTAATGATCTGACTATGCAAAAGTACAGCAGAGCTTTTCACTTCTATCTGACTACAATATAGTACTCAGTAAGCCAGACCTTCTTATCTTGTCTACTTCTTTTCTCTGGACACCACTATTGTTTTCTTTATTAGTTATGTACATACTCAGTGTGTAAACAGCACATGTTGCTACCATCCTTACCCTCATTCCTGTTCTCCCCACTCCGAAGGGATCCTCCTTGTTGAGAATTCCAGTTATCCCCATAGATATTGTGGGTCATGCATTGTGGGGGTAGCCATCAGTTATGGGGAAGAGGCAATGTCTCTGTGCATAATGTACCAACTTGGGACTCTAACAATCTTTTTGTCCCCTCTTCCATGAATTTCCCTGAGGCATGTTGGGTTCATTTTCAGTCTACTTCAGTGATGAGGTCTTGGTAGCATCTTTGTCTCTGGATCTCTGGTTTGGTAGGATTTGATCATTCTCTGTGCCTATTTCCTTCACCCTTGTGCTGAAATCAGGTAAACCAAGAAAGCAACACTCTTGTTCATTTCCCCAATTACTCTATGGTGTCACCTGGGGCCCTGGTGAGGCACAATGGTCTGATTCTCTTCTCATGTTCTATGTCCATATGGAAAAGAGAAGCATATTCTCCAATGGCACCACTATTTTTTTCTCGTCTTTTATGAGATCAATTTCCTAACATTCCTCCTATGACTGGGAGCATTCAGAACTTGTCTTTCTTTTTCTGAATTATTTTATTTAGCATTTATATCTATAGTCTTTTCATAGTAAAATATATATTTGGAGGGCTGGAAAGATTGCTTAGTGGTTAAGGCACTTGCCTGCAAAGCCAAAGGACCCAGGCTCAATTCTCTATGACGAACGTAAAGCAAAATGCCCAAGGTGGCACATGCATCTGAAGTTCCTTTGCAGTGACTAGAGACCCTGGTGTGCCCATTCTCTCTCTTTCTTTCTCTCTCTTTCTCCCCCCTTTATCTGTTTCTTTGAAATAAATAATGAAAACAAAATACTAAAAATAATTAAATTTGTGCTGGGCATGGTGGTACACACCTTTAATCCCAACACTTGGGAGGCAGAGGTAGGAGGATCACAGTGGAGTTCAAGGCCACCCTGAGACTACATAGTGAATTCCAGGTCAGCCTGGGCTATAGTAAGACCCTACCTCGAAAAAGGCAAAATAAATAAAGAAAGAAAGAAATAAATAAGTAAATCTGGGTAAATACATGAAGAAAAGAGACAATATGCAACCTTAGAAGAGCTCCCAGGTGTACCTTTCAGATATTGTTCTGTAGGAGACAACCATAAGGAGATTAAAGAGGGTAAATCTCCGAATTCTATGAGTTTAAGCTTTATCTTTGAAGTGTGGAAGGTAAATATATAACTCTGGACTAATTTGTTATAGCATCTCAATATTTTAATATTGAGACAGTGACAAACTTCTTTATGTTACAATGGAACTGTTTGCAGCTTGTGACTCTAGACACGACCCTTCAGATCTTTAATCCAAGAGAAAGTCATACAAAATATTCAGATTGTTTTCCCCTGTCTGTGCATCCCTAAAACTCATTCATCATGGAGATATATTGACTGCAATAAATGTTTAAAATAGTAGTTAAAATGGTTACTACAGTACTACACAATTTCAAAGGGAAAATTTACCTTTCTCCTATATTAGAAAAAGCAATCCATTTGTAAGGTATACTTTTGCCTGAGCAGCTGATATGTCACAGACTTTTGGAAAGCCTCTAAACATGCCAGAAAGCTGGCATATAGGAGTGACTCTTTAAAAATAAGATATCTGCAAAATATCACTGAAGCTTCCCTGCTTCATGAAGATGTGTGATTTGGCACATAGCTTGCTAATTGGGTTTTGTAGAGATTACTGTCTCAGAACTGCCATTTGATCATGCTGTTGCATTCTCAAGGTACTGGAGGTGTCATGGCAACTGGTATTACCCAGCAACTTTCAGTGTCCTGTAGATTCTGAAACTGACATCTATCAAAGCAATCTGTATACAAATATCTAGTATTATATTAAAACAGTACTCAAAGTTTATCATCATTTATTTTTAATAACTAGCAGAGAAACAATATTCCAGTTGCTTCCTAGGCACAGTTTTGAGATTGACTAGTTGTGAAAAGCATATTCAGCTCAGAAGAAGCGAATTTATTTTGGGTTTACAAAATTACTTTCAAGTCTAAGTAGGAACATCTATAAATTCCACAGCTCACAAAATATTATTAACTATTGTAAACTTCTTTTGATCAAGTATTTACTGTTATTTTATAGGAATGAAGGGGCTAGGAATCTTATGTGAAATCCATATTTCTATGAGCTTGCCAAAAATAGGTATTTTGATGATAATCCATTTTTCTATAAGAAACATGACAATATGCTATAGCTTTATACATTGGAATAAAATCATTACAGGAGAATATAATGAATATTATATGTATTATATGTAATGACTCTTTACATTGCTTCTATTTCTTCTTAAAAATACAATTAGGCTAAAAAGAGGCATTGAGAAATATAATCTAACTTCTTTTAATATCATTTGTTACTGATTTTAACATGAATTACTTGTTAAGGCAGATGCAAATATTCCTTTGAGAAATAAAAGACAGCATTTACTGCAAAAACAAAAAGAAAGAAAAATGCAACAGATTTTAGACCTGGAAAAATTTGAAAGAAGATTTTTCCATTTTAAAAACAAGGAAATAAGCAGGGGAGATGGCTCAGTGGATAAAGCACTTGCCACACAATTGTGAAATGCCAATTGGTATGGTATGGTAACCTACCTAAAGTTCCAATGCCCTGGAGAAGAAATGTGGACTCCACATGGCAAGCTGGTTAACTAGACAAGCAGATTTGGTGAGTTTGGAAATCAATAAAGAATGTGAAGTGTAATCAGGAAAACACTGAATGTCAACCCCAATCTCAGCATCTGTATGCAAATATATTCATTCATACATCTATGAACACACTTTTATCTTACACACATATCAACACACACATACACACACATAAACTAAATAGTAGGTCTTTGTCTTTGGAAAGTAGGTCAGAGAGGGTCATACTATTGAAAATGGGAATAAGAGATGAAAACATAAGATTTTATTTACAGAAGAAATGCAACAGCAACCAGAATACTAAGGATGCTAGTGCTTTAAATTAAGATCAGAGGATGATATCCTAAGAAATAGATGAAATACATATCAAAATATTTGCATTACCATAGAAAAATATAGTTGTATCAAGTAGAAATTTTATAATCTCCTGAGGACACAGAATCATGGGTTCATGAACCCTGTCTTATAACTCTTTCATTATATTGTCTATTTCATATTTACATAAATAAAACAAAAATTGTACTTGGTTGTGACCCGATGGTTAAAAAAATCATTTGTTTTCACCACTGTCAACTTCCTGATCTGAATAATATAAGATTATGGAATAAACTGGCATTTTGAGTAAAGGATATTGAAACAAAAATATTATAGACAGAACAAATTTGCCAATGGAGTATAATAGGGAGACCAAACATTATCAAAGAGCATGTTCAAACACGTGTATCAAATTCAGCTTTGACTTTTATAATAATCAATGTTTAAAACTGTTTTTTAAAGTTATTTATTTCATAGAGTATACTATCTCTCTCTCTCCCTCTCCATACACACACACACACACACACACACACACACACACACACACACATATATATATATATATATATATATATATATATATATATTATATATATTAGACGGATAGATGATAGAGATCTGACAGAGGTATTTTTAATTTTGGGCTTTTCTTCCACTGGTCACGTTATGTGCCTATATACTAGTTCTTCATACTAGTTCAAAATTCAAAATGATACCTAACAGTACATCTCTACTTTTGGGGTATTCTTTAAAAACTATTTCAGTGGCATGTTTTTTCTTGTAAAGTTTGTAATAATTTGTTAAACTTCACAAAATATGTGTTAGAATGTTTATTAAAAGTGTTTTATTAATCATTAGATGTCTTCTAGTATCAACTGAAAACTCACAATATAGAACATAAAGACTTTAAACAGGTTATATATTCACTTTGGAAAGCTCTTTATTACTGTTTCATTATTTATTATGAAACATTCTGCACATCATTTGCTAAATTTATTTCCATATAAAACAGTTTTATTGCTGCTATAAATTCTATCATCTAATCTGTGGTTGAAATGTTTGTTGCTGATATTCAGAAATAAAATGGGCTTTTTACATCTTGTATGCAGTGAAGTTTCTAATATTCTAAATTACTTATGAGAAATTGTCAATATATCTGGGTTTTTATATGGGAAACCATTAATAACAGACAATGGCAAGTTCATTTTCTGCTTCCTATTTCCAAATATTTATTATATTTTGTTTTCTTTATTGTGCTACATAAAGTCTCCAGTGAAGAATAGAATAAGAGCTAAGAAATATTTAAAATTTATTTTCCATCCTTTTGAGGAAAATGGTTATAGCATTTATTCATGTAGGTGGTTTTTTTAATAATATTTTAAGTTACATGTGTACCATTTCTCAAAGTTAAAGCCTACATTTTATATATCCAATTAAAAATTAATTTACTTGTAATCTGCTATATCTGTCGCACTGCCTTGGGTGGAGACATGTATTAACAAACAGGACAGGCCAAAACCCCTGCTTCATGAAACTTAAATTTACAGTTTGTTGTTCATTAATAGTTTTGTTTGTTGTGGTTTTTTTATCATTATGAAGAAAAAGAAAGAAAGAAAGAAAGAAAGAAAGAAAGAAAGAAAGAAAGAAAGAGAATGAGAGATAGAGAGAGAGGGAAGGAGGCAAAGAAAGAGGGAGGGAGAGACAGAAAGATAGAGAGAGTTTCTGGGCATTGAACCTAAGGCTTTGTGCATAATAGGCAAAAATGCTACTGAAGAGCTATCTCCTAATCCGAAGGGTATATGTTAAGTTTTATTGAACTAAATGTTTTTGATTTAGTGCCGTGATCATATTTTTGTTTCAAAATCTACTAATATAGCTGAAATTTGGAACATTTCCATATATGTAAAATATTTGAATATATTGAGTATTATTTAAAAGAGATCCATTGCAGCACATAGTTTGCTACTATAATAAAATCAGGACAGCCGGGTGTGGTGGTGCACACCTTTAATCCCAGCACTCGGGAGGCAGAGGTAGGAGGATCGCCATGAGTTCCAGTCCACCCTGAGACTACATAGTTAATTCCAGGTCAGCCTGGACCAGAATGAGACCCTACCTCGAAAAACAAAAAACAAAACAAAAAACAAAACAAAACAAAAAAAATCAGGAAAATTACAGAAACAAGACTTTCATAAGAGTCTGCAGATACTTCCTGTATCATTTAAGTGCAGACCATCCATTAGTATCACATGACCACTGTTTTATGCTTATATTTCAATATAAATCTACAGTGCCTATAATTACAGTAATTTAGAGATCCCAAACCAAAAAACTTTAGGACAATGGTAAAGTTTCCGAAACATTTGAGATCATGAAATTTCATTGGTCTACTTATCAGTTAGTGAATTATCCTGAAATAGCTAATAATCTAAACTGTTATAATCCTGAAAACAGAATTTTGTGCTATTTCTTTCTAAGTCATTCCCCTCTCTCTTCCTACATTTTCCTCCTACTTATTTATAGATTTATGTATAACCATTAATTTCCCTGAGAAAGACTGCTGAATATAGGATGGTGGCCACTTGGACATTGCCTTATATTCTCATTTTTATACTAAAAGTTTTATTTAGGATATTATCTATATTCACAGGCTGAGCAAGAAATGACTATATTTCACATGCTTTCTCTAGCATTGGTCATTAATGTTTATATGTCCCATGGATACAGATGTGGAGTCTTCATTCTTCCTATTAACTTGTTTCCATCTTTTTAGTTTCTCTTGGCACCAAATACTTTGTAGTCTTTACTGTACTTGTAAATGCTTATTCCTTTGTTCTTCTCTGTTTGTTTGGTGGTTTGTTTTCTTATGACAATGGATTTCAAATCTAGAGCCTTATAAGGAATAGACATGTGGCCCACTTATGAGCTGTATCTTCTGAGCATAATTCAACATTTTTATGAATTATTTCAGCAATGTTTTCTTGCTAGACTTGAACCTTCAGATAAATGAGAAGTCACTTGCTTACCAATATGATTTCATATAATTGTGTTTTAAAATTGAAAAGCAACATGAGTATAAACCAACCTAGAAGATAAAACTGTAGACACTTGGTTGTTTTTATGCAACACATTTTGTGCTGAGTTAATCAAAAATGGTGGCATTTGCAAAGTAGCATATCAGCCAGTTGACAAAATATGGAAAAGAATTAAGTACCAGTCAAGAAGTGCATACTTGCATTTTATGATCATTCCATGAAGTTAACAATTTAAAAGTTCTGAAGAGAAATGAAATAGAAACAGGAAGTGATGTGGTTTATTACATTCCGTGCAGAACACGGAGTATTGTGTTTATGTTCTCTCTTCTTGAGGGACTTCATAAGTCTTGAATGAAATGTGTAATCCCTTGAGCCAGCATATGAATTAAAAATGATACTTCAATGTCTTTTTTAAATATTTTATTTATTTTCAAGCAGAGTTAGAAGACAGAGAGCATTTCACATTGGAGCCTCTAGCCACTGCAAACAAACTCCAGATGCATGTGCCACTTTGTGCATCTGGCTTTATATGAGTATGAGTACTGGGGAATCACACCTGAGTCATTAGGCTTTGCAGGCAAATGCTTTAAACATTGAACCATCTTTCTAGCTCTCAATCTTTTTTCATTATTATTATTATTATTATTATCAACATATTTCATATGGCTACATCATGAGTTGGTACCACATTTTCCCTCATCTCTGCCTCAATCACCTTTTGATTAAAGTGCTATAGACATTCCACATAGGGCAACAGATAAATTCTTGAAATGATCTTTATAGTTTTAATGAGTGTTAAAATCACAAAGGAAAAAAGGAAAGAAAGAAAAAAAAAAGAAATACTGTTAAAAGTACCAAAACTGATATTACCAGAAAACTGATAATACATTCTTGGTGAAAAGAAGAGATACTATTTTTATCTATTTCATGAATATATAGTTTATTAAAGATATGTAATATGTATGGGTAAAACTGCAGACAAGGCATTAGTCTTAGTAGAGCCTATGATGAGTTGTGGGATTGCTAAATAATATTCAGAATATCTCAAGATGATTGTTCTTATTTCATGATTTGTATCATTGCTTTTGGAATAAGCCATTAAAGCAATGAAAGAAACTCAAATGCTGAAGTGTGTGTCAATGAAATACTCTAGTCAGTATACTTCTCTAAGAAAAATTAAAAGTTTTTTTTTTTCCATTCTAAATATTTGAAATAACATGTATGGGCTTTTAAGAGATGGTAAAAGTAATTTCTGTACCAAATGTTTGTCCCTGAACTATGGGAAAAATGAAGTCAGCACAGTAATACAATTTCTTTCTAAAAATAAGTGGAGAATACATTATATTAAATCTGATTATAGACAAATTGTTACTATTTGGCTCATTAGATAACAAGCAACATTATTCTAGCAGCAAAGAATATGACTCTAACTTTTAAAGAGAATTCGGGTTTAATTTCTTGCTTAATACTTATCTTTCAAATTATTTTCATATTTTAGTCCAAAAGTCATGGATGAATCATGAATCCTTCTTAATTTCTATTAGTGGGCACTTTTGTTTTTTATGCCCATGCTACAATTGATAATTCCATGAAATTAATTTTATGGGCCAGTGCTCTTATTGAAAATAGATCTAGAAAGAAACAAATATATAATTATAATAAAATTATTTTCTAAAGAATAAATAAAGTTAAATGCAGTGAAGATTCATGGAATTATTGGATTATTTTTATAGGTGATTTACTCAAGGAGAAAATTAAGAAAGTAAAAAGATATTCTGGAACTTTTATAACTTGAATCTAAAGAGTTTGACTTTTTCTTTATTCAAGTAATATACCTAGACAAAAAATAATACCAAATAATTAAATGCATACTGAAATATTTAATATTTGAATATTCTATTATCATGCAATCAATGGGAAAATAGATGGGAGATAACACATTTTCTACTGTATATTCAATGTCTCACACATATATCTAGCAAATGAATACTAAATAAATTACATTTATATAATATCTAATGGAACCATTTTGTAAGAGTTTTAAAAACTAACAAAAATAAAATACATGTAATTACAATTTTAAATTCATTTTTACTAATCATTTTTATGTTGTATTATTTGTATGTAATAGGAAAATTAACAGATATCTCTGTAAATTATTGAATCCTTAACTTCTAACAAAAGGACAAAATACTCAGGAGTTTAGTGTACTATAGGAAAGTTTATTGTACTTGAAGAAAAGTCTCCATTTCTAGTGTTCTATTATTATTACCAATCTAATGATGGTAGCTTAGGTATGTAGAGTATGTAGTCTGAGTCTGGTTGTGTTTGAAGAATCATATTCCTTTAGTTTAGTATAATATGATCAACTATATTTTTTGTACATATCTTGCATTCTATGTGATAGATGAGAAAACTGAGACACAGGTAAATTTGTAGAATTATGGTCACAATGCATTTGTCACTTAAGTAGCACTTGAACACCAAATAGTAGATCCAAAGTCTACACTTTTCATTCATGTGAGATTACCTTCCAATTACTGATTATGTGGAAGTCATTAGCAGACAAAATCTGTTACTTTTTAAAAAGCATTTTACAAAGCGTTGACATCACACTGCACTTATATTCCCACTTTACTAATGAAGAAACTCAAATGTGATATGTTCACGTTTACATAACTGTTAATCTCCCAAGCCAAAAGTTAACTTTTGCTTAAGATAATGCCAACATCACTTTGATGCGAGCACACATTTAAATGTGTTCATGGAAAATTGAAAGGATTCTTTAAAATTGCAGAAAAAAAAGTTATAACTATTCCTTAAATCCAGTGGTGAATTATACAAGTTGACCATAGTGAAGACATTGCTAAATTTACATCATTTCAAAGTGGAATTCAGCATATTATGTATATAGCTTCTTCTCACTCATATTCCAGGCATTACACACACACACACACACACACACATGTAAACACAGTTTTCAGTTTTCTACTCCTATTAAAAATGACAAAACTTTTATTTGTAACAAATGACTTGTAGATGACTATACAGATTAGTTTAGCCAGTGAAGATCAGAGAAAAGGTCAATGAGTAAGGGAGATTTAAAATAAATGAGAAGATGGAACATAAAACCAATTTTATGATTGTTAAGGATCTTAAATAGTTTTGCATTTTGACATCCCTGATGCTATAGACAATCTACAGAATATTTGATTAATATGTTATAGTATTCTACTTTGAGAGAGTTGTGATTGTTACAAATGTTCCCTCTGGGATAATCTAGATTAAGTTTATGTTCTCTCCTCTGACTACCATTCCGAAGCTAAAATTTTCCTCTTGACTTAAATACGTCATGTTTCTGCATCATTTATTTGAGCCCTTAGCTCCCAAAAATCTTCAGATTGCTTGACTTATGATTCTGGTTCTAGTATTTTAATTTTATATTGTAGTCATATTCTTGTTTACACATAGACTTAAATAGGAAAATAATATTTCATACATACAAATACTTGCCATAAAAATATCAGAAAGTAGTGTTTGGAAAGATAGCTCAGTGGTAAAAGGTACTTGCTTGTAAAGCTTGACAGCCTGGGTTCAATTCTCCAGTTCCCACTGAGACCAGATGCACAAAGTAGCACATACATCTGTAGTTCATTTGCAGTGGCAGGAGGTCCTGGCATATCCCTATGCAGTCTCTCTATCTGCTTCTCTCTCACACGCTTTCTCCCTCTCAAATAAATAAAATTAGTTTTAAAAATTTATCAGAGTAGATGATAGATCTTCAAATCATAACACAAAACTAAAATCCCAGCAGAACCTTGTAAATTGTGGGAAAATGTCCACAAATCATAGCATTTCCTCTGTTACGAAGAGTATAATTTTTTGTTCCTTCTTCTAGAATGACTTGATGGTGTTGTAATGGTAACATTGTGTGAGTTCCAAAGTTGAATCTCAAAAATATTTGTATGACCAATCTGCCCTGGTGATAACTATCTACAATAACCTGGCTGAGAAGAAGTGGTCTTAACTGCTTGTTGTGACATTAGCCAATTTAGATAGCAAGCCTAAATGAGCGTGACAGCCTATAATCCTTTAAAGCATTACTGAAAGCAAGAAGCCTACCTGTAAAAAGCCCTTGCTCTGTCACTTTTTTTTTTAAAGGAATGGTGGGCAGGTGAATGGTCAGTTGAATCTGTCCAGATAAGAGTCATATCTTCTCATTCTGAACCAGTAAAAAAATGCTGAGACAGAATGGGCACGCCAGGGCCTTTCAGACACTGTGAACAAAGTCTAGATGTTTGCACCCCCTTGTGGGCATGCGTGGCATTGCATCCTTAAGTTACTGTTGTGTCTAGCTATAAGAGGGGGTCTGGAGGATTCGAACAGGAGTTCTTAGGCTTCACAGGCAAGTGCCTTAACTCCTAAGCCATCTCTCCAGCCCTTACCTGGCATTTTTAGACATCTGCACTAAGTTGATAGCCACAGACATTCACCAAAACTTTAACAATATAATCCATAAAAATATGTGAAGCCATTGCAATGTATTGTTATGGTGCCACTGTTATTTTTTTTTTCTCCCATAGTTATTTTAAAATCAGTAGCAATGTGTCCCTTGGATGTTTCCCTTGGATTACTGCTTACTTCAGCATAACTCTCACCATTGTCTTAATTTTGCTATTTGTGTCTCATGTTTAATTCCTGCATCTTTCCTCACCAGACAAATGTTTTGATCTCCATGTACTAGAGAAGAAGAAAATGCTAAAAAGGAAAACATTATACAATATATGCCTCCAAAGTTATAGCATATTGCTTCGAATTTTCATAAACACATAAATATTTTATACTGTTACATATCACAGTTTAAAAGGTAGTGTAAAATGAATTCACAGTTCTCTGGAAAAAATAAAGTTTTTTTTTTTTTTTCTTAGAATGTGAAAACTGAAGTCTGTTAAGCAAAGAAGAAGTGATACATCTTCAAAGCTCCTCATTGGCCAAAATGTGACTGCAAACTTGGCCTTCTGAACCAGGGAAATTAGTGACCTTTATGAACTTCTTATTCTGATAGGAATGCTTACCCAGTCTTAGGTTGTAAGCTGGACCTGCAGGGTGGGGTGTGATAGACACACAACAGGCATGAAATGGAATTGAGTAGAAATGAAAGACCAGATATCACTATCTTGATCATTCATGGTTACCATTCACTAGTTGAAAAAAATGGGGAGAATTTCATAAGATCTATATCTGCTCTGGCTTAATGTTTCAATGCTCCCTTTTCTAGTGCTTTCATAAGTTAGTTCTCTATCTCCTTGTTCATTTAATTTATAAACCAAAATTGACTTTAGTGGCAGCAGCATCCTAGGGTTATTGTGATCATTAAACTTTATGATATGTTTAGAAAGATGTTACAAAGAGCTACTCAGTTTTTATAATCCTTCTTCCTGATATTTTCACTTGCATTATTAAGGAAAAAAGATTTCATTTTGTTCACCTTTACATCCCCAGTACCACTGTAGAGTGTACATGCTCAATAAATATTTGTGGGAGGAAATAATAAAGAAAGAAATAGTATGAGAGGGAAGTAAGGGAAAGAAAAGCATAAAGTATGGAAGTGGGAGTTGTGGAAGGAATAAAAATATCATATAAGAATGCTTGTAAGCGCTGGAGAGATGGCTTAGCGGTTAAGGCGCCTGCCTCCTAAGCCTAAGAACACTGTTTCCAATCCCCAGCGGTTCCAATCTCCAGGTCCCACGTTTAGCCAGATGCGAAGTGACACAAGGGTGCAATGCTGCACTTGACCAGAAGGGGGCACACACACCTGGATTTCATTCGCAGCAGCTGAGAGGCTGCTGGCACGCCCATCTCTATCTGTCTTCCTCTCCCTCTCTCTCTCTCTGTCTCTCTCTGTGTCTCTCTACAAAAAAAAAAAAAAAAAAAAAAGAATGCTTGTAAAATATAATATTTTATGTATAATTGCAAAAATTACAAATTTATGATTTTAGTAAAAGTCCTTAATTAACTAATATGAATAAAATATACCTATGTGTATATGTAAGTTCTCAATGTCCAAGTAATATTGCAATCAATGGACATATTTACTGAACATAAAAAGAAAACATTAGATGTTAGTAGATGTCTACAATTGTTATTATACAATCATTTGGAATTTACAATAGAAGGATACACCTTAAAAACATAAAAGAAGAATATAACAAAGAAAAGGCTATGTTGCACTGGAGAAATCAGTTAGTGGTTAAGGTGCTTGACTGAGATATCTAAGGACCCAGATTTGACTCTTCAGTTCCCACATAAGCCAGATGCACAAGGTGATGCATGCTTCTGGAGTTCATTTGCATTGGCTAGAGCCCCTGATGCACCCATTCTCTCTGTCTGTCTGTCTGTCTGTCTCTCTCTCTCTCTCTCTCTACCTCTTTCTCTCTCACTCAATAATAGCAATGATATTACCTCTGAGCCCAGAACAATTCTAAAATTTTACATTGTTAACTCACTTAATACTCAATTAAAAGGGCATTCTTAGAGTTCTCCATTTATTTACATTTAATAAAGTTACAATAGAGAGCCCCAAACTCCTGTCTCATGTTTGAAATTGAAACTCACAGGCTGAGAGTCTATTCTCCTGAATTTAGCAATGTTGGTTCACTTATTACGGGATAGCAATATGAATATTGCATTAAGCAATAATAGGCTTTCTAGGAGCAAACTTTTATATTGGGCCTTACATTTATGAGAATGAAGGACAGAGGACTTCTTCACAAAATGGCATGTAATCCTATGAAGTAAGAATTGGATTTTTTTTCCTTGTATGTTATACCCAGGAGTATGGTCGAAACTAAGAAAGGGAAGTTGCAAAGAAATCATATGGAAAGAATGTAGCATGCAGAGCTAGACAGAGAAAATAAGACTTCCTTAGGAATGATGAGCCTTATCAAGTCTCAGACTTTTAAATGACCTGGAGGACTCCTAAGTATGATGAGGAGACTATCAGAGGTAATTGGGCTTATAGAAAACATACATCTCAGCCTCTTTTGGCAATATCCTCTGCAGTTGGGGGATTCTATACTATGAATACTGGCATTAGCTAACATTTCATATTCTTGCTGATCACTTATATTGATAAATATTGATTTTCATGGAGAAATAACATTTGTGGGAGATCATCAACTAGAATACTATTAATATTATGCTCTTTAGTCAGTAATAAAAAACATAAAATTATTCAACTTCAGGAAATATAATGTCCCTGAAGAATAACGAAAATTCAGAGTACAGTTGAGAGAAGAGCAGCTGAGGACAAGCATGAAGGAAGTACTGCAGAACCATATCCACAACACGAGCACACTCCAATATCAAGCTCCCACCAATCCTGGGCTACAAGAGGGCCTATACCTATGAACTTCTCTCTAAACTCATAATGCTTATCCCACTTGTCCAGTGCTGACTTCACTCTCCATTGGCGAATCTGCTTCTCTTTTCATATGGACCCAGAACCTGAGGAGAGAATCAGCATATTGCACCTCACCAGGGCCCCTGCTGAAACCATAGACTAATTAGGGAAATGAGCAAGAGTGCTGCTTTCTTGGTGAACCTGGTATCAGCACAAGAGTGAAGGAGATAGACACAGAGAACACTCAACTCCTACCAAACCAGAGATCCAGAGACACAAATTCTCTCAAGACCTCATCACTGAAATAGACCTAAAACAAACCCAACATGGTTCAGGGAAATTTGCGGGAGAGGGGGCAGAAAGATTGTTAGAGCCAAAAGTTGGGACATTATGCACAGGGATATTACTCTTCCCCATAACTGATTGCTACCCCCACAATGAACGATCCGCAATCCACATGGGGATAACTGGCATCCCCATCAAGGAGGGTCCCTTTGGAGGGGAGAGGACAGTGATGAGGATAAGGATGGTACCAACAAGTGCTGTTTACACACTGAGTATATTCATAGCTAATAAAGAAAAAAATACAAAATAAGAAATCACAAAAAAGTTTAAGACACTTCCATATTCTGCTCTTTTACCCCATTTCCTCAGCCAAAGCTAATTCAGATTGTAATCTAGATTTAGAAAGAAACATCTAGTTTCAAAATGTTTTGTAATAATAAGATAAGAGATAAAATAAAGATAAAAATTTTATATCTTTCTAGCAGATACCATAAATATATTAATGATGTACAGGAGAACCAAAATGATAAATCCCACAAGAATCAGAAAAAGAACTGAACAAGCCATAGGAAAGTATACACTCTATGAACAAACCCACTTCCTTCCCAATATCCTACCTCAGAAGTGGAGAGGCTGATGGTGTGCTTGTGTTCATAGGCGAGGATGGTTGCTATTGGGTGTGCAAGCCTAAACTTGAGGAAACATGGAAATATTGTGGTTGGTCTACGTATCTTCCACCACTCACAATACTCAGTAACTCAATATTCCTTAATTCTGGCTTAAAAAAAAAAAAATCCTAGCTCAATTGACCATGGGGCCTATGATTGCAGATTCAGTGATACAGCCAGCCATGTGATTTACTGTCTTAAATAAGCATAAGCAACTATCACAAAGATGATAAATGCTAGCCAAGAAAGTGGCTAGATGGAAACACATCTGCTGGCTCTTTAGCTAGCTTACTCCAGAAACATGCTGACTGTATAATTACAAATTTAAAATCCTTCCTTTTAGTTTTTTAGTAATTAGGACCACTAGACATATGTATAGTGTTGTCCAGGACTAGAGTTCTAAACTAAATGCTGCATGTCTGATCTCAGTGGACTTTTCAACTTTTTTTTTTAAGTTCACAGTTTTAAAATGTCCCACTAAGTCCCAAGCAAGAGTAACAAGTGAGCTTCAGACAGTCTTACACTTAGCAATAATTGTACATTTTGTCTCTTCATTTACTACAATACTTCCAGAAGAAGAAATACAAAGGCCACTTCATAGATTTTGTTGTGAGAGAATTAAATACAGGACATGATGGTTTTGAATTAATGGTGATATGTAATTTGCAAATGATCCAATACAACTGCAAACATTGCCATTTCATCCCTCACTGTGCAATTTTTTTTCTGATATATGAGGGTAGCACTCTGTTTCAAGTACTCTGTTCAAGAGCACTCTATATTATGGAGGATTTTGCTGAACTTAAGAGCATCTAGGAGGTTAATTATGAAGGTAAAGGGTGAGAATATAAAGCTTACAATGAGATGTAATATAGGCTTTTGAAGAACTTTAGCTTAGAAACATGCTAAATAATTTCAAAGTGCTGAATTTGCATTGTAAAGGAAGGATTGTATGTGTATTGAGTTGGAAAAGCAATGATGAATAGGTAGGGGTTCCAATAAGCTAAAGTTAGTATAAAGAAGCACTAAATATTAGAATTCACTGAAAATAGTAGTCATCCTAAGTGTTCAAGTAAAATGTTCATTGCAAGTTGTTAGATTCAATTATACTGTTAAGTGTTGTATATTGAGCCAGTTTTCATAATATTCAGTTTAAATCCAAGTCTGTGCTGTTTTTCTAGAGGATATTCCATAAAAGTAAGACTGGAATTATAATATTTAAGTAATTTAAGTGATTCTTCAAGTAGAATGTGGAAGTAGATATTGAAAAGTAATTTGCTTTCCATGCAGTTAACATTAATGTGAAAACAGAACAAGAGATAGGATGCATACGTTGGAAAACAGCAGCATGTAGAATAAGGAAACTGCTAGTTCACCTTGATAAATTAAGGAAATAAAATTTTATCCTTTCTGAGTGTCCTAGATTTTCTGAAGTCTATAAATGCTTTTGACAATCAATATGATGTTTTTAGCATTGGTTTAGTTTATATAAGAGAAATATGAAGAAAATTGCTTGAAGTATGGAATCATGAAGGTTTTGAGTAGGGTCAACATAAAGGCCCAACTTGCTACAATGCTTGTGGTATTGTAGTAGCTGAATTTGGACATCTCTGTCCTTGAATTAACAGGTAGAGATTGGTACCTATCTAACAGATTAAGCAAGGTTGTGAAAGTTTCCAAATGTCATTCTTAATTTAGTAAAATCTTTAGCAAACTGCCCAAGACAGTTTGTTTCCTCGTGACAAGAATAATTTAAGTGACAAAGGAAGTTGGTTAAACTATAACTTTGTCACGATTTGACTATTATCCTTATGTATATTATTCAAGTTACTATGACTTTTATTTCTTATTTGGGAAAGTGTACATGGTATTCATGCCTGCTTATAATGAGCAGCTGTAGATACTGAAAACTCAAACATGTCAGGCCTATAAGTGTTTCTAATTAATAATGTAGTTACGCTGAGCAAATGGTATTTCTGGAATGAATCAGAATTGATTTTTTAAAATGTTCTTCATTTAAATGCCTTTCATGTATTCCAATATTTCAATAATAATAATAATAGTAATATCAATGTTCTAATTATAAAACTGTATAGAATTTTGGTATCTGAAATGTAATAAGTTCATCTTCTTTCTCTTTTTTAAAAAATATTTTTTATCTTTTTATTTATTTATTTATTTGATAGAGAGAGAGAATGGGCGTTCCAGGGCCTCTAGCCATTAAAAACTAACTCCAGATGCATGCACCACCTGGTGCATCTGGCTATCATGGGTCCTGGGGAATCAAACCTGGGTCCTTTGGCTTTGCAAGTGAATGCCTTAACAGCTAAGCCATCACTCCAGCCCAAGTTCATCTTCTTTCTATCTTACCCAGTCTCTTTCACTTAGCTCTCCAACTTCCCGTCTCTCTGTTTTTGTTGTATTCCTCTACTCCCTTCTTGCCTCTCTCCTTCTTGTTTTAGCCTATTAGAAGCTGAAATATCATAGGGTTTTGCTTAACATATGTTGAACACTTAGAAAATAGGTACACTTATTTGAAGTTAATATTTAAATGAATTAATTGTAGACTCCTTGTAATAACATACAACAAATATTAATTTTCATGCCCGGCCATACAGATCCTGCAGAGCCTTTGCCCAGGATGCTGGTGTGATTTTTATATGTTCCATATGTTCTCGGTTATTGACCCAGGCAGGAAAGTAAATTATTCTCTGGTGCTTATGTTTCTTATTGTAGATAGGAGTGGACACAAAATTAAATTATTTGCCAGCAAATCTTTTACCTTGCAATCTATCATTCCATCTTGCATTCCAACTCCCCAAATTAAATCACAAACTAAGTACTACATCTATAGAATGAGAAAACATATCCCTCAAATGGGAGTCAGGAGTAGGTGAACATTAGTGTCTCATTAATACTACCTATCTGAGTCACATTTCATAGATTTGTGTGATGTCCTAACTCTTCACTAATTCATAATGTACGTTTTTGATGGACTGAATGCTGCCTGTCATTTCTGAGAGTTAACAACCACAGATCTCTTTCACATTTTATTTTGATACAAGGACTGACTTCGTTCTTGTATCTGTTGTTTTCTCATTGCAGTTAACAAAACCCGAGCAAAAGCAACTTAGGAAAATGTTTGATTCAGGTTACAGTTGTGAAGGGCAGCTTCATGAAGGAGGAAGGCGTGGTGGCAGGAGCAGGAAACCAGTTTATCCCATTGAGAGGTAGGAAACAGAAGTAGGTTGATGTTATAAATATTTAATCTCCACCTACAGTGACTGTCTTCCTCCAGGAAAGCTTTATTTACTAAGGATTCTATAGCAGTGTCACCAACTGGAGACCAAGGATTAAATGAAAAACATTTTATATTCAAACCCAAAGGTTGTCCAGGCTAGCCTTCAATTTGTGATACTTTTGCCTTAATCTCCTGACAACCTGAAATTACAGGTTTGTGTCACCACACCTGGCTTATTTCAGACATTTTGAAAAAAAAAATTGAGAATGAAAGCAAAAAGTATATCCTTGGTATTAAGTTATTTTGATGATGGGAATCATTAGTCTTTTATACCATGTAGGATGTTATATTTGGTAAAATATAATATCAAAAATTAACCTCACAGATAGTACATGAAAGTATTTCCTTTGAAGTTAACATTGTCTTATGCCACCTTCTAGAACTCAAACTCATTTGAGGATAAAAATTAATCATGTTTACTTTCCAGTTTTAATGTTTAAAATTTAGATTAAATTTTAGAGTCTGAGTTTGATGATGCTTGTGATCTTTGCAGCATTTAACTTGAACTTTTTTGGAGTAAATTGTTGTAGGTGATGGGTTATAAAGGCATAAGAATATTAACTAGGAATGTATGTTGCCCTCTTTGTCCTAACAGGTCTTTCCATGCAAGATATTAATTCTAGACATCATTTTTGCAATAATAGATTTCAAGATATCTGAGGGGACAATGCAAATGTACCAAATATTAATAGTGATTCAATGAAAACATTAAATTTAATGTTACAATGATATTGATTTTGAATCAGAATCCTTTATTGTGGTCATGTACCTTGTGAACATACTCATTTTATTATAACACAACAATTTAGAACATATCATTCCTTTAGGTAGTTGTTTGGAATAGAATGATGACTTAATGTTTCAGTGTGTGTTTGTGAGTGTAAACATGTTTATATGAGTGTGAGCACACATACACATGTATATGGAGGTCAGAGTTAAGTGTCAGGTGTCTCCCCCAATCTCTCCAATTTATTGTTTGAGGAGGGGCTCTGGCTGAACCTAAAGCTTACCAGTTCAATTATACTATCTAATCAGTGAGCCACAGGGATTAAATGTCTCCTCTGTCCAGCCTTGGAATTACAGCTGTACACCATAACACCTACAATTTTTATATGCATTTTGTGGATCTGAACTCAAATCTACATGTTTGTATGACAAGTACTTTATTCATTGAGCCTTCTCCTAATCCTCATTTGATATCCTTAATTACATTGTATTTGAATATAATTCCTGTTCATAATCATATGAATATGCATACATATAACATAAAATAAAGAGTCTATTCATAATGGATTTTCTAAGGAAATGTATATTTTGCTAATTCAAAATAAAAATATTCACATTTATACTCTAAAAATTATCTTTTCAGTGACTGTAGCAAGTTCAACCCTTGTGTAAAAATTGTTATGAAACTTGAGTTCTTTACATATTCCTAAATAAATGTCATTCTCAATAGTATCTTTACAACTGTGAGCAAAATAATCTTATGACATTTTTTCACATATATTTGTATTGGCAGGAATACTTAGAGTATATCTAACTATCCCCTTGGTTCTAGTTAGATTATGAGCAAGTTATTCATCTTTGTTCTCAAGATGTGTGGATACATTCATCTAGAAATAGTCTAGTCAAAAGTTTGCCATTTCTTATAAAATTGCTTTTAAAATACTCCTGTACTTTCTGCTTTGAAATTACAAAGCCAAAAACTTTATTATTGTAGATGTAATTTAAGATATTTAACTAATACACCATGATTTCTAATGGCTGTAAACATTTTTCATGCAGATTGTGTGCAACTTATTCTAAATATGTTTGAAAACTTTTTACAATGTGCATTTCATTCTTCCTAAAAGAATTTTGTAATAGATAAATTAGCAATTCACATTTCTGATTAGTTGACTATGGGGAGAAGGAAGAGAGAGAGAGAGAAAGAGAATAAAATAGAGATATATTTTTGTAAACAATACAAGTTTTATAACTCTGAAGGTTGACTTTGTTTGCTTTAGGAACAGATTTAACAAGATTGAGAATTTTCTCTAATTTGTGTTTCATTTTAATACTTGATGTGCTAAACGTTTGGGAAGGATAATTTGTCTTGAAATCTAGATATGTAAAATGAATAGAATGAGGTTCCCAGCAGTAATATTGTCCTTATTTAGAACTAAATTAATCTTTCTTTACCTTTGACTGAAATTTAAGAGGCAAAACTCAAGGTACAAGAGTTATGGTGTGTACATTAAGTAGAGCTATTAGGAAATGCAATTATGAATTTCACACTGAGGCTATGTGCTGAAAAGCAAATCTTTACACAATGACACTGAATGTATTGCTCATTTTTGCCATTGCAATAATGTGCTTGAGTTACTCTAATAAAAATAATCATTTAATAATCAAATAAAACTATCATAATAAATTTGCTTTGTTTGTAATAACATCTTTCAACTGTCTTTTTTTTTTTCGAGAGAGAGAGACACAGAGAGAGACAGAAAGAAAGGGAGAGGAAGAAAGAGATGGGCACGCCAGCAGCGTCTCAGCTGCTGCCAGTGAAATCTAGATGTGTGTGCCCCCTTTTGGTCAAGTGTGGCATTGCGCCCTTGTGTCACTTTGCATCTGGCTAAACATGGAACCTAGAGATTGGAACCACTGGAGATTGGAACCAGTGTTCTTAGGCTTAGGAGGCAGGCACCTTAACCGCTTAGCCATCTCTCCAGCCCACAACTGGATTTTGACTTAAAGATTTGGCCAAAATTCCAAATCTTTTAAACAGTTTACAAACATTTAATCCATAAATTTTTCTTTCCTGAATCAGTCTTACTAAATGAATAAGTCTTGCTTGTTTAAAGTTTTGTTACAAACAAACATGTTAGCTAAACAATTCCATAGTATAAACATTTTATTATGGACAAGCTAGCATTGCAATTTTAATAATATCCATAAAACAAATTATCATAATTATGGTAAGAGATATTTATATGTTTTGGGGAAGAAAGTGGGGAAACACATGCCAGGAGATTGAAAATAATAATCAAATATAAGTACAAAATATAACATTTCAAATTCTGAAAATCTTCTATATTTATCTTAGATAGCCCATTATCTATTTGAAATGTCCCCCTGTAAATCATCAGTGATACCATCTCTCAGAAGAACACTGATATGACGGTTGGTTAATACATGAATGTTTATGACTCCTCAAAGTTCACCTGTTGAAATCTAATAATAACATCATGGGTTTTAGATGGGGAAGCTTCAAGTCTATAGGAAAAAGCCCTAAATCACATTACCAGAACTTTAAGAATTGTAGACCAAGCTTACTCTCATCACTAAAAGGGCTCAAAGAAAAGTCTGCAGTTTGCAGAGTCTGTACCAGACTCTCCCAGGACTGGCACCCTGCTCTGGGTGGCCAGCTTCCAAAAGTATGAAAAAAATAGGTTTTGCTCTTTTAAGCCATAAAATTTATGGTATTTTGTAAAAGCAGCCTTAGTGGACTAGGACATTTTCATGTTTTCTAGGCTCTGAGTTAAGCTCTATATTTGTTTACCTTCAGCTTTATTTTAATATTTTGAGTATAAATTCTGATTTCTTTGACATATTACTAGGATAACACTTCATGAACACTTCAGTGTTCTCTTCTCAAGGAAGGCATTCATTATAAAGAAAAATTAAAGGTAGAGTAGATTTTTTAAAAGATTTATTTATTTATTTATTTATTTATTTATTCATTTATTTAAGACAAAGAGAAGAGATAGACAGAGAGAGAGAGAATGAAAATGGGCATGCCAGTGCCTCCAGCCATTGCAAACAAAGTCCAGATGAATGCACCACCATGTGCATCTGGCTTACATGGGACCTGGAGAATTGAACCTTGTCCTTAGGCTTTGCAGGCAAGCACCTTAACCACTAAACAATCTCTTCATCCCTAGAGTAGATATTTTAAACATTATTAATGTATAAGGCATGATATTCAATTTAGAAGATACAGATATATAATATATATATAATCATAGGAGAATGTCAGTGAGTTTTCATTGACATTAATATTAGAATAGTTCTGTTATATTCAGAAAATAATCTCAACTCATCAGATCTTCCTCAGCTAAATATAAACATGCTCAACTTCATGTCAGGAGTATATTAAGTGTAACACCATCTAAAGCACTATCTAGCTTTACCTTGAACAGTAACTACCTGCAATGAACCAATTATGTTAACAGAAGGGCTCAATACTTTTAAATGATAATGGAGTAATTGAAACATTAAGAAATTATATCTCTATAATTTTATATATGATCATATACTGTTAATTTAATCATAGAAATTAAACACCCATATATTAAATATATTTATTTATTTATATATATATATTATATTATATTATATTATATTATATTATATTATATTATATTAGTATGTGAGTTAAACATTTAGTAACTGCTGGAAGTTACAGTGATTGGTAAATCTACTTGATAGTGAAGACTTGTATATTTAAACATGTGTTCTCTTTCTCTTTGATACCCACCCTTCATTCTGCAGTTTTCGTCCTGCCCTGATGATCAACTCAGAATGTGATTCTCACTGCTTGCTGCTGCTTTTATTTACTTCATTACTTATTAATTTCAATTAAATTTCAATTCTTTTTAAAAATATTTATTTGTTTATTTGAGAGAATGAGAGAGAAAGAGGCAGAGAGAGAGAGAGAGAGAGAGAGAGAGAGAGAGAGAGGACATGCCAGGGCCTCCAGCTACTGCAAACTTCAGACGCATGCACCACCTAGTGCATCTGGCTTATGTTGGCCCTGAGAATTAAATTGAGGTCCTTTGGCTTTGCAGGCAAGCACCTTAACTGCTAATCCATCTTTCCAGCCCCAAATTCCAAATCGTAATTTTACTTCTTCAATATTTGCCCTTATACACACTCCACAAGTACCAGGACTGAAGGGACTATACTGGATTTCTTTATTATTTTGCTTCCTGTGTGTAGGACAGTATTGGGACCAGAATAGACACCAAAAAATATTTGTGGAGCTGGAGAGATGGCTTAGCAGTTAAAGCACATGCCTTTGAAGCCTAAGGACCTAGGTTCATTTCTCCAGGTCCCACGTAATCCAGATGCATAAGAGGGTGCATGCATCTGGAGTTCATTTGCAGTGGCTGGAGGCCCCGGCCTGCCCATTCTCACTCTCCCTCTCTCTTTCCCTCTCTCTGTCTCAAATAAATAAATAAATAAATAAATAAATAAATAAATAAATATTTAAAAAATCTTTAAAAATTATTTGTGAATTAAAAAAATGAGTGATTTCATTTATTCATTAAATGAACATTTATTGATACTTGCTGGCCCATGAAGCAGATAAGGTAAAAAGACATAAAATTCACTATATTATTAATGTTAAAAATAATTTTATAATAACTTAAAGATAAAACCATATGACAAAAGAGATGAAAGTAGACTAGTATAAGGGGAATCGGAAAATTTGCATTATGTTAACTCAGTGATAGAGCACTTGTTTAGCATGCATAAGGCCCTGTGCTCCATCCTCAGTACTGCAAGAAATAACAAAAAGAAAGAGAAGCAAAAGAGAAAGTAATAAAAACTTTGAATTGTAATATTCCAGTTTAGTTTACAGTACTAACAGACAGAAACAGTCAGGTTTTGCCTTAGCATTATACCTCACTATCTGACCATGTTTTCAAAGGATTTTCTGGAATTAGATACTTGACAGAGGTGGGCAATGGTGTATATGCAAATGTGTGATTCAGACTCATATACAAAATACTATATATAATATATAAATAATAATATTCTGACTGCTAAGCAACTTTATTTTTTAACTTTTATAATTTTTATTTATTTATTTGAGAAAGAATGGTTTCACCAGGGCCTGCAGCCATTACAAATGAATTCCAGACACATGCACCACCTTGTGCATCCGGATTATGTGGGTATGGTGAAATTGAACCTGGGTCATTAGGATTCACAGGCAAACACCTTAACTGCTAAACTATCTCTGTGGCCCTAAACAACTCTTTTAAGAAGAATTAATCAGAAATGTTAATGCTTGTTATAATCTAATGAGTCATGTGATAGCCTCAAATGAGAACAGAAGCATCCTAGCGTCAATGATATTTGAATAGGACACATATACTATTCTTAGTGATTAAGAATCAGTTTAACATTGCTCTCCAATATCACATCATCGGAGAAATTAAATTGCTAATGATTCCATAGACTTCCTACAGTTCACATAAAGTATGAAGTAAAAAATAAGAATGATGCCATTGTAAACACAAGCAAAATTATCTCAGTATATAGCAAAAATTAAGTATTCATTTATAATGTTTTATAATACTGCTATGTATATATGCACACAAATGATGTTATATAATGTGGAGTTTAGCTGCTTTTCTGGAGTACAAAATTGTGATATGAAAACATTGATATTCATATCTAGGGTTAATGTGCCAGATTTGCTGCCGGTCTACAATTTTCCAGGTGGTTCTTCAAACCGAAGCTTAACTACTTAAGGATTACAAATATGACAAATAGCTCTTTGAAGTTGACTTTTGTGTGTGCTTCAGAGAAATAGAAGATGGAACATAAATAAAAACAACTCACAGAAACAAGGTTTAAGATCTGACATTTCTAAGCACCAGGTTTCTTCTGTCCTCAGGGAGATAAACAAAACTATTGAAAACCCCATTAGGTATATTTATAGCCCAGGTTTAATGCCCAGGATGTAAAATAAGACACTAGCCTGCCAGCCAGCAACTTGGGGATGGAAGTAAACAGCTTCTTAGAGTACACATTTTCATCCTGTGCTCATCCATATTCCAAAGGCATGAAGACATGGCAGATTAATCTTTTACACAGTGCAGGGAAGCCTTCTGCTCAATTACTTTCCACACACAAAACTATTTTTTTGTAAATTTTATTTTATTGTGAAACATTTTCTGGGGACATTTCATGTACCTGTTTGCCATTATATTTACTTATTTGTGAGTGTGTGTAAGGACAAAGATAAATAAATGGTACATTTCATGGCTTGTCAAAAGGAAAGAAACAAGTTAATCAATCCTGGAAAAAAAAAAAAAAAAAAAAAAAAAAAAACAATAAGCCCTCCTTGGAAGAGTGTAGATACAGAGATGTATGCCATGTACAGTATCTAGCAAAGGTTTCACATAGACAAGGAGACAAATTGTATTCCAGTTAGTATTTTGAACTGATTGTTTCTGTCAATCACAATTCATGTGGAAATTTTAATCCATAAGTAACTGTATTTAATTAAGTGAAGGATATATGAGGTCATAACTATGGATGCAAATCCAATTAAGTATCTTTCTATAAAGTCACTAGAAAAATATCTCTCCCACACACACATACATGAATTTACATTTAAAAATTATTTTATTTTATTTATTTTTGGAGAGAGACACAGAGAGAGACAGACAGAGAGGGAGAGGGAGACAGATAGAGATGGGCGTGCCAGCAGTCTCTCAGCTGCTGTGAACGAAATCCAGATGTGTGCTCCCCCTTGTGGGCAAGAGCAGTATTGCACCCTTGCGTCACTTTGCATCTGGCTAAACCTGGGACCTGGAGATTGGAACCAGGTTCTTAGGCTTAACAGGCAGGTGCCTTAACCGCTAAGCCATCTCTCCAGCCCAAATCTACATTTTTAAGTCATTTTGTTTTTGTTTTAGGATGAATTTATGTCTATCCAGATTCCAAATTTTGAAAGATTTTACATTTTTTAATTTAACACTAATTCAAACACATTTGGTCACTTCTAAAAATTGACTCCAGTAGCTTTAGACTAGCTTTAAATTTGCTGTTCTTTTTAACTATTCTAAATTAGTAGAAATCTAACAGTCATTTTCTTCTCCATCCAAACTTTTTTTTTTCCTGTTACTCACTCATTGAAACCATTATCTTTTTGCTGAATTAGAATTTGTTTCAGACACACTCTAAATATACCACTAAACAAAGCATATAGAATTCCACTATCCTGTGGATTAAACTACAAAGTAAAAGCCTTTATAATTAAACATAATTCCCATTGTAACAAATTTCAATATTTCTTATCCTTTTTACAACCAGATACCTTTAGGTCTCAACTTTCTATGCATAAGTTGCCAGTTTCTTAAAATTCTTAGCAGCTGTTTTATGACAACTTCAAAATAAAATATTTGACCTTTTGTTTAGAAAGCAATGAGCAAGACTACAGCAGTACAAGAACTCTCAACTGAGATGTTTAACAGGTAAAATTTGGTTTGTAAGAATGTTTGGCAATGGCTTTTTACATTCTGTCTCTCCATTGCCCAAAGTAGAAACTTCAAAACTTATGTCTACAAATTCTATATGTCAAGCCCTCAGCAACTGAATGCCAAATCTGATACAGAAAACTAGCAAGTGTGTTTTTATATCTAAGAGAAAATAATGTTATTACTTCACTTTTCTATGAACAAAGTTCACTAAATTTCTGAAAGGTTTTATTTCTTTACTTTGATATATTGTTCTTTGACTCATTGGAACAGTTTAAATCCACATTTGCTCATTTAAATTTAGTTTCTCATTTCTGTAAAGTAATTTCCACATGCTGCCATAGAGGCCTTTCAGAAACACAGATTTTATTGTGAGTTTTAAACAGTCCAGAATCACTCATGTGAGAAAGCCCATAAACTTTAGCCCATGCATAAAATTATGCATGGGAATGTATGTGTGGACACTCATGTATGCACAGGGTGTGCGTTTCTGTCTTCATTCAAGCTCAAGTCTATTCCACATCCTTTTGAAAATGGCTTGCAAATCATAATAGACCATCTGTAATTCTCAGAAACTACCATCCTGCTTCAGACATTTTTTTTTTTTCCGTGTACAGCTTAACTCTCATAATTAAAGAAAGCTCACCTTTTCTTTACCACCGCCAACGTAAAAACACAAGCTGGAATATTTTACTCAATTTCAGTGTATACTTCAAAGGTGTACTTATTTACTTTAGGTATGTTGAAGATAAAATTACTCAAATTACCTGCAAGATAAAATTATTAAAATTATCTATTGTGATGCTATTAAAGTTTGCTAAGGTTTCTTTCTATTACACATTTTGATTTTTATATTTTGATGTATATATTGCATTTCAAATATGTATATATGTATATGAATATTTATATATGCATAATATACATATGTGTATACACATATCTATAACTATATTATCTATATCTATAAATATATTCATAGAATCTATATATCTCCATATCTATATCTATTCATCTCTATACCTATATTTATCATTAACTGCTTCATGAGCCACTCTCCTATCCATGATTGAATGTTTACTTGGCCTATCTTGTGCAGGTCTTGTACAGGAAACCATAGATGTTGTGAGTTAATGAGTTCAATGGCCATGTCATGTCCAGATGGCAGAATTTCCTAGCACTCCTCCTCATTCTTCAGCTCTTGCATTCTTTGTAGCACTTTTTCAGGAATGTTCCCTGAGACTTGTAATGAGCCTATACTTAAAGAGCTAAGTAGTCAACAGTCACATATTTTCAGCACTTTGGTCAAATATTTGTATTGTCCACCTCCATGATTGTTTATAGTTTTCAACTTGACAGGACCTAGGATCACCTATGAGGGTTTATTTAGATTAGGCTAGCTTTTGGGATATGCCTATAAGAGATTATGTTAAGTTAATTGAGGTGGAAAAACCCACTGCAACTATGTGTAGCAAAATTCCATGGGCTGGACTACTGGATATATAAAAAGTTAATAGCTGGCTGAACAACAACACGATCATTCTGTTCCCTCTCTGTGGACTGAATATGACAAGCTGTCTAAAGCTCCTGCCACTATGCCTTCTCTGTTATTATGGACTATAACCTGGAATTATAAACTGAATTAAACCTATCATTCCTTAGATTGACTATGTCTGGTGAGAAGGTAACTAGTACAAACACCCACTGTGTGTGGGGGGGGGGCATGAATTTTCCTTACCAAGGCCAAGAGCAGCACTATTCTGTAAATCTGAACATGAATAGAAGGCAGCTTGACAACATAACTTGTTTAGCAAAACAACAGTATTAGTATGCCCTATAGGGCCTCTGACCTCCTCAGATAAGAGATTTTGACCCAGTTTACAATTGTAGGCATTAATTTCCCCTTGTGGGGCAGGTCTTAAATCCAGACATAAATCTGTGGTTACCCCCATAATGGTCATGACACTGTTGTACCAATAGTCAGATCCTATCCAGTAAGTCAGTATTATAACACAGAGTCCAACACTGGGTCAGAACACTGATGATTCCTCTCTCTCGGCAGCCTGCAGAGCACCTCCAGGCCCTGTGAAAGCTGGCTAATAGGGAGAGGACTACTAATTTTGATCCAGCTTATTTCTTTACTTCCTGAAATAGGGTCCTTATCATTCAGTTCTGGTTGGCAACCAAGAGCAGTGGCAATGATTTGTATTGTTTTAGAGGCTACTGGGGCTTACCTAACCAACAACTCATAGGGATACCTAGCACTCATATTTTCATTTAATAGCCTATGGCTTGTGGGAGCAAATTTGGCCTTTTCTGTAGAGGTACCTCTGTTCATTCTCATATTATTATTATTATTATTATTATTATTATTATTATTATTCATTACATTTTAAAATATTTTACAAAGTAATTCATACCCAAGTATGGGGTTGGATTTATGTAAGAATATTCCAGTGGTAGGGTATAGAGTTTCAGAGAATATTGAACTCAGACATTCAATTTTCTTTACTAGTGGGTCTGTGTCCCTAGCTTAAGATCACCTTGAGTTAAGGAAAAGAAACTCAACAAGTTACTTTACTGTGCAACTACATAGATACTTTCCCTTGAGTTTAAAAAGTTATCCTGAGTGCCTAGGAACTATTATGTTCTTTTGTTAAAGTTGAAAGTTGTGAGAAGAAAAGTACTGTGTGTTGGAATGGAGGAGCCCAGAGATGCATGCACAGTTAATATAAGCACATGCTTGTTCCTATCTAAACATGCATGCAGAGCATATAATGTCTATCTATGAACAGAATACAGTTTGAGTCTTTCAATGGTGAAATCACATATGCTTTACTCATACCTCTGTATCCCAATTTTTATCAGAGTGACTAAGTAGGTGCACAATCAATACTTGTTGATTAAGTGGATGCATTTGTGTGTGCTTGAGTGGGAAGTAATTGATGAGAGTATTACATGTAAGAAAAGGAGAAAATGGGTTAGTTTAAATAAGAGAAATGCCTTGCATCAGTGAGTACATGTATAACAATGTACATGCATTCACTTATACACACATATCCATACACATATATCACATATGTATATACTCACATACATACCACATATGCACACTAAAATGACTTCCAAAGTTAAAATTAGAAATCAGGTTGACTAGTGTAGAGCAAGAAGAATGATACAGGACACGCTCAGCTAAACTGTGCTGCACATGAATGTAAAGTTTGGCTTGTGTCCCTGTGACTGTGAATTCAATGGAAGCTTGTTCTACTTTATATTTATAATCCTGAGCACAACTTTTGGCATTTGTCAACCACGCAATAAATTCCAGTTTACTTCAATTAAATGTATTGTCTTAAACTGATGTAAGATCCAAAAAATGGCAACATTGATTCATTGCTTATATCTGAAAATATGCAATTTACATTATCACTGGATTTGAAAATATCAAGAAACATTTTGATAGGTGAAACTTAGTTTTGTAATCAAGTAGACAGTGTTTTTTTTTTTTTTTTTTAATATAACAAAAAGGCTATTTCCTATCTGGGAAAACCAGATTCACAATTTTGTATGTGTATGTATGTGCATGCATGTTATTGCATCTGTTCATATGTATGTGGGCATACATGTATGTGAAGATGCACATGCATGCATGTATGTGAAGATGCACATGCATGCATGTATGTGAAGATGCACATGCATGCATGTATGTGCAAGTGTGGGGGCCAGAGATCATCTCCGGATATCTGCCCCAGTTGCTCTCCACTCAATTCTTTCAGAGAGTGGCTTTACTGAAACTTGAACTTAAAGATTTGGCTAGTCAATGTGCCTCAAGCTTTAATTATCTTTGCCTTCTTAGTGCTGGGATTAAAGGTGTGTGCCACAGTGCTTGTCATTTTTATGTGAGCGCAACAGATCCAAACTGAGGTCGTTACACTTACAAAGCAAGCACTTTACCAAGTGAGCCATTACCACATTCTGGACAGGAACATATATATATATGCAAATATAGATTATAATAACTCCATTTTAGAAACTCTTTAGTGATTAATTCTTTATTCAGTAACAGAAAACAATAATCATGTTCCCACTATTTCTAGGTTTGGAATATAGAGTCAAACAGACAAAATCACTATCTTGGAGCCAATATGGCTTTTCTTTGGTAGTATTGGCAGTCGGAACAAAGCTGACCCTATCCCTTGACTCTGTTATTGGTATTTATCCCACTGCTGCTTCTCTTGGGAATAAACAGAACTTAGAAGGCATTCTTGTTATTTCATGCATCTTAATTTAAAACTTAGGTTATGACAGAAGTTTTACCATGGCAGAAACCAAAGTGACTACACTACAATGGGGTGTATGTGCATCCCAAGTTGCCACAGGTGCTCAGGGAAGTGCATAGGCATACATCCCACGAGCCCCCTTCTTCTCTAACTCAGGACTTTGATTTCAGGACAGTTGTGCTTTGGTACTAAGTGTCAGACAATAACATGCCAAATAGTATCCTACACAGAAGGGTGTTTTCTGGCCTGCACATAAGTAATTTTTAATTGTAGCAGCAAATAGAGTAGCCAGGAACTTCTTTTCCACCCCGAGCAACGTGTGACAAATGTAAACTGCTTCTCTTGTGGAGTTTGTTGTTTTGTTTGGTTCTATGCTGCAAACTATCTAAAAGAGAAAGCTTTGGGCTGCATAATGTTGGTGATTAAATTAGTTATATCTTTATGCACTAGTCAAAATCAATGCTTTTTACTTGGGTTATTCTCCTTGGGGGTCACTAAGCAAGATCTAGATATATTATTTTTTATTTTGAGAATTGTAGACGTAGAATAACTGATGCTAAATTTTCTAAATGCATATAGTAGTTCCACCAAAATAATTAAAACATATTATGATTTGGAGAAACGTGATAAATATATGAAAGGTTCATTTTTAGTATATCATTAATTTGGGGAATAGGTTGCCAGATTTAATAAGCAGAAGAAATAGGATGTTCCATTCAACTTAAATATCAAATTGGTTTGATCTCAAATTTGTTTTATCTTATCCTCTTTGTTTCTTTTTTCTTCTTTTTCACATCTATTTAGTCATACATATATCAAATATACTATTTGAGGCATGTTACATTATTTTTTGGTGTTTTAATCAGAAACTCAGGAGTCTTTTATTTTGTACATTCCCATTTATTACATTTTTAGTACACAGAGACACTAGCTCTTGAATTTAGTGATGTAGAACTCTCACATATATTTACCTCACATAGACAAAATACATCCTTAGATATGCATGGGTATCAAGATCAAAACCAGGTAAAAACAAGAACCATGATCAATTCAAATTCAAATTAGTAAAAAAAAAAAAAAAAAGTATAAATTTTCTAGGACCAGGTAACATCTCTAAAATGAATTCCATGTGACATGATAGGAAATAGTTCATTTCTGTATAATTTTACATGAAAGAAAGATGAAAGACTGGTGATAGTGATACCAAAAGCCATCACCAGATCCTGGAGGAGATTGTCCCAGCACCTCTTCTGTGATACAAGTGGATCAGCACTTCAGCACTGCATGGGGAATGTGCTTCATCCATTGCTGTCATAACACTCTCCCTTCAGGATACTCAGACCTCCAAGACTCATCAACCTATATCTTGGAAAATTCCTCCTATTTTTTAATCCAGTAGTAGCAGAGTTTCTGGTCTTATATTGAAGTCTTTTATCAGTTTGGATTTGATTTCTATCCATGACGAAATGTGTGGGTTCAGTTTCATTTTTCTGCACATGGTTATCCAGTTTATCCAGCACTGTTTGTTGAGGATGCTATCTTTTTTCCAGTCTACATTATTAGGGCCTTTCTTGAAGATCAAGGAGCTGTAGTTACTTGACCTAAAGTCTGGATCCTCAATTCTGTTCCATTGGTTTATATTCTTGTTTATATGTCAGTACCATGTACTTTTTGTTACTATGGCTTTGTTATATAGCTTTAGATCAGGTATGATGATGCCTCCAGAGGTGTTTCTTTTGTTGAAGATATGCTTGGATATCTGAGGCCTGCTGCCATTCCACATGAATTTTGAGATCATTTTTTTTCTGTCTGTGAAGAATATTTCTGGGATTTTTCTTGGTATTGCAATAAGTTTGTATATTTCTTTTACTAGAATTGTCATTTTCACAATGTTAATTCTGCCTATCCAGGAGCAGAAGAGGGCTTTCCATCTTCTCAAGTTCTCCTCAATTTCTTTCTTGAGTATTTTTATGTTTTCATGATATATGTATTTCACATCCTTGATTAGTATTAGTCCAAGGTATTTTTTTATTGTTGCTATTGAATATGGGATGGTGTCACTAATTCCTTTCTCTGCATGTTTGTCCTTTGCATATAGAAAAGCTACTGAATTTTTCCATTGATTTTGTATCCTGCTACTTTGCTGAAGGAATTAATCACTTTTAAAGTTTTGAAATGGAGGTTCTTTGGTCACTTATGTATAGGATCGTGTCATCAGTAAATAGGGATAACTTAGTTTTTTTCTTTTCCAATTTGTATCCCTTTTATTTCTTTGTCCTGTCTTATTGCTTGAGCTATGTCATCTAGTACTATGTTGAATTCCTTGAGTCTTTCCCCATTATGTACTATTTGGGCTTTAGGTGATTTGTATATCCTTTATTATGTTGAGGTATAAACCAACCATGCCTATTCTCTCCAATATTTTGATCATGAAGTGATGTTGTATTTTGTCAAAGGCCTTTTCTGCATCTACTGAAATGATCATGTTTTCTGTGATTAAGCTTATTTACATGGTGGATTACATTGACTGATTTCTGTATATTGAACCAACCTAAAATTCCTGGGACAAAGTCTACATGATCAAGGTAGATAATGCTTTTGATGTGTTATTAAATTCTGTTTGCAAGGATTTTGTTTGGGATCTTTGTGTCTTAGTTCATTAGGGATATAGTCCTTTAGTTTTCTTGTTGTATCTCTATTTGGTTTTGGTATTAGGGTGATACAGGCTTTATAAAATGAGTTGGGAAGCTTTCTCTCTTCTCCCATTATATAAAACAGTTTGAGAAAAATTAGTTTCAGTTCTTTTGTGAATGTTTGATAGAATTTGGCTGAGAAGCCATCTGGTCCTGGACTCTTCTTTTTGGGGAGGTTTTTAATTACCTTTTCATTCTCAATGGGTGTGATATGTTTGTTTAGGAGATTAATCTGCTATGAGTTTAGAATTGGTAGGTGGCATGTGTCCAGGAATTTATCCATTTCTTCCAGATTATCCAATTTTGTGGAGTAAAGATTTTTGGATTCCTGGTGATTCTTCCAATTTCAATTATGTCTGTTTTGTTCTCTCCTTTTTCATTTCTAATTTTGTTAATTTGAAGCATCTCTCATTTTTGCTTGATCGGGTTGCCCAGGGCTTACCAGTCTTGTTTATTTTTTCAAAGAACCAGCTCTTTGTTTCATCAATTATCTTAATTGTTTTCTTAGTTTCCAATTCATTGATTTCTTCCTGATCTTGATTATTTCTTTCTATCTGGAGTTTTGGGGTTGGAGTCTTCTTGTTTTTCCAGTGCCTTTAGATGGATAGTTAGGTTATTGATTTGGGATATTTCTATCTTTGTTATGAAGGCATTTAGTGCTATGAATTTTCCCCTAAGGACTGCCTTCATTATGTTCCATAAGTACAATGTGTTCTCATTGTCATTCAATTCTAGTAAGTTTTCAATTTCATGTTTTATTTCACCCAGTGGCCATTTATTGTTTAAAAGTGTGTGTTCAGTCTCCAGGAGCTGATGGTATACCTGGTGCATCTCTTGTTAATTTCTAGCTTTACAGCATTGTATTCTGATTTCATGCAGGAAAGTATGTCAATTTTCCTAAATATATGGAGGCAGGATTTATGGCCCAGTGTATCATATATTTTGGAGAAGGTTCCATGAGCTGCTGAGAAGAATTTGTATTCTGTAGATTTTGGTTAGAATGTTCTGTAGATGTCTGTTAGGTCTAGTTGATCTATGGTGTTGTTGAGCTCTCTTACTTCCCCATTGATTTTCTTTTTGGATGATCTATCTATTGCTAATAGTGGAGTATTGAAGACCCTAATGATGATGGTGTTGGTGGTTATTTCTGTTTGTTGTCAAGTAAGTTTTGTTTTATGAATTTTGGTGCACCTGTATTTGGTGCATAAAAATTGATGATTGTAATAACCTCTTGTTGGATCATTCCCCTGAAGTGTAAGTAGAGGCTATCTTTGTCTTCTTAAATTACTTTGGTTTAAAATCTATTTAGTCTGATATTTGTATAGCAACACCTGCTTTTTTTTTTTTTTTTTTTTTTTTTGTTAATAAAAGTAGCATATCTTAGGTAATCCAAGTTCATTTCAGGACAATTATATAAGTTTATTCTGATTAGCATAATTAAGTGTTATAAATTTATACTGTATCTGTATAATTTGATTTCCTTTCTATTAGACTTCTACTTATTTGAGGGGACTGTGTTGAAGAGAGATGTCTACAACTATTGATAAACACATTTCTTCCAAGCCTTAAAGGGACACATTGGTAAACACATCCTAGTCAGTTCTTTTTGTAGAGGTCATGATGCATTGCCTACCACAACTCTGGAATTCTCATTTGGGTAATTCTACAATATCCTGTTTATCCTGAAGCTGGTATATTCCAATCTAAATTTGATTCCATTCACTAATATCATTAAACTGTACCTTAATGAGATGTTTTCTTAAACCACTTTCAATAGAATAAACTTTAATTTACTTCATCCTCATTTCATAAGTCTTTGTATAATTATTTATTTCTCTATTTATGAAAAGAAATTATCTTTCATTGGGTATAATGGTCCCAGAAATCTTTTTTGTGAAATATTAAAAAAAAAAAAAAACTAGTAGTGTGACAACAGAGTACAATGTCAAAGCAATAATGACTCAGACATCATTTTTACTAGAAATTCATAATTTCTTGAGTATTCTATAAGCATATTTTTTTATTTTGTTAATATGAGAAAACAATGGGGAAATATAAGCAATTGCTGTTATTTATTCATTTATTTATTTACTGAGGTTTTTTTGAGAATAGGTCTTATTCTGTAGTTTATAGTGGACTGGAACTCATTATGTAGTTGAGGTTGGCCTTGAATTCTCAGCAATCCTTCATTTTTAGGGTGTCAGGTGCTAAGATCATAAACACAAGGTGTACCATCTGGATAATGACAGTTTCTTTGTGCTGCACCTTAAATAAATGACTGAACCACGTAATCTATTGCAAATTAAATGACACACATGTAAGTCAGTTTTAATTATTATGTTTTGAACAAGTAAAATTATTTTGGCATAAGTCATTTAATAGATATAATTTCAGAAAATAGTGTATAAGGTGGACAGAATAAGATAAAAATGTGTTCCCTTTATCTGATTTATGGCCTTGTCAAATTTACCTTGGGAGCACAGAATGAGGGTAGTTTTTATTCTTTAATGAGATAGTTTTTTCTAATATCATCTTGATAACTCTATGGCATTGACAGTTGATGACTAGTGGATATTACTTTTTCTTAGAAATTAATGAAAATAAAATATCTTCTTTCTTTCTTCATGGAATCAATAGGAGCATGGACTAATACAAAATATATGGAACTACAATGTACTATGAGAACTAAAGCCATTATTTTCTTGTTTTCTAGTTCATCATCTACTATTTTGGGTCCTCTTCTTTGGAACTTTAGAAGATTAACAACAGCTTTCAATGGATGCTTTACAATTTTTAAACCATATTTATTTGGATTATCTAAGATATTAAGATATAGGGTATAAATTTAAAAGTTGAAATATTTTTAATCTCTTGCCTATTTGACATTTTTCCCTTTGCCTAAAAAATTATATGATCACTCATTGTCCTGTTTATGCATATTAGAATAATTCAAATGTAACTTTTTCTACAGATATATAATAAAGTTTATATTAATTTCAACTCAGCATTTTATATCACCTGAAAGATGTACTAGTGTAAATGTTATCTAATTAACTTGAGCTAACAGTACTTATACTCAGAAGTCCACTATTTTCCATCAACTCAGCATTTTATATCACCTGAAAGATGTACTAGTGTAAATGTTATCTAATTAACTTGAGCCAACAGTACTTATACTCAGAAGTCCACTATTTTCCATCTTCTTTATTTCTCTTAGCTACACAAACATATTTTATATATTTTCAGCACTTCAAAGTCACTTCCTGATACCAACTTCTTATTTTTCTTTATGTTGTAAAAACTGCTTAGATTACATAGTTTCTACTTCCACACATCATCATATATTTGTTCCTTCTTTCCTTATCATTTTCATCCATGTATAACTGATACACCCTGCATATATTTTCTTCCTTCCATCTGCATCTTACTATATCTCATTAATGATCTGATAGTTAAGGAAGTTGAATTCCACCTTCCCTTCAATATTTGAAATAAAATTAAATTTAGGTTTTTTAAAAATTATTTTACAGAGAGAGGAAGAAAGACAGAGAGAGAGAGAGAGAGGGAGAGAGAGAGAATTTTTGCTCCAGGACCTCAGCCACTACAATCAAACTCCAGACACTTGTGCCACCTAGTGGGCATGTGCCACCTTGTGTTTGCCTCACCTTTGTTTGTCTGGCTACTGTGGGATCTGGAGAGCAGGACATGGGTCCTTGGGCTTAGCAGGAAAGCACCTTAACCACTAAACCATCTCTCCAGCTCTATAATTTAGTTTTTGAAAACAATTCTAATCATGTCACACTCTGAGAAAGACACTCAAAAAAAACTTTTGTGTTACTTTCCAGTTTACTGTGAAGCCTTACATTGGCAATTCAAGGTCCATAACATTGAAGCGCTTTTATCTGGCTTATTTCTTTCCTGTGCTCCCATATATCTACATTCTACTGTTTTTTTTCTCTATGTATTATACTCTGTGTTCAAACAACAGTGAAAACTGCTGTGGGCCTACAGTTATAACTGTCATCTTCCTCTCTTTATTGCACAGCTTCACCTGTCAAGTCTCTTAAAACACTCACTTTGGGCTACTCAGTGCTGTTTTTCTTCCTAGAAAACTTCATAAACCTTTATTTATATGTTTTCGTGTGAAATTATCATACTTCCGCTTTTCAAACTGAAATCCAAAGAGGTGAGTGCTTCCTTGTGGGAAATTGGATAGTATCTTGTAGAACCAGTGGGAGGGATAAATGATATAGATGCAAACTCTAAAACCTGAACTTGCATTTAAATGATTTATGCCTTTTTAAATTATAGTCTTAATTTGCTCATTTATTTTGAATATAGCATTTCACAATTCAAAAGTTTGAATTAAATGGAAAGAATGCTGTTACTTGCAGGATGGAGCTCAACAGAGTGATTGAGACATTTGTCTCCAAAGGCCAACTATTGTTTTGAGTTCTTTCTCTGTCATGTACTGGCAAAAGATCATGAAAGATTTACATTATTTCTTTGTCCTCTCTTTCCCTATCTAGAAAACAAAGGATAATAATAAAGGTGCACTATTCACATAGTTGATGTAAATAAGCAACTTACAATATGTGAAACTCTAGGAACCTTGTCTTCTATATTGTAAAAGTCAGGTCAATTAACATCATTATCATTGTGTTACTGCACAGTTTCTTCTCCAACCCTGGATCTGAATCTCTTTCTAGCTTTGTTTGCTTTGCTTTGCTTTGTTTTTGGTTTATTGAGATAGGATCTTGCTCTAGTCCAGGCTGTTCTAGAATTTACTATGTAGTTTCAGGCTGGCCTCACAGTGATCCTCCTACCTCCCCAGTGCTGGGTTTAAAGGTATGCACCCTCATGCTGGCTCCTTTCTAGTTTAAACAGATCTTAGTTTAGATAAAAAGCTGAAATCTGCCTTATAATACAAGGGAGTGAGATGCTTTGTATTCACAAGCCTTGCCAATATAGGCACCTAATGCCATCCATTCTAGTGCTTGGATCTAGAAACGAATGAACTAGCAGAATGGGGTGTCAGTTTAGACACAACTACCAATGACAAAAATCCTTGAATATAGCAACAACTCAAGAAAAGCTATAGCAGAACAGACTGTGCTGTTCAGACAATAATGTGTTAGATATTTTGAGTTTTGTTCACATTTTTTCTTTATCTTTTCTAGATCCTGTGTCTAACTCTATCCCATTAGATAATGTGAACCACCAAATGCTTTTTTGAGAAGCATCAGCTTTTTTATGATAAATTACACATATGTCTTATGTGTGTAATTCTTGTGTGACAATCATCACATAAATATTAAAAATATTTTTCCTCCAAGTTGTGACTTGATATCCATTAACATACATGCCCCTTTAAAAGTCTTGTATACCCAACCTGGAGCACCTACTGATTAACTTTATATATGCTGTTTCATACACTTATATATATATATATATATATACAATATAATATAATATAATATAATATAATATAATATAATATAATATAATATAATATAATATATATATATATATATATATATACACTTTTATATCAAATAGTCATTAAAGTGGAAGTTGAAATATAAAATATTTTGTGGCTGGGGTTTATCACTTAGCATAATGTTCCAAAATTTCTTCTGTGTTGTCTATCAGCACTTTATTCCTCACTACAAATAAAATTCCATTTCAAAAATATCCTTTGGGAAGAACATCTGTGTTAGCCTGCCTCTGCATCTGCCTCAGCATAATCTCTGAAGCAATGTTCCTGAGCCAGGCACAGTGACACTCTTTCTCACAGTGATCTACCTGCTTTAAAGCAGGACTCTCAGAGTGGATGGTAGTCTCTAATATTTCTCTGCTTGCCTCTTACAGCAGGGAGCCTCTATACTAGATATTAGCTGAGTGAGATATTCAAGACTTCAGACTCATTCTGTTCTGTCCTGAGCACAGACTCCAAACTCATTTTTTTTTTTTTTTGTGGTTGGTAGATGAAATGGGCATCCACCTCCCAGCAGCCCTCACTTGGACACATATGCTATAATAGAAATGGAGTGAATGGTGACAGGAAATGTTGGTGGACTGTCTTGTGCAAGTACACATAGTATCCTTTGATGGGAGCTGTATTTAGGCAATCCCTCATTTGGGGAAGGCCTGCAGAATGGTGCTTCCATCATGATGACAAGATGGAAATGATTCTGTGGAAATGTGAGAATGGGGTGGGGTGGAGATTAGAGGGAGCAGTCTATGACTCAACTCTGACAGTTTTATGATGTTCTTATTAGATTTAGATTTATTAATTTGTTCTTCAGCACTTATTAAATATTTAAGTTCTTTTATATTGCATACGATTTGTGATTTTTAGCAATTGTCACAAAGTGGCATTAAGGCACAGGTTTCAAGATCTCACACTGTCATTTAAAATAATATCACACAATGTGGTATTGATAACTAGCTCTTATTATATCATACAGATTTAGTTTTAATTTTTATATCTCAGATGTCTAACAAGTGACTTAGGGAAAAGTCTGCAATTATGTATTCAGATAATAAGACCTGATATTTCTTTTAAAGTTTTTTCTCATGAAAAATATAATACTTCTATGAGTACATGGGTATAGAAAATATGATAAAATTCTACCTCAAATGTGTCAGGTTTTAGATACTGTGTAGACTTTAAAAAATGTTTTATATTCTCACATCAGGTAGTAGAAGAATACATTCAAAACCCTATATTTTAATGTTTGTGTGAATTATTTACTCATGTTACCTTAAAAATTCTACTTGGTTTATTCTATGCTTAAAAAAACTATAAGTTAGTAACATTTTCTATTCAAACTATCAATTCTTGAGTTTGAAAATGTTGGGAATAAAATGTCTTAACTTCTTATCTGAGCTTAGTTCACATTTAGAAAGAGTAAAGGAGATGTATTTGCATGACTGTGTATTTATTACTTTGATTCAACTTCAACATTTTTAAATGTCATCTTGTTCTAAAGGAAACATTTATGACAAGGTGTTTGGAAGGTGTCTGCTTATTAAACATAATTAGAAGACTATCTTGAAATCATCTTATTTTTCTTTAATAAATTATTATTTTTTTAACTCTGTGAATTCATATGCATTCTGTACAAAAGTGTTGGATAGAGTGTGAACCCAAAAGATCAGTGCATGTGTTATGGCCAACACTGCTAGATACATCAGCAATTCACTGAAGGTGTGAATCTCTAAGTATTTCATGTAGCTACCAGAGGTGCAATAGAAGGAAATCACCACTCAGAATGCATGACATGTAAGAATAGTGTATTTTAGTTAGGCACTCATGCTTTTCCCATGTAAATTATAAGAACTTTGTGGGTATAGAAAATAATTTATTTGAGTATTTTCATAAGATGATCTTCTCTAGAGGAAAATAATGGAATACTTAAGACCTTAGGTTTAATTTTCTGAGTAATATGGTTGAAAGTGTTTCCACTACCAGGTTTAAATGATGTGAGTAGAATAAAAAGGCATCATTTAATATAAAGTTAAAATCCATTTCCATGTACACCTTAAATTTTGATAAATGGAAAAGAAAGTTTGGGAATAAAGACCTGGCCCCTGGGTACACTCTACACTATTTTGCATATGACACACAGTCCTGAGGACCTGCTTGATCTTAAAAAATGAACATATTTGTAACATGATTTTCCAATAAAAAAGTATAATTTTGCCTTTTTGAGTATTGAAGTTGAAATTTTTCAATTAATCAGCTATTGATAATTAAAATAATTAAGGAAATATACATAAAACCTAGCCTTCCCTGTCACATCTGCTTATGTGTGTGGGGACATAAACTCATATTTATGTGAAGAATTCCATCTTTTTTTGTTATTTGATCCCTATCTTATGAAGCTTTTAGAGAAGACTAGACAGTTGGCTGTTTGTAATCAAATGAACCTTCAATGATGTTTTATAAACTGAGACTGTGAATATCACTGAAATGTGTTTCCTTTTTAATTCTTTCTAGCACTGAATCTGATTATATATCCTTCTGAGTTATTGGTACTACAGTAAAAAAACACTTTTCCAAAACAATCTACTAAACTTAATTAAGTATACAAGAACTAAATTTACATTATTTATTATGTTAAGGTACAATATTTTTGCATTACACATATACATTATAATGAAAATGTACAATATTAGCTTAATTTATTTTTATATTTAAATCAAACAAGTTAATTTTAAGCACTGATAATCATATCAATTTTATGAAAGCTATTTTTGAAAAGAATGTCCAAACACAGAGACTAAATAGGAGATGTAAGGAAATTATTCTATTTGTTTGAATCACTTTGCATAAATCAAACATGATGGTGTGTGCAATGAACTTTGCACATTTAAATGTCCACTTGATTTTCATGTTGATTTCAGTGATGTAAATATCTCTTGCTTTCTGGTCTTTGTCAAATCTGTTAATGTACAGAGGTAATTTTGAAATAATTATCCAGAAGAACATGTTCCATTAGCAGGATCAAGATGTTCTGCACATGAAATTGAATAATGGTTCTTTTCCTAATTTGTAGAAAAAAGTACTTAATGGAGATAATTTTGTCCAATTTATGTTTTCCATACAAATGTATTTTTCTTACATTGAATCTGTTTACATCTGAAGCATTGCTTTCCACCTTAGATTATATCTTCTGTGCTAAAAAGACTTTCATTTTATAGCTGTATAAAGTTTTAATTCTTCAGTTTCTTTAATTATATCACATATATACACTAAAATTTCCAGTAACTAAATCAATTGAACATTTTTGAGAACAACTAATCTTTTTAAAAATTGTATGAAAACATCCATAAATTTATAATCGTGGAAAACATAAAATAATATTACTAGTGTATAGAACTCTTTGAGTGTGGAAAATGTAGTAAATTATCTTGTGAAACTGTAAGAACCATTCTTTAACAACCCTTGAAATTTTTTTGCAGCTGGAAACATCCTACAATTGTCAGTCATATCAAGTGGAATTTTTTTTTTTTTTTTTTTTTTTTTTTTTTTTTTTTTTTTTTTCCCAAGGTAGGGTCTCACTGTACCCCAGGCTGACTTGGAATTCACTATGTAGTCTCAGGGTGGCCATGAACTCCTAGCGATCCTCCTACCTCTGCCTCCCAAGTGTTGGGATTAAAGGCATGTGCACTACACTCAGCTCCGAGTGGAATTTTAAGCCTGGGCTCTCCTTATCTTGGATGGAGATGATCCTAGTGTTATATCAGGAAAGCCTTTATAAAAGTAATAAATGCATAAAAAATTTTAAATAATCTTTTAAAGTATCCAATAATGGGGTTGGTGAGATGTTTCAGTGGTTAAAAATGCCTGCTTCCAAAAACCTGCCAGCCTGTGTTCAATTCCCAGCACCCACATAAAATTATACAGGTGTTGCAGTCAGGTTCACATCCTTGCAGAAATCACCTAAGCAAAAGCAGCTTTTGGGGAAAAAAGTGTTTATTTTGGTTTGCAGACTTGAGGGGAAGCTCCAAGATGGAAAATGATGGCATGAGCATAGGGTGGACATCACCCACTGGCCAACATAAGGTGGACAACAGGAGTGTGTGCCAAACACTGACATGGAGAAACTGGCTATATCACCCTGTCCCCAACAATATATCATCTCCAGGAGGTGTGAGTTCCCAAATCTCCATCAGCTGGGAACCTAGCATTCAGAACACATAAATTTATGGGGGACACCTGAATCAAACCACCACATAAACTGATAACCATCCATGATGTAAAATGCAAAAGTCCCCATAGTTTTTTTAAATCAATCCTAATGATGTTCATACATTCCCATAGTACAAGAACTTTTAACTGAATCATAACACCAAAAAAAAAAAGAACCTCAAAAAAAAAAAAAAAAAAAAAACATAATAGCACAGAATAAACACTCATACTGCAAAAGATGACATTGGGTATAGCAAAGAAATACTCAACCAATACAAGATTTAAACAGGGAAAACATCAAACTCTGTACCTCCAAGTTCAACAACTCTAGTCAGCGACAAGTCTCCAAGTCTGATAATTATAACCAGCAACAATACTCTTGAGTTCCAATTCTGCCCCTCCATCTAGGCTACTCACAGTCCTGGAAAATTTCATCCAGGGCCAGCAGCTTTACTTAGCAACCATCTCGTGATACTGGCATCTCCACTGGGTGTCCACTGCAATCCACAGTTCATCTTCATGGCTCCATCGGGTCTCCATGCAGGCATCCAGCAAATCTGCTTCATACTGCCCATGGCCATTTCCAAAACCCAAGACCATGTTGCAAATTCAATGACGCTCTCTTTTCTTGCATTTCTTATACTCTGTTTTACAATGTAGTGTGCCAATTTGTTAATCTAAGGGGGGAATAAAGCAGAATTTAAAGAAGAGGACACTCTTTGAGAATTCAGGCCCTATACTTTTTCTGTTGTCCCAATGCAGGTCAGCTTGCCCAATCTCAATGGTTGTAATTTCTCAATTGCAGCTGAACAAGCACTAGTTTTGACCTAAAGATTTGTTTCTGTGCCATATCACTCTCCTCAAACAAGTCCATTTCTACTCAAAACAACCCTGCACAAATTCTCAGCACAGAGGCAGAACAGCAAGCCTCTCATAAAAACTGATTCTAGCCCAGGGCAAGCAAAGCTCTTTCTCACCCTCATAAGCCAAAAGTCACATTCCATAGTTCTTACTGCGCTAAGGTCTTTCAACATTGTCCAGAATAGTCCATCAAGCTGTACTTATGGCACTGCAAGGTGTCTCTTAGGGCAAGATTTGAAATCATTCCATATTCCTCTTGAAAATCATCTCCAAAAGGCCAAAGCCACACATTCAAGTGTCTAGCAGCAATGCCACTCTTGGTACCAACATTACTGTTACACTCAGGTTTACATTGTTGGCAGCAATCACCCAACCAAGAGCAGCTTTTGGGAAAAAAAAATGGTTTATTTTGGCTTACAGTCTTGAAGGGAAGCTGCATAATGGCTGGAGAAAATGATGTTATGAGCAGAGGGTGGACATTACCCTCTGGCCAACATAGGGTGGACAATAGCAACAGGAGAGTGTTCCAAACACTGGCAAGGGGACACTGACTGTAACACCCATAGCCTGCCCCCAACAATACACTGACTGCCTCCAGCAGGGGTTAGTTCCCAAATTTCCATCAGCTGGGAACACCTAAGTTTATGGGGGACACTTGAATCAAACCACAACAACAGGTATTCAATTTAAAGAAAGAGAAAAAAATAACCCCCACCACATGCACACACATGCATGCATGCATGCATGCATGCAAATATATTAACATTAAATATTTCTTTAAAAAAGTCCAACTGGTAAGTAAAAATATAAAATGCCTCAAATATCACTACCTGGTCTCTCACATATGAATGAATGTTAAAAGTTGTTTTCTACTCAGAGAGATATTCTTTTATGTTTTCATTGGTTATGTACAACTCAGTGTGTAAACAGTACATGTTGGTGCCCTCCTTAGCCTCCTCCCTGTCCTCTCCCCTGTGAAGGGACCTCTTCACTGAGGATGTCAGTTATCCCCATGTGGAGTGTGGATAGTTCATAGTAGGGGTATTAATCAGTTATGTGGAAGAGGCAATGTCTCTGTGCATAATGTCCCAACCTGTGGCTCTAACAATCCCCCCACCCACCTCCACCAATTTCCCTGAGCCGTGTTGGGTTTTTTTAGGTCTACTTCAGTGATGAGGTCTTGGGAGCCATTGTGTCTCTGGATCTCTGGTTTGACAGGAGTTGAGTGTTTTTTGTGTCTGTCTCCTTTACCCTTGTGCTGGTACCAGGTTCACCAAGAAAGCAGCACTCTGGCTCATTTCCCCAGTTACTCTGTGGTTTCAGCTGGGCCCCTGGTGAGGTACAACGGGCTAATTCTCTTCTCAGGTTCTATGTCGATCTGAAAAAGAGAATCAAATTCTCCAATGGCAAGTTAAGTAAGCACCAGATAAGTGGGATAACCATTATTAGTTTAGACAGAATTTAATAGGTGTAGGCCCTCTTGTAGCCCAAGATTGGTGGGAGCCTGATATTGGAGAGCGAACTAATTTTTTGGATATAATTCTGACTTGTTTCCCAGTTCTAGCCTGACTTTTGTCTTGTCTTTTGCTTCTTTTTATATAATTTTCTTCAATCATTTCTTAATTTTTTGAAGCTCATTGTACCATAATGAACAAAACAAGGACTATATATTGAGGCATAATAAAACTATATCCAGGATGATTATAACATAGAAAGACTTACCTGGTATAATTTTCTAGATGAGTCTTAGAGCCCACAAACTTACAAAATCACTTTTTCTAGTCATTGGAAATACTTTGTGATTAAGACATTCTATCAATTATATTTTACATGCAACTAGATAATTTTTGTCATTTAACAAAAAGAAAAGACAAAGGTCAAGCTTAACTAGATTGCATGTAACTACTGTCATCTATTTGTCACCTACTTTCCTGTATCCTTGTGCCTTTTGATTTTGGGGCTTTATAGTTGTCCTCATCTCAGTTTAAGGCCCTGACTCACTCCCACAGATATAATTGTAACATCCACACATTAGGTAAATGGTATAAACACCTACTTGAAAAACTCAGCAGCCCCTAACACCAGCATCACTGCTCTCATGCTAGCCCTGCCTCTTCATTCTGATTTTACTAGATTTTGCCCTACTTACTTGAGAGGAGTATTAAAAGAGTAATAAACTTAAATTTTGTTTCTGGGTTTTGATCCTATCTTTTTTTCCTTTCTTTCCCCTTTCCTCCACTAATTCTTCTCTCCTCTCTTCTTGTGTTTTCCTTTTTTAATTTTTATTGTTTTCTTACTAGGAATCAATTCTGATACCTGTTAGAGGCAGTCTTTCACTGAGGTAAATCCTAGTACCTTTCATTCTTCCATTACTTATTTTATTTTTATTTTTTATTTTTTTTTAATTTACACACACACACACACACACACACACACACACACACACTATGGAGACAGAGAGAGAATGAGCATGCCAGGGCTTTCAGCCACTGCAAACTAATTAAACTAATTCCAGATGCATGTGCCACCTTGTCCTTCTGTCTTATGAGGGTCCTAGGAAATTGAACCTCATTTGTTTGGATTTCAGGCAAGCACATTAATCACTAAGCCATCTCTTGAATCCTATTTTTAGTTTTTAGGGTTTTATTTTTAATATATTTTTATTTTTAACTTTTTTTTTTAGTTTTGATACATAGTATCAATAAGTTGCCCAGGCAAAATTTTAACATGTGGTCCTCCTGCCTCAACCATGCAAGAACCTGAGATTCCAACCTATCCAACCTGGATCAACTTTTTTGACATATTTCCTATTTCCTTTGACAAATACTCATCTCAGTGTCTTCCTCATCGTATTCATATTTTAGAGAACAGATATGTCTGAGAGGAATGCTCACCTTCTAAAAATGAGCATCAAGCCCACAATGGCTTATTATCAATAATGTGTTCTACTGTGTTTGTCAGAACACAGTATCTGGAAGATGTGTGGACAGACACAGCAATACTGCATGGGCCACTGAGGTGTCTTACTATACTGCATACATCACTGGTAAGTACCATGAATAGGCAACCCACTTAACCACTGACATACTGAAAATAAATGTTCCTTTACTATAAATATGGCCATTTGGACACAAAGTCCCTTTTATTGCTTTAGGTTTCCACTGTTGATATTGTGGTATTGATGTTTTTCTCATTTATTTTTTTATCCCTGTTGACTTTAGCCTCTCAATTGTTTTCTGTTTCATTTTCATTTCTATGTGACTAAGGCTTTACTGACTCTTTCATTTATTCATTCTTTGCATAATAGATAATCCACATTCCTGTACTGTTTAAAGAGCCAAGGATACACAAGCAAAGAAAACCAATCTTGTCACCAGTGTTCTATAAGTAGACCATAAAAAATCAAATAGCTAAGGATGATAATAATTTATGGTTGTAATAGCTTCCAATGTGTTAAAAATGACAATATGATAGAGAATAACTCAAGCAAAAAAAAAAAAAAAGGAACTACTCTACATCATGTTACCAGGACCAGACTCAGCACAGAGAACTTTGATTAAAAATCTTGAGAAAGTGAAGAAGTATTCAAGGGATACTTAAAAGCAATGTCAGTGTTCCCACAGATAAGAAATAGTAAAAGTTCTGTGGTAGAGAAGAGAATAGCTGTTAAAATAACAATCACACCTGTATGGCTTGCACAGAAAGAAACACAGAGCAGGGACCGGTCATGATTTGGAGATAATATAATGATCTTCTGACACATGAAAAAAAAATGTGTTTAATTTTATCATTCTTGAAATGAGAAATCTAAAGAGGGTTTAAGCCATGAGGCTCAGTAAAAATAATAACAATGAATGTTAACAGTTAAAGTAAGAAATGATTAAGAACTCTGACATAAATCTTTTTTTTGGGGGACTTGTAGGTGTCTCAGATCAACAGATCATTGTGAAAGTGAAAGTTAACCCTGTGCTGTTACTGCAAGTTATAAGTCAGCACCAAGGGAGGTGAGGGAAGGAAAAGAAAGATAATATGAAAGAGAAAGTGAGTATAGAGAGGAGAGGGAGAAAGAGAGAGAGGGAGAGAGAAGAGAGAGGCACGAAAAGATTAAGGTTGGTCTTTGTGATGTTCTCTCCACTTTCCTGTGGTTCAGGTGTTCTCTCTGCGGGCCTGCTGCATGATCAATGTTTTAGCCTTGTTGTTCGGAATAACGGGTTTTATAGTATCATTTCCTTTTGGGTCCCTATTTGTATCCCCCCACCCTTGTCCTCCCTCCCACCCTGTCGTTCCCTCCCACCCTCCCCCTCCCCCTATCCCACCCTCCCTACTGTCTGGTTCTCAGAGTGCTTATTAGGTTTGTCAGCATCTTAGGTGGATTCAGGTTAGGAGCGACAGATAAATGAGACCATGTGGTGATTATCTTTTTGTGATTGGGTGAGCTCACTGAGGATGATCTGTTCCATGTTTGACCATTTTTTTTTTTTGAATTTCATTATTTCATCTTTCCTTACTGCTACGTAGAATTCCATTTGTTATCCATTCATCTAATGATGGACATCTGAGTTGATTCCAGCTCTTTGCTATTATGAATTGTGTAGCTATGAACATGGTTGAGCAAATGTCTCTGATCTGAGGTTTGGAGCCTTTAGGGTAAATGCCCACTAAGGGACTAGCTGGATCTGTTGGCAGGTCTATGGTCATCCTTTTCAGGAGTCTCCATATAGCTTTCCATAATGAACCATTTTACAATCCCACCAACAATGAAGGCTTGTTCCTATTTCTCCACAGCCTCACCAGCATTTGTTTTCATTGTTTTTTTTTTTTAATGTTAGCCATCCTTACTGGGGTAAGGTGGAATCTCATAGTTGTTTTAATTTGCATTTCCCTGATGATTAGGGATGTTGAGCATTTTCTTAAGTGTGTGTTTGCTATTTGTATTTCTTCCTCTGAGAACTCCCTGTGAAGTTCTCTGCCCCATTTTGTGAGTGGGTTGTTTGACAGTTTATTGTTTAGGCTTTGGAGTTCTTTGTAGATTCTAGAAATTTGTCGAAGACAGCATATGCGGGTGAGACAAAACTTGGAGAGACCTGGCCAGAATCTGGAAGAGGGTCAGTCCCCAGACAGTTAGCTAGTCTAGTGCCAGAGGGTGCTACACGAGTAAATGGGGGAAAATGGCCAACATCTGTCCAAACAACTCACAGACTAAGCTACCCAGCAGGAAACAACCTGACACAATGCTCAAACAAGTGCAGTAGTGGCACACTGCCATGGTGGGTTACCAACTGCTCTTGATTTGGCTAATAGATACACTTGATGGAATGGAACTTATTGCTGGAACTGGGAAATAAGTCAAAACCATGTACAAAAATGAGCTCAGTCTCCAAGATCAAGACACCACCAAATGTGGGCGACAAGAGGACCCATGCATGTAAAACTCCCTCTAAAATATCTATGGTCATCCCATATATCTAGTACTAACTTCTCTCTCCATTGGAGAATTTGCTTATCTTTTTCAGATGGACAACAAACCTGAAGGGAGGACCAACCAATCACACCTCACCAGGGCCCCAGCTGAAACCATAGAGTAATGCAGGGAAGGGCAAGAGTATAGCATGCTTGATGATCACGACACCAGAAAAGGCTGAAGGAGATAAACACAGAGAACATCCAACTCCTACTAAGCCAGATATCCAGAGACACAGAGGCTCCCAAAACCTCATCACTGAAATAGAACTAAAATGACCCCAACGTGGCTCAGGGAAATTCACAGAATGTTAGAGCCACAAGTTGGGGCATTATGCACAGAGACTTGGCCTATCCCCCAAAACTCGACTACCCCACAATGCATGACCCACATTCCCTATTAATGAGAGTCCCTTTGGAAGAGGGAGGACAGGGAAGATAATGGAGTCACCATTATGAATGTAAAATTAGAATAATATAAATAAAAACATAAATAATAATAATAAAAAAATGATAGAGTGCTGAAACTGAGTGGTATTTATCACGATTGAGAGATAGACTGATATTTGAGTCTATTTTTTAGGTGAAGTTACCATGACACTATGGAGATTATCATAAACATCTAGGTATATTTTTATAATTAAAAAAATTTTATATCCTCATAAAATAACTAAAATTGAACTTCACATGATCCCACTTAAATATCTATTATGCTTTTTTTTGTTTTAATTACCCATTTATGTCTAGGGAAAGGAGAATATTTTTATTTAGTAAGAGAGAAAAATATTTACTTAAAAATCACAGTGACAATAGTAAAATCAAATGTAAACTAATGCAACATGTCTTTGGTGGTGAAAAGGAAAAAAAGAAAGAATAATTAAAATGGTGAAATTTACAGAGAAGTTAGGTAAACAAAAAAAAGTTGTGTGAACTTGAAAATGATTATAAAGATCTGAGTTTCAAAACAAACAGTATTATTTTACATATTTTTTGCTTGTGTGAATGTGTGTATGCAATGTGCTGTGGTAACTGTGGTATCTTCATTTATATGCCCCATGCTCTTGCCTGGAGTGAGGGTTGGGAGACGGGTGGATTCCACTGTGGTAGCCAGAACAGAATATCCCACTTCATAGTGTTTCTGACTGTTCTTGGTTGAACCCGAGTATCTTACTGACATGCAGTTTGCTGCTTTTTGGAGCCTGGATGATTCCCTGACCTCTGCTCTTGTTTGTGGGACTAGGGCTATAGATGCATGTGGCCATGCCCAACTACTTACATATGCTCTGGAGATTCAAACTCAGTTGGTTTTAAGCCCCTTCTGGCCCTCGGCTTGTGCAAGAGGCACACTTAACCACTTATCCACTCTGCCATCTCTCCAGCCCTAATATTTTAAATAATGTTGTCATTATTTTCTTAAATCAAAATAATGGAAGGTTTACTAAACTCTATTTGTTCAAGACTCCTCAATGCTCATGAAACATAGTATATAAAATATTGATGATATTCAATAATTTTAAAAGATCTATAATGGGGCTGGAAAGATGGCTTAGTGGTTAAACACTTGCCTATGAAGCCTAAGGACCCCGGTTTGCAGCTCAATTCTCCAGGACCCACATAAGCCAGATGCACAAGGGGGTGCATGCATCTGGAGTTCGTTTGCAGTGGCTGGAGGCCCTGGCGCACCCATTCTCTCCCTCCCTCCCTCTCTCTCTCTCTCTCTTTCTCTCTCCCTGCTTATTTCTGTATCTCTCTCTCTCAAATAAATAAACAAATAATTTTTTAAAAAGATCTATTTTGATCAAATTTAGTGGATATTTTCTGAACACATCATTCAGTCTTTTACACAATTTATTTTTTCATAATTTTCTTTATACTTCACACAAATTTTAGACATACTTGCTAGTGACATTCTGTCTTCTCTCTATTCCAATGCCACTTATCCTGAATCTTGAATTTAGCAGTCCAATTTCTTTACAGGTGAATTTATTTCTATTCTGTTCACTAACTTGAGAGCTCCCTGAAAGCAAAGAAGGTATTTTCTTTATTTTGAGTGTCCTTGATATATAGAAGTATGTTGTCCATACAGTAGGGTCCAAATAAATATATAGGGATTGAATTAAAACCTCATTTCATATAACCATAATTCTAATCACAAATCACATCAACTAAATATATGTGGCACTTGAAATGAAAACAAGAACCAATATAGTATTCTGCTCCTAGGGAAACACATGAATAAGGATATATTTGTAGTTTCATAAAAATCATAGTATAGCTTTCATGTCATTCTTACATGTTCTCATGTTAATACATAGTACAGGATTACATACTTCCAAACTTTTCATTCCCCTAATCACCACTATTGCATTAGCACAATGCTGGACACCTTGTCTGATAATGGATTGGTAACCATTCTGGTTTATTAAATTACTTATCCTTCAGTAATAGTTTAGTGAGGCATTTGCCAAATACATTTTGGAAGGTGAGAATAATGAAGCTGAGGGAGGTTAAACCACTTCTCTGAGACCACTCAGAGACTAAAGAGGTACCAGATCTCACTGACCAGAGCAATTGCCCTTCCCTTTGAATTCCACTGACACAAAAAAGTAAACAAACAGTATAATCTCAGAAAAGGGTGGATATGCGCATGAAGTCTCTGTTGCCAGCTCCATGTCTAGGGCTTGTGTGCTCTATTGACCTGCAAGCCTGCTATGGCAGTTAAGTGTTTAAGAAGTTTGCTGCCGGGCAACCACTAAGGGGCAGTGATGCACAGCAGTCAGCATTTATGGCTGTGAGCAGTGAATCGTGGCAGCTACAAGTCCAGTGCAGGCCAACGAATTGAATACTCTTGGTTTTATTTTTCAGTAGAGAATTAGAGCAGAAACAAGGCAAAACACTTTGTCTCCCCCCTCCAAGATCTAGTTATACCTTTTACTAAGACAAACACATTACATTCAATACTCCTATGGCACTGTTGATGAGCGAAAGATACATTCGGAGAACCAACTGGAGCATCCCGATAAACCTCCCAAAAATAAATGGTGGCTTTGTTTACGGATCTCTTTCTTGTCATTCCGTACTGCCCTATGCTCAAAGAGGCAAATAAGTTAACTTCAACCATGGAAAAGAAAAATAAGGTCTCTTTTAATGGATGAAGTACAAGACGTCAAAATGGACTATAAGATATGCATACCTTGCTGCCTCAATTAGTGAACTGGTAGTTAACATCCCCTTAACTCTAGCCGCCCTTGATCTTTACATATATCCCCAGATATCACTTTTTCAATGAGCAAGATTGGATGCAGGGAAATTGTTGTTATAAAGGTTAGGAGGGGAATTCTTATACTATACTTGACATGTTATATTGATCTAGTATAAAATCCAACTGTTACTGAGACAGATGGGGGAGCTCTGAGACTCTCAATCCAAAAACTGCATCAGCTATTGTGGATACTGCTGCACAGGCTGACAATAGCTACATTCTGAAAAGCAGGGTTTACATGCTTGAAATAAATTGTTTTGATTAGAACCTTTAGGAGAGAAAGTCATAAGGTACAGTTTTATTGACTACTTGCCAAACAACACAGACCCTTGCACTGTAAGCTTGTTTTGCTCTTCTTGTATGTCAAGCACCAACGAGGCTTTTATATCCTAAGGTTATGGACTTAGAGCATAATGTACTATCATTTACTCTGAATTATTGCACACATAGCAAACTAGAGAAGGGAATTAATTTTCAAGTGCTGTTGACCTCTGTATATGTGTTTACATATTTGCTTCTTTCCTTTTTGCATGCACTCTAATTTTGTCTAATATAGTTTGCTTTGATTTCCTAATAATCTATAAAGAATTGTGGTCAGTAAAGTGAGTTACAAGAGCTTCCAGTAGGGTATAGAAAAATAAATTGTGTAAAGAATAATCCTATAAGTAGCTGTATTAATAATGCTTTCTCTCTTTTTCTCTTCTTCTCCCTGAAGCATATTTTCTCCTGCAGAGAGTTTTCTTTTAATCTATTCCTGTTTTACAAAAACAAGACAAATCAATGCAATTGACTGGACAAAATTTGGACAAATCGAAATGAGAAGCCAGCATCCTTGTTTCAGAAGCTGGACTTGTGTTACAATATCCCCCGTAAAAGCAATTCATTGTGATGTTCTTTTCTAAACAAAATGAGTGGAGGTCATTCTTCGTTCTCATTCAACCCCTGCAAATGAGTTTCAGTGGTTGCCATTTTAGACTGAATTGAGTATACACAGTTCATAATAACTATTGCCCATAATGATCATTCCAGTGTGTACATAGTGAATGTGTAGAATCAAACATCCTGCCTAGGGTACTGTGTGTGCATGTTTCCTGTAGTATGGCTTTTATGAGATCATAACAAGAAAGACATGAATAAAATAATCTATATGTATTACACCATCTATTTTCAAAAATATTTTGTATATTTATTTGCAAAGGGAAAGAGAGAAATAGAGAGAGTGAGAATAGGCACATCCAGGGCCTGTAGTGGCTGCAAACAATCTCCAAATGCAAAGGCCACTTTTTGCATCTTTTTACTGGGGAACTGAATTTTGTTTGTTAGGTTTTTCAGGTATGCACCTGAAGGGCTGAGCCATCTCTTCAATCCCTGTACATTCTATTTTTATAGGTACTGTGTTATAAAATTTATATATCAATTTACCACAACACAAAATACAACAAAAACAATAACAAATATGCTAGAATTAATCAGGAGTAAACTTTTATTCAGTACTAGGATGACATTTACTAATCCCACTACCTTCCAGTTTTGTGTTTGAGTAATTAATCTATTAATAAAATGCGTGTAGAACATGGTGGCTGTCCCCTAGGATATTATATCCCATTGAAAAGATGTGAATCTTCACTTTAAATTGATAGCTATGAAATGCTAATTGTCAAATAAATATTAAAGCTGTGTAAGAAGATACAAATGAGGGCCAGGTATTACTAGAAGAACAGAGCAATGATTTTTCATACAGCAAATGTCTACTTTGAGAAAGGACATACTCTAATTGAAGTGAAACACCAATATATATGGCTAACATTTGACCACCAACATATCAGGTTTCCTAAATCGTTCTCCATATGTGCTGACTGTACAAGATTCTAAAATGTTGAGATCCAGTGTCTCAATTTTTCATAACTCATTTGAATGACATGTTGCCTAGCTTTCAAATTATATGCTGTAGGAGAGCTAAAGGTAAAATTAAATCTGCTAAAATCTGCACCTTGGATTTAAGGTTAGTTCTAAAATATAGGACCACAAATTCTAATTTTCAATGCTCAGTCTGAATTACCATTCTCCTACAGCAATATTAATTGCTTATTACTGCCTACCACCTTCTATGTGACATCAAGGGTGTTGCAAAGTTGATCATGAGCTTTTTTGTCATCATTATTATGTGATAGAAACAAATAATTTTTACATGAAATTAGCTAATGGTTGTTTGTATGCTATACATGGCAGATATGATTGGATGGGGTCCACTTAGCAAAACAACTTACCTTGGGTTCTTCTCTCAGACAAAGAATTTAAGTCTGCTGTATGTTGTAGGAAAAGTTGCAGAGGTTCTGCAGCAATTAAAGAGCTAAACACTGCCCCTCTTCTCTTTAGCAGCCAGGTGCACCATAACCATTGAAACTAATGGAGCATCATTCACTACTTTGAGCTCTTATGCTGTGTTTTTCAGAAGCATTGTCACTCCTTTTTTTCCCAATGGATTTGATCATCCACTGTCTGGAGAAAGTGTTGTCACCAGTATTGTTTACCCTCTGAACCTCAAATCATCATAAATTATAATGATTCTCAAGATAGTTACATATTTAATCAGGGTTGTTATCTGTGCCTTCATAAATTATCCCTAAATTGGATTCAGACAGTGTTAGCAACTAAGTCCCATATCATGTTCATTCCAGAAATACAACTACAAAATGCTTCCACTCTAAAAGAAGCAATGTGGCTAAAGCTACATATGCTTTGTAGCTTATTAGAAAACAATGCGACCCTTCCTCTTTGAATGTATGTGAGGGTCAGCAGGTTTGCTAAGACAATTGATTGCTTCTTGTTGACAACATAGACACCTAAAACTACTAGTGATGGGCTGACTTAGCTGTTAAAGTGTTTGCCTGAAAATCCAAAGGACCCAGGTTCAATTCCCCAGGACCCATGTTAGCCAGATGTTTGCACTGGCTGGAGACCCTGGCCTACACATTTTCTCTCTCTCTCCCTCTCTTTCTCTCTCTCTCCATCAAATAAATAAAAATAAAATACTTAAAATAATAAATAAATAAAATAATCAGTGATGACTCGAATGTTGAAATGGACTAACCCAAACCCCTACAGCACAGACATTGGAAGCAGACATCTAAATTTGTGTTCTGCCTACTCTACTTATATTTATATTTATTTTAGCATCTTTAGGACTCAGTATTTTCTAATGTAATAACATTAAAACACATCATATAATTATGATAGAACTAAATACTTAAGTGGACAAAAGTCACAGAAAAAAAGGCTTTATCTGTGGTAAATACTAAATGGCAATTATATGAACAGTATACTTTAAAAAAATAAAGTATCTTAACCTGAAATAATTTGGATATCTAACAAAGATTGCCTAAAGAGTTAGGATAGGCATGTGGTTTGATTAGGGGGTCTAGACTTCTGGATCATATTGTATGAAACTTTTTCCTGTAATAGTTTACATGATATATAATACAAAAATGCCTATGGTTCCCTGTGCATATTACTCACCATTTAATGGAAGCACTACTGATTTTGTAAAAAGCAGATAAAGAAGAAAATACATATAATTATATAACTATAACATATACACAATCGTTATTTAATACATACACATGCATATAAACATTTTCTCCTAACTAACCTATTTAAATCTTTTTCCACATTAATAAAAATCTGGAATTTTAAATGATTTCTACTCATCAAAATCATGAACATAGTCAATTATATAACTAGGGTAATATTTTGTTAATTCCATTTAATAGTAGCTAGAGTTTTCCTTCAAATATTTATACTTTCAAAATTTTGTGTATTCAAGATCTGTTGTTTTCAATATAGCATCCATTTTTTATTTGTTTAAATAATTATTGTGTATATTTATTACCTACCAGCATTTATTTTGCTTAGAAAGCCTACCCAACAATTATGAATATAGCATCTCTTTAGTTCTTATAAACTTTACACATATGAAAGGTATGTATATTTTAGTTCTGTTATACAGTTCATACACATTTAAACTTGTCCCTTCAGTTCATTAAAAACCCATTGTAAACATGGTCTTTTTCCTCAGTATTCTTTGTAATGCAATCAAGATTTAATTGCTTTTATTTCTAAAAGCTTAACTAAGGAATAAGGAGAATTTTTTGCACATGTGTGCTTGTGGTGTATATGGGTGTATATGTGCATGCTCATATATATGTATGTTGGCTTATTTGAGTGACATGTGTCTGGAGCTCAGAAGTTGATGCTAAAGATCTTACTTAGTCATTCATTCTTCACCTTATTTTTTGAGATAAGGTCTATTGCTGGACCTAAAGCTTACTAATATCCTAGGACTAGCTAGCTAACAAATCCCAGGAACTTCCTGCCTCTGGCTTCCCAACACTGGGATTACAGGAACACTAGCATACCAGCTTTCACATGGGCACTGGAGATCAGAACTCAGGACCTTATGCTTGCATGGCAAGCACTTTCTTCATTGAACCATGTTCTCAGCCTACAATCAGTGAAATTTCATTCAATGATCTTAGTAGAGATACCTAGTAAAGTGCCATGGACTTTCCTCCTTTTTTAGTGGAGCTAAAAGAATGCCCATATGAGAAAGAAATATGAAGCAGCTTTTGCCCTATCTCTGTGGCCTCTACAAGTCCCACTAGGATCACAGTGAGAGCGGATGGTTGAAAATGAAACCACACATATGGTTTGCCTCTTGAATTCTAACTAAAAGCAAACCTAGAAATGTTCAAGCAATTCTTGCAAGTGATTGTCAAGTTTACTATGAGTTACAAGACCACATAGCCACAGACCAAGAGACATTCTATCATCTAAATCTGATTGCTATCCTGGGTTCTGTTTTATCTCCTTCTGTCTGATCCTTGTGATTCTTATCTGATTCTCAGTGAGCATAAAAATAAAAAAAAAATTATGCTATTTTTTTTCTTTCTTTCCAACGACAGCTTACATGGACTAATGTTTCATTTATATGAATTTTATAAATTTATACTACTGATAAACACCACCAAATTATGGTTCACTGTTTGACAAACACTTAATTATTTACCTCTGTAGCAAAGTTATAGTTTTCATTTTATTCATAATAGCTTTATTAACTTTTCATTACTTAGTTGCAATTGAACATTAATAAAATCTTTAGCAGTAATCCTAGAGGAGTGACATTGTGATGACAAACCCCAAGAATTGTAGAAGTCAACTCAAATAACATCTAAATTTACTTGAAACTTTAGGATCAAAGCATATAAACTGACTTTTTTTCTTGGTTTTTCAAAGTGTGTGTGTGTGTGTGTGTGTGTGTGTGTGTGAATTATATCCACCTCCAGGGAATCAAAACACCACCAGATTTTCAGTAAGAGTTCCAAGTTTTTTACTCCTTGAACAATAATGGAGATCATCCTATTTTTTTTCAATTTTCCTAGAAAAACTTAGATTCGTTTCCCTGTTACCTCCTTGATTCTTTATAAATATAGACTTATAAGCAAAAGTCTTCTACATAGCACATTAGTGCTCTAATTTGTCAGAGTATGAAGCAGTTTGTTTAAATACAAATACCTAAGTAATCAGTGATATTCATCCATGGTTTCTTTACTGTAGTTATAAACTATACCTCTTCTCCAAGAATATAGATTTATAGTATATTTTTTTCACATTTCACTATTTTTCCTTAGTATTTTTTGTTTTGTATTTTAAATTTAAATGGAAGCACACTGACAGCACCCTCAAAAAGACAGAAGAAAATTACAGAAAGAAGAATTTTCAGACATCTTCAATTCCCTGTTGCATTCTTTGTCCTTCAAATATAGAGTAATACATTATCTGAAGGCCAAGTGCTTTGAGTTCATTTTCTACTTATGAAAATCCATGCATGCAAATATCCCTGTGCTCACAGAAATATAAGTTCAATTTAAGCTATGTCACTTAGGAACAAAGGCAATTAAATTAGCCTTCCCTGTTCTCCTTGATGCCTTTTTCCTGACCATACCACTTTAGTCATAATTTGTCTCAAAAACCATGTCAGGAGAGCTCAAGTTCAAACATGAATACTACTTCCCATCACAAGCCTCACTCAACTAGCAGATAAGAAAGGCTGGCAAGGGCTAAGACTTTGCTTGTTTACTTGCTATTCTAATGAAAACTTTCCCCAGGGGTCACGCACCTCTGTTGGCACTTTGGCTTACTCACTTAAACTTTCATTTCCCTCTTAAAATTTTTTCATGTGTCCTCTATGGAAGCACAGTGGTTAGAATGAAGCAAATGTTCATAATATTGCCTTCGATTTCCTTTTGCTGACAGCTATTCTTATCATAGAATTTTAAATTTTAAATCAGGATTACTGTTAAAAAGTAAAGGAAAACTTTGTGTCATTCTATGACTAACATGCAGCTTTTTTGGTAACTCATACAGATACAGTGAATACCAGAAAAGGCACACTTATCTTAACAACATTTAGCATCAATACTCAATTTTTCTTATGAACATAGAAAAACAATGGTTATTTTAAAATTTATCCAATGCTTTATAGTTCAAAAGGCTCATAGACCATTTTCTATGTTTAGTGTTATTAAAGCTATAGGTGAGGCATGCCAATCAAACCTGAAGTGACTCCCACACAGCAACAACTGGTAATTGATTATGTTTCATTATTTCTCAAATGGTGTATTTTACATCTTTCTCAAATATTTTGATAAAATAGAAGCCAAGGTTTGATAATTTGAGAGCACATAGATATTTTCTTTCATGTCTCTGAAGTTATTATAAGATTTAGAAAATATTGTCAAACTCATCTCAACTTATCTTTGCAAAACAATTTGGACAAAGACATAAGCATGAGATACACAAAATGTTGTTATTCTGGTGGATTCATGTATGATAAACTGGTTATTTTCATAATATGGTTTCTATGAATTGTTTTGTGTTTCTTTTATAGAAAAACAGAAGTAATAACCCTTGAATGATAATGTCTGAAACAGAGTTAATGTTGAGAATTAATATTTTTGCAAGGGAAAAATATGAATAATATTCAAAGTATTGTTCTGAATGCTTAACTATCATATTTTTCTCACCTTTTTTTTAAACTGACCTGTGCAAAATAGCAGGGAAAAAGAATGACATGAACCTAGAGACACTGCCAATCAGTCTATGGCACAGTACAGCATTGGTAAGTGTATATCGAGCCCTGTGGCATAGGAAATAACTAGGTATTCACTTTATATTTCTGCTCATATGCTAAGGGTTAAATGTTATGTGAAATTTAAGCATTCCTTTCTATCTTTAAAAACACCTGTGTTAGTTGGGGAATGAAGAACCTGACCAAAGAAGAGGGTAACACAGGTAATTAATGATACAGGAGGAATAAGAACGGGTCTTTCCTGGAGAATCCCACTACAATACAGAACCTGTCCTAACTTTCTATTGAAAGGGCCTCTTGCTTGTAGAGGCAGGAAATGATGGCAGTTTTCTGTGAACTGCACACAGTTGGGAGGAGAAAGACAGCTAAAGTTTTCTGCCTTGTCTTCTGAAGAGATCATTCTTTCAAGCAGTAACTTTAGCAATTCACTTCAATTTAGAGAAAATGACTTTTGTTGCTTACCTATCCTTTTCTCAGAAATACCTTTTGCTTGTCAATAGTAAAGGTCCATTTGGGGTGCAGTCAATGCATAAAGGAGATTTTTTTTCAGTTACAGGAGAGCCTGGCTTTTCTGTAATGCCACTTTCCCACCTTTTCTTACCTAGGTAATTCCCAAGCTTTCTCTTATAGTTGTATCGTTTGAAGACCATTACTCTTAGTAATGGTATGATGATTGTGATCTAAAACTTGACTGTAACCATTTCAAAGTGCTAAAGTTAGTAGTAATGCCACCTTAGTGACTAAAGGAACACCAACTGAATTGAAATGTTCTCTTGTTATTTGGGGGAAAAAAAATATATATATAATCTACTTCAGGGAGAGTGAGCCACAATGACTTTCACAATCGAGAAACAGCAGGGAGTTCTTCTATACATACAAGTTGAAATAGTCCTATCCTGGTCATATTGGGGGTGAATTTCTGTGACAAGTAGATGTGGGTCTTCACATTGCAAGCTATCAGACTCTCAAGAGGAATAATGATGCCTCTTTGAGAAACCAGGTTACCATTAGATACAGGACACCTAAATGGCCTTAGGGGAAAATATGACATATTTCCTAATATGTCAGAGCAAAATCAGAATTCAGTGTTAACCTCTAAATGGTACTAATTTGAAAGTTTGCTTTTTAATCAACTTGGCTATTTCCATATATGTATTATTTTTACATTTATTGCTGTCATCCCAATTTGAAGTCATTTTGACAAGAGTGCTATTTTCAGATTCCATTTCTAGTCCCTCTCTATGCCTTTGTGTTTTCTGTCTTTTTAATAATAGTAATCTCCATAAGATACAGCAATAATAGCTATGCTAGATTGTGCTCATACCAATTGACATTCATGAAATGCTGACGGTTTCATATAAATATATAATTCATACCATTCCTGTAATTAATTTTAACCTCACGATTATAACAGTAGCCTATAGGACTTTAGATCAAACACAAAAATCAGTATTCTGGAAAGAACAGATCTCTTGTTAAAGTGGCATAGATGTTTCACCATTAAATGAATATTAATGAATGATAATAAAAAGGTAAAATATAATGCTTTCTATGAAGAAGTTATCTTGTAACTAAAACTTTAGATTTTTATATAATACGTGATATTTTGCCATCATCTAATTAGGAAAGAGAAAGTCCCCTTCCTCTTTTATAAGAATCTTAATTTTCAGAGAGTCCTGTAAAGCCCAGGAGCTCTGATCCTCACTGAAAAATCCCTTCCCAGAATTTCTTGCCTGTATAATTCTGTAATACATCAGTTTTCTAGTTGTATTTGAGAGGAGAGTAAATTTCTCCAACTCACTGAACTGTGCATTAACTTTAATCATCATTGTGTTTAAAATGAATAGTTTAACAGAATTGTACCAAATCTCAAATTTTCTAGAAGGTGTTATAGACAAGATTACTTCCTTCTATGTACAGAGACACAGACGAAAAGATTTCTGGGTTATAAGACCCACAATAGCTATGTTTCAGCTTTGCAGTGAAAGCATATATCTTTCAGAACATAGAATTCTTGCACAGTGTGATATGTGCTTTGGGTGTGCAACAAAAAGAATTTCCCAATTGTGGGTTGGCATGTGAATAAGAGGGTGGATTATCAGTGATATTGAGTTATTAATTATTCAGCTTTACTGCTAAGTATTATGAATAATGTATATAGCATTCAACATCAGAACCACAGTTCGGGCACCACACAATGTGTTCTAAACATATATCAGCACACCAGAGCATTAATAGTGTAATTAATTAGTCTTGAATCTTAGTTTGAGGACTTCATCTCCATCAGGACTCATAAGGCAGTATTTTGTTTTCGCATACCTCAAGCATTAATCCAGAAACTAGTATGAGATAGAATAAAATTATTTCCAGACAACTGGACTACCTCTCTTGGGAGAGATCATGTCGACATGATTTGACCAGCAATGTACAGCCAATTAAGACATAACAAGTGAGGTTGGGGATATTTTTGCTCTATGTGTAAGGGGCATATGTTAGGCCTTGCCTATCAATAACAATTATATAGGAATTCTAACAAACAAATTATTAAAGGTTGCAAACAACAATTTTAAATACTTTCAAAAAGAACAAGTTGAAGATACACAAAGGGATTAAAATAAGAATGATACAAACGAAAATGACCATGATCCATTATCTTATACCTTTATCCTTGGCAGAACTTTAAAATCTGGGTAGTTATGTGCTTGTTTATATCAGAAGTCAGTAGTTCTCCGTCACTCACGGGGTCACTGTAGGATTCTGAATCAAACTGACAACAGTCCACTAGTACACTGGCAAATCATTCAAGCATATATTTTGTACTAATTTTGCATCTGGGAATATATAATGTAAATTTTCATATGCAACCTTACAAGGGGGATGTTATTAGGAGTATCAGTACAGAAAAGCATGAATTGGCAAAGAATTATAGGCATTCGGGGTACCTCTTACTCAGGAAGCAGATGGACAGATGTAGTGGAAGCACACTAAATAGCAGTTAGAGCTTGGGTTCAGAGCAAATGTAACAGATCATGATTGGATCTTGCAGCTATCACCCTGAGTGCCAGCCACAACAGAAACCAGATAAAACAGGGCATGAAAAGAACAACAGCATTTATGCAATCTTTTAAAATGTACATATATTTCATTTGAAAACTGGAAAATCATATATGTTTATTAAGTGCATAAGAGTAGTCTAGGGAGGGAATGGAAAAGAGAGAAAAGGAGGGAAGGAAAGCCTGACATTTCTTGGACAACCTTTTCCTCCAACTTTAAGGTATACTCTTTATATAGAGAGTGGGATTTGGCTTACAAAATTTGCTTGAGAATATTTATATCTCAATTTATAAAGTATATTCCCAGGCTGGAGAGATGGTTTAGTGGTTAAGGCGCCCTTCTGCTAAGCCTAAGAACCTGGTTCCAATCTCCAGGTCCCATGTTTAGCCAGATGCAAAGTAATGCAAAGGTGCAATGCCACACTTGACGACAAGGGGGCGCACACATCTGGATTTCGTTCACAGCAGCTGAGAGACTGCTGGCACGCCCATCTCTATCTGTCTCCTTCTCTCTCTCTGTCTGTCTGTCTCTCTCTGTGTCTCTCACCAAAAATTTTTTTTAAAAAGTATATTTCCTTTGACTTTTCTTGTAAGAAATATCTCTAGTTTGGTCATTAAGATAATAAAAAGTATACTCCTTAAAATATTTACAGAATATGTGAAGGCAGATATCTACCTTTCTTGAGAAAGCATTTTAAATTACAAATCCAGTTGTGTTATTAGATTTTAGCCTGCTCATGCTGTCTCTTCCTCAGTGAAATTTGATAGTTTGCACTTTCAATGGAATTTGTTCTACTTCAGTAAATATGATAAATTTATAGCTACATTATTAATAGTATTGTTTAAATTACTATTAATACCTTTCAAATCTCTATGCATATTTCTTCTATAATTTATGATAGACGTAATCTATGTCTTCCCTTTTTTCTGAATACTTTGGTTAGATGATTATTTATCATTCCCAAGAACCAATTTTTATTTTAATTTTTCTGTTTTGTTTTTGTTTCATGGTTGATGAGAAAAAATCATGCATGTTAATGGCACAAGGACAGACACACAGATTAATGGAACAGGATAGAGGACACAGATAGAAATATAGGTAGCTATAGTCATTTGATTTTTGACAAAAATGCCAAAAATATACATTGGAGAAGAGACGGCCTCTCTAACAAATGCTGCTTGGAAAACTGAATATCTATATGTAGAAAGATGAAAATAGATCCTTATATTTCTCCATGTACAATAATCAAAGCCAAATGGATCAGAGATCTTAATATCAGATCTGAAACTCTGAAACTACTAGAGGAAAAAGTAGGGAAAATCTTCAACTTATTGGCATAGACAATAACTTTTTGAATATAATCCCAGTTGCTCAGGAAATAAAACCATAAAACCACTAATCAAGGGGCTGGAGAGATGGCTTAGCAGTTAAATGCTTGCCTATGAAGCCTAAAGACCCCGGTTCAAGGCTCAATTCTCCAGGACCCATGTAAGCCGGATGCACAAGGGGGTGCATGCATCTGGAGTTTGTTTGCAGTGGCTGGAAGCCCTGGCGCACCCATTCTCTCTCTCTCTCTCTCTCTACCTGCCTATTTCTGTATTTCTCTCTCTCAAATAAATAAATAATAAAATATTAAAAAAAAAACACTAATCAATTTCTGGGACCTCATGAAATTACAAAGCTTTTGTACAACAAAGGACACTGTGAATAGAGCAAAGAGGTAACCTACTTAATGGGAGAAAATCTTTGCCAGATATACATCTGACAGAGGATTAATATCCAGGATATACAAAGAACTCAGAAAACTAAATAGTAAGACATCAAACAACCCAATTAAAAAACTGGCTAAGAAACTAAATAGAGTTCCCAAAAGAAGAAAACAGATGGCATATAAATATCTGAAAAAAAAAAAAAAAAAAAAACTGGTCAGCCTATAACATACCACCAAGGCCCCAGCTGAAACCATGGCGTAATTGGGGAAATGAGCAGGAGTGCTGCTTTCTTGGTGAACCTGATACCAACATAAGGGTAAAGGAGATAGACACAAAAACCACTCCAGAGACACAAAGGTTCCCAAGACCTCATCACTAAAGTAGACCTAAAACAAACCCACCATGACTCAGGGAAATTCATGGAAGAGGGGGCAGAAAGATTGCTAGAGCCACAAGTTGGGTCATTATGTACAGAGACATTGCCTCTTCCACCTAACTGATGGCTATCCTTACAATGCACGACCCATAGTCCCCAACGAGGAGGGTCCCTTCAGAGGGGGGAGGACAGGGAGGAGGCTATCAATGGTACCAACATGAATGTATTCACATTATGTATATAACTAATAAAAAAGTTCCACATCCTTAGCCATCAGGGAAATGCAAATTAAAACTACTTTGAGATTCCATCTCACTCCTATCAGAATGGCTATTTTCAAGAAAACAAATGACAATAAATGTTAGCAAGGATGTGAAAAAAGAGGAACACTTCTGCACTGTTGGTGGGAATGAAATCTGGTACAGCCATTGTGGAAAGCAGTGTGGTGGTTCCTGAGACAGCTAAAACTAGGTTTACCATAAAATCCAGCTATAGCACTCCTAAGCATATGCTGTTAGGACTCTTTACTACCTAAAAGATACTTGCACAACCATATTTGTTGCCTCTCTATTCACAGTAGCTAGGAAATGGAACCAACCCAAATGTCCCTCAGCTGATGAATAGATAATGAAGATGTGGCACATTTACACAATGGAGTTCTATTCAGCAGTAAAGAAAAATGAAATTATGAAACTTTCAGGGAAATGGATGGTTCTGGAAAGGAATATACGAAGTGAGGGAACCCAGACCCAGAAAGCCAAATGTCACATGTTCTCTCTCATTCTATCTACAAATGTTCAGACTTGTGTGTGAGTTGCAATAAAAATTGGTAGCCGAGGACAGTAAGCTAGCAAGGGGTTATAAGGGAGGGAGGATAGGGGAGGACTTAAGGGGATGGTATTGTATATATGCAAGTAGATGAACATATTACTGGGGGTGGAATGGCCTAATCATGGTCGGGGGAAAGATTGAGTAAAAGAAGGGTGGGGGATGGTTAATCAAAATTCAAGATATTGTTAATAAACCATATGATAATCTGCTTTTTTGGATAATGGCACACCCAAAACCAAAGACTATTACTAGAAAAAATTCAGTGCCCAGGATGGGATACTTTCCAGTGAGTTTTTGGCCAGGGAGATCCCTGATGTTCCCCAAACATTACAGGGTATTGCCAAGGCTAACTGTTTCCCACCAGGAATAGATGGCAAATCCATATTGCTGCCTGGGCTGCAAGGTCATAGAGAAGTCAAACTGAGGCTGAGCTTAAAACCTATAGACCAGCTGAAAGAAAGCTGTGAAAAACTGAACTGCATGTAGCTATAGGGGACACAGAAGTTATCAGCAGTGAAAACTGTGGACACTGCAAGCCTCAAGTTTGGCCAGCCAGGCCAAATGACTGAATGGGTGCAATAGTGGCATGTCTGTTATGGGGTAAAACCAACTGCTCTTTAATTATACTGGAGGCCTGCTGTATGGAAGAGAATACATGTCTGGTACTGAAAACCTAATCAAAAGCCTATGGTGGGGGAGGTCATGAGCCTTAGGAATGTAGCACCTGCTCATGTCTGGCTAAATGCATATATCATGCTCACCAAACTGCCCTGTAAGCACTTTACTTATCATTTAGACCCATATATTAATACTAATCTTACTTTGGGTTAGAGTAGCTTCTCTTTTCAGATGGCAGTGACCACTGGGATGACCCAAAAGTCACCATAGTGCTGAGAAGTGGTAGAGGAGTGTTCAGCATTAAACATCTCTATCACACCTTCCAAGGCTCAGAGTCCATTGCAAAAGAGGTGACAGAAAGAAAGTAAGAGCCAAAAGAAGGGTAGGACTGCTTACAATGCAGTCATCCAGGCAGAAATTGGCCTCAGTATCCATGACCTTGCAGTTCCTAACACTATCTTCACAAGACCCTTGTAATAGTAGGAAAAGATGGTGATGTTAAAATAAAAGCCTAATGGAGAGAGGAAGGGGATATGATGGGGTGTGGATTTGTGAAGGGGAAAGTGGAGGGGAGGGAATTTTGATGGTTTATTGTGTGTAAGTATGGAAACTTTCAGTAAAAAAGTTTAAAAAACTCAAGCACTATAATTAAATTTAAAACTCATGCTCTTTCAAAAGCACTGGTTCAAATATGTATCAAGTGTATGAAAAGGACCAATTAAAAATTATATATCAGATAAAGACCTTTAATTATAAAAAAATTAATAGAAGTAAAACATAAAATAATTTTAAGTGACAAAAGAAAGGATACTTTATCCCAGAAAATATGCAGATAGAAAATAAAGACATGAGAAATCTCTTAATAAGAAAATGCACAGTGGAATTGACCTACACACCAATCAAGGATGTTTTTTTAAAAAAGATATATTTCAATCATTTGTGAAGTTACAATGTGGGATTTTCATACACATTTCATGGTAATATGAAATATTAAAACCAAGGATATGGGGAGATGACTCAGAAGTTAAAGGCACTTGCTTGCAGGTCTGTCAACCTACATTTAATTCACCAGCTCCCTTGTAAGACCAGACACAAGATAGTGCAGATGTCTGAGATCACAACATAACTAGGGCTGGGAGTAAGAGCCAGGATAATACAGAAGTTCATGAAGCTACTCAGGGGTAAAACAACAAGAAAAGAAACATTGTCTCAAAAGAAGGTGGAAAGGATGGGACTGATAGGCCAAGGTTGTCCTCTGACCTCCATGGGTGCACTGTGATACAGGCAAGTCAATGAAAATGTGTGTGTGTGTGTGTGTGTGTGTGTGTGTGTGTGTGTGTGTTTATGCACATATGCATATGAACACAAAAAGTAAAATAAAAAATAAAAAGATCTTAACATATTGTACTCATTTTCAAAACATGTTTATATTTTCTTGAAATGTTAAACATAGACCTTAAGAGGTTAAATACAGAATGTAACTCTAGCTTTCACAGGGATTGAAAATGCATGCCAGTTTGTAGACTTATACATGAATGTCCATGGTTATTTTTATTAAGTAACTATTGGAATTGATACACCTATCTATTAGCATGTAAGTGAAAGGAAAAGCTGGGTTAGCTTGATAATAAAACACTCCTCAGTGATAACAAGAATGCTTCACTGATACATTCAGCAGAGAGGGTAGAATCAGAATCACTACTCTGTGGAAAAGTCTAAAGATAAAGGGCACAGTCTAAGGCCACATTTAGACAAAGCATGGACTAATCTATTGTGGCTAAACCAACCAGTGGTGCAAGACAGGGGCCTGCAAATGGGCTGGAAGGAGGGAGAAATCACAGAAAAAAAAAAAAAAAAAAGAGTAACCATTGGAAGGTACACTTATTCTTCCTATCTTGATTTTCATGAGTTAGTCTATAACGTAGGCAGTTGTCCACTAAAATGCATTTAACATTCTGTGTCAATCCTGCTTCAATAAAAGTATTCTTTAAATAAGAAATGTGAACTAAAAATATAAAAGTACAATTTTAGAAAATCATGTGTTGTCATGAGAGATCTTCATGCATCTAGTAAGATGATTGTTTAATTTCTGTTCTTAAGTCTGTTTATATGATATATTACATTTATTGATTTCCATATGTTGAACCATCCCTGCATTCCTAGGATTAAATCTACTTGATAGAGGTCAGTGCTATTTTTGTTGAGTTCTGGAATTGATTTACAAGATTTTTTTTTTGAGATTTTTTACACCCAAGTTCATGAGGGATATTGGTCTATAAGTTTTTTGTTTTGGTATACATGGAAGATGAGAATTAGTTTTTCAACTCCATAAAAACAGTATTGTAGTGCCATAATTGGATCACCACCCCTCAGTGAGCTGTTATTTAGGGTGTTCCACAAGGCCCTGAAAATGACACAGGTCATTGCCCCAGCACTTGATTACCCACCAGAGCTGTATAGTAAATAGACAGTAAGACCCTATTGCTGAAGACATCACAGGATGCTGTTACAGGACATTGAGAAATCAAGCTGACAATGACATGGAAACCAGTTCCCTACCTGCTTGCTGTCATAGTGCAGTACAGGGCTATTTCAGGTACTGGGGTATAAAAGTTACCCCATTACAAACAAGTAGTAGATACTTAAAGCTACAAAACAAACCAGCCAGGCAAGATGTATACAGTGGTACAATCCTGGCACATATATTATAGGGGTAATCAACTGTCTCTGATTGGCTCTGTGGTTTGCTCAGTGGAAGAGAAAGTGTGCCTTGTACTGAGAAACAAGTCAAAAGCCTGTGGATTAGAAGGTCACAGACTACAGAAGGAAGCTTTCACTGTTCTTTGGCCATATGGAGGTTTTATGCTCATTGGCAACTCTTGTAAAGGGATATGATTATCCCTTTGATCAATGCCATTCTCTTAAATAGAGAACCTGCTTTTTGTAGATGGTGGTGAATACCAAGGAGACCCAAGACCCATCAGAATGACAAGAGAAATCTGAGTACCTGTGACAAAATGAATCATCTCTATCACATCTTCCATGGCCCAGGAAACATTATAGAGGAAGAGTAAACATGAGAGATCAGAGAAGATATTGCGTAGACTCAAAATTTGTTGAAGCAGGGATGGAGAGATGTCTTAGTGGTTAAGGGACAGATGCACAAAATGGGGCCTGTTTCTGGAGTTCATTTACAGTGGCAGGAAGCTAAACTATGCCCATTTCTTTCATTCTCTCTCTATCCTGCTCTCTACCTACATATCTACCATCTATGTGTCTATCATCTCCCTTTTTCTGCACCTCCCTCCCTCTTTTTATTTTCCTTCATGTGATTATACATCAAATAGGATTTACTCGGGTACCCATAACTGGATATTAGCTGGTATTTGGTTATAAAAGGGCAAAACAGACTAGGACACTGATTGATTAACACTAGATTAAGCTTCTTGCTTGACATTTTAGCACACAAGATAGCATTTCTAAGACACAAAAATAGCAATTAAGCAGCTATCATTCTTGCTAATCATTCAGAAAGCATGCACATATACAAACAACTTAGTTTTCTTTAAAAAAATATTTCAATAGATTTGAGACATGAGTAAATCCTCTTTTGTCAAGAAAGAATCTAAGCAAATGTTCCCAAACTACTTTAATGTCACTTACTTTTACATAATTTAAAAAAGGTTTTTTTTTAACCTCGCATAATTCCACACTTAATGATATAACTAAATTCCCAGTTAAAAATAATCATGAAGAGCTTTCTAAAATATGGTATTTACTACTTAGTTTTGTCTTTACTAATAAACACATATTATGAGCCAGTTTTAATAAATAAGCAAGATGTAAAACAGATGTAAAAGTTCCTAGAGAGAATAGTTATTCATTACCATGAATACATTTCAAAGCTTCCAGTGCAGCTAGCTTAAGCATCACACATATCTTCCATTTACTGTTCTACCAACCTCACAGAGGATTGTCTACCTCTTTTCATCTGCCTTTTGCTCTGAGAAGCTGATCTCAGTGAACTTTAGAAATGGGACACTTGGGCTCTCATGTTTGGATTGATAGGGTTGGTCTTGTTGGGTCCCAGGTAAAGAATGAAGAAAGGAAATGAGATCAATGCCCTTACTCATCTTTCTGCCTCAGTGTGAGAACAAATCCAATTTTCTTAATTCCTTTAAAGACAACATGCTCCACCAGATTCTTCTTTCTAGACTTTGGAAGCTTCTGTTTTCCTTATCACTATTTTAGAAGTGATGGTAGTCATGTTGTTAGCAGCCAAGAATCTTTCATGATTTTCTTTTTAGTTTTCCATAGCCATCCACACCTTTGTAATTAATCTTTCTGTAAATAAATCCTCCTCAAATTATCCTAATTCCAGTGTACCATCTGTTTCTTGTTTGTATCCTGATTGATACAAATTATACTGTAAGCTTCCCAAAATATACTTGCATATGAAAGCTTATGTCCATAAATATGTACATTTTTACTTCTGTACAATTAGCAGCATTTTCTGAATACCTTGCCTGTTTCAATGAATAAAACATTTTGCAGAGTTTTCCAAAGTATCATATAAAAATTTAGCATACAAACAAGGACCTAAAAGAGTGAAAAGAATATATGGCTATAAGGTGGAATGTGGTGATATTACCTATAACAAAATATTTATAGTCACAAAAACATTTTATGCATTGTTCTTTTAAAAGAAACCTTAGTAATGTTTTGAAGAAGAAATGAAGGCCATAGTGATGCTGAAGAACATTTTTAATTAGTAAAATGTTAGTGATTCTCTCCTCCCAAATCCAAGTTTCATTGTTTTACTTTAGAGTGAATCCTTATATATATATATATGTTTAGTGAGACAACATATTGACTATTCCAGGAAAGAGTATACATCACTTCTAATTAAAAAATGATGATGCAGGACTTCCAGTCAAGATGGTGTCTTCCTAACCATGCTTCACCTTGCAGGGCAGGAAAGGCAAGGTCAGTGGGGGTTTTAAGGTCTGTAGATCCTAGAAGACAGACTACCAAAGTGAGGGATCAGGGGCAGAGACTGGAGTCCCCAGAACACAGTCAAGGCCAGGTTGGGCAAGTCTTCAGGGGGAGACACACTTGAGATTCACCTGACAGAGAGACAAGGCAAACCCAAAGCAAACAGAAGGGGTGTAGTAAATAAAATTAAAGGCAGATCACTGAAAAACTTGGAGGTTAAAGACAACAAAGATGATTTCCCATTAAAAATTGAAGAAAGTCCAAAGAAATAATCATGAAAGAACTGTCAGTAAATGCAACCTTCAAGGAGAAAGAAGGTCACGTGGGAAGTCTGTAATCAGCAACATAGAAGTGACAACACTGGGAACACCTAACTGCATGAAGAGACAGAAGATAGTATTGCTGTTTAAACATTCTTTCATTAAATGATAATGGTCCATCTGTTTGTGTAAAGACAGTGTGGTGAGTTTCATCATGTAATAAAAGAAATAAGTCTTCCAGTAACAATAATTCACTGGAAAGCCTGGGAAAAAAGTTCTGTTTTTCAAGGACTTTGTTCTCCCAGCTGGCTAATGTGCCATTATTCATGTGTGTTGTGGTATAGGTGGTATTCATGGTATATGTGTACACATGTGTTGACCCTGTGCACATGCATGTTTAGTCCACTCCCCCACCCCATGTATTTTTGATTCATTTTGGGAGGCAGTTTGGCTGTCCAATAATGCACAGAAATTTTGCCTCTGCCCCTTCAGGACTAGAGTCACAGGTGTGTGTAGCCATCACAGTTTCTCTTTTGGGTGCTGTGGATAAAACTCAGGCAGTCTTTTAGAAAATGAAAACACAACACATGCTCTTACTGAGAAGATGGATACTATACATAAGCAATAGGGTTACAAAGCCAAATTACATTGTATGTGAAAAGAACTACATCACTTCAAATTAACTGCAATATTAAAGATGCACACAAACTCAGCATGATGGCTCACAACTTTAATCCCAGCACTTGGGAGGCAGAGGTAGGAGGATCACTGTGAGTGAGGCCACCCCTGAGATTCAGCCACAAATCATCAATCTTTCAGCCCAAACAGAAGTACACCACAACTGGATAAAACAAAGCTTACAAAACAAAAAAAAATGCACAAATAAACCCTAAAGAAATCACTAAGATAAGAATTAACACATTCACATCCAACAATGGGTGCCAGAAGAAAGTCACAAAAACATTCATCATCACCAAACAGAAAATGCCCTAGGCAGTCCTGAGCCTTTAACCCAGAACTCGGGAGGAATCAATTAGAATTGCCTGATTCAAGGCCAGTCTGAGATTATATGGTGAATTCCAAATCAACCTCCCTACCTCATTCTTCCAAAAAGAAAAAAAAATAGGGGAAAGGAGCAAAAGATCCATAAAAAACAGAGTAAAGGAGACAATAGATTTCAGTCTTACCAATTAATATTCATTTGAATGGAAAACACTCTACATACACAACAGATGTGTTACTGGTTGTTAAAGTGAATTGAAAGCCAGACCCAATAAGGATTCTCAAAAAACTCTGAAATGCACATTAAATAAAAATAAAAGACAGAATAGATGAATTCGCTGACAGTGTTTTCAAATATTTAGGCTAGTGCTATTGGGGATTTGAGCTGAGAAAAACTGCTACCAGAATAAAAAATTATTGAAAAATATTTTCAAAATGTATTCAAGTGAATTTACAAGGACACACATGACTGAAATGGAGTGGCTACACTGTGGCCAACACCAGAGTTATATTGAACCCTAGCAATTTTTCTCAGCCTACCCTATACATAATAGGATCTTGCAGTAAATAAACATAGTCAGCAAAAAGATGAAGACTATATTAATCCTCACATTAAATGAATTTTCAAACAAGGGAATTTGTTCTGAAAACTAGAAATCCAAGGTTAATTAACAACATAAAAATCCAGATTTACCAAAAGGAAAAATAATTCCAACATCCTAGGTTTGGTCATGAAATGCAATTCTAAAATACATGAAGCAAAAATGGCTAGAAAGGGGGGGCTGGTAAGATCCAAATCTGGGTGGAGATGGACCAGTGGGCTAGCTGGACCCAGACCAGCATGGTAGGATTCTCTGCTTCCTAGGCTTTCCCACCATTGGGGAACTCCATGAATGACTGCAGAAACTCTCTCCACAGATGCCAACTCCATGTATGGACCCAGACCAGCAGACTAGTGTTGCTACCTCCCTAGGCTTTCATGCCATCTGGGACCTCCACAGGCATGACTGGCTTCCCACCCACCACCCCAATCTGTGAGAACCAGGTCCTACTGTACTCTCTGCAGGCTGCTCAGACCAGACCATCAGAATATCACCCCTACCTCCCCTTTCCCACCACCCCATCAGGACAGCCACCAATCCCCCTATGAGTCACCTGACCAGCAGACGTCCCATATCGCCATCCTGCCTTGTCACAGGACACAGCTGCCTCATTTACTCCCTCACACATGGTCCCAACAGACACACTGTGCCATTCCTTTACCCTCAGCATCATGGAAACACAAAACATTCCTATCCTACCACCCTCCACAGCCCGGCCACAACACCAATCTGCTTTGTCTCATTCCCCTTACAACCTGTCCCCTGGGGCCACCTGACCACTCAGTAGCATACCTGAACCACCAAATAACAATCCCCTTCATCGGGTTGTCAGACCCCACAAGAGCATCACGGGCTCCTTCCCTCTGACCATTGCCATCAGAAACCTAATCAAAGCAAACATACAAAGGAGTAATCACTGAAGACACTTCAAGGGTAAACTACAGCTTCCTCATAAATTAAATAAGATTCCCTACACTAATGGGCAGACCACAGTGCAAAAGGAATAGCATGAAAAATCAAATGCAAGTAAATCCAACAAGATTGCCTCATCCCACAATGGATGTCTCTAATCAAAACATAAAAGAGACAATAGGATCAGAACCCCAAAATAAAGGTAAAAGCTATGGAATTGTGGCCAAGCAATTAGCAGACTTGCAGAAAATCAACAAAGGGACAATAGTTGTATGAATTCTGTGCTCACTAGATTAGACCTAATAGAAAAGAAACAGGAAGGGCTCCAAAGACAGCTAAATGATCTGAAGGAGAGTGGAAAAAAGAGTACCTCAATAACCAGCTGGCTAAGCTCAATGAAGACATAAATAAATGCAAGAATGAATTCCACAAAGCATTATGAAAATCAGAAAATGATGTTAAAAAGTAACTTAACAGAGAGATGGAAACTGTATATAAAAAAGTAGTTGAAAATACAAACCAAATTGAACAAACCCCCAAATCTATAGAAGTCTCAAGAATAGTCATGTGTAGGACAGAAACTCAGAACTGGAAGACAAAGCAGAAGAAATAGTTTGTTAGTCCAAAAGTTTCAATAAGTTCAAAATTTTTGGAAACAAAACATGAGGGAATTGTGGGACACCCTAAAATGTGCCAACATTCAGATCATGGGAATACCAGAAGGGAAAGAAATTCAGACCAAAGGCATGGAGAATTTATTCAATAAAGTTATAGAACAAAACTTTCCCACCTTCTCAAATGAAAGTCCCATCAAGTTACAAGAAGAGAACAAAACTCCAAACAGACTGGACAAAAGGAGAAATTCTCCAAGACATATTATCATTAAGACTCTAGACATAGATAACAAAGAGAAAGTCCTAAAAGAAACTAGGGAGAAACAACACATTACTTATAAAAGTGACCCCATCAGAAATACTTTAGACTTCTCAATGGAAACCCTAAAAGCCAGAAGGGCCTGGAATGGAACACTGCAAAGTCTAAGAACTTATGGCTTCCAAACCAAACTACTCTACCCAGCAAACGTATCCCTCATAATAGATGGTGAAAGAAAAACTTTCCACGATAAAACTCAGCTTTACAAGTATATAAACACAAAACCAAACCTACAGGGTATGTCAGTGAATTTTCCACACAGAAGATTCAAATAACCAACCTCAAGTGCCTACAAGAAGCAGATCACAATAACCAAACTCAGAGAAAATGCAAAAAAATTAAAAGTCCAAGAAAGCACCAAACCACATAAACCACCACAATAAGGCAGGGATTAAATCAAACTTCACAGTTTTTACACTAAATATTAATGGTCTTAATTCACCCATCAAGAGACATAAGCTAACAGGATGGATCAAAAAATTAGACCCCTCAATCTGCTGTCTTCAAGAAACCCACCTCACCACTAAAGACAGACACCTCCTCAGGGTGAAAGGGTTGAAAATAATATGCCAAGCAAATGGAAATAAGATACAAGCAGTTGTTGCTATACTAATATCAGATAAAATAGACTTCAAAACAAAATAATCAATAAAAACAAAGAAGGCCACTTCTTACTTATCAAGGGAATGATCCAACAACAGATATCATAATCATCAATCTTTATGCACCAAGTATAGGTATACCACAATTCTTAAAACGAAACCTATTTGACAACAAAACAGAAATAACTACCAGCACCATCATAGTTGGGGGACGTCAATACTGCACTATCAGCAATAGATAGATTATCCAAACAGAAAATTAACAGGGACATAATAGAGCTCAACAAAACCATGGATCAATTAGATCTAAGAGACATCTATAGAACATTCTACCCAAAATCCACAGATTACACATTCTTCTCAGTAGCCCATGGAACCTTCTCTAAAATAGATGATATGCTGGGTCATAAAGCCTCCTTCCATATATTTAGGAAGATTGACATAATCTCCTGCATGAAAATTTTTGCTGGCTATACAACTGACAGAGGCCTAATTTCTATAATTTACAAAGAATTCTAAAACCTAAACAATAAAAATTCAAACAACTCACTCATAAAATGGGGCAGAGAACTGTACAGGGAGTTCTCAGAGGAAGAAATACAAGTGGCAAATACACACTTAAGAAAATGTTCATCACCCCTAATCATCAGGGAAATGCAAATTAAAACAACTATGAGATTCCTCCTTACCCCAGTAAGGATAGCAAACATTAATAAATCAAATGAAAACAAATTCTGGCTATTATGTGGCAAAATAGGAACCCTCATTCACTATTGGTGGGAATGTAAGATGGTAATACAACTATGGAAAATAATATGGAAACTCCTAAAAAGGTTGACTATAGAGTTACCAACAGACCCAGCTATTCCCCTACCTGGCATTACCTTAAAAGCTCCATGCTTTAGTTCAGAGAGATTTGCTTAACCATGTTTATAGCTGCTCAATTCATAATAGCTAAGAACTGGAATCAACCCAGATGTCCATCATTAGACGAATGGATAACCAAGATGTGGTATATCTACACGATGGAAAACTACACAGTTGTAAGGAAAAATGACACAACGAAACTTGAAGAAAATGGTCAAACTTGGAACAGATCATTCTCAGTGAACTGACCCAATCACAGAAAGACAATCATCACATGGTCTCACTCATCTGTGGCTCCTAACCTGAATCTCCCCAAGATGCTGACATACCTAATAAGCATCTCCAGGACTGGTCAATGGTGAAGGTGGGGTGTGAGGGGAGGGTATGGGTGGAGAGACACAAAACTGGACCTAAATGGAAATGGTATCATAAAATTCTATATCCTGAAAGACAGACTAAAAGGTTCAATTTTCATCAGGTCCTTAGAGAGAACAGCTGAATCAAAGGGCCTTGTAGAGAATAAGATAAAGACTAACCTTAATCTTCTCTTTTCTCTCCCTCTCCCTCTCCCCCTCCCCCTCCTCTCTCTCTCTCTCTTCTTTCTCTTCTATATTGCCTATCTTTTTCTTCCTTCTTTTCCCTTGGCGCTGGCCTGTAACTCCCAGTACCAGCATGTGGTTAACATCCACAATGAGCTATTGATCAGTGAGACCTACAAGGTTTCCCCAAAGAAGTCAGATTTCTATCAGAGGACTTGATGGCCCACCAAAGGCTAATGGTAAGACCCTACTGCCAAAGGCAACATGCTGTTGGTATGGAACATGGAGTGACCTGGCTAGAATCTTTAAGAATCAGTCCCCAGATAGTTAGCTTATCTAGTGCCAGAAGGTGCTAAATGAGGGACTTGGGGGAAATGACCAACATCTGTACTGGCAACTTATGGTCTAAGCTACTCAGCAGCATACAACCTGATGTGATGCTCACATAAGGGCAATAGTGGCACAAAGCCATGGTGGGTAACAAACTTCTCTTCCTTTGGCTAAAAGATCCACTCAGTGGAATAAAACCCATAGTTGGAACTGGGAAACAAGTCCCAATCATTTCCAAAAAATAAGCCTGCACTCCGATATCAAGCTCCCACCAATCTTGGGCTACAAGAGGGCCTGCACATATTCTCTCTAAAATAATAATGGTTATCCAATTTATCTGGTGCTGACTTCTCTCTCTGTTGGAGAATTTGCTTCTCTTTTTCAGATTGACACAGAATCTAAGGAGAGAATCAGCCCATTGCACCTCACCAGGGCCCCAGCTGAAACTGTAGAGTAACTGGGGAAATGAGCAAGAGTGTTGCTTTCTTGATGAACCTGGTACCAACACTGGGGTATAGGAGATAGACTCAGAAAACACTCAACTCCTACCAAACCAGATATCCAGAGACACAGAAGCTCCCATGACCTCATCACTGGTGTTGACCTAAAACAAACTCAACATGGCTCAGGGAAATTTATGGAAGAGTTGGAGAAAATATTTTTAAAACCACAAGTTGGGACATTATACACAGAAACATCGCCTCTTCCTCACAACTGATGACTACCCCCACAATGCATGACCACATTCTCCAATGAGGAGTGTTCCTTTGGAGGGGAGAGGACAGGGAGGCAGCTCAAGGATGGTACCAACATGGCTGTATGTACATAACTAATAAAAAAATGCCATCTTTGATACAGAATGGATTAATGTTGGTTGTATGCCCTTTGCCCCATCTTTAGTTATCTGCAATAATTAGCTTCCTGGTGCAACTACCCTTATATTAATGAGATTCTTCATTAATATAGGAATTAATAATGGAACATACTTCCATATCTTCCCACCCACAGCTTTTCATTTTATTCACACCTTCTTAGCTCCTGTTGATATATTTATTATCAAAAAATTCTACTAAAAACCAGGGGAAATGTTTTTCCAACTCTAAAAGTACTCCAGAAAAGTGTTAAATAACATTTACAAACGTTATCTTGTGATCTAAAAGAATAACATAACCCTGAGGAAAAAAATTACTTATTCACAGAAATAATACCATATGGCCAAATGAGAAGGACTTTTCCTTGTTTACATCTTTTCATTGTTAAATGTTCCACTTGCCATTGTCTGAAAGACTTGGACCACATTATGTTTAAAAAGAATCAATTCTGTTCATTTGATAAAACTCACACAATAGAAAGTGTGTTTATTTTTGAGAAGCATACATTTTACCCATTGTACTCCTTTCTCTGTGGAGTCCATCAATTTTTGGCTCAGAAGTGATTTCTTGTAAACATCCTGGAGGAATCTGTTTTCTTTTAGTTGGCAAGTGTTCTTTTCCAAAAGCCTTTTTTTTTTTTTTCAGCATGAAGTTTAAAGAGTCTTGTGAAACCTACCTCTGTGCCTGATTAATTCTTTTGCCATTTTAAAGCTATATTAGTCTTTTTAAGTCAACGAAAAATGGGCTTTATCTATTAGTAATATTATTGCATGCTGGAAAATCTGTTGAAATTCCTTATAATAAAGAATACTGAACATTTAGCAAAAACACATTATAATACTGAGACCAGAATTAAATATGTGGCACAAATGCCAATAAATATTGTAAAAACAATCATTAGTAATCATAGACCTAGTCAACTGCTTAAAATAACTTGAGAAATCTTATAGATATAAAACTGTCATTGGTAAAATACAAGAATTAATCCAAGCCAGGCGTGGTGGTGTTCGCCTTTGCCCCCAGTACTCGGGATGCAGAGGTAGGAGGATTTCTGTGAGTTTGAGGCTACCTGAAGACTACATAGTGAATTCCCGGTCAGCTTGGGATACAGTAAGACCCTACCTCAAAAAATAAACAAACAAACAAAAATAATTAATCCAATCGGAGAGCTCAATGGTCACACATAGAAAATAAAATGTACAGTTACATGATGTTTGAAATATAACCTAAGTTTATGGTAGTGTGATAAGCATATTAATGATTCTCCAACAAAATGGCTACAAACTAATCCCTGAAATACATGACTATGTGAATTATTTAAGATATTATTAAGGTTTCTGACATTAAGGCAGGGGGATTATCTTAGTCTAAGTGAGCCCACAATAGTCTTGTGGATGTTTAAGAATGGAAGTAGAACAGAGAGATGCAGAGGACAACAGAGACTCAAGAGCTTCTATTCACTAGATTTACTGGACTAACTTTGACAATGGTATACTGAAGATACCATCAAGCTGAGAAAGAATCCCAAGAGACAACAAATAAACAAGGGGCTTATTTCTAAAACCACATGCCCACATGCTGTCTATCACAGACTCACCCTCAGAAACCCCAGTGTCACTTTGGAGAAATGTATTAGTTTTCTACTGATGCTATAAGAAATGATTCTAAACAATGGATTATTGAAATATGACTTTTGTCTGGGAGATATCTATGGATAAAGGGATATTTATTCATCCTCAACAGAGAGAAGACAACAACATATCAAAGACATGGTTCATTCTGTAGTTGTTTGAATGAGATATCCCCCACATTCTCATGTGTTTTGAGTACTTGGTTCTTAGCTGGTGGCAATTTAGAAAGTGGAGCCTTGCTGGAAGAAGTGTATCACTTGGGACAAATCTTAAGGTTAGTTAGTCCACATTGTCTTTGCCAGAGAACATTCTTCAGAACACTTCTACCATGTGACAGCTTCCTGTTTGATCCATGATTTCTCTCTCATGATGAAACTTCTCCTTGAGGCTTTCTTCCCAGCTGCTGCTTTTGGTCCATTGTTTGCTCCAGCAATGAGAAGGAAACTACTACACTACACAGTCCAAGTCCAGCTTGGTAAGGTAAGGAGTTGACTGAGTTTTCTAAAAGGAGCACATGTGACTCAAAAGCAGCTATACCACGGAGATGTGTCTTTGTCAACTTATAGGCAGCTACACTTCTGAGGAGTAGGGAAGGGAAAGAAGGAGGGGTCTCAGGAGGATCTCCTGATGACTCAGGAACCCTGGACCCTCTGTAAGCCTCATAATGTCATAAGCATTTTAGCCTCTTTATCCTTCCATGGGGTTTGTTAATAAGCTCTACCTCATGGGGATCTCCCCCGGCTGATCACAGATGCTCTGATTCAAGACAGCAATGTTCATGTGTCACCGAGTAAAAGCAGATACACTGCTAACTACAGAAAATTAAAATGTATGATGGATGGTATGGCTCTAGTTATCAGAATCCCAACAGAAGTTTCACTGGATAGCATTAAGGTGCCAGCAGAGGTAGGTGTTCCCTTTATAATATAGAAGGCAATTTGTTTCCATGTCTTTTCCTGAGTCTAGATACTGCCATCATTGCTTCGTGTTTGAAACTTTAATTCCTTTGTCAAAAAATCAGTCATGTGGTCACTGTGACTTTTTTCCATACTTGTATCTCCTTGATCCTTCTGCTTCCACTTCTGCTTCTCTGAGACTGATATGCTATCTCCTACACTCATGAAGCATCTTGCTTCCAGGTACAAAGATCCTTTGTCAAGATAATGAGTCCATCCAAATAACTGAGGTCAATATCTTTACATCACATTCACCTGGTTACATGTAATACCGTCTACATATTTAGTTTTACATTTGCCATATTACCTAATATATTAAGCCATTATGATAGAAAAGTATCAAAATACTGTGTTTGTTTGTTTGTTTGTTTGTTTGTTTGTTTGTTTGTTCTGCCACATGTGGCAGGATGTTCCAGAGGAGTGGTCAAGACTACTTTAAAATATTTGAAATACTGGGAGAATACCTTACTTCTTCCTTGTACATCTTTGGGTGTGTAGTGATATTTTCTGAGCCTTAGATACATAAATTGTAAAATATAAGTAATAGGAACTCATAAAATAACTTTGAAAATGCTTAAAACATCCTAACTGAGGTGTAATATGATAAGTATTAAAATTATCATCAATGCTAACAAAAGGAAACTACATGACCTTCCTGCTTAGGTGAGTGAAAGTTAGTAAATGTGATAAACATTGTGAAAAATGATTCCCCTAACTTTGGCATGTGTAGTACTTAAAAGAAGGAGAGAAGAAGTGGGGGATGAACACAGGGAAATAAAGGGAGAGAAAATAATGATATACACACATATGTGTATATTCAATAAAGAATTTTTTAAAAATCTTTCCTTCGTAGGACTTTCTAAAATGTAAGAGGTTCTAGACTTAGTGATTACTTTAGTGAGTTAAGTGGTATAAAAATTTATTGATTTAAGTGAAATAATACTTCTTTTTGAACTAAAACTTGTTAATATCTAATAAAGTCAAATAATTCATTAAATACTTTACAAGTGGGTTTGGGGGCTATTTTAATATAGTAGCACCAATCAGGTGACCTGCCCAATAAAACTGAGTGGGTGTCTAGATGTCCATGACTAAGTTCTTGGCAAGATTGTCTTCTTCTGAGGATTGCCTCTCTTCAAACTTCTGGCGGCTTTCCATCAGACATCTTAGCTTACAGGAGCATCATTCCTGTGTCTACCTTTATCACCACTTGCTGTTTCCTAGTGTGAATGTGTCTGTGTTCAGTGTTCACCATTTCATAGGTCAGTGGTCAGATTGGCTCAGGGTGACTTCATCTTCATTTGATGATTTCTGTCCAGGCAGCACTTTCACTTTCTTCACACTTACACAGTGAAATCTGGAAGTACCACATTTAGTAACTGTGTCCCCTTCCCTAGTGCCTTAGCTTATTAGCATAAAGAACCAACAGCTCATGAGCCAGCCAGACTCCCTTCATGCCAGCACCATCTGCTTTGAACTCTCCCTGGGCACTTGGAGAAAACTACCCTGTGATCCTAGCTGTTTGGATCTCAACTCTGGATTCAGAAGGCATTGTTCTAACCACAACTGATTCAAAAAGCTTGTGTTGGCTTTTTGCCTTCACAGCTTTGGTGAACTCTGTAAGATATGCACCCATTTCTAGCCAGACAGAAGTGAAAAAGAGAGAGATGGAGGGAGGGAGAGTGAAAGGATACCTTTGTGTGCCCAACATAATGTTGATGAAAATAATTATTGATTTGCATGAGGAGCTTCTGTGATTGGTTCAAGTGAGTGTCCCTCATTTGCATGAGAGACAATGTCAGGTCAGGTTAAAAGCATTTCATTTGCATTAAGTACTATCATCTGGTATTGCCCTGTGGCTTTGCAACATTATGCTTAATAAAAACCATCTTGCACAGTCTTTTATTGCCTACAGGAAATTTTTGTATAGTCTTTTATTGCCTACTGAGCTGGAAATAGGAGGAGAAGATGGAGCATAGAGTGGTACAACAGTGTGGTCAGCACAATGACAACAGAGAACATGGCAGCATCAGTGGCAGCTACAACAACAGTGAGAAGGCAGCTGAAGAGTTTCATAGACAGCTGGGGAAGAAATTATGGGAGCAAAGGCAACCACTGCAGGAGATCTGTGAAGATCTGATGATGAGAAACTGTGGGCCCTGAATGCTGAAAGAGGTCAAAGGAGCTACCAAGTCCTAAAGGCCAATAATCTCTGATATTTTAGGCCCAAGGAGTATAATATATAGTATAATAGTATAATATGATATGAGATATATATATATATATATATATATATATATATATATATATATATATATATTAGTATAATAGTGATCAATAGCTGAGGATTCCTACACTCTATAATAATGGTGATCAATACCTGAGGAGTCCTACACTGTTGATTCTATAGATGTGACTGGAAGGGACCTCTGTCTGCTGTCTGTTCTTGGCTACTTAAAGCTGAAGATTATGTATCTGCCAAATACTGAGGTCACATGTGGTTAAAGTCCAGAATGACAGGCCTCTCACCTGAGACCAAAATGGCAATCAAATCTGATCATAGATAAGAGTAGATGTTATGCCCATAACCTGGAATAAAGAGAGGTCATGAGATTAGGGAAGACACTGGAGTGTAAAATCTATGCTTTCCAAAAAGGCCAAAAAAAAAAAAATATATTGAGAATAAAATTAGGCTAGAAAGGACTAGAGTGAGGGATGAGATGAGCTGATGGCTATGATCAGACAACTAGTCCAGTAATACCCTTGCCCTCAGGGCAATCAGTACTCAGGAGAGGTCATGGAAAGAGAGATGTTTTAACTTCCTATGATTACTTAGGTTCATTGATGAGTCAAAATCCAGGAACCAGGGAGAGGAAACAGACTAACATTTGGCCATCTCCAGTTAGCACTATTTTGTCAGGTCAGGGCAGATAAAACAAGCAAATAAAAAAATCATCGCAACCTATGGCAACAGCTGCTTCGTCATGAGTGTCACTGATAATTCCTTGTTAAATGCTTTCTCTCCAAGAAGATAGGTTATTTTCAAAAATAAACACTTTACTAATATGAATCTTCATATGGCAAGTATCATGATTATATTTAATAATAAGAAATTGTTTTGTTATGTTTGTTCCAAAATTATTAGCTCAACTATTATTTCACAGATTTTAGAGGAGAATTGATAAAGCTACACTATGATTATTTGATTCTATTTCTAGCCACATGAAACCTAAGGCTTGACATCTTATTAATGGCAAGGTGTTATCCATCCACATTGTGGCTTTATGGAAAGTTGAAAGGACAGTAAAAGCTAGTTTTAGAAAACACAAGCCTTTGTTTAAACATGAGGATACTTAGTTAAGTCAGGAGTAAATATTAGAATAGCTATAGAAGCATAACTGAGGTAAATGAATTTGTTTGGGAATGTTCTCTTCTCTTCTCAAGCATGAATTCAAAATGTTTAACTTTTATTATCTTTGCTCAAGTTTTACTTTCATAGTTAGAAATAATTTAGAATATTAATGGAAATAGTCTTAATGTGTTAGCCATATAGACTTAAATATGCATAAAAGCACCATAAGTGAAACATAGCAAAATAAAGACATAACTAGCCAGTTTCCAGTGACAAAAAAATTGTAAAAGAAATATAAAAACCAACAAGAGTACTTAAAGAGAAAAGGCATGAGTCGCCGATGCACACACATATGTAATTTCAGAGTTCCCGGTAGAATAAATTTTAGAAAGATATGTCATATGTTTGGCCAACATAGATATCTAACCAACTTATTTTTTCTGCCTTTACCTAGTGATCTGTAACCCTAGAAGTAATTGGTCACCTTGATTTGTGTCCAGGTCATTTCCATCTCTTCATTACTAGTGCAGTGTATAGAACAATGTGATTTTCTCTGTTTGTTTGTTAGTTAGCTAGTGTGTTTGTTCTTGTTGTCTAAGGCTTTATATGTACTATAACCAATTAGTTTTACTGCTTTACCTGATCACATAATTTTTAACAAAGTGACTAACTTTTCATTCATGTCTAATATAATGATTATAAATAATTATTAATCAGGTCAAGTTTCAACTGCAAGTTTGTAAGTTCTAATGTTTTATGCTGAAAAAGGTATGAAGGGTCATTCTCTGGCTTGCCTTCCACCAAACACTGAATTTTAATTTTCCAGTTATTTCATTTAAAATAAAGAGAGGATTTCTGGGTAATGTGGTGGCATAGTAGCCACACCAAAGCAGCCTAGGGAAGCAAGTAAGCAGGGAAATAGAAAAACATACTGTTCTACCAAAAAGTGAAGGTGCATAAAGATTACTAACCACAGCAGAGAAGAAGGAGAGACTCAGATATGCTAGCAAGCAGGAAACCAGCCAGAATCCTCCTGAGGCATCAGTAGCCCCAATCATTGTACTCACCCAGCTGTCAAAGAGCTGCAGAAGCAGAAACCAGGTGAAGGGCTTTTCCATTCACACCAGCCTCCTCATAAAGTCAAGAAACCCAAAGGAGGAGACAGCCAAGACCAGCTGAGCAGCTGAAGAAAGAGAACACAAACAGGACCAGATGAGCAGATCCAGTACAACTCCAGGCCTTCTGCGCAGCCTCCCAACCCCCAACCACCAGTGCTATGAACTTCCAGAGAACTCATCCACCCCCTTGGGTGCACAGCATCCAGCACAGATGATCAGAACACCAGCTCCAGCAACCAAAGCAGCCTACCCAAGTCCACAGTGCAGCAGTGGGGGATTGAAGTGGGCACTCAGCATTGGTGAGATTGGAAGCCATCCCAAAAGCTAACAGGGCCTACTTAGGTACATAGGTACATAGGCCTGCACTGGAAGTGCTAATCTCACCTTCCATGTCAGGGCAAGTTATGTGCTAGATTTATTTGATATATTCTTGGTCAGCTTTGCCATGCTCAAATAAACTGTATTTTGGTGTTGACTATTGCCTTTGACATTTCCTGATTTATAGGACATTTGTCTTTTACCTCTGCTATTATTGTGGCGAGTGCTTCATTTGTACCCAGGCTGACCTGGAACCCATTTCAGACTAGAAATCTCAGCCTCCCTGTTGACAAGATCAAGGGTATGGGGCATCACACACCATTAGGGATTTTGGCATTACTGGATTTGTGTTTTAATCTCCATTCTTACATAAATACTCTGTGATGGTTTTGAATGAATGTGCATCTTACTCAGTTGAATTTTAGAATTTGCCAGTAATTTTCTCCACCCAGCCAACTAGAATACTTGCAAAACTGGCAAACTCAACAACTAAGACCACTTCTGCTGATACTCTTGGAGCAATATAAAACCCCACTCGTCATCTTAAACTCCTAACCTAAAGATATATAAAGTTGGGTTTACATTTCTAAGAATACTTCAAGCAATTATAAAATCTAAGTATCAAATTAACTCTAGATGCAAAAATCTTTGCACTATAATACAAAAAACACAAAAAGTCAAGGCAATACAATTCCACCAAAAATTATAAATCCATCAGAAATGGTTGTGTAGAAAGTCTCACCAGTATAATGGATGAAGAAAGGACAGAATATCTAAGAAGAAGACCAGATGGTAGATATAATATAGTCCAACAAAGACAACGACAAATTAATAGAAAGTCATGAATGGGAATTTCAAGAGAGATTGGGAACACTATGAAGAAATCAAACAGGAATTTATGGCATAGTAGAAGGAGAAGAATTTCACTCCACAGGCACAGTAGGCATTTTTGACAAAATCTCAGAAAATTTCCCTCAAATAAGGGAAAGTGATGCCATTACAGATACAGGAAGCCTTTAGAATGCTAAACACACAAAATCAGGAAAGAACCCCTCAGCACCATGTTATAAATGATGTGTGTTGCAGACAGCTTCAAGTTCACTGAGATGAACTTCCAGACCAGGGAAAGTTACGGAGGAAGGGATTTATTGAAGCATACAGACCCACAGGAACTTCCATAATCGCAGAAGAAGCTGGCCTGCTTTCACATGACCAAAGACAGAAAGAAAAGCCACAAGCCAAAAGCCTCACAGCACAGCACACCTCAGGAACTACAGCTAGGCTCACTTTGCATATCTTTAGATTGAAATCTCAAACCCACCACTACACCTTAAGATCCACCCAGTGACACTGCTTCCAGCCAGGTGGCTGCAGATCCAAACTACAAGCTAATAATATTGGTGGCCACATATTCAAACTACCACATTGAACCCTAGCCCCCAATAAGTTTAAAACCATCATACATGGTAAATTGTATTTAGTTTAATTTTAAAGGTTCCCACAGTCTTGACTAACTTAAGATAGTGAGTTCTGTAAAATCAAACAAGTTACTTTCAACATATAAAGGCACAGAGTAAACATTTTCAACTAGTATAAGTCATAGCAAGGAGAGACTAGCAAGGAGACCAAAATAGTTACATTAAAAACAAAAACAAACAACAACAAAAAAAAAAAAAAAACCTTCCAAGTTAAAAAGTCCATGACTTGATGGATTCACTGCTGAAATTTACCAGACCTACATGGAAGAACTAACACCAGTGATTCTTCAACTTTTCCATAAAATAGAAAAGGAAGGGATACTACCAAACTCCTTCTATAAGGCCAACATTACCCTGATACCAAAACCAGGCAAAGACAGAAAAAAAGAAGAAAGAAAGAAAGAAAGAAAGAAAGAAAGAAAGAAAGAAAGAAAAGAAAAGAAAAGAAAAGAAAAGAAAAGAAAAGAAAAGAAAAGAAAAGAAAAGAAAAGAAAAGAAAAGAAAATTACAGGCCAACCTCTCTCATAAGCATAGATACAAAAATTCTCAACAAAATACTGGCAAACAATACAAGAATACATCAAACACATCCTCCACCCTTACCAAGTAGGTTTTATCCCAGAGATGCAAGGGTGGTTCAACATACACAAATAGATAAATGTAATGTGCCACATAAATGGACTGAGAGACAAAAATCAAATGATCATCTAACTAGATGCAGAAAAGGCATTTGACCAAATCCAACATCTCTTCACAGAAAAACTCCCAAAGTAACTGGGAATAGAAGGAGCATGTCTCAACATAATAAAGACTATGTATGACAAACCTATAGCCAACAAAAAACTAAATGGGGAAAAACATGAAGCTATTCCACTAACATCAGGAATAACACAAGGGTTCCCACTGTTCCCACTTTTATTTAATCCAGTACTAGAAATCTTAGCTATACCAATAAGGCAAGAGACACAAATAAAAAAAAGATACCCATTGGAAAGGAAGAGCTCAATTTATCCTTATTTGCAGATGATATGATTCTGTATACAACAGACCCTAAAGATACTACTAGCAAACTGTTAGATCTGATAAACATTTTTAGCAACATAGCAGGATATAAAATAAACACAAGCCTTCCCTGTATATTAACAATACACATGATGAGGATGAAATGAGGGAAACACTTCCATTCATAATTGCCTCAAAAAAAGAAAAGAAAAGAAAAATACCTTGTAATAAACCTAACCAACGAAGTGAAGGATCTCAACAATGAAAACTATAAAACACTCAAGAGAGAAATTGCAAAAGATACTAGGAAATGGAAAGACATCCCATCTTCTTGGATTGGAAGAATCAACATTGTGAAAATGTCAATTTTGGGGCTGGAGAGATGGCTGAGCAGTTAAGGCATTTGCCTGTAAAGCCAAAGGACCCTGGTTTGATTCTCCAGGACCCACATAAGCCAGATGCACAAGGGGGCACATGCATCTGGAGTTCGTTTGCAGTGGCTGAATGCCCTAGTGCCCCCATTCTCTCTCTCTCTCTCTCTCTCTCTCTCTCTCTCTGGCTCTTTTCTCTCTCTCAAGTAAATAAATAAATAAAATATATTAAAAAAAAAGAAAATGTCAATTTTACCAAAAGCAATCTATGCTTATTTCAATCCCCACCAAAATTCCAATGGCATTGTTGACAGAAATAGAAAAAAAAATCCTAAAATTCATTTGAAAGCATAAAAAAAAATCCTCAAATAGACAAAACAATTTTGAGCAACAAAAATAATGTGGGCAGTATTGCCATACCTGATTTTGAGCTATATTACAGAATGTAAACTGGTATAGACATTGTGAAAAGCAGTATGGAGGGTCCTGAGACAGCTAAAAGTACATTGACCATATGATCCAGCTATACCACTCCTATGCATATACCCTAAGGACTTGTCTCACTATCTCTGATGTACTTGCATGTTCATATTTGTTGCCTCTCTATACACAATAGCTAGGAAATTGAACCAGCCTAGATGTCCCTCAACTGATGAATGGGTAATGAAGCTCTGGTGCATTACACAATTCAGTGGTAAAGAAACAAATAAATTATAAAATTTAAATTAAATAAATTATCAAATTTGCAGGGAAATGGATGGATCTGGTAAGGATTATAGTACTAAGTGAGGTATCCCAGGACCAGAAAACCAAATGTCACATGTTCTCTCTCGTATGTGGAACCTAGCTACAAATGTTTGGACTTGTAAGTGAGTTGAGGTAAAATATGGTAGAAGAGGCGAGAAAGGGGCTGTAATTGAGGTAGGAGACTGGAAGACTTAAGGGTATGTTATTGTATATATGTAAATAGATAAAGAGATTACTGGGGATGGAATGGCCTAAGTGAGGTCAAGGGAAGTGATTGAGTAAAGGAAGAGTGGGGGAGGGTTAATCAAAAGTTAAAAGGGTATGAGCCATATGAAAACATATGTTTTTGGGCAATGGCAAACCCCAGCCATATTTTGTTAATAGAAAAAACTCAGTGCAAAGGATAGGATATCTTCCAATGAGTTGTTGGCCCAGGAGGTCCCTGATGCCCCTAAAATATTACAGGCCATTGCCAAGGCTCTTGGTTTCCCACCAAGAACAGATGGTAAGACCCTATTGCTGAAGATTCTACATGCTTGGGCTTCAAGGTCACTGAGAAATCCTGCTGCAGCTGAGCTGAAAACCTCCTTGGTGTAGACCAGATGACAACTGGACAAAGCTATGCTGCATGCAGTTCAATGGGAGAGAAAGAAAGAAATCAACAGTGGACACTGCAAGCCTTAAATTTGGCCAGCCAGGCCAAATGAGCCAACAGGTGCAATAGTGGCTTGTCTGTTATGGGGGGTAACAACTGCTCATTAATTGGACTGGAGGCCCACTGCACTGGAGGGAATACATAGTGGTACTGAAAACCCTTGATGGGGGGTCGTGAGCCCTAGAGGTGTAATGCCTCTGGTGTCTGGCTAAATATATATACTATGCTCACCGAAATGCTCTGTAAGCACTTTTCTTAATGTCCATACCCATATATTTATGCTACTTTCACTTTTGTATTAGAGAAGCTTCTCTTTTCAGATGGCAGTGACCTCTGGGATGACTCAAAAGGCACCATGGTGCTGAGTAGAACTGATAGAGGATTGTTCAGCACTGAAACATGTCTATCTCACCCTCCAAGGCTCAGGGTCCATTGTGGAAGAGGTGGTGGAAAGAATATACGAGCCAAAAAAGGGCAGGACTCCTTGCAATGCATTCTTCCAGACACAAAATAACCTGTATATCCATGTCCTCACAGTGCCAGGCACTACCTACACAAGACCATCATAATAGGAGGAAAAGATGATGACATCAATATAAAAGGGAGAATAATTGAGAGGGGGAGCTGATATGATGGACAGTGGATTTGTGAAGGGGAAAGTGAGGGAGGAAAGTATTCAGGAAGTTGTCCATAAAAAAGTTTTTAAAATGAAAATAAAATAAAAGGAAATGTTTGCAATAAAAATAAAAGCAACAAGAAATTAATGCCAAAGAAAAACTCATTTGAATAATTCAGACCCCAAAACTGCAAGGTAAGAACTTTTGCACAGCAAGGGCAGGAGGTGTCTTAGGCATTGTAATTTGGGAGACATATGATTAGATAGGTCTGAATCATTCTGAATTGAGTTGGGAAAATGAGACCTTATATATAAAATACTATATATATACAATATATATATTGTATATATATATATATATATAATATATATAAAGTAGTAGAACCATAGCACAAAGGCCTATCAACCACTTGCTTTATATTTTGAATCTATAGTCCTGAGAACATTGTTCAGTTATTTTTGTAAAGAGTAGGAGTCTGCATTAAAGGGGGGAGGGATGACTAGTCTTCATCTCCCCAACTTTAAACTTGAGTTCATAGATTTGGCTCCAAGTCAATTAATATGCAACTTCATAGTTGCCTTCTGTACTGCAAATTCTGCAGTCATTCTTTCAACTAAGCAAAACAAATAATGAAACAGCCTTTTAGGATGTGCACTATCTGAGCATTATGTATATCATATGCTCTCAGTCTTTTGAGGTCTGTTGATAAATAGTGCTGTAAGTCATGCAGATGAATTAAGCAATTTTGAACTAGTAATTAAATGTTCAGTGTGTCAGCAGCCATTAAATCACTTTGTATCTCATTACACGTAGACAGCCAAGGCAAACTTCAAGGGCCAGTAATATACTTTAAAGATTTTCACCTAAGACATCTGTAGGTGATATAAGTAAACTGATACAGCAAGGAGAAAGCATGTCCCTCTCACTCTGTCCCACTAGTTCAAACAAAATATTCTAAACAATCTTTGTCAGCATGACACTAACACGTGAGACCTCTTCTCATGCAATCCATCACAGGTGTAAGAAACATATCAATAGAAACTTCCATCTGATGTTAAATTATTCAGGATGAGGGCCTGGAGAGATGGCTTAGTGGTTAAGCACTTGCCTGTGAAGACTAAAGACCCTGGTTGGAGGCTCGATTCCCCAGGACCCATGTAAGCCAGATGCATAAGGTGGCACATGGATCTGGAGTTCGTTTGCAGTGGCTGGAAGTCCTGGCACACCCATTCTCTCTCTCTCTCTCTCTCTCTCTCTCTCTCTCTCTCTCTCTGTATCTGCCTCTTTCTCACTCTGTCTGTCACTCTCAAATAAATAAATAAACAAAAATATTTTAACAATTATTCAGGATGAGTGTTCACATGGTGTTATAGAAACATAAGTCTAGGGTCTAATGTAACCTTAGGAATCTGGGCCAACTTCCTGATTGAGATAGTACCTCAGGAGAAAAGAGCCTTGTACAATGCATATGGGGAAGCCCCTTAGTTATTGAAATAACTTTTGTCATTTTCTTAATTATTTCTATGATTATCTTTTACAAAAAGCCCTTAGAAGTGTTTCAGTGGAAGGGGGTTGGTTGACAAAAGGAGGATATGGAGGAGCTGAGGAGATGATTTAGAGGTTTAAAATACTTGCTTGCAAAAGGAGATAATGATGGGAGGGAATTATGATCAAAAATTTTATGTAAATGTATGGAAAGTGTCAACGAATATTTGTTTTAAATCTGAGTATCAAAGAGTGATCTTAAAATTCCAAATCAGGTAATATCGAATTCTCTTTGAAATTAAGTTAAAGTGAATTCTATTACAAATAATATTTTTTAAAGTAGAACTGTCTTAGGTAACAAAATTTATGTCCATGTATGATGCTTGAGAGATTTTGTATACCTCATGCTTTTTGGATCTGTCTTAATCCCATGTTGGCTCTATCCACTGCTGCTGCATGGGAAGGTTTTGGTGCAGGCAGCTGTCCTGTTGCTGTGAGATTGCAACTGATAGAGAGCACACAGGAAGAGAGCACTCAGGAAGAGAACGCATTGCTGTCCTACTCAACCTTCAAACATAAAGCCTGCACATCAAGATCAATGTTCCAAGTTCGGTCCACCTGTCAACCAATCCCCTTTGATGGAGGGATGCACAGAAATGTTAAATCATGGGTATATTAATGTCATCTGTGATATGATCACAAGGATAAATGAATGGATTTATGGCACTCATTTTCAAGATTCATGAGTATGTGACTTCGGGTCAGGCGCTGAGGGAATGTGATCTGGCTCATATGAAGAGTAGGGGTGACGGTACATCTTAGTCCCTGGAAAAGCCAAGGCAACACTCAGAGTCTGCATCATGACTTCTCTTTATTATGCCTTGCTAATCTAACATTCAATTTAACACCTTCCAGCAATGTAGTTTCTCAGCTTTTTTTTGTGGAAAGTTACAAGCTGTTTTGGTATATGTGGGTGAGGAAATATTGCAAGGACTCCAGTTCTATCACTTATGAATATCTATGAAATTTAATAGTTACATTTAATTTGAGAAAATTGACTTTGAAGGTGAAGATAGTGTAAATTTGAAGACTGACACTTTTATTAGGTTTTTAGTTGCTGACACAATAAATTTTCTTAAATGCAGTAGCTTAAAACAGTGTTGTCTTTTTTTTAAGTCTTTCATCTCTGTAGGTCAGAAGCACAACATATGGATAAACAGATAAAATGAAGCCATCTCGAAGCCAATACCCCTTTCTAGAAGCTGTAGGGAAGAATATTTTTTCACTTGCTTTTCTTGTCATGGTTGAATTGTACTACTCATTTTTCTGGGACCTCTACTCTATAAGCAGTTTCCAGTTGTAAACAGAGGCGCAGACCTCTGCTCAGGTCTGCTTTGTCCCAATGAATGTATGCCAGCAACCCATTCTCTCTTTAAATTTTAATGGCCCTCCTTCATCCAATGAAGAATCTCTACTTAAAGGAGATTATTATAACCTGATATGAATGACTACTTTGGGCTCACTTTGATAATCCATGATCTCTGATCTCAACATTCCTATTCTTTTCTATTATGAATTTTACAAAACATTTTAACCTTTAGATCTCACCTCCTCTGCCTCATCCAAATTCTTCTAAGGGTCTTCTGTGCAATTATTGGTATTCAATGTGGGGACAAAGATGCCTCAGTCAGTCTCAGCAGGGGTGGGGGAAACACAGTATATCCTGCTGTTCCCACACCCCCTTCTGAGTCTCTTATAGTCTTTCCATCTCCTCTTCTGCAATGTTCCTTGAGCCTTGGTGAGCAAGATAGGGATCTGATTTAGTGTTGCTTTCTCTGTAGCCTCTGGATCACTGTTTTGAGTGGTTTGAGTGACCACAGTGTCTGTCACCATTTACCTGGAACTGGTTTTCAGGGTAGCTATGAGAGCATCATTCCTGTCAATGCTTCATTTGTAATGACTTCTGGGCCAGGACAGATGAGATGGAAGTGATCCTTCTCATTACACGGAGACAACTTTCTCTTCTTGAGTTTTGATATATTCTTGTTCTCCTGAACATTCTCTTCCATCTGTAAGATATAGCAGATTCTCCAACCAAAAGTGAGAACCATGGGATAAGGCTAGTTATTTTAGAGATATACTGATGTGTATATCACTCTTCCTAATTAAGGAGCAGAGGAGATTCTCTCTGGAGCTTATTGGTTTCCTGCTTTAGGGAATCTGGACTGGTTCCCACAGCCAGATATGAGTCCTCATATACTGAGCAGGTCTCATGTCCAAACTATGAGCAGATGGTTACCTATATTAGCTGTGTGGGCCACTATTGCACACGTGTGTACTGCTAGCCTGGATAGTTGATTGTGTACTTTGAAGCATCTTTTGCTTATTCACACTGTTGGCAATCACCATCCCCAGCAGTCTAATAACATTTTCCAGACCTAAGAGGACTAGATAGGAGGGAATTGCATTCTCTCACAGTTCCAGCATTGTCTATGTCCTGTAATGGTACTCTTTGGTGCCTGCAGCAAAAAGATCTTACAGTTTAGCTCTGGCAGGTAACCAAGTGCATTGGGAATGGCCTCTTGGGTCTCCCTGACCAATAATTAACTGTGGAGAGTACATTACATTGACCCATAATAGCTTCATTTAGCTATTGATTCTTCCCCTAACATGCATACACATATCCAACATTTTCAGTATTTATTAGTATATCTGTTCCTATCTTATCATATAAGTTACCTGCACAGATGCCAGTTATGGACATGAAGAGTTTAATTTTGCTTACATTTCCAGTGGGTAGAGTTGATCATGGTGAGAAAAGCATGGCAGAAGCAGGAAGCTTCACATAAGCAAGAAAGAAGGAGAGCGTGAGAGTCAGAAAGAGAGGACTGCAGGAAGCAGGGTCAGGACATAACATCTCAACTCCCTCTCCTGTCACCATACTTCCTTTGTAAAGGAAACACCTCCTAAATATTCTAAAACATTGCCAAATCACACCATTTTGCTACTCACCAAGTGTTCATATATATGGACTCAAGTAGGTATTATACTCAAAGAATCTAAAAACATTTAATCCTTTAAACCTGAAAATTTAAAAACTTTGATACAGCAAAGGAGAGAAACAAGGAATTAGAATGGACAATGTAAAATGGAATCACCAACTATTACTTAGATGCTGACCAAGAAGATGCAAGATAAATGCCGGGGGGGGGGGATGGAATGTGTATCATGTGACTATGAGCTCTGAGACATCACATGTCTTACAGAAAACTGGAGACCCAGAAAAGATGAGGTTATAACTCCATATAAGTCTGAAACAGTGAAAAGTAGAGGAGCCAATGGTCTAGTTTTCAGGCCAAAGGCAGAAGAAGAGTAAATTTAATGCTCTAGTAACTCAGAGATGCAGTAAATAAAGATAAATAGACAGATAAATGACAGATAGATAGATAGATAGATAGATAGATAGATAGATAGATAGATAGATGATAGATGATAAATAAATTGGTAGATGTAGATAGATAGAAAAATGAAGTGGGCAAAAATTTCTTCTTTCTCTGCCCTTTGTTCTATTCATGACTCTCAGTGTCAAGGACAAAGGATTTTCCTGTTTCTATGCCTCCTTTTTGTTGTGTATTTTTATATTTGTATTTCATACAAGATTTGTAATTAAGGGATTTTCAGTTTCAAATCACAGGTAATTTCCTGCCCAATTAATAGTTTTTCTATAATGTATGATATTTTTTGCTATTATCTTAAAAACTTTATTGATAACTTTTATGTATGTTCATATGTAATAGATCATAATCTGCTCTCAACATTTTTTGTCCGCATCCTCATATCCCCTTTCTCCTGAACCCCTTCCTCCCTCCAACCAGACCTTCTACAGTTTTTTTTTTAATTTTTTTTATTATTATTTATTTATTTTTGGAGAGAGACACAGAGAGAGAGACAGAGACAGAGAGAGAGGGAGAGGGAGACAGATAGAGATGGGTGTGCCAACAGTCTCTCAGCTGCTGTGAACGAAATCCAGATGTTTGCGCCCCCTTGTGGTCAAGTGCAGCATTGCACCCTTGCGTCACTTTGCATCTGGCTAAACGTGGGACCTGGAGATTGGAACCGGCGTTCTTAAGCTTAGCAGGCAGGCGCCTTAACCGCTAAGTTATCTCTCCAGCCCCCTTCTACAATTTTTATTATTATGATTTCCTTCTTTCTCTCCTCTCTCTCTTTTTTTTTTTTTTTTTTTTTTTTTTTGACTTTTGGAATTAGGATCTCACTGTGGTCCTGCCTGACCTCGAATTTACCTTGTAGTCTCAGGCTGGTCTCAAATTCATGGTGATCCTCCTACCTCTACCTGCCTCCACCCAAGAGCTGGGATTGAAGGCATTTTCTACCATGCCTAGCATTGTTTTTTTGTTGTTGTTGTTGTTGTTGTTGTTGTTTGTTTGTTTGTTTTTTGTTTTTTACTTACTTCATTATCCATGATGGCATGATGATGGAACCAATATTGTTCAGTTAACAGCAGCCACTTTGAGGTCATGAATGTAACAGCCACCTCACATCCAAAATATCATATTCTAAATGGCTCCTCCCCATACCCTGACTCTTATATTATTTCCACCACTTTTTCCACAATGTTTTCTCAGCCTTGACAGGTAGGATAGGGATGTCTCATTTAATTCTGAGCATTTAACTGTAACTTCACAGCAATTTAATGAGTTTTGAATCTCTGTACTAGTCATCACCATCTGGGAAAACAAGCTTCTCTGTTTAAAAGTGAGAGCAGCAGCACTACTATGAGCAGTAACATAAATATTTAGAGGCCTATTTGATGGTCAGTTCCTATCCACTGAACCAAACTGAAGTAGGTAGCTTCCCCAAGGGCCTATCATCTTCAAAGTCATAGGGTTTTGACTAGGTTTTCAGTACCAGGCATGTATTCCTTCCCATGTAGCATGATTCAAATCCAATGAGAGTGTAGTTGGTTGCCCCAATAAAAGACATGCCACTATGCACTGGTAGCAAAAAAAAAAAAAAAAAAAAAAAAAAATTCATATGGAAACATAAAAGAACTTGAATATCCAAAACTATCTTTGGTAATAAGAATATTGCTGGAGGTATTACTGAACCTAATTTCAAGATATAAACAAATCTATACTAATAAACTGCTGCATTGTAGTGGTTTGAATAAATGGCTCCATACTCTCTTTTTTATTTATTATACTTCCTACTTAATCTTCAGTAGACAGAGCTCTGGTGGAGCTGGTGTGTCACTGGAAGGGGGTCTTGAGTCTAGCTCTACTGTGGTATTCAGAGTCAGCTCATGCTTGCTGATACTGGCCATTTTTTCTCTCTTCTGTGCATCAATGAAGAAGTGAGCCAGTTTTTTTCTGCCATGAGGAAACTTTCCATGGAATCTGTAAGCCTGAAATAAATATTTTCCTTTCATAAGCTGCTTCTAGTCTGATGTTTGTTTCAGCAGCAAAAGGGTAACTGCAACAGAAAATTAATACCAAGAGTAAAGTCATGATGGTGATGAATCTGGCCATCGGGCTTTGGTCTCCTGGAAGTTGTTTGTAGGAGGAATATGAAAGGATGTAGGACTGTGGACTGGAGCAGTCTTGCAGTGCTGTAAGCAGAGTTTGATGGGATAACCTGGTGAGAGTTTTAAAATGCTAAATTCAGAGAGAATTTTGAACTATGAAAGTTTGGCTTCTGAAGTTTCAAAAAAGAAGGGGAAAACTTTTTTTTTTTTTTTTTTTGAAATTGAACTACTAGAAGAAAGTTTGGCTACATTTTACCCATACTCAGAAGATGTGAAAGTTGAATTTAAAAATAATGAACTGGTGTGCTTGGCAGTTTGCATGAAACAGAAAGATATGAAAGCTGCATAGCTTATCACAGGAAAAATTCAGCCAAATTTGAAGTTACAGGCATAGAAACAGATTTAGATTTAAGCTTCAGTTGTTAATGAGATCACCACTGTTGAAGGTGGGCCAACTGTTCTGCATTGAGACAATGATAGTATACCATGAGGGTAAAATCTGACTCATGGAAGGCTCCAGCTAGTAAGAATACAAATTCTTTTCAAAGGAAGTGGCTTGAAGTAAGACTGGTGAAGGAGTATCCTGCTCCTCCATGTCAAGCTACACCCCCTGGATTTACACACGTGGCTAAGCTATCCATGTGGTAGTGCTTTGGAAAGCATAACAAGTGCAGGGTTTGGCTGTCAGAATGGAGGGATGGGTGCCAAGGAAATCTGACAGCTTGGGATGGAATTTTCTCTGGTCTGTGAGCAGCCCAGATGGTATGTTGGGGCCATACAGAATTGGAAACTCAGAGATTTTGTCTGGGTTATAGATGTCAGATTTGGAACTACAGATGTTTTATGTTTGCCTGCTGCTTATTAATTTTGCATTGGTCCAGTGGCCCTTTGTTACTACTTCTTTCCTGCAATAGAAATGTTTACTCTGTACTTTTATGCACTGAAAGTATGTAACTTGGTTTTGATTTATTTTACGGGGTTTACATTAAGAGACTCTCTTATCTCAGATGAGACTTTGGACTTTTGAACAATTTTAAATTTGGTAAAGTCAATGAGGATTTTTGAGTTTGGATTGAATGTATTTTGCATTGTGAATTGATTTTAATTGTATAAGGGCCTGGATGGAATGTGCTGGTTTGAATTTAAATGGTCCCATAGACTCAGCATGATGTTTATAAATGTGGTCATTAAGTTAATTAATGTTAGAAGGTGGTAGGGCTGATGCCATAATCCAGTAGGACTACTGAACTCTCAAGAAGAGAAAGAAGCACCATACATTTTCCTTCCCATGGGAACACTAAGGGAAGATCATGTGAGAACACAGTGAAATGGACATCTGCCATTAAAGAGAGAGTAGACAAGCCTCACACAAGAACTCTATGCTTTCCTCTTGAATTTCCACCTTCAGAAATGCAAAAAAAAAAAAAAAAAAAAAAAAAAAAAAAAAAAAAGAAATCTTCTTGTTTATGCCACCCAAAGTATTATATTTTTTTGCACCAGGCAAATAAGTGTAAGGTACTCCCTTATCTATGGGATATTTATTTAATATAAATTTTACAAACTTCACTTAATCTTTTTTTTTTTTTTTTTTTTTTTTTTTTTTTTGCTTTTAACACATCCAGTTTCATTTGTTATTATAGGAACTAGATGATGCTTGTCTTCCTGAAACATAATTGAAGCCTGTAAATCACTTTAATTAGGTCTTTCAACAACATATTCAATAATGGAAAATTCATTAGCATGTACCCTTTCAAATGATAATTAAGATAATTGAAACCACCAATCATTTAATTTTATTCTTGTTTATGTGCTTTAAATGGAGACAAATGATAAACATTACTTTTAAACTCCATATGCATTCTCAACATTTATTTCACAATTTAGGAAAACAGAAATAACACAAATATCTGTGGGTGAATAGTTAGATCTGCATTGCTTTGTTATTCATATGGGGAAAAGAGCAGTAGGGACCAAGGTCATTGCCTGCAGTGCAAGCTAGTGGATGGGCTGTTTCCTTGTCCTCTTGGCCTTGTCATGTTACTCATGCTTCAGCATAAGAATAACACCAATGCAGTATGTCCTCCTAGTTACAGCAGACATACCAGCTAGATGGGAAAGTAGATGAAACAGGCTGAAGAATGTAGGCCCTGTTTAGAATGTTGAAGGGTGTTATGAATTGGTGAGAATGGTGTGTCATTTAAAAGAGTCACAAAAATGTTCAGAGAAAGAAATACATTACTTGTGAAACTGAGTAAAGGCCACCCTTGAACAGACCAAACAATTGTGAATTAATTGTAGCATCCAAAATATCAAAAAACAACTGGAAAATTTATGTTTAAAAACACTTTTATTTTAGGAAAAAATAGAAAGGAATATGGAAGGAAGTGGCATAACCTAGAAGAAAAAAGGACAGAACTTTGCCTAAGCTGTCTCTTTGTATAACAGGAATTGCCTACATATCTAATACAATATCAAAGTGCAATATTTACCTTTAAAGGTCCTGTTAAAATGTTCACTCGAGAAACAGATAGTAAGACCCTAATTGCTGAAGACATCTCTTGCCTGAGAGGCAAGGTCACTGAGAAAGCAAGCTGGTGCTGAGCAGAAAACCTTCTCCCTATAGACCAGCCAACTGAAAGCTGGAAAAAGCTGCACTGCATGCACAGTGTGGGAGACAGAAGTCATCAGCAGTGAAAACAGTGGACGCTGAATATTCAAATTTGGCCAGACAGGCCCAAAGACTGAACGGGTGCAATAGTGGCATGTCTACTCGTGGGGTAACCAACTGCTCCATAATTGGACTGAAGGCCCTCTCTACGGGAGGGAATACATACCTGGTACTGAAAAACCTAAGCAAAGTCTATGGTAGGTAAGGTCATGAGCCTTAGGGGTATAAAGCATGCTCTTGTCTAAATGTATATACTATTCCCACCAAGCTGCCCGGAAAATAGTACACTTAATGCTCATATTCACATATTAATGCTACTCTCACTTCTGGTTAGAGAAGCTTCTCTTTTCAGATGGCGATGACCACTGGGATGATCCAAAAGGCAACATAGTGCTGAGAAGAATGGATGGAGGAGTGCCCAGCACTGAAACACCTTTGTCACACCCTCCAAGGCTCAGGGACCATTGCAGAAGAGGGGGCGGATAGAATGGAAGAGCCAAAGGAAGGGTACAACTCCTTACAATGCAACTGCCCAGACAGAAATTGGCCTTGATATCCATGACCTTGCTGTGCCTAGCAATACCTCCACAAAACCCTCATAATAGAAGTAAAAGATGATGACATCAAATTAAAAAAGAGACTAATGGAGAGAGGGAGGGGATATGAAGGAGAGTGGAGTTCTAAAGGGGAATGGGGGGAGGGGAGGGAAATACTATGCACTTTTTGTATGTAAGTATATTTTGTTGTCAATAAAAAAAATGTTCACATAAACACATGCATAAGCAGAGAGAGAGAAAGAGACTCTTTCCATTGAGGCCTATTTTTGTCCATTTTGTCCTGGTCTCATACTTTACAGACTAGATAATTTGAAATCTATAGGTTCAATTTCTGGAGGCCAAGAAGCCCAAGATTGAGGGCCTGACAGCTATTAACAGTCAACAGGATTATACTGTGACAGCAGGGAAAAGAGAGCATGAGAGAAAGAAAAACTGGCCTACATTTCTCCTAAGAAACCAATCCCATGATAGTAATTCACTGTGATGATAATGACATTAATCCACTTATAAAGGCTGGGCCCTTTTTGGACAATCACTTGTAAGAAGCTTTTAATTTTTTAACTTTAAAAAATTTTAAATAATTTTTATTTTTTATTTATTTGCAAATAGAGAGAGATACAGAGCAGAGAGATTGGTCATGCCGGGGCCTCCAGCCACTGCAAACACATGCACTACTGGAGACACATGCACCACTTTGTGCAACGGGTTTTACCTGGGTACTGGATAATAGAACCCTCGTCATTAGGATTTACAGGCTAGTGCCTTAACCTTCAAGCCATCTTTCATGTTGGCTTAACCACCAAGCCATTATTAGAGGTTTTAATTTCTGAGCCGGGTGTGGTGATACACGCCTTTAATCCCAGCACTCGGTAGGCAGAGGTAGGAGGATCGCCGTGAGTTCAAGGAAACCTGAGGCTACATAGTGCATTATAGGTCAGCCTGGGCTAGACTGAGACCCTACCTCGAAAAACCAAAAAAAAAAAAAAAAAAAAAAAAAAAAAAGAAGTTTGTTGCAATGACCTTTGAATTTGGGAGAGAAAAATACTGAACCCATAGTGTTCTGTAGCTGGTATCCCAAACATCCCATCATTCTTGCATATGAAACATCTTACTCCAGCCCCGTACCTTCCAAAGTCTTCACTTTTCCAGCATTACTTCAAAGTTCATGGTCTTATCTAAACCAGAAATAGGTAAGACTTAAGCACAATTCACAAAGTCCAATTTCATTCTGGTCATGAGTTTTTGAAATTAAGAAACTTATCTTATTTCTAAAATATAATGTTTGGCAAAGAATAGGCAACCCCAATAAAAAAGAACAACAAAAAAGAAAATAGGAGTAATGATTCCTAAATAAGCCTAAGGTCAAGAGAACTGATATTAAGCATTACATCTCCAAAACCACCACTGACAATAGTATCTTCTGGACACACTAGGGCCATACATGTGCTCTGAGTTCTTAGGAAGTCTTGTTCCCATGGCTTTGCTGTGCTCAGTCATTCTCAGTAGCCGTTCTCACACTTGGACACAAGCTGGTGGCTAGATCGTTCTATGCTCTTAGGGTAGATGAGTCTGAGGGTTTCACAAGAACTAAAGGGGACTCTCTTCAGGAGCTCTAATCACACAATTGTGCAAAGCACTACTCCTTGTGGGAACCCATTCCAGTGTCTTTCACCCTGCCAAAGTTCCAGCCTGGTCCTCCAGGCTGTCTATCCTGTTTTTTGAAATCTAGGTAGAGCTCACTGTGGTCCCATATGCAGCAATGCCAAGTTTACCAGTCCAGAGCAGTGTCTGGAGTTAAACCTGAGTCTTTCTATTACCAACAGCATTGGAATTTGAGAATTAGAGTAGGTAAGTGGACTTACATATGCTATAGAGTGTGCAGAAGGTCTGTAGCCACTGGTCATTCTGTCTTACTGACGGTCTTCAGCTGTGATGGGAAGAGCAAGCCTACAGATGTCTATGCTTCCTCTAGCATTCTCTCATTATGTGACAAGCACACCCTGGCTTCCTTCTTCTGTGCTATTTCCTTTATTTAAAGGTCACATCAACACTGTTGTTATTTATCTTGAACATGTCTTTTTATTCTTTACATGACTACAGTGGAGATGTTTAAAAGTTTTTGCATTCCTATTTCAGTTTACTTTCTTAAATATATTCTTTTTAGAAATTTCCTCCACCAGATAATCCAGTCCAAAATACTTCAACCCTGCCTGCTGTAGAGCTCAAGGACATAGACACACTTCAGGAAACTTGTCCCTGAATTTATAACACAGATGACCTTTACCCCAGTTTCTAATGAGATATTTCTCATTTCCCGTTTCATTAATGACTTCAGCAAAATTATCTTTATTGTTTATGGTTGCATGAACATTCTGAACACAACCACCTAGGTAATATATGAGAAGTTTTGGGTTTCTGTGTGTGTGTGTGTGTGTGTGTGTGTGTGTGTGTAGCCACGTAGAGGTGAAAAGACAACATTTAGGTTGGCTCTCACCTTCCCACCACATTTGAAGCATGGTTTCTCTTCCTGCATCTTATTCTGCTGCCAGGAGCTTCTGGGAAATTCTGTCTCACCTCCATCAGTGATCCAGCATTATGGAAGTCTGGGAACTCAGGCTCGAGAAAAAATGAGTACTTTATTCATCGAGTCTTTTCCAAAGCCCTGTTCTGGGTTTCCTCCTTAGTTACTCCTTTCAACCAGAATAACCTACATTCATGACAATGCAGAATCCAAATTCTGCCAGTCTTTACCCACAGCCTAGTTCTACAACTACTTCCACATTTTCTCATTGGATCCTGACTCGGCACAGTTTCCTTTGTTAGTTTATTTTGTGATGCTAATACAGAATACCACAAAGTGGTGTGTAGTTCTTGAGGCTGGACAAATCAAGACAAATCAAGATTGGTGTTTGAAAGAGACGGTGAGGGAAAGAAAATAAATGGAGACCACATGTCATTCTATAAGGAACTCAGCCCCCAATGTAGCATTAATCCACTCATTAAGACAAAGCCCTCGTGGTTTAATCATTTCAGGAGGTTTTGCCTCATAAAATGGTCAAAAAAAGTAATTGAATGTTACTCAGAGATTTAGAGGGCCACTAAGAGCTTACTGTTGGATATAGTACCTTCTCTAAACAGCATACTACATATATTAAAATTAAATGGTGTTTACCACATTTCATTGAAGATAATTTTTATAAATTTTGTATTTTCCAACAGCAAATTCCCTAAAACTTAATTTATAATTTATCTTATTGTCTTACCTGATTCATGGTCTGATTTTTGTAGTTATTCAGCCAGTCTATAAAAATAAACTATAAAGTCATTCTGTGATTAAGTATTCAAGTATTTCCACAGTGGACCTGGTGAACAGAATGGTGTATTAAGAGAATTTCAAAATCATAAAAATTAAATAAAGTGGAAATTCAAAATTCTAAAATTGTAGTGAAGCATAGGCAATTTCCTTTTAATTTTCTTAATATTTTTGGTCATTCTATTTTGTGTTTATTAATTAAACATTCATAAAACCAATTTAATTTATTTTTACATTTTGAATAAATTTCAGTATGAACAATTGGTATAATTATTGCATTTTTGCATGTTTAATGACAAGTATAAGTGTTCATTTGTAATTCTGAACTTCTGCACTTATTATGTTGTTTATATGTTGAGTGAATTATCAACGTGTTGAAGCTCTTAAATGTCAGAATCAAGTGCTTTGGTGGCATTAATTAAATTTTTTACAAGCTCTGATAATGTTATTTGTTTTGATTCCAATTTTCTATGAGATATAAACAAACCTACTTATTTTTTCATAGTCTAAATTATAAGCAAAAGGGGAAAACAGATAATATGATTATATCCAATAATTAAGAAAACATTTGTTTGTGTTTAAAATTAAATACATTACAGAGAATATGTCTCATATATGAAATAAAATATTCAACATGGTCCTTTGAAATAATTTATTGCCATACAAGATCTGAAAATGACTCACATAAGCAGTCAAAAATATTTATTGCCCAAAATACTACTGTTCAGATGCTGCATTGTGTCAAATAAGAATTAACTGGCCAGACTATCATTGTTTTAGGAAAGGTTTCACTATGAAATGATAAATACTCACAAACAAACACACGGGGGGCGGGGGGGGGAGACACACAGTCACTGAGTTGGAGATCCTAAAGCTTTTTTAACTTGTGCATTTTCTTTTGTCATGGGCAAGTTTTGCTCTTATTTAGAAAGTTAAGTCCATTTTTAAATAAAAGAGTTGGCCTCATTCTCTGTGTATTATATCTTTGTAGCAAGGCACATAAAATCATTACATTAGGTAGATTTGGAAGATGATACACATATAATTAGAAAAAAAATACATATATGTTCTTTTGCCATATTCTCAAAAGTTAATCCCTTTAATCTTTTCAATTAATGAAATGTCCTAGGCTTTTAATAATTTGTGGGATGTTTTTCTCTTAAACTTTTATTCTTTTTTAAATTAATTAATGTATTTATTGAATTATTTGAGAGAGAGAGAAAGAGGCAAGGCAGACAGAGGGAAAGAGAGAATGGGCATGCCAGGGCATCCAGCCACTGCAAACGATCTCTAAATGCATGCACTACCTTGTGCATCTGGCTTACATCGGTCCTGGGGAATTGAATCTGGGTCCTTTGGCTTTGAAGGCAAGCACCTTAATCACTAAGACATCACTAAGACTTTTTTTTGTTCTTTATGATTTTATTTGTTTGCTTATATTTTACATTTATTATAATTAATTTAAATTATATTTAAATTTTAAAATAGCATTTGAAAATAAAATAAATTTCACACTGATATGTTCTCTTATATTAATTCTTTAGACAACACAGTGTAAGTACATATGTAAACTATTAGTAGGAAACGTCCTGTTCAGCATTTTTTGGGGGAGGGTTGTTACGAAGTCGGGTTTCACTCTTGTTCAGGCCGACCTGGAATTCAATATGTAGTCTCAGGGTGGCCTCAAATTAATGGCTATCCTCCTACCGCCTGGGTTCTGTGATTCAAGGTGTGCTCCACCACGCCTGGCCTCGGCATGGTTTTAAACTATCATGGCTTTGCATCTTTTTTCCTCAGATTTAGCAATACCCTACAGTAGATACTTATTATTAAATTCTTTCATCGTGTATTTATTTAAGAACAACCATTTTAGGTTCTTTTTATAACCTTTTCAGTCACCTTTCAGAGATTAGAACATAGCATTTATAAATTAATTTAGCACAAAAAATATATATATATATATATATATATATATATATATATATATATATATGATATGTACATATGCCTAGTATTATTTTCAAGTTTTGAAATTTTATGAATGCTGACAAACCTTTAAGTTTCTATTTTCAGCAACTATTAGAATGTCATTAAATATAGTGCTTTAGCAATAACTCATGTCAAACCTTGTAACTATATTTGGATTCTTATTGGTTATTTTATTACTTATAAAAACCATGATACAATGGATATTTTAAGCTTAACATTCTAACTCAATAGCTACAGATTCATATCCAGGAGAGCAATTGGTAGCTTTGGGAACACGCACAACTTTTACATTATCAAATATTGACAAAATGTTCAACAAAGAATTGATTTAAGGTTATACTGCAGATAACAGAGCATATGTGGGGTCTTAGTCTGCCAGATGTACAACACATGCTACTATTCTCAAAGTTTTCCATTATTTAAAAAATATATATAATACAAAATCTTTCCATGATTTTGAAATGTTCTTTCTTGATTACACATAATAGAGCATTTCTACAAGTGATTCATGAATTGTATATCTCATTCTTTATTCTGGTAGTTTCTCTTTTGTAATTTGTTTCACTACTTATAGGAATTGAATATAATTAGTTATTTTGAATTGTTTCTTTGTGTTATGTAAAATTTAAGAAAGATATATTTTCAATTTCAATAAGATCAAATTGTTCATTTTATTCCATGTGCTTGTGGTGCCCAGTTAAGCCAAGACTGTAAATGTTTGAACAAAAATTTTAATATAAAATATTTTAATCTCGGTAATCTCTTTTCTTTATTAATTTTTTGCCCACATAATTTTGTGTGTGATAAACCATAAGAAATTACTTCTATTTTTGCAGGCAATCATTTGTTTTATCTGTATGTCATTTGTTAAAGAAAATTTCTCATATCTCAAATCTGATTCCATAAGACAAATATTTCTTAGCACACAGACTGAATACATTTAGGAAATGGGGAAGAAACAAATGGTCAACCACTTATGTCACATTTCCAGTTGGAGTGACTTAGTGCATGATAATAACACTCTCAAATGGAAAAAGACTAGAGTTCACAATAATGGCATGATAGTTCAGTTTGGAGACTAGATATCTTGAAATAGAGTGCTCTAAATCTTAGCAATGTGACAAAACTCAATGGTATGTGAAATCATTTTGAGAAAAGACATCATATTAATTTAGGTATATAAAATATGTCATTGTTTTTTTGAGAAACATGAAGTAAGTGTGTGTGGTGAGGGGGGCAGGGGGCTGAACTTTGGACATGATAGGCTCTATTTCTGAGCTACTATTCCAACCAAGCTATGGTAACTGAAAATAAAGAAAGGTCTTTTTAGCTTAGCAGAATGGACAATAAAGGTGAGATACAGAGTGTAATTAAATTAAGATGGATTTTAAACATATATATTTTAAATATATATATATATATATATATATATATATATATATATATATAGTCTCCAACACATTAGAGTCTATGAGTTAATATATGTATATACATATGCATAATAAATGCATATATATATGCACATATTAGTATATCCTTCTTAAAGTGTTGTTTTAATATTTTTCTTGTGAAATGTAGTTAAAAAGAATATAACAATATTGGGAATAATCAAGTATGTTTAAAGATTCACATTTGGCAATTGAGGAGATGGCTCAGCTGTTAAGAGCACTTACTGTTTAGTATGAGGCCTCGGAAGACTTGTGATGGCTGGAGTTTCATTCTCTTAGAAGCCACCTAACAAGCTGGGAGTGATCACATACATCTGTATCCCTAGGTGCTTCATGACAGATAAAACTCCAGCTCCAGTTGGAAAGACAGACTCCGTCTCACAAAATATATAGTTTTATGCTAAAGAAGGACACTCTGAGTTATGCTCTGATCATTCCACACCACACACCTGCACCCACCCACCCACCCACCCACCCACACACACTTGTATAAGCCACACATAACATACCATCCACAATACATACAGACCCACATGCAAAAAAATGATAAAAATCACATTTTGATAAAAAGTTATCAGAAAAAAAAAAAAGGTAAAAACTTTGATACCATAGACCCCATAGTTTATACGCAACAGAAACTTACAGGAAATGAAGACTCCAAGGTCACAGTACCAGCAAGCCAGTGTGTGGATAGGGATCATGCATCAGCTTACACACTGTGCCATGTAAGCAATGTCTTTATGTGGGAGAAGACACAAACTCTCACCTTATCCCAAGAGCTTTAATGTCATTCATTGTCTAAGCACTTTCCACAGGCTTTACTTCTTAGTATCATTGCTTTGGTGACTATGTTTTTAACATACTTTGGAAAAGACCTAAACATCCACTCCACAGAAACTTCTGAGAAATGAAGCTATCATAAATTCCCTCTTCAGGACCTGTCTACTCCCAGAAATAAGAACAAGTCTACAATAAATCTCACCTCCAGAGAAACATGGAATGACTAAATGACCACTCCTACATGTACATGTACATTTTCCAAACATGTACATTTTCTTAACAAATATCCAAGCATGTACATTTTCTTACCTCCTCTTTCTTCTAACATCCTTTTCTTTTCAAACAGAATACAAAAATATAAATAAATAAAAATTGCACAAAGCATATATATTATTTTGCTCCATTCCTATCTCCTACTAAATTATTTATTTAGATCTCTCTAGCCATTAGTAATCCAATTACTTTGATTGTTGCTATGTATATGTGTCTAGAGATTTCTGTTTGTATCTGTTTAGTTTCACTTGATTTGTTCAGTCACTGAAACAGAGTTTAAAGGAAAAGCTGATGCTTTCTCTGTGACAATTCTAATGTATAAAAGTAACAGACTTGAAATCTAGTGCTTAGTCTGTTTATTTAAGAGTCCATACCCCTTTATTCACCTGTGATTAGGGTTTTATGTTTTTATTTTTAGAGTTTTAAATGTTTTTAGTATAGGTACTGTGTGCAAAAAGACAACCAATTGCTAAAATCATATAAAATATCAAGTAGAAGATGGCTCAGCGGGTGGGAACACTTGTTGTACAAGCATAATGTTCTAAGATGGGTTGATTCTCCCTGAGCTTGATCTCTAGCACCCATGGAAATAGCTGTCTGTGATCATGCATGCCTGTAACCCTTGTTCTGGGAAGGGTATAGACCACAGAGTCCTGGGTTTTCCTGGTAGCAAATCTGACCTAAAATGACAGTGCCAGATTCAGTGAGAGCTACCATCTTAGGGAAATATGTGGAAGGACATTAAGGAAAGAAATACAATGTTCTCCTCTGGACTCTAACATTAGCCCACTACAGCACACACACCACACTACACCACAGGTACTATACACACATGTCAGACAATAACAACAAGAAACAAAGATCATCTGTAGTATTTATTTCAAATTCGACTGTGGACATATTACCTCAGTTGTTTCTGTTTACTTTGTAGGGAAAAAGTTCAAATAGAGTACTTGACAATAGGAATAGAAGATTCCATTTGCTCTGCAATATAAGAGATTACTGTTCAGGAAAGAGAGCTAAGTATTTTTAACAGGCACTGTTAAAATTAATAGGAATTTAAGGTTTACAGTAAAGAAGCATTATAATGAGTAGGTACTTATTAAGGAAAATGAGTATCCATGTGTCTCTACTTTATAAGTCCATGTCGTCAGCATTGTGAGTTGTACACCTCACTGTTGTTCAAGTGCTATGGCAATGTGTTTTAGAACACTCATGATTAAGCCTCATCTCTTGTATTACTTTGTGTTCAATTATCTATTTCTATTTATAACTTTGGTGAATTTATTATATTTTCAATGTCTTTTATGTTACATTAAATACTTTGAATTAGATTGAAGAGGTGTTTTATAGCAATTTCTTTGAATTAAAATATTTCATCCTAGAGAGAGACTCATTGTGAAGTTCCATACTGAAATGTAGGCTCAGGAGTTCAGAATTAAGGCTCATGAAGTGTACAGGGCTCAGTGGTTGCTAAGTTGGATTATAATGAAATTGTTTCTTTGGTCTGTCATCAATGTCCTATCTGAGGACAATAGTCATGTGTCCACCGCTCCCAAGGAAAAGTTATGCAGTAAGAGAAAAAAATCAGCAAATTAAACAATTATAACCATGCACTCATATGTATGTAGCTAGATATATATAAACATACCATTTCTGCCATCGGGAGCCACATGAACTAGGGATATATAGGATATAGCTTCATCATATTTTTCATGTGTTATTATTAATTAATCCCATACTAGGGCAAAGGGATGTCATGATAGTTTTTAACAATAACTGATTACTAAATCCACATAACAGACTAAATAAAATCAGAAGTTCTTAATTTTATGCAGAATGATTTTTGGTTCTCATGTAGGCTAGATAGGCATATGGAAAACAGGTAAGTTAAAAGATGGTTAGCTAGATAGACACCAACAGATTTGTATTCTTGAAGGAACACTCCCAACTGGCTAGGAATAACATAACTGAAATTCACAAAACTCCTAAGGCCCTGACCCCAGATTTTTAGGAGTAAGAACTGCTTGAGAGAGAAGATTCCTGGCAGCCAAGCTGCTCACACTGTCACACAGTGAGTCCGGAGATGCTGCTTCTGTGAGTGGTCATCTATGCTAGGGTGGATGCTAAACTCCCATGTGCTTCACTACAGTGGAATCTCCATGTCATTGCCTTTGCAAAATTTCTAATGCCAAGCATGCAACCGTTTCCATGATAGATGCAGAAAAGTCCCATTGAGAGAATTAAAGGGAGTTTGACACACTAATCTTTGAAAAGCCTGATTTACTCCTGAAATCCCATACCTTTCCTATCTTAACTTCAATAATCCTCCTTTCTGTTAAAGTTTTCCCATAAAACAAACTCTCCAAAAGTGCTCACACTTCCCTTGCATGTTTCCTGTCACTCTTTGATAATCTTGTCTCCTAAGTCCTGTATCTCCCCTATGAATTCTTTCCCTGATAATTCCAGGATCCTGGAAGCACTGGTTTCAAACTGTCCTGTCTTTGAGGCATTCCCACTTCTTACCTGCCAGCAGTAGTTCCATTGACAGCTCTGATTTTTTTTTTGTTTGTTTTATTTTCATTTATTTTTAAGAAAAGACAGAGAAAGAGAATGAGAGAGAATGGATGAGCTTGGGACTCCAGCAGCTGCAAACAAATTCCAGATGCATGTGCCACTGTGAACTTTGCTTTACATGGGTACTTGGAAATAGAACCAGGATTCATCGGCTATTTTAAAGATTTTATTTCATGGTGTTGGAATTAAAATAAATTTCTAATGTAATTATATTTAAAACAATTTATCAGCTTTTGAATCAACTTTTTAAAATAGCACACAAATTCATCCTCAAGTTGAATAAACAGGGGAAAAGGTGTTAGAGGAAATTATTAATTGTGTGTGCTCTACTGGAAGTTGCTTAAATTAGCAAACTGTGAAGCCAAAAATTATTTGATCTTTTTCTTTCTTTGGTGGGGATATTTGAGACTAAAAACCACTGACTGCCTTTACAAAACAAAGAACCAATTACGTGTTTAGTCAATAACTGAAGAATGGCTGGCTACATGTTTTCTTTTGTTCCTTTATTTCCCCAGCTGCAGTTACAAGGTTTTCTTTGAGTCTGGAATAAAATGAGGTGGTCTCTTGGTAGCGAATAGGGAAAACAGTGATTTCTCCTTTTCAGAATGGTCTAACGTTGTTGCACAGAGTGGACAAGCAGGCTCCAAATTTGTGAGGAAATGAGGTCCTCAAGGTATCATATGGCAGAGGTTAAATCTACTTAAAGAGATTCCAGTGAAAAGAAACTCACGTGTATTCATGTACACTACTGGGTGTGGGGAGATATGAAAGGAGGGGTAGATAGGAAATATTTACATTGCAAAACAGAAAAGAACAATGATCATTGAATATTTCCCATTTTCTAGGACTCTTGCAATTTTCCTCTAGAACACACTCTTTCTATATTAGCCAGGTTATCTCTACAAGGAAATAGGATATGCCAACTGTCACCAACCTGATATAGTAAAATGCCTGGTGTAGGGTAGGATCTCCCTCAATTCTGAAGTCATTACTCAGAAGAACCCAGGCTGTCCCCTTATTTACTTGGGCTTGGATACCCTAATGTTCCTGTGTGAGAAGAAAGGATTCTGATTTATTCTGGTTTTCAATTACTGGGTCAGTTTAAAGTTGACCTCTTACCTCTCAACAATCCTTTCCATTTGAAGGCCAAAGGAAAAAAAAAAAAAAAAAAAAAAAGAGGTGAATGGGAGAAAGGACTGCTCTCCCTAAGTGATTTCAGTCCTTCCAGGAATCTGAAGTTTCTGTTGGCCTCATTGAGGCTGAATGTTCAAAGCTTAGTGTGACCCAGAGGGAAATTAACAAACAAACACCCCCCAAACATGAGAAAATGAGCCTACTTTGGTTGCCAGGGAGACAAAAATGAGCCATCTTTTCTTCATCCAAGAGCAGAGACATCAGAAGTAAGAAAGTAATGTTGAGAGAGAATGGGGATTCTTTGGTAGGTCATGTAAATAGTAAAAACGGGAATTAGCTTAAGCAAACATTACTACCCCACATCTTTCTGTTTACAGATGGATTCAAGTTGAGACACACGGGCACAAGCTCATAATAATGAGATAAGGAAAGTCTTCGTTAAATAGTTTTGTAACCTTTTATTATTTTTTTAATATCAGAAACCATAAGAAATTAACAACTATCTAAATCGTTCTACTTAACTTGTCTTCCTATTTCTTTCTCATGTTCCCACTGGATATTAAGTATGCTCTTTTTTGATTTTGGAGGCTCTACAAGACAAAACCTACATTCTTTTTCAAAGATAATCAAAAACATTCATAGCATGCTGTCTGTTTAATATTTTGGCACATTTACACAAGTATGCACATATATGTGTAAATAACTTTGTTAAGTAGACATAGTGATTTATTTGTAAAATTTAAAGGGTTATGCTGATGATTTTATAGACGGTATATTTAAAAACTGATTTTCACTAAAACCCATCATCTCAAGAGTTTCATTAGGTTGGAAGTTGAAACAAATACCATTTCCTGCATTTTTGTGTGTGTGTGAGAATAAAAGAGTTCAGTGTGATTTAGATAGAACTGGCAACAGCTTTTCATTTTGACTTTGCAAAGAGAACTCTCTTTGTTACCTCAGCCTTAAAGATGTCCACTTCCATAAATTTACTGTGTCTTAAATCTGAGAGGCCCTAACCATGTGGAATTTAAAACTTCTGTATCAGTCTGCCCCTGCATCATGCTGAGATGAGTCAAACTTTCAGACACTATCTCATTGGGGAAGAAAAATGATCATGTCTGAGTACCGGGAATAACGATTCTAAATATGGACAAATCTAATTCATTCAACATTTCAATACTGGACAAGTGAAACATGCCAGGAGGGCATAACCTCTGCAGCAGGAACTCTCAGCAATAAGGAAAGATGTGGCAATGCAAATCTGTAGGAGCTGAATGTCATACCATGTTTCTAGAATGAATGAAGTGTCTAGCCATACTGAAGCCTTTCAGAAACCTTAATAACTACACTCTTTTTTACTTAACTGTTTAATTCTTTTTATCCAGCATCACCCTACACACCTTTTCTATATATTTATTGTTATAGTTTATGTTTTTATTTTAAAATACTACTTAAATATTGTGGTAGTTTGAATAGATAGCCCCTGATATATTCAGTGTTTTATTAGTTTGTTGTTTGCATCTGCATCCACCTAGCTGGAGGCAGTGTCACTGGGACAATCTTAAGGTGTGGTGGTGGGTTTGATATTTCAATCTAAAGATATGCACAGTGTGCCTAGCTGGTGTTCTTGAGATGTGCTGTGCTATGTGGTTTTTGGCTTGTGGCTTTATTTCTCTCTTACTTGGTTCTGTAAGAGCAGGCTAGCTTCTTCTGCCATTATGGAACTTCCCCTGGATCTGTAAGCTTCAATAAATATCCCTTCCTCCATAACCTTGTCTGGTCTGGAAGTTCATCTCAGTGAATCTGAAGCTGTCTGCTACAAATATCTATATGACCATTGATCAATTATTTTTGCATTTCTGTAAATAACTATAAAACACATGGAAAAGAAAAAATTAATTTGAACAAAATTATATGAAGATATGTACAGAAAACCTTCTTAGAAATATTTGTGTGTGTGTGTGTGTGTAAGCTATCTACATATCTACAAAATATATATATGCAAACATATCAAATAATATGTGTGATTATAATTATATATTTACTCACTACAGAAGTAAAGTGTTAAGGTGGAGTCAACTGCACATTATATGTTATGATTAGCAGTAAATTGTCTGACCAGAGGTATTTTAAATCATGTTCATAAAAGATACATCTCTCTACAGGGAATGTTCTCTACTGTTCTTTGCCATGAGAGCCAAGGATGTACACTGAAGGAATATTGTTGGGCAACAATAACATGTACCTGACAAAATTAGCAGCACCTCTGGATTTTGATGTTGTAATTGTTTTACAAAAGTTCAGCAATTTCACATCTCTGCTTGATTCTTCCACTGCTTCTGCTTTCTTCTCAGTGATACTTTTCTTGCCTCAGGGATGAATAAAGGTCTGCATTGTCAACCAATGTACATGTAAGGCAAATCAAACTTTACCAAAACAATTGTTAGTTCAAAGGACTTATAAAAATAAATATTGTGTGCACACATTTCTCTATGATTTATTGTCCTTCTTGATTCATTAAGTTCTGTTGTCAACTTGATCAGATTAGGAATCCACATACATTCCTCTTGATTGGGTCTCTGGAAGCAATCTCAGAGACACAAACTTTGAACTAACAATTGTGTTTAAAATTTTATTTTCCCTCATGAACACATTGGTTAACAATGCTAATCCAATAAATCCCTTTTTTAATAAAATTCATTTTATTGGTTCTGTTTCTCTAGAGAACCGTGACTGATACAGACTGTAGTACCAGGAATGGGGTGATTCTAGAGAACAAAATTGTAAAAATGATTTCTCAAGAGGGCTTGGTACTATCTGGAGTTGGCTCTCCAAATTCAGTGTCATTAAAGGCTTTACTGGTAATAAAGACAGTGCTTTTGCTGGCTATAAAGAGAACATTGACACTTCCTGTCAAGATGGCATCTGCCTAACCACGCCTCACCTCATGGGGAAGGAAAGGCAAAATCTTAAGTGTTCTTTGGGGATTTTAATGGTTTGAAGTTCCTAGTAGAACCCCAATGGGAGGGCACAGAGGAACAAAATAGGGAATCCCCTGATTCCCATGCTATCGGGTAGGTCACCAGTCCCCCAGTCACCTCAGTAGCCAACCCAGCCACAGTCCCATCCGCAGGTGCCTCCTGCACTAACAGCAGGATAAGTGGACCCAGCCCAGTGGGCTAGCTTTCCCCCTTTCCATATGCTTCTCCACCACCAGGGACCTCCATGCATGACCACTATCCCACTCACCACCTCCCCACCCCTCAATGCTCAGACCCAGACCCACAAACTAGCATTGACCCTCCTTCCTTCCCTCCTTCAGTTTTCCCACCATCAGGGACCTCCACACACTACCCCACTGAATGGGGAATAGGTCCTGCTGAAATTCCTTCAGGCTACTTGGAAAAATATCAGCAGCCTAGCATTACCTTTCCCTTCCTCCTTAGGTTTTCCCACCACCAGGAACCTCCACATGTGACTGCTGTCCCACCCTGGCTGTACACAGACCAGGTTTTATAGCACTTCCTGCAGGCTTCTTAGATCCAGGCCAGCAGGCTATTGTTCACCCTTCCCTTCCCTTTCGTGCCACCCCTCCAGGTCTGCTGCTCATCCCCCCCATGTTTGACCTGACATACAGCAGTCACATATCTCCATCCTGCCTTGCACAGGACCTGGTAGTCACATCCACCCCCCTCTAAATTGTCCCAATGGACCTGCTGTCCCATCCCCTTACCCCTCAGCATCAAAGAACCAACACACATTCCCATCCAACCACCCACCTCCACAGCCCAGGCCCAACACTAGTCTGCTCTGCCACATTCCTCCCACTCCTGGTCCCCCTCAGGCCACCTGACCACACAGTCCCATATCACAAACCACCAAGCATCAAACATCTTCAGCATGTCCTCTGGCCCCCACAAGACCCTCACTGGCTCCTTTTGGCTCAGCAGACAGGCCCCATTGTCATCAGAAGCCTAATCAAAGAAAAACATAAAGGGAATCATCTCTGAAGACTCTTCAAGGTTAAACTAAAGTTTCCTCTTAAATTAAATAAGATTCCTACATTATGATAGGCAGGGCAAAACACAGCATGAAAGGAATAACATGAAAAATCAAATACAAGTAAATGCAAGAAATCCCACAATGGAGGTCTCTAATCAAAACATATAAGACACAAGAGGATCAGAATACCAAAATGAAGATACAAGCTATGCAATCCTTAGCAAATAGTAAAAGTTGCAGGAAACAAACAAAGGGCCAATAATTGTATGACTTCTGTCTTTACTATATTAGACCTAATAGAAAAGAACCAGGAAAGGTTCCAAAGACAGTTAAATGATCTGAAGGAGAGAGAGAGAGAGAGAGAGAGAGAGAGAGAGAGAAAGAGGACTTCAATAACCAGCGGGCTAAGCTCAATGAAGACATAAATAAATGCAAGGATGAATTCCATGAAGCATTAAGAAAATCAGAAAATGATGTGAAAAGGGAACTTAACACAGAGATAAAAGCTATACATTAAAAAAAGCAGTAAGAAATACAAACCAAGTTGAACAATCCCAAAACTCTATAGACGTTCTCAAGAATAGTGTCAGCCATGTGAAGGATAGAAATTCATAACTGGAAGACAAAACAGAAGAAACAGTTTGTGAGTCCAAAAGTTTCAATAAGTTCAAAATTTTATGTGAACAGGACATGAAGGAACTGTGGGATACCCTTAAACCTTCCAAAATTCTGATAATGGAATACCAGAATGGGAAGAAATTCACACAAAAGGCATGGTGAACATACTCAACAAAATTATCAAAGAAAACTTTCCCACTCTCTCAAAAGAAAGTCCCATCAAGTTACAAGAGGCTATAGCCAGGCATGGTGGCACACACCTTTAATCCCAGCACTTGGGAGGCAGAGATAGGAGGATTGCTGTGAGTTCAAGGCCACCTTGAGACTACATAGTGAATTCCAGGTCAGCCTGAGCTAGAGTGAAACCCTATCTCACCCCCCCCTCAAAAAAAAAGTTAAAAACTTACAAGAAGCTAATAGAACTCCAAACAGACTGGACAAAAAGGAGAAATTCTCCAAGACGTATTATAATTAAGACTTTTAACATTGATAACAAACAGAAAGTTCTAAAAGCAGCTAGGGAGAAACAACACATTCCATATAAAGGTATCCCCATCAGAATTATTTCAGACTTCTCAGTGGAAGCACTGAAAACCAGAAGGGCCTGGAATGGAATACTGTAAAGTCTAAGAACTGATGGCTTCCAACCCAAACTACTCTACCCAGCAAAAGTATCCCTCATAATTGATGGTGAAAAAAACTTTCAATGATAAAGCTCAACTCTACAACTATATCCACACAAAGCCAAACCTACAGAGAGTACTTCAGGGGATTCTCTACACAGAAGAATCAAATAACCAACCATTAAGTACCTATAAGAAACAGACCACAATAACCAAACTCAGAGAAGGCACAAAAAACTACGAAGCCCAAGAAAACACCAAACCAAATAAACCACCACAATATGGCAGAGATTAAGTCAAACCTCAAACATTAATGGCCTTCATTCATCCTTCAAGAGACATAATCTAACAGGGTGGATAAGTGAATTAGACCCCTGGAGAAATGAGCAAGAGTGCTGCTTTCTATGTGAACCTGGTACCAGCACAAGGGTGAAAGAGATAGATACAGAGAACACTCATTTCCTACAAAACCAGATATCCAGAGACACAGAGGCTTCCAAGACCTCATCACTGAAGTAGATCTAAATGAACTCAACATGGCTCAGGGAAATTTGTGGAAGAGGGGGTAGAAAGATTGTTAGAGCCATAAGTTGGGACATCATGCATAGAGACATTGCCTCTTACCCATAACTAATGGCTGCCCCCACAATGCATGACCCACATTCCTCAATGAGGAAGGCCCCTTTGGAGAGGGGAGGACAGGGGAAGCTAACAATGGTACCAACATGGCTGTATACACACTATGTACATAAGAAATAATAAAAAAAAGAGAGAACACAGATAATCAATGGTGTGAACTATTTTAAAAACTGTATGAGGTAGATATATTTGGTGATGCCAAGCCATGCCTTATAAAGAGCAAGAGACTTAACGGCTCTGTATCTAAAACTTTTAAATATTTGTTGAAAAGTAAAACAAATGATGATGGTAGTTGCTTAATTGTAGCATCTCTGGATATACTATTAAGGGAAAAGCAGAAACTCAGAAGAGAAAATTCCCAGCTTAAGACCCACATATATGGCCTGAAAGTTTCTATGTGTGCCCAGGAGAATAATCTTCTATCTAGCCATAACAGGACTCAAATTACAGAAAACCAAACCCAAGATCTCATTGTAAGATGTGCTAACTTGAAATTGAAGCTCAAGTCCCAGCCTCACAGGCTATTAGAAGTTAAAGTGAGGGCACTGATTGGAAAAGAGTGGGATCCTATAACTTGGGATTTCGATACGTGAGAAGACTCTGAAAAATTTGGGGACATTGAACTCTCAGATTCTTAAGAAGTTATTTTCCATGAGAATGTAGCCTTCCCTCCCTTAGCAACATTTGATCCCCACCCCCAAGCCTTGAAATATTGCCTTCTCCTCCCTTGCCTGAGGGAATTAAGCCTTTTCTGATTGAGGAATCAGCAATGATCTTCCCTGTACAAGGTGCTGAACAAGACTATGCTGACACTCCACAGTGCCCCCCCCCCACATCACCTGTAGGTCTTTAAAACATCCAATGCAGTTCTTGGAGGGTGTGGTCTTAGAAACTTTAATCCCAGCACTCAGGAGGCAGAGGTGGTAGGATCATCATGATATGTACCCAAATTTTAATATGTACCTGATTAATAGACTCCCATGATACTATTCACATTATATTATGAACTTAAACTATTTAACGTAGGTTTCTCATAAGAATACAGAAATGTCATTTTCAGAGTTTAACACTGTTTTCACATATCATCTACAATATGTCTTATGCAGAGAAAGACAGAACATATAGGGCAATAACAAAATTAATGATTATTTCTATAAAACTTGCTTAATTTTGACATAGTATAATAATCACAATTTGTTATCATATGCTTTTTTTCTTTTATATCTCAATGATCTTTGACAAATATAAAATATATTATTTCTACTGATGTATGCACATAACTGTTACATCAGATCTGGTCCCAAGATGGAATCACTATGCATTATAAAATAGTGAATAGAAGAGGCCTTCCTGGAAAATACAAGAACCAAGCTGACTGTGTTCCTCAGAAACCACCTCACCCATTGCTTCTCCTTGTCCCTAGGCCACAATTTCCTATTTTCCTTATCTCAAGAGCCTCTCTTTTGATGACATACCATAACTGTCTGAGCATAATCTTGGGATTAGCAGTAAAATTCCCCAGAAGAAATTCCCCTACCTAACTTCACAAAGAAGTCACCCTTTCTCCTATCCTCCACCCAGCAAATAAACCTTATAAAATCTAACCTTCACCAACCCAAGGTGTTGTAATCTTCTCTCACAAGACAGCCTGAAAGCTCCTGTCTTTCCCAAATAAAACTTTCACTTTTCTTCACAATTGTCTTACGTGGTCAGGTCATTCTCAAACCTTTCATCTGGTGTCAAAACTGGCAACTTACATCTGGTGCCATGACTCGGATAGGAGGTTCCTGGTTGCCCTCTTGGGTGGCAACCTTTGCCCAACCAGACCACCAAGCTGCCACTGACCCTCTGAAGGCTTCAGATCATCTCTGCCTGGTGCAGGCTCTCGCATCCACCACAATTTGTCCTCACTCCTCTTACCTTCTTCAACTCCTCCCTCCTTCTCAGTAAATGTCCCTCATGGGTTGGGCTGTTCTAGGGTTTACCCCTTTCTCATCTTGTCAAAGCCATATCAACATGCCAGGCTACTCCCCTCACCCATTTCTAGGCATCCCAGATCTTAAGAAAGATGTACTCTCAACACCTCGGGTCTCTCACTCTCTTTGGACTACCAAGCCCAAAGGGGCATCTTTTGGCTCATTTTACCAGCTTCTGGACACTGGCCTCATTCTTTCTCTACTTCTTTCCTTCCATCTTCCCTGATGAATGCTAGCATGCCTAGGTGGCTGCCCAGCCCCATACCAATGATCTCCATCTAACTGATTAACCTATCTAGAGGGCGCTGTGCAAGTTCCAGGGAAGGCTGAAACTGGGACTACCAAGTTCCTGCTCCTTCCGGTAAAGACTTACATTCCCCTTTCCACAGAGAAGGCAGCCTGGGACTGGATGGTTGTCTGTCCCTTGGGGGCCTTCTGAAGGCTTCCCACAAGGTTATTAACTTTAATAATCTCTTAATAACCCCAAAGCCCAACGGGAACCCAGCATAGTTCATGCGATGCCTAACAGGCACATACTCAATACACCCACCTCGATCCCACTTTCCAGGAAGGTGTTTTGATACTTAACACCCATTTCCTATCCCAATCTGCCCCTGACATTCAGAAAAAAAACTCAAACACCTTGAGAAAGGCCCTCAAACCTCGAGGGAGATCTGTTTGAAATTGCCTTTAAGGTTTTTAACAGCCAAAGGGAACAGGAAAGGACTGATAGGATGGCCAGAGAAAAACAAAAATATCAGCTCCTGGCTGTGGCTTTCTCGGATATTCCAAAGAGACATTAGAACCTCAGTGATCACCACTGGGACCCTGCTTCAATTGTGGCACCACTGGTCACTGGGCCAGAGCTTGCCCCAACCCATGACCACTGCCAGAACCCTGCCCTCACTGTGGACTCTGGGGACACTGGAAGGTCAACTGTCCCTTCCTGCCTCACCAAAAGGCCAGCCCCTCCACCTCAGTCCCCTGGTGTCTGAAGACTTATGGTGCCCTGGGACCTCAGCCTCCAACAAGACTCTCCACATCACAGCAGAGGAACAGAGGGTAACAGTTCAGGTGGCAGGTAGGCCTGTCTCGTTTATAATAGATATAGGGGCCACATGGTCAATCCTGTGGCCAGAATTTTTCCTCATAGCGCTCCATTGTGGGTTTAGATGGCCAACCTCATTCCACCTGTACTACTGCTCCTCTGGCCTGCAATATTTGCCACACTCCCCTCATCCACTCTCTTGTGATGCTTTCTTGCCCAGCTCTACTTCCAGGCCAAGACCTCTTGCAAAGCTCTCCCTCTCCTTGACCCAGCCCCCTGCCCACTCATCATCCATCTTCAGTCTCACCTCTGCTCCTTGGCTTACCAAGACCATCAACTTTCCCCTTCCTGCTTCTGAGGTTGATCCCCAAGTATGGGACACTTTATCACCTGCTCTGGCCTCTCATCACCCACCTATTCCTGTAAAACTCAAGGATCCTACAGTGTTCTCTTGTTGGCCTCAATATCCAATCCTACTCAAGCACTGTCAAGGATGTAAACCCATTATCTCTTGCCTCCTTCAGGCTAGCCTCCTCTACCCTACCTCTTTTCTCTACATCCACCCCATCATCAAGCCTGATGGAACCTACTGCATAGCACAAGACCTCCACTTATTCAATGCTGCTGTGTTACCGATTCACCTGGTAGTGCCTAACCCATTCACCCTTCTCTCTCCCATTCCCTTTTCTACCACTCACTTCTCAGTGCTTGACCTTACAGAACCGCCAAGCCTTAGACCTCTTGGCAGCCAACAAAGGAAGGATTTTTATGTTAGCCAATCATCCCAAATGAAACGTCAAATTAAAAAAAAAATGTTAAGGGCTGGAGAGATGGCTTAGCGGCTCAGGCGCCTGTCTGCTAGGCCTAAGAATGCTGGTTCCCATCTCCAGGTCCCACGTTTAGTCAGATGCAAAGTGACGCAAGGACGCAATGCCACACTTGACCAAAAGGGGGCTCACAAACTGGATTTCGTTCACAGCAGCTGAGAGACTGCTGGCGCGCCCATCTCTGTCTCCCTCTCCCTCTCTATCTCTCTCTGTCTCTCTCTCCAAAAATAAATAAAAAATAATTTTAAAAAATTTAAAAAGTTAAAAATCTGGGAGATTGACTTCAGGTAGGAACACCAACTACTGCAGGGTCATGGAATATTTTTGGAACTGCTTGGCCCTGACTCTTGCCACTGCTGGGGTTCTGGACTGGAATATAAATAATGTTCCTCCTGGCCCTCTGCCTCCTGAAGTTCATCCAAAATAGGTAGACCAATTTACCCATCAAAAGTTTAACCTGAGCCGGGCGTGGTGGCGCACGCCTTTAATCCCAGCACTCGGGAAGCAGAAGTAGGAGGATCGCCGGGAGTTCGAGGCCATCCTGAGACTACATAGTTAATTCCAGGTCAGCCTGGACCACAGTGAGACCCTACCTCGAAAAACGAAAAACCAAAAAAAAAAAAAAAAAAAAAAAAAAAAAAAAACTTTAACCTGCTATGACTGTCCTCTACCTCTCCTGTTCCACATCACATCTCTGATTGCTCTAGCCACTGTGGAGCCATCCTCCCATCATCAGCTCAAAGAGGACCCACTGACCAGGATCCAGCATCTCCTAGAACACTGTTGCCTCCCCTCAGCAAGAAGTAGATATGGAAGTGCAAACAACACCCCATTACCATTAATAAAGTGTTGGAGTCTTAGGTCCCAAGGTGGAGTCACTATGGATGACAAACTGGTGATGAGAAGAGGCCTTACAGGAAAATACAAGAACAAAGCTGACTGCATTTCTCAGAAACCACCTCATCCATTGTTCCATTCTTTCTCCTTGCCCCTAGGCCACATTTTCCTGTTTAAATTATCTCAAGAGCCTTTGTTTTGGCTACCCTAACTGCCTGACCATAATTGCCCCTAAGCCATTTTTCTGTTTACCTTATCTCAAGAGCCTCTGTTTTGCTGACACACCCTAACTGCCTGACTATAATTTGGGATTAACAGGAAATTTCCCTACTCACTTTGCAATGCAAAGAAGCCACCCTTTCCCCTATCCCCCGCCCAGCAAATAAACCTTATAAAATCTAACCTTGAAAGCCGGGCGTGGTAGCACACGCCTTTAACCCGTGAGACCCTACCTTGAAAAAAACAAAAAAAATCTAACCTTGACAAAACCAGGGTGCTATACTTTTCTCTGAGGTGACAGCCTGGAAGCTCCTCTTTCCCAAATAACACTTTACTTTTCTTCAGAGTGGTCTTACATGGTCTGGTCATTCTCAAACCTTACAATAACCTCCCGAATTTAATTAAATTATAAAATAGTTTTTAGTTTATATGTAGTAGATTTGGGATGTAAGTGTGAGTCATTCCTATGTGTATCATTCCTTGCAATAGTTTTCTGGAATGTAATTAACTACTTCTTCAATTTCAAGAAATACAAGTGCCTTTCCTTTATTTCATCTTTATCACAAAATCCCAGTAATATCTTCCATTTAACTTGCCATTAGGTATATAATGAAGAGAATTTAAATGAGGCTGCAGACAGCATTGTTCATAGGATACAGGTTAGCCAGAGATTGCTTTAGATCCAGGCTGCTCACTTTTGACAGAGGCAAAACATCACTGATTTCAGTGAAAATCCACCCATCTTCATTGTCAATAAAAAAAAAAAAAATGTCTTGGACAGAATGTTCTGCTAACACACACTTAAGAAAATACTCAACATCCTTAAACATCATGGAAATGCAAAATAAAACAACTATGATATCCCACCTTACTCCAAAAAGGATTGCAATCATTACAAAAAAAATCAAACAATAAATGTTGGTGAGGATGAGGGGAAAGGGGAACCCTTATTCACTGCTGGTGGGAGTATAAACTTATGCAACCACTATGGAAATCAATATAGAGACTCCTGAAAAATGATGAAAATTGATCTACCAACTGACCCAGCCATTTCTATATTGGACATCTACCCTCAAGACTTCATTCTTCACTGCATAGATATTTGTTCAACGATATTTATAGTTGTTCAATTCATAAGAGCTAAAAACTGGAAAAAAATCAAATGCTCATTGTTTGATGAATGGATAATGAAGATGTGGTTTATATGCAAAATGTAATTCTACCCAGTAGAAAGGAAAAGTGATATAATGAAATTTGTAGTAAAATGGATGGACATAGAACAGATCATACTAAGATAACTCTTTTTTTTTTAAGCTAATTTATTTTTAACCTGTGGAGAACCTATGTATCAAGAATGAAAGGTGCTTTCCCATGGGCATAGCTCATTCACAATTTTGTACACTTTCTAGTATTCTAAATGTATGCACATATTACGTTTTGTTCCTGTTTATTGATCATAAAAACAAATTCTATTCCTAACAACCCAGTCTCTGAGGAAGCAAATTGGTAATGCTTTATCTCACATGTTCCTATTTTCAGCATTTGTTAGGTATTTAGCACATGGGAAGACCTGGTGAAATAAGTCCAATAATGGATTGATGGGAAATTGAGGCTTAGAGAAATTTCACAACATTCAACAGGTTAAATGGCTGAAAGCAAAAGAAAAATTAAATAAGAAAATCATAACATAATTCTTTTGTGTCAGAGGACTTAATTTTCAAAACTATCTCAGAACTGTTTGAACATTTACTTTGTTATAAACTTTACTGGATCTGTCTTACGTGCCCTGGTGTGCCTTTTAAACTTAAAATCAGTTTTGGTAGAAAGTTTGATTTTTTTTTTTTCATTTCTGAGTATCAATTTTATTTACTGTTCCTATACAGAACAAGTCTCCTGTGAATTTTCTATTTACTTCTCTGGCCAAGAGAGACAGGGACTCTTGCTGAACCTGGCTGTGTGTGGATGTGTGCCTGGAGCATTGACCTTTTTTGTCACTCTCTGATGTTTGTGCTCTCTACCAACCACTGTTTGCATTTAATTTTAAAATGTCTCCTCCTATTATCTTCTGTAGTTTCTGAATTTTTATGCCACTTTCATTTATGCCCTTTATGCTTGGTAATTCTTCTAATACATTAAGAATACATTGTAGAGTGTGAGAGAAGATACCCAGTGGCAGTGAATGTGTGAAGGAGGAAGCACAGAAAAACACTAAGTGGACAGATGTGTCAAAATTGAAATATAAGAAATGCTATGTTTACACAACAGATTTTCTTAACTTATACACTATGTGTGCTGTTCTCTGTGTGTATGTGTGTGTGTGTGTGAGCACTCACACGCTCTCACGTGTGTTATGTACTTGTATGCACAGATTCTTCTGCTCCATATGGAAGCATGTGGGGACCATAGGACAATGTCAGAAGTCTTCTCTTATCCGTCAATCACATAATTCCTTGAGACATCTCTCTGAACCCAGAGCTACCAGTCTTGGTCAAAGTGGCTGACCAGAGGGCTTGAGAAATTTTTTGTCTGTGCTCCCAAAAGTACTGGGTTATAGGCATGTGTGTCCATACTCCCCTGTTTACATGAATTTTGGGAATCAAATTCAGGGAAATCAGACTCTCTCAGGCCCTCCTGCTTATGCAGCCAGGGTTCTTACTCCCTCATCCATTGCACCATGCCCCTAAAGTTTCTCTTAAATAAAAGTAAATTAAATACAATAAAGGTGAGGAAAATGAGACAGTGAAGCATGTAAAACAACAGTTCCAAGGGGAAAGTTTTAAGAGTTAAATCATAAACCCTAAACCTGAGAGTAAGGGGCTTCCTTGCTCCACAAATGTAGGAGAGGAGGACACAGATTAAATTTCTGTTTAATGAAAGGAAGCACTGACATCATTAATCCTCAAAATTGGAAATGGGACCTAGATAGTTGCACATAGTATCTGGTATGTAGTGTGGGCTGTCCCATTCATTCTCATTCACTCTGGTTGGCGGGGATGATTTATGTCTACACTGGGCTAACCTAGAACAAACTCTGTGATTCATTTTCCTACTTTTTATTTCTTTTAGTTTTGTTGCCTTTCCTCCCTTTCTACTACTCTTAAGGATTATAGTAATTTCATATTTTTGTTTTGAACAAAAATCCATTCCTTTTGCTATAATGAAGCATCATAGACCGGAAATGTAGACGTAATAGATAGGCATTTCTCACAGTTCTTCATTTCAGAATACCAATGTAAAAGGTATGACTAGATTCCATGTATAGTCAGGTGTGGATTCTCCATCTGAAATTGCACTTTTTGTTAAGTGGTCCATAGGAGACAAGACTCCTCAATAACAAAAGAAGAAAGGCAGGATGAGAAAAGAGACAATGATATTAAATAGCTCCTTTGATCACTTTGATATTAATCCCCCTTGACAATTGAGTCCTCTTTATCTAATCAATTCCTAAAGAATCTTGTAGTACCATTATCTCAGACTTTACATGCCAACATATGAATTTTGGAGAGGTTCATTCAAACCAAATTCAGTATAATGTTATTAAGAATACCAGCAGATTACCAAAAGTATGTTAATAAGTGTACATTTTCAGTATCACTTCATATTATATGTAATTAGTCCTCAATGCCTCTACATTCTACATACTACCCACATGTGATGGTAAAAGCCTTTAATACCAGCCCTTGGGAGGATGAGGTAGGAGGATCATTATGAATTCAAGGCCATTCTGGGTTGCAGAGTGAGTTCTAGGTCAGTGTGCACACAGTGAGACCTTAGCTCAAATAAATAAATAAATAAATTAATTAATTAATTAATAAACAAACAAATAAAACACAGAAAATACTGTATACTTTTGTCAGAGTTGTAGTACAATATTTTGGGATGCACCAACAAGGCAAAGAAGAGAACTATATGATACCATTTTATATTTATTATACAATTTAATTAACATAGCATTCTCTTGGAGTTGGTAACAGAAAGAGTAATCTCAAATACTCCTATATGTTGAAGTCAACTTCACATGCTGCGATGAGCCTGCAGACCACACACAGTTTATGAGAGGAAGACATTTATTGAGTTTACAGATTCATGGGAAGTTCCTTAATGGCAGAAGCAGATGGCTCCCTTTCACATGTCCAGAGACAAGCAACCATCACTAGCACAAGCAACCACTCTCCAGGAACTCATAATGGCAAAGCTCAAGTACTCTGCATGTCTTTTTTTTTTTTTTTTTTTTTTTGCTGGAAATAGATTAGCTCCCAAACACACCTTGGGGCTGAATTCTAGGATCCACCCACTGTGACACTTTCTCCAGTCAGGCAGCTAGAGATTTTTATAAGCGTGAAGAAAACTCCTGTATCTGTTAGGGGGCATCATTCAAAATACCACTCCATTCTTAAATATGAAAATGGATATTTACTAATGAGAAAAAATGTGCATATTAAAAGGCCATTTAAACAGAAGGACTTTATAATTATATATATATATATCATGTATTTAATTCAGGCTAAAATAATGATTTCATAGATTCACTTCAATTTGATTGTTTGTTTGTTTGTTGAAGTAAGGTCCTGCTCTGGTCCAGGATCAACTGGAATTCACTATGTAGTCTCAAGCTGGTCTCAAACTCACAGAGATCCTCCTACCTTGGCCTCCCAAGTCCTGGGATTAAATGCCTGTACCACTATACCTGGCATGATTTCATGTTCTCTAATATTTTTCAGTTAATTTTGCAAAGATGTTGCATTACTTTCAATCGAGATGATAAACCAGCTTCCTGGTATCAACATTTATCACATCTATCTTTGATAGGCGTTTTCACATATTTTGTCTTTGTAATCCATTCATAGTATGTTTGCTTTCCAGAAAGCCATAATAAAAACTGAAGACTCTGTGCCAAACAAAACAAATTGTTTCTTACAATATATAAGTCCATGCTAAGACCAGCTAGGCTTACCTTTCTTTAAGTCAAAGATGAAGGTCTTCTTGAGTTTGGATTGCTGGAGGCTTTACCAGTGGCTTTTAGGCAAGGTATATTCACTGTGTCTTTTTTGTTTTGTTTTTTTTTATTTATTTATTTTCATTTATTTATTATTTTTTATTGACAACTTCTATACTTACATACAAAAAACACATGATATTGCCCTCCCCTCCCCCCATTCCACTTTAGAACTCCAGTCTCCATCATATCCCCTCCCTCTCTCCATTAGTCTCTCTTTTAATTTGATGTCATCATCTTTTTCTTCTATTTTGAGAGTCTTGAAAAGGTATTGCTAGGCACTGCAAGGTCATGAATAACAAGTGCTGGGATTAAAGGCATGCGCCACCACGCCCAGCTTTGTCATTGTTAATAGTATTTTAATGTTCTAAAAATTGTACATGTACATGTGTAAATATTTACACATGTTTTAAGCTAATATGCATATAATGTATTTTAAGACTGCATATGTAATACAATTTAGTTAGTTTATTTGAAAACTTAATTTATGAAAGTATATTATAAATGACATATAAAGGTCATATAATATTCAGAGTTGCATGTGGATAGAGGTGTGTGAATGTATTTATTGATATATTTTTATTGTGATCTAACATTTTTAGAAACCAAATTTTATCATAGTTCTATTTATATTTAGTAAAAATTCACTCACAATTTCCTTCCTTAAGTTTGTCATCAATTCTGCACACTCCCTGGGTAAGTAGTGTTATAAAGAAGCTACACTATGCATTTTAGCTCTTTAAAATATATATTTATATTTGAGGTGGAAGTGGGTGCACCAGGGTTTCTATCCACTACAAACCAACTCCAGACACATGATCCACCATGTGTATCTTGGCTTATTTGGGCTCTGGGAAGTCAAATATGGGTCCATAGGCTTCACTGGCAAGCACATTACCTGCTAAGCTATCTCTCCAGTCCCCCCATTTTTTTTTTTTGCTTGTCACACTGGCTTTTATATTTTATTTTTATTTATTTATTTGAGAGAGAGAAGAATGGGTGTGCTATAGCTTCCAGCCACTACAAACAAACTCCAGATGCATGTGCCACCTTGGGCATCTGGCTTACATTGGTTCACAGGAATCAAACCTGGGACCTTAGACTTCCCAGACAAGGACCTTAGGCTTAAATAAACACTAAGCCATCCCTTCAGCTCATTCTTGTCACATTTTGTCTCAAAATATTTTTCTTTTACCCATTGGGATATTTTACATAAGTTGAATGAAGACTTGCCTGAAGCACTATTCTCCACAGATTTCATAAATATAACTTTTTTTTTAACATCACAATTAATTTTTTCTTTTAGATTTGACATTTTATAAAGTATCTTCCTAAAGATATAGATCCTTGTCAACAATGTGACTGAATTTTCAACTTTCTAAGTAAAAATATTTTAAGATTGTTGTGAATCATAATATGAAATATAATTGCAATTCATTACTTGTCACGTGGTAGGAGGGGCTTGAAAGGAACAATGAATTTAGGAGCCCAGTTGGAAGTATAGTATAATCCAGCATGATAGGACCAGATGGCTGAGGGAGCTGTGGCCATCCTGAATGCTCAAGTTTTCTTGCAGTTGGTAGAAACAGGAAGCAGAAAGAGATAGATGATGCTACTCCTATGGTTTTCTAACTCTTCCCCTTTTATTCACTCTGGCCTCCCAGCCCATGAGATGTTACACCTACTCAACAAACCACCTCAAAGTGTGCCTAATTAATGCTTTGGCTTCACTTAATGCAGTCAAGTTAGCAATACAAATTAACTGTCACAAAAGCTAATGATATTATTAATTATTCTTGATCAATATTAAATTTTCTAATATTTTATTTAGATTCTTTCCACCATATTAAAATAAAATCATTAAATTTAAGTTTTGTAGAATTTTATTAAAGCTTTGTTTACTGATTGCATAAAAGCCTCCTATAATTTTTCATGGTCTTTAACATAGAATTGGTAAAATAATGACTAACTACAATGCATCATTAATGTTACCTCAGTGGAATATTGTACTAGGTAGATTAAAAATAATATAAACCTCAGGCTGGAGAGATGGCTTAGTGGTTAAGGCGCCTGCCTCCTAAGTCTAAGAACAGTGGTTCCAATCTCCAGGTCCCACGTTTAGCCAGATGCAAAGTGACACAAGGGTGCAATGCCGCACTTGACCACAAGGGGGCACACACATCTGGATATCTTTCACAGCAGCTAAGAGACTGCTGGTGCGCCCATCTCTATCTGTCTCCCTCTCACTCTCTGTCTCTTTGTGTCTCTCTCCAAAAATGAATAAAATTTTTAAAAAATAAAAAATAATATAAACCTATATGTATATGTTGTGCATATAACATACACACATATGAAAATAATATGTATATATATGCTTTTATTTGTGTGTGCATAAGTGTTCATATATGTGTGTGTGTCAATGTGGGCATTTGTGTGTCATGGTGCACATGTGAAACTCTGGACTATCCTTCCAGATTCACCTAACTTGAGGCAGTACTTATATGAGTGGCTGAGGATTTCAACCCAGGTTGGCAGACTTTTAACATAACTACATTTAACCCATCTCCCAGGCCCTGACTTTTAAGTTTGGCATGGTATATATTATAATTGTTGTTAACTTCACAACAGTATATGATTTCATTATATTTTGAAGCCTTTATCTACTTCTCATGGGCACTTGCAGTTTGTTATTTGATTCTTCTGTATGTAGAATTCCCTAAAGTATTTTCTGTAGGTATGGCTTTGTGTTCATATGGTTGTAAAGCTGACTTTTATCATGGAAAGTTTTTCTTTCACCATCTATTATGAGGAATACTTTTCTGAGTAGAGTAGTTTGGGTTGGAAGCCATAAGTTCTTAGAGTTTGCAGTGTTCCATTCCAGGTTCTTCTGGATTTTAAGGTTTCCATTGAGAAGTCTGAAGTAATTCTGATGGGGTTTCCTTTACAAGTAATGTGTTGTTTCTCCATAGCTGCTTTTAGGACTTTCTCTTTGTACTTGATGTTTAGAGTCTTAATGATAATATGTCTTGGAGAATTTCTCCTTTGGTCCAGTCTCTTTGGAGTTCTGCTAGCTTCTTGTATCTTAATGTGACTTTCTTTTGAGAGAGTGGGAAAGTTTTCTTTGATGATTTTGTTGAATAGGCTTTCCTTGCCTTTGGTCTGTATTTCTTCCCCTTCTGGTATACCCATGTTTTGAATGTTGGGGTTTTTAAGGGTATCCTGCATTTCCCTCATGTTCTGTTCACAGAAATTTTTGAGCTTACTGAAACTTTGGGACTTATGAACTGTTTCTTCTGTTTTGTCTTCCTGTTCTGAGTTTCTGTCCTCCACTGACTCTATTCTTGAGAGCTTCTATGGAATTTTGGCCTTGTCCAATTTGGTTCATATTTCCTACTGCTTTTAATGTATAGTTTCCATCCCTCAGTCAAGTTCCCTTTTGATGTCATTTTCTGATTTTCTTAATGCTTCTTGGAGGTCATCTCTGCAATTTTTATGTCTCTATTGGGGTTAGCCAGTTGGTTATTGAGGTCCTGTTTTTTTTTTTTTTTTTTCTCTCTCTCTCTATTTCAGATCAGTTAAATACCTTTGGAACCTTCCTGGTTCTTTTTCTATGTCTAATTTTGTGAGGACACCATTCATGAAATTATGGGCTCTTTTTTTGAGTTTCTGCAAATTCTGCTATTTGATTAGCTAAGGTTGCATAGCTCATCTCTTCATTTTGGGATACTGATCCTATTTTCTCTTCTATGTTTTCATTAGAGACATCCATTGTGGGAGTGGGAAATCTAGCTGGATTTACTTGCATCTGGTTTTTCAGGCTAGTCCTTTTTTTGCTGTGGTCTGCCCATCACAATGGTACAGAAAGCCTAGGGTGTGGAATGCTAGCCTGATGGCATGGGGTGGAGGGGCAACAGTGAGTTTGAGGGTGATTGCCTGAGGAGTTCAGAGAGGCTGGGGTGGGGGTCTGGGTCCCTGTTAGAGGGTGGGAGGGGTTGGCTGCGGGTACCAGCAATCATCATGCATGCATGGTGCTCAGAAAGGCTAGGGTGGGGACACTGGCCTATTGGTCTGGTTCCGTTTGTGGGTGGGAGGAGTCGATGGCAGGTACTGGCTATCACATGTGCAGGGAGGGGTCAGGAAGGCTAGGGCAGGGACATTGGCCTGCTGGCCTGTGTCCCTGATAATGGGTGGGACTGGGTAGTGGGACCTGCTGTCCCACGTGGTGTTCAGAAAGGCTAGGGCAGGGCCACTGGCCTGCTTTCCTGGGTCCCTGTTTGTGGGTGGGAGAAGTTGGCAGTGGTGCAGGACATTGCGCACATGGGTCTCAAGCAGGCTAGGGTGGGGACACTATCCTGCTGGACTGGGTCCCTGCTTGGGGGTGAGACTGAGGAGTGAGATGGGGTCACATGGGGGCTCAAAAAGGCTAAGGAGGGGACACTGGCCTGCTGACCTGGGTCCCTGTTTGTGGTCGTGTGTGGTTGGCAGTGGTACTGGCGATCACGGGTGTATGGGGCTCAGAAAGGTTAGGTGGGGACACTGGCCTGAGAGCCTGGGTCCCTGTTCATGGGTGGGATGAGTAGGCACTTCAGAAAGGCTAGGACAGGGACACTGTCCTGCTGACCTGGGTCCCTGTTCATGGGTGGGAAGAGTCAGCTGTGGTACTGGTGATCATGAACAGGAATCAGAAAGGCTAGGGCCTGCTTGCCTGGATCCCTACTCTGGGGTGGGACTGGGGAGTGGGACTGGTGATCAATCTGGGGCTTAGAAAGCCTGGAAGCAGCAATCGCACTAGTGGAGCTCTGTGTGATGACAGGAAAGCCTGGGGCAGAGGTCCTAGCCTGCTAGTTTGGGTCCACTTGACCTGCGGTTAGTGCATAGGGACTTCCAACTGGGAACTGTAGCTAGGATGGCTGCTTGAGGGAGTTGGGAAACTGGTGGGCTGCCCTAGAGCTTGGGAATCAGTAGATTCCCTATTTTGCTCTTCCACGTCCTCCCACTGGGAGCCTAGTAGAATCAGCAACCCCCTAAAAAACTTGAACTTTAAGGATCTTGCTTTTCCTTCCCCGTGAGGTGAGTTGATGATAGACAGACGCTGTTTTGACCAGTAGTTCTGGAGCTCAGCTTTTTTCTCCTGGTGCTCAGCTTAGTCAGAAGACAATAAAGAAAAACCCCAGTGCAATTATGGCAATATCTACTAAGAATTCATTTTATATACCTCAGTAGTCAATAATTAATAATCTAAATAAAATGGGAATCATGGTATCAATTGAATGCGTGTAATAAATATAATAAATATATATTGATTAGGTGTGACATTGTTGAAGATATTAATAAAATGTTAATGTACTCTTATGATGATATGAACTAAGGCAATCAGAAAATAAAGCATACAGAAATACAAGTCATAATATGGGCTGGAGAGATGGCTTAGTGGTTACGGTGCTTGCCTGTGAAGTCTAAGGACCCATGTTCCAACTCTCTCCAGATCCCACTTTAAGCCAGATGCACAAAGGTAATGCATGCACAAGGAAGAATATGCCCACTAGGTGACAAAAGCATATGGAGTTCAAATGCAATGGCTGAGGCCCTGGTTGGCCAATTCTCTCTCCCCTCCATCTTTAAAAAAATTAAAAATTACAAAAAAAAACTCATGATAGTATAAAACTTACTGAGCTGATTTGCTCTATAGTAAGTAAATAAACAAAAATTAAGCTTATCACTGTTTTAACTTGCATATAAATACAAATTAAAAATTATCCTATTAATCATATACAAATAACTGTCAGCCTGCGTAAGTAAATTAAAGAAAAACAATAGGTAACCTTCATAAATCCTACAAGGACATCAAATTTAATATGGAACTGTTGTGTGATTATTCTTTGTAGAACACAAGTCAGAATACTTCAGCTATCATAAATGTTCTTCCAATAAGAACTCTTATATGGAGAGTGTCACAATAATCATTTCAGTATTGTTGCTGGATATGACAGCTTATCTGTAACCCTCAGGATGCTAAAGTCTAAGAAGGAGGGGCCTGAGTAGCATATATAAGTCCACAATAACCTGTAACAATTGGCAGCATGTACCAATAGGCTGCTATAAAAGAATACATTATACAGGTAGATGAATGCTTCTAACCATTTGAATATGCAGACTATACATCTGCATACAATTGGATATCTTCAACATGTTAACACTATCCAAACAAACAAACAGGTGAAAAGTAGCAGATACTGACAATTGAAAAACAGAGGAAGCAAAATATACTCTAAGTCAGCTACAGATAATTAGGGAAAAAAATGAGTCTAATTGTTTTTTTTTTTTATGTAAATGAACTGTATTAGTTTGAATTTATGCTTCCCAATAGACATGTATTTTATTAAAGTTTGTAACCTGGATTTCCAGCCTACCTGCTGGAAGAGGTGCCACTGTGGGCAGATCCTTGGGTCCAGCCTGAATGTGTGTTTGGGGAAAGAACTGAATTCCAGCCTAAAGATATTCAGAGAGGTTTTGAGTTCTGTCTACTGCTTGCTGCCAGTTTCCTGCTGTTTTGGTGCCAGTTCCTGCTTGTTGTGTTTGGTGTTTGCTGGCTAAGGATGGTTTCTCTTCTCTTGGATGTATGGAGGCAGCTTTTACCACCACTGATGGCACTCTCCCCTACACTGTGTCTGGCTTGGATGCTCATCCTAGCAACATGAAGCTGACTACAACACGGCTCCTCTGCTATTGCCGGGTTAACCCTATGATCACACTAAACCTGAGAGGAAGAAAGGTTAGGCTCTTGTGGGAAAGGACAGAAGTCATGAGACGAGGTGGGAACAACTGGAAGCAATCCCAACAATAGATCAGGCTCCTCAGCCCCTGGAGGCTTGGATTATAAAAATCAATGGCTTGAAAATGTATGTGACAGTAGCCACATATATGAGTACTGTACCATGTGAATGTAAGAGAGAGAGAGAGATGTGATTGAGAAATGTCAAAGCAGTCAGTCTTTTACATCAGCTTTGTGAGAACTGCTAAAGAGAAAAGTAAAATTGGTAGTACACACCCCAAAAGAAAAAAGAAATAAAAAAAATCAAAAAAGTCATATTAGGAAACCATTCAATGTTATCAGTATTAAACTGAATAAAAATTAAACACAGTAAAAATAATAGTTGTTGACATAATGTATTGCAAACTATTTTGCAGTTCGGAAAAAAAATCAGTGGTTTTGAATGTATGAGGAAAAAAATAGTAGATTTTCTCTGGTAAAGGTTTATGTTGTAAAAACCATTTGTGAAAATAATATATTAGTATCTAGTAATAGTAAATTTTTACTGAAGGGGTGGGCAATAAACAACCAAACAAGAACACAAAGAAATAACTGTCAAATTAGGGTCTTTTACAAATTGAAGCAAAATATCTAAAAGGAAGCAACTTGTGAAAAATGGAATTTTTAAACAAATAATACTATAATTGTAGCTTAGAGTTTGGAACTTCATAATTAAAATGTAAGATTTTTATTGACCTAGAAGTATGCCTGCCTATGACATCTTATTCATCAGTAAATATCTCAATTCTAATAAAATATAAAATAAAAAAGGTAGGATAAACTATAAGTTCAATAATTAAGTACAAGATTTACACAAAGAGAAATGGAAGTTTGGAATCAGAAATTCCTGTCTGCTTAGCTCACCTGAACAGTGATGGAAATGAAAGTCAGGGTGAGTTAAGAATATTTTCATTTGATTTGTAAATGTCTAATTGTGTGAATTTTTATGAATATGCAGTCATTATCTAATTAAAAATGACAATAAAGTAAAAAAGCTTCTACAACAACAGGAACAGAAGGAGATTCAGTAGAAATACGTCTTGCCAGCCTGGCACAATGCAGTATTTTCTCATGTGAAGAAGCCGGACTACAGGCAGATTGCAAGGAGAAAGCATTCATAAATCTTTTCATGTAAAATTAATGAGATAGTATAATGGGTGGCATTTTTACTTTAAAAGAAGGTATCACAATGTGATATGCTATTATTATGCCATTTTAATTGTTCTGTCTCTATGTGTTTTATTGGGAAGATTTTCATTTTGAATTTCTGACCCTAGGTAATTTCATTATCAAGTATGGTTCCTTTTCATAGATTGGAAAATGTTACAAATCAAAAGGATAAATTATAAACAAATGAATTAAGTCTTGCTCACTCAAATGTTCTCAGTTTTCCCTTTGTCCTTCTGGAACAAAAGGTACATTCAGTAAGTTAATGGCAAATGAATAAATGAAAGAAAGAGATGCAGTTTATCTTAGAAGTTTAGGGGAATTGTTGCTTTGATTAGTAAATTAGGGAAATCAAGAGGCAAATTGTCTCTTTAATGCTAAAATAATAAATAGGGCTTAAAAAACACTGCATTATAATATCCTGTGGTGACTAAAGTAAGATTTTTAGGATTGAAAGTTTTCAAATTCCACAATATAAACATTTGAATACTGTGGAAAGAAAAATATTTAGATGGAAATCTTTGATCCTAAACCTCCTGAATAAGGATTACCCTTACCCTATGCTATAAAGATGCAGCTGGTAGTAGGTTTCTTATGTAAATTTTCTCCTGTTTTCTAGCTTGGTGATTGTGGTAGTTTGAATATATGTCCCCCAATATATTCAGTGGTTTATTACTTAGAGTTTGCATCTGCAATCACCTTGCTAGAGGCAAGGTCTCTGGGGGCCCGGTCTTAAGGTGTGGTGATGGTTTGAGAGTCCATTGTAAAGATATGCAAATGTGCCTAGCAGGAGTTCCTGAAGTGTGCTGTGTGACCTTTTGGCTGTAGTTTTTGCTCTGTGTGCTGTGGTGGCTGGTTGGCTTTTTCTCTCTCTGCTTGGCCCTGTGAAGAGCAGGGCGCTTCTCCTGCCATTATGGAACTTCCCCTGGATCTGTAAGCTTCAATAAATAATATCCCTTCCTCCATAACTGTGCCCGGTCTGGAAGTTCATCTCAGAGAACCTGAAGCTGTCTGCTACAGTGATTTATGTAGGGTTTGTGGTGGTTTGAATCAGATATCCCCTATAAACTCATGTGTTCTGAATTCTTGATGGTGCGTCTTAGTTGGTGGCAATTTGAGAGGTGGTGCCTTGCTGGAGGAAGTGTGTAGTTGGGGGCAGGTCTAGGGGAATTATAACCAGTTACCCCTTTCCAGAGTTCAGTTCATTCTCTTGTTGCAGTATTCCATCTGTTGTGAAAGGAGTGATGTCTGGCCTCTGCTCTCCCATCTTTTCCTTTCCACAATGAAGGATCCCCATGAGAGTGTAAGCCAAAATAAACACTTTCCTCCCATCAGCTGTTTTGGGTCACTGTTTTGTCCCAGCGATGCTAAAATAACTTCAACAAGGTTCTTTCTCTTCTTGAGTGTTCCAAAGTTAGGGTTAATTTACATTTCATAAAGTCATATTTTGAATCCAAAGTGGTGTCTCATGCCCATAATCTTAGCACTCAGGAAGCTGAGGCAGGAGGATTACAGTGAGATTGAGGCTAGCCTGGGCAACATTGTGAGCTAGGTTACATTGTGAGGCCATGTCTTAATCAAAACAAAGCAAGTTATGTTTCTGACTTAAAATACTGACTTTCAAATTACAAAACCCTACAAGCAACTAATCTTGGTAGATATGAGAATTGGCATACTACCCAGCTCCTATTTTATATTAAAAAATTGTCAGATTTATTTAATTAATATTCATGTGTATGGATACAACAGTTGATTGACATTTTAAGGCCTATTTCAATGTGATAGTTCTGCTTTCCTGTAGGTTCTGTTTGTGTTGCTCAGGAGCATCTATCCAGAGTCATTCTTCCTTCTGATACTGTTTAGATTCAGTTTACTTTCCTTCTCGTTTTCAGCATATGGCTGTGTAATGCAGCATAAACAAAACACAAGCATTGAAAGTGGAACTCTCCACTCTACCCTCATGCTAGGCCCTCACTCCCATCAGAGGCCACTGCTCTATCCCCAGTTATCTTCCAAAGGTTTGCTTTGACGCAGTAATTTTCTGTCGTATGCCACAATTACACCTGACCCTTGCATTGCATTGTGCTTTGACGAGCATCCTTCTATTGCTATCACACATTTCTAAATATATAGTATTTGACGATGGAAATTTATCAGATTAAATGTCTTTAGATCATCACACTAAAACCAAATTCATTGTATTAAAATCCAATAACAGGCAAAGTGAAATCTAAACGCTTTAAGGAAAATGTTTCCCTCCCATTTTGTTTCTAAAGCTGGGCACAGTTGTTAGCTCATGATTACATCACTCCAATCACTATTTTCATTATCACATTTTCTTTTTTGATACTATTTCTACTCCTTCTTGCCTATGCAAAGCCTTGTGACTGCACTGTATCCATGGAAGAATTTCTAGATAACATCTCCAGCTCAGGTTTGTTATGCACTTATTCAAAGTTGCGTTCAGCACTCAGTAATATATTCACACGGTTTAGGACAGGCATGTTTGGGACACCGTTGCTCTGCTAAGTACCTTGTCCATCAGCATAAAACATACTACTATAATCATATTAAGTTGGTTTATGTTATATTCTCCATTCTATCTGTGTTTCTGTAGTGAAATCCATGCAACGAGTCACAATCTTTTTCTATATACTCTAAAGCTTTGTAACTTAATGTATCTCTGTAGTACAGTATTTAGTTACAATGTGCATAGTCGGATCCCCACTCAGAAAAGAAAAAGGAAAAAAAAAAACAGAATTTGTTTACCTATTAAAATTGGAATTAAAAAATATATAAGAAGTTAAATTAGAGTGAAACTAAGACATTTTAGGGGTGGTAGAGCCCCCCAAAGTGAGATAAAAATGTCTGAAGATGAGAAATGTCCTTGAGCCTATAGGCTGCTTCTTCCTTACCTGGTTCTGCTTAAGACAGAAATGTCAGAAGGGTCCGATCTTTCCTGGTTTCATCTTCTTTAAGGAACTCCCCCCTTTTAGAAACAGATGATCACCCCTGTACAAGTAGGATAATTCCATTTCCTAGGGTTTATTCACTTTCCTGAAAACCTTGGGCTTGGCTGACTAACTCAGCCCCCCTCCAGTAAACTCCCATAAAGTACCCAAATCAGTCTGTAGATGAGCTTTACCATTTTAGGGAAGGCCCTTTTGGGCAGCAGCTCTGCCTTATTTCTTCCTCTTAAGCTCCATAATAAAATCTTTCTAATCTTCATGGTCTGGTCTGTGGATTTATAAGACAAGAAACTGGAACTGATTCAGTAGAAGCTTTGTGTGACTCTGAGCATTTGGAACCCTAGATCCCAAGTCACTGCCCAGCCAAGGGCCAAGAAAACCTGTTATTCTCAAAACCAAATTTCGGGCTGCAGAGATGGATTAGCGGTTAAGGCGCCTGCCTGCTAAGCCTAAGAACCAGGTTCCAACCTCCAGGTCCCATGTTTAGCCAGATGCAAAGTGACGCAATGCTGCACTCGCCCACAAGGGGGCGAGCACATCTGGATTTCCTTGATAGCTACTGAGAGACTGCTGGCTGGCGCATGTCTATCTGTCTCTCTCCCCTTCTCTCTCTGTCTGTCTCTCTCTGTGTCTCTCTCCAAAAAAAAAAAATAATAATAATAAAAATTTTTAAAAAGAGTTTAAAAAACAAATTAATTTCTTGTTTCAAAATTAAACTTTTCCACCACTGTTAATCAAATAAATTTATACTTAATGACATAAAACACTTTATTCTTAGAAAAAAGAATTTATTTGCAATTTGGAAGAGAATCCATTGGAAAAATGTAGCAGGTAACCACTAGATAATGATTTTTATTTTGTATGTATAGACCAATGTGAATGTTGCGTGTGATTGTAAATGTGAACATAGAGTACTTATATATAACCACATACATGTATAAAATGTCTTCAGTTTTTTAAAGTATTGTTTTGTAAAATCATCTACATGATTATTTCATAGTGGTTTTCTTAGTTAAACCTCAAAATCTTTCAGCTCTTTCTTGAAAAGAAATTGTGTGTGTGTGTGTGTGTGTGTGTGTGTGTGTGTGTGTGTGTGTGTTTATGCCAAGATTCACTGTTGGAAGAATATATATTATGTTCTAAGATCATCACTGTGCAAAACTTGGAAAAAAATTCAATTAAAGATTTGAAAAGAAGTAAGCCTTATGACAGTTCAAGTGATAAAAATGCCCAGGCATTTTAATAGATACTCAAACTGTCAAGAAATAATTTCTACCAGAACTCATATGGGTTAAAATCCTCTGAGCACATTACCAGTTAGCAAGGCCAAGAGAGAAAGCCTGAGGGTTCATACAGTTACCAACATGTGCTGGTTAGCATAATATGCAAAGAAGAATTTACATAACTGAATCTTGTTATGCATAGACTTTCTAAGTGTTCTCTATGATAGAATTTTCAGTAAAAAATATTTCTCTTAGTATTACAATTTGTACATTACTGAACCAGAGGAAAGTAATGCCATTCGAAACTGCAAAAAAGATGTATTTTTTTTTTGAGAGAGATAGAGAGAGACAGAAAGAAAGGGAGGAGAGGAAGACAGATAGAGATGGGCACACCAGCAGCTTCTCAGCTGCTGCAAATGAAATCCAGATGTGTGCGCACCCTGTGGTCAAGTGCAGCATTGCACTCTTGCATCACTGCATCTGGCTAAACGTGGGACCTGTAGATTGGAACTGCTGGAGATTGGAACCAGTGTTCTTAGGCTTAGGAGGCAGGTGCCTTAACCACTAAGCCATCTCTCTAGCCCAGATGTAATTTTTTTTTAACCCAGAAATGTATTATGGAAAGAACCATTCTGATTCAATAAGTATTATTATTTAATGTTTTAAATATAAAATTTACCTTGGAAATATGATTTTAATTTACACAAAGTACAACCAAGAGACTTCATTTTGTTCTTGATGCCCTTTTAAGGGGTATGTGAGGTAACTCTAAGAAATTATTTGTATTATTATACATACATTTTAACTGATATTGACAAAACAATTAATAGGTAAAACTTCTGGTGCCCTAGTATTAACAATGAAACTCATCTATAAAGATACTATCCCCCAACCATGCATTCACCCCCACACACACACACACACACACAAACTGTGTGTAGCAGACAGTTTCAGGTTCGCTGAGATGAACTTCCAGACCAGGCACAGTTATGGAGGAAGGGATATTATTTATTGAAGCTTACAGATCCAGGGGAAGTTCCATAAAGGCAGGAGAAGCAGCCTGCTCTTCACAGGACCAGGCAAGAGAGAGAAAGCCAACCAGCTACCACAGCACACAGAGCAAAACTACTGCCAAAAGGTCACACAGCACACTTCAGGAACTCCTGCTAGTCACATTTGCAAATCTTTACAATGGAATCTCAAACCCACCATTAACACCTTAAGACCGGCCCCCAGTGACATTATCTCTAGCAAGGTGATTGCAGATGCAAACTATAACTAATAAAACACTGAATATATTGGGGGGCATATATTCAAACTACCACATTCCACCCCTGGCCCCCAATATATTTAGCTCCTGGCCCCCAATAGATTTATAACTATCACACATTGTAAATTGTACTCAGTACAATTTCAAAGGTTCTCACAGTCTTGATCAACTTAAGATAGTGAGTCCTGTAAAATCAAACAAGTTACTTTCAACATGTAAAGGCACAGAGTAAACATTTTTAACTGGTATAAGGCATAGCAAGGAGAGACTAGAACAATGCAAACTCATCCACCATCAGCAGTCATCAAACTTCTGCAGTTCAAGTTCAAAATAATCAGAGACTGACAGTCTCCAGGTTTTCCAATTCTGCCCCTCCAGCTGGGCAGAGTCGCCAGGGAAAACTTTGATCCCAGGCCAACACTGCACTACATGGGAGTCCTTGCATAGTCTTGATATATCCAAAACATCTTCAGGTCTCCATGCAAACCACGGTCCATCTTCCAAAGGCTCTGTCAGCCTATTCCTGAGGGTCTTCCTGCCCTGCCTCATGCTGCATCTCAACAGCGGCTCCTGGAACCGTGTGCAATTCATGACCACTCCATGCATTTTTCATGCTTCCAAAACTAATACCAGGTGTGCAGGACACAGCCATATTCTTAATCCAGGGATGAAATAAATCATAGCCTTGAAAAGCAGGTTCCTTCTCCAGTCAACTCTTTCCAAGAGTTTGGATTTCTAACAGTCTTTCCTCAGGCATCCTCTCCATTGTTTTAATGTAAAGCAGTCAGGCCACCTTCCTTCCACCTTCCTTAAGATTGCTAATGTGTTTGACAATAGCAGCTCTAGAAACCTGAAACCGGTCTCAGTGCCTCTATAATTTTAACTTGATTGAGGTTTTCCAACTTAAAATCTTAAAATCTCAGTCCATTATCTTTAGCCAAGCACATCAGTCCATTACAAATTTAACCTTGATCAAACTTTCTGGGCCTGGATAGCGGAACGTAGCCATCCCTTATGCCAGTAGGCCAGTTCCAACAAAGTCCTCTGCCGTCTTTCCTTCCCCTTAGAAAGCTCATAAGCCAAGCCTTGAAGTTCAATACTGTCTGCACTTAGCATTCTCAAACTCTCATCAGAATAGTCCATAAAACTTGGCTTACCACTCCAGAAGGCATCTTCAGTTGCAAGCACCAAGTCCATGCCCATTCCTCCAAAACAAAAGTTCCAAAAGACAAATATCCACATGGTCAGGTTCATCTCACCCCACACTCCTCGGTACCACTTTACTGTAGCAGACAGTTTCAGGTTCGCTGAGATGAACTTCCAGACCAGGCACAGTTATGGAGGAAGGGATATTATTTATTGAAGCTTACAGATCCAGGGGAAGTTCCATAAAGGCAGGAGAAGCAGCCTGCTCTTCACAGGACCAGGCAAGAGAGAGAAAGGCAACCAGCCACCGCAGCACACAGAGCAAAACTACAGACAAAAGGTCACACAGCACACTTCAGGAACTCCTGCTAGGCACATTTGCAAATCTTTACAATGGAATCTCAAACCCACCATTAACACCTTAAGACCGGCCCCCAGTGACATTGTCTCTAGCAAGGTGATTGCAGATGCAAACTATAACTAATAAAACACTGAATATATTGGGGGGCATATATTCAAACTACCACACTGTGCATATAAATTTTTCACTAAGTAGTACTTTATTTAAATAAGACCTCAATCATTAACATATATTGTGTGGTGGAATGAAAATTATATTCAATTTCTTCTGATTCTTTACTGGTTATTTAATGAGAATTACTATGTGATTATACAGCAATCTGTATATTTTTTAAAAAAAATTTGTATAAGTATTTATTTATTTATTTTGAGATAAAGATGATAGATAGATAGATTGATAGATAGATGGAGAGAGAGAGAGAGAGAGAGAGAGAGAGAGAGACAGGGCACACCAGGGCCTCCAGCCACTGCAAAGGAACTTCACACACATGTGCCATCTTGTGTGTCTGACTTATGTAGGTACTAGGGAATCAAACCTAGGATCTTAGCTGTTAAGGCACTTGATGGCAAAGCCTAAGTCATATCTCTGGCCTGTATATCTTTTTTTTCCAAGGGAAATCTTTGTGGAAAAAAATATCTATAATGATTTGGTTATGAAGTGTCCCCCCAAATTACTGATGTGTTGAAGGCTTGAATCTGATCTGGTATATGTAGTCATTGATAGGTGATGGTATCATGCAGGGCTCTGATCTGATTCATTAACTCAACCACTGCTAGATTTATTATTCAGCTGTACTATTGGTAGGGGATAGATACCAGGAGGCAGGGCATTGGAGGAAGCAGATTACTCAGAGCATAGCATAAAAGGGCACATCTTGTGCCTGGCCCCTCATTCTATGCCTTTCTGCTTCTTGACTTTCACTTGATGAGCATCTGTGCTCCATCATGTCCTGGTGTCTGTGATGTTCTGTCTCTCCTCAGGTCAAAAGCAATGGAAATAGCTGATTATGGACTGCCTATGAAATTTGGAGCTCCCCAAAATGTCTTTTCTTTATCTAACTTTTTGTTGTTGTTTATTATTTATTTATTTATTTATTTCAAAGGGATAGACAGACACAGAGAGAGGTAGAGAGAGCAGAATGGGTGTGCCAGGGCCTCCAGCCACTGCAAATGAACTCCAGATGCTTGTGCTACCTTGTGCATCTGACATACGTGAGTCTTGGGGAATCAAGCCTTGAACTGGGGTCCTTAGGCTTCACAGGCAAGCACTTAACTGCTTGCTAAACCACCTCTCCAGGCCCCAACATGTCTTTTCTTTATTTGAATAATGTTGTTTATTATGTCACAGGCATGGAAAATAGCTCATATAGCTAACAAAAAAAAAAATAACTTCCTCTCTCTGGGATTGATAATTTTACCAGAAATTTAAGCATAGATAAACAAAGTAAGCCTATCACTTTAAAGAAAACAATTGTATTTGTTGCCAATTATAAAATTCATATTTGAAGCAAGCATCTGGGATTTTGGAAAATGTGTATTCTCCAGTTGTAACTTGAAAGTCTCCCAGTACTTAGAGACTTTTACCTGATGAGGACATTGGTGATATCAGTAATTTTAATTGTACAATATAATGGATTATTCTGGAAAAATTTACATGTCATGATGAATTGTGCTAAAAATTCAGGCATTGGTAAATCACTTATATCCCAAATTAGCTAATTATTATAATGCTACTTAGTAAAAAAAGTGTATTGACATGGTTTCAAATTACACATTGCAAGTAATTTTGAAAAAAACATTCTAGGATAATACTGGTATTGTACAAGAGATATCTAAGAATACCCTTAAAATGTTAGAAATTAGAAAATTGTCTGTGTGAAGCTTAATTTCCTAAATGGTATCCAACCAAAACAATATTGTATTAACTTTGAATGTGGATGAAGATATGAGAATCCAGCTCTCTAGTTAAACCACAAAACAAAGAGATTTGCAACAACATAGGAGGCTGTCAGTTTTTCACATATTTATTTGTTTTAGGAAATATAGTTATTTTAATGCATGCCTTAGTCTCATCAGTGAACAATGAAATTTTAATGTGTATGTGATTAATAGTATGTACATTTTAAAATCATAGATAAGTTTAGAAATTATATTTTCAAATTCTGTTTTATTGTTAAATCAGTAATTATACCACACACAAATAAAATCTCTTTGTGGTCCTCAGTAATTTTATTTTGTAAAATGGAGGAAAGTATATGCAAAATCCACTTCTATGCAAGCAGTTTAAAAATAACTTTTAAGTTTGAAAATACAACAGTTTCTCCTGAAGTTTCAAAAAATAAAATGTACTGTGAGATTGTTCTTGTGCAAGGCAATAAAGCCTACCAGCTAAACAGCATATGTAGTCATTGTAAATTCAAATATTGGATTGTGTGCATATCTTTCATTCAACTTTATTCAAAAGTGGTTAAGCTAATTTGATGGATAGGCAAATACACACATTTGCAAGGACCATGTGAACTCCTATGCATATTATATACATTTAAATTCACTATGAATAGGAAAGACATTTATTCTATATTAGCCAGAGTAAAAATAGGTCAAGCAAGTTGTTTACAGGCAGAATTAGCATCAAATTGATGAAGGATTTACATAATCAAACACAAGTACAGCATGCATTAACTTAATGAAATAATAATGAGTTATAAGGATCAAGTTGGTAAAATGATCTGATTCTGATAGTAGATGAGTTATGTTTTATTTTACTGTACTGTCAACATAATGTTTCTCTTTGAAGGTAATCTTGTATTTGAGTACAGTCAATATATTTCCACCACAGTCTAGACTGTTAAGGTCATAATCACATCACAAGTATTTTGCCAGAGGATATGTAAATGCCTAGGCTCCTAAGCACAGCGCAGAAAGAAACACCCACAGAGGCAATGTGATGAGGTGATGTCTTATTCTATGTTGGTGGGATGCTTTCTGTGGGCTCATAGAGGATTTTACTTCACTGATGTGATAGCAGGTTGGTCTGGGTCACATTTTAACAAGTTTCATTTCTGTACCAGACATGCTATCATTCTCTAGAGCTTTCTTCTCTGCACAGCATTTTCCAGAGAATGTGTGTGTGTGTGTGCAATAAAATGTAACTCTTTTACAATGCTGCGTATTCAGTAAGCAGGTCACTTTTAACAGCATCCCCCATCTCCTCTGCTTGTTTCTCTTAAAAGTTTTGGCTAATGGATCACTACGGGTGATTTTTTAAATAGGAATGTTAGGCAGGGATTAAAGAGTGATATCCCCTCAGTTGTGAGAAGATGCCAGTGATGGGTGGTATGATATAACTTTAGGATGCTCGCTTACCTGTGCTTGCAACATCTTTGACTGCATGAGAAATAAGATCAATATATGAGGTAATATGTTTAATAGCATAAATCTATAAGACAAAGTGGTAAACTAAATAGCTTTTAAAATGGTCTGTATGTAATGAATGCCAGAAAACAAAACCAGTAGTCTAATTTTCTCATTTTTGAAATGATGTTTGAGTAGCTCATAATGCAGACAATTGTTTTTGAGGGTGAAGCCCAGCCTTCAGCAAGTACATCTCTTCAGAGGTGGTTTAAGGAGATATTTTGGTAGGATATTATCAGTGAACTGTATCTACCAGATTCCTATTCAAATCCCAACACCCTTTTCTTAAAAATGTGACCTTATTTGGAATGAGGTTTCTTATAATGTAATTAGTAGAGTTAAGATGACTGATGTCCTTATGAGAGATGATGTGAAGGGACTCCGTGAGAAGTCCATGTGAAGATGGAAGCATGATATGGAGCCTTGCATCTGTAACCAAGGGGTTCTATGGATTGCCAGTTGTTTCCAGAAACTGGGAAAGGAATATGGAACCCATTCTCCCTGAGAACCACCCTTACCCTGGAAAGGGGGCAGCCATGAAGACTCTGGTTATTGCTTCTAACCTTCAGAGCTGAAGACCTTTTCTATTGCTATTAGCCTGTAAGTAATGGGCAGCCTTCAGCAACTAATACATGTGTTTTCTGAAATGATTATTATTTTCTAAAAATTAGAAAGATAAATAGATTACCTAACCTATTAAAACAATCTCCAATTAGATCATGGGTTCAATATAACCCTGGTGTACAGATGAGCAGTGAAAGGATTATAGAGACTTTGTAGCATAAAATACGTCTGTTAAATTGTAGACTAAATAGCTTCATGTAACAGATCACAGAAAACAAAACTAGTAGCAGTGAGAGCACTGTGGACTTCTCCAAAGAACTCATGGTTCATGCTAGATTAAAATTCAAAAAGACTGAGAATTTTTTTTTCACTTGGGTACTTATATAGTGACATACGTATATATTCTTTACATGGTTATATATGTATATTTATATGTATGTATGCATATATGTATATATGTTTGTATGTATTCATGGTCTCCTTGGGCTTAAAATAAAAATGTGCATTGAGAAAAATAGTCAATATTAACCTCCAATGGATAATCTCCAGACTTTTCCAGCCTATATGAGCCTGAAAATAAGTATGATACTAACATTATAACTTATTTGCCTATTTATTTATTCATCCATTCCTAAATTCATTTATTTTTGAGATAGGTTGCCTAAGCTGGGCTTGAATTCAGTGCAATCTTCCTGCCTTGGCCTTCCAATTACTGGATACAAGTAGGAACCACCATGTGGGACATATTATATTTGAGTCACAGTGGCTAGATAGGAGAGGACATTTTTTAGAGCTTTAGGAAGTGAATAGGAAGGGGGAAATATCTGCATGCCAGAAGTCTTTTTCCTTTGGAATATTCAAAATTGTAGCACTACTTCTGAAATGAGGACCTATTTCAGTTTGTTATTAGTAGGATGTTTTGCATAAAAAGTTGTGTACATGAATAAATGTATTTTTATTTGAATCAGTTAATGTGTTACATATACACATACTCTAATTTCTAAGCTCAAATACTATATTTCTTTTTTTTTTTTTTTTTTTTTTTGGTTTTGCAAGGTAGGGTCTCATTCTGGTCCAGGCTGACCTGGAATTAACTATGTAGTCTCAGGGTGGCCTCGAACTCTCGGCGATCCTCCTACCTCTGCCTCCCAAGTGCTGGGATTAAAGGCGTGCGCCACCATGCCCAGCAAATATTATATTTCTATCTTACAAAATTCTGCATGACTCATTTCCAACAACTTTATTTTATAATGTACTTTCTTGACCCTCTGGACAATTAAAGTTTTCCTGACCACATAACATGTCATATTTTGAACAATTATTTCATATTACCTATCACATTAGTGTAATACTTTAAATTATCTAAAGGATGGAATTACTTTCTGTGCATTGTCTTAATATGAGATATAATGTCATATCTCACATTTAGACATCTTTCATTATGATATCATTACCTATGTAGTCTTTAAAGCTTCCTTTCTTCCTTCCTTTTGTATGTAAATCAAATATTTAAGCCTTGAGATTCTCAAAGATCATCAAAAATATAAACATAGTGTTATCTTTCCCACAAGTAGTATTTACAACCTATATTCTAGTTACTCGTTAACCATGGGTTTATACAATGGAGTGGTAATATTACAGTAAGACTCCTGTTGCATTAAAAAGAAAAATTGTGAACTTAAATTTAGGTTATTTTCTGAAGAGAAAAATATTGCACTGTGCTCTTGACACTGGAACCATCAGCCATGTGTGCCTTACATATTTGTAACTGACAGTGTCTATGGCTCCATTTAGAGTTGATTCATAACTCATGTCCTCTTCTGAGAGTTCTAGAAATAGCATCAATGCTGACGTGCCTTTTGAGATGTCCTTTATACTTCCATGAGGTTATTGTATATCCATTAACTCAAACGACAAAGAAAATGTCATGTGAGTTGAGAGAATGGATGGGAGAATGCTGAGAGCCCTATTGTCTCCTTTGAAGGGGCAAATGTGCAGCCCCAAAGGGTGGGTGTTTCTGATTCTCTGTCCATGTAGTCACTCGTGATACACATCATTCTTACTGAGTTCTGAGTAGGAGGATCATGAAACATCAAATAACATGACATATTGAACCAGACCTTGGAGTTGACCCAGATTATTCTTCATCTATTTCTAAGTGATGGTCTCTGCCCTATAATAAATTTCAGTCACTCAGGGGTATGGAGGGACAATGGAACCAGGGAAAGACACAAAACAAAATCAGGGCATGCTTGGAAGAACCTGGAAAAGATGGGAGAATTCAGAGTGCAGCAGTGTGGCATAGTTGATAGTGGGAAAGAGGGAGGGATTTTGGCTAGGAGCCACATTTAAGCAAAGCTAGCTATGACTGAATGACATTAAAAGGAAAATAAATTATTGGATATTTGATTACAATGAAACTAATGAAAGTCTGGCAATGCATAAAAGAATTGTTGAATATCTGTAGTTGCCATAGGCAAAAATGAGGTGAACATTCAGTGAGCTCAGGGAGATAATGGAAACATAAAGACTGGTGCTATCTCAGCCTGTTTTTCCCCAGTGTAGCTCATGGCTACCTTTGGAGTGAGTTCAAAATTCAGAATCCAGGATCCCTCACATATAAGATCTGATGAATTGGTGTTAATATTGTTACCTTTCATTGGTACTGAGTATTGAACCCAGGTCCTTATGACAGGGGAAAAAATAAAAGCAACAACAACAAAAAAACACTACTTCTGAGCTATATCCCTAGGCCATGACTTAGAATTACTAAGACACATAGAATCAAAAACTAACCAATTTTTAAAGTCCCAATACCTAGTGACTCTAGTTAAAGATTATTGCAAATATCAGGCTTTAAAAAATCCAGGGGAAGTTCCTTCAAGGCAGGATAAGTTGGCTCACTTCCATTGATTTATAACAGAGGGACCCCCTCAGTCAGCAAATACAGCCAGAGCTCCAAACTGCTCTCTAAACATTACTTAGGGCTGGACTACAGGATCTGCCCCTAGTGACACCTCCTCTAGGAGGCTGCTGGACACTTAAGTAGGAAGATTAACCTTAATTAGAAATTCCTGAGACTATGAAAAAAAACACATTCACATTCAAACCATCACAAGGATACTAATTGTTAATAATCCAGAATTACTCATGTTACAGCTAAAGGTTTGATGTGCTTTGGAGGGTTGCTCAGTATGAGAGGCACTGCCAAGATAATAACAAGACCCCTTCACCTTCCAGAATTAAAGGAATACAGCTTTTCTCTTTCTTCCAAATCCTTTTTGTTTGTTCATTTTATCATAGGAAAAGGCAGAGTCCTTAAAATTTTATATATATACATACATATGAAATCCAGATACGAGCTCCCCCTTGTGGTCAAATGCGGCATTGCCCCCATGCATCACTTTGCATCTGGCTAAACATGGGACCTGGAGATTGTAACTGCTGGAGATTGGAACCAGCGTTCTCAGGTTTAGGAGGCAGGTGCCTTAACCGCTAAGCCATCTCTCCAGCCCGCTAAGTTAACTTTTATTTCTAAATGTTCCAAATATTCTAAATTAGTTTATACCAATGTAGGGTAGTTAAAACTATTTGCATCACCTTTTATTTTTTTATTTTTTTTAAATTATTTTATTTATTTTTGGAGAGAGACAGAGACAGAGACAGAGAGGGAAAAGAAGACACAGAATGGGCGTGCCAGCAGTCTCAGCACTTTGCATCTGGCTAAATGTGGGACCTGGAGATTGGAACCGGGTTCTTAGGCTTAGCAGGCAGGCGCCTTAACCGCTAAGCCATCTCTCCAGCCCCACCTTTTATTTTGAAAACATTTTTGTTTTTACTATTTTTCATTATACAAGAAATTTAAAAATATTATTTTATTTATTTCAAAGATAGGGAGAAAGATGGGGAGGGGGGAGAGAATATGTGTATCAAAGCCTTGTTGCTACTGCAAGTAAATTCCAGACACATGGAAATGAAGTGATTTCAGCCATGTAAGAAAGAAAGTGGCAATTTGTAGGCTCCACTTTAAGATTTAAGGACATTGTCAAATTATTACACTTATACTTATCCACTGTGAAATACTACTGCTATCCCACTTTCACAAGATTGGAAGGAAACTCCAGTTTGGTTGAAGATTCCATAGAATATGAAAAATTAACATGTATTGTCTTATTTCCAGTGACTATGACAAAGTACCTTAGGTTGTGTGATTGCATGAAAATGTTCACTTAGGTCTCAGTTCTGGAGGCTGAACTCAATGCTTCTCCAAATATAGCACTAAATCCACTTAAAGTGATGGTTCCTCATTTTTTTTTTAATATTTGTTTGGAGAGAGAGAGAGGGAAAGAGAGGAAGAGAGAGAGATAATGGGTATGCCAGGTCTCTTACCGCTGCAAACAAACTCCAGATTCATGTGCCATCTTCATGTCACCGGCTACTCAAGAGCTGAACTCTGTCCATCAGGCTTTGTAGGCATGTACCTTTAACTGCTGAGCCACTTTTCCAGCCCAGAAAGTGATTTTTTTTTATTTGAGAGAGACAGAGAGAGAGAGAGAGAGAGATGGGCAGGCATTCCAGGTCCTCTCAGCTGCTGTGAACCAATGCCAGACGTGTGTGCCCCCTTGTGCAACACAGCATGCTTGCAACACTTTTGCGTCTGGCTAAATGTAGGACTTGGACATTCACTAGGGCATTCTTAGGCTTCGCAGTTAGTCGCCTAAACTACTAATCCATCTCTCCAGCCCCATAAAATGATTTTTTTTTTTATGTGAGTGAGAAAGAGAGAGAGAGAGAATTGGTCCACCAGGGCTCCAGCAGTGCAATCAAACTCTACCTCGTGTGCACTTGTGACCTTATGCACTTGTGTCACCTTGTGTGTCTGGTTTATGTGGGACCTAGAGAGTCAAAAATGAGTCCTTAGGCTTTGTTAAGCAAGCCTCTTAACCACTAAGCAATCTCTCCAGACATAAAGTGATTTTTAATGGAATTAAAATTGTTGAGTATCTTAGAAATATAAGCAGTAGAAAAGGTGTGAGAGAATAATGCTTATCTCTGCTCTACAGCAATGAACAACTTGAGGGGGTAGAGTTAGGGTGACTCTCCACATGGGTTCTTTATTTCTTCCAGGGAAGTTTGCATGTGCTAAAAATCCAAGATGATCTGACATAGCTTTTGTTTAGTGCCCTAGAGACCACTTTTTCCATAAACAGTCAGGACCCCTCCTAAGAGGGAGGTCTTCCATAGGATTTAAACATTTTTCTTGGTCAAGGTCAACCCCTGGAACTTGGTGCCAGAGCTAACCTCTTCCTGAGACAGCACCTAGTCCTAACCAAGCAGCTGGCCCTCTTGTTCACCTGGGCCAAACACCACCCATCACCATAAGGTTATAAATACCTTTGCAAGGGGAGGGCAGTCTGGCGCACTCTCTCTCTCTCTCTCTCTCTCTGATCACTTGGGAACTTCCAGCTATGTGTGAGTTTTCCCCTCAGCTGCTCCTGGGCTTGCTCGTTAGGGGCTCAGCCTAGGCCCTAGCCCAGGCCCATCCGGGAGGTTCTCCCTAACCTTTACTCTCCACGTGGGTTCTTTATTTCTTCCAGCTCCCCACATGGCAGGAGCTCCTTGAATTTTCTTTTCTCTTTTGTTTCCATGCTTTTTTCCCCTGATCTGTGTCTAGTTACATGGACTCCTGGGCTACATGTGGCCCACATGGGCTTTTGGGCTCCACGTGGTGTACTTCTCTTCTCCCCACTTTATCTCCCCCTGCCTCCCAGCCTTCCCCTTTCCTCACTCCTTTGTAAAATGTGAATAAAATGTGGTATTTCAAAAATCATTCTCTTAAGTCTGGAAATGCCATGTCTTTGGTCAGTTTACAGATATGAACTCAGGGCTTGGGGTTCCAGGAAGCACTCCAGAACTCCAGAACCCCAGTTTCCCAATTATAAACTGATTGTAAACAAATCAGTTAATTGCCTGGAAATTCAGTTTCCTCATGTGAAATGAAGAAACAGTGATGCCTGCCTTATGCTTGACAGTATTGTAATATTCACAGAAATATAGAGATGGGTGATGTCCCAGTTATGTTTCTAAGGTCAAAGTAAATAAAGGCAAACTCAGCTAGATGGCATGCAGTCCAGCAGGCTGTGGGTTTTGAATTAGATGCCTTTACTAACATCTCAGTTAGTGTTTCTTTCAGGAAGAAATGAAAATATATAAAATATAAAATAATATATATATATATATATATATATGAAAGTAAAATATATGTGTATACTCCTGCTTACTTTTCTTCCTGAATGTATCTTTAAGTATCAAAGATATATATCACTTCACATTTAGAGCAATTTATACAATATAAAATTCACTACACTTAGAGGTAAGGCTAAAACAGAAAAGAGGATAAAAGAAAACTATGACATAATTAAACAGACTATTTTTGTGCTCAATGTTTTACACAAGAATGCAAAAGAAGTAATTGAATGACTTTATTCGGGGAATTATATGGTTGCATTTACACATATCACTGGAGAGAAAGCTACAAAGGGACAGTGCAAGCAGGAAGAAGTAAACTATGTTAATTCCATGAATGGTAATGCTTACTTATGATGGATACAAATACATAAAACAAAAAACTTATTAGCTTAAGGTTCTAAGCTCATGGATGTTACTGGTTGCAATAGCATTTGCTAATCTGTCTATGTATGCAGAGACAAAATTGTCATTAAAAAACAATACATTCAACTCCCCAAAGTGACCTGTTTTGCAGTTGTGACTGTGACTGCTGTGCTTGTGGTAAGTTTAATGGGAAGGAAGAAGTAAGGATAAAAGAAACAAGAGTAAAAATTAACCTGCCATTAATATTTCCCACTAGCTGGGCATGGTGGCCCATGCCTTTATCCCCAGCACTCTGCATGTTGAGGTAGTATTGCTGTGAGTTTGAGGCCAGCCTGAGACTAATTCCAGGACAGCCTGGGCTAGAGCAACACCCTATCTCAAAAACAACAACAACAACAACAAAAAATCCCCATCGGTCATTGACTTGAAATGATATATCCTCATCCAGCGTGTATTCAGCTACTATAGCTCCACAGCTTTCCAATTTGCCTTAAAAAATGACCAAGACTTGAAGAATATTGGGTTGAAAGGTCTCTTGTGTCATTTGATTATGTTTTTCAAAGACTACAATTCAGTGAGAATGTATTTAACATCCTTTGTTGATAAATTATTTGAAGTATTACAAAAGCTACCAACTGAAACAGGACATTTTTCTGTTTTCAATATTTCACTTATGTTTTGCAGCATAGCTTGACAAGGAGGCATCACACTCATTTTTATTTCACTAACTTGAAAGTCCAAACACCAGGGTTGGATACTCTTGTGATGTTTTGACAATTTCCTCAATGTTTGGCTCCAGGATGGATGAAAAGTGAAGAGTCATCAGATCTTACATAACAGCACCCAGTGACAAAGCAGCCAGCCAAGTGACTTCATGTGCTTGGCCTCTGAGAACAAAGGTGAGATATAAATATATATATGGTGTTATAGCCTTTAACTGTGGCACTCAGGAGTCAGAAGAGACAGGAAGATTGCTACAAGTTCAAGGCCCACCTGTTCTGTGTAGTGAGTTCTAGATTAGTCTGGGCATCTTAGTAAGACCCTGTTTCAAAATATAAATAAATCAATAATAAATAAACGAATATCATCTTTACACTCATACTAAGAAAACACTCCCCACAATACTGGGCTGATAACCGAAATGATTAGGATAGAGCAAGGACAGAAGTAGAAAAGCTATATTTTATGTGTGGCCTATCTTCCTTTTTTAATTTTTCATTTCACTTTCACTTTTTTGTATGTGGATGTGGGCATGTGGTATAAGTGTTTTGCATATGTGTGTTCATATACAGGCTCATACACACAGATGGAGGCCAGAAGTTGACATCATGTGTCTTCCTTAATTGTTCCCACTGCATCTAATGAGGCAGGGTCTTTCACTGCACCTAATGCTCACTGACTCAGCTAGTCTAGCTAGCCAGCTTGCTCCAGTGGTCTTTGTCTGCTCCTGAGTTCTGGAGTTACAGGTAGAGGGCACCCCACTCACCTGGCACTTGTGTGGGCACTGGTGATCAGAACTCTGGTCTTGATGCAAGCACTTTAACCACTGCCCCATCACCCTGGCCCAGTGTCCAACCTTTCCACATTATATCATGACATCACCTCAAAGTTTACCCTATGAGCCCCACAATAGAGTTATAAAAATAAAATCATGAAAAAGTCTCATGTGTTAATTAAGTTGATGATTTTGTGTGGGGCTATATTTGTTGCTATCCTGAGCTGAATGTGACTCATTAACATTAAGTCAGGTAAACACTGTTCAAGTTGCCACTGCTTCATCTTTTTATTCTGACATGTGGATAGCAGTCTTTCATCATTAAGTCAATATAGCAAGAGGGAAAAATTAAAAAGTTCACATCAGGGATGGAGAGATGGCTTAGTGGTTAAGGCACTGCCTGCAAAGCCTAAGGACCCAGGCTTGATTTCCCAGGACCTATATGAGCCAGATGCAGAAAGTGGCACATGCATCTGGAGTTCTTTCACAGTGGTAGCACCTGGGTTTTTTTTTTTTTTTTTTCCTCTATCAACTGCCTCTCGGTCAAATAAATAAATAAAATTCAAAGAAAGCTCAGATTAGGCATCAGAGTAATAGAAGAAATTTTCACTGTACTATTTTATAAAACATGTGACACCTCTAGAGATGTCTTCCTCAACTGATCGAGACATTACTCCCAAGAGACATCTCAGGACATCTGATTGGCATTAATGGAGGACAGGGATGGTACTATTGGCATTTAACATGTATCCCTGATTAGCTTTTGAAATGGAAGTTGGTCTGATATGGAGCTTGTTATAGACAAAGCTCCCGACATTATAGGAACTATATTTGAGGCTCATTTATCTCCACCAAAATAGTACATTCCTACTGTTAGCCAGAGTCCAGTGTTGACAATAAAGATTATACAAATCAAACAGAGTGGTTAAAATCCTGATATTAGGTGGTTTGGAATTAAAGATGGCATGACACCATGTTTTGACAATAATATATATTATGCAGGCAGAAACTTTAAAAATATTTGAAATGTTTAAGCATTGAATATTTTGATGATCATATTCATCTCTCTTTACATCACAAAACTTGATCTATTAACTGAATAAGTATTAAGTGAAAGGATAAATAAAAGAGACACATGATCATTCTTTAATAAATCCAAACTCAAATGTCATTATTCAATACTTGTTTATAGAATAATAATAATTTCCTAGAACATCTCTAAGTATTTTGCATATTTAAGTTGATAAAGAGGAAAATACTAGAAATATTGTTCTGGCAAGAGCATATGTAAAAAATAAATAAGTAAAATATAAAATATAAGGCATTTGTATAAAAGGAAAATGAGGAGAGAGGAGTTAGGTCATTTGTCTCAAGTCTTATTTTGTTCTTTTCAGAATGTTCTCATCCTCAGACATTGTGTCTCAGATTGTATTTTTATTTACTTATTTTATTTGTTTTTGCTTGTCTCAGGTTTCAGCTCTGTCCTAGGTTTCATATATTATAATATTTCACTTTGAGTTTGTCACACAATAAGGTTAAAAATACTTTTTAAGCCATGAACAAGATGTTTCATAGGACCTGCCAAAGCAGGGTTATGGTGAAGACCCCCCAGGGAAGACCACATGGACACCGAGTGGTAGGAAAGAAATCTTTATTATCTGGCCAGTGACTACATCCAGGACTTGGGAGGCTGAATGCAATATCAAGCTGTACTTCAGGGCTCCTTTTATAGGAGAAATCCATACGATTGCATATCTTAATTTATACAGTTTGGAAGTTCAGTACTCATATTCTTACAAAACCAAGAGTTAATTTCAGTTGACTTTAGAAAACCCAGAAACTTTTCCGGAATATCCCCTCCCTGCATTTTCCCTCTCTTGCAACTGCAAGCAAGCAGCAGTTAATATAGAAGCTAAAGATTGCATTTAGCAATAGTGAGAAAAACATCTTGTCTTGTAGTGGACCATTGTCTTAAAGCAAGCCAATAATAAAGTTCAAGTGCAGGTGAGACCGTATAGTAAGGTACTAGCTAAGCTGAACTTCCTTGTATAAGTTCACAATATGGAGTCACTTATGTCCTTCTCCAGCTGAGGCCCTTGTCACGTTCCCCACTGGTTCTATGGGCCTGAGTCAAATCATTGACTCATCTTTAGTGGGTAAAGGATTAAATGATAAGTTATTTCTTCTTCAGTTTGTTTCTTAGTTTAGGGAGAATGGAGGGGGGTGGCCTTCCAAACATTCTCTCATAGTGAAACCTTCCCAATTCAGAGTGCATCTGGTTCTAAGGAGAGCAAAAGGTAGGAGATTGGCCCAACTTTCATCTGTTTGTCTAACTAGTTTAGTGAGAGTTTCCTTTAATGTCCTGCTTGTTCTTTCTATATGACCTGAACTCTGTGGTCTATAAAGACAATGTAATTTCCAATTGATAGTTAATGCCTTTGGTAAATTTTGAGAGATTTTGGCCATGGTGGCCAAGCCATTTGTGGGACCCCAAAGTAAGAGGCAAGCCAGACCTAGGAATGAAGAAACGTCTTAGATACTATAGAAGAAGTTTCTGTTCCAGTAGGAAAAGCCTCCACACATCCAGAAAACGTGTCTAAAAAAGTAGAAGGTATTTTATCTGAAAGTAGTAGGTCTGATTTCAATAAAGTCCCAATGTTCTCCAGGTGTAGCACCTTTACCTGGGCACAGGACAGATGCCTGGTCATGATCTGGTCCAATCGAGGGATGTAATACCTGGGTTTGAGGAGTTCAGTCATCTTTGTGACTCCCAGATGTGTAATCTGTTGACGCTGGGTCACTATTGTCTTCACAGGGCCACCAGGAGAATGGGTCTCCCATCTGGTAACAGGAGCCATCCGTGTCCTCTCGGTCAGCACTCTGCTGTTATGCTCAGGCTTCTCCTATTGTGTTCAGGCTTCTTCCTCTGAAGTATAGGTGGACTTGCAAGATATGCTGGGTTCTGGTATCATTGGTAAGGACCTCAGCAGGGCCCCACTGGTTCTAGGGTCACCCCCCAGGGGTCTAAATCTGTGGCCCTGTTTCCATATGTTTCGAGGGAGTATTCCTTCTGATGTCCTTTACAATGGACAATGGCCACCATTTTTTGTAGCCAAATAGCCTCTGACAGGGCCAAAATCACCTCTTTGTTTTTTACTTCTTGTTTCAGTAGAAGTGAGGAGTCCCCATTCTCTGTATAATGCTCCATCCACATGGGCAGTGACAAAAACATAATTTCTGTCTGTATATATTGCAATAGCTTTGTCTTTTCCCCACCTAAGAGCCTGAGTCAGGGCTATAAATTCAGCTTTCTGGGCAGATGTTCCCTGTCTTAATGACTGAGCCCTAATAGTCCTGTCTCTGGTGACAATTGCTGTCCCCGCATACCTGAGGCCATCCTAAATAAAGCTGCTCCCATCTGTGAACAATACTTTGTTGGCCTCGGTCAGTGGACTCTGTCACGTCTGGTCTAGTAGACTGGATTGAATCAGTCACATCTGTACAGTCACATAGAGTTTGTCCTGGATTGTCATCCGGTAGCAGGCTGGCTGGGTTAAGGGCCTAAGTTTTGTAAAACCTTATGCAGTGCTGGTCCAGAAGCAGGGCCTGGTAATGTGCACTTGGGCATTTGACATCCAGCTTTCTGGGGTGCCTCTCAGGAGGGTTTCAACTAAGTGGGGAATTAGTGAGGAGGAGATCCTGTCCCAGAGTTGATTTGTCAGCCTCTTTTATCAACATTGCTGTCATAGCTACAGCTTTCAGGCAGCCTGGCTAGCCTGCTAAGACAGAGTCCAGCCTTTTAGATAAATAAGCTTTCAGGCATTTCCAAGGTCCCAATGTTTGAGCAAGGACCCCTTTTGCTATCTTTCTGATTGGTGACATCTGGGAAGTCTGGGAGGGCCAGCACAGGGGCAGAGACAAGGGCCTCCTTCAGGGTCTTAAAGGCCTCTTGTTCAGTCTCAGTCCATTTGAGATACTGTCCCTCTGAGACTAGCATATAGGGGCGTGGTTATTTCTGTAAATCCCAAAAGCCATAAGTGGCAGTAACCCATCACCCTCATAAACCCATGTGCTTCTTGGTCTTTGGGGTGGGAATATGCAGGATGGCTGAGATGTGGCTGTGAGACAAAACCCATTTCCCTTCCATACTGTTCTTCAGGTAAGTCACCAGGGGTGAACAGAGTTGAGATTTCTTAGCAGACACTTGATACCCCAGGGCTTGAAACATTTCCAGAAGACCCTCAGTGGTTTTCTTGCATTCCTCCTCTGTCTCAGAGGTGACAAGCAGGTCATCTGCATGTTGGAGCAGTGTGCTCTCTGGTGCTTTTGGTAGAATTCCAAGAGGTCTGCACTCAGGGCCTCATTAAACAGAGTAGGTGAGTTTTTAAATTCTTGGGATAGTCTAGTCTAACTCAGCTGGCCTATATACCCTCCCTCAGGATCAGTTTATTCAAATGCGAAAAGGGCCTGACTTGGGTGCCAGAGGCAAGGAAAAGACAGCATCTTTCAGGTCCAGAACTGTATTTTCTCTAACTGAAGGACTGAGTGGTCAGTTTTCTTTACCCTGTTTGGGCATTCATTTTTTTCAATGCCCGTTTAGCTTGCAATGGGCACACTGATCCTTTGTTCTCCCTGAGAAGGATCTTAGATTTTTGTCCCTGGGCTTTCTATTATCTGTTTTTCTTAGAGCTAATCCTACCACCTTAGCCAATTTCCTGTTTTGATTTTTTTCCTCCCTATTGTTACATACTTTAAAAAATATCATTTATTTATTAGTTATGCTCATAATGTGAATACATTCATGTTGGTGCTGTTGATAGCCTTCTCCCTGTCTTACCCCCTCCAAAGGGACCCTCCTCTTTGTGGAATGTGGGTCATGCATTGTGGGGGTAGTCATCAGTTATGTGAAAGAGGCACTGTTTCTGTGCATAATGACCCAACTTGTGGCTCTAACAATCTTTCTGCCCCCTTCTGTGAATTTCCCCTGAGACATGTTGGGATCATTTTAGGTCTACTTTAGTGATGAGGTGATGAGGGGATGAGCCTCTGTTTCTCTGGATATCTGGTTTAGTAGGAGGAGTTGAGTGTTCTCTGTGTCTATCTCCTTCAGCCTTGTTCTGGTGTCATGTTTACTGAGAAAGCTGCACTTTTACCCATTTCCCCAAATTACTCTGGTTTCACCTGGAGCCCTGGTAAGGTGCAATAAGCTGATCCACTAAGATTCGGCATCCATCTGAAAAAGAGAAGTGAATTCTCCAACAGAGACAGAAGTCAGCACCAGATAGATGGGATAATCCATTATTATTTTAGAGAGAATTTTATATGTGCAGGCCCTCTTGTAGCCCACGTTTGGTGGGAACTTGATATTGGCAAGTGAGCTCATTTTTTGGACGTGGTTTTGACTTGTTTCCCAGTTCTAGCTATGAATTCCATTCCACTGAGTAGATCTGTTAGCCAAATCAAGAGCAGTTGGTTACTCACTATGGCTGTGTGCCACTATTGTACTTGTTTGAGCATCATGTCAGGTTGCTTCTTGGAATTCATCCTTGCATTTATTTATGTCTTCATTGGGCTTAGGCTCCTGGTTATTGAGGTCCCTCTCTCTTTTTCACTCTCCTTAAGGTCATTTAACTGTCTTTGGAGCCCTTACTGGATCTTTTCTATTAGGTCTAATATAGTGAGAACAGCATTCATACAATTATTGGCCCTTTGTTGATTTTCTGCTATTTTTTTGGCCAGGGTTGCATTGCTTATGCCTTCATTATGGGTGTCTGATCCTATTATCTCTTCTATGTTTTTGGTTAGAGATATTCATTGTGGGATTGGGCAGTCTTGTTGGATTTACTTGCATTTGATTTTTCTTTTTCTTTCTTCTTCTTCTTCTTCTTTTTTTTTTTTTTTTTTGGAGAGAGAGACAGAGAGAGACAGAGAGAGAGGGGGAGAGGAAGACAGATAGAGATGGGTGCGGCAGCAGCCTCTCAGCTGCTGTGAACAAAATCCAGATGTGTGTGCCCCCTTGTGGGCAAGTGCAGCATTGTGCCCTTGTGTCACTTTGCATCTGGCTAACTGTGGGACCTGGAGATTGGAATTGCTGGAGATTGGAATCAGCGTTCTTAGGCTTAGGAGGCAGGCACCTTAACCACTAAGCCATCTCTCCAGCCCATGATTTTTCATGTTATTTCTTTTGTGCTGTGGTCTGCCCATCACAGTGAAGGAATCTTGTTAACTGTAGGAGGAAGCTGTAGATTACCTTGAAGTGTCCTCAGTGATTATTCCCTTTTGTATTTATTTCTATTAGGCTCCTGATGGTAGTAGGGGTTGCCTGCTCAGAGAACGGGAGCCTGTGAGGGTCTTAGAGTCTGATGAAGGGGCTTGTTCTTCAGTGTTTTGGGTATCCAAATGCATGGTCAAGTGGCCCTAGGGGCAGGTCATGGGGAATAATGGGACAAAGCAGACTGGTGTTGCAGCTGGGTTGCAGAGGGGAGAGTATGGGAAGGTGTGGTAGTTCTGTGATGCTGGGGGTTGAGGACACAGGGCAACAGGTCCCTTGGGATTAAGTTTCAGGGAGTGGCTGGGATTGCAGCTTCCTGTGACAAGGCAGAGAAGGGATATGGGATTGCGACACGTCAGGTGAAGCACATGGGGGGCAATTGGTGGTGGTCCAGGTGGGGTGACAGGAAAGGGGAGGGAGTGGTGAAGAATAGCTTTTTGGCCAGTGTCTGGGCCACACACACCAAGAGGGAATGTGGGGCAGAGAAGGGGATGGAATTTGTGTTGGTAGTTCCTGCATGGCGGTGGGGGGGAGAAGGTGGTGGTGAGGGCACAGAGCTGGTGTGTGGGGTTCCTGTGCCTGGGAGTGGGGTGGGCGGCAGTGTGGACGGAGCTGACATGTGGGGATCCCATGGGGGGGGGGTTGGATGAGGGGGCAGAGTTGGTGTGTGGGGGGGTCCCATGCCTGGGGGCGGTGCAGTAGCGAAGGGGAAGGGAGTTCACCAGTGGATTTTCCACTCCTCAGGTGGGAAGTGGGTGGCAGTGAAGGGGACAAAGCAAATGGAGTTCCCACGTGCAAGGAAGGTGGGTGTGAGGAGGCCAGGGGGGCGGAGTGAGTGGAGTTCCCACACCAAGGGAGGGTGGGTTGGGGTGGCAAGGGGATGGAGTGCGTGGTATTCTCTTGAGTGTGGAGGGTGGAGGTATGGCGGGGAGGGGGTGGGAGTGAGTGGAGTTCACAGAGGGTGGGGGTGGGGTGGTGAGGGGGACTAGGCAAGTGTGGTTCCCGTGTGCATGGAGGGTGTGGGTGGGATGGCATTTGTGACGGAGCTGGCTTGTAGAGCTCTACTGAGGAGGGAGCCTAGGGCAGGGGAATGCTAGCCTGCTGGTCTGGGTCTGCTTAGCTAGTGCAAGATGAACCTGTGGCTGGAACTGCAGCTAAGGCGGCTGTTTGAGGGGATTGGTGGGCTACCCAAGAGCATGGCAATCATAGGATTCCCGACTTTGCTCCTCCGCACCCTCCCACTGAACACCAATGAACCCTAAAGCTCTTGCCTTTCCTTCCCTGCCAGGGGAGGCGTGTTTACACAGAAGCCCTCTTGACAGGAAAACCTCTTATTCATACTTTTTGAGCAATTTCTAATAACTGAGACCTGTTTATGCCTTCAAATCCATTTTAATTTTTGTAATTTTCTTCTAATGTCTGGGACAAACTGCTGGTTTTCTGGGATGACTGGGTCTATGTGAAAAAATCCCAATATGCTCCCCTAAGCTCACCAGCAGGTGAATTTTGAGGCTCTTGAGTCACCTCACTTACCTTAGACAAATTTGTAGGCTAGAAGAGTTTGGTGAAAGTTGTCCAGACATTCCTTACCTCTATCAGAATTGGGATCCAAATTAGGTCTCACAGAGGGAAAGACTCGCTCTATTCGTGTTTTGTTGTCAACCAATGAGGTTGCCCCTCTCCTGAGAGCCATCTTTTTACTTTCAATTTTAATTTGGTCTTGTTGTCCACCGTGAAGAGAGTGGCCAGGAATTGTTGGCAATCATACCAGATGAGCTGGTGGGTACAGAAGACAGTCTCAAGGAGAGTGACTGGCAGAGAAAGGGGGTTGGGGATTTTCCAATTGTGTTAATCCTTACTAGAGAAAGGACCCTAAACCATCAATGGACATGGGCTTTCTGAAAGACCTGAGGCATCACTGCCCTGCATTGAGGCCCTTCTCTGAGTGGAAAGAGAGGTGCAGCCCCTGCCTCTGTGGCTGATTGTCTCCCTCTGTAAACAGATCCACCTCCTTTTTGAGATGGGGAGAGAGGAATGCAGCCCCAGCTTCCCTAAGTATCTGCTCACCTCTCCGTATGCAGATCTGCTCTGTGCCCAGGAAGGGGAGGCTGAGTCTGCAGTGGAAGAGACCAGATCCATGTGGGATGTTCCCTTGGCCCCAGGACTGGGCAGAAGTCGACCAGATGCATCTGGAAGTTCGTTCTCCTCTGGTGGAGCCAAGAGAATTGGCTTTGCTTTAGGTTTCTTCCCTGCTATTACCTGGGCTAAAAGGACGGGAGCGCCTAGTGAGCAGGCACAGATTTTAAGTCATGGTGGGGGATGGAAGACTAAGAACAGCGGTCAATGTTGGGGAACTGAGCAGTCCAGGGTCACTGGTGACCACACACCAAATGGCATGGACCATTGGGGTATCTAAAATTTTCTCATCTGGACAGCCAACTCTGAAAGCCAGCCAGTCTACCTCACAAAGAGTCCTAAGTTTTCCCCGGAAAAAGAAGTATCATCAGATCCACCTACAAAATCATCTTTGAAGTGTTTTAGCATGCACCTCAAAGGCATTTTGGGACAGCTTGCCGAGTTTCCTATGATCCTACAGGTTAGGTGGAAAAGCACAAAAACAAATTAAAAAAAAAAAAAAAAAAAAAAAAAGGATCAGCACCCAGCACAATCACACAACTTAGATACACAGCACCCTCACGTAGCGCAGCTACACAGCGCAGTCACACAGCGTCACAGCACACTTGCATAGCACAGTCACACAGTGCCATAACACACTCACACAGCACAGATACACAACACAGATCCACACACAGTGGCCACTAGTTCAATTACTCTGAACCCAAACCATGGAGCCTGGTGATGTCTCACTGAGGTCTCCGGACACTGGTGTTATTGTCCTAACTGACCCCCAACGTGCCCCACCAGTGAGTTAACTCAAACCAGACCTACCTCTGGAGGTTTTCTAGAAGAGTCCCTCCTACCTTTGGCAGTGCTGAGAGAGTCCTGGGGCCCTGGAATGTCTCAGGTGGTGCCTCCCCTCAGGATGGTCTCAGGCCCACTGCTCCCAAGTTGGGGGTGGGGGGGGCACTCAGACTCACTGGGATCTCACTGGGGCCTCCAGAATGTTATGGTGAGGACACCCAGGGAAAGCTGCATGGACACTAAGTAGTAGAAAAAGGAATCTTTATTAGCGGGCTGGCGACTGCATCCAGGACTCAGGAGCCTGAATGCAGTACCAGGCTGTACTTCAGGACTCCTTTTATAGGAGAAATACATACAATCACATATCTTAGTTATATAATTCAGAAGTTCAATAATCATAATCATACAAAACCAAGAGTTAATTTCAGTTGATTTTAGAAACAAACAAACAAACAAACAAACTTTTCAAGAATATCCCCTCCCTGCATTTTCCCTCTCTTGCAACTGCAAGCAAGTAGCAGTTAATACAGAAGCTAAAGATTGCATTTAACAACAGCGAGAAAAAACATCTTGTCTTGTGGTGGTGACCCATTGTGTTAAAGCGAGCCAAGCATAAAGTTCAAGTGCAGGCCAGACCACATCCTAAGGTACCAGCTAAGCTGAACTTCCTTGTTTAAGTTCACAGTGTGGGAGTCACTTATGTCCTTGTCCAGCTTAGGCCTTTGTCACAACAGTATCCTAAAGCTCACCAATTTTGAGATAAAATAATCTGAAAGTTGGACTATACTATTTTATACAGAAAGTAATTTAAAAAAAAAAAAACCTTCTCATTATCAATATAATAGCATTATTATACACGGAATTTAGAAATGTCAGTGGGAAGGAACTTATTATTATGATGATAAAATTATGTAAATTGAACACAAATAATTATATTGTCATGTTCTTTAAGAAGGCCAATTTTTACTTTGTATTTCTAAATCTGAGGCCATATGTGTGGTTACATTTTTCTTTTCTTTGTGTTTATTCATTTTTGCCAGGACTACATAGATTGTTTGGGGTAAACAACAGCACGCGCGCACACACACACACACACACACACACACACACACACACTTATCTTCCTTTCCTGTGGGTTGCCCAGAATAAACATAAATTAGCATTTCTTTTGTATTTTAGTACATTTTGTTTTAGTCTTCACACATTACATAATGTTGGAGTTAATCAAATTCTACACAACTTTCAAAGCATACCAGTCTCTTCTGTTGAGACTGAAAAAGGTCATCTTCTATCTACCATCTTAACAGAATTTTCTGTGAGGTAGTGGTGTGTGTCGTCGCCAAGTTCATCATTTCAGCATGGTGTGGGTGAACTTGGGAAAGGAAGTAACTCTGTGTATAGAACTTAAGAACACTGAAGTATACCAATTTTCTTCTGAACACCATAGCATTAAAAAAAAAAAAACAACAACAAAAAAAAAAAAAACACTGCTTTGCTTTCTTAGTTTCATTTCTGATGATTTATTTATTTTCTTCACTCTCATTGCTTTTGCTTGTTTTTTTTTTTTTTTTTTTTTTTTTGTTTTGTTTTGTTTTGTTTTGTTTTGTTTTTTTTGGTTTTTGGTTTTTTCAAGGTAGGGTCTCACTCTGGCCCAAGCTGACCTGGAATACACTATGTAGTCTCAGGGTGGCCATGAATATATTTTGGTTTTTGTGATGAAGTCTCATTGAAGATTCAGCTATCTCACATTGGCTGTGTATGTTAGGATAACCTTGAATATTCCTCATCATTCAGTCTCCACCATCCAAGTATGGAGATTACAGGCCAACTACCACAATAATATAAATTGCTAAATATAATATCAGATGAATAGTAGCTTAGTTTAGTATTCCTACATAATTTGGTAAATTGTCCCTAGACAATATTTAAAACTGAAACTTGATCCTATTCTTTTATGTCACAGTGCCAATATTCTAAAATAAACTTTAAAATTAAAACAGTACCATTGACATTCCATTCCATTGATACCTTCAACAAGATGTCAAATCACCTCAGAATAGATCAAAAAAGACTTTACATCAAGAAGTTTTTGTCTTAATTCACTAATGGCTAGTAAATGAACACATGATTATTTATATAGTGCTTATAATTTTCACATTTGTTGTGTAATGATCTTTTCTCTTCTTTTTTACCTTAAAAAGTTCACAAAATAATAAAGCTATTTATGGGAATTCTTAGCAAAAAATTACAGAAATTAGACATCAAGAAGAAATGTTACTTTAAAAAGACATTATAGCAGCTTAAAACAAATTATGTTCAAAGTTTTATAAATGTTATTTTATCACTAACCTATTATTGTTATTATTAAAGAAAAATAATGTATATACTGGTGGGACAAATATTCTGAATTTGTAAATAACCTATTCAAAAAATCAGTCAAAGTGTTCACCATTACAAAGTGCCCTTATTTATAGTTCCATTCACAATTCCAGGCTAGCGAACAAGATTGTCACAGATCTGCCCTCTGGTGAATTGTGGGCTCTGTGAGGAGGATTTATTGCAATTACTCATGCTGTGATTTAGATTAAGCCTCTTGCAGCTTCAATTCACAGGCACTTAGAAACCTTCTGATTCAGTTTACTTAAAAGAGTTCCTTCAATCTTCAGACTTATGTTGGGTAATCAGAACAGTCCATTTATTTTAAATGCAAAATAAACTCTAGTGTAACCTTTAACAAACTGCACAAAAGCAAAATAAAATGATTTCACTACTGAAGTTACTCAACACCTGATCTTACCTGAATTAGGTCAATTGAAGGTTAGTTGGCATAATGATTTATATTCTAAAGGAAATGGGTTTAAAAGTTTATATTTTTACAAGTCTTTTTTATTATTTTCAAGCAGAGAGAGAAATAGAGTTTGAGAGAGAGAGAGAGAGAGAGAGAGAATAGACATGCCAGAAGCTCTAGTCCCTGCAAACAAACTCCAGACACATGGGCCACTTTTTGTATGTGGCTTTATGTTATGGGGAATCTATCCCACGTAGACCCTTACTGGATGACGTGGGTATCTGAGACCTGACCTTACTTCTTGTTTATTCTCTGCTTCCTGGCTAAGGATCCAATGTGACAAAGCAGTTTTCTTCTCCAGCTGCCATGCCTTTCTTGCCATGATAGAATGTGTCCCTGTGAAACTGTGACAATGAAGCCTTTCCTTCCTTAAGCTCCATCTGTCAGCTATTTTGTCACAGAAATGACTAAGCAGATAACAACGTGATAAGGTGAAAAGCCAGTGAAATATTCTGGCATTTCATGAGAGTATTTCCCCTCTTGATCCCTGATGTCATATGCTACATCCTGTCTGTCATTTTCCTCATAATCTTTTCAACAGCTCAAGGTAGTAATAAGCCTGTGACCAGCAGGGTATTAAAGCCCCACTTCATAGGAAGGTTTCTCACTTTTGCCATTTAAGTGAGAACAACATCATTCTGCTGTACTTTTAATTCCATAAGTAACATACACAGGAGAGGAGAATTACACAGCTTTAATATTACAAATATTGACAGAGAATTATTTATTTATTTATTTTTAATTATTTAGATAGTGCATATACAGTCATGCTGGTACCATCATTACCCTCCTCCCTGTCCTCCCCCTTCCAAAGGGACTTTCCTCACTGGAGAATGTGGGTCATGCATTGTGGGAGTAGCCATCAGTTATGGGGAAGAGGCAATGTCTCTGTGCATAATGACCCAACTTGGGGCTGTAACAATCTTTCCACCCCCTCTTCTGTGATTTTCCCTGAGCCATGTATGTTGGATTGGTTTTAGTTCTACTTTAGTGATGAGGTCTAGGGAGTATCTGTTGATACAGATTTTTTTTTTTTTTTGAGAGAGACAGAGAGGAAGACAGAGATGGGCACACCAGCAGCCTCTCAGCTGCTGTGAACAAAATCCAGATGTGTGCACCCTCTTGTGGTTAAGTGTTGCATTGCACCCTTGTGTCACTTTTGCATCTGGCTAAACATGGGACCTGTCGATTGGAACAGCTGGAGATTGGAACCAGCATTCTTAGGCTTAGGAGGCAGGCGCCGTAACCACTAAACCATCTCTCCAGGCCAACACAGATTTTTTTTTTAGGTTATGGTATGAGTAAATTGTGTCTACATTGAATGAATGTTAATAAATGAATATTTTCTTTTGACCAATATGTGCTTATGTACAGGCTAAGACTTCTTCTTCCTTTTTTTTTTTTTTTTTTTTTTTTTTGGTTTTTCAAGGTTGGGTCTCACACTAAGGGTGGCCTTGAACTTATGGCAATCCTCGTACCTCTGCCTCCTGAGTGCTGGGATTAAAGGTGGGCACCACTATGTCCAGCTCTCAGGCTAATACTTATAATGATGGTAATTTCCAAGACTAGACATGGTATGGATAAGCATATTCCCAACATGAAAAGGTGTGAAAAAAGTGACATCAAAGTCTTATACAGAAGAACACAGGTAATTCTGAAGGAAAGAAATAAATTTTTACTTTTGCTTTCTGAAGGGTGTCTTGAAAAAATGGACACAGTGAATAGGAGGAAAGCACACAAATCCTTGAACATAGACAAGGTAAAAAAGGACAGTGTGAGGGCATACTGGGAATATCTGAATGTCATTGTCCACCCTCTTAACATTATCCAAATGTTGTTCTAAAGTCGTGGGGAGAGATAGGGGATATCAAGGAATTGTAAAAGATTATGAATAGTTCCTGCAATTTGTTAACTAGCAAAATGTTTTCCTTCAGGGTTTGACTTATTCTGAGGGAGAGGAATTATGTATATTGGAATCTATCTAGGGTTTCTCTTTTTGTGGATCCTGGGTAACCAGGCTAGACAGAGGAATTTCAGGATGACAATGGAAGGCAGTTTTTGTGTCTGATCTTTTTAATTTTTTTAAAATTTGAGATAGATAGATGGTGATAGATAAATAGATAGATAGATAGATAGACAGATAGATAGACAGACAGATAGAGAATGGGAATGCCAGTGGACTCTTAGCAACTGTGAATGAACTCCAGATGCTTGTGTCCCCTTGTGGTCAAGTGCCGCATTGTGCCCTTGCCTCATGTTTTGTTTCTGGCTAACATGGGACCTGGAGATTGGAATCAGTGTTTTTAGGCTTGGCAGGCAGGCACCTTAACTGCCAAGCCATCTCTCCAGCCCTTGTGTCTGATCTTAACGCAGGTAAGGGGAGTATGGAGGAGGCTCTCTTTGAGCTTGCATGGGCAGAAGCAATAGAAGCTTAATTGAAGCTTAAATCTGCACATTTTTTAAAACCTTTCATTTCCTTTAGACTAAATTGTTGAGTATGCCCAAAATGTCAGGCACTGAGCAAGCATTATATCAGCCCAAACAACATAGAAACCCGTGGAATTTTGTTAGTCAAGGAAATTTCAACTCCATATTTGATGTGTGGCAACCATTGAATTGTTTTAAGGGTCATTTCATGCATTTAAAAGTTTTAGAGAGCTGGGCGTGGTGGTGCACGCCTTTATCCCAGCACTCAGGAGGCAGAGGTAGGAGGATCGCTGTGAGTTCGAGGCCACCCTGAGACTACATGGTGAATTCCAGGTCATCCTGAGCTAGAGTGAGACCCTACCTCAAAAATCAAAAACAAAACAAAACAACAACAACAAAAAAAAACAGAAAAGAAAAGAAAAGAAAAACAAAGTTTTAGAGATATAGTATTGGCCGAGTAAAGATTAGATTGTATGGAAAAATGAAAGAATATAAGAGATACTCTTTAAGGGTTATAATACTTCAGGCAAGGGTTGATATACGATTGGACTAGAAATTTAACCATGGAGTGGAGAAATGTAAGAGACATAGGAATATAGTTTAGAGATATGCCAGAAGAAACAATGTGTTGATACATGAAAAATGAAAAAAGATTAGAGAGAACCCAATTATTTTATGTTTTCCAATCTCCTTCTCAAGACAAAATATGTCACTGAGTTTTAAAAATGTCTCCCAGTTCTGCTTTCCAAGACTAACAAAGAGATACTTGTCAAAATCTGTGTATTTCACTCTGATAATTAAAATGACTGGCATCAAATCTATGTTAAAAAGTCATAATATTTTTATTAATTTTACCAAAGGCAGCACAGATTTTTCTCTTATTTGGAGCAAAGTTGGGGTTTAATAAGAAAATGTGTTGACAGAGACATAAGCATGGACACTCTGACAAGGGGAGAGAGGTAGAGGGTAGTGGTCCACCCAAGAGTAGGTGTGGGCTTAAGACAGAGTGGGTCACACAGGTTTTTTTCTTATGTTACCATATTGCTTACTTTTGGAATATTTGTCTTAAATACATTAACAAATCCAAATTATTTGCTTGCTTAAAATTTATCTATATTTACATTTCTGTTCCTATTGTGCTTGGTTTTCATTCATTCTTTTTTCCAAAACTTTCTTTCCCCTTCTGTCAGTTTCTAGCCATGTACATTTTAAATTTCATAATCCATACTTTCATTATGTCATGTACTCTCACTTCCTAACCTTCTACAAAATTTGTCTTTTGTTCTTTAAATATTGTCTTCACATTTTCATTAGATTGAAACATTTTTACCTCAATCCAATACTCTGTTAACATAGTGGCTTTTTGTTTAGTTCATTTCAGGGACCTACGACAAGGAAATCTTCTACATTGTCTCTATTCTTGGAAAAAGGGGAGTTTGAAAGTTTCCTGAGGGAAGTCGGTTGGGTTTCTCATTTTAGATGTGGTCCAATCAACTTCTACCAAGATAAGAGTGGAGGGTATATGTAGAAGCAAGATACAAGTGGAACAGGAAACAGATGGGGACAGTATTCTCACTTACTTTTTACTGTATTGGCTTCTGTAGAAAGACACTAGGCAGTAGTGCAGATGCCAAAGTGCAATAACAATGACTGTCCATAGAGCAAGTGGCAGTCTATCCAAGGCTGTCTTAGTGAGACTACCAGAGCCTGTAATGCAGGCACACTTTTATCTGTGTGATCTTCCAGAGTTACTATAATCAAGGGAAGACAAATGAATAAGAGAACCAATTAAGTTACTATCACTTTATTTATTTATTTATTTATTTATTTATTTATTTATTTATTTATTTTTTGAGAGAGAGAGAGAGAGAGAGAGAGAGGGAGAGAAAGACAGATAGAGATGGGTGCACCAGCAGTCTCTCAGCTGCTGAGAACGAAATCCAGATGTGTGCGCCCCCTTGTGGTCAAGTGCTGCATTGTGCCCTTGTGTCACTTTGCATCTGGCTAAACATGGGACCTGGAGATTGGAACCAGCGTTCTTAGGCTTAGGAGGCAGGCACCTTAACCGCTAAGCCATCTCTCCAGCTCATATCACTTTAAACATATAGATGCATTCATGCTCATTCACACACATTCATATCTATAATACAGCACAGTATAATTCCATCTTTTGTAAACAACAAAAAAATCTAGGTAATATATATTTCCTCATTCATCATTTCATTTAGTTCTTACCATTTAAGCAGCAATCTGTTGGATTCTATTGGCTCAAAGATGAATAACATCAGACCAAGTACTATTTCTGTCCTTTCTTAGTATGAGGAAGAAGGCTTAAAAGAAACATGGTGACAGCTTGTTAAGGTCTATTGTAGTTTAGGTGTTTACAGAACATGTTAAGGCCACTGAATCTCTCTTTTTGAGGTTCTAAATACCCACAACTCAAGAATACAGAATTTTCATAAAGCACTGGCATAAAGAAAAAGCAAGTCCTAATTTCATTCTATGATGGTCCCAGAGACTCATTATCTTTGAAATCTGGCACACTGAACACTTTCAATAATGCAATAATTTTTCTTACCTTTCTGTCTGAATCAGATAAAAATTTCCTGTACCCATATGCCCAGCATCTGAACAGTATTGAAAGGGAATGCTAATGCAAATATTCCCTAGCATATTTCTTTCATTTTATCCTAAAAATATTATAAAGCACTAGAATGTATCATATTAAGAAGTGGATTTTTTTCCCATATAACTAATCATTTACAAAATGATATAGGTAATGTAGTTCCTTTTGGGTTTTTACTAAGCCAGAGGAAAACATGTTGCTGTTGTTTCCTGAAGAGAAACAAGCCAGAGAGAGAAAATATTTCCTAGTGTTCTAGTGTTTTATAGCTTTACTAAATGGAGCTTATCTATGAACTTTAATTAAACATTTAATAGGGATTGCAGCCAGAAAATATATTTTTCTTTGAAATTAAATTACTTCTGCCAACAAAAACGTGTGTGTGTGTGTGTGTGTGTGTGTGTGTGTGTCAACAGGGTGTGTTGGATGCACTATAAAGTTCTCTGTGCCCCTTACTTTTCAGAGTAATTACTGACCTGTTATTAACACCCCAGGAAAAATCCTTTCAGTGATTTTCATTTCCAGATCACTGTCCCCTTTCCTTGTCACTACACTAAATATAGGATTTATGCATTGTTTGGTGTGTGCAAGAACAGATTCCTCAGCAAGAAATTCTTTGTCTCATTTGGAGACTTAAAAATGAGAGGCTGGTCCCTGTGGAGATCAAGGCTGTATCCTCAGCCTTAGAGCACTTTACACACACACCTTGGAGAGATGAAAGTTGAGGGGCTCTTTGTGCCTAGGGGCAAAATCGAAGAGGTACAGAATTTCACCTGGTGACCTGGGTTCTTTTCACAAGTCTTTTGAAGTCTTCCTAACACCACCTTTTTTTTCAGATTCTGTCATTCATTAAAAGCTGATTTTGAATTTTATGGCAACATTTGTCTGAGAAGAGAGCTACAGTAAAGCTCATCATTAAGTCCTATAATTTTTAGTATTGCATATAATTTATGTTTTCAGTTTAAAATGTGATACATTATAGTAAATTGTCTTCAGACTCCAAAGATAAATCATGTAGTTAGTTATTTTTAACAGTGTCATTTATAAAAACAGGATATGACTTTAAGCCTGAGTAATATATTTTGTTTAGAGCACAACAATGCATTGCTGTGTTTCTCATAAATTATCTCTAAAGAGGAATTTTACTGAAGAATCATAGCATGTACAATGACCCAAATGCTACACAATGACATCAGAACCATTTTGAATACATGGCATATATAAAGGAAAGAAAGTAAATTTCCTCTAATTACTTTGAATTATATTATTAGTAGAAGTGTGAAAGGACTTTCTTATTTTTTATTTTAAAGAGAGAGAAAGAAGAGGCAGACCAAGAGACACAGAGAGAGAATGGGTGCATCAGGTCCTCCAGCAACTGAAGACAAATTCCAGATGCATGCACCACCTTGTGCATCTGGCTTACATGGCAAAATCAAACCTAGGTCCTTTGGCTTTGCAGGCAAGTGCCTTAACCCTTAAGCCATCTCTCCAGACAAGGACTTTCTAATTACATGTGTAATTTGCCTTTTTTCATATATACTCAATTTCTGGAATCTAGATTTTTCCTTAGAACATTAAAACTAAACCAGTCATCATTCATTCCTCTATCATGGTAATATTTTCATAACAATTCTTATAACTTACATTTTAATTTATATTCTCAAATGCATATTTCATACCATTGTTAAAGACATCTATGTTGGTTAAACTGTAAACTGTATAACCCCCAATTGTAGCAGTATTCAGTATTCCAATGGTTTTCAATTATTTGAAGAATATATGAATATATATATGTGTGTCAATATATATATTTGACTTTTTGAGGTAGGGTCTTGTTCTAGCCCATGCTGACTTGAATTTCACTATGTAGTCTCAGGGTGGCCTCAAAATAATGGCAGTCCTCCTTCCTTTGCCTCCTGAGTGTTGGGACTAAAGGTGTGCGCCCCTACATCCAGCCGAGATTCTTCTTTTTGACAAGATTAATAAGAACCTTCCTTAACTGGTATTGTTAATCGTTATCTTTATTCTCCCTCAAATACACCTCTACCACATTGTGCAGAAGACTTGTTACTCCAGCAATGGTATTTTTGTCTTACTTTACCAGATATATATGTTGAAACCGCTGCATTTCATTGGGGCCCTAGTGATTCTTAATTTTGAATGAAGAGAGAGATATTTATCCAATAACTGCATAAGTCAATGCATTATTAGAACTGTGACAAAAGGTATGAAAGAGGGGAATGCCATGGTATTTGTACAAAATTATATTGGTATTTGACCAAATCCTAGAAATCATGAAACCTTCCTTGAGAATAAATTGCAAAGCAAAAATATTTATGGTATAGATTTTGTTTGCAAAGGAAGAAAAAAATGAGAATTTTATCAAGGGGAAGTCCACTACTTTCTTGCAGCTCTTCACTTCTATGGTGCAGTGTCTTCCTCTGATTGAAGTTCCATTTTTCCTTTTCCACTTCTCCTTCTTCACATGTCTAAAACTGTCAGACCCAGAACACATTCCTCAACAGGTTCTTGTTAAGTAGAGACATTCCTTTTTGTTACTGGAAAACTTGCACACTATCTCTTAACATTTCACAGTTATGACATTTTAAACATTTTTTTACATTTATTTTTATATTTATATACTTTTACTTATAAGAGAGAGCAAGGGATCAGAGCCTCTTGCCACTGTAAATGAACCCCAGGCACATGTGCCACTCTGTGCTTCTGGCTTTACATGGGAAGAAAATGGGAAGATATAGGCAGCATAGGAGGATATGAAAGAGAAGAAGGGATAGAGAAAAGAAGAACAAAAGAATGAATGAGGAGAGCTGCAAGTTAAGGGAAGAACAGGTGGAATTCTTGAGGCTCCAGGCCAGTGTCGACAACTCAAAAAACCTCCCCAAACCACCGGGAAAAAAATCACATTGACCATGTTCTCCGTTTATTATCAGGGAATTTCTACCTTTGAGGAAGGGCTGGAGAGAGGGGATGAGAGAAAGGTTAAGGGCCAATAGTATTTCATGTCAGCAGCAGCCTAGGCAGTTTCAATGCTGGTTCCAACTCTCCAGGCGGTTAGGCCAAGATTGGCCAAGTCCCAAGTTTAGCCAGATGCAAAGTTAAGGGAAGAACAGGTGGAATTAATCCAGTTGTAAAAATCATGACCATGTTTTCTGTTAAAAATCTACCTACAGGGCTGGAGAGATGGCTTAGCGGTTAAGGCGCCTGCCTGCCAAGCCTAAGAATGCTGGTTCCAATCTCCAGCGGTTCCAATCACAAGTCCCAGCTGCCAGATGCAAACTGCAATGGCATTTGCCCCCATCTCTATCTGTTCAGCAGCTGAGAGACTGCTCCCATCTCTGTCTGTCTGTCTGTCTGTCTGTCTGTCTGTCTCTCTCTCTCTCTCTGTGTCTCTCTCCAAAAATAAATAATAAAAATAATTAAAAAATTTAAAAAAAAAACTCTACCTACAATTTCAAGTCAAGTAAAACAATCTGATTCTCTTTATGAAGCCCTTCTTGATTTTCCAAAATAAATTTGTATACTTTCAAAACTCTCAACTATGTACAATTATTTCACAGTTTTGCACTGCTCTGTATTATGACATTTCAAAATCCTTAGGAAAGGTTCAAGGTTTCACCATTTAGTCAATGTCATTATATTTCATTGTATTCATGAGATAAAATACTTACTCCTTTGCTTACTTTCTTATTAATGTTCTCTGTACATATTGATTTGCTTTATGTCAAAGTCAGCACATCTCATTATTGATCTTTCAGACTTTGCCATGTGCAATCACAAAAGGGCAAATATCAATCCATGGTATAAGAATATGGAGGCCAAAAAAGTAAAAAGTTGAGAGACAAGCCAGGAGAGAGGTGGCATGTGACTGCATTCTCAACACTTGGGTGGGTAGTGATAGAGGTCAGGCTTGGGTATCTCATAAAACTTTGCTTAAAATAAATACTTCAACATTTAGCACAACTTCTTTGGCATGACTTTTGAACTGGGATTTTCAGCAGAGACATTAACTGATAACAGGCTTATATATATGGTCTGTTGAGAACAAATTTATACTTGGTAGTCTGAGAAGCATTATAGGTAACATTGAAGAAATCCTAGTGTTTGAGTGTAAAATATCCCTCATAGACAAACATGTTTGAATAAATCCTCAACTGATGGTGGTGCTTAGGAAGGTTGTGGCATCTTTGGGAGGGGCAGCCTTGCTGGCCGAGGCATATTGCTCAAGGTGGGCCTTGGATTGTTACAGCGCAGCCTGCTTTGGTGTGCTAAGCTTGCTTTCCTTCTTTGCTCCTACTAATGCGATGCTAGCTGCATGCGTCTGATATCCTTTCCCTGCATGATAGAAACTTCCGTTCTCAACTGTAAGACAAAGATAAACCTTTCTTTCTATAAGCCTCTTCTGGTTTGGTGTTTTTACCCACTAAACAGAAAGTGGCTGCAATATCTGGTTTTCCCAGTTATGAAATAGATTCTCTAAGGGTTCTCATGAGTAGTTAATATACACATTATACTTACAAGTCTAGCAAAAGCAGACAGCAGTTACTCTTCTTAATATTTCTGTTTGTTTCTTACCTCTTTGCCAATGAGGCATAGTACAATACTGTCTTTTGTAACCATATCTCCATAGTGATCTTATCATTTGAATGATCCTTTTTTTCCCCCCTGAGGTAGTGTTTTACTCTAACCCAGGCTGACCTGGAATTCAATATGTAGTCATAGGCCCACTCTAACTCAAAGTGGTCCAGGTATGTACCACCATGCCCAGCCTTTGAGTGATTTTCTTTTAAAACTTGAAAATTTGTTATCATTGTTAGTGAAAGATGAATGACTTAGAAAGTCAGATTATTTCTAACAAAATATGATTTAAATTATTCCCCCCCCAATATAATTGCATATCTATACTTTTTGTCTGTCATATCCCTTCTATCCATGCTAATAGTGGAATTTTAAATTGCCCCTAGTTGACTATGTTCACATTTGAGAGAGATTAGAATAATTGTCAAGCCATATTCTCATTATTTTGAAAAAATTCAATACAGTTAACATTTACACATTACAACTCCAACTCATTTATTAAAATTATTTTAGTGTAAAATTGTAAAGAAAATGTTGAAAGCAATAACTGATTCATTTAACCACTTTGTATATAATCCCTTAAAGAACTCTTACAGCTATCTACTATTAAGATCAACATTTTTTTCCTTTTTAAATTTTTATTTTTTTTTTATGAGAGAGAGTGACTCGCACACACACACACACACACACACACACACAGAGAGAGAGAGAGAGAGAGAGAGAGAGAGAGAGAAATTTGGCATGCCAGGGCCTCCAGCCACTGCAATAAAAACTCCAGATGTGTGCTCCATCTTGTGTGTATGCATGAACTTGTGTATATGAATCACCTTGTGCCTCTGGCTTATGTGGGTTTTGCAGAGCTGAGTCTGGGTCCTTAGGCTTAACAGGCAAGCACCTTAACTGCTAAGCTATCTCTCCAGCCTTGTTTTCTTTCTTAAAACTTATTATTTTATTTATTTGAGGAAGAGAGAGAGAGAGGCAAAATGGGCAGTTCAGGGTCTCCAGTCAGTGAAAACAAACTCCAGACACATGTGCTACCTTGTGCATCTGGCTTTATATTGGTACTGGGAAATAGAACCTGGATAGTTAGGAATTGCAGACAAGCCCTTTAACTACCAAGCCATCTCTCCAGTCCCAACATTTGTTTTCTGAAAGATGTTTTAATTAAGAGTCTTTTATACTCAAAGTGAAAATGAAGCAAGTCCATGACTTAGGCCAAAGCTTATAATTCTGTGATTCAATGTTTACTTAAAACTATAACAGTTGCTAGGTTAGGTATCTTTATTATTCTGAAATGTGCATATTACTTGCTGGATTCTTTATTTGGTGGGATTTGTTGTTGTTAAGAAGAAGATTTTGCTATATAACCCAGGATGGCCTAAAACTTGCATTTGTTCTGGCATTATAGACACATAGTAGCACACTCTGCAACCTTGTTAGTTTCTATTTATTTATATATTTATTATTAACAACATATTTTGTATGGTTACATCATGTGTTGGTACCCTCTTTTCCTTTGTCCCTAACCCCATTCTTCTGGGAACTCTCCTCTGTGGGGTTGCAAGTATTCCCTGTGGGATTGTGGGTTATGCATTGTGTGATCAGCAGTCAGTTTTTTGGGGAAGGCAAAACCTGTGGGTATGATGTCTCAACCTGTGGCTCTTACAAAGTTTCCGTCCCCTCTTCCGCAAAATTCGCCGAGCCTTGGTGAATGTGTTTCAGTCTAGTTTAGTGATGAGCTCTTAGCAGCCTCTGGGGCTCTGCTTTGTTAAATGTTGAGTATTGTCAAGTTCACCGTGGAAGTAGCACTCTTGCTTATCTCCCCAATTCCTCTGTGATTTCAGGTGTGGCTTGGCTGAAGTGACAGGAGTAGTTTATCTCCTCATGTCTCACTACCTTCTGAAAAAGAAAAACAGATTTTTCAATGAGCAAAGTCAAAATAGTTTAAAAGGAATAAGCACTATTAATTTTGTGAGAATTTGATGTATGTAGCTCCTCTTTCAACCAACGACCAGTGAAAGTTTGACACTGGAGAGCATAATCTTTGTCTTCATAGGATTCTGATCTGGTTTCTAATTCCAAATATGGGTTCCTTTACACTGAGCAGATCTCTTAGCTAATCAGAAATCTATTGGTTGCCCACCAAGGCTGCATGCCACTATTGCACTGGCATGTACATTCTGTCAGTGTGTTTGCTTCTGAGTAGCTTAGACCTCTGGTTGTTCAGACCATTAACATTTTTTGAATTAGTATAGGTTTCTACTGCCTTTTGTTTGCAAATTTAATGCAAAATCTCATACAGTTTTACTATCACTTTTGAAATCATACAATGGTGTTTTTGTCATTTGTATTTATGACAAATAATTTAAAAACAGGCATTAGAAATAGATTCCCCATGACCTGAGTGCATTGGTATAGTGCAAAAATGAAGAGAAGGGAATGAAAGAAAGATAAAGAAATATGTCCTCCACACTATCAATTGCATAACCATTTTAAATTCATGCAAAAAGATTTTACATTATCCTAGAAATTTGACCATTTTAAAATATTTTATCTATTTATTTATATGTGAAGCAGGAGAGGGGGGGGCAAATATAGAGAGAATGGGCATATAAGGGCCTGTAGGCACTGTAAATGAACTCCAGATGCATTTGTCATCTTGTGCATATGGCTTACATGGATACTAGGGAATTGAGCCCGGGTCCTTAGGCTTTACAGGCAAACACCTTAACTGCTAAGAAATTTGTTCAGCCCAATTTGACCATCTTAAATTGTGGACTAATTTTATTTTTTCTTCATAATTAAAATTGAACATTTTTCAGGTTGCAAATCTTTATTTAATTTAATAACAGTGATCAAGGTATAATAGTGATTAAGATAAGAAAAAATAAGCAGAGATGTAAACCATGGAATTCTTAAGGTACACCAATATTTACACACATTTTAGTTCTTGTAAACCCTTCCCATGACAATAAAGAGAGATTTCCGCCAGATGGACTCCCTGCTCAATGTGGTTTTCTTTTCCCCGGTGGCTTGGGGAGGTTTTTTGAGCTGCGACACCTGCCTTCCCGCTCAGCCTCGAGAGAAGTGGCTGGCCCGGCTCTCTCTCTCTTCCGCTCTACCTGCCGGTGGTGGAAGGAAAAAACCACCGGCAACTGGCGCCCAAACGTGGGGCGCAACAACTGGTGCCCCGTGTGAGGAAACAAAACTACCTGAGAAACTACGTGTGAGGATTCAAAACGGACTACGGACTGCCGAAGTGACAAAGGAAAAATACAAAATTACACTGACGGGCTTAATCGTACTGCTGACGGGTGTATCCTCATAAGTTATGAGGTCATCTTCATATTCAATATTCTAACCTTTGTTTCTATAATCTGTGCTTGCTTCAACTTCCTTTCTCTTTCCTTTCATTTCCGGTTTGCCGACAAACCACTTCTGTGGCGCCGCCATTTCTAACCGGGTACGTTCATGGGGGACACACCATGTGGGCAGACCTAGAGGAGACCCACCACGTGGACAGATCTAAAAAAAAAAAAAAAAAACTCACCACGTGGATAGACCTAGAGGAGACACACCACATGGGCAGACCTAGAGGAGACTTTAAACATTTTGCTTCCTCATTTAAATAAAAACTCGGTCTCAAAAGACAAAACAAACCTGATGAAAAAATCTACTCCCAACTGTACTGTATTTTATACCATTAAGCCTCCCCTAAGGGCACAAACTCATCTGGCCGTCGCAAATCTAAATCTAAACTTAATTCTACAACATGCTTAGCTATTTTGTGGGCCTTTATGCTTATGTTGTACTCATGTATATTACTATTGCCCTAAATTTACAAAAACTCCAAAAATGTGACTTAAAAGCAAAACAAAAAGACCTCCATGGCTTTGGGGACAAAACTCTTGTTTTAGCCCCACGTTGGGCGCCAGTTGCCGGTGGTTTTTTTCCTTCCACCACCGGCAGGTAGAGCAGAAGAGAGAGAGAGCCGGGCCAGCCGCTTCTCTCGAGGCTGAGCGGGAAGGTGGGTGTCGCAGCTCAAAAAACCTCCCCAAGCCACTGGGGAAAAGAAAATCACATTGAGCCGGGAGTCCGTCTGGCAGAAATCTCTCTTTATTGTCATGGGAAGGTATTTATATATTTTGAGAGAGGGTGGGAAAAAGGATGAGATAAAGGTGTAAGGACCAATAGTATTTCACCATGTCAGTGGTAGCTGGGCAGAGGCAGTTTCAGCTTAGGTGCTGAGTCACTCCAAGGACAGGTCGCGAAACTCTACTTAGGCTCCAGAAGCTCGACTAGGCCTCACCGGGAGCCAAGTACAGGTAAACTCTGGCTGGGCTCAGAACCACTAGGCTTCACACCGGGGCAGGGCCCAACACACCCTGAGAATACAGAGTAAATTCCAGGTAAGCCTGGGCTAGAACGAGATCCTACCTCAAAAAACCAAAAACCAAAACAAAAGAAAAATCCTTTCAGAATCTTCAGACAGTAGAAATCCTCCAAGTTAGGTTTGTCTTTTGTCTTTAGTCACTTTTGTGATTTTTTATTATTATTATTTTTTATTATTTTATTTATTTATTTTTTTATTATTTTATTTATTTTTGGAGACAGACACAGAGAGAGAGACAGACAGACAGAGAGGGAGAGGGAGACAGATAGAGATGGGCACCAGCAGTCTCTCAGCTGCTGTGAATGAAATCCAGATGTGTGCGCCCCCTTGTGGGCAAGTGCCACATTGCGCCCTTGCGTCACTTTGCATCTGGCTAAACATGGGACCTGGAGATTGGAACCGCTGGAGATTGGAAACAGCGTTCTTGGACTTAGCAGGCAGGCGCCTTAACCACTAAGCCATCTCTCCAGCCCTTTTGTGATGTTTTTGCACTGTTTTAAGGTAAATAATATAAGTATACATCCAATATAAATTGTATATCATCTTAGTGTCATTATAATTTCTGCAAACGTTTTTAGTTTTGTTCACTAGTTTCACTTTCCTCCAAGTACTGAAAACACTCATCAGAATACATATGCCATTTATTCAGTTCATAGAAAGCCATCTGGTTCAATAATTCAGCCTGATAATTTCAAACAGAAATATTCTCATTTGCTATTATCCCTTAGTGCTTCAAAGGGCTGTACCAGAACTGAAAGTAAATTTTGTGGCATGATTAAACACTTGAGACATTGCTGCTCTTGTTGTGGAAATGGTAATTGTATTTATGAAGCCAGCCTGAGGTTTTATTAACTTGAGGGGAAATTCAATTTAGTTAATTCAATAATATTAATAGAGTTTCTACTTTGCACCCATTTCCACAGTAAAGACAATTATAAGGTAAAGAGGACATAGACATTTCTCTGAGGTATATATTGTGGACATAAATTAATATAAATACAATGTAAGGGTTAGAGTAAAAAGAGGATTATTCTTACTGAAAAAAAAATATATAGCCTTCACATTTGTTCTAAGTTTTGTCAGACAAAATCAGTTTAAAAAAATCTATGTTATGGAACTAATAATAAATAAATAAATAATGCATGTGAAAATACAATGAATGAATGAATGATTGATTTTGTTGAAACATAGTCATCTAATTTTAGGTCACAGATTATAAGGGTTAGAAAGGTAAAAAATAAGAAATAAGAATTGTTATAAAATGTGTGTACAGTTGGGAATATTTTGTTTGAAAGAGTCAGAAAATGAAATCTAGATTGTATAAAAGCAAAAGAAAAGTTCATGGCCCATGACTAGATTGATATTGAGGTTAACATGTTATCCAGGGCCTTCATTTCATTAGAACCTACCTGGGAGGCTGGAGAGATGGCTTAGCAGTTAGAGGCCTAACTAAGAATGCCTGCTCCATCTCCAGGTCCCATGTTTAGCCAGAAGCACCAGAGTGAAACCCTATGTCAAAAAAAAAAAAAAAAAAAAAAAAAAAAAAAAAGTGACACAAGTGCACAATGCACGCTTGCCCACAAGGGGGCGAACACATCTGGAGTTTGTTCACAGCAGCTAAGAGGCTGCTGGCTAGACCATTCTTTCTTTCTGCCTCTTCCTCTCTGTCTCTCTCTGTCTCTCTCAAATAATAATAATAATAACAACAACAAAAGAACCTACCTGGGGACAAGTTGGTTAGCAGTGATTCAGCCTTTTTTCCTTGCAATGTTAAACCCAGCTTGAAAGAATCATCTTGTCATTCAGTTGTTTAAATTACAGGATCCCTGTGACCCACACTAGGTTAAAACACTTCTCCATGCATCAACTGCATTATAAAGGGAATGGTATATACTATTTGGCCATATGACCACATATACTTGTGTACAGAAACTCTGTGACACTGTAAGCTTCTAAAATGGGCAAATGGAAGTTTGGGAAGTTTATTCTTTCCAAACCCCTTCAACTGTCAAGATTCTACAAAATAAGAATGGCTTCCTATTTGCCAACTTAAAAAAAAAATTGTTTATTTAATTATTGGAGAGGGAGAGGTAGAGTAGAGGACAAGGCAGATAGAGAGAGAGAATAAGTATTCCAAGGCTTCCAGCCAGTGCTGAAGGGACTCTAGATGAATGTGCTACCTTGTGCATCTGGCTTATGTGGGTACTAGGGTATTGAACCTGGATGTTTAGGCGTCACAGGCAAGAGCCTGAGGTGAAGAAGTACTTACACTGTGAGACATTAGTTTTTACAGGGATATTCCATTGTCACCTATGTTATTTTAGCAGCTATTCCTTCAGAGGTTATGTATAAGGCTTTGCATATCATCTGTTACCATCCAGGATTGCCTGCCATTTTCTAATCAAAGGAAGAATGTGGGTAGTCAAATATACATGAAGATAACTGAAGTGATGACTTTTTTCCTGAGAAACACCACATATCTTTGTAATTATTGTATTTACTTAAAATAATCTTCAGCTCAACATAACTTCAAAAGAGTAGTATAGGTCAATGTACATCTGATAGCCACGCTGCAAGCAGATGTGAAGTTTAATAGTTCTTGGGTCCTTATTTGCATTCTTAGGAAAATATATCCAGGGTGATAAAGTACATGCATAAATATTTTTGAAACATGTTTATGTAATTGTATTAGTCAGGGTTCTCTAGAGGAACAGAACAGATAGAATGAATTGTATTAAAAGGGAATTTATTGGATTAGCTTACACAGTCCAGCAATTGCAGATTGCAGGTTCAAGAGTCAAGAAACCTGGTAGCTGCTCAGTCCACGAGGCTGGAGGCCTCAGCAGTCCCAATCCGGCACTGAAGGCCTGGAGGCTTCCTGGAGAGACACTGCTCTTCAGTCCACCCTGGTCTTCAGTCCACACTGGAAAGCAGCAAGCACCAAGCAGCCAGTACCAAGTGGAAAGCACCAAGCAGCAAGCACCCAGCAGCAGCACTGGCAGCCAGGTGGGAGAGAGAGAGCCTTTCTTACCAGAGCTTCTTTTTATCAATGAGCCCCCTCCTCCAAGAGGGGCCCCCCACTCTGTGCCGCCCACTCAGGGGAAGGGCTTACCCCTGGGGGAAGGATTTTTCCTTTAGTTAATCCTTCCTAGAGGCAGCCTCAGAAACACACTTATGAGGAATGTCTGTGGATTCCTAAACAAATCAAGTTGACACAAACTTAACCACCACAGTGATCAAAACATGAAAGTTCATTTAAGAACAAGGGAAATAAAGAAAAGGCAATCTAACATAGGAACCCCTCCTGATTTTACATATGGGCATATGGAATGACACATTAATAGAAAGTAAGCAAAGGACCCTGATCTTATAGATCCTTTATACATAGTGATATCATTTAAACTTGAATTCATCCTAGTTCATGATGTTACAGACTAAATATTAGTTCTGCCTAAACTGATAAACTAAACTAAAACCCATTTTTTGTGAATAAGAATGCTGGTCCTATACTGGAAGAGAGTTGCCTTGCCCCTTCCATCCTGTGAGAGCACATGAAGGGTACTATGTATGAGTAAGAAAACCTCCCTAGACATCAAAACTGTGCCTTCCTTGATTATGGACTACTAACCCTCAGCATTGTGACTTTAAGCTTAATTACCCAAACTGATTTATTTTGGTATAAGTACAGGGTGAAGCACAGGGTTATTTTACTAAACATCAGGGAACAGAGTGGGAAAAATACTATCCCTAACCAGGTACTGATTTCTCTCTTAGATCCAAAGAACAGATCTCCCCCAAAAATGTCCAAGTATTATAAAACAAATCTGAGAAGGGAAAGAAAGGAAAAAAAAATTCCCTTTTTCATGGTCTATACTTTTTTTTTTTTTTTTTCCCTAGCAGTGTTATGATTTAACTCAAGGTTTCCCAGAATAATCCTAGAAGGCATGGGAAGCCTTTCATGAGCTGGGTTGACCTGGTCTTCTCCTCTTTCCAAGACAAGTCCCACATGCAGGTGCTAGGAGTCCGTGCCTTCCATACATCCTTTACTATTGTCCACTAGTTCCCCTTATACGCTGTCCTTAGCTCCGTTGAGGAAGCCAAGTCTTGAGGAGCGAGATTAAGCCTAAAATGCTATGGCTCTGCGTTTTCCATCTACACTTAAAGGCAAAAGAATGCAGATGTATACAATGGCATAAAGTCTATTTGCAAGGACTTTATCAGTGAAATAAAGTTGGTCTTGGAGATCAGTTCACATTTTCCATTGTGGGAAGGAGAATGTACAAAACTGCTTCACTGAGTGTCCACGAGCCATTTAAATTGTTGCAAAAAAAAAAAAAAAAAAAGTATCAGGCCTGGATAAAGTATCAGGCCTGGATAAAAACAAGTGAGTTGTATTCCAAGAATGTTGTCATAGTCCACTATTGTACAGTTTCAGAATATGCTCCTTAAATATATTAAAATGCATGATGCTATATGGCATACTGAATGGCATTCATAGTTTCACATGTATTCTTATAGTAAACTATAATACATGCTGAAGGTTAATGTTTTTCTTTCTTTCTAGAGTGCTATTTCCAGAGTGAATTCATTCAATCCTTTTTCTAAAGTGCTACCGACATTCTTTAAATATTTAGTAGAGTGACACTTCTGAGTGTGATGAAAGCAGGATGTGTCTGTAGTCCTTTAAATCTAGAAGAATGAATAGCAATCGCTGTCTTCATTCTGTCCCCAGAAAACGGCAGACATTATCAAAATGAAAGACCTTTTAATCTCTAGCTGAACTACCTCTGCTGACCATGAAAATAATGTTGGCCACATGAAATATTTCTGTGTAACATAAGAGAAGTTTGTGAAGACTATAATTGTTTTCACTCTTCTTATCAAGGATTGCATGCAGCTCTATATGCATCACATGTCTATTGAATCTACTGGTAGGTAAAACCTCTCAAAATGCATATTTTGAATGGATTTTGAATTTGAATGCATATAGTGCAGGGAGGAATCCATGGTGTCTGATACCGATTAAGAACATTAATGTGGACCAGGGCCTGAGCCAGCACCAAAATCTCAAGCAAAGCCTGCGATAATAACAAAGAGAGGCACTGTGGATTAATGAAGGAGAAGGAGGATATGATCCCATTTACTTCCTTTAAGGTCAAAGTTACATATTGGTGAAGAATGGCATAGAGATGATTCTGTTATGAAAATGAAATTCTACTTAAGTTATGTGTAGCTCCTGTGGATGCTTAGTAAAGGCCTTTGACTAGATCTAAGCTCTGGAGTCTTCACAGTGTCGCAAGCTGAACATGAAGGCTCCAACATACAGGACTCAGACAAGTATTCACTTTCAAAACTATTACATTCCACCTTGATTCCTTATTCTGTGACTTGCCCTGGGGAGACATGAACAAATGTCCATTTGTGTCAGATAAATCACCACAGAAGATAAAAGCAATAATTTCACCTAATTAGAATGTGGTAAATCAATGACTATCCAATTTCCAGGGATGGTTTACAGACATTGTTACTACTGACTCAGTGCTACAAATTTGCCTTCAATCCCATAATCTTGGATGAGAGATTACTCACTGGATCACTCAAAGGCAGCTACATCACTCAACAGCCCACCATAGCCTGAGGGATAATCTCATGAGAGCCCCAGGGAGGTATGCTGATAAGAAAAATGATATGTAGTCTCCTGTGTAACTCTACATAGAACTACATTTTCAAGTGTAATGTATTCAACAATTTAAAATGTCAGCAATTTTACAAGATATTTTGGACGTATATAGTATGACATCATCAAAGAGTCTGAATTCTCTTATTTTGACCTCACATATTTTTGGCGTGCTGAGATCTTGATATAGGAAGCACTTTCTGAAGCCTATTTAGAGGACAGCAGAGAAGCTAGCATATTCATATAGATAGAAAAAAAAAAAAAAGGTGGCCAGCATGGTGGTGCACGCCTTTAATCCCAGCACTTGGAAAGCAGAGGTAGGAGGATCACCATAAAAAAACCCAGAGACTACATGGTAAATTCCAGGTCAGCCTAGGCTAGAGTGAGACCCTACCTTGAACAACAACAATAACGCCTTTAATCCCAGCACTCAGGAGGCAGAGGTAGGAGGATCGCCAAGAGTTCAAGGCCACCCTGAGACTACATAGTGAATTCCAGGTCAGCCTGAGCCAGAGTGAGACCTTATCTTGAAACACCAAAATCAAAACAAAACAAAGCAAAACAAAACAAAAACAAAAACAATAACAACAACTTACACATATATGTATTAATGTTAATTACAAGAGATGTTATAGCTGAACTACTCCTCAAAGGAATTATCAATATATTTAATGTTTTAAAACATTCCTGGAACCTGTGATATCGTACCAAAAGTAGGTCTAATATCAGAAAAAAAAAGGACTTTGCAATAGTGTAGTTTTTTTTCCCTCCATTAAAAAATATTTTCATATTTATGATAGAGAGAGAGAAAGTACATATGCGCACATGAGAGAGAGAATCGGCACACCAGTGCCTTAGCCAATGCAAGTGAACTCCAGATGCATGTGCAACCATGTGCGCAAGTGTCACCTTGTGCATCTGACTTACATGGGTTCTGTGGAGTTCAACCTGGGTACTTGGGCTTCATAGGCAATCACTATAATCACAAAGCTTTCTCTCCAGCTCAATAATGTAGTTTTGAATTTGTGAATTATAAAATGATTAAGAGGATTTGCTCAAAATTACCTGCTAATGGTAAACTTGAAGTTCACTCAAAATATATGTGTTACTTTTTCTCTTTGGAACATTGTTTTCTCTGCAAATATGAAGTTATTATTTACTCATCTAGATAATATTTTAGAAGTTCTTTGTAACTTTGTCTAGTACTAAAAGGTGGCTTTGTTTCATATGGAGAGCATATATTATATACTGAGCAGGGATTTGACAGGATGCACATGCACAGATTGCATATTCATCTATATGTTATCATATGTGTGTGTTGCATGCATAGATAAAATCTGTCCATGTTATTAAGGTCCATTGAATTGTGTTAGCTTCTAACATGATATCTAATACAATGACACAATTTTCTTCAGGACATATTAAATATTTATAGTATGAAGTACTCTCATAGCTCTGCAAAGATCTACATATTCTTACTCTATCCAGCAAAGAAGACATTATAATTGTAAACTGTAAGGAAGCTAAGGAACTAAGAGATGCCGTTTAATAACTGAGGGAAAGCTGTGCACTAAAGATGTGAGGAAAGCATTTTCATGCTGAGTGCTCTGACATCCTTTAATGAAGTTGAGAGAAACAATTCATGTTTGGACATGTTTTGAATATGTGCTCATATTGGGCACAATGCAAAACCTACTAAACAGAGATGTTCAGTGTCAGACTCAGTAGCTGTAGGTTCACAGCAAGAACATTCATTTTCTCTACTGCAAAGTTGCAGGATGTGAATTAGGGCAATTACGGAGAGGTTGTGTCAAGAGAGGGAGATCAAGTAAATTGCATATTGAAAACAATTAGCCAAAGGAAGAGAGGACTTGTGGAACAAGGTATCCAGATGCAGACATCTGGATGATGTTGATTGGCAGCTTAATGGCCCTTAACTTCACAAAATTAGGCATCCAGTGACTAATTCTGTTTCATTTTAACATGTTAGTACATCCAGTGTGGCAATTCTGAGGAGGATTAATGTAGCAAGCAAACTAGAAAGGGTCTCAATATAAGGATGTAGAAATAACTGGACAAAAAAAAATGCCATTGACACTACATCAGTGTATGTCCTAGCAAGAAACAGGTGGCATATTCAATATAATCAAAGGAGAAGTTTATAGAGGAATGTTGAAAAAATATGAATATAATGTAGAAAATCCACAGGAGTGGTGCAGGCTATTGCTTTTAACATCAGAGCTCTTATCACCTTTACATTCTACAGGTCAAAGTTCCCAAGTACAAAGGCCTGAAGGAGAAAATTCTAGACAGCCACTTTTCTCAGATCACCTCTAGCAAGGTTACCTAGTAAAATAATGCACTACTTCAGAAAGATTATACTAAACAAACGAGTATTTTTCTGAAATACAAAATTAACTGTCCTCTATTTTTAGTTGCTAAGTCTGGAAACGTTATCTATGGAGAAGAATCAATTTCAGGTGTGTTGATTTGTTTTGCTTTGCTTGCTTTCAATCCTTTACAAACACTTCTAAAAAACACACTAAAATAAACACACTAGGAAAGTAAAATAAATGATTCAATCTTTCCTGTAAAAAATCAAAACACAGCTATACATCTACAGAGTTTCACAGATGTGTCTTGACACCAAGATCAGTCCATGGAGCACACTTTCAGTAGTAGTAATGATGAAACAGTCATGTCAGAAAGGGATGTCATTCAGTGAGGGGTGAGAAACTATCACCGAGGGTGCTAGCAAAATGAATCACCATCTCATTTCCATATGTCTCTTCTTTATTTTCTGAAGTTCTCCCTTGGTCAGAAGGCAAGAGAGAACTTCTTGTGTGGCAAGAGAGGTCAAGTTCCCAAGAAAAGAGTGAAATTCAGGACAGATGATAATACTTGAAAAGAAATAGAGAAGATATTTAGCACAGAATCAGAAACTAGCTACCTCAAACTATCAATCTGCAAATGGAGCACATCCTTTTGGCAGGTACTATGATGATTAATAGCTCAGAGAGTCGTTATTGGGAGAAACTAACTCATATTTCCTATCTCAGTAAAACATGCAGGAATGAAGGAGGAAATAAATATACAACCGAAAAGGTGATAATGTTTAGGATGCCCAAACTTGGAACCACTTCAAAATAGTACATACATGTGTTACAAACTCTTCAGAAGCCTGGGGAGAGAGAGAGACAGAGACAGAGACAGAGAGAGAGAGAGAGAGAGAGAGAGGCGCTAGCGTTCGCAAGAGAGAGAGATAAAAAGGAACAGCATGTGTTAATAATGACAAGTAACTGATAGGTGACTATTAGAAGAATAGTGTGTGTTTCATATGTTGGTTTCTATACACAGTGAATTATAATTATATTAGTACTGAAGTTGAAAATTCAAGTAAGTCATAATTTTAGATTATTCCATAGTCTAAACAAAATATAATGAGCTAGCACTCCAGAAAGATGAATCAGGGCTGAAACCAGTATAAGAATTAATGTCTTTAATTGGATCCTTATTGAGCATTTAAAAATATAGAAATATTTTAAAACCCTTTTCCAGGATAAGATTATGCTGCTGGTAGTACCAGCAGCTCTTCAGTATTAGAGAAGACAAATTTCTCCTATTGCTGAATAGCTCTGGTCACTATTATAACCATTCTGATGCCTGAACATATCTATCATGTTTTCTGAAGCCTAGGAGAGAATATCTCCTTGTCTTTGTCAAAGATAGGATGAAAAATTACCTTTGAAAATTGTTCAAGAGATACAAAGTCCTCCTATGCACCACCTGAAAATTCTGATTAAACTAGTTCAATATGGAAACAAGAGTCCATGTTTTTTCCTCTCTCTCTCTCTCTTTATCTGTCTGAGGAACTCAGCTCTTCATGTCTTAAACCAATGTTTGTTCATAAGATGTTTGAAGTACCATAGTAGAAAATAGATTTATACTATTTTGAAATGTGCTCTGCTTATGTGTATAGCTACTGGTGGTGAAAGGTATTTTTGTGCTGTCAAAATGCTTAGTATCTCAGTGTCCAGTTCATCAGAATTTACACATAAATATTCACTCTGAACATGTCTTTGATCTACCTCATTCAAATGCAAAATAATCTTTACTTCATGGACTCGTATTGTAACATCAGTTGACAAACAAGTAGCTAACATCTCCGTGATGCCCCTCCATGTTCTTTACTTACCTCCCAAACACTGTACCAGTCATCATATTCTCCTTGGGATTCTGAAGTCCTCACTAAGTGTACGTTTTCAAGATAAATAGTCTAAAAAGAAAAGACTAAAATGCTTTTGCCCTTTCAACAGTTCAAACTTAAAAGTCAAACTTCTAATTTTGTACCTAGATGTTTACTCTTGATCATTTTCTTGAAGCTCTTTTTAGACTCTTAATAACCAATATATTTATGCAATGAATTATTAAGGACTTCCATTTAAGAAGGCAGAATAAGAATCAGGCCACAAAAGTGGAAGAAAAGCAAGAGGAAAGAACCCCAAGGCATACCATCCTACACAAAAAATTAAACCAGGTGCTGGAGAGATTGCTAAATGGTTAAAGCACTTGCCTGCAAAGCCTAATGACCCAGATTTGAATCCCCAGTACTCATGGAAAGCCAGAGGCACAAAGTGGTGCATGCACCTGATGGTGACAGCAGCAACTTGCTCTAATGTGACAATTCTCTCTCACTTTCCCTCTCTCTCTCTCTATCCCTTCCCTCTGTCTCTATCTGCTTTCAAATAAATAAATGAAACTTCAAAAATTAAAGTAGCTCCCTCACTCTTGGTAGGACAATATGTTTTATCTTACAGATGGCAAAGAATACTGAGGAGATACAAACTTCATCCCACACAGCAAGAAAAGATAGCCAACTGCCCACCAGGAAATGTACTACATCTAACACACCAGCAGGGGCCCAGGAGACACTGCAGAGGAAGCAGCAACACCAGTACTGCTCTCACTGCAACAACCAGCAACAGGCAGATGATGACAGGCAACGTGGCCAGTCAAAGTCCGTGGCAGCAGAAACCCAAAGGCCACACAAAACTCAACACTAAATCTGTGATGATCAGGGAACATCAAAGAGGGGGTAGAAAGATTGTAAGAGCCGTAGAGTGGGTAGGACTATCCTGAGGCATAGCACCCCACTTAGAATGAGGCTTTCATAACCCCACAGTGAATAGCAACAACCCCAAGGAGGAAGGCCCTCAGGGAAAGGGGAATGGGAGTATAGGGGTGAGGGACTTAGAGTTCCACAGTGATTACCATAACTCTACTAAGGAGGACCCCCAGGGTAATGGGAGTTGGGGTGAGAAGATAATAATATATAACCTGTTGTAATATATAAATACAATATAAGTTAACAAAATAAAGAACCTTACTCAATTAAAAAAATAGCTCACATTCCTGTCCTGGGTGTCTCCTAAAATATGTCATACATGTGTGATAAATATCTGAAATTATGCACTTATAAGGGTTTAATACTTTTTCTCTTCTTCCATCTCAGCTTTCTCTCTTTTCTTTTATGCCTGCTCACACGTCACTTTGCTTCTCTTGTTTTTTTCCACAAGTCCTTTCTGAAGCTGGAGTGCTTTATACTGACTGCCTTGCTTAGGTTTCTTTCTGCTGACCAGCTCATGGGTATATTTCATAGATGATGATCCACCTTTCAAGACTCACCATCTCTGTTGAATCCTGGCTACATCCTTTTCTGCTTGCCATCTTCTGTGTCCAGATAGTAGATGTAACATCTTACCCTATTTTGCCCACTGTCTTACTTTTGATTCTTTTACAAAATAGTGGTGTTGCTTGCTTGTAGCATATTTTAGAGATATATTTTATTTAGATTTTATTTTCTCTACATACCTTTAGAGGAACAGCAAGCTATAGTAAAGACTTTCAGATCTAGGGGCTAAATGGGTTGTTTAATTTCCAAGCTCTGACCACACTAGGTGTGTAGCAGACAGCTTCATGTTTGCTGAGATGAACTTCCAGACCAGGCACAGTTATGGAGGAAGGGATATTATTTATTGAAGCTTACAGATCCAGGGGAAGTTCCAAAAATGGCAGGAGAAGCGGCCTGCTCTCATAGGGCCAAGCAAAGAGAGAGAAGCCAACCAGGCACACAGCACACAGAGTAAAACTACAGCCCAAAGCCACAGCATACCTCAGGAACTTTGCATACCTTTGCAATGGAATCTCAAACCATCACCACACCTTAAGATCCACTCCCAGTGACATTGCCTTTAGCAAGGTGATTGCAGATGCAAACTATAACTAATAAAAAACTGAATATATTGGGGGACATATATTCAAACTACCACAAGGTGTAATGTAGAAGAGCTTCACACAATTCTCAATCACTACTGGGTGATATTTTATCAACTGTGAGTAAATTCATATGATGAGGTTATTGGAGTATATAGTTTTTTAAAAATATTTTATTTGTAAGGAGAGAGAGAGAGAAGAGAGACAGAAAGAATGGGTGCAGCAGTTTATTCAATGCTACAAATTAACTCCAAATGTATGTACCACTTTGTGCATCTGGCTGCACGGCTACTGGGCAATCAAACCCAACTTGTTAGGCTTTGCAGGCAAGCACCTTAACTGATGAACCATATCTCCAGTCCTGTAGTTTATAATTTAACTAGCATTAATCTCTAGCATACAAAGATCTGTAAACATAAGTAATAAGAATAGGGACATTAGCACTTCATTAACCTATCACTATAATCTATTTGGATATTGTATTTTGTTTACTTTTATTAATCTTAACATTGTCTACTTAACTTTAAATACACCCTTAGTTTAGGCTTGTTTCAAAAACCAGATGAGGATGGGAAATATGGCTCGGTAGCTAAGGTGCTTGCCTGCAAAGCCTAAGAATGTGGGCTCTGTTGACCAGTTCCCACTTACAGCCAGACACACAAAATGGCACAAATATCTAGAGTTCACTTGCAGCAGCTAAAGGTACTGCTGTGTCCATTTTTGCTCTCTGTCTCTCCTCTTTCTCTCTGGTTTAAAATAAATAAAAATGTTTTTAAAAAATATAAGATGAGGGTTCTGTTCAGTCCAAAGACAGGATGAAATAGTAAGAGTCAGTATATTCACATATAGTTATGTTTATATACTTCACAAAATATTATCTGAACTTGCACCAAATGAAGGTATATATCCTATGGAGCTCTATGTTCCTTATAGTAATTGATGAGTCTTGATTGAATTAATTTAACATCAACAAGGTTCTTACTTGATGATTACAGAAGCTCTAATTTGAGGTTAAGATACTAATTTTCCCCCAAATAATAGAGAAACACAGAAAGAGCCATGAAGAAATCATGTTTGATTAGGATCTTTACAAATACAAGTCCCCCATGAATCTGAGTAAGGTGTGCAAGCTATTTGCCCAATGAATCATGGTTATATCAATCATTACTATTGGTAACTTAAACATGATACTGACTGGTGCTTGTCTATTCCTTTCTACCAGTTTGTTTGCTTGTATAAGGTATAAAATAATAAATTCAATCAAATTCATCTGTGTGCTTTTCTTTCTTGTTTGAAGCCTTCCCTTAATAATATTCAAATAGTATTGAAATTTGCACATCACTTAATATTTGAGATCATATGGTCAATGCTTATAACATCAGAACAACCTGATGCTTTGCTTGATAGTTGGCCTCCTCACTCTAAACTAATAGTTAAATTATTAGGCCATAAATAAATAAGCAGCAGTTGCCCTTGAGTTGCATAAGTACTGCTTTTAATTATTTCAAAACAAGCATTTTAGAGTTGAAAATATGAATTCCTTGTTTGCTAAACACTGAAAAACAAGACCCCTCATTTTGCCTTTTAATAAATTTGTGAGGTTGCATTAATGGAAGGTCTTATTTATACACTGCCTGTGATAATGGAGTTATGTCATCCTGGGGATAACTATATAATGATAGTAATAACTCTGTGGAAATAAAATGTAGTTATTCAACTTGCTAGTTCTGCTGGAGACAATATGAAAGGCAATGGAAGCCTTAATTACTGTGTCTTAGAAACTGAGATTCTACATTCCGTAATTATCCATCCTATAAAATACCATTGCATTAAGCAAAATTTACATGAAAATAATTGCTTTAATGAAAATAGAACAGCTCTTACGCTGTTACTCAATTTAAGTGATCTGTGTTAAGACTGTATGCATTTTTATATTCATGGACACATTACTCTTAATTCTTCCAAACATACCATAATGTCCCACACAGCAAATCATTGATGTGATCAGAGAAATAAGACCAAGTGATCTATTTAGATTACCATTGATACCTTCCTAATGGCAAGAATCCTGAATGTGGATAAATCTAATTCCTTTCATTGTTTTTCACAGTATCCTTTGAAATGTTATCCTCATAAGTTATTCCTGGTGTGAGGGTACTGATGTATGTAGTTGTATATTTGCCTAGAAAAATCAGTTTCTGTTTTCCTTATTGATCCAGTGCCCATTGGCATGAAAATAACTTTGTATTTATCTTTACATTTATTCAGTCCATACACAATATTGAGTGTTGACAATAAGCAATGGAAAAGAAAAGATTCTAACCTTTAAGAAACAGTTTCACAAAAAGAAGGGAATAAATTAATAAATGTACTTTAGTTGGTGATGTTCTTCACTGAAAGCAAAGAATTAAGCATAGAAAAGTTTTAGGGATGCTATTCATTGCAGGGAAAATAGGGTAGATTTTCCACAAGGCGACATTTGAACAGAGCTCTGAGAAAAGTGGATAAACCATGCATATTTGAGAAAAGAAAGGAAGTAAATAATGGTTCTATGATGGACACATGCTTAGAATGATCATGGAATATGTTGTATTTGTAGGTGGTGTGTACATAAAGACTTGATTGAAGTTAGACAGCTAGAAAAAAAACAAAAAATCATATAGATTGCAGTCAGGAATTTGATATACATGCATGCATCTGAATATGTAATTGTAATAATTTCAGTTTTATTTTCAAAGAATTATTCTTAGTATTGAGTGGAAAATAGACATTAGCAGGGTAAATATGAAAACTTAGGGAATTAATTTTGGAAAAAAAAAGGATATACCATTACAGTCTAATAAGAAATAGTCATGGTTACAGAATGGTTACGAAGGATAGTGTAATGGGATTTTTAAAAATATAATCTATAGATATGGTCCAGAATTATTAACTCTTCCAATTATCAGTATGCAGGAAATATTCTTTGGACTAAGACAAAAGCAAAACATCTTCCCCACTTACTCAAGTGGAAAAATGTAAAGAAAAACATTTCTTTACTGATAACTTCAGACATTCACTTTGAATTCACATTGAATTGGAGCTACTTATTGTATGAGTAGGAAATTTGAGAAGCTATTATGTATAAAATAAATAGATTAAAATGGTAAACTAAAGAGTAAATGAGATTAAAGGACCTTTATAATAAAGGTCTTGTAAAATGTAGGATTTTTCAGGCATGGTGGCACATGCCTTTGATCCCAGCACTCCAGAGGCAGAGGTAGAAGGATCATTGTGAGATTATAGAGTGAATTCCAGGTCAGTATGGCCTAGAGCATGATCGTACCTTGAAAAACAAACAAACAAACAATAAGTAAGATGTGAAATATACCTCAATATTATAAAAGATATCTGTGAAAAACCTATAAGAAACATTATAACAAATGGGAAATAGCTCAAATCATTTCCACTGAAGCCAGAAATGTGGTATACATTATCACTTTCTCCACTCTTACTAAATAGACTGTTCCAAGTCTTAATTAAAGCAGTAAGATAAGAGATAGAAATAAAAGATACAAATAGGAAAGACAGAATTCAATTTTTCTTATTTTATGACGATATCATCCTACATGTAAGAGCTCTGAAAGGCTCTACAAGAAAACTTAGAAATGACACTTTTCACAAAATAAATTACAAAATCAACACACAAAAATTGACAACTTTCTTATATAATAATGATGGACATGCTGAGAAGGAAATCAGGAAAATAATCCTTTTTGCAATAGGATAGAAAGGAAAAGGCAACTGGAAATAACACTAACCAAGGAAGTAAAAGACCACTACAATGAAAGTTTTCAAACACGACATAAAGGAATTGAAGAAAACACTAGCAGGTAGAAAGACTTCTCAATGTCAGGAATTGCAGAAGTAATATCATGAAAGTGATCTACAGATTTAATATAATACTTATCAAAATTCTAATGACATTATTCACAGATATAGACAAAGACATCCTAGAATTCATATGAGAATTCATTCATATACAAAAGGTTGTAAAAGCAAAAACAAACAATGCTGGAGATATCACAATGCCTGATTTCAAGTTATACTGCGAAGCCATAGTAATGATGTGGGAGTTGGAGTCCTAGGCAGAATTAGATTTCCATAAAGATTCAGGAGAAGCCAGGCTAGTGAACCACAATTTGGAGTCCTAGTCCAAGTTATCAAATAATTGAATACTCAATCTCAGAAAAAAGTAAATTATGAATTATGAGGTTTATTGTAGGATCCAGAAGGGAGAAAATCAGAAAAGCCCAAGCCAAAGAAATTCTCTACTTTCTCGCCCTGGAGGGCAGCACAGTAGGGGAGACTGAGAAAATCTCCCTCACATAGGAAAAAAAAGCAATCTAAGAGAGTGATAAGGCCTAAGAAGCAAGATCCAAGGGCCAATAGCTTAAAAAGGGATGAGAGGGACCAAGAGGTCAAAAGGGGTCCATGGAGAGTCATCCATGAGGCTTAGGTCCACTCATATGAATCAAACTTCCAAATAGAGTAAGTCTTATTAAACTCATATGTGCGAGGGAAGGGACCTGGTTGGGTGGTGGGCTCAAGAGGCTGAGGCAGGACAGACCAGCCAACAGGTGTGCTAAGCTGAGAAAGTAGCTGGAAACCACTGCTGATCAGTTGTTGCTTGCAGCCCTCTTGGATGAGACTGGATCAGACCGGGGTTCTAGTCCTGCCAGGCAGGAAAGGGCCTCTATGTTCCTGTGGGCTAGTCTGTATCTACCTACTTACCTGAAAAAAGTCCATCTTACTCCTAACCCATATCTATAACAAAGAAAGTGTGATGGTGGCTCAAACATGGACATGCAGTTGAATGAAAAAAATACCTAAAAAAGATCTAAATGCAGTAGCAACTGTGGACTGTGGGTTTGGCTTATAAGGAGATGAAGAAGCTTTGTCTGGACTGGGAGAGAAGCAATTTGTGTGAGAAGTTTGCTGTTATGCTTGTCTTCTGAGAACTTGTGCAGGGTTGTGTTTTGTAGAAATGGACTGTTGGGAGCAGAGGGACATGGAACAGGAATAAATGAAATCTTTGCTTTCAGCTACAATGGTTTGAAAGATTAAAACTGTTGAAATTAGGCCAACTGATCTGCATTGAGACAGCAGTAAGAATGTGAACTCTTTTGAAGTAAGGGGATTGGATGCTGTAGGAGTATCCTGCTCATCAAAGTTGGCTTTAATTCCACCCAGGATTAACAAGTTTGTAGCTTACCTGCTACAGTGGAGTATGACAAATGGAGGAAATAGAATATCACTGAATTTGCAATTGGTTTTTCATTTTTTTAAAATGGTCATGGGCAGTGTGAATCAGGCCTGTTGGATTACCTGTGTGGAAGACCAGTGAAGCATGAGGAAGAACCATGGGTTACATGGAGACCCAACAGAGATTCTAGGCCTATGGAATGGCTGCCAAGCAGAGCTGTTGGCACCAGATGAAGTTTTCTGGGACTGTGAGTAACCTAGCTGAGGGGTGGAATTAGAACTCCAGAGAGGCATCACTGGTTAGAATTTTCAGATTTGGAGACTTGTCACTGGTTAGGGATGTTGGAAGTACAGATTTGATGACTTCCCTGCTTATTTTAAATCTTGTATTGGTTTATTTCTTTCTTTGGTATGTCCAAATATCATCTTTTGTAATGTAGTTGTTTACTATGTACCATTATAGGTTTATTCATGGTATTATGGCTCTGTAAAAAGACCTTAGAGTATGGGGTTGTTTGAACATCATTAGGATTGATAAAAACTATGGGTTCTTTTAAAGTTGGACTGAATATATTGCATATATTGCATTTTACATGAGGTATGGCTATCAATTTATATGAGTCATGGGTGGTATCTAGTAGTTTGATCTATGTGTCCCTCATAAACTTATGTGTTTTGAATGCTAGGTCTCTAACTGTTGGCATTTTGAGAACTGGAGCCTCCTAGAAGCAGTATATTGTTGGGGTCAGACTTATGAGTGCTATAGTCAGTCTCCCCTTTGCCAGTGTTTTGCACCCTCTCTTGTTGCTCTTGTCCACCTGATGTTGGTCAGGAGGTGATGTCTACCCTCTGCTCATGACACGGATTCCCCTGCATCACGGAGCTTCCCCTCAAGTCTGTAAGCCAAAATAAACCCTTTCCTCCCACAAGCTGTTCTTGGTCAGGTGTTTTCTGACAGCAAGGTGAAGTTAATTGTAACACCCTCCTCCCAGTGGCTTTTATAGCCTTTCTGCCCACTCTTATGCAAAATTCCCTGAGCTGGAGTAGGTATCACTGTGGGCAGATACTGGAGTCCAACCCAGGTGGGTTATTGTGGGCAGATCTGAATTCCTGCCTAAGATATGTAGAGTGCTTAAGTTCCGCCTGGATTTCCTGCAGTTTGACTTTTTTTTTTTTTTTTTTTTTTTTTTTCTCTTGTTTGTGGTGTTGGTTTTGCCTTCTGTGTGGATTTGTGAAAAGGGGCCAGCATCTTACACCATTTATGGAACTTCCCCTGGATTTGTAAGCCTGAAATAAGTCTTATTCCTCCCATAATATATGTATGGTTTAGAGTTTTGTCCCAGCAGTTTAGAGCTGACTCCATGATCCTATATCTCTACTAAGACCCAATAAGGTTTTACAAAAATGTTGTGGAACAATTATAATGAGCTATTGTTCGCAGTGTAATTTTGCTCCACATCCTGAGGAATCTGCATGGTGGTTCTACAAGAATTCCACACAGATGCACTGACACCATAGGATGCACTAAGTTTGTAAAATTTCATATCACCATAGACAGGACAACTCTTACCATAGTCTTACTAAACTATGCAGCTATCTCTGTCTTAATCATATCCCCTGTGAGTTGGCAGGAATTGTGTTGATACTTTATAATAAGAAGTGGACTAAGTAATCTTTGATTGTAGGGCAACATGGACCTGATTGTTCAGTTATAAATATTTTTATATGCTACATCCCTGAATTTTCATACAATTTTCCCTCTTCACTTTTAAGCTCATATTTCTTAGAAAGGCTTGGTAGTCAAGTGTGGTTCTCTTGATTTTTTTTTTTTCTTTCTTTCTTTGCCTAGGTATTGTAAACTCTTGGTTCTGCATTTATTTTTCCCATAGCCATCAGAAGGACAAGCTGCTTAACAGTTTTATCCTCCCCTTACAATAGAATAAACATAACAGATAAGTTTAATTATACCCTTCTCAATATTGAATATATAGCATTACATATATATGTATATATACATTCATACATATATGAAACAAATAATGATCTTTGCTCTTCCCAGGAAGCATAATTATTCAGTAGATGTGTGTAATGCAAATCATAGTATTTCTAGCTTCCCCATATTCCAAACTTTCTATCACATTTTCTATCTTCTTCTATGCAGTTTTGGAATTTCAGTTGTGCCTGTTTACTCTTTCTTCTTCCCTATCATTTCAGTAACCATTTTAATAAGGAGTTTGGGGCATTTGGTGATTCTGTTCTGGGTTTTCCAGTCTTGTATTTTAAAATAACTTTTTTTTTTTTGTTGTTGTTTTTTTGAGGTAGGGTCTCACTCTAGCTCAGGCTGACCTGGAATTCACTATGTAGTCTCAGGGTGACCCCGAACTCATGGTGATCCTCCTACTTCTGCCACCTCAGTGCTGGGATTAAAGGTGTGTGCCATCACACCCAGCTAAAAGAACATTTTTATATTAATAAAATCCTTATTATGCAATTTTGTGATTATGTCACCTTGATTAATCACTATTAAAATCTCATCCCATATGTACTTTGCTATTTTGTATCATGAAATATACTGATAACGTTTAATTTTCTAAAATAATTTGAATCACTTCTCCACTTCAGCAATTTTGCATAGAAGTTTCTATTTATTTATCTGATAGAGACTTGTATTCATTATAAATCTCAGATATTGTTCATGATATGGTTGGGTATCAGAGTATAATTCCAGGAAATGCATATTCATTCTGGAGTTATTAGCTGAGTCATGTCCTCTTAGAAGTAATATATTGAAGTCCTAACTCACAGTATCTCAGCATGGAATAGTAGTTATAGATAGTATGTAAAATGGCAATTAAGTTAAAATAAGACTATTAGGGTAAGCCCTAATTCAGTATGATTTGTAGGCTCATATTAAAATATATTTGAAGAGGATGAATAGAGAAGGATGATCAAGTGAAGGCACTGAAATCGGACAGTCATCTACAACAGGCTATTGAAGGGGTTAGAAGAAACAAGCTCCCAACACCTTCAACTGTGGCTCCTAGATTTCAGAATTGTGAAGAAATTCTTTTTTTTTTTTTTTTTTGTTAAGCCACTTGACCAGTACTTGGTCTTAATTCTCTACAGATCCTTAAGTATAACTAGTTAACAAAATTTCTGATGATTACATAAAGACTGCAAACAAATTTAAAATTTGCAAATCATATCTTCTGAATTTGTTAAAATTATTTCTTGCTTTAAAAATATTACAATTGTAGGTAATAATTTATTTGCATTTTTTATTTCCTCCTTGGATATGTATTACAAAATTGCATTCTGAATATATCATCTGATGACCAAATCTATAATGAAAGAATTATCTAGGGTGACTTATAGTATATCCTTTACTGTCTCCTGTGTTTGCTGATTATTTTGATAACCAGTTTGGAAATACTAGCAGAATTTATTTCCATAGTTTGTCCACTCATAATCAGTAGTTAAAATTCAGAGTGCTGAAATAAAGCATGTAACTGTTACCCTTAAGCATTGCAAAAATCATAACTATTAATTCTTTTGGAAATAATACTGTATTGCAATCAGTCACAATAGATATAGATATATGTCTTGTGTACTTCAGATATAATAAATTGAGATATTTTAAATTTGATTGATATTAAAAATAATGAATTTCTTTGTGGAAAATTAATTTCATTTGCAAATAAAAATGTACCCAAATGGTTTGCAATTGAAATTCCTGGTGGTATACATTTCTATGCCCTTAAAGTCTCATGTTATTCATATTATAGTTGCTGGTACCTCATCACTATTAGAATTGGACAAACTATATAACAAGTTTTGTTTAAATGTAAGTGAAAGTCATGTCGAGATTTTGTCTTTTAGTTTTAAGATATTATTTCTCCCAAGCGGTAAAAATATAAGGCAACAGTATCATTGATTCTTGTAATTAAAATTTTCCCACTGAATACCCTTTAACAAGAAAAATACAGTAACAATCACAGTGACTCACAAAGGATTTTGGAAATGTTAAAGTGATAACTTGAAAACCCTGGTTTTTAATCTTCCTGAAAGAAACTGTACTCTTTCATTTCTGTTGTACTGGAGTACAAGAAATCAATGACAGGTACATCTCTCTTCGGAATAACTTTTATAACCTTCTCTCAAAAAAAAAGTCTCTATTCTTGGCATACCACCCACAGTTCACTAACTTTGAACTAGTCATGTCCAATCCCCAGCCCAACGAGCCTGTTTCAGCTCTCTCTGGTGGAAGAATCCCCTGAGATTTCTTTGCTGAGATATTTCCAATTGCTCTTCTCATAATAAAGATGACTTTTTAGAGGCCAGCCATGTTACTCATCAAATGAAGTTCAGGGGCGAGTTATTTTCTTTTTTAACATTTTTAAGGTCATATCAGTTTACCAGTGAGTATTTTACACAGGAACAAAAAAAGACTGACCACAAACTGACTCTTTAAAACCTATGTTTTATTATTTTAGGATATATATATATAGAAAATGAGACAACTTCTCATTTAGGGAATAAAAGTACTTCTGCTTATGACTCTAAATAAAAACAGTTTTTGTTATGTTATTTATCAATTCTGAATTAATAGTTAATACTTAACATCTGCTGAATGTCTGTTTCTTTTTAACCACTGAAAAAGATTGCAGGATTCCACACTACCTGCTTTTTGCCCTAACTAGTTAATAAATTCAAAAAAAAAAATAAGCCTTCACTGTGAACCAAAATTTATATGATGTCCTTACAGTTGCAGTTAGATGTGAGAGAAATTATAAGATCATGAACTCATTTCTTATACATGGAGAATAAAGAAGGAAAATATAGGGGATAAGGTGATGGCTAAGTGGGTAATTTGCTAACTGTGCAATGTCAGGAAAAAAATTTGGGACCCCAAAAACTATATAAATGCCAGGTAGGCATGATGTTGCCAGTGCTAAAGAGGCAAAGAAAAAAGGTCCTTGGGGCAAGCTGGCTAGCTAGACTAGCCAAATTGGTGAGCTCTGGGTTCAAGTGAGAGACCATGTTTTAGAAAATAAGGAGGACAGCACAGACCACAATGTTAACCTCTGGCCTGCATGTACACACCCATGCATGCACCTGCACACAGGTGCCCACATGCATGTAAACAACACTAGTACATGAACTCCACACATACACACATAAAAGAAAAGAAGGAAAAGATAAAATAAGTTCACTCTATAGGGTATTAAAAGTTGAGACGTTCCTAGGAGTTTAGGAAGGGTGTGATGGAGATTTTTTTCATGTAAATGAAACAGAAAGTGACAGTTGGGTTCAGTGTTCAGAGCAACAGTGACACTACCCATAGATGAGAGCACACAGCATGTTTGAGTAACAGGAAGTCATACAGTGTGTAATGGATGATAAGCTCAGAGCTTTGGATAGACTTTTTCTGTTCAGAAAACCTGAGGCACTTGCAAGCAGCTTTCTTCTGCTTAAGATGAAGAGACTCTGGTGTGTCTAAAGCACAGGAGGAACTTCATCTCACTAACGTGAAGAAAACATGTGATTTCAGTGTTTCAAATAATAAAAAAAAAAAACATGGAAGGATAGGAAATAGAGACAGGAGGTTGGTGCCATGGAGCATGCTGACAGGGCAAGAGGTGGTGATACATTTTGAGGTTCAGTGTGTATTTTAGGAGAAGCCCCCAGAAGCTCTGGGTACAGCTAGGCATGTGAAATTAACATGAACAATCTGAGACTCTACATCAACAGAGGTGGGGAGGCAAGGACCAACACGTAGAAGTGGTCCTTTTACCTCCACAGGCAGGATTGTCACATGTGTGCTCACACTCACTCACATGGATGCTCATACACATATGTATACACACACGTACACACACACCACATACAAACACATTAAAAAAGAATCCTTAGGACAACTGAATTTTTAAATGTTGGTAAAATTTGAAATTAACAAAAGAGAAAAAGTGTTTTCAGAATCAAGGGAAAATTTCAATTTTGATGTTCAAAATTTGATCACATCCATTTCAATATGAGATTTTTAATTTGAGTGTGTTCTTAGAATAATGTGATAAAAAGTAAGACCTTATGTTACTAGTCATCATAAACATATATACATGTATACATAGATAGATGATAGAGACAGAGAGAGAGAAAGCAAGAGAGGTGATATAGTTTCGGATAGATGTTACCAAAATGTGTATCTGGCACTGGTTAAAACTGTCAGAGCTATCAAAAGCCAAATAAATCTGAGAAACTGTAACCATCAGGAAATCTTAAGGAATCAAGCTGGTGAAACAGAATAAAAGCATTTGAAATGGGATCCTGCATTAGGAAATGGGATTAAGTACAAACTAAGGAAATCTAAATTAAAATGGGACTTTAGTTAAAGCAATAATTTTGAGGTATTGAAGTATTTCCTTAGTCAGGATCAAATGGAGTTGATTACAGTTAAAAAAAAAAAAAAAAACACAAGTTGCTTGAGAATCATAGTCATATAGATCTCTTTAACTATTGGCTACCCTTATTCTTGTGATCCTCACAAAAGGGACACAAATTAAGAACATTTGTTATCTATATATCACTGACACTGAAAAGAGAAGGAACTAGGTATAAAAGGCACAGAAATAGATTTTGAAATGACATTCTCTAATTCTTTGTCATGCCTGGCGTACAGTTTATTGTTTTTATATTGATGCATTTTACATACTCTGCATTTTTCACAGCCTTACATTATAACTGTACTACTTTACCTTTTCATTTGCAACATCTGGGGCTGGAAAGATGGCTTAGCAGTTAAGGCACTTGCCTGCGAACCCTAAGAACCCATGTTCAACTCTCCAGATCCCACGTTAGGCAGATGCACAAAGATGAGGCCAGAACAAGGTTGCACATGTCCAGTAGGTGGCACAAGCATCTAGAGTTCAATTGCAGTGGCTGAAGCCCTGGTGTGCCAATTCTCTCTCTCTCTCCCTCTCTCTCTAAAATAAAATTGAAAAACAAAATCCATTTGCAACATCTAGCAGCAAATTTATGAGAAAGAAGCATATACAAAGACAATTCTTGACCAAAAAAATAAAATCAGAAAATAGAGGGTGACAGAATATCAAAATAAAGATGTTACAGATGCCGACGTTAACATGATTAGTAAGTTTAAAAACTGGAAAAAAGAGTGCTATAGAGAACTGAAAACTATAAACCAGAATTGAAATGTTAAAATGGATTGTTTTCTTTTTTTGTCCTTATTTTTTTAAAGATATGGTTAACTTACTCCTTAACCTATCTGTTCAATTTTAGATTTAATTATTTCAGGTTTTTGGAAGAATATGAAAATATAACTGAAATGACACTGAAGAGATAAGCAGTGAAAGTGTAAACTTAGTCATAAGTAGGATAAGCAAAGAAAAAAAAATGACACATTTATGATTTTGTATAAATGTAAAAGAATCACATCAAAGCCAAATCCATAATGATAGGAAATACTTTGACTTTGGAAAAAGAGAGGTGATGACACTTGAGAGAAGAGATAAGAGACAAGGTTGCATTTTATCAATTTGTATTCTGTTTGTCTCAAAGTATTTCTATTAATCTACATTTTAATTTTCTCATCTGTATTAGTCAGGGTTCTCTGAAGGAATAGAATGGAAATAATAAATATATATTACAAAAGGGATTTATTAGATTAGTGTTCACAATGCTGGCTGGATTGTCCAATGATAGCTGTCAGCAGGGTGGAGAGTCTGAGAAACTGGTAGCTGCTCATACCACCAGGCTACTTGACTGAAGTCTCGGTAGTTCCAGTATTATGCAGAAGGACTGGAAAAGACTTTGGTCTTCATTCCAGTCAGTGAACGGGAGAGATGGTTTAGGCAGCAAGGAGCAAGGACAGTCAGATAAAATGATGGCTTTTTCCTCAAACCTCTTTATATATAGGCTGTCAATGGAATGACTACCCACTCTGAAAGGTCTTCTTCCTTCAGTGAATATATCCTGGAAATACCGTCATGGATCTTCCCAAGAAGTATGTCTCCTATTTGATTCATGAGACAATTAAATTGAAAATAATGACTAACCATCACATTATATTTCTTCTACTTTTAAGACCATTCTGTTTTCTATTTTTCATTTATAATCTAAATTTCTGAGAATTCATTCGAATGTTTTATCTTTTTTAAAAATTTGTTTTCTGAAATACCCAACATGCTTTCATATAACTGGACACATAGAATCTGTTGTAAAATTCTTATTGACAAATTTTAATATTTGTGTCACATTGTTTCTGTTCCTATTAACTCTAACACACACACACACACACACACAGTAGAGAAGGAAAGAGAGTAAACAAATGTACGTTTGTATTTCTTGTGACTGTGGAATGTATATTTCTGTTTTTCTCATATTTCAACTATATGATTGTTGATGATGCATTTGTGTATCATGTTTCCTCCTTTGTGGCACTGTGTTCTTTCCTGGCAGACAGTGGAATGAGATTATGGCTCTTCAGCTTAAGTTTCATTTGGGTGAACCCATTTCAGTATTTGTTCATTTAATGCTGTGCCTCTTACATTTGAGACATTGTTTTTCTGGGATATTCTGCAAATGTCCACTCTAATGAGGTCTTACTGATAGGTCTCTTAGCATGAAGCAACTGTGATGTTTAATCTCTGGTTGGCAACTTAGCCAGATGTAGAATCATGATGAAACAACTGTCTAATCCTATCTGTGAGGAATTTTCTAGATTAACTTACTTGAGGTGGCAGGACCCACTCTCACTATGGGCAGGACCATCCATGGGTTGGGTTCCTGGACTGTATGCTCAGGGGAAAGCTAGCTGAGCATCAGCATTCATGGCTGCCTCTATTTCCTCCCTCTTGATGTGATCATATAAAGTCCAGCTTTGTCATCCTACCATAGTTTTCCCACCATGAGAATTCTTCCATGAAACTGTGAGCTGAATATAAACCCTTTCTTAAGTGTCTTCTGATTTGGTAGTTTTGTCCTAGAAATGAGAAAGTAACTGATATGAAAACCTCTACTGTTTCTCTTCTATTGTGAGTAGCTCAGTTGCTGCTCCTTGGCAGATTTTAAGTCAATATAGGCACAATAACTTTTAAATAATCATCTTTATACCAGCACACATGCCATATGTTTACATACATAAACTTTTTATCAATAGCTTACATGAACATAAACAATATGACCTTCTCATCATCCACACCAACCACCCTCCCATTTCCTCTTTCCAATTAGTCTCTTTTCTATTTTAATGTTATCTTATTTTCCCCCTATAATGCAGGTATTGTTTAGGTAGCATCCACCACTGTGAAGTCATGAATGTGAATATCAAGGACACTTAATGTCTGAAAGACAGTATTGTGAACATTCTTTCCCTTCCTAAAGCTTTTACATTCTTTTCTCAGTGTCTTCTACAATGGTCCCGAACTTTGGGGGAGGGAATAGAAATGTTTCTCTTAATGTTGAACACTCTACTGTCAGCCAAGTGGTCACCACAATCTTAAAAGAGAAGCATCTCTTTTGGGATCACTTTCTGTCTCAATTACCTTGAGGATAAAGGAGATTCCCTCTTTAATGCCTATAGTTTTTGATTATGCTACTCTTAGTGTTCTTGTGACATCAAAAATATTTTATATGAAGAGATGTAGAAACAGAATAACTAAGTCATTTGCTAAAATTCATATATCAAAGAAAGTGATAAAACTGGGAATCTAATTGAAACAGTCCCAGTTTACACTAAACAGTGTATGTACTTCAAAAGACCTACCATCTCTCTTGTGATCCCTGGGAAGATACTTTTCCCATTCCATTAAATTTTCTACCACATATAGCAGGATTTTACTGAATAATCAGAAGGGAAGAAAGTGAAAACTGAATGAAAATTATTGGTGAATCTAAGAACAGAGAATCTCATAGTCAGAGTTATGACTTTGACAGCTCTTCCTACCCCAAAATTAATATTCTACAAAGTTATCATTCATATTTCTGAGTTTTGTTTAGATTTTTCTACATATTTATTTATTTATTTATTTATTTTTTTTTTTTTTTGAGACAGTGTCTCATTCTACTTTGTAGCATGTTGTGGATCACACATAGGTCATAACAATATTATTGTCTAGGTATACCGAGTTCTGGAATTACAGGCTTGATTCATCATACCCAGCTTAGATGCTCCTTCTATGAAAATTTTTATAAATACTACCATTTCCCTTTCTGACTAGGTGGGAATCCCCTTTTCTGAGTCCTGTAAATTGAACAGTATTCAGGGCATTTATCTTAAAATGTCCCTTTACCTATGCACTCCAAACTCCACCCACTATAGGCAATAGATCTCATATCTCTAATATTTTATTCAAGAACATTGTAAAATGACTAAAATTTACTAAGTTAATATTGTTAAATGCTTTACATTTATGGCCTTATAAAATGAAGAACTTGAAAACACAGCTATACAGAAACCAAATCTAACTTAAAAAAATATTCTTCTGTTTTCAATTGTCACCACTCTGATAGTGAAGCTCTGGCATAATTATGGTATGATTATTTTTAGCGTTCTAAAAGTTTGTGCCAAATTGTAGACTGAGGAAAAAACAGCTCATACATCTCTTGAGATAGTCATAAAAGTTCAACTTCTTTAATGTTAAAAGTAGCTGGGAAGTAGTAGCATGTCTTATCAAGGGTAACATACATCTACTAAAATTTTCATAGGACAATTTATGCTCAATGAAATTGTTTTGGAATTAAATGGCAGCTGTGACATTTTCCAGAAGATATGAATGTTACATCTGAAAGAATTATTTCACAGCATAAAATTTTTAATGTGGAAACTTAATTAGCAAGAAAATATTTTTTTACACAGATGTACAATTATAGGATAAAAATAAGTGACTAAACCTGTTTTAAAGGTGGCATAACCTATGAATGCTTTTAGAGAAATGATCCCAGAAAAAAAAATCTAATTAACTTCTGGCTAAAAATATTGATTTTCTTCACATTATTCTCTTTCTCACTCTTCCAGTGGGTTCCCCTTAGTAAACTGTTTAGGTTGCCTCAGGATATGAAATGTGCCAAGAACATTATTGAGACATAGGGGAAGGTTGTTGGAATCTTCCCCGTCAGAATCCTTGACAACTAATTATAGTCCAGAAACAGGAAACCCCTGGGGAACACGGAGGAAGCCAAGACTGAGTCTGTTCAGGTAAGGTTGTTTGAGGCTATTTTTGATGGCGAGAGTATTTATGAGTCCTATTAATAATTGATGAAATAATGCTGCAGCAATAAAATATGAAAACATTATTATTTGACCAGTAGGAATTCGCTTACCTGGCAACAAAAGGAAAATAAGTATTTAATAATGAATCACTTCTTTAAAAGAATGTCCTTATGGTATTCTTTAATATTCATAGTGCTGTTAACGAAGGTTTTTAAAGACTTGTAATGTGGCATTCTCAAGGGGATGAAGGAATGCATTTTCTTTCATTTGAGAAAGAATTTGTGATTTCTTTCCATAATTACTGTTTTCCTTCCAGCTAGCATTACTCTTTGTGTATTTGTTGTCAGTAAACAATTAATGCTATTTATAATAAAATGTACTGTTACTTCACATTATAGAATATTTAATAATTAGATGATGATCCTTGAGAATGTAATCTCTTGTTTTGTTATGACACCTACACAAAAGGTTTGCTTCTGAGTCTGAAAGCTTGTCAAACTCACTGGAGAAATACCAGCAGTGTGGTATGATTTAAGAGACACCAGGTATTTTCTCATATCCTGCAGGCCTCAGTTTGACATTTGTGCCATGATGCTTAAAACTCTGTCATGTATATAACCATACTTTTGTTAATCAGGCTACCTTTTCATCAGCCCTTTGTTGTAAAACAAAGTATGTACTACCTAAGGGAGATAGATAATGCTGTCTCTTTGATGTTGGTGAGTTTATTATTAGATCCTTAGCATGGAACTAGACTCAAATGAAAGACATGGGGCAAAGTGCCCACCCACACTAGTAATGGCATTATTTTCTTTCCCATTTTCCAGCCCTTTACATAAAACTAAAAAAAAGACAGAATTGTTTGAAAGATGGGCAGTTTTCTTATTTGGTAGGCTAATTTAACTAATGTGCATATGTAATTCATACCTCAGTTTTCATCATGCATGCTAGAGAAAAGAGGAAATTTCATTTGTTCCTTGATTGTTACTGCTACAATTGACTAATGAGGAATTCAGAAATGGAACACTTTGGAAAAGTCTGTATGTAAAGAGAAAAATGTAATATTTAGCATGGGAATGAGTTTGTAGTTTTAGTGTTTCATATAGATTTAATCTTATATAAATCCTGCCTCTTTTTCTAAGTATTTTCAGGTCTTTTGCCATGCCAGTCTTACATCCTACAAAGAAAAAAAAAATACAATGAGTGTGAAGTGTTGACTTACAGAAAATGTGAGAATTCTGATGATGAGACATAATACTTGACTCTGCTCCTTCGCAAACACAGACTGAAAATTATGCACCATGTTGACCAGGAGTGGTCTTCCTCAGAGAACTGGACTCTAGGTAAATAAAGAGACTTGAGAGAATGCTGTCCTTCTCCTGCATTAGCTGTGCACAGATTGAAGTTCATAGCACCATATCCAAAGCAGGATATTGTATCCCGAGTCCCTGCAAGCATAAATATATGGATTTACTTCTGATCTTTTTGTTTTATTTCACTTATCTTAAATGTTATTTTTATGTCTATTCTATAATGTTTTGAACAGACTCTATATCCCTCACCATTAAATTATTTCAATGTTTTTCCTCTGGATACATAAATAGATAATACAACCCTTTTATCCTCGACCCAATGCAAAATGAATTAGATCTACTTCAACACTTGAGTTGTAATGAATTTTGAAATAGCATGTCTCAAACAAATACATTTACTTATAAACTTTACAGACATTTAATTTACGTTTCAGTGCAATTAGAAACAAAAAAAATATAAAATACAGTAGTGGTGATATGGCTCAGCAGTTATAGGAGTTTGATGTCAAATCTTGTCAGCCCAGATTTTATTCCCCAGTACCCACATATATCCAGACACACAAAGTAGTACATGCATCTAGAATTTGGTAGAGTGGAAGGAGGCCTGCTGTAGCCATACGTAGTCTCTTTTTCTCTCTCAGATAAATAAAATAAAACAAAATATATACTCATATATGTATTCATATACATATATACATGTGTGTGTGTGTGTGTGTGTGTGTGTGTGTGTGTGTGTATGTGTGTTTTCAAGGGTCTTATGACTGATCTTCAAAAACCCTTAGAAATTCTGAGTGATAGAAGTGACATATTATCCCTAACAACCCCCCTCAACTCCACATATGTGGGTGAGGTGACTGAGTGTCTGAGTAGCAGGTAGGTAGCTTTATATAGGGGTTTATCTCTCATGATAGAATTCATCATTTTATCCCATTAATTCAATGACCAGAGTGGGAAGATGTACCTAAAGACAGAGTTATGAAGGCTCTTAAGAAACAAATTTAGGAGACCTTCTTGGCTGTGATTTATTTATAGATGGAGAGAATGTGAGGCTGTGAACCATATCCCCAAGATACCTTACCCAAAGGATCCTTCCATTTGACATTTTCAGAGTTTTATCCAGTATTGCAAATCAATTAACAAAGTGCTTTGAGTTCTGTGAATCATTCTAATGAATTAACAAACTTGAAAGTGGATTCTGGGAACTCCAAATTTTAGTCAAATTTGTCCTCAGGCAGCTTTGGAACTCTATTTGTGTTTGGCCTCTGAACTAGAGGCAGTCTCCTAGGGCTGAGCCCTTACCTTGCAAAGTCTGTATTAGCTCTCTGGAATTTAGTATCAGAATTGAATTGAGTTGAATGGTTTTGTTCAGTACATACATGGTGTGAGAGATTTGGAGAACAATTTGGTGTGGAAAACTGGCATGTATTTGTTGTAAATACACATTCATAAACATAGGCACATTTTTCTCTGAAAATATTTGTTTTGTAAAAATATGTGTGTAGCTGGGCGTGGTGGGGCATGCCTTTAATCCAGCACTCGGGAGGCAGAGGTAGGAGGATCGCCGTGAGTTCAAGGCCACCCTGAGACTATATAGTAAATTCCAGGTCAGCCTGAGCTAGAGTGAGACCCTACTTCGAAAAACCAAAAGAAAAAAAAAATGTGTGTATTAACTTGTGTACATCTATAGATTGCTTGCAGTACTATAATACAGTTATTATAAGTATACATATGTACTTATATATTTTAGTATATTATATTTATAATTAAGCTGTAAAAGATAGACACAGTAATATATAGAATTATCCCCTGTGTATGCCTAAATATAAATGAGCTTTAGAACACCTTTCAGTGGGCCATGTTTATACTAATAAACGGCTAGTAATTTTAATCTAAGTTTTAATATAGTAAGGGGACTTTTATTTGATTGGACATTTTTGAATGGAAAGCAGTTGCCTAGATACCATAGCTCACAACATCAAATCTGCACTACATGCTATTGTAGTCTGTTTACCATGATGTTACTCTCTTTTGACAGAAAAAGTAAAGCAAGTTTGCAAATTAATATTTAGTATCCAGATTTAACAGACATCAGTTTCAGAATTCCAGTGTGTTGAAATATGTAATTATTCAGACATACAATTTCTCACCACCTACAACTACCAAATACTTGAGTGTCAGCATTTGTATATAAGTCAATTGCCCAGAACTTGACAGTTTTGCTCTTTGGAGAAAATATTCTCAGAGAGCCTTAGCTCTCATATCACAAAAGACTATTTGACACATAAGGTAGATGACCCACTTGCTAAAATACCTTCTGTATTATCCTTTAGATCTCAGACCGAAGTTGTCAGTTTTGTTTTTTTCTTTTATCCCCACTGGAGTGGGAAGGCAAGTAGGTTATTATTCTATCAAAGGCACACTACTACATCCAAGAAAGTATTTGTATTCCCTTTGGAACTAGGTATTTGTTTAATCATGGGCTTCATAACCTGAGTATTAGTGTCTCTAGGTTCTTCTAGATGCTACAAAGAATAAATCCTCCTCACTTCGTCCATTTTACACTGCTTCCTGTTCTTATTACAGACTTATAATTTGCCATAGAACTCTGTCTAGTTTTTCCCTGCACTTAAGGTGGGCATCTATGACTGCAAGAAGGAAAAGGAGCAAGAGGAGAAGTACAATCTCACACACAACACTCCCCATCAGAAGTGTAGATTGTGTATATCATAGAGTCTACACACCTGAGTACAGCGGTAGAAATACCCTGCGAATTGTCTTTCTGTAACAAAGGCATGTAAATCTAGCAGGATTATCCATCCGACACAAGGCACTTAAACTCACATCTACCTCACTTAAAAAAAAAAAAAAAAAAAGTCTTTACAAAGCTATAGTTTGAGGTAGAAATTTCATAGGTAGAATAGTTGAGAATTGAAACATTTCAGCATACGCAGGTGGTCATAGTAGAAAGCAACAGATTTTACTGAAAATATTTTGTCTAAGAAGAGCTTTATATATTAGACCAGTGGAACATGAAAATATCTGTTTCTCTAACTTTCCGTCGGTGTTTCAGATGTTTAACTGTTTTGTTTAGGTATTTATACCAACATTTATCAGACCATCATATATATATATATATGTATGTATATATATAATTAAAACTATGAATAAATTTAAAAAGGTAAGTAGAGCAAATGGCTTAAAATAATAGCAAACATGGTATTAGGTAAATATATAACTACTCTTGTTTGTATGTCAGCATCTGTGTTCATTCTTTTTAATTTAATTTTTTTTTTTTTACTTCACCCATGCAGATAAGAAGTTGTTATGAATAGAATAGCTAGTGTTCCTGACAAAGTTACCACGGCAGACTTTATTTTTAATAATCTCCATGGTATATACACTTTTCCATGAATTTCAGACAGCTATAAAAATAAATGCTATATTTCCAAAAAGCAAAAATATGGAATCAAAATATTGCAAATGATCACAAGCACACAAGCAGCACACAAGATAAATGAGGCACTAACATGGGGTGATTGTCCTTGGCTGACAAACAGAAAAGCAACATTCACCTCATTAATCTATCATTCACTCCTGAAATGATAGTTGCGGATTCATGAAAAATGTCATGGTCATCCTGGAGAATTTTGTGAGCCTTCAAACAAAAGTGTCTCTTCCTCCTCTAGTTTACTAACATCAAAGTCCTCTCTTTCAAAAACTCACCAAATGAGGGCTGGAGAGAAGACTTAGCGGTTAAGGCGCCTGCCTGCTAAGCCTAAGAACACTCGTTCAATTCTCCAAGACCCACGTTTAGCCAGACACAAGTGATGTAAGGGCTCAATGCTGCACTTGTCCACAAGGGGGCACACATGTCTGGAGTTCATTCACAGTGGCTGAGAGAATGCTGGCACACCCATTCTCTCTCTCTCTCTGACTCTCCAAAAAAAAAAAAAAAAAAAAAAACTCACCAAATGAAAGTCAGCGTTTTCAAGAGGAACATAGAGAGATACTGAAATACTTCCCAATGGCTCCAAACCTGTACATATCGACTATTCTTATAAAATATTATCTGTTCATTCAATGTGTGTGACCAACATTAATGCTTGTATAACCCTGATATTTGAAGCATTGTTGGCTGTGCTATCAGATTCAAGGACTGGTGTCACAAACAACAGACAGAATGTGCTCAAGTCCATCAATCCGTAAGTATTTCTTTCCTGGACTCCATTCCGCTGCTAAGCCTTTACAAATACTGGTTCCTCAGCTTGCAATGTTATTTTTTTACTTAAGTCTGCTCTCCTTCTCCCATTGCCAACACCATCATTACTCTTCTAGGATGTATTGTGGGGCTCTCCACATGTTTATTAGGTACCTCTTCTTTGCATTTCAATTGGACACTGAGAACATACTATCAGTGGGATTCTCCTGTGTGGATTCTCGCTGTCCCCAGGGAGTCATTGTCCACTGACTTCCCGGGTGCAGGAGGAATTGGGGGGAAGCAGGGTCCTGTAGTGGGTGAGTGTGATGGGCAATGAACCACCTGGGGGGCCATCTGATGGATAGCTTGCTCTTGTTTATTCAAAAGGGGAGTGGGTTTATAAACACTTGAGAAAGGTTGAGAAGGCACATACAGACTATGTGGTGATTGGCTACACAGTTTATGGGCTGCTATCTAATTGGCTGGTGTTGGAAGGCAGAAGTGGGAGGCAGAAGCTGCAAGTGGCGGGAAAAGCTACCTGACTTCAGAGTTGCGGGAGGAGCTGCAAGGGTGATAACAGAGGTGGCCAGAAAAGCTACATGACTACAGCCACATAAGAGTCTCTTGGGCAGCTAGCCCAAGAGACAATGTCAAGACCTGTGGGGGACAAAGCCTGAATATGAAATGGTCAGGTGTTTTGGGGAGCAAGGGGGGGGGCTTTCCAGTTCTGCCCACTCTGGGCGAAGACAGGGCACTCTACAACCTTGCCCGAGGGCAGGGAGGGCCAGTTTTTGTCATCAGAGTGGGTTCCCAATGATAAGGCCAGCTGCAACCCCCACAGTCAAGGACCCAGCCATGTCCAACAGCCCAAGCCAGCTTCCTCACAGTCCCAGACCATTTTTAGCAATGCCCAACACTCCTGGACTCATAAACATTTTTGTTTATTTAACTATATTTCCTCAATTCTGGTACCAGCTCTTAATATCTTGCCCTGGATAATTTAACTCCCACAAAGGACATAGTCCTATTTGTTGCTAAATTTTATAGACTGCCCCTGACCATTAGCAATGATCTCATTCAGATTCCTTCTCTGCTACATGAGGTTGTGTTCTTTTGGAGACCTCACCTCAGCTGCCATATCGATCTTATGGCAATCAGGGCTTTATCAAACCTCACCTGCTTCCTGTATTCCTTGCTTTATCTCTTCTCTTTTTACTCTTTATATTCAAGTACAGGCCAGTTCAGAGGGTCACTGTGGCTGTCCACAGCTTTCTAAATAAGAAAATGCCACTGTTCTAGTGCATTCTAATGTTGATGGAGAACACTTCTGCTCCCTGCAGTTTGGGAGACTCTGCAGAGGGTTTTCATCAAGGACTTGACAGAGCTAGATTTTCATTTTAGATAGATCACTATGCTACCTCTACAGAAGGTGAATTTGGAGAGAGAGAGAAAAAAAAAAAAAAAAGAAATCAGGGAAACCAGTGATAAAGGTACTCAGAAGTGGAGATCTACATGTGGGATCAGCCAATGTTTATGGGAAGTACCACATAGTGTGTATTTTGATATAAAATACATAGTATGTATTTTAGACTTTGTCATCCAGTAGCTGCTCTATCTCAGTTACACAACTCTGACTCTGTCCCTCAACATGTAGAAAATGTCAATGAATGTGCTGAGTTCTAATAAGACTTACTTTATGGAAACTCTTGAGATATAAATTACCTTCTTCAGGGCTGGAGAGGTTGCTTAGTGGTTAAGGCACTTGCCTGTGAAGACTAAGGACACAGGTTCAATTCACCAATTACCCATGTAAGCCAGATGAAGAAGGTGGTGCATGTGTATGAAGTTCATTTGGAGTGGCTGGGGACCCTGGCATGCTCAGTCTCTCTTTCTCGCTGCCACTTTCTCTCCCTCTGAAAAATTCAGTAAAATAAAAGTGAAGTATTTTTTTTTAAAGAAATTAACTTCTCTAGGCAGTAAAGGTAATTGTCCCTGGTGAATTATAAGCCAGTCATGTAACTCATTATAAGCCAGACATGTACCAGAAGGAAAAAATGGGAAAATAGTCAATAACTTTCAGAATGAGGACAAGCAGGTGAGAAAGCAATTAGACAAGATAACCATAATGAGTGATCATGTCCCTGGGGTTAGTGCACAGTACGTGATGAGGATTTTGTCTGGGTTGAGGGTTCCTGCACAGGTCATAAAGTCCCTCACTGGCCATGTCCACGAGGCACAATGTGTGTGGAAAGCAATCATTCTCAGGAAAGATTACCTCAGTCTCTATCCAGTTCTCACTGTAATTCACACAAACATCCAATAGACCAGGCAGCAAGCCTTTCACACAAATGGCTTCTATTCCTGTCCAGGCCAAGCTTTCCTTTCCTTTATAAGTCATGTCTGTACAGTCCATAGTTCTTTCTGCATGCAGATCTTTCAACTCTCCGACAAGAATGATCTCTCCAGTTCTGCCAAGAGTATTGCATGGAATCTTTTTTCCAAGATTCAAAATCCTTACATGTTCCTCCAACAAATAAGTTCCAAAAGTCCAAAGCCCCAGTCAGGTTTCTAGTAGTACCAACCTTACTCCTCCAACTTTCTGCTATAACTACCTTCTCATTTCAGGAATAAAACACTTAACCAAAAGCAGCTGAAGGGAGGAAAGGTTTATTTTTGGATGACAGTCTTGAGATGATGGCAGGGGAAAGCATGGCAGGAGTAGAAGCTAGACATCACCTCTGCCATAGCAGGTGAGCCAAGTTCTGACAAGCGGACACTTTCTATAATACCCCTAGACCCACTCCAACAACACACTTCCTCCAGCAAAGCTACCCTAATTGCCACAAGATGGGGACCAAGCATTCACAACACCAAGTTTATCAGGGATGGGCATCAGATACAAAACATTACACTCACTTTTTTTCCACATGGCTTAATTCCTCTTTTGCATGCAACATGAACTGAAGATTTTCAGATACCGGAGCCATCCTAGTCAACCCACTGAAAACTGAGGCCTGTAGCTCTCAAACACTGCATCACCAATATCATGACTTCTGTCACCATGGCATTATTTTCAGTCGCCACAATATATTATTTGTTTTAAATTTAATTTGTGTGTGTGCGTAGGGGGTGTGTGAGAGTATGTCGATGTGTGTGTGTGCATATGTGTGTGTGTGTGTGCAAACATGCTATAATGCATGTGAGGATATCAGAAGACAACTTTGAGATATCTGTCCTTCCTTGCTTTCTATCTTGTTTGAGAAAAAAATCTCAATTTTTCATTTCTCTCTCTCTCTCAATCTCTCTCTCTCTCTCTCACACACACACACACACACACACACACACACACACACTAGGAAGGCCAGTCTAGCTAACCTGAAAGCTTCTGGATTTCTGGATTTTCCTGGCTCTGTGTCCCATTAACATAAGTGTATTAGTATTAAGACATCTGTGCCACATTGACTCTGGCTTTATTTGTAAACTAGGGTTTGAACAAAGGTTGGCAGGCTTACAGATCTAGCACTTTTTTTTTTTTTTTTTTTTTTTTTTTTTTTTTTTTTTTTGAGGTAGGGTCTCACTCTGGTCCAGGCTGACCTGGAATTAACTATGTAGTCTCAGGGTGCCCTCGAACTCTCAGCAATCCTCCTACCTCTGCCTCCCGAGTGCTGGGATTAAAGGCATGCGCCACCACGCCCGGCACTTTTAACAACTATAATTGAGCCATCTCCCCAGTCCCATATATTACTTTTTTATATTATTCTTTCCCCCATTAAAATGCACATACTTTTCATATTTGTTGGCCATAGCAAAACATGACACAAGCTTGTTTAGATACAAGTATCTTAGTTTACTGACACCTGGATTTACCATTCATTTGGAGGGAACAACACTGATTTAAAAATCCTTAAAATAATATAAGAATTTGACTCACCAGTAACTCCTGTGATTTCAGTATATTTCAAATGGAATATACTCAAATATTTGTAGAGTAACTGGAAATATACCAAAACCTAATGGTATCAGAGTTTGACTAGGAAGGAAGAAAGACTACAGTTCATTTTTTTTGTGAGTTAATATATTTTGGGGTACTATGAAGGAGTGTGTCCCCCAAAGAAACAGGTGCTGACAGTGTCCACATGGAGTGATGTTGCGGTGATGATGCAGAGGTGTGACACAGTAGCATATGCGTCAGCCATTATGTGTTGGGGGGCAGGGCTTCCTCTTGCAAGGATAAATGCAGTTCTTAACATTAAAAGCAACATCAGAAATGTGGCATGGTATACATTTCTTCTGATACCTAACATCCAAGCAAATCATCCGAGGAAAAGTGTAGTGTCATATCTTGGTTTAACCCAACAAAAATCCCAAGGAACAATTGCGTTTTCAAGGTATCATTTACAGTTAGTATCAGAGCATTTTGGTGTCATAAGATAATGGACATATTTTTCACATAAGAGATATTTGGACTTCAGATCTAGAGTGAATCTTAGAAATGTTCTAATTAAAAAATGACACAGGGGAATCCAAGAGTCTGTTTGGGTCAATTACTTCCTAGCCTAGTTTTATGGATTAGAATTATTTCTGCTTACTAAGGGCAGTAGAAAAACATTGAGCTATTTCCATGCACCGAGGTTATAGAGGTTAATGAAGAGCAGGGTCCTTGAGTAGCCTCAAGGCCCTGTTTAGAATATTTGAGCATCCAGTCATGAGGGAGTACAAGATGAAGCTGGCATTATTCTTGCAGTAGGATTTCAACCATGAATTGTTCAAGATTGTTTTCTAGCATTATTTTTCTTTGTTTTAATTTATGTATTCATTTGAGAGAGAAAAGAGAAGGAAGAGAGACAGAGAAAGAGGCAGAAAGAAAGACTGGACATGCCAGGGCCTCCAGCCATCATATACAAACTCGGTATGCATGCACCATCTTGTGCATGTGGCTTATGTGGGTACCTGAGAATTGTACCTGGATCCTTAGGCATCACAGACAAGCTCCTTAACCACTAAGCTATCTCTCCAGCCCTCTAGCATTATTTTTCTTTTGGTTAATTCTGTCCCATTTTAGAATTGTCCTAATTGTCAGGTTTTCTCCTTATTCAGTTTTAATTTCTTAAGTTTCTCTGTATGATTTATAATCACTTCTTTCTCTTTTCATGAAAAAGGGAGATTTAAAAGGATTAGTATGAATTAAGATTCTTTGTACACTGTCATTTAAATCAGAAAGCAAAATAACATGGTGCTGAAGAATAGTTTTCATCTCTATAAAACTTGAAGCAGGGCAAAAACAAAAAACAAAAGAACAAGAAACAAGTTAGAACTCAAAGACATAGATACTTCATTTAGATCCTACTTTTTTTTTTTTCTGAAGACTGAAAAACACACAATTCAAAGTGTTTTAAAGTCTTGTAATAAAAGTCCTGCAATGTGTAGAGTTGAAGTCTATCTCATTATTAAACTTACATTGTAATATATGTCTCTCAAAATCCTATTATGAAGAAGATAAGAAGACACTGTACAAAGAATTTATGCCTGGAGAGATGGATTTGTAGTTAAAGGCACTTGCCTGTAAAGCCAGATGGGCCAGGTTCAATTTTCCAGTACTCACACAAAGTTTCACACGTGTCTGGAATTCATCGCAGTGGGCAAGTAGCCCTGGCATGCCCATACTCATTCTCTCTCCCCTTCCCTCCCACTCTCTCTCTGTGAAAGAAAGAAAGAAAGAAAGGAAGAAGAAAGAAGAAAGAAAGAAGAAAGAAAGAAGAAAGAAAGAAAAAGGAAAGAAAGAAAGAAGGAAAGAAAATGAAAGAAAAAAACAAGATTTTAAGGTTTTGATCTTCCTTAACAAACTAATAAGCTGATGATAGATGTAAGCTTATATGTGCACTCTATAGCATGATGTCTAGCAATACAAAATGGTAGAATGATTTAAAAGAAATATAACTAATTGTTGATTATAAAACCATGTAAGATTTGAGGAGATAGGACATAAGGGACTTTGGAGAGAATATCATTTTTTTTTTCTTTTAAGAATAGAGTTCATAAAAGTAATATTAGAGACAAAAGTAATATAATTCGGTTATTCTGGAATTCCAAGCATGATGAAGTTCATGCAAATTGATGAAGCTTGAGTAAAGCTTGCAGTAAAGACTGCAACATTTATTTTGTAGAAATGAAACAATTCTGTGAGCAGCAGCGCTTTATCCTTGTGCTTAGGAAGGTTTAACTCAAAAGCTAAAGTGCCAAAGTCTTCTCAATGATCACCAAAGCTTGCCTGGTCAATGGCTCTGGGTTTTTTGTCTTGCAGATTCAAGGAATGGATCTCAGTGACAATGAAGGATGCATTTAAAAGGAAAAACTTTTTTACGGAGAGAAGTAATTTCACAATGAAAGCTTATTGCAGAGAAGAAACACATATAGAAATATAGAAAATGCCAAGACAAGTGGGTCCCGCTTTACTTGGGGTTTTGACGTGTTGTAAAACAATGAAAGTGCTGTGATTGATCTGAATGCAAACCCACCAGTCTGGTTATGGTATTCATTTAGGTCTGGGTTCTTTTCCCTCCCCATCCTGCTTTTAAGTGGCACACCAAATGGGAGGAAATATGTCAGCATTATTACCCGAGATAATTTGTATTGCAAAATTGTCCTTCTGAGGATTGCATGGTACCCCCAGGACTTCCTTTTTAGACACTTGCAATGAGAGATCTTGGACTGCATCTTAACTGCCGGATGTTCCCCTGGTATTCTCCCACAGGATGCTACTAGCGTTATTTGTCTGTCTCCTCAAACTTTACTACTGGTTTTGCAAGGGCAGGTAGATATTTTTCTTCTTGTTGTTCATTCCCAACTGTGATCCTCATGAGCTATAGATAAAATGAGGGCTTTCTTTCTCCTAATTCCTATCAGAGGTAGAAACTCAGCTTATGCAGGTTAAATGGTCAAGTAAAAATTATAATAAGGCACAGGAATGTTGTTTCTACTTTTCTTTCCCTTCACTCAAGCATCATAATGAGAATGATGATGACATCAATATAATAGCAAACATAGATAATTTTTAGTGTAGAGTATGGTTTTTAGTGGAGACTGCATGTCAGGCCCTGCTCATAAACTGCACAGCTCTATTAGTTAAATGCTAGAATTAATCAATTACTCAAAATAACAGCGCTTCATGCTATGAAGAGAAATATTAAAAGTACTATAATAAAATCTCTGATTTCTCTCACATAATGGAAATAAACAATGAAATGCTGCCTGATAAAACATGTCCCAGTCAGAAACCTAAAGTTTACTCTTATTTTTAGTCCAATCTCAGCTTATCCCTTGAAACAAACCTTACTCCCTCACCTCCTTCATATCTTTCTACTTTCATGTCACCTGTAATAATTATCTCTATTTGGCATCTTCAGTGATAACCTCATTTAGCTCCTGCTTTCTTCTTGTGTAACTTATTATGACTGCTGTCCTGTGTCTCTACCCATAGTTTTCCCTACATCTCTTTAACCATCTGTCACTGTGTGGTCCACAGGGTCTTCCTAAGGGGAGATTAAGTATATCACTCTCAGCAAAAAGACCTCCTTCACTCTTCTAAATGTCCTTTCAGTCAAATTTTAAATAATTATTTCATTTGGCATAGAAATATATAAAACATCCTTTTATTGGATCCTATTATAGAACCTAACATGAATTTCCAGAAATGCTTAAACATAGTATTATTTAATAAACATGCTTTAACATTTCCCAAAAAAGAAAAGCCTTTCGCATTTCTGCTGGGATGACATATTACTACCATTTAAAAATTTATTTAGACTAGAATTTCTTTATATTTCTTCCTGAATCCAATAATCCAAGCCTGTTTTCCTATTTTCAAAAATAGGTTACTTCACTGACATTTCAGGAACACAGTTTCATGCTAACTTCACCTAAAACAATCTGTGAAATCAAACATAATGTCTTAAGATTATTTGTTTCCAGGGGCCATTCAAAGAACCTGGCATCTGGTAGGGAATGGATAAATAAACCCTTGAATGACTGAGAAAGGTTGTAGATGTGATTAGATCTTAATTCGGCAATTTACTCCCTTGGAAAAAGAATTCAACTGGCGAAAAAGCTAACACTTTCCACTGATCAAGTTGGTGTAATTTAATTATGCATCTAAGGAGCTTTGGGGAGGATAAGGTAGAGGTCACATTTTTCTTTTCTTCCTGATGCCTGAAATGCAGTCTAATGCATGAAAGAAAATTAGCTGAGAACTGTCCTGCATGTCTCTTCTGTGCTCCCAAAAGCTGCCTGGAAATCCAGATTTGAGGGGGTGAAGGTGGGAGGCAGAGAGCAAGGCAAAGTGTAGGAAATAGAGAGTGGGGGCGGCATGAGAAAAATCTGGGAGGGAAGAAAAGCCAAGATAATAAACTGCCAGAATATTAAGATTTCATCTTTTCCACTATTCTATCACATTCCTACCATGTGTGATGTGAAATATTAAGCTCTATTTCTAGACTAAGTAATCTCCTATACTGTAAAATCTTGATAAATGATTAAATTCCTATTTTATCCATAAAAGTATTAAGACAGATTCTTTTAATTACCATAACCAAACTCAGTAGGGTACTGTCAAGGCCATCATGAGTGGACATTTACTCTCTGACCCAAGTATTTGGCCTTGAGCCTTCTGTATCAATACCTGAGACTAAAGCAGGCCCATGTCCTTCCCAGTCATAGTGGAGCACAGCAGGTCCCACCCCTCATCTTCTTTTGTGAAGTCTTTGCTTTCCCTTGGGGAACAGGATTCTGATAGGAACCTTATCCCAACACATCGAGTTTTATATGAAATTTCCACTTTCTCTTGCAGCCTTGCTAGTTAGTTCAATAGCACAAAGAGCTAGCATGTGAGATTATACATTGAAGTCAAGTGAGAAGCCTGTTGTTTCAGGGATGAGAGCTATTTTGTGCATGTGGAAGTGCAGGGGACAGAGAAAAGGGAGGGCAGCAATGATGTGTCATCTCAAAACACAGTCAAAGTTCTTGGTGTGTACCGCTCGGTGTGCACAGATATCACTACAGCCTTCACAAACTATCTGGAGGATTATTGTATGCCTCTTTCCATAGTCAGAAAGATGACATTTTGGTAATAACTGTGACAGGAACTTTCAGGTTTAGGTAAAAATTATCCTTATATATCACCATGATTTATAAGTTATTATGAAAGTGTAAAAAGTCCAAGCCGGTCTGCCTTCTTAGTTTGAAACAGCACTACTCATCTCTAGTTGAAGTTTGCTGTTTTTGCTGTTTATCACTATTTGATAACACAATCAGTGTTTCACTCACTTGATAATTTTTTTTTTTCCTTTCCTCAGTAGCTGCTCTAACCTGGATTGCTGTAACTAAGGTTTTATATTTCGGGGAATTTTCCTTGAATTAGATATACAGAGCCTGTCTGTATGGCTACACTAGCTACTGCAGCCATATAAAAGTTGATTTAAAATACTCTGATTCACATACAGTATTTTCATGTTCTTGTACTAAAAAAAAAATGTGTTTAGGGCCAAAGAGATGGCTTAGCTGTTAGGAATTTGCCTGTGAAGCCCAAGGGCCCAGGTTAATTCCCATATAACCAAATAAACCAGATGCACAAGGTGGCACATGAATCTAGAATTTTTCAGTGTCTAGAGGCTCTAGTGCACCCATATGTTCTCCCCTTCCACCCTCTCTTTCTCCATTAAAGAAATAAAAATGTGTTTATATGCATTCCCATCACAGTTCTTATAAATCTTTTCATGAGGACAAAGCAAATGATATAGACTCAAAGACTCCATTTTGAATGTGGAAAACCAGGTTAGGTCAAGAGCCAGTTACATAGAGTATTCCGTAGATCACAGACATAGATTGATGGCGGTGAACCAGCATGAGGTACATATTATGTATGAAACCAGCAGGCTCTAGCAAACTTCAAAAATGCTCATGGAGATGAGGAAACAACCAGGTATATTCTGGGAAGATATTAAGCCAACACTACTTTGCTTAAACTATTGCAGTGTTTGAAGTTGAAGTTGTGAATACCACAAATGAATTAAGGAAATAATAGATATTCTATATTGAATGGGTAGGCCTCCCATCAACCTTCTATGCTGATTACATCAATGAGAAGGTGAACCACCACCCTCTGGTGAAACACCCACCTTCAAATAAATATCAGACTCATAGTAAAAAATTAAGAAACAGAATAAAATCATTCAGCTTCCTTTAGAGTTCAGTATGCCAGTGGACAGCTCCAAATCCATACATATTAATAGTTTCCAAATAGCATTTAAAATAAAAATCTTGCATCTGTTGATGCATATATATTTATGATTATAATGTGCTCATGTTGGATCATTCCCTTGATGAGTAAGCAGTGGCCTTCTTTGTCCTTTTTGATTACTTTTGGCTTGAAGTATATTTTATTAAATATTAATGTGGCAACACCTGCTTAATTTTTTATTTCTATTTGCATGGAATATCATTTTCCATCTTTTCACCTTGAGGTAATGCCTATCTTTAGTGGTGAGGTGGGTTTCTTGAAGATAGCAGATAGAAGTATCCAGTGTTTTGATCCACCCTGATACCCTGTGTCTTTTGATGGGTGAGTTAAGACCATTATTATTAAAGGTTTTTACTGTGAGGTTTGAATTAATCCTGTCATGATGAGGTGTTTTATGGGGTTTGGTCCTCTCTTTGTTTTGTACTATGTTGAGCCTGGTCTACTTTTGGTTATTGTGATCTTCTTGTTGTCTCTTGAGATTGGTTGTTTGACTATTCTGTGTGGAGCATTCCCTCAAGTATTCTCTGTAGGTTTGGCTTTGTGTCCATAAAATCATATAGCTGACTTTTTTCATGGGAAGATTTTATTTCACCATCTGTTATGAGGGAAACTTTTGCTAGATAGAGTGGCTTGAGTTGGAAGCCATAGATTTTTAGACTTAGAATTTTTCCATTCCATGCCCATCTGGCTTTCAGGGTTTCCACTGAGAAATCTGACATAATTTTGTTGGAATTGCCTTTGTATGTGGTGAGTTGTTTCACTCTTGCTACTTTTAATACTCTTTTTTTGTTTACATTGTTAAGAGTTTTTTTTTTAATTTTAATTTTTATTTATTTATTTATTAGAGACAAAGAAAGGGAGAGAGAGTTTGTGTGTGTGAGAGAGAATGGGCACGCCAGGGCCTCTAGCCACTGCAAACGAACTCTAGACCTTGTGCATCTGGCTTACATGGGTACTGGGGAATTGAGCCTCAGGCCAGGGTCCTTAGGCTTCACAGGCAAGTGTTTAACTGCTAAGCCATCTCTCCAGCCCCATTGTTAAGAGGTTTAACTATGATGTTCCTTGGAGAGTTTCTTCTTTGGTCCTGTCTGTTTGGTGTTCTGTGGGCATCTTGTATCTGGATGGGCCTCTCTTTTGAGATATTTGGAAAATTTTCTTGAATAATTTTGTTGATTATGTTCTCTATGCTTCTGGCCTGGATTTTCTCTCCTTCTGGTATACCCGTGATCCAGATGTTTGGTCGTTTTAGGGTATGCCACAGTTCCCTCAAATTCTGTTCACTTGATTTTTTTTAACTTCACAAAGTTTTCAGCTTCTTGATGAATTTCTTCTGTCTTGTCTTCCAGGTCAGAGGTTCCGTCTTGCACATGAGTAACTTGGTGAGGGCTTCTAGAGAGACTTTTTTATAATTTCTATTTGATTTTTGGTTTCTGTTGTGTTATTTTGCATCATGTCTAATTTTTTTTTTTTTTTGAGGTACTATTTCAATTCGAGTTCTGATTTCTTGATGCTTCCTGGAATCCATTCTTGCATTTGATCATTTCTTCATTAAACTTAATCAATCAGTTGTTAAGATCTTCCATTTCTTTCTTTCTTTTTTTTTTTTTTTTTTTTCTGTTTGGAGAGAGACAGAGAGAGAGGGAGAGGAAGACAGATAGAGATGGGCACTCCAGCTGCCGCTCAGCTGCTGCAAACAAAATCCAGATATGTGCGCCCCTTGTGGTAAAGTGCGGCATTGCACCCTTATGTCACTTTGCATCTGACTAAATGTGGGACCTGGAGATTGGAACCGCTGGAGATTGGAACCAGCGTTGTTAGGCTTAGGAGGCAGGCACCTTAACTGCTAAGCCATCTCTCCAGCCCAAGATCTTCCATTTCTTATTTTATTTTATTTTTTTGGTTTTTCGAGGTAGGGTTTCACTCTGGTCCAGGCTGACCTGGAATTAACTCTGTAGTCTCAGGGTGGCCTCAAACTCACGGCAATCCTCCTACCTCTGCCTCCCAAGTGCTGGGATTAAAGACGTGTGCCACCACGCCCGGCCTAAGATCTTCCATTTCTTGACTCACCATCAATTTGGTCATATCTCTTTTAAGGGTTTTAACATTTTCTTCAATCAAGTTAAGCCTACTGTCAAATGATAAACACTCTAGGAGATGATTCTGTTCAATTTCACTGATAACAATTGTTGGTTCTTTTATTGTTTGCTTTCAGTTCAGCAATTCTTTTGATCAGGGTCTCATTGTTTGTGTTTTCATTTTGGGATTGGATTTCTATTGATTCCTCTGTGATTTCATTGGAGGCTTCCATTGTAGGACTAGGAATCCTTGCGGGAGATATCTCAGTTTTCTGACTTTTCTTGGCTTTTTTGCATTGTTGGCTACCCATTCTAGCAAGACTCTTTATTTTATTGAGGAGGAAGCAAGTTTTTGCTCTTTGGCCAGTGCACTCTCTGACTCAGGTGAACAGGGATTTTGGTACCCAGTCGGCCCTCAGGATACCAGAGCAAAAGCCTAGATTCCACAGTCCACACAGGGATTGGATCCCAAGGAAGAGACAATGATACCTACCAGGACCAGGGAATTGGGAGGAGCCAGAGAACAGGGATCTGGCCTACTCACTCCTCACCATGCCTGCCAGCACACCTCCCTGCTCAGGAAACCTTGACCAAGGAGCTGGGAGGAGCAGGGAAACATGGGTCTGGACTACTTACTCCAGGTTGCTGTGCCCACCTGAACACGGTCCCACTGACAGGCACAGAAAACCCAGACCAGGTAGCTGGAGGAGCAGGGAAAAAGACATCTGGCCTACTCACTCCAAGCTGCCTTGTCTGTCTGCACACTGTGACACGGATTAGTGCAGGGAACCCAGATCAGGGAGCTGGGCAGTATGTACATTTCAAAAGCTAGAGGAAGGGCTGTGTGTGTGTGTGTGTGTGTGTGTGTGTGTGTGTGTATATATATATATATATATATATATATATATATATATATATATATATATATATATGATCAGTATTTGGGGTGCTAAATATGTTGACCAGTGTTACAGCATTATATAATACATAATAAATACAGCTTTACAGGAGTCCACATGAGTATATATATTTCTTTGTTTATGTAGTTTGCATATAGTTTTTTTTTTTCAAGGTAGGTTCTTACTCTAGCCCAGGCTGACATGGAATTCAGTCAATGTAGTCTTTGGTTGGCCTTGAACTTGTGATGATCCTCCTGTCTCTCTGCCTCATGAATGCCTGGAATATATATATATATATATATATATATATATATATATATATATAATTTTTTATCTATATTATTCTAATATAACATACATAATAGTGACTCCATTATCCTCCTCCTGTTACATATATATTTTTAAATATTTTATTTATTTATTTGAGAGAGAGAGAGAGAAAGAGACAGAGAGAAAGGGAGAATGGGCACTCCAGGTTCTCTAGCTACTGCAAATGAATCCCAGACACATGTGCCCCCTTGGCATCTGGCTTTTGTGGGTCCTGGGGAATCGAACCAGTGTCTTCAGGCTTCACAGCCAAATGCCTTAACCACTAAGCCATTTCCCCAGACTTTGCATAGAGTTTTGTTATCACATATTTTATATTCCATTTGATAAAATGCATGGTTCTGATGGGTTGTGATAAGATCAAAATGAAATCAAATGATATATCTTTTGGTGTAATTAATAAAATACAAATTATGGTCAAAATATTGTGATTATAGGATCAGCATGAAAAACAGGACTTATATGACAAAAAAAAAATGACTTGTTGTAAGGATATGACAATAAAATCTCTTGGGATTTTCCAGCTCTGGAATATCCTCCTCCCAGAAGGGTTTGCCTTTTCTGCTCTCTTTTTCTCTTATTTTGAAATGAACTTTATTCTTTCAAAAGAAAGTCTCTTGAAGTCAGAGGACAAAGTTGACAAAGTTGAAAATTTGATCTCATATATGACTATAATTTCAGTATCTGTGCATACCTTTTCAGTCAATGAAAATCATAAAATTTGTTAATGGACTAATGTTTGAGATAGCAAAGAAAACCTTTTCAGAAATCTACATACCAAGTAGGGAAAACTTATTTGAAGAATACACATACACACCACACACACACACACACACATCCATATATTCCATATGAAAATATTAGTTATCATGAATAAAGAAAGAAACATTGCCATAAGCACATGCATACACTCATATGCATGTATGTGTATATATATATTATATAAATATTTATATAAAAGGTTCTCATTTGGTACAAGAAGAGTAGAAAATCCATAACAAATAAGATATTCTTAATCATAGCTATTTAAAAAGTGAATGAACACTATGCCTACAGGTTTATGGGAAATTTGTCAATGGATATAACATTCTTCAAATTTATGGGTAAAATTTCTAACACTTAACTTCATTGTAAAAGATACCACCAATAAATTTATGTGCTATTGTTTATTCAATTCTAACCCAAGTTTGTGACCTCATATTTTTCAGGAATATAAATAAATATATGCTTTAGAGGTCTGCTTTAATAGTGACCAGCTGACAAATACAGCAAAATTATAATGTTTTGGAAAATTTCCTTTAGATTGTGCATTTTTTAGATCATTCTACAAATATTTCCTTATATGAAGCTCTTCATATTACTTATCTTTATAAAAATCATGAAGATTTTTTTTTTGTTTCACACTGAAAAATCTGCTGCAATTGACAACTCTTTTGGATTTTTCACATTTATATGGTTTTGGTCCAGTGTACATTCTTTATTGTTTGTTTGTTTGGTTGGTTTTTTGAGGTAGGGACTCACTCTAGCTCAGGATGACCTGGAATTCACTCTGTAGTCTCAGGGTGGCCTTGAACTCTCAACGATCCTCCTACCTTTGCCTCCCTAGAGCTGGGATTAAAGGCATGTGCCACCATACCTGGCTTCAGTGTATATTTTTAAAGTGGGAAAAATGATGAATTTGTGTCCACAGGTTTTGATGTTGCTTTTGTTGTTGTTGTTGTTGTTGTTGGTGGTGGTGGTGGTGGTGGTGTGTGTGTGTGTGTGTGTGTGTGTGTGTGTGTAGATTATGTGTTAGTGTGATGTATGGTGTATGTATGTGTGTGTGAAGATGCATGTGCCTCTTGTTCATGTGTGTGGAGGCTAGTGGAAAGCATTAGGTATCCTTCTCTTTTTAATCATCCATGTATTTCCTTGAGAAAGGTTCTCTCCCTCAATCTGAAGCCCCAATTGTTCTCCAGTTTCTACCTTTTGTGGACTGGGTTTACAAAAGTATGTGGTTTACAGAAGTATGTGGCTTTTATGTGGACTCTGGGGAGTGGAAATTTGCAGTTTCTTATCTGAGAGGTCTTCATCTTAACTGGCAATCTCTCTTAATTGCTCACCCATGTCTCCAGACCCCTAAAATGAAGACTTTTAAACATCTCTATTAGAGAGGTTTTTTCAATAATGTGTTTTTGTATCTGTGAATTTAATTGAAACATATACGACATTTATGTATGCTTTACAGTAATAGGACTCACACTTAGACATTCTCTTTACAACACCATTTCATATTCTAAATTTAAAATTAATTTTGAGAATGCTCTCCTATGCTGCTTATATATGTAGAATTTATTTTCAGTATGAGTTCTTTCATGTTTTCTGAAGGAACTGCAAACACAGTAAGATTTCCCATATTACTTACATACAAAGTGTTTCTCTCCATTCTGAATTCATTACTTTATGCAAATATAACAGGAAGAAGTAGAGAGCACTCCACCTGACATAGACACATAGGCTTTCTCTTCTATGAGATTTCTGCTCTGTCTTAGAAGGATACTGAATCACTAAAGACTTTAATTTCTGGATTCAATCAATAGCACTGAAAAAGAAAATTGAACCTCTTTTCCAATTGTACATATATGCAGGCTTTCTTTACAGTGTGCATTTTCAATGCCTTCTGATGGAACTAGGAACACAGAAGGTTTTCCTACATTGCTTATATATATATATATATATATATATATATATATATATATATATATATATATATATAGAGAGAGAGAGAGAGAGAGAGAGAGAGAGAGGTTCTCTCCCTCGTGAGTCTCTTCCTATCTTTGAATATTATTCAAAGAACAGAAGGCTTTCAAGCTTTGCTTTTACCCATAGGATTTTACTCCAGTGTGAGTTCTTGCATGTATTTGAACAAACTGCTCCTCCTGACGGCTTTCCAACATTGCATTCATGGTAGGAATCCTTTGGTAGAAATCCTTTCATGCCTCTGAATGCACTAGGGATGACTGAACACTTTGGACATCTCTTGTGTTTATATGAATTATCTCCATAATCATGAATCTCATATGATTTGTATTTTGCATTGGCAATGAGGAACACACAGAGAAGATTACCCTGTTAGAACCTATTTACCCTCCCAGCTTATATCTGGTTGTAATCTAGAAAGAGCTTTTGTGTATACAAAAAGAGCTGGTGTCCAGCTAAAGGTTGTTTCTTAATGGCTGTCTGCTGCATGTTCTCAGTCATTCAACCATGAGACATGGATTTCCCCTGGAACTGTCAAAGTCCTCTTCAAAAGTATAGTCTTTGCATTTTAATGTACGTTATCAGGTCCCCAAAGGCTCATGCATCCCACCAGAGCAACACTTCTTTTGGGGAGGATGAACACAGGTATGGTGGCATTTATAGCCACATTTTCAAATGTCACTATTGCCATATCTGGTTCAGGGTCCCTGGTGTTCACCCAGTACCCCTTAACATCTTGGAGATTGAGCCCTATGGAGACACTATCAACTGCTGTAACAAGGGCATGAGAATGGCTGTAGCCATATTTTTATGCTTTTATTTAAAGGGTAAGAAACAAATTTTACAAAAGTGAGAAAAATGTAATTAGTATTTATCATTGCATTCAGTTGAATCCCTTGGTTTGTGTAGAGGATAAAAATGACGGCTATTGGCTTCACAAATGTGCTTTGTCAAGGAATGTATTTTCAAGATACTGACAGAAGAGTGATTTCAGATATACATAAATCTGTTAGTGTGGTTTGAATCGGGTATACCCTATAGAGTCATGTGTTTGGTCATGTGCTTTATCCCCATCTGTTGGCCTTTTGGGAGCTGGAGATTTGCTGGAGGAGATATATTGTAGAGGCAGACTTAGGGGTGATTTAGCCAGCTCACCATTGCCAGAGGCTGGCTCACTTTCCTGCTGATGGTTTCTACCTGTTTGTGGCAGAGATGGTGTCCAGCCTCTGTGCTCATGTCACCTTTTCCACTCCATAATGAAGTTCCCCTTGAAAATATAAGCCAAAATGAATACTTTCCTCCTATTAGCTGCTGTTGGTCACACACTTTATTCCAACAAGGTATTGGGGGAGGTATATGCACCAGCTATTCTTTAGATACTTGAAAGAGCGCATGTATAAATGAATCACCAGTCTCAAGAAGCAGACAGTCTATTAAAGCAAATGAGATATATGCACAAGGAAAAAGAACATAAATTTACAAGTTAGTATGGTTTTTCAAGAGATGACCACCATAAGCATGAAAAAGAACAGAATAATTCAAAACAGGTATAAAATAATAATCAGAGTAAACAAATGAAACCCAGAGACAGAAAATTGGAAACATGCACTAAAACAATTAAAATTTCAAAACGATAAGGAAACATTTCTCATATCTACCAGAAGATAAAAACCATAACCAGAATAAAATAGAAAATAGTGAAATAAAAATTAGAAATTTAGAAGATTAGTTCAGAAAACCTAATATTTAGATAATATACGCCTAGAAATGAATAAATTTGTATATTTTAAATAAATCAAAATGTGCTTGGTTCAGTGAATGATAAAAGACCTAATAAAGGGTCCAGTAAGCATCCCTGTATATGTCATTTTGTACAATTGATATGCAACATACAGAAGTTTCATGATCATAATGGCATTGGGATTCTCTTATTAATATTTATTTATTTGTTTATGAGATAGAAAAAAGAGAGAGAGAGAGAGAGAGAGAGAGAGAGAGAGAGAGAGAATGGGCATGCCAGGGCCTCTTGCCACTGTAAACAAACTCCAGACTAATGCACCACTTTGTACATCTGGCTTTACATGGGTACTGGGCAATCAAACCCCAGTCCTTTGGCTTTGTATGCTGGTGATTTTAACCACTAGGCCAGTGGGATTCTCAATAGCATTGTCATTTCAAAGACAATGGAGATGCAATCAGTTCTAATAATGTTAGACATCAACTCCTCAGTGAGGTAGACATTTCAGAATAATGTTTTTTCCTTATGAATTCTCAGTGATATTTTATTTTACAAGTGCTCATTCAGGAGAAGATACTGACAAATCATTTGCTTCTCTCAGAGGAGAGCTAAATCAAGAAAAAGAGGTAGGATTTCGGAAAGAGGTTTTCAACACAGAGAATAGCAGGGAATTCCCCAGAATAGTGATAAGGAAACTTCTACAGGGTGGGAGTTTCATATCAGGAAAAACAATCATTTGAGGCCAGAGGAAGAGATAAAGATGTCTAAAAATGAGGTCTCATTGGGATCAAGAATAAATGTGAAAAGCAGGTTTGCTAATTACCAGGCTCAAGAGAGTACTTCTACTGCAGAGACACTAACCATGATCGTTATTATAAGTCACAAGATACAGGAGCCCATATACTCATCATATCCATGGTCTCTTGGGCCACTGTTAAGGTCCGTTATGCATGGGTCACAAGTTTCTCTGTTTATTTTGAAACCGATCATACACACATTATGCAAACTAGGTTTAATAATTTCTGATAGTCAATAAGGAGCAGAAGTCTGGGGTCCATAGTGAGTCTGTCCTCCTGAGACTGACAGTCATGAACTGCAATAAAATTAAAGTAAGGTAAGTAAAATAAATCAAAACAGTGAAATAAAATAAAAGATGCAGAAGGGGAGCAAGGTTTAAACTATTTCTGTTTCCTCATTTCTGTATCAGAATCCTTATATACCCAAGAGTGTAGATACCATCTTGAAAAAACACAACCAGGGAAAAAAGAACACTAGCTTTTTTCGAGGCTACCTAGAGACATCTTCTGCATAATGACAAGATACAGTTCGAAAAATCCAGTGCACTCAGAGTTTTGTACTTGGCTTACATTACAACAGCAGATGACCACTCAATTATCACCCAGCAGTGCATTTTGATAGTGAAAGAAACCTGGGTATTACATCCAGCTGAGTTATAAACTGTTAACATACAATAGAAAACATTAAATATTTTATGCAGAAATGTAAAGATCAGAAGTACCTAAACCAAACATGTTTACCTCAGAGGAAAGGAGATTAGAGGTAGTGAGTGTGATTATTACTACTTGAGAGGATCAAGAATCACCTAAAAGTCAAATCTCTGCACCTATCTAGAGTGAGCTTTTAGAGCAAGCTAAGTGTGGTAGAAAGGCCCATGCTAGCTGTGGATAGCACCATTCAAGCCACTGGCGATCTAGACAACTGTTATGCATCACTCTCTGCTTCCTAATGGCAGATGCAATGGGATTGGATACTTTCTGCTTTTGCTACTCTACCTTCTCAGCCATGTGGACTGCATCCCCTGAAGCCATAACCCAAAACAAGCCTCTTTTTCCCTGACACCACTTCTTGTATTTGGTCACATAAATCAGAAAGTAATGACTACAGACTGCAAAATGGCCGTCGCTTCCTTTCCTTAAGAAGCCTTGCAAAATATTCTGAAATGGAAAGTTCTCTTTGCATATAGTCTTTAATGAAGAAAGAACCAATTGTCATTCACTAAAATAATATTTAATAATATTAACATTTATGTTATAAAATAAGAAAACATGATATTGAAAATAAGATGAAAAGAGCTAAATTTGCTAAAATAGTTATCTTCTATTAACTATTTGGTCAAATTTCTTATATAAGTCATCTCATGTTTAACCCTAACCTTACTCAATTGATAAGTATTATTATAATAATAAGCATTATATAATTATATAATATTATATAATAATAAGCATTATTATTTCTATTTGGCAGTCAAGGAAAATGAGCTTCAGAGAAGCTGAACATATTTTTGCAGTTCAGACATCTTCCTTCGTACTAGAGTTTTGACTGCCATTTCCAAGTATGACTATTATTGCTATTGTTTATACTCGTTTTTCTCTTTGATGTATGCGTATGTTCAAAATTTTAGCAATGCTAAGCCTTAATATGAATAATATCCTGAACTGATTCCTAGTATTTTGTATGGATGCCTCAATGATTCCTCTATAGCTTAATAATTCTTCCTGAAATTTACTTTTGCCTTAACTATGAAACTTCTACCTTGGGCCAAGGTCTTGTTATTCTAGAATATTCATCAATTTTATTTTCATAAATCCAAGACTAGATCAAAAACCATTGAGAAGGGCAACAATTCATCCTTAAAACTAATCATAGTAATTTACATTCACATTCAACCTTTACTATGTCCCTTAATATCACAAATAACAAGATTCCTCAACAAATAAAATCTGTCTTTCAAAACCTCCTTTACTATGAGAGTTTGACTATTATCTTCAAGTATAAAATCATATTTGCTCAAGTAAATTATGTGTTTTCCTGTGGAATGTGTATGTTGATGTAATAGTGTTTGTGTGTGTGCTTGTGTGTGTGTTTATGCATCTTAATGTACAGGTGGGTGAGCGTGTCTGTGAACCTTTATACTTGTTCATGTGGAAGCCAGGGGACAACTCTGGGGGTCATTCCTCAGGCGCCTTTTACTTTTTTGAGATAGTGACCCTTACTCACCTAAAATTCTTAAAGTAGACTCAATTGGATGACCAGTACTCACCAGAAATCTGCCTGCCTCCATGTCTCCAGTGCTGAGATTACAAGTCAGAGCTACCATACTCAGGATTTTTTAGCATGGGTTCTGGCTATTGAACTCGGGTCTTTACGAGTGCAAGGAAAGCACTTTTCCAAATTAATCATCTCCTGAACTGTGTAAGTGATTTGTGATGAATTCATCATGACATTATGTTATTATTATCAGCCCTGGTAATCATGTTTCTTTTTTCACAACTAGAGTGGAAATACTACTATCATGTACTATATGCCGTTAAGACAGACTATGTATCTAAAACCAAACCTGAAAAATATTGTGAGCTGTTTTTACCAGCAAAACACCTACTCTCTCAAGCAGAAAAAAAGATGCTGGATAGACATCTCCTAGGACTGAAGTTCACAGATATCCATACTCCCAGGTGTTATGCAGATCAACAGGAGCCTGAATTGGTATTGAAAGAGGATTCCATATGATAACAGTGGAAGCTCACTCGTTCATGGAGCGTGCTACATAAATGGTTTTAAGCACTTTACATATTTCAAATGATTTTAACCTTCTAACTGCCTTTCTAGTTCTGTGCTTCTTCTCATATTAACTGCATGAAGATATAAAGTCACAAAGAGAACCAGCCACTTTGCAAAGACTGTGCAAGTGGCCAGAGTGAGGGGTCATACCTTAACACCCTGGATTGAGCTTCTGTGCCCCCAAACTGCCTCTCAGGAAAATTAGGACCTCACTTTCAGACAGACTAACCTAAGTACTTTGAGTATCTGGGCTTCCATTTCTTCATTTGTGAACATGGGTAGAAAATGACATTTAGAGGATTAAATGACAGCATATGAGTAATTTACAAACACTAAGAGCAGACATGTTTCTAACTTCTGACCCCTGTGACTACACAGAGCGAACTGATTAATTCTTTTAAATTAGGGACAATTGAATGGCAGAATGCATTGCAATGGGGACTGCAACGTGTCATAAGATACATCAATAAGCTCACCTATGTACAATAGAAAGTGAGAACTTGAGAGGCAATAAGATTTCCAGGCTTAGCCAGACAAATGTAATTAACTGAATATTAAGTCTTCCTTCCCACAGGACTGCAATGAAAATTGGTCTTTAACAAAATAGCATAATTCAGTCAATAGTCGCATTGATGTGGTGAGTATATAATCCAAAAACAAAGCCTACTAGGGGATGCACCAGAGATCACATACTCTGGAAAACTGTGTTAGTCCTCATGGCCTGAGAATTTCTTAGTAATATAGTTTTTCATAATCCATATATATTTTTAAATTTATGAATTACAGATTTTAAGGTCTTAGGAAGCGATAAGTCTCATAACGAAATATAACCCTGTAACAAATCACAAGTCTTTCAAGGTCAGGAGAAAAATGTGTGTTTCAGGATCACTGATTTCCAGCTACATTTTAAATCAAAGAAGAAATTACAATAGCAAATATAACGTGAAGAAAGAGTTAGGCTTTTTAATGACTGAAAACTCAAATTTTAATACTCAGTTAATTAGTAACTGGCACATCAAATGATGTATGATGCCAGTTCTGGTACAAAACAGAACACTGAAAAATAACTTGTGAGTAGGTAGGGAAAGCTTTTTAAGTAAATAAAGATCAGTAAGATTCTGCAATTGTACTGTGGTTCAAAACATGCCAAAATTTTATCCAATTTCTACAGAAAATTATGTCAACTCTTCAACATCTGTAGTCATCAATGGATTTTTTCTAGGGCTTTAAGTGTTGAATCCTTGAATTGGCAATTAAGGAGAAGAAAGAATTAGGCGTTCAATATTTCATTGTTTGTCTAATACATGCTGAATTAAATATCTATAAATCAGAAAATCTATTTTGAATATATTTAGTATTTTGCAAGTTTTGTTTATTCACATATATAGTATACATTTACAAATGTTTATATGCATATATGGCTTAATTCTTAAACAGCAATTTCTTAAGAGCATGCATATTCTGTTTAACTCTGCCTTCTTAAAATCCTGTATCTGCTCATCTTGTCAGCCTTTTCTCCAAAATAAAATATTGAATACACAAAATAAAATGTAGAAAACCAGATGGGAGAAAACTAAGTTCTCCTTAACAAGGAGTGCAGAGGAAGTTGGCAGCCTTGGGTATGTTAAAAGCCACAACAACAAACTCAAAGTTACAGAATTGTGCCCCCACAACATATTGACCTATCTTCAAATTCAAAATGGGAATAAAGTTAAAGAGTTAGAGAGGGAACCTCAGCATTGTTAAAATTACAAAGAGCAGACTCATGGAAATTTATATTTTACTTTTTTTTTTTTTTTTTTTTTGGTTTTGTTTTTTCGAGGTAGGCTCTCACTCTAGCTCAGGCTGACCTGGAACTCACTCATTAGTCTCAGAGTGTCCTTGAACTCAAGGCGATCCTCCTACCTCTGCCTCCCAAGTGCTGGGATTAAAGGCTTGCACCATTACACCCAGCATATTTTACTTTTTAAAATATATTTATATATTTATTTGCAAGGAGAGGGAGAATGTGAATATGTCAGGATCTCCTGCCACTGCATACAAACTCCAGATGGATGCACCACTTTGCATATTGGGTTTTATGTGGGTGCTGGGGAATTGAAAACAGGCCGTCAATCATTGCAAGCAAGCGCTTTAACCACTTAGCCAAATGTCCAGTCCTACAGTTCACTTTTAAATATCTTCTGAAAAAAAAAAAAAAAAAAGAAGAAGGACTTTCTCTCTAAAATTATTCTAAAATATCCTTCACAAGATTTTGTAAACAGTAGGTTTTTAAATTATTACATCTTACTTTGGGAAGAATGGCTCAGCTACTGCTAAATGGCTTTAATTTGATGTGTTAAAATATTTTTAAAACTTTTAAATAAATTTTTTGTATAATTGTATCTCCATTTCTCACTTTTTGGTCAGGAAAATTCTACAGTAAACAAATGAGCAAAATAAGCACTTACTGAATTTAAAATTTCAACCAAATACACACCCATTTTCTTGTTTTCCCAGATGAGTATTTCTGTTTTCTATGTGCATGTATGCATTTGAGTTAATTTCACCCCCTTTTTTTCAGTGATAACCATTCATGACTAGGAGAGAATATGTACATTATATTACATATATATCTACCTTTTTCCCTTTGGTCATTTACCCTCCCCTGTTTAAGACAAATATCAAAATTTTGGCATATCAGTGAAGAGAATTTTAAGAAGTGAGTAGGATTCAAGATCAGGCAGGGGTATAAATTACTGAGCTTCTACATACAGTGAATGTGCTCTGAATTGATTCTCTGCAAACAAATCTCTCCTGGGCTCTCCTACAGTCTTCCTTCTAGTCTAAGTTAATTCTGGTCTTTGTAAGGTAGGACATAATTAAGATACCATTATATCATCCCATTTTCCATTATTTATATTTTTGCTTTTTATTTTATTTTTATTTGGGAGAGAGAGAAAAATTGAGAGAGAGAGAGAGAGAGAGAGAGAGAGAGAGAGAGAGAGAGAATATGCCTCCAGCCACTGCAAACAAACTCTAGATGCATGTGCATTTTGTTTACGTGTGTTCTGGGGAGTCAAACCTGGCTTCTTAGGCTTTGCAGGCAAGTGTCTTAACTGCTGAGCAATCTCTCCAGTCCTTTATTATTTACTTTGAGTATGAAATACATGTATGTTTTCAAGGTCATCATTAGAAGGTAAGCTCTTACTAGCATTCTTATTTCTGCCCTGTAATTCTCTCCCATATCATGTTTTGCATTTCTCAAATAGATTGAGAGGACAAATTAACAGATTTACTATACTAATGAGAATTCCCTAGAGGAACAGACCAGTAGAATGAATGCGCATTATAAAGGAGATTTATTAGATAAACTTATGGGGCATGTACTGGGCTTTCCAATGATAACTGTCTTCAAGCTTGAGAAATGAGGAACTCAGTCCAAGAGAGGATTCCTGGAGAATAAACAGTGTCCATTAGGCATTTGTGTCTTGATGAATGTCAGGTCCAATGTCCATAAGGGATAGGCAAAATTGGGTACATGCATACAAAGGTGAGTAGCATGGGTCGTCAAGTAAAAGGCACTGTATTCTCATGTTGTCTCAAAGCTTCTTTATATAGTCCCCACTGGAAGGTCTACTCAATCCAGGGAAAGTCTTTCTCTTTCAGTTAATCCTTCCTGCAGATGCTCTTACAGACATGCCTCAGAGGTGTGTCTCTTGATGTCTAATCTGATCAAGTTGACACCTGAACTTAAACTTCATACTTACTATTATATAGCAAATTCCTTTTTTTCCCATAATTTATTTTTATTTATATTATTCTGATTTTACATTCATAGTGTTGGCTCCCTTATCCTCCTCCCTGTCCTCCCTCTTCCAAGGGTACCCTCATCAATGGGGAATGTGGGTCATGCATTGTGGGGGTAGTCAAGAGTTATGGGGGATAGGCCAAGTCTCTATGCATAATGCCCCAACTTGTGGCTCTAACATTCTTTCCGCCCCCCTCTTCAGAGAATTTCCCTGAGCCACATTGGGGTCATTTTCGTTCTACTTCGGTGATGAGGTTTTGGGAGCCTCTGTGTCTCTGGATATCTGGCTTAGTTGGAGTTGGATGTTCTCTGTGTTTATCTCCTTCAGCATTTTTCTGGTGCCATGATCGCCAAGAATGCTGTACTCTTGCCCTTCCCCTGCATTACTCTATGGTTTCTTGTGGGGCCCTGGTGAGGTGTGATTGGCGGATCCTCCCTTTCGGTTCGTTGTCCATCTGAAAAAGATAAGCAAATTCTCCAAAAGAGAGAGATCATAGTACTAGATAGAAGGGATGGCCATAGATATTTTGGAGGGAATTTTATATGTGTAGGCCCTCTTCTAGGCCATATTTGGTGGTATCTTGATCTTGGAGACTGAGCTCATTTTTTGTACATGGTTTTTACTTATTTCCCAGTTCCAGCAATGAGTTCCATTCAACTGAATGGATCTATTAACCAAATCAAGAGCAGTTGGTTATCCACCATGGCTGTGTGCCACTACTGCACTTGTTTGAGCATTTACCTCAGGTTGTTTGCTGCTGGGTATCTTATACTGCAATTTGTTGGGCTAGATGTCAGCCATTATCCCCCAGTTGGTCATGTAGCACCCTCTGGCACTAGACTAGCTAACTGTCTGGGGACTGACCCTCTTTCAGATTCTGGCCAGGTGTCTCCATGTTTGGTCTCACACATGTATGCTGTCTTCGACAGTAGGGTCTTACCATTAACTTTTGGTGGGTCATCAAGAACTCTGACAGAAATCTGTCTTTTTTGGGAAACCCTGTAGGTGTCTCGGATCAACAGCTCACTGTTAACCTCGTGTTGGCACTGGGAGTTATAAGTCAGCACCTAGGAAGGTGAGGGAAGAAAAAGATAGGTAATATAAAAGAGAAAGTGAGTATAGAGCAGAGAGGGAGAGAGAGAGACAAACAGGAAAAGATTAAGGTTGGTCTTCATGATGTTCTCTCCAGTTTCCTGTGGAAATTGAAATGTTCCACCTGGAGGGAGGAGGGAGGTTCTGGAGACTCAGGAGGCCAACTCTGGGAGAGCTGTAACTTAAAAGATTGCACAACGGTTCACAATGTTATAGGAGTGGTAAACAACTATTGAGGGGCTGACTTTGATCAGTGTTGTGTAGCATCTGAAATATTTTCTCCTTGTGGAAGGAGGGAAACTAAGGAGATGCAGGTTGTCAACAAGTCTGGGAAAATGGTTGCAAGACCCCTCCCTCTTCTCAGTAATGATGGAAAAAGGGGTAAAGAAAATGTCAATTTCAGTGATATCAAGGTTGGATGAATTCTTGATTTCACATTATTTTAAGAAGATAAAATACAGGACTGGAGAGATGGCTTAGAGGTTAAAGCACTTGCCTGTGAAGCCTAAGGGCCCAATTTTTATTCCCCAATACCCACGTAAACCAGATTCACAAACTAGCACATTTATCTGGAGTTTGTTTGCAGTGGCTAGAGACCCTGACATGCTCATTCTTTCTCTCTCTCTCTCCCAAATGAATAAATAAATAAATAAAATTTTTAAAAAATAACTAAAAGATGATAAAATATGAAGTAAGCATCTTATTTTTCACCTATATTGAGGGTGATTTAATTCCTATAAAAATAATTAAAACTTTCTGGTTAGTAATATATGATTTAAAAACAAACAATTGAACAGGATGATTTTTTTTTTTTTTTTCCTGCTATCTGGTAGTGTTTTAAAACTGAACTGTATATGTTGTAATGTTTTCCAAACACTTTTATATGAGTTAATCCATTATAATGACACCAATGTTCTTTTAATACCTTTAACTTTAGCAGCAATCCCCGCTCTAATTTGCAGTTACATTTCTATTGACAGAGGCTTAAAAAACACATAGCCTCATAAAGAAAATGTAAAAAAGTTTCTATTCTATAATGCAGATTAATTTTCTGAAAGCTACAACATACTTTCATTAAAGTAGAAAACAGATTTTGCAAATTTAATGTAGATTATCAAAACAAACATATAAAAATAAAATTATCTGTAATACAATTCAGTTTCGATATTAAGAATAATATCTTGAATATTAACATCATGTTATTGTGGAGACACTAGGACTTATGTTTAAATCTTGGCTCTTACAATTTTTAGTGACATGAGTCTGAACAAGGCACATAACTGCACTTGGGTCTGACTGCTCATATGCAAGAAGGGGAAACACAGAACTCACTAGATTAGTACAAGGGTCCCTAAAGTAATAAACATAAGGAAAGAAAGATAAGATAGGATCTGCTGCATAAATCTTACATGAAAAACTCTTGTTAGTACTATTGTATAGTGTGCTGGACCTTGGAAATACATCTATAAGCTTTTCACCATTTTTAAAGAGAATTAGTGAAAATCTATTGAATATGCTATATGCTAGCTTTCTATAATAATGATAAAATCTCTGGAAAATCAACCTAAAAGGATGAAAAATTCATGTTGGCTCACAGTTTCAGAAGTTTTGATGTGTGTCACCTGGCCTCTTTGTTTTGATCCTGTGTTGAGACAGAATACTATGGCTGGGAGCGAGTGCTGAAGCTAAGGTGTTCATCTCATGATTTCAGGAAATCAAGAGAGAAAGCAAAGATGGATATTTTATTTTCCCCACATGTTCTGTTGTTATTTTGTTATACCTGTAAAATGTTTGTCCTCAATACAGTCATCTACACTGTGCTACCTTCTCTTTCTAGATTCACTGATTCAGTATCAGTTAATAGATCCTGTTTCCATGTAAGCCACCAATACCCTTGACTTTGGTAAATATACTTGTTTAATCATAAATTGTAAACAGGTGACATTCCTTGATTCTCCATTTCATTTGAATTCTAGAATGTCATACACTTTGGGTATTTTCATTGCTTACTAACTGCATCTTCATATTATTTTATACTACTTACCTCAATTAAACATCCTAATATTGAAATATTCTGGGTTTAATTCCTGAATTTTAGCTCTTTTCTTTTTTACCATGCACCCAGTTTAAAAGCATATAGCCATAATTCTATTTGCAGCCTACCTCAAAAAGTCCTAGGATTGGACTGATCTATAGATGTTTATATTTACCACTTTAATTTTTACTTGCTTGTCATCTTAAATGGATTTTTTAATTCAAATTTATTTGTTTACTAGAGAGAGAGAGAGAAAGAGTGGGCTTCCAGTCACTGCAAACGAACTCTAAACATTTGTTCCACCTTATGCATCTGGCATTTGTGGGTACTGGGAAATCAAACCTGAGTCTTTGGGCTTCACAGGCCAGCACTTAACCACTAAGCAATCTCTCTAGTCCTTCAAATGAGGATTTAACAAATATATAAAAATATATATATTTTTTTTTTTTGGTTTTTTGAGGTAGGGTCTCACTCTGGCCCAGGCTGACCTGGAATTAACTATGTAGTCTCAGGGTGGCCTTGAACTCTCGGTGATCCTCCCACCTCTGCCTCCCGAGTGCTGGGATTAAAGGCGTGCGCCACCACGCCTGGCTTAAAATAATCTTCTAAAAGGAAATATTTTCATCTGTGTTGATGGCAAGTTCATAATTCTAGCTACATTCACCAATAACTTTCAGGCCAGCCTGACTGCACATTTAATCAAATAGAAAACATTATTTAAAATCTTCAGTAGACTCAGAAGTCATCTTTTGCTTATAACCTATATTGCTAACACTTTCATCCAAGTCACTATAAATTTTCACTTTTGGATCAATCAGTTTGATAATGTTTTAAAGATTTTATTTATTTATTTATTTATTAGAGACAGAGAGATGGAGAAAAAAGAGAGAGAGAGAGAGAGAGAGAGAGAGAGAGAGAGAATAGGCATGCCAGGGTCTCTAGCCACTGCAAATGAACTCCAGATGCATGTGCCATCATGTGCATCTGGCTTACATGGGACCTGGGGAATCGAACCCAGGGTCCTTAGGTTTCACAGGCCTTAACTGCCAAGCCATCTCTCCAGCCCTTGATAATGTTTTAAAAAGAATCTTCATCCTACTATATTTGTTACCATTCCTTATATCCTCACAACAAAATCTAGAGCTTTCATAAGTGCTATTTTTTAAGTGCTATTTACTTCTCCACAGAGTCAGTACCTTATACAGATCCTAGATCCCCTACCTGCTATCTTTTTCTTTTCTTTCCTTCTTGACTCCTACCATCCTCACTATAATTTCCCTCTTTCAGGGAAATAGGGAAATGATCTCACTGCTATTGAATTATGCCATTACATTTCCATGGACTATCCTCACCCCAGTGATGGAAATGTTTTGTCAATTTAATCCCATTAGTTTCCTCACAAGTTTTCTCACATCACATCATTATAAGAAGATTGTTTAAAAAAGTGTTTTGGGACTGGAGAGATGGCTCAGCAGTTAAGTCACTTGCCTGCAAAGCCTAATGACCTGGGTTTGATTCCCCAGTACCCATGTAAAGCTGGATGCACAAGGTGATACATGTATATGGTATTCATTTGTAGCAGCTGGAGGCCCTGGCATTCCCATTCTCTCTCTTTCTCTGTATCCTTGCAAATAAATAAATAACATATTTTTTATAAAATAAAAAAAACATTTTTATTTACCCTGTTTGTATGTATTTACTTGTAGTTTCAAATCTTCCCTTCACTGATGGCTGTGAGAAAATAGAGATTAAACTGTAAGCATTTTCTCTTTACTACCTGGCATGTGTTCACCTTTGACTAGAGAGGTCACTGGAGAGATGTTGCAAGATGCAGGCTGTTTTGCTCCTGTTTCCAGTGGAATGTTTGCAGGCCAAGATATTTTCCAGTGTGTGCTACTGCAGCATAAAAAGATTCTCTAGTGGCTGGCAACCTCCTGCTTAATAATGTTCTCCCGCACTGCAGAGCTGTGTGGTCATCTCTGGAGCACAAAGGAGTTTCTTTTGGTATCATTCACAGGAAACACATGAGCATTTCTCCCCCAGTCCCTAACATGGGGATTCCAGTAAATTCCACCATCATAGCTCCTCAGGGATGTCTCTACTCTTCAGTAAACTGAACCATACCTGTCATATCAGAATTATCATTTTGTTTTGTAATTGATAAATTGATGGTGATTGTTAGAATATATTCAATTAAAAATTTAGCAACTTTGGTCAGTATTATTAGGTATTCTAAAATATAGCTGTAATAGATATAATTGCATTGGTATTTTCATGTAATTTAAACATTACTTTCATACATTCATCAAATAGATTTACTATCTTTATTATAGTTATCACTGTATGTCCAGAATCCATGGGTCAGGTATATCACATGAAATTTGGAAATCATGACATAGGGTAACTAAGAGTCTTAGTCTGTTTATTGTCCATTGTTTATATTTTGATCATGCATTTAATGACTAATTATCTGACCACATGGTCAAATGCATGTTTAGCAATGCATGCATAAGTTTAGCAAGGAAATGCATGTTTAGCATTCCAAGCTGTTTTCTATGATTTAGATAAGTGATTAATTAAATCTGTAGCATATAAACATTTTTAAGTGCCATAGAAATGAAAAGATGATGACATCTTAGTAGGCTTAGAAAATAAAGGAAAGGGAAAGATAAAGAATAGGAGATATGATAAGAGGAAGAGGGAGGGGGAGAGAAAGAGAATACTGTTATTGAAGCAAATACGCAGAGTATGTCCTGCCACTTATGATTTGCTTCTTCAGTCAGTTATTTCATAAAAGCAATGGGCCAGAGCTCAGGCGAGGTTTTTGCTGTTATACTCAATACCCAGTTTCCCAGACATTGCCAATGGCTTATGTGCTGGAAACACATTTACATGATAATGAAACTGCAGAATGGAACATGCACCAGCTCATATTCATTTGACAATGAGAAAATACAGTACACTGCGATTGTAACCGCTGTCACATATTTAAATGGACCTGCTATACATATTTATTCTAAACTTATTGTCTGTACAATTTGTAATGGTGTCACTAGCTAGTCAGCAACTAGTAAGGGAACGGGAAAACATTTTCAGTAAATTGGTAGTCTTTCATGTTGGAAATGCTCTGCCTAAAAATATAGTTATGCTACGAGCTGATTTACAGTGAGACTGTTGGTTATTTACTGTATGATCATGAAATAACTCTGTTGTATCTGTGTGATTTACCAAGTACTTTATGGAAAAATCTGGATGGTGATTTAACATAGCTCTCTAAATAATACCTCTCTTCTGTGTGGCTCTTGATGCTGGTTCTGATTTATTATATCAGACAGAAGATGAGAGGCTTCCACACATACAACACTGCTCTGCGAAGGGAGCTTTCAGTCGCAGCTGGGCTAGTCATTGAGGGGTACTTATTCACGAGTTAGCATGCAATTGTCATGGTAAGAAAATATTTGCATAATGACAGCTCTCCACAGTTGTCAAAATCCCACTCCATCCTTCACCCCAGCCAGTACCATCTTTGAAGCTCATAGAAGTTCGATTCTTCTAGGGCTCCAAACAAATTTACAACTAAGAAACACGTCTATTGTGGTGCTTTGATTAAGTTGTCTCCCATAAACTTAGGTATTCTGAATGCTAGGTTCCCAGCTGATTGCAATTTGGAAATTAAAGCTTCCTGAAGGCAGTGGGTTGTTGGAGGCAGGCTTATGGGCATTATAGACAGTTTCCCCTTGCCATTGTTTGGCACACTGTCCTGTTGCTGTTGTCCACCCGATGTTGGTGAGGAGGTGATGTTCACCCTCTGCTCATGCCATCATTGTCCCTGCCATCATGGAGCTTCCCCTCAAGTCTGAAAGAAAAAATGAAGCCTTTTATCCCACAAGCTGCACTTGGTCGTGGGGTTTCTGCCAGCAATGAGAACCTGACTGCAACATCTGTAACAGGTAATAAATCAAGTTGATTGCTCTGGTTTTATTCTTTTCATCCTATAGTTATCATACAGGTAAATGCCCTGGGTTTAAAAGAATAAGTTGCCTTGGTGTATTTGATGGCTAACTTTAAGTGCCAACCCAGCTAGAGGAAGGAATCTTGAGATAATCATGAGAAAACATTGCTTCCAAAAATGTCTATTAAGTAATGAAGTTCTCCCTCACCAATGCAGTGGCCAATATCATATAAACTGAGAGTCAGAAAGAACTAAGAAGTGATGAAAGGGTGAATTGGCACCAGACTGAGTTTGGACTCCGATCTTTTCATGATTATTGACACTGGCCTTTGAAGGTCCAAGGCTTTCAGTGTGAATTATAATCACACTTCTAGTTCTCTAGTATGTGTATGTATATATATACTTTTTTTTTTCTTTTGGATTTTCAAGGTACAGTCTCACTCTAGACCAGGCTGACCTGGAATTCCTTAGGTAGTCTCAGGGTGGCCTCGAACTCAGGGCGATCCTCCTACCTCTGTCTCCTGAGTGCTGGCATTAAAGGCGTGCGCCACCAACCGACTCTTCTCTAGCTTATAAACAGCAGATGGGGGACCCCTTAGACACCAAAAGCAAGTGAAGCCAATGTCAGCAATAAGTTTCTTTCTACATATCATTGTGCATCATTAATTAGCAGAGATGTTGTGAAGAATGCATTGCTGGGCTATTTTACAGAGACACATATACCTAGCATTCTTATACAAACTAAGATAGCTATTGTTGCAGTCAGGTTTGCTTTGCTGTCAGAAAACACCCAAGGAAGAGCAGCTTGTGGGGAAAAAAAAAAAAAAGTTTATTTTGGTCTACAAACTCAAGGTGAAGTTCCATGATGGCAGAGGAAAAGGATAGTATGAGCAGAAGGTAGATATCATCCCTGGGGCCAACACAAGGTGTAATCAAACCCTGGCAAGAGGAAGCTGGCTATAATACCCATAATCCCGCCACCAACAATACACTGCCTCTAAGAGGCTTCAATTCCCAAATTGCCATTAGCTGGGGACCTAGCATTCAGAACACCCAAGTTTATGGGTCACCTGAATCAAACCACCACATTCTGTCACAGACCCCCATAAACTGATATGTATAATGTAAATAAAATACAATGCATTCAGTTCATCTTTAACGTCCCTATAGCTTTTAATTAATCCCAATGATGTACAAACATCCTCACTTCATAGTCCAATAGCCCAAGGTCTTTTCAGTGAGCCATAATACAAAAAAAAAAAAAAAAAAAAAAAAAAAACCCTCAAAAACCCATAATGGCTATCATTATTTGTTTAGGTAATGTGAATAATCCAAGAAGAATGGAAACCATGGTTGATTAAAATTTTGTTAATAATTGTTAATAATGTAATAGAAAAACTAGCTATCAGTGATAAATTATCAATCACTGTATACTCAACAAGTTGATGCAAGATTGAGATTACTTGTTTTTGTCTATTTAAAACACAATCAAAATCCATTATTTTTGTTATTAGATTTTAAAAATCGGGCTGGAGAGATGGCTTAGCAGTTAAGTCACATGCCTGTGAAGCCTAAGGACCCAGGTTCGATTCTCCAGGTCCCACGTAAGCCAGATGCACATGGTGGCATATGCGTCTGGAGTTCGTTTGCAGTGGATAGAGGCCCTGGTGTTCCCATTCACGCTCTCTCTCTCCCCCCAGCTCTGTATCTCTAATAAATAAATAAATAATTTAAAAATTCTTTAAAAAATCAAATAATAAGGATAAATGGATTTATCCCAATGGATCTGTTTGTTTAAAGCTTGTACCATAATAAGCAGGTACTGCCATCACTTTGTTAACATTTAAGAACTTGCATTCTGTGAATTGTCTGCCTTTGGAAGCTCAAGACTAACCATTTAGGTAAGTAACCCACGGACCTCTCATGAATACAGTCAGACTTGGTTGAAAGACCCAATGAGACTTGATCTATGAGTATTCCAGGCAAATGTTTCCAGATACAGGTTATCCGGTTTTGTTAAGCTAGTGTAATTGGATATAACTTATAAATACTCATATTTACCATGAGGATAAATAAAATATGTTTTTTAAAATCCATTTTTAGCATCATATACTTCTTTTTTCTACAAATATGGAACTACATCCATTAAGTCATTTATTTCTAATTATTCCAAAAGAGGAAGTATATCTCTTCATGCATATATATTTAGATGAAGTCCATTTCCATCTCTTGTCAACTCTTACTTATTTATTATTACTTTAAGTTACCACTTATTTCACCCAAACATTGGTCTTTTGTGCTTCACAGCCTCTCAGTTCTAATGTGGAACATGGCCTTCCCTCCTTGATGAATGAGCCCTTCCAGAGATTGTACACTCTGATGCCCAGTCACCTCTCTGTGTAATCATGAGAACCACTGCTTCTAAGAGGCCAAAGAGGCACAGTTGTTTACTCTGGTGAAAAAAGGGTTGTTCAAGATGATTTATTGACTATACAACATGATTCTCAAACTGATTTGCTGGCTGACAAGTACAATTATATCACCAGTTGATTTTAAATGTATATAAATGGAAGTTAATATAGAATCTGATTTTTAAAATATTTATGTACTGACATATCCAAAATGGAAAGAAAGTAATATGAATAACCAAAATAACTGAATTCTTAGTATATTATCAATAACCTTGAAAAAGATAATTATCAGAAGGCCTATCTAACTCCCTTGATTTCTCTTAGCCTAAATGGCTAAAATTTGTTTTTTTTATACCTATGAAAATGATATCTTTTATCAGAACACAGAATAAATATCATGTACCCACATATTAAATGTCTCACTCATTGCCCAGTCATCAGAAATAAAATCAATTCTTATCATATGAAACATACACTAAAGCATATATGTTCTTTAGCTTCTACAACATGCAACAGAAATATCTTTAAATGGCTACTCTGACATGTGTCTGAGTGCATCCTACTTAATTCTGGAGAGAGCTATGAGGTATGAATAATATAACTTTTGCACATGTAGCTTAAGCTATCAACAGAGATATACTCTAACATTCACAGAGTTATTAAATTTGAAATAAAAAATCGAGGTCAAAATTTATAACTGATTCTGTTTGTGTTTCATTAATATAAATATAAATATTTTACTTGTTTATTTTATTTATTTTCTGGATAAATTACTTTGTTATGACATGAATGTACATATATTTAAGAAAACATAATAAAAATCTTTTTTCTTTTGTGTTTTGATTCCTGAGGAGTTCACTAAGAAAAGAAAAAATCAGGCCTCTCTTTTCTGCTATAGGAAGTGACATAGTTGTGGACTTTGTAACAAAGTTCATCAAAGATTTCTGAAAACAAGGAGGTTTACTGGATGAGATAGAATATTTGTCCCTGATACTTCTCTCTCCTATGTACCTTTCAATCAAAACATAATAACAATTTACTTATACAAATGCCAACTAGGCATCCTGACCACATGCATCCTCTTGCTTTTGATGCTGAGTAGAAGGAAATCACCTGAATGCACAGACAGAGGGAGCTCTGGGCTTGGAGGTGTGCTTTCTGTTTCCCTGAACACAGAAGATCTTTGCACATTACAAAGCTACTTTTCTGATATTTGACTAGCCTTGGAAACTGGTGATTCTCAGGGCTGTGAATCGAAATGCTTGTACATTTGGCTTTCTCTTTGTGCATTTCATAATAGCTCAGTGGCTGTGGAGAAGGTAATCTACTTCTCAGTGTGCGTGTTCTTTTACTACGGGTGATAATCTACTCAGTTTTGGAGTTCCCATAATATAAGCAACTCCCTTTGTGACTTTCAACTGCTGTAGGTCTGTAATGGTGCTTGGCACTTTAATAATTAGTCTACAGGGAGCTTTAATAGAGTAGGGCAACTGTTTTAATTAACTTAATCCCCAGAACATGAGTTGACCATTAGACATCAAATCACAGTTTAGCTCCGAGAGTTTTTGAACTCTGAGGAAATCACATTTGTAACTACAGTGGGGATAACATTATCTTCTGTTATAAAACAATGCAGCTGCAACCGATTTGGCTCCACTGGCCTCTGACACTGTGGTAAATGGAGGCCATTATTTCCATTGGAATGAATGTATAATAGAAACGGCTCAAGAGTTTGGCTTTGGGTAGTGTAGAAATGTTGTTTGCTGGTCTAATTCATGAGAGGCAGAAGACCATTAGAAAAAAAAAAATAGCCATTTTACAACTTTCAGACTGCCTATTTTCAGCTGAGTAAAGACATGCATGTGCAAAACTACTTAAAAGCTAATTCAGCTCATAAAGAACAATATTGCAATAAGGCATTTTTATGCTCTGATAACTTACTTTATGTTACTGCTTCAAACTGTAGGGTATTTTAGATCCTTGTTTATTTGAACACCTTTATTCTGTGTAAACACTGTGTAGGAGAAATGATAGGTACAGACGTTATGAGGAAAAGTATTTATAATTATAATAAAACTGAATATAAGAATTTATAACGTATTTTATTATTTATGCATGGTAATTTTGTTCACACAACAAATTAAAGAGATGTTCCATTGATAGGAAAATTCCTTTGTACATTCCATGGACATTTTAAACATGCACAGCATGTGGCAATTTGTAAATTATGCATTTCTGTGTTCACAATAATACATTGTGGATTATAATAAAACAAGTGCTTTTTCTGTGTTTTATTTATTTATTTACTTATTTATTTATGATATTTACTCATATTTTCCTTCTTATCAGAAGTTGTAAGTTATTTTCATAATATTAATGCTTGATCAAAGACACATACTATGTAATTTTTTTCTTCAAACAAATTTGAGTTAAGTTTGACTATATTTTAAATTAAAATAAGTTTTCCGTTGACATGAGTAAGAATATTATAGAATATCAGCTATGGGGAAGATCTTTGAGGAACTAAATATATGATGTAATAATGCTTCAGTATTTCTGACAATTATTGCATCAGCAGAAATTTGACCAAGTCCAAGTACATGAAAGGCCTCAATATAAGACCTGAAACTTGGGCTGGAGAGATGGCTTAGCGGTTAAGGTGCTGGCCTGCAAAGCCAAAGGACCCAAGTTTGATTCCCCAGGACCCACGTAAGCCAGATGCACAAAGTGGCACATGAATCTGGAGTTTGTTTGCAGTGGCTGAATGACCTTACCTGTGCCCATTCTCTCCCTCTCTCTGTCTCTTTCTCTCAATCTCTCTCACTCAAATAAATAAAAATAAATAAAATAAAAAGTACCTGAAACTCTTCTACTACTGGAAGAAAAAATAGGAGGAGCTCTCCATCATATGGAGTGGGGAAAGACTTCCTGAAAAAAACTCCAATAGCCCATGAAAATGGAGCTGAAACAAGCTGCTCTGATGGAAACTTGAGTCTCCAAAAGGTCCATACTTGATACCTGTGCCTACCCACCCTGACGTTAGTGCCCATGGTGAATTTTGTTGAACATAATGCCTCAATTTCTTAGGAAATCAGAAATTCTATTAATCATAATTGTCTTGTATCCTTTTATTCTTTACACTAAAATAATTATAAAATGCAAGTATTAGTTCATTTATTTTTTGGGAGGAAGAGGCCTACAAATGGAAAAAAAAAAATCCGAAGCCCAGGAAGACACATGATCTCACAGAGCTATGCCAGATATGCCTGTTTCCCAGGATGGTCTATGCTGGGATCACTGTGTTTAGTTTCTCACACCAGGTTAACCAGATCATCAGGGACCCCAAAATGTATATGAATCAATTCATTTCTTCTGTCTGTGTTGGTAAGATCAATATGTATCTGTTCTGTATGTTTTTTTTTTTTTTTTTTTTTTTTTTTTTTTTTTTTTAGCTTTTTGAGGTAGAGTCTCACTCTAGCTCAGGCTAACCTAGAAAACACTATGTAGTCTCAGGGTGGCCTCGAACTCATGGTCATCCTCCTACCACTGCCTCCTGAGTGCTGGGATTAAAGGCGTGAACCACCATGCCTGACTTCTTTCTTTTTTAATGAAGTATCTTTTCTAAATTAAAAAAAAAAGTTTTAAATATAATTTAATTAATTGATTAATTAATTTAAGAGAAAGAGGCAGAAAGATAAAGAGAGAATGGGCATGTCAGGACCTCCTGCCATTGCAAACAATCTCCAGATATATGTGCCCCCTTGTCCATCTGGCTTACGTGGGACCTGGAGACTTGAACTGGGATTCTTTGGCTTTGTAGGCAAGTACATTAACCTCTAAGCCATCTCTCCAGCCTTTAATGAATTATCTTGATAAACTCTCTATTTTATTGAGAAATTTAATACATGTCCATACTGAAATTTGATCTTAATTTCTCATATTGCGCTCATTATTCCCCCTCCCACACTCTAATTCCAATGAACCCACTCCTCTCCATGTAGTCCCTCTTCTATTTTGATGTTGTATTAGATTTTTCCTTCTTCTGTCATTTATGTCAAAATGTTGAAGGACTCAGTATTGTAGAAGAGTGAGGGGCAGAATGAATGTAACATACTATGTATGTTTAGCAATAAATCTCTTGAAGCATAAAAGGAGTATAGAAAACACAATATCTTCCTTTTTCAAAAAGCACTTTAAAAGATTATATGTTTGCTTGTTCTATGTTTTTTATGAAATTCTGTGCTATTGCCTTTGAAGGGTTGAGCATTGGGAATACAATCAAGGAGAATAAATGCATAAATGATCTGTGTCAGGGCAGCACGTACATTTGTTCCCATGTCTGATATTCCATAGGGAAAAAGCTGTGTTTTCCTTACCCTGAGGAGTCCAAATAGGATCTATGGTCAATGGTACAATTAGAAAAAAAGAAATGGCATTGTTAAAAATGTTGTCTTTGCAAAATAAGCCAAAAAAGATATTTGATTAAAAGAGACTGGCTTCTCTTCATGTGCAACTGTAGTATGTAAGTGAAAAACAATAAAAGAGAGTTCTTCCATTCTCTCCTGACATGCTGTTGCTTGATCTTCCTTTTCCTTTTAAAATTCCTCTTTTGCTCCCAGTATTTAGTTAATGCATATATTATAGAAATAAGAATTAAGATAATATTTATTTGATGACTTCTTTTAATATTTTATTTTATTCTTATTTATTTGTGTGTATGAGCATGAGAGAGAGAGAGATTGTGGGGGAGGATGGGCACAACATGGCCCCTAGCCACTGCAAATAAACTCCAGGTGAATGCACCAGCATGTGCATCTAGTTTATGTGTATTCAAACCTAGGTCCTTAGACCTTGTAGGCAAGTGCTTTAACCACTAAGCCATCTCTCCAGCCCACTGATGACTTTTTTAATGCAAGCAATGGACTGTTCCAAATAAAAATACCTCAGCACTTCATTCCCTGTACATTAAAACACCTAGAGCTAGGGCTTCAGAGTTGTGGATGTTGGATCAAAAAGGTAACAATAGTCCACAACTACTCTATAGTAATGAGGTATGCAATTAAGTTATTTGTGAATCAAATAATAAAAGACAAGAATCAAAGACAAGGCCAGGCAGGAGAGAACTATTATGAATACATATGTAAGTCCAGAGTAGGGGAGCAAGAAGAAGGAAGAAGGCATGTTTAAGCCAGGGTATTATAAATGGAAGCTGCAGGAAGAGATGCCCACCTAAAACATAAATGGTTGTCTTGACTGATAAAGCCCACAATGTGTTACACAGAAGCTTGGCTACTCTTTCCTCTTGGTCCCCTTTGTGTCTGTGAAAGACATACATTGGTGAAAAAGAAAATTACCCCTGAATAGCTTGTAACCCATATTCTGAAACTTAATGGCTTTGTGCAGTTACATAACGGGCCTAGGTTTCCCATGACAGTCATTCCTCCAACAGGAATGTTCAGAGGAAACATCTCATAGGTTTGCCTTGAAGCTTTAATGAGTACTAAGGTTCTCAGTGCTGATGCTGAGCTGAGTAAATGCCATTTCTTTCTTTCTTTCTTTTTTTTTTTTTTTTTTTTTGGTTTTTGAGGTAGAGTCTCACTCACCTGGAATTCACTCTGCGGTCTCAGAGTGACTTCAAACTCATGGCGATCCTCCTACCACTGCCTCCATGGTGCTGGGATTTAAGTGTGCACCTTCATTCCTGGATAGCCATTTCTTTTATATTACTATTATAGTCTTAGACATGGAAAATACTGACCTATAAACAAATACTATAATTAGAATTTAATTTTACATAGCAATTAAACTCTGTTTCTTTAAATTTTTAAATTTCCCATACAATGCATTTTTGAACCCATTAATATTTACTGGAAATAAGCTATAAACTCCAAAGGTTAATTTTACTAGCAAATTTACTAGCAAATTACCATGAAGTAATACATAAATTCGGTAAATGTTCACAATCACTATCTACATTAAGGTATCTAGAATCTGTTCATTTTAATGATAGATAGTTTAAACTGTTGATTTCTCAAAAATCCAAGGTCAAACCATCATTATAATAAACTTCCCTGGCTGGAGAGATGGCTCAGCAGTTAAAGCACAAAGGACCCTGTTTTGAGTACCTACATAAAGCCACAAGCACAAGGTGGCACATGTGTTTGCAGTTCGCAGTGGCTAGATGTCCTGGCACACCCATTTCTCTCTCTCTCTCTCTCTCTCTCTCTCTCTCCCTCCCTATCTGTTTCACTCTAAATAAATACATAAATAAATAAATAAATAAATAAATAAATAAAATATTACAAAATAAATAAACATCCCACATAGGTAAATTCATATTTATTAGCTGAAGAGATGGCTCACTTGATAAAGAACATCCCTCGCAATCATGAAGAGTCTTATTTTATTTTTATTTATTTATTTGAGAAAAAGAGAGAGAGAGAGAATAGGCACTCCAGGGCTTCCTGCCACTGCAAACAAACTCCAGATGTATGCACTACCTATCTGGCTTACATGGGTCCTGGTGGAATTGAACTGAGGTCCTTTGGCTTTGCAGGCAAATGCCTTAACTGCAAAGCCATCTCTCCAGCCCAAGAGTCTTAGTTTTAACCCCAGAATATAAGTATGAATGCAAAAGATGCTGACACCTGCCTATAATTCAAGTGTTGGAGCAAGAGACAGGAGGATTCCTGGGACCTGGTGGACATCTAGTCTAGCTAAACTTATGCTTCCAGTCAATGAGAACCCATATCTCAAAAAAGGTAGATGATATTCCTGAGGAACAACACCTGAGATTGTACCCTGACCTTCACATAAAAGCACACACACACATGCAAAGATCACCATGCACATGGAGATGTGCATACAAACACATTATAAAATAATTCAGTTTTTATACTTCTATTATTGAAAACTGAAGAACTCATATTTTTTTAAAAAAATATTTTTTATTTATTTGCAAAGAGATGCAAGGAAAGAGAGAGAGAGAGAATGAGAATGGGCAAGCCAGGGCCTCTTGATACTGTAAACAAATTCTGGGGGAATGCACAAAGTTGTTCATCTGGCTTTAGGTTGGGGTGGTGGTGTTTTGAAGGTGTGACTGCTAGTCTCCACAACTGATAGCAATTAGAAACTAAAGCCTTCTGGAGGTGGTGTATTGCTGGGGGAGCATTTGTGGCTGTTACATCCAGTTTCCCTATGCCAGTGTATGGCATACTCTCCTGTTCCTATTGTCCACCTGAGGTTGGCCAGGAGGTGATGCCCACCCTCTGCTCATGCCATCATTTTTCTCTGTCATCATGGAGCTTCCCCTTGAGCCTGTAAGGCAAAGTAAATTTTTTTTTTTTTTTCCCCACAAGCTGTTCTTGGTTAGGTGATTCCTACCAGCAATGCAAACTGACTGCAACAGTAATGTTGGTTCCAAGAGTGGGGTTGCTGCTAGATACCTGACTGTGCAGCTTTGGCCTTTTGGATCTGATTTTCAAGAGAAATGTGGAAGAATTTGAAACCTTGGCCTAAGAGATGCCTTGAGAGTGCTTTAAGTACAGCTTGAAGGACTAGTCTGTTCAGAGTTGAAAGAAATGTAGTAAGAACTATGGACTGTGAGGTTTGGCTTATGAGGGTAAGAAAGAGCTTTGCATGGACTGGGTTAGAAGCTGTTTGTGTGAGAGGCTTGCTGTTATGGCCATGTCCTGAGAATTTGTACAGGGTTGCATTGTGTAGAATGGTGTGAGCAGAGGGATATGACACAGAAAGAAATCTTTAAGCCAAAACTGCTGTCTGTTCAGCTGCAATTGAAAGATTATAGCCATTGACATTGGGCCAGCTGACCTGCACTGGGGCAACAGGAACAATGTCGACTCTTTTGAAGGGGATGAATGCTCAAGGAGTGTCCTGTTCTTCAAAGTCTGCTTTATTTCCTACCCCCCGGACTAACAAATTGGCACCCTACCTGGTATTGTAGAGTATAAGAAATTCAGGAAAGGGAGGATCATTGAGTTTGCAACATGGTCTTGTGTTTTGGAAATGGCCATGGGCAGTGTGAAGCAGGTTTGCTGAATGCCTGCATGGAGACCTGATGGAGCTGTGAGGGTGAATTGTGGGTTGCAGTGAAGACCCAGTGGAGATGCTGGGACCATGAGATGGCTACTAAGGAAATCTGCCAGCCCCCATGAAGTTTTCCTGGACTGTGAGTAGCCTAGCTGGAGGGGCAGAATTGGAACTCCAGATATTTGTTGCTCATTAGAATGATCAGATTTGGATATTTATCACTGACTAGAGTTGTTGGACTTGGAAGTACAGAGTTTGATGCTTGCTCTGTTTAAATCTTATATTTTTTGAGTATTTGTTTTCTATGGCCAATGCCATCTTTTGCAGTGTGAGTGTTTATTCTGTGTCATTATTCGTTTTGGGGGGAATTTTTTTTGGTATTATGGCTCAGTTAAAAGAACTTGGACTATGGGAATGTTTGAATATCATTGGGATTGATAAAAACTATGGGGACTTTTAAAGTTGGATAAATGCATTGCATTTTAACTCATGTATGGTTATTAGTTTATGGGGAGCAGGGGTGGAATGTGGTGTTTTGATTCCAGTGTCCCCCATAAACTTAGGTATTCAGAATGCTAGTCTCCTTAGCTGATGCCAATTAGAAATTAATGCCTCCTGGAGGTGGTGTATTATGGGTGGGCTAATGGGTGTTATAGACAGTTTCCCCATGCCAGTGTTTGGCACACTCTCCTGTTCCTGTTATCTACCTGATATTGGCCAGAAGGTGGTGGCACCTTCTGCTCATGCCTTCATTTTCCCCTGCCATCATAGAACTTTCCCCCTGAGCCTGTAAGTCAAAATAAACCTCTTTTTTTTCCCACAAGCTGCTCTTGGTTAGGTGATTTCTGCCAGCAATGTGAACCTGACCGCAACAGTGGGTATTGGGGAATCAAACCCAGGCCATCAAGCTTTGCAAGCAAGTGCCTTGAGCTACTGAGCCATCTCTATGCCACAAAACACATTTAAAAATATTTTATTTATTTGAGATAAAAAGAGTAAACATACCAGGGTCACCAGTCACTGCAAATGAACTCCAAATACATATGTCACCTTATCATCTGGCTTACTTGGGTACTGGGGAATTGAACTTGGGTCTTTAGGTTTCACAGGCAAGCACCTTAACTGCTGAGCCATCTCTCCAGCCCACAATTCACAATTTTAAGAGGGTTATAAGATAAAATGTTCTGCCTCATCACTTTACTGCATATTAAAAGAAGATAAAGTAAGAAAGAAAATGCAATCTGTTCTTAGTTTAAATACAAGGAGCATCAAACCAAAATTATGCTGGTCACAGGAGCCACTGTGTATTGTTTCCTTGCCTTTGGCAAAGACGTAGCACTTTATTTCCGTGTCTGTAACTGCTGTTACTATTTGTCAGTTTCTGCTCTGCACTCTTTCTCACACACTCCACTCATCCTTTTATTCTCACAGCTTCTGACATTAATAGGCCCTAGGGAAGTACAATTGTGAGGCAAGAATTACTGCAGTGAAGTATTACACAGAAAGCAAGTTTGAGCGAGAGACTGGAGCACATAGAGAGAGACTCAGGCAGAGAGGCACCATCTAATGACAGCAGGTTAGAGACACAAGAAAGACAATGTAAAGTTCCCTTTGTCTTTGCAGCCAGAGAACAAGTTTATTGCATAAGATCTAGTTTTAATAGAAGCATGTTCTAGTCTTAAGAGCTGATGCTCCAGTCTGAATTTATAGTCCAGAAACAAAACAGCTTAAGCAGTATGACAGGCAGAATTCTCCCTTGTTCATCCCTTTTAATTTATTGATGTCTTCAGTTGATTGCATGATAGCAATCTGCTTCATCCATTCTAATAATTAAAAAAAAATACTCTAGAAATACTTAGAGTAAAGTTTGGCTAAATGTATGGGCACCTCATAACACAATCAAGTGAAAGCCAAAACTAAACCCACGCAGAATACACATCTTGGGGCTCAGAATCCCGCTCTTGGGCTGTTCCTTTAAAGACCTCTTTGAAATGAGACAATGTACTCTCAGCTGTCCTTGTGTGAAATCAGCCACTGAGATCATTATGGTCTGATATGAAGGGTCCATTGCTCCAAAGAAGGGGTTTTTTTCGAGATACAAAATTAAACAAGGTAAGCTAACTTTGCCTTTTCCTTTATCTCCACCTCTGTCTGTCCTACTGTTTCTATCTTCCTTCTGACCACACATAACTGTCATGCGCATGCTATGGAGTAAAATTATGCAAAGAAATGATGGTCTCTCCTCCTTTTGACCTCTTTCTGATCCCATATTTCTCAACACACCATCTTGACTAATCATCCTGGCATCAAAGAGCATCTTGACAGGAAGACACAGAAACACATAGCCTTCATGTATTACATCTTGTCAAAATAATATTGTACTTTGAGGATGTCTGGAGAGGATCTGAACAAGTGACAGGGATCCAGGAAGCAGTAAATGATACTGTGGAAACCTTAGTCACTATGAATTATCTTTGGAGGAGGTCTGATATAGACTTTTTTTTTTTTTTTTTTTTTGTAAATCAGGAAATAATTAAAGGTTTTGTATGGACAATTTAATTTCAGGTTAAGAGACAGGAATTTGAATTCATTTGTGAAATCTATTAGATGTTTAGGAAAATAACTTATCCTCTCCCTATACCCTTAATTTGCTAACCTCAAACAGATGCCGAGACAAAGACTGTTGCTATATTCCGAGGATTGCCTCTATCACTATGGCAAGTATACCCTGAAAATGCAGGCACTAAAAAAAGGTGCTAATCCCCTCCTTTGCTTAAAAAGCATAGCCTCTTATTGTATCTTCCATTCTTTTGTGAATGCCCCAACATTTGGCTCAGCACCGAGATCACAGAATATACTGAGTATGTCTTTCTTGGAAAATTTGGAAGGGTGCTGTGATGGGACTCTGTTGTGTTAGATGCACTCCAGGTACTTACTCTTTTAAAGGATTTTTATAGTCCAAGTGTTTTCAAAGGAAAATGAAAATTCTAAGGTATCATTTGGTTATTCAATTTTGTATGGATATTGGGATATTTAAAGCAGGCCTAAAGGTAGGAGCAAGAAGTATTTTTCTCTGAGCATAAGACACGCCTCATTCCAAATACACTTGTTTTTTACCCCTGGCTTCCCAACTCCCATTCATCTTTGCCTAAAGTCAAGTATACAAGTGAAAGCTAAAGGTCACTTTATTTACCAAAAGCAAAATGTCACCAAAGACGCACTCCCTCTCCTACCTCCTCAAATCAGCATGCATGAAACGTGGCACAATACTCTGAACTCTAAAACCTTCTCCACAGAGATATTAAGTGAAAGCATTAATCCATACAAAAATATGTTAATTCCTGTTGCAGTGAGCCCAAAGGAACAGAAAGGATAATGTGTTTGGAATCAAAAGCTTGTGTATAAATAATCTTTTCCATAAGTCATACTGAGCAGGAATCCCTGGGAATAATTGTAGTGATTCTGGAAGATCTGACCAAGGAAACAGAATGCTTAGTTTGTAAAGAGAGCAAAGCTATGAAACACCCATGTACATATACATAGGCTGCCTTGAATTGCTGCTACTCATGATTTCTGACCTATTCATGCTTTGAAAAAGCTTGCTTTGGGGATGATTGCTAAGAATACTAAAGAAGACACTGATAATAATGGGGTCTTTGCACGCCACAATACTTCAGAACTGCAAGTTGCAATCATCCATTGAATTTGAAAGTGACCATATCTGTTTATTATACTGGGTAGAGTGGGTTATTTGGTAAAGGCTTTCCATGATTTTGCTGATGCATGTACACTGTGAGACATCAATGCATCCTGTCCTTCTTTAGAATGCCCTATCACATACCAGTCATGGGGCGAAATGCCATGCAAGGTAATGGTGAACTGTTGTATTTCTACTGTTGGTGATGGAATCTGGGCTTGCCATTGGGAAGACAAGAGGAAGCTGCATGCCATGTGCTCAATATAGTGATATAAAGCAAGGTAGGTTTGGGAAACCTTAGCAAATATTGTCTGCCCTGGTAGCAAAGAAGAAATCTTTGTAGGAGAGATTGGCTGCTGGTATTATGACTACCAGTGTTAGAAATCAGAGGCCACTTCTGAGAGAAAGGACAAGTAAGGGTAGATGCTGCTTTGATGGCAGCAGTATTTACATTTATAATGTGAGTCCTTAGAAGGATACTTAAACACCCTATTTTCTGAAAACATGTGCATAAAGCTGGTGTACATGAGAAAAATATAATTTGGACCACTCACTCCAAACGTAATGAATATAGCACTTTACTGAGACAATGATAATCTAAATATGAACACTAGCATAGTTATAGAAGACACTAAATGCAGTAGAAACAACGGAAGTAAACATTTTAAAATATCAAGCTTTACCTTAAAGAGAAAGAGATAAGCAGTTGCGAAAATGGGCCAAAGATGGACTGGAGCTACTGACCCCTGGGGACAAGGTCAAAATGCATATGAATCAGTACGGTGACTCCACAAATAGAACAGTGTTACATCCATACAACAGGCAAGGATAGGAAAAACACTAGTTTTCCTCTATTTCTTGCTATGTTCAACTAATAACACACTCAAATTAACTAGCTGGGAAAATCACATTTGAGCTGTTACATCTGCAATATGCAAACATCAGCCCATATTCATCAAGCACATGGAAGCTTGCTCACATGCCAAAGACTCTCATTGGAGCAAGGAGACTGTTGAGATATTTATTAAAATGTGGTAATTCTGGAGAGTTCTTTTCGACAGCTCATTATCTTACTTCCCACAGTTCCTGCTATATTGAATGCCCTCATTAAATATTTTTAATTGTGTTTCCCTTTGAATTCCAATATAATCCAGTGGTTTGGTGAGCTATCATGTGGAGTGAACTGAAAAACTACATATAGTCTCCCAGCACCCTGTGATTAAGGCCTCTGTTCCTTAGGCATTCTTGCCTTTCTCTCTCTCACTCTCTCTCTGTCTCTCTCCCCGCCCTTTTTTTTTTTTTTTTTTTTTTTTTTTTGTTTTTGGAGGTAGGGTTTCACTCTGGTCCAGGCTGACCTGGAATTAACTATGTAGTCTAAGTAGGTGGCCTTGAACTAACTGCGATCCTCCTACCGCTGCCTCCCGAGTGCTGGGATTAAAGGCGTGCACCACCACGCCTGGCTTCTCTCTCCCTTTTTTTCATTCTATATTAGGAAAAAGTATAACATTTAATTTTAATAATATACCTTGATGGAAATATGGTTTCACCTACTATTTATTAATTATATGCTTGATGTCTGAGTATTTCATTACATTTTAAAGGCCAAGATAGACATTAATTTTTGCTATGTTCAATTATACAGCTAAAACAATGAGGCTGATGAACATAAGCACATTTGTCCAACGACTAAACTAATCATTGTTACAAATGGAAAATAAATGCATGTCTGTCTTTGGCATTTAAATTTTTTCCCTTTATGTAGCTCTAGTGCCAAATAATAGCAGTAAATGTCTTATTCATGTCAGTTTTAACTTGTTTTCTTATAGAAATTAAAGTAGCAGTAAATTTCTTACTCACTTCCTTGACAACTTGTGACCTTACAGAAATTACTGCCACAGTTTAAAGTTAGAGATGTCTGTGTTAGATTTTAAGAATCATCTCTGGCTTGGGAAGGAGAAATAGCATTCTTATAAATACTTCAGTTTCATAAATTTCACATTCACAGTTACACTTAACACTGTCTGTGAGAAACACTGTGTAGGGCTTTTGCTTTCAATGACCTCTTGCCACATAATTTTTTTTTGACCTTCTCGTAAATAGTGCTGATAAAACTTACAGAAATAAGAATCAGAGTTTCTAAGAACATTGAGAAATATTGAGGCATTTTTGTGTTCCAGGCTAGTTAAGTGTGTCTTTACAAAGATCTAGAAGTTTCAATAATATTTTGTTAGTAACCAAAAACATATTGATACTATCAATTCATTGTTTCATATAGTATAACTCTTAACTCATGAACAATTTGAAAAACAAAAGTCGCTTCTCTTGTAGGTACGTAGGAAAGAGAACACAATCCAGATGGGGTGCTATGGACTCAATGTTTATGCTTCCAAGAATTATATTTTAAAAATCCTGACTTCATGGTAATGGAGTTACTATGTAGTAGAGATCATGGGGCTTATAAAACAGACCTTTCTTGAATATGATTAGTACCCTTATATCACAGACCAGATAGAAATTAGCAGTAGCTTGGCATATGAAGGCATAGTGAAAGGAAGCTATTAATCAGAAAGCAGGTACTTACTAGATGTGCAGATTCTCAGGGCCAGCTCACTATGAGCAGAGGTGTACTTCAATATTTGTATCTGAAAGTGGTCCACAGACCCCTGATCAATAGGTACTTTTTTGAATATTTTATTTATTTTTTGAAATGTGTAGAGGTGGTTTACATGCATGTGTATATGTGTGTTCACAAGTGTGTGGGAGCCAATGTGCACACGCATACACACGTGAATGCATGCACGCAGGGACAACATTGGGTATCTTCTTCATTTATTCTCCACTATATTCTTTGAGACACGTTGTCTTGGTAAACCTACAGCTCAGCAATTCAGCTAGACTAGCTGGCTAGTGAGCCCCAGGGATGTCTCCATGACATCTGGCACCTTACTTTGGTGCTGGGGTTCTGATCTCAGCCTCTCATGCTCTTGCAACAAACATTTTACCCACTGAATCATCTTCTCAGATAAAAGAGACAATTGAAGCCAGGCATAGTGGCACACACCTTTAATCCCAGCACTCTGGAGGCAGAGGTAGGAGGATCGCCATGAGTTTGAGGCCAGCCTGAGACTACATAGTGAATTCCAGGACAGCCTGAGCTAGAGTGAGACCCTACCTATAAAAAAAAAAAAAAAAAAAAAAAAAAAAAAAAAAAAAAAAAGAGAGAGAGAGAGAGAGAGAGAGAGAGAGAAAGCACAGATGGATCTTTCATTTCAAGTATGGACAGCATACATTTTGGTTTACAATTAACCCCAGACATCAGGCTGATTATGGTAGAGACTGAAAGCCATGACCAACCAACGGCAATCTCATTCTCTTGCTCTCAGGCAGACGTAATCAAAAGTTTATTATATAAAGCTTTCTGGCACAGTTATAAAGAGGCTCTCAAAAAGCAAACACAGTATATAAATATTAAATTTTCAATGAGTGCTTTTAACTATGCTCTGGAAGAAAATTGCATAATGTTCCTGATATATGTTCTCATTGTTTTGATCAATATAATCAGATGTATATATCACCACATCATAAAGCACACTATCAATGCCCTGAAGCTCCTCTGCTTCATGTATTCGTCTGTCTTTTCTCTCTGGCTCTTGACAACCACTGATCATTTTACAGTGACCATAGTTTTGCGTTTTCCAGAATGTCATGCAGTTAGAATCACAATGTATGCTGAATTCCATGACTGGCTTCTTTAAGTTAGGAATATGTACTTATGTTCCCTTTGAGTATTTTACAATCTTATGGTTCATTTATTTTCAGAGCTGAAAAATGTCCCATTGTTTAGATGGACCACAGTTTATTTTCCCATTCATCTATGGAAGAAAAACACGTTTGCTTCCATGTTTTGGCAATTATAAGTAAAGTCATAAATATCTCTGCAGTTCATTTTGCTACACGTCAACTAGAATGAAGGAGAGATCATGTAGAAATTTGTGAAAGACTGCCACATTGTCTTCTAAAGTAGGTGAACTATTTTCAATTTGGATCAAAGATGCATGCCCCTTTTCTCCTTACCAGTGTTGGATATGCAGGGATATGTCACAGCTTGAGCCCTGATTTGTGTGAGAAAGGTAGAATATTGTCTTACTTTTTGATTATTATTTGCTTATTTGGCATTTCTTTGCATCAAGTATTTGGTCCACCTTTGCTGGGATTATTTATTTTCTTATTGATAAATTTTAAGAGGAATATATACTTTACATAAGGATCTTTGTTTCAATGACTTCTATGTCTTTTGCAAATGGTGTCTTCCAGCCTTCTCTCATCTGTCACATTATAGTGCATTTTATGTATTAGAAACGTTTAATTCTGGCCGGGCGTGGTGGCACACGCCTTTAATCCCAGACCTCGGAAGTCAGAGGTAGGAGGATCACCATGAGTTCGAGGCTACCCTGAGACTACATAGCTAATTCCAGGTCAGCCTGGACCAGAGTGAGACCCTACCTCGAAAAACCAAAAAAAAAAAAAAAAAAAAAGTTTAATTCTATCAAAGTCCAGATTATTCATAGTTTCATAATTTCTTTCATGCTTTTGTTAGTATGACTCCACGTATTTTTAACCTGAATTTCTCACACATTAAATGGAAAGTTGAATTGTTAGTTAAGGGTTAAATGTATCATAAAGTTATCTCTAGGTGGCCAAAGAAGAACCAATGAAGAAAATGACAATCATAATTATAGAAAATATTTATTACATTTAGTATTTGATTTAATCTTTATTGAAATTATACATGGATAATAGTAGCAGAGAACATAGCATTTTTTCATGAATTAGGGAAGTGAAAGCCTAACTAGCTTCATAGGCCCCTCAGGTTATGTAAGTGCCAAATTTTAGACACAAAACGATCCAGGATTCAAACCATAAGGCTTGTATAACACCAAGATTTGTGTTTGCTTTTTTGTTAATCAAAACTAAAAGTTGTTATGAATAAGCCATATGGAAACCTACTTTTTTCTTAGCTAATTAAAAAAATTGTAAATTAAAAAAAGATATTTTGGGCAGAAGTACTGTGGGGGTGGATAATTCTATGCTCAGAAGTCATAGGCTATTACAGAAAACTCACTACAAAGGGTGGGATACCTCCAAGAGAGCTGCTGGTCAGAGAAGCCACTGAGGCCCTGTAAACAGTACAGACTAATAGAAAGGCTTCTGGTCTCCCAACAAAACTAGATGGAAATACCCTATTATAGAAGACACCCCATGTGCCAGTTGCAGAGCACTAAGAAATCAAGCTGGAACTGAGCTGAATGTCCCTTGTCCTACTGACTAATAGTTATTGTACTGGAAAGTACTATGCAGTCTACTTGGGGAGAAAAGTCAACACTGGTTTTGACCAGCCACGACACTACAAGCTACAAAACTGGCTAATTAGGCAAAACATGTCCATTAGTACAACAGTATCTGAGATGGGGGTAACCAACTGCTCTCAGAATGGATCTGAGGCCTGCTCCATATGAGGAAGTTCATGCCTTATACTGAAAACCTACTCAAAAGCCTTTGGCTAGGAAGGGCATATGGCTTAAGAGGGAATCTACTGTTGTTTGGCTACATGGCTATATTATTGACATTAAACTTCCCTCTAAATATATATGTTTATGTCCATATATTCATGATATTATTATTTTGGGTAGGAAAGCTTTTCTTTCCAGATGGTGGTGTCTATTGCTGAGATGCTAAACTCTTCAAAGTGCTGTGAAGAAGTCATACTTAAAGGTTCAACTCTTAATGAAACATCTCTATCACACCCTTTGATGATTCAGGGGCTATAGTGGAAGATGTGGAAGAGAGAACATAAGAGCCAATGGATGGGGAAGAGTGCTTTGCAATGTTGTCATCGGACACAAAGTGGTAGTTGTGTTCATGACCTCATAGTATTGCTACCTACACGAGACCTCTATAATGCTGAGCCCATAAACAGGTTATGGTTTATGGAGATGGCAAAAAGGGACATGAAAATAGAGAAGGAAATAGTAGGAAAGAAGAAGGGTTAGTGTAGGGGGGATGAGGGAGAGGAGCAAAGGAAAGCAGTAGAAGAGCATCATGGAAATTTTTAATGTTTTTGTTTTAATGAATTGTTTTAAAAAATGTTTTTATACTGCTTCATGAACCTAAGATCATTTCTAGATTAGAAAGGAAATGTTCAAGTTACAAATATGCAGATATGACTAAAAATACAGCAAGAAGATCTTCCATGATTTTCCATTTGATGAAACAAAGGAAATGTGCTCTCTTCCTCTTTTGGCTTTATCATTACATTCTTAGCAGCCTAAGCTGCTCATTAATTATGTACCATCAGTTATGTTTACAATTATTGTTTCAATTAGATACACTACCTGATTGATTTGACAAAAATAACCATCTTGTTTCATTGTCAATTTGCATAAATTCACAGGCAATGTGATGTTGAACAGTGATTTATCAGGCACTGGATTGAGCAGAGTCAACTCAAACAACAGGAGGCTCTGATGAACCATTTTCACAATTTTTTTCCAGGAAAGGATTCCTTTGCAGATGCCTTTTCCTAGTCCAGAATGTGGTGAGTTTATAGAGTTAAGTTTCTATAGCCTACAAGAGAACATACACTCATGACCACTTGCAAGACATTGCAATAGATATTAAATTTAATGGACTAAAATATGTCCAGTACCTATGACTGATTCTTACACAGAAACCACGTGATCACATTCAAAATTTTTAATTCTTATTTAAGATAAAGCATAATAATAATGATGATGATGTTCTGTTTCTAGTGTTCTTTATTATTTAAGCCACTACCAAATGTGCATTGTTTTTAGGCTAACCACTTAATGAGACATCATTAGCCTATTTATTTATTTATTTATTTATTTATTTATTTATTTATTTATTTATGGTTTTTCAAGTTAGGTTCTCACTCCAGAACAGACTGCCCTGGAATTCACTATGTAGTCTCAGGGAGGCCCCAAACACATTGAGATCTTCCTACCTCTGCCTCCCGAGTGCTGGGATTAAAGATGTGCACCACCACTCCTGACTCAAATTTAGTTTTTGATTTAGTTTTAAATTTAGTTTTTAATTGGCAGATGATTTACATACTTACAGGATCCAATGTAATACTGTGATACATTGGAGAATGATCAAAGGAGGCTCACAGCATATCATCACCTCACACACTTACCACTTCTGTTTGGTAAGAACACCTAACATCTGATTTAGCAATTTTGAAACATATTATTCATTGTTATTAATTAGATACACTTTTGTGCCTTAACTGGAAAGGATATTAATATGATTTCAGTTCCCAAAAATGCTGTGAGAAATGTAATCTGTATAAGATATTTGAATTTAGGTAGTACAATCTCCATTTTTCAGTTATATAAATTCAGAAAGTTATTTAAGCCAAATTATAAAGGTCATAATGGATAAAGAAGTTGCTTCTATTTCCAAAATTTGTTCTTTTCTTTTCCATTTCAGTACTTTAATTACTTTCTTTTTTTCTTTCTTTAATCTTAGGTGACCAATATACTCATTCCAGGCACAGACAATTGTATACTTGCATACACAGTGATTCACACAGGTTAAGATATTTTTCTAACAGGTTAACATTCATATTTTGTCTGTGATAACAACATTAAAGCCCAGTTCTTTGAGTTAGTGAATGTATGATGAAAATGTACACTTTTTAGCCTTTCCTATGAGCCATGCACATAATGACATATTTAACTTTTAATCATTATAATGGAATTCCTGAGATAATGAACCTATACAGAGAGAGCTTTATTTTGGATCAAAGTTTGAGAGGTGCCAGACCAAGATCAGAGGAGTTCAATGGTTAACACATCTTTTAGCCACCTGAAAGACAGTGGAAAGAATAAAATCTCTAGGCACATATGCCAGGAACTAAAAATAAAAAGGATAGCATCATGAACAGAATAAGTTTGAGTGCATACCCACAATGACCTAATGACTGCCCACATAGACACTCCTTCTGAAGGTCACAACATTTCGTAATAGTAGCACGTTAGGACCATGCTTTTCACATGGATATTTGAAATTGCAATTGCCTAAAGAGTCAACATTCAAATTTCAGCAGTCACAGAGTTTTAAAACACATTATAATTCTGCCTGCTAATGTTTTGTTTTACTTTTAAAATCATATTATTTAAAATTACAAAATTTTAGCTATCCTAACAAAAAAATATCCATAGGAAGACCATTTTAGGGTTACCAGTGACAACATCTGGCTGCATTCTAGCTGACTTTACTTCTGAGGTATGATTATTTTAAGATAATAGAATAAAAAATGAAAGGGAAATTAGGTTTTTAACACCTCCAAAATATTTGTATAGTAATGTTCATTAAACATTTAATACATATGAATTACCACCGCACAGTCTAAAATATTGTAAATGCACATAAACTCATTGTTCTTATTTTAAATGCATTTGAGGTAAAGTTATTCAAACAAAAATTATATTCCCAGGAAGAAAATCATAGAATTATAAGGCTCTTATGCCTCTCTTTACTATTCAAGCTTAATAAGTAAATGGCTTTTATGAAAATGAAATGGTATTGTTATTCATATCAACCATGTGGGCTTTAAGTACTGTCAATTTTTAAAAGTAGAGTGCTGAGCTTGCATTTGCTTGTGAAAAGAACTCATACTTTTGAAAGAATATGTTCACATTTTCTTACCACTAGAAGTATTTTATTCTGAAATAAATACTGCACTTTTCTAAGCAAAGTGAAAATGAGACTGACATTTATTAATATAGGGTGCATTAAGTATATATTTATATTTCATCTCAGAAGTAATAAATCCTACTCAATGTCTGTATTACTGAGTTAAACCTATAACTGGAAAGATGCTGTCATTAGGCCAAAGTCATGTTGATTCCTGTTGTAAGCTAGCTATTATATTTTTAAATAATTGAAGTTAATTAATTAAGCTAATGCTAGTGAAAGAAATGTCCTCTTATGTAATATTTAATACATTGTAAAATTATCTTTGTTTTTTTTCTTTTCAGGATTCTTTTTCTTTATTAGTTATGTACATAGCGTGTATAAAGTCATGTTGGTACCATCGATAGCCTCATCCCTGTCCTCCTCCCTCTCAAGGGACTCTCCTCGTTGGGGAATGTAGATCATGCATTGTGGGGGTAGCCATCAGTTATGAGGAAGAGGCAATGACTCTGTGCATAATGTCCCACTTCGTGGCTCTAACAATCTTTCCGCCCCCTCTTCTGCAAATTTCCCTAAGCCATGTAGGGTTCATTTTAGGTCTACGTCAGTGATGAGGTCTTGGGAGCCTCTGTGTCTCTGGATATCTGTTTTGGTAGGAGATGAGTGTTCTCCATGTCTATCTCCTTCAGCCTTTTGCTAGTACCAGGTTCACCAAGAAAACAGAACTCTTGCTTGTTTCTCCAATTACTCTGTGATTTCAGCTGGGGCACTGGTGAGGTGCAGTAGGCGGATCCTTTCCTCAGGTTCAGCCTCCATCTGGAAAGGAGAAGCAACTCTTCCAACAGAGAGTGAAGTCAGCACCAGATAAATGGGATAACCATTATTATTTTAGAGAGAATTTAATAAGAGTAGGCTCTCTTGTAGCCAATGGTTGTGGGGAGCTTGATATTGGAGAGTAGGCTCATTTTTGGATATGGTACTGACTTGTTTCCAAGTTCCATTCCATGAGCAGATCTGTTAGCCAAATCAAGAGTAGTTGATTGCCCACCATGGCTGTGTGCTGCTATTGCACTCATGTGAGCACAAGGTCAGGTTGTTTGAGGCTTAGGAGCTTGGAACATGAGTTGCTTGTAGAGATGTTGGTTATTCTCCCCCAATCATTCATGTAGCACCTTTTGGCACTAGACAAGCTAACTGTCTGCAGACTTGACTCTCTTCCCAGATTCCAGCCAAGTCACTCCATGTTCTGTCCCAACAGCATATGGTGTCTTCAGCAGTAGGGTCTTACCATTAACCTTTGGAGAGTCATCAGTACTTTGACAGAAATCTGTCTTCTTTTGGGAAACCTTGTAAGTTTCTCTGATCAACAGTTCACTGTGGATTTTAACTGCATGCTGGTACTGGGAGTTATAGGCCAGTGCCAAGGGAAAGGAAGGGAGAAAAAGATAGGTAATATAGAAGAGAATGAGAGAAGAGGTAGAGAGAGAGAGAGAGAGAGAGAGAGAGAGAGAATATCATTTTCCACCCTTTCACCCTGAGGAGGTGTCTATCTTTAATGGTGAGGTGGATTTCTTGAAGATAGCAGATTGAGGGGTCTAATTTTCTGATACACCTTGTTAGCTTATGTCTCTGGATGGGTGCATTTAGGCCATTAATATTTAGGGGAATAACTGTGAGGTTTATCTTCATTTTTTTGAAGTGTACTCTGAATCTCACCTCTGCTAGAGGCCCAAATATTCTTTAATTCCTAGGACATAAAATTTGAAAGACACCCTGAATCTCATTACACCATGTAATTAGATCAGAATCTTTCAAATATTTTTACATGCACTTTGTATAAACCTCATATCTCCAAAATCACCCAAACAATCATACTTTAAAAAGAATAAAATCCAGGGCTGGAGAGATGGCTTAGCGGTTAAGGTGCCTGCCTCCTAAGCCTAAAGAATGCTGGTTCCAATCTCCAGTGGTTCCAATCTCCAGGTCCCATGTTTAGCCAGATGCAGTGATGCAAGGGTGCGATGCTGCACTTGACCATAAGGGGGCGCACGCATCTGGATTTGGTTCGCAGCAGTTGAATGGCTGCTGGCTCGCCCACATCTATCTGTCTTCCTCTCCCTCTCTCTCTCTCTGTCTCTTTCCAAAAAAAAAAAAAAAAAAAAAGAATAAAATACAGAGATCTGAATTTAAGCTGGCTTCCTAAGTGATGTAATGCAATTTTAACATTATCACTGAAAATAACTATCCCCCCAGATCATGACAGAACTTCATTAACAACTTTTCCAGTTGTTGAATTTATTTGAAGAAAAAGAAATGTTACCATACTGTACCCAAACTGCTTACAACATAGACAATGCCACCAGGTGCATAAAAATATCACATGCCTTGTCAGAATTTGTTGGTATTATGTTTTTAATTTAGCTTTATGAAATTACATTGACATCTAAGGTTTCAATTATATCTTAGTAATTGTAATTACAGAAATTAACTATGTCCTTCCATTACTAATGTTAAAATATATTTTCAACTCTTTTGTTTAGGATTTTTAAAAACAATTTTTTTAAAACTATTTTGGTTTTTTAAAATATTTATTTATTTATTTATTTATTTATTTATTTATTTATTTGAGGCAGAGAGAGGGAGAGGGAGAGAGAAAGAGTGCAGCATCATGCCTGACTTCTTTTACCATGTTTCTTGTAATGTAATATTGCCTAATAATTTAATAATGTCTCACTACTAATAGCATACCAAATTTTTATTATATAGTGAACCTCTTATAATATACACAGTAATGATAAAATGGATCCAACAACCTGAGGGCAGGAAAAAAACTATAGAAAAGAATAAAGGAATGATACAGTTACAAAGGAATATTTATTAAATATTGGTTATTCAGATCATTGTTAACAAATATTAAATCTTATGAATAATAATATTTATTCATTTTTTGGAGAGATACAAAGAGAGAGAGAGAGAGAGAGAGAGAGAGAGAGAGGAGGGAGGGAGGGAAAGACAGAGAATGGGCGCACCAGTAGCCTCTCAGCTGCTGCTAATGAAATCCAGATGTGTGCGCCGCCTTGTGGTCAAGTGCAGCATTGCGCCCTTGCATCACTTTGCATCTGGCTAAACGTGGGGCCTGGAGATTGGAACTGGGTTCTTAGGCTTAGCAGGCAGGTGCCTTAACCGCTAAGCCATCTCTCCAGCCCTATTTATTCATTTTTAAAACTATAAAACTGTTACATATTAATTAGTTAATAAAGATTCATATACTTAAAATTAAAGAAAGGAAGTTTCTTTTTTTCCACTATATAGTCTCAGAGTGGCCTTTAACCTACAGAGATCCACCTATATCTGCCTCCAGAGTGATGAGATTAAAAGCTTGTGCCATCATACCTGGCAAGAGTTTCTTAATTTAGAAGAAAACAATTTGGTTTAATGTACCAAGTGCAGCAAACAACAAAACAGTATTTATACTTGGAAACTGAATAATTTGAATTTATTTTAGTAAAAAAGACAAAAATGATATATCATTTTTATGTATATTTTATGAACATTTATTACGGACTTTGAGGAAATTTGGAAGCCATTTGTAAATTATAAATTATGAACAAATTTAATGTTTTATTTCTGTGAAATTTTCTTAATATTTCTGCAGAGGGAATGCAAAATTTCAACAATTTTATTCTTAATTACTGTAATGACATATAACACATTACACATATCACGTTGTGGAGAATACTCATCACATAGGATCTCAATTCTTGCTTCTAATACATTGCTGAAATATCACTCTCACGGTGATTTTGGAGCTAAATGCTCGGATACTAACAGCTTCCTCTGTGGCTAGTACACTTACCCTTTGAGAAGCCAAACCAAAACTTGTTTATTAGCGAAAATTTAAATGAGAGCTTGTTAGAAGTTTATCCTTTCTCACAAAAAACATCTATAAATATAGCACAGCAATTTATGAATAGTACCCAGAATAACAATTTAAAATATTTAACAGAATAAATTATTTTGATTGACACAAATAATAATTTGCTGGCAGCATTTTCATTCTCTAATATTGACATGCTAATAAGTTGTTACTTATTAGAATAAATGGCCTAAAGAAGGACATTTACTCAGCAACATACAGCATTTCAGGCAGTCTCTAAGTCAGAAACAGCCTCCTCTAGACATTCAAAGTCATAAAGGTGTATGTTTGCATCTTCTTCTATTTGCATTGTTGTTATAATATTGTCAAAAATACTAACTATCCTGCTTTCCACTTTATTGCTATAGTTTTTACTGCATAAAATAACTAATTTTATTCTGTAGTATTAGCTATACATATATGTGTATATAACATATATATATATATATATATATATATATATATATATATATATATAATATATTCTCATATATACTCTCATCCATCTTTTATCAGATTCTGTATTCTATATTCACTTATGAATCCCAGTTCATAATTACTCTAAATACAATGAAGTATTTGTTTTTTTTGTTTGTTTATATATGAACCCAATAGTTTTCTTCATTTATGTCACTTTATTCATAGTTTTACTTAAGTAGTACTCATGGAAAAGCAGGCTTCCATTGTGATATACAATGATGTTTGGCTTCTATGGTGGTTTGATTCAGGTGTCCCCCACAAACATAGGTGTTCTGAATGCTATGTCCCCAGCTGATAGCAATTTGGAATTAAACCCTTCTAGAGGCAGTGTATTATTAGGGGTGGGCTTATGGTTGTTATAATCAGCTTCTTCTTGCCAAAATTGGGCACATTCTCCTGTTGCTGTTGTCCATCTGATGTTGGCCAGAAGGTGATGTCTACCTATGCTCATGTCATCATTTGCCCTGCCAACCTAGAGCTTCCCCTCAAGTCTGTAAGCCAAAATTTACCTTTTTTCCCCACAAACTGCTCTTAGTCAGACGTTTTCTGCTAGCAATGTAAACCTGACTACAACAACCATCATGTTTTTCATAGATGTATTGCTACTAAGCATCGTCTTGTAATGTAATCCCCAACCATAGTCTCAGCTTGGAAAATTTAGAAAATTTACTAGACATCCTTATTTCTGTCAAATAGTATAGTATACTTATGTATGAAGTTAAAAAAATACATATTTCATTTTTATACAATCTCTAATAATGAGCCTGAGAAAATAATTATCTGTTTTCTCTCTAACCACAATAAAATGAGAGTCACTTAGAGACAATGGCAGTAAAAACAAAGCATACTGTATGTGGTATTCAATATCTAATAACATCTGACTCAGGGAACCTGAGATAGCCATCTTGAGTGTGGGTCTCTGGATACTTTTATTTCTCACCACTGATAACATTGTCTTTCTTTCTTCATTTCTTTTCTCCTTCCCTTCCTTCCTTCCTTCCTTCCTTCCTTCCTTCCTTCCTTCCTTCCTTCCTTCCTTCCTTCCTTCCTCCATCCTTCCCTTTCTTCATTCCTTCCTTTGTTCCTTTCTTTTTCCTCTCTTCCATTTATTTTTCATTCACAAATCAATATTTTACTTATTTTCTTTACTTAAATAATGTAAGACAATATTATTTATTAATTAGTTACCATTTATTGTAAGTACTTTCAGCATGTAGAAAATAATTATAATAATTTGCATTGATTATTCCATTTAATTCTCTCAAAAATACTGTTAAAAACTAAAACATTGCTGTTCTATAAACCGAATTTTATAGTTAAAAATTAATGAAACAGAACTGACATAATTGGTAAGCCACAGATTCAGTACACATACTTGAGTGTGGCCGAATGCAAACTGTGCAACTTAACTGTCTGTGTCTTTTCAATTTTTCTTTATGATTCAGAAGTCTTGCTCATGTTTCTTTCTATATTTGACACAATTTTGCTTTCTGTCAATTATGTATAAATATCATCAACACTTCCAAACAATTAACAATAATGAGCTGCAAAATAATGAACTTAAGCTTCTCAGGTATAAGGAACATCATGGAACTTGAACTTGGATCACCTATAGCTAGAGCATGTGCTTGTAACCTTCCTCTAACCAGTAGTTCTGTGCATGTGAACATAACTGAGTGATTGAGGCAATAGTCTCTTTGGGATATTCATTTCTTTGTGGGAATAGCAATGGTTAAGCTGTAGTATGAAATCTGAAGAGTGTTACCATTATTAGGAACAGAGGGAAAAGTCAGTGTAGTCTAAATCTTTTCTTTTTATACTTTTTGTTTGTTTGTTTGTTTTGTTTTGTTTTGTTTTGTTTGTTTTTTGAAATAGGGTCTCACTCTGGCCCAGGCTGACCTGAAACTAACTACATAGTCTCAGGATGGCCTCGAACTCATAGCAATCCTCCTATCTCTGCCTCCCGAGTGCTGGGATTTAAAGGTGTGAGCCACCAAGCCCATTTTTTTAAAAATTTTATTTATTTATTTATTTATTTATTTATTTATTTATTTATTTATTTATTTATTTATGAGAGAAAGAGAGGATGGGCATGCCAGGGCCTCCAGCCACTGCAAAGGAACTCCAGATGCATGTGCGTCCCCTTGAGCATCTGAATTACATGGGTCCTGGGGAAATGAACCAGGGTCCTTAGGCTTCACAGGTAAATGCCTTAACCACTAAGCCATTTCCCCAGCCCCTAGTCTAAGTATTTTCTTTCATGTTTATTACTGATGCAAGCAGACATGACCATGAATACACCTTTCAAAACTTCATTTAACCTTCAGTATATGCTTTTCCTTGCCAAGAAATCCCTTCTTCCTATAGCCATCTGGGTTATCTTTGGGAAAATTAACTTTTTTCCACCCACCACAGTTTTACACATCATTTTCTATTGTACCAGCCTAAATTACTCAGAAGTGGGAAACTATAGCAACTATCCCTAGAGGCTAAAGCCTTTCTTTCTCAGTAGTAGGAACAAAAGCAGTTATTGTTACTAAGAGCTAAATTTCAATTTAACTTGAAAAGTATTTCAGACAGTCATGTAGTAGATTATACCTTAAAAACCAATGTGAAGCTGGGCATGTTGGTGCACACCTTTAATCCCAGCACTTGGGAGACAAAGGTAGGAGGATCACTGTGAGTTTGGGGCCACCCTGAGACTACAGAGTGAATTTAAGGTCAACCTGAGCTAGAGTGAGACCCTACTTTGAAAAACAAACAAACAAACAAACAAACAAACAAACAAACAAAAAACCATTTGTGTAATTTTCTTTTTTGAAATAAGATGAATGAAAATTATGTGCATATATGTGTGTTATGCTCTTTTGTGTCTGTACTAATTCTAATGCTATTTAACACTCTTATTTAGAGCATTTGATCATATTAAATTAAAGGTGAAATCAAGGAAGTTTATAATTTGGATATCCATAAGCAAATGTGGAAGAAGTAGTCATGAAATATATCTCCATTATGGAAATGTCATTTAAAATGCATATCCCTATCCCAAAAGTGCTGATGGGGTGGTGTGAATCAGATGTACCCCCATAACCTTAGGTGTTTTGAATCCTTGAACCCCAGTTGATGGCAATTTGGGAGGTGGAGCCATTTGGTGATGAGAAGGGATTGGAAAAATAAAGGCCATAGAGCTGGAGAGATGGCTTAGCCATTAAGGTGCTTGCCTGTGAAGCCTAAGGACTCATGTTCAACTCTCCAAGTCCCACATGAACCAGACACACAATGATGCAAGTGCCCAAGGCTACACGTGTACACAAGGGGTACACAAATGTGGAGTTTGATTGTAGTGGCTGGAGGTCCTGGCTCTCCAATTCTCTCTATCTCTCTCACTCTCTCTATCTGTTTTTGTATAAAAAGGCAGTCTCTTGGGCTTGCCTTAAAAAAACAAAACATAAAATAAAATGGAAGTCAGACAGATCTCTGTGTATTTTTTTTCTGCTATGATGTAGGCTAAAGGTAATAGAGTTATAAAATATTTTCAATTCTCAGATGACTTAAAAGAGTCATAGATAGGGTTTACATTAACGAAATCTGTTATGTCTGCAGTACATTTATTGAAAAGATCAATGACTTTATCTCAAATTCCATATATACAGAGACGGTTCCATCATACCCCATGTCATTCACATGATATTGGGTACATGGACTCTCTTCTGCATTAATAATTCTGTGGAACTCTTTGTTATTAATGAAAGATCAGATGAAATTAAGCCTATACCATGTATGGTCCTTCTATTAAGAAGTAAAGGCCTTTGGCCTTTTCATTTGCAACTAGTTAAGATATTTTATAAAATACTTAGAGATGAATTTAGCCATCTGCTTTTAAGTTGTCCTCTTTATAAAACTTAAACTTGTGATTTTTAGGAAAGCAGTGATTTTTAAACTGGACTTACTTTACCCTCTAATATTCCCAGGATTCATATATGTTATCCTTCCTTCAGACATGAGGATATAAATGCTTAGATCATCTCCATAGATCATTCAATAGACAAAGAAAGCTCAAGAATTAAGTGATATAATCATAGAAAAAGTGAAAGCTCCTTTTCAGTCCCAAGTTTGGAACTTGACCATCTTAGTATTTACAGTCTACCCTTCTAGTGTAGGGGCATTTGAACTTAACACAAAGTTACTTGCTTTGTGAATGAGCAGTTCCCAAAGTACTCTTGTGAATCAGTGTGTGGGAAGGTTTATGGTTGTAATTGTGTGTGTCACTAGTCACATATCCTGTAACCCATTGGTGAATGATATTAATAAGTGTTAAATATCATTTTATAATATAATTTTAAACATTAAATTCATATCTGTTTTAGTAAAACTCTTCAATAAAACAAACAAAATAAACTAATAGAATTCTTGAGTCATGTTGAACTCATCTTTTAGAATATAGCTCTAAAATATTAGATCCTCCATTTTAACATGAGCTAATACACGCTTTAGTGGTTCTGCCTTATCTTAGGACCTAGCGACAATTTACAGCAGTTTTAGCATCTGTCTTAAGAAACAGTATCTAGGCACACACCATTATGAAAGTATGTAGCAGGCCATGGCCACAACAGGTGACTCATATGCAATAATTCATTATTCTTCTTCCTGAACTTATCACTGCTCTGCATACTGTGTGCATCTATGGAAACTGATCTCATCTTAGGGGTTGTATAGACCATATGACTTGTGATATGGATTCTGGGACCATATTGGCTCTATCAGAATGAACACAGGATTTATATTTCTCCATCTACTGAGAAAAATGACAAATTATTTAAACAACAAGCATTTACTTTTTTTCCTACAAAGTCAGTGTGGACAAGGCTGGGAAAGGTTGCTGCATGTCTGCCTTGTGTAACACTGGCAAGATGGGGCTGGATGTTCTGTGAGTTCTCCCACAACTTCAATTGCTGTTAATGTGTACCTGACTTGAAATGATATTTTTCAGTTTGAACATCGGAATTCCTAAATCATAAAAGATACAGAACCTCTCTATCGTTAAAGGCCTTGACCTAGATACAACCAGTGTCACAACGGACATTGTTCAATGTGAGTTCATTACACTCAAGAGGAAGGCATATGCCCCATTAAAGATGAAAGGAGATCCACATTATCGGTGTTCAGCTTTTATGTTACAAAGTGAAGGAGTACCTGTAACAGTGATGGGAACTGCCAGCCATCTTACAATAATGATAACAAGCTTTATGATGGATTTAATCCAGTGGATTTCAGAAGATAAGAACTGTCATGCAAACATTGAGCCATTGCATCAATCTCTCTTGGAAAACCCACTCACTATGGGTTTCCACTTATGTGTAATAATAAAGTTACTTTTCAACCAAGTCAAAGGTCAGATATGAGTCAATTGTGCTAAACACTTAAGCTGAGCCATGATTTGAAAAATGGAAAGATTCATATGTTGTCCAGTTTTGCCATAGAAGTGATTCAGGGACCTCAATAACACATCTATGCACAGCCTTTTGTCATGTAAATGAAGATGCAATAAAAGAAAATAATTGATTTTAAACTTGTGTTCTATCTAAAGCCTTGTAGAAAGGAAAGAGGGTAAGTCACGTAAAAACCATTAAAAGAAGGAGTAACAGAATTATTTCAGTCATGTATACTTACTGTAATATGGATCATACTATATGTTTGATTAAACAGCAGAGGAAAAGCTAAATTAACACACATCAGTATGTGTCAACTTTCTGGAGCAAAAAGAAAGTTCATTTACTGTCATGGGTGGATGATAGCTATTTGATTACTTTGTTTTACACTCCTTGTAGTAGATATTAACTATAGACTAATTAGTTTACTTATGAAATTTGAACACTAATTGACATTTGATATTTTTTTAGAATTGTAAAAACATCAAGATGCTGCATAAGTCTTGTCAAAAACAATTAATGTCATTTTATCAAACCAAAGTCTTAATATCAAGATGCTTTATGGGCTGGGAAGATGGTTGAATTGATAAAGTGCTTTCTGGGCAAGAATTTATATCTGAATTTGGATAATATGTTAGTTTGAATGTATGTCACCCATAGACTCAGATATTTTATTAAAATGGAGTTTACAGTGCTGGAGGGATGACTTAGTGGTTAAGACATTTGCCTGCAAAGCCAAAAGACCAAGGTTTGATTCCCAGGACCCACACTAGCTGGATGCACAAGGGGGCACACATATCGGGAGTTCGTTTTCAGTGGCTGGAGGGCCTGGTGCACCCATCCTCCCTCCTCCCCTCCCTCTCTCTCTCTCTCTCTCTCTCTCTCTTTCTCTCCCTATTTCTCTGTTAAATCAATCAATCAATAAATAAATACATAATATTTTTTTAAAAAATTGAGTTTACAGCTTCAGCCTCTAGCAGGCAGACTCCTGGCATTCCATGGGAATTGGGAGATCTGAATTCCAGCCTCAAGGTGTGCAGAGAGGTTTGGAGCTCTGGCTGTGAGTGCTTGTGGTGCTGGCTGTTTGGTGGTGTCTCTCTGCTCAGATTTATGAATGGGAGCCAACTTCTGCCATTGATGGAACTTCCCCCCAGATCTATAAGGTTGAAATAAATTCCTTCCTCTCATAAACTCTGTCTGGTTTGGATGTTCTTCCCAGCAATGTGAACTGGACTGTACAGATTCCTATCACCCTTGTAAAAACAGGGCCTGCAATCCTAATGCTGGGGAAGCAGAGACCAGTGTATCCCTGGAATTTGATGGATAGCTATCTAGCTAAATTGATGAGATACACATTATGTGAGAGACCTTGTCTCAAAAATAAGATGGAGAGGAGATTCAGGAAGACATCTGATGTTACTTTCTGGTCTCTACATACACATGCAAGGACATGTACGCACACACAGATGCATATACCTATGAACACACTACACCACAGACATACACATGCAAAAAAAGAACTTCTAAACCCAGCAGAATAATGATAGCAGACTAGTGTGTATATCTAAGATATTAAATTAAATCATGTCAAATTCCATATCTGTACCTTCAATGTTTTCCTCTCCAGATATCTTATTGTAAATTAGATCCACTAGAAAGTCAACCTTTCTGTCTTCTGTTCTTTCTTTCTTGGCTTTCATTCTCTTCTCTTTAGCCATTTCATAGAAGTGATCAAATCACATTCATTTATATCTACCATGACTGTGGTGCTAAAACATTTGCTGTTTAAGATATCACCTGAAAATTACATTTAAAATCTAGCCCCATACTTTCAAGGATTATACATTAGTGAGTATGGATGAAGTCCCTGAAGCAGCTCAATTATTCATTTTAAAGCTTACTCTTGAAAAAGCCATGATGAGGGTAGAAAGTTATAATGGAAGAAAAAGGGGAAGTAAAGGAATTAGAGATCCAAGTACAAATAAATATAGTTTATGACTTCTGACTTCTTTTAACTATAGGTTTAAATTTGAAGTAATTATTTTAAGATACCAATCACACAAAAATTTATGCAATATAATGCCGCCACTGGTCTATTAAAGTATAATTGTATAAAAATGATTTCTAAAGAAATGATTTTGATGAAAATGTATTCAAAGCTAAGAGATTTAATTTCTTCAAGTGAATTCAGAAACGATTTTTAAAAACATATATGAAACAACAGTGTGTATGCAATAAGCCAAAATAAATAAAAAGGGTTAATAAAAATTATCCATGTAAAAATATATATATACATATATATTCCACATAATAAGCTATTTCTGGAGGAGACTCGGGAGAAAGCTAGCTTCTTTTAGGTGGTTTTGGTTATGGACTGAAGCCCACAGACAAACAGAAGATATACCCCAACCGTGGCAGAAATGAAGCCTATGTCTGATCTACTTTCATCCACAGTGGCTGTAGTGGCCCCTTGCTGCCTCCACAGTCTACCTAGCTGGGCTGGTCTTTGGAATGAATCTTTTGAATCTACAAACCAATCAGGTCTTCCCCTTATATACCTGAGTGTGACTAAAGAATACATTTTTGGGCTGGAGAGATGGCTTAGTGGTTAAGGCGCTTGCCTGCTAAGCCTAAGAACCTGGTTCCAATCTCCAGGTCCCACGTTTAGCCAGATGCAAAGTGATGCAAGGGCACAATGCCTCACTTGACCACAAGGGAGAGCACACATCTGGATTTCATTCACAGCAGCTGAGAGACTGCTGGGGCGTCCATCTCTATATGTCTCCTTCTCCCTCTCTGTCTCTCTCTCTCTCTCTCTGTCTCTCTCCAAAAATAAATAAAATTAAAAAAAAAAGAGAATACATTTTCAATCAATTATAAAGGCTTGCCCATGCTGGTCTTTGCCTCTCTCATGCAAGTCTGTCTCTCCCTATCTATCTGGTTAGAGGAGAGCATTGTTTCTTGGTTTGATAATTTTCCATTTGCTTTCTATATGCTTCATGTTTTGAGATAACTGCTCCCTTTTATTTCATGTATAATTTTTCTCTACTCACTGACTCTACCATTTGTGTGTTTTCTTTAGACTCTAGATCAGTCTTTAAACTCTGGACCTACTACCATTGCAATTTTCTAAACTCAGGGTAATCATGGGTATAATTCTGTTTATTACCCATTTCTCATCTGAATTTCCTTATCTCTACATTAGTACTTTCTCTCTGCTGTTCTTCCTTAGGCCATGAACACTTGATCGTTTAACTTTCTTCCATGTGGAGGCTCAAGGTGGATGCTGTGCCTTCCACATGAAAGTGTGTTTCTTCTAAATCTCCCTACATAAGCTCCTTGGATCTATCTTCCATGAGCTTGTGGTTCTGCTCTAGCCTCTTTCTAGACTTCCATTTCTCTTAAATGAACCTCATGAACTATGCTGTGCCTTCCACATGAGTGTGCCTTTCCTCTATTCCACAAGCTTGTGACTGTTCCAGCCTTTCCTTAGATCCCATTTCCCCACAAGCAAAAACCAGCTTTTATGATTTCTCCCTAAATAAACTCAATAATTAATAATTTATCCTTTTTAAATATTTTTAAATCAAATTTTGTCAAAGATGTGATAAAGACCCCAAACTGAGGTTCTTATGTTTTGAAGATCCTCCAAAATCCCCTAATCCTGTATCATTTCTATGTGTAAAACCATATTGAAAGCAATATTGTACATCATATAATACACAATATAAAGCACAACTGCCACTTTAAATGCTTCAAACCAAAAGCTTACCCCTGTGGCAGTTTTATTCAAGTGCCTCCTATAAAATTAGGTGTTCTGAATGCTAACAAATTTCCTATAATAAATTTAAATCTATCATGCTTGGCCAAACTTTGAACATTGAAGGCATACAATAAATAAAGTGATATATAATAATTTTCTCTTTCGGTGTCATTTATCATTGCAGATGATCTATGTATGACTGTAAAGCATTTCTGGAAGATGTCTACATGGCTTTCTAGATATAGACTATCATAATTTGTACAGACTGTACTTAGTCATTTTTGCAATAACAATTTCATATAGCAAGAATACAAAAGAATAGTAATTTTATGTATTTTAATATTTAAAGAAGTGTTTAATCCTTTGCAAAATACAAGTTGGATGTGTAATTTAATGGATAGTCTCAGAAACAGATGTTCAATATTTCTGAGATATTAGGAGTGTGTTTATGTATAAGTGGGAACATTCTTGTCACTGGACTGTAAAATGAAGTCACAAAGTGGAAATATTGGGGATGGGTCAGTTTAGGATATTTTCTTACTATTTTTTCTTCTTCCTTAAATAATTCTTATTTCACTTTTCAAAATAAGTTTAGCTGATTTGATTCAACATGGGGGAGGATCTGATTGAGATAGTGGAATTAATGAATTAATACAGCATGCCAGTGAGCACTCTGAAGTTACATTTATCTATTACAATAATTAATACCTTTAATCCAGTGTACTTGGGGCCTGATATAGCAGGTATCCCACATTGTAGCTAGAATAACCCTCCCTCAACACAGATGGATGTGACCCACCCACACACCCTATACCATTTCTATAACATTCACTTAGTTATCACCTACTGTGCTTATCCTGTCAATGAATTATCAAGTACTAATATTAGTTAGCTATGATTTTTTTTTTTTTTTTTTTTTGTCTCAAAACCTTCTTATTTTTCCTAACCTTGAAGTTTAGATAAACATGCTAAAACAATATGGAAGCATTGATACTAGGAAGTCTACAGACTTAAGCAAGTTTATATTCCCATAGACAACTTCATCATGCCCAATGGTTCTGGACCTTAAATTAGAAATTCTAAACAATTATTTTAATAAGGAAAATCAAAGATAACAGTCTTCTTTTAAGAAAGCTAATTTCAATGTCAAAATTTGCAAGATTCTTAAGATTCTTTGCTGAACAAATGCCTGTGATGGTGCCATGCAGTGCAAGCCACATCTATCTATCTATCTATCTATCTATCTATCTATCTATCTATCATCTATCTATCTATCATCTATAATCATCTATCTATATATTTTTTGCAAAAAAACTGAAAAACTATGGTACTATCAGTGTTAATTATTTTTTAAAATTTTTATTTTTATTTATTTATTATTAGAAACAGAGAAAGGGAGAGAAAAAGAGAGAGAGAGAGAATGGGTGCTCCAGGGCCTCTAGTCACTGAAAATGAACTCCAGACAGACGCACCACCTTGTGCATCTGGCTTACATGAGTACTGGGGAATCGAGCCTCAAACCAGGGTCCTTAGGCTTCACAAGCAAGCACTTTACCACTAAGCCATCTCTCCAGCCCCTATCAGTGTTAATTCTGTTTGCAGTGTGGTATATTTGAACTTAACATTTGATGATGTTAGTTGAAGCTTGGTAGGTAATACACATGTAGTGGGAATAAGAAGTTTTAAATGCATTTTTTTTCATTAAATGGAATATTATAGTTCTTTTTCTCCTTCCTCAAATTTAGGTTGTGAGGGTTTATTCTCATTTTTATTTTATTATTAATTATTATTTTGGCTTTTTGAGGTTCAGTAAAGACTCACTTTAGCCCTGGAAAATCTGGAACTCACTCTGCAGTCCCATACCTGCCTCAAACTCCTGATGATCCTCTTACCTCTGTCTCTTGAGTACTGGGATTAGAGGCATGAGCCACCATGCCTTGCTTTTTTTTTTTTTTAATTAAATTCTTATATATCCTTGAAGTTTGAATGTATGTTCCCCCATAGACACAACTAATTATATTAAGCTTACAACTTGAATCTTCAGCCCCCTGACTAGAGGAGCTATCACTGGGGGTGGGTCCTGAGTCCAGCCTTAAGGTATGTTGGAGGAAGATATTAATTCCAGCCTAGCACTCTCTCTCTCTCTCTCTTTATACATATATATATATATATATATATATATATATATATATATATATATATATGGAATGTTTATACTCTTTTGTCCCCTCTGCCTTGCACCCTTTTCACTAGGGTTATGGGATTCACTATAGGGTCATGAAGGACTAAATCAGTCCCTAGCGGTTCTGGGAGAAGCATGCTCGGGTATGCCTACTCACTCTGTGGCTCATACAATTTTTTCAGCACCCTCTTCTGCAGTGTTCCTTGAGCCATGGAAGTACTGTTGGCAATATGATTTAGTTTTGAGTTCCTTTTAGTGTTTGGATTTCTGCTTTGATAGGTTTTGATCGATCACCATGTCTGCGACCATCACCCTGGAGCAGGTTGTCAGGCTTGCAGTAAGAGGTCATGCCTTAGCTTTCACCTCAGGTTCTCCTGGGACCTGACAGATGTGGAAAAGGTGGCAAGTCTCATGGTAGGCCATTAGTTATCCTTTTCTCCTACTGATGGATCTTAGATTTCCTCCATTTTCTCTGTCATCTGTAAAATAAAGCAGTTTCTCCAACTAAGACTGAGAGCAGCTTGGGCTAAAAAGGGTATTGTTTGCTGCTTTTGGTGTTTGCTTCTTTTTGGTTTTTTCTCAATGCTTGGATGTATGGAAGCAGCTTCTTCCACCATTGATAGAACTTCTCCCTGGATCTGTGAGCTTGAAATAAATCTCTTCCTCCCCTAAACTGTGACTGGTTTGGATGTCCATGCTGGCAACATGGAGCTGACTACAGTACCCTCTTCTTTGTCACCATTCCATTGAACACCCTACTCAGAGTTATTGTTGTGCCTTTTGGGGTCCTGAAGTCCTCAGTCAGTCTCTGTGCTGTGGAGGGAATCATTCCTTGGGTTAATCCTACCAACTCTGAGGCTCTTACAATCTTTCTGCCCCTTCTTCCTTAATGCTTGCTGAGCCTAGGCAGGTGTGTGAGAAGTCTGATTTACTTTTGAATCCTCTGTGGCTTCTGTATCTCTGCTTGGATGAGATTTGAGTAACCACAATGTCTGTCACCATCTCCCTGGAACTGGTTTCCCAGTCAGCAGTAAGAGTAGTACTTGTGATGCTGCTTCCTCTGCAGTGACTTGTGGACCGAGGTAAATGTGGTGGAGGTGACCCATCTTGTCGTAGGCAGCCAGCGATCTTTTCTTGTGTTGATGTGTTCTGGATCTCCCCAGTATTCTCTCTCGTCTTTAAGATAAAAAAGATTCTTCAACCAAAAGTGAGAGCAGCCTAGATTAAAGGGGATAAACATAGTTATTTGAGACTTTTTGATGAATATACCCTCTCTTTTTAGCCAAAGAGCAACGGAGATTCTCTCTGGAGTCTGAATTTCCTATCATTAGGATGCTGACTTGGTTTCCCATACTAAATATCAGTTGTTCCCCACTGAATGGGCCTCATGTGCAATCTGAGAACAGTTGGTTACCCTCATATGCTATGTTCCATTATTGCACAGGGATGTATTTCTGGCCCAGATAGCTGATTTAGTAGCTTGCAGGATCCTTGTTTATTCAGTTTGTTAAGAACTACTTTTTCCCAGGAGGTTCCATCGCACTATGAGGTTTCCCTCTCAGTTCTGGCATGGTCTCCCTATGTCATATAACTGTAGACTTTGAAGTCTATAGAAATGTCTTATCTTTTATCTCTGGAATGTAACCAATTGTGTGGGCATTATTTTGGGACCTCTTGGATCTCCCTAATTAACAGTTCACTAGCAGAGGCTGGGTAACCCAAATATAGCTCTTGGATACACTAGCCAAAGTTCATTATTCACATATTTAGACACAACTTTGATTCATTCACTTTCATTGCTCTTAAAAACACTCTGTATGCTAAAATATATGTATTTATTTTTCTGTCAGACACTTTAGTTGCTTAAGGTTTTGCAATTTTACACTTGTTGTTATGGTAATATTTATACATACCAGAAGCTTCATTCTGGCTTAACAAACAGTAAAATAAAAGGGCAGGCCTAGAAAGATGGCTTAGTGGTTAAGGTGCTTGCCTGCAAAGCCTAAGGACCCAGGTTTGATTCCCTAGTACCCATATAAGCCAGATACATAAACTGGCAAGTGCATCTGGAGTTGTTTGCAGTGGCTAAAGGCTCTGGTATGCCATTCTCTCTCTCTTTATCTCTCCTTTTCCCTCTGTCTCTTCCTCCCTTTGTCACTCTCAAATAAAATAAATATTGTTTTTTTTTAAGAAATAGAAGGTTCAATAAGTGACTTGATTTTGTTTAAAAGTTAATTATTATCATTTCCTAAGTAAGTTTAAGTATTTTAGCATTAGAGTTATAGTAAATATACCAAAGAATCAAGGAAAATTCAGCAGTTTTTAAATATGTTCACATTTCAAATGGAGAAGACTCCTGACTAAAATGCTACTGATTTTCAGACAGCTATCTGATAACTTACTCATCATCTGCCACCAAGCTAAAGGAAAATGAAGAACTTGAAAGAATGACAATAATTAAAAATTTAAAAAATTAAAAGAGAAAAAGTAGATAAAACTCATGGAAAAAGATATATATAGGAATATAAAAGACTCATGCAAAACAGATATATATATAATAAGAGACATGTGCTGGCATCTGACTCATGGTTTTCACCAAATTATAAGACAGAAATTATTCAACCATGTATGGCAGAATACAGAAAAAATGAGAAAATTTAAAATATCTTGTGATAAGGATGTTTATGTGTATCCCATGGGACAAATGATAGATCCATGGCAAAGGAATCAAATTCATTTACTTTAAAAGATTTATCTTGTCCCAGAAATCTCCTAGATATGCTTTCCTAAGGTATTTATATAAGTAATCAGGTAGATAAAGGAAACAGATTCACCATTAAGTTGTATTGAATCAAGAAAGTGATAATTGCATCTTAGCATACTGGAATAAAAAACTTGAATGATGTGTGTGTGTGTGTGTGTGTGTGTGTGTGTGATGGGTTTTCACACATGATTAGATTAAAAGAGATTTGTTTTGTCCCTTCATCTATTTTACATGTTGAATAATTATAATAAAGAGACCTGTTGGGGAAAAATAAAAAGGATTGTAGGGGCTGGAAAGGTGGCTCACTTAGAGTGCTTGCTACAAAGTTTGGAGACCTCAGTTTGGATCCTCTGTACCCATGTAAAACCTGAGTCCAACAATGTATGCCTATAATTTCAGCACTTATACATGTGGGTACAGGAAGATGACTGGGATTTACTGACAAGCTATTCTAGCCCAATGGGTGTATTCCATGTTTAGTGAGAGCCTCTATCTTAAAAAAAAAAAAAAAAACTCAAGTTTAAAAGTGGCTGAGGAAGATAACTTTGGCCTTCACACTCATGCACTCATTCACTTACATGCACCATACACACATATGCCCAACACACATATGAACATGCATGTTTGTGTGATAGAGAGACAAAGATAGAAAGGGGATAGAGACAGAGAATTCTTCAAAGAATCCTACAAGGAAAAGCAACGAGGGGCTCAAAGAAGATACATGCTCCAGCATCCAGGAGGCTATAATGAACATTTATATACCCATCCCAAGAAAAGAGCCTTCATAATCATTAAATTATGAGTTTGAGCTTTTTCAATAACTTTGTTCATAGGAGTTTGTAAGCATACATTCCTGAAAGTGAGTCAAGAAAACATGTTTTTGTTTTGTTTTTCTAAGTATTAACCACTTTTAAATATAATTGCATTTGCCTGGTAAAATATTTTGCTTTCTTTCTCTTCTTCAGTCTACAATTCTAATGTATTTTTTTAAAAAAGAAATTAACCAGTGGATAATAGATGTAAAAAAAAGTATGCCTTCCTTTCTTCATGGCAGATGCCCTGCACTCACTGCACTCATCTATCTTACCTCAATAAATAAAGAGCAGAAATCTCAAGTCAGAGTAATGTTCTCATTTTATTTTAAAGCTGAAAACATTCATTGCTAGAAAATACTCAATTTACTTTTTTTTTTTATTACCTAACAGTGAAAGAAGGAATTTTTATATCATTTGAAATGGTCAAAGCTATGCAGAATAAAACTGGTTTCTACTTATATTCTCCTAAATCAACTTTTAATAATAAGACCCAAGTATCTGAGGAAGTTAGATCAGCATTCAACCACTGTGATCTCATGAAACTAAATAGCTATTGTACAGACAAGCAAACCATCCTCACAGTTCAATAGACATCCCACAGAATGGGAGAAAATTTCTACCAGCTATGCCTCTGACAAAGTTCTAATATTTAGAATCTACAAAAAATTCCGAAAACTAAACAATAAAAAAAAAATCAAACAACCCAATCCAAAAAAAAACAAAAACAAAAACAAAAACAAAAAAAAAAAACAGGTATATAGATTTGAACAGAGAATCATCATCAAAGGACCCTGAGATTTCATCTCACTCCAGTCAGGATGGCATGCATGAAAACAAAATTAATGGCAACAAATGCTAGTGAGACTGAGGGGAAAGAAGAACCCCTACTCACTGCTGGTGGAAATGCAAACTTGTATAACCACTATGGAAATCTGTATGGCGACTCCTGAAAAAGAAGAAAATAGATCTGCCATTTGACCCAGCTATACCACTTATGGGAATATACCTTAAAGGACTCCACTCTTTACTACAGAGGTACTTGCTAACCCATATTTGTTGCAGCTCTTTCACAATAGCTAGGCACTGGAATCAGCCCAGATGTCTTTCAAGTGATGAATGGATAACACAGATGGGGTTTATATATACAATGGAATTCTACTCTGTAGTAAGTAAAAATGAAATAATGGAATTTGCAGGAAAATGGATGTGTCAAAAAAAAAAAAAAAAAAAAAACTCATACTAAAATAGGTCATGTAGGCACAGAAAGACACTCCCCCCCCATGTCCTCTCTCATATGTGGTTCTTTGCTGAGATCAATTGGAGATGGATACAAATTGTAGACAGTACCAACAATATGGGCATAAAATTGGAGAGAATCCAGGAGATGGAAGAATATGGTGAGAGGAGAGAAGGGGTTTCCTGATGGGTTATGGAGGAAGAGATAGAATGTCTGGGGTGGGAAGGGCTTGGATATGGAGTGCGGATGGTGGAGAGGGAATGCCACACAAGTTAAGAAAGCATTAAGAATCAGCCGCAAGTAAATCTTCATTCTGATTAGCATTCTACAAGATATAACCACCAATAAAAGGGGAAGTGGGACAGTCCAGACAGAAGGAGGTAAAAGCTTAACCATACAACCATAGATTTGGGCTGGCAAATCCAAGGCCCAGGATTGTGTTATCCAGCACAGTGAACTATTGGCCAGGGAGACCCAAGAGGTCCACAAAATAATTTAGGCCATTGCCAAAACACATGATACCCTGCCAGAGCTAAAAAGTAACACCCTATTGCTGAAGACGCCACAGGCTGTGGTCACAGGGCATTGGAATACCATGCTGGAATGAAAAGGAAAATGAGCTCCCTCCTGTCTACCCTCAAAGTGCTGGAGAGCATTATGGGAGCTGCTGGTGGATGACAACAGACACCAACATCATGAAAAATCGGCAGTCTTGAAGACTATAAAATAAGGTTGTTGGATTGGAAGTACAAGTACACACCTGTGCAATAGTGGTACATAGCCTCTACAGGTAATTGCCTGATTGGACAAGAGGTCTGCTTAGTGGGAGAGAGCTAATATTCGGTACCGGGAACCAAGTCAGAATCCCATGGTCAGAAAACCCAGACTTAAGAAAGAATCCCCCACTGTTCTCTGGAGAAGTGTGGGATTGCACACCAAAAATCTCTCAAACAACTTTACATATCCCAATAACCCAAAGTGCTTTCATGCTTGGTTATAGAATCTCCTTTATTTTACAGATGATAGAGAAAATGGAGGAGAGCCAAGATACATCAATAAGACAAGAAGATAGCTGACTTCCGTATGGGAGACAGAAGCCATCAACAGTGAAACCATAAGACTTCCCACCAATACTACAGGTGCAATAGTGGCGTGTCATGGGCCAGGAAACAGGAGAATACCCGGTACTGAAAAACCTAAGGAGGAAACTACTGCTCTTATTGCTAGCCTGACAACCAGCCCCAACTACACTAAATGTTCATGTTCACGGTGAAGCTTCTCTTTTCAGATGGTGATGACCACTGGGATAACAGACACTATGGTTAATCAAAACTTATCCAAGCAGAAATCTAGAGGCTACAAAGATATAAACACTAAATCAGACTGACAGCAGGGCTGTTATGGCTCAGGGAACAGTTCTAAAGTGGAAGAGGAGGAAATATCACTGAAAGTTTTTTTGGTATGTAAGATTAAAAGTCAATAAAAAAAAGAAAGAGCCACAGAGTGGGTGGAAATACCCTGAGGCATAGTCCCATATCCCAATAACCCCTCATGCTTGGTTATAGAATCTCCTTTATTTTGACTGAGAAAATCATGACCCCACAGTGAATACCATAATCTCATTGACAAGGTGCCCCAGGATAAAAGGGGTCAGGATGAGGTGCTAAAGGAGTATAAACTGTACCATATATATATGATCTTTAAATAATCTGAAGGTATATTATGTTTATTTGAGATGCTTTAAACTTACTGCTATTATTTTACATTTCAGGACTGGATTTAAACCAATATGGGGGTTTCAAAATTATTTATTTATTTATGTTTATATGTGCATGTGTTTAAACCAATAGGGTTTCAAAATTATTTATTTATTTATGTTTGATGAGAGAGAGAGAGAGAGAGAGAGAGAGGGAGGGAGGGTCAATTTAGAATAGATGTTCCAGAGCCTCTTGCTGTTGCACAAGAAATATAGATGTACATCCCACTTTGTACATCTGGCTTAACATGGGCACTGAGGAATCAATCCATGGCCTGGCATGCTTTTTAAGCAAGTACCTTTAACTTCTGAACAATCTCCCCAGCCCCAACATGGCTTTTAAAAAATAAACTGTCGGGCTGGAGAGATGGCTTAGGGGTTAAGGCGCCTGCCTCCTAAGCCTAAGAACACTGGTTCCAATCTCCAGCGGTTCCAATCTCCAGGTCCCACGTTTAGCCAGATGCAGTGATGCAAGGGCGCAATGCTGCACTTGACCACAAGGGGGCGCGCACACATCTAGATTTCCTTTGCAGCAGCTGAGACACTGCTGCCGCGTCCATATCTGTCTTCCTCTCTGTCTCTCTCTCTCTGTCTCTCTCTCTGTGTCTCTCTCAAAAATATAATAATAATAATAAACTATGTTAAAACGTTAAGTTTTTTTTCATTAAGAAGTGTGCTTATGCATATAATGTGTCAACGTAACCCACTTGTACTGAATATTTTCTAAGGCTTTGGTCAAATGCAAGCTATAGAACACCAAGAACCAGAGAATTTGCCTTTATTCCTTAGGTAATTTTATTTTAATTTTTAATAATTGGAAATATTTTTCTTAGAAATGAACTAAAATATCCTTTCATGCAGCATATCTTGCCTGAAGATTTTTTTTCAGCTTGGGTAAAAACAACAGTTGCAAGCCCATTAGTTCTTTTCACTAAAATAATTCATTTTAAAAGTTATTAGCATAGTAAAAAGGAATTGATGGAAGGCCGTTAGCAATTCTAGTCTAAATCTTATGGATTTGCCTCATTAAAAATCAATTGGAAAACCAAAGCTCTTATGTATATGAGAAAGAAAGAGAAAAAAGGAAGTACAGATGTAAATATCTAGCCTAGTTTTCTTTGAGGATGAAACTTACCATATATAACATTATCCAATATTCCTTCTTTGGGATATTTATGATTTTTTTTCTAACAGCAAACATAGTGTTACTTTTGGATGGCATTACCATAAATTTGCAAGATCTAAATCCTCCTATGACCCCTAACCAGTCTAGAAATTTCATTTTCTGATAGTTTCTATATAAATTAAGCCTCAGAATTATTTGCATTATTCCTGAAAGAGGGCTACAATATTAGCACTAAAGGAGCTTAATAAATAGAAAACATTATCTAACAATGAATAACCCATGGAGAGAACATAAATATAATCTATTTCTTTTTGTCCTATGAGAAAGAAAAAGACCTGCCTGAAAATGAAAGCCAATGGATATATAACTTTATACATACTTCTTTTCCCATTAAAAAAACTACTCAAGGGGGATGCAGAGATGGTTCAGCAGTTAAGGCACTTACCTGCACAGCCTAGTGATCTGAGTTTGATACATATGTACAATGTGCTATATGCATCTGGAGTCTATTTGCAGTGGCTGGAGGCCCTTGCATGCCCATTCTCTCTGTCTGTCTTTCTTCTATCTCCCTCTGCTTGCAGATAAATGAAAATATTGACAACCTATTCAACAATCTTTGCATTTATTCATTGTAGGAATTCAATAAGAACTATATTAGAATATACACATACATACATATTCATCTTTCCCTGCTCTTTGGAAGTTTGATGTCATTCTTACTATCAGGTTTTCTTATTTCCAAAGTGTTCTGCATTAGAGAACAATGTCATATAGGGCAAGACTACCCTTGAAACTTCTCATAGGAAAATGTCACAACAATATAATGATGTATGCAGTTTGAGAAACAAAGATTAAAATATGCGGTTGGCTTTTTTGTATTCATAGAGATGTCTATTCATTTACAAAGCAAAGGGAACATACTCAATGTTTTAGCATGCATATACTGGGTATTGCCTTTTTCTTTCCCTCTTCAGGCTATTTATTGCAAAATGTCCTTTCTCCTATTGATAATTGTCATAGTAGAAAATGTTTTCTCCCTTAGTTTCAAAAGCAATGACAAGATCAGCAGTGCACTTAAGTTAAAAATATTCATTAAAGAGTATTTGTATATTTTTAGTGCTGGGCTGGAGAGATGGCTTAGTGGCTAAGGCGCCTGCCTGCTAAGCCTAAGAACGCTGGTTCCAATGTCCAGCAGTCCCAATCTCCAGGTCCCACGTTTAGCCAGATGCAAAGTGAGGCAAGGGTGCAATGCCGCACTTGCCCACAAGGGGACACACACACACACACACACACACACACACACACACATATAATTTTTAGAGAGAGACAGACAGAGAGAGAGGGAGAGGGAGACAGATAGAGATGGGCGCGCCAGCAGTCTCTCAGCTGCTGTGAACGAAATCCAGATGTGTGCGCCCCCTTGTGGGCAAGTGAGGCATTGTGCCCTTGCATCACTTTGCAACTGGCTAAACGTGGGACCTGGAGATTGGAACCGCTTAGGAGGCAGGTGCCTTAACCGGTAAGCCATCTCTCCATCCCTGATATATTTTTGTTTATTTATTTATTTATTTATTTATTTATTTATTTAAGAACAACAGAAAGAGAGACAGTGGGGGGGGGGAGAGAATGGGCACACAAGGGCCTCCAGACGTTGCAAACAAACTCCAGATGCATATGCCACCTTGTACATCTGGCTTACGTGGGTCCTGGGGAATCGAGCCTCGAACCATGGTCCTTAGGCTTCACCGGCAAGTTTTTACCTGCTAAACCTACCAATGATAGTTTTTAATTAATATCATAAATGTTTTGTGATTATTTTTGAACATGTGTGTCTGTTGTGCATGCATATCAGTGTCATGTTCCTATGTATGCGAGTGTGTGTGGGTGCATGTGTAACTATGTTGCATGTTAAGTCCAGAAATCAATGTCTATGCCTTCCTCAGTCACTCCCAACCTTAATTTTTAAGACACTACCTATTGGTAATCCTAGAGCTCACAATTGGGCTGGACTTTGTAGCCACCCAGCCCTAGGGATTGCCACCTCTCCAGTGCTGGGATTACAGACACATGCCACATGCCTGACATTTAGGTGGTTGACAAGTATCCACACACAGGTTTTTATATTTGTGTGACAACTATAAAGTGTGATAAAAGTAACACTTTTATCCACTGAGTCATCTCCACAGACCCCCATGAGTGGTTTGTTAAGTAAATGTCAGTGGGTGAAGTATGTGCAGAAACAAAAATAAAAATTGAAAATAATCCACGTTAAGCTGGTTGAGACAACTAGAAATGAGAACAATTTTTTTTTCAATTTTATGCCAAGCAGTCTTCACATTATTTATTGAACTTTTGATTTTAAATGCACTTAGCAAAGGGCTACAGTAACAGGTGCTAAACATAAGTGAAATTTACAGAATAAACAAGATAGTCTCAAAATGTTCCATTTTCATGATTTCCATCATTCTTTGAGTTTTTGTCATATAGATTGTTAAACTGCCTAAACTTTAAAGCTAGGAGGTTTATTTTCTTTCATTCTTTCTTTTGCTTGAACTTTAATTTGAGTGGTGTTTTAGTTTCTATGTTTTTCTTTTATTCTTCCCTGAACACCTTGGAAAACATGATAACTCAAGGCAACAAAACAGCGTGAGTGTTTCTGCAGTATGGAAGTTTGAATATGAAAGACACACAAGAAACTATTTTATCTTTTAAATTATTTGAATACACACAAATAATAAAGGTCAATTTATTGAAATATTTCAAGATTCATGTATTTTCCTAACACAAAGCTATTCACATCAATTATAAAAATAAACACATGCATCAAAAAGTTTTACTGCAATAGTAAGACCCTGTAGTGGTTCTTTCAGGCATTTCAGTGTCTATATATGGCATGCTAAGAAAGAACTTGGTCTGTGGCATTACTATAACTCCTGGAAGTCCTGGGATGAATGTGTGATAAATGGATTGGGGTCTTCTATGCAAATATCTATCCCACATGGTGATTTTGCTAGTGTTTAGAATAAGAAAAGTTGTGATAAGCACTGGTAATTTCAGCATTTAGGAGGGTAACCCAGTTGCCTATTAAGTTCAAGGACATCCTGGGTTGTAGAGTGAGATCTCACATCAAAGTTGATGGTGTAGTTCAATGGAAAACTCATTTCTAGACATGCTCTGGGCAAAGCTTGGAATCAAATCCCAGGCCAACAACCACCAAATAAATAACTAGCTGAATAAATGAATGAAGGAATAATCTAAATAAATAATTAAATAATAAATAAAAGACTAGTGTACAGTGCTCTTATCAGACTATTATCTTATTTTCTTGCTTCTATAGCTCAGTAAGAAAGTAGGCAGATGTTTCTGGCCTGAATTTCATTCCTGATCATAACAAAGATGTTTCCACAGTGATCAAGCAACATTTGTAGGGACTTTGAGAAGTAATACTTCATGGAGAGATGAGATTGAAAAGGTAAATAAAAGAACCCTTTGGGAACATTTGTTGAAGTATTTTTTCATCCTAATCCAGGAAAAGAAAACGTTTAAAATCTAAATTGCTTTATCAGAGTCAGAAATATTGAACTATCAAGAACCTGATGATTCTCCTCTTTTTTGTTCAACACTGACAAGGGGATGGAAATGATTCTTGCCTTTGGCACTGAGTCTTGATTATCAACTTGCACACTTCTGGAAAGAATGAAGTATTGAATTATTAAATGCATGTTTAGATAGTTTTGGACAGGGTTTGGTGGATGTTAGAAGATGCAGAGCTCTAGACAGCCTGTGCATACAGTTATCTAGTGAGTGCTAGTTGCTGAACAGGGCAATGCTTTCTACTTATCTGGAATCTGAGATTCAGAGAGTTCTGAATATCAAAAATGTAGGAGTTTAGTGTGTTAACAGTTTTATTATTCAGAAAGTATATAGTGCTAGATATCACTTCTCTGAGAGTGTGATACTTAATAAGTCATTATTAAATTCACTCAAGTGAAAATACACAAATTTTCAAATTCTTTATACCATGAGTATTATAATGGAGACAATTTGATTTTACTGTTCTATATCCAAAAACTGGAGGAATAACTTTGAAATTCATTAACTGTGTTTTACAGAAATCTGAACTTATTCAAAGCACTGTAGGAAAATATGTTAATAATTATATATTCTGAATCAGCATTTTTATACACATTTTCTGTTGGATTCATAGAATGGATTTGTGGAGGGCTTTCCCAGCCCTAAACTCGGAAGCATATACAGAATCAAGCATGAGGAGGAGAAAGCACTTAGCTTTGAAGAACTGAAAAATCCTGTGTGAGGTATAAACATTGAAAATTCTGCAACACAAGTTTGTCTCATCAATTATAGTACACACTTTATGGCAACACTGAAGGGAGAGCTGTTGCTCTTAAGGAGTTTGGAAATGTCTTCACAAAGACATCAAGAGGATTTCTGCCATTTATTTATCCTTGACCCTCTCGAACATTTCAAGGAGATGCAAATGAACATAGATAAATGTAAAAGGCAGAGATGACAGGGATAATTCACATTCAGACATTTCAAGTAAAGTCAGCTTACGAGATAATGTGATGGTTACTGTTCCTTCTCCACTTGGCTGGATTTAGAATCATTGTGTGAAAATGCCTTTGGATGTGTATATGAAGTATTTGCAGAAAAGTATAAATGGGAGGTTAAGATCAACTGTGAGAGCACAAAGAACCATCCAGTGCATAGGGACTTGGACTGAAGAAAACTGAGAAAATGAACTGAGAACCAGCTTTGGCCACTCTGTTTCCTGTGTATTGACCAGTAGCGTGATCAGGTATGTCACACCACTGCTACCATGACTCCCCCCCTCCCCCTGAGTTGATCGGCTGGATCCACATAATGGTAGTTAAAATTAAACCTTCCTTTCTTAAATTGCTTTTGTCAGTCATTTTATCATGGCAACAATCAAAGTAACAAATATGGATAAATATTTAATTTTTCTTTAGTGAACCTTACATATATGTATATGCTGTCTGTATGTCTATTACTCTACAGATGCATGTGTGCAAGAATATGTATGTGTGTTTGTAACTTTTAACATTTTAATCTGATCATTGTTTTATATATTCTATGTTAGGAAATTTGTCTGTAACATCACAATAGTTTCCATACTACTTGATTATTTTCAAGTAGTCTTCTGACAAATTAAATATTGTAACTACCTGGGTCTGACTTTATTAACTATTTCTTCTTTTGCATTCCATAATTTTTTGTTTGAGAACTCTATACTTTTTTGAGACAGGGTTTTACTTTCACTTATTTACCTCAAATTCATGATCTACTTGCCTCAGCTTCCCAGAGAGGAGTTCAGTTATGTGCCGCCAAGTTAAGCTCATGCTATATTTCTAATAAAAGGATTCTGTTCTACGATACTACAGCTCATTGTAGGCCTGCCAGTGGAGACATCACCAATCCTGCCTTGAGCTCTCTGTACTCTGAAATTCTTTCTATGCTTCTACTCCTCCTCTAGCACTCATAGGATGGACTGAGCCAGATCAGGTTTATTCCTCCTGTTCAATCCAAATCCTCCAAGAAGAGTAAGGCAACACTGTCTCAGATTTCTTTCTACTCCCCTGTTTACCACCCTCCTTCTCTTTAGTTCCTAGGCTCACTAGGCCCCTGCTATGAACTTGTGTCTATTTATTTAACTTATCACTGATTATTGGAATAGTCTTTATTTATTTATTTATTTATTTATTTATTTATTTATATATATTTTTGGAGAGAGACACAGAGAAAGGGAGAGGGAGACAGAGATAACAGATAGATGAATGAAATCCAGATGTGTGCGCCCCCTTGTGGTCAAGTGCGACATTGCACCCTTGTGTCACTTTGCATCTGGCTAAACGGGGGATCTGGAGATTGGAACCAGTGTTCTTAGGCTAAGGAGGCAGGTGCCTTAACCGCTAAGCCATCTCTACAGCCCTTTTTTAAATTCATTTAAGAGGAAGATAGGGAGAAAGAGGGGAAGAAAGGGGGGAGAGAGAGAAAGAGAGAGAGAAAGAAAGAATGAGCATGGTTATTCCAGGGCCTCTAGCCACTGTAAATGAGCTGCAGTTACATGTGACACTTTGTGCATCTGGCATTATGTGGGTACTGAGGAATCAAACTCAGGTCATCGGGCTCTGCAAGCAAAGCATATTTAACTGCTGAGCAATCTCTTCTACCCCAGCATAGTCTTCTTAATAAAGCCTGGGCAGCATTTGATGAAGAGGGGGAAACCTGTGCTGTGGGATGCTGTCCCTAGCAATTCTCCTATGTAATATCAATGCACACGTGATGGCAGTCTATTAATACTTAGCATGGCTATTCCTTACTCTAGTTATTAGAAAACTCTTTTTTCATAAGTTTAGAATGCATGAGATACTGAGAGTTTCTCTTCATCAGTCAACAGGCTATATGTCTATGAATTTCAATGTAGTTAGGTCTTCTTATAACCTTAGTGTTATGCTAGATTTAAGTTTGTGTATTGCTTTTAGTTTAAGTGTCTGTTTCTAGGGTGAGAGTTATGGTGTGTTGTGACCTTGGAAGTTGAAACTAGAGGTATATAATACAGTCACATGATTCAGTTTCCTCATCTGTGCCACTTGTAGATTTAATTTGAAAGTGTAATATAAACAGGTGAATGTTACTTTGGCTGTTTCATCATCAAGAAAATGATATACACAAGGATTTAGAGCCAGGGTATTTGTTAAACTCCATTAAAAAGTATGTTGTCACTAAAAAAAATAAAAAAAAAAAACCTTTAAGTTGCATTATTACCATCATCAAGTGAGAATAGTTTTTAATATTTCATAAATCCAGGTTCAACAGTAATACTCTGTATCATACAATGTAAAGGGCTGGAAAGATGTATTACTGCTTAAGCCTGTGAAGCCTAAGCACCTAGGTTCAACTCCCCAGAATCCATGTAAGCCAGATGCACAAAGTGACATATACACATAGGTGAACATACTTCAGGAGTTTATCTACAGTGGCCAAGTTCCTGGCACACCATCTCTCTCTCTCTCTCTCTCTCTGTCTTTCTCTCTCACTCTATCTCATACATTTAAAAAATGTAAATTTGTATGTGCATACTGACTTGTACAATAAGGAAAAAATAGCACATTTTGAATCAATAACTGATCTAGGATAATATCCAAGATTTTTCCAACTTGAGCAAGATCTCCCCACATTCATAACTGTCATCAGCTATGGTGAGTATCACTGCCATCTTCTCAAATTCTTCATCCTCTGTGACAGGTTATGATTTTCCCCTTGAGAAATATGCACAGTATAATGCAAGTCAGCCAATATTTCACATACCTAGTGGAATATCTCTATTAGAAACTCATTGCTGATGCATGTCATTCAGAATAGTACATTTACTCCATGACAAAAATATATGTGTAAATAGTTAATCTAATTATAGGAAAATTCTTCAAAGTCCTTAAATGTAAATCAAATGCTATTCAAATTATAAAAATTTAGTCAGAAATATGATGGCCAGGATAAGGAAATGTTTCATAAGCTTAAGGTTAAAAACAAAGTGTTGTCATGTTCATACTGTTATAAAAGTCAGTTTGTTTTTGTGGTATGAGTTTTAATTTTTTTCCAATATATTTTCTGTTACATATTATTTATAACACTACTTCAATTATCCTTTTCAAGTTTAAGTCTTTCAGTTTTCAATGGCACTATTTTATTTCTTGGTAGAGGCTGGATGAAATGCTTGTAGTGGTGGGTTATTAGTGAGGAAGAATGATAATATTAAATACCACTGATTTTAAACTATCCAAGAAACTATCAGTATTTATAAGGATAATTAAAATACATAAATGTGTATAGACAGACAATATTTAAAATACATGTGCACATTTTTTCTAACAATTTTACCTCATTATATTTTATGACATATTGTAGAAAAGAGGAAATGATTGAGCTAAATAATGACATTTTTTTTCTTTTCATAGATGCATGAAGCAAAGTTGCTAATGAGAACTGTGGAGGAGAGAGCCCTAAAATAGAGTCAGGAAAAAGATATTGGCCAAAAAGAATAGCAGTTGGAAAAAGTACAAGAAAAGGCATACTTAAAATGTATTTGAATTAGGAAATTCCAAAAATGCTTGCAAAGATAAAATCATTATGAGAAATAATGATGTACTGATGTGGTAGTTTGAATATATGTCCCCCAATATATTCAGTGTTTTACTAGTTATAGTTTGCATTTGCAATCACCTTGCTAGAGGCAAGGTCACTGGGGGCCAGTCTTAAGGTGTGGTGATGGTTTGAGATTCCATTGTAAAGATATGCAAATGTGCCTAGCAGGAGTTCCTGAAGTGTGTGCTGTGTGACCTTTTGGCAGTAGTTTTGCTCTGTGTGCTGTGGTGGTTGGTTGGTTTTTCTCTCTCTGCTTGGCCCTGTGGAGAGCAGGCCACTTCTCTTGCCATTATGGAACTTCCCCTGGATCTGTAAGCTTCAATAAATAATATCCCTTCCTCCATAAGTGTGCCTGGTCTGGAAGTTCATCTCAGCGAACCTGAAGCTGTCTGCTACAACTGATAAATTCAAAAAGAATGAAAACCACTTGCAATATTTTCAGAATTCATTTAGCCAGCATCATTCTATTCCAAATACTGGCTTTTAATATGAAATCAGGACAGTCATATCTGCATCAGTCAAAGCTATCTAATTGGTAATATATAAGGACAATTATAGCAAAAAACTAAAGAAAACACATAATTTATTATATGTAACCTTAATAAACAAATGATCACTGAGTAATCATAAGAACAGTTTATATCAGTTGTGAAAAATAAAAATTATTAAATGATTTCCTAGGAGTAAAAGATGAAAAGCACGTAGAGATATAGATGGAACTATTTACTTTTTAACAATTCTATCACATGATTAAAACAATCAAAAGTAGAAAGTAAATAGTAGCTGGGGGCACATAGTTCTAATGTGTAAAAATTATAGCTAAAAGTGACAAGTATTTCTGTGTCCATAAAAGCTGGTGAAAGTATAAAAAATTATATAAATACATGAGATTTAGGCATTTTAGTAAAAGTAGTTGAGATAGACCCAACATCCCAGTCTGTATGCTCTTTATTGTAATACTCTGCTTCTCAAATCAATTGTAAACTAATCTTTGTGAACAACATGCATTCTAATAAGAAACACAACTTACATTAAATTTGATATTTTTTCTATATTATACAAGATAAAATATTAAGTTTGATTTTAAATTAAGTGGAATTGTAGAATAAAGAAGGGAAATAACATTTTTAAACAAATAGCAATTTTTAATATGACAGATTACCATTCTCTCTTCATTAAACTACATTTGGCTGTACAGTCTATTAGGTCATTAGTCCAATTGCTAGGCAACCTATTCTGGGCTCCGAGAGTACTGTATGTCTCTTTTCCCATACATAATATTATTATAACTATTTTATTTGCACTTTATAAAATGTCAGCTTCATAGTTAATTTACTAATATTTGTGATAATACAACTATCCAGATGTTTTGAACATCTGGATGAGCAAAGAAAAAAAAAAGTCCCTGCCTATCAGTAGCTTTATTCTAAGGAAAATGATATTCTTATTCAATTCTTTTAAATATCATGAGTTTCTTTGTTTTCCAATTTCATTTACTCAAGTTAAAACAAATGGAACACTCTTTTATTATCTATTACATTTGATTCATTCTCTTTTAAATTAAATCATGAACTACAATTTTTTACAAGTATATTTGATCATATTCCTCTCATCTAATAGTCCCAATCCTGTAATGCTGCCTTCATTCCAGCATTTGCATCCCTCCATAAATTGAAATATATTTCTGGTCTTATTTGTACACCTTTTTCACATGACCAAGTTGTGCCACAAGTCATCTTTATTCCTGTACTCTCTTCTCTATTGTACCATTTCTTGACTAGTGTTCATTGGTATTCTCTCCATCTAAGATAATGTTCATTTGTTTATGATAGTGAACTGTATGTATCTCTTTCCAAGTTGGGACTCAGTGATATCACAATGGTAACTTGAGATTGTATAGTATACAGGGATATTTAGATCATTAAAATTGAAGAACGCTCTAATTTGACATTTATATTTTTCTTAAATTTTAAGAATGCTATCAGCAAATCTTTTAGGACATCCTACATGATAAACATTTTGTCTTTTTGAATTGATTGATTGTCACACACACACACACACACACACACACACACACACTCATAATGCTGGATACTGAACTCTAAGGCAGGCCTTCATTCATTTATAGATGCTGGAAAGTGCTTTAGCAGTGAGCTATAATGCCCAGCCAACTAATTGTTTTGATACATATATTTGTCTGTCTAATATGATTTTAAACACTGGCGAATAATACAATCAGGATCTGAAAAGGAAATAATACCAGTGTCTTCTTTATCTTCCATAAATTGCTTAGGATCTATCATTTTCTTTATTTGTTTTGAGTATATAGTTTCTATGGATTCTCTACAATTCTATGATAGGTGACTTCAATTTTCATTAAGTTAACAGTAGCCAAACCTCTCAACATCCCCCCACCCCATAATTCCATGTCCTTAAAGGCTATTAGCATGGAAATCTCTATCTGAATGTCTCATAAGCTCACTACACTTAGTTCAAATTAACTGCAAAACCTCTCCTTTCATACCTATCTCCTTCTTACTCCCACAGCTTTTTGAAGATATGCATGCTACAGTGAATTGAGCCAGTTATTCAGACAGTGCTGATTTTGCTTTGTAATAGCAAACTGTATGAATCTCTGCTGAACTCAGAACTCAGTGACATCATATGGGTCATTTGAGAGTGACAGTATAGTGATATCTTATGAAACTTGAAAAATGCCATAATTTGAAGTATACTTTTTCTTATTTGGGGATCCACAGTGATCAGAAAATCTTTTCTGGGGATATACTACATGATAGTCAGTATCCCTTTAAAATTTACTACTAATACATCTGAGTTTTAAAAATAGCTCATATCATGTATTTTTATTCTTTCAATTCTAATATATCCATTCATACTCAAGATGAATCATGCAAATTATTTTCTCATAATTTCTACTCTTTGGGCCTGATATATTCTTAAAAATGCTAGCAAAATGACATTTTACAATTAAAATATGGTTACTCCATGTATTGTTTTCATAAACTGAAAATCACTAGAAAATAAAATACAAAATCCTAAACATACTGTGGTGAACATTTGTGTTCTGTGTGTTCTCTACAGCTTTCTCTCTTGCTTCTAAGAGTCAGCCAAATGACATACCTCAGTGGGAATACCATTTCTAATAGGCATTTTCAACTTGCCCAGTCAACCACTGTTTTTGATGTTGTTTTAATTCTTTCTTCTCACTTCAATATTTATTGCCCAAGCTCAAAATGCCCACTTCATCCAAATTCATTGCAAAGTTAATCTATAAATCATCACAGATCTTTGTTCTCTTACACACAAGTTCAGCTTCTGGTACTGCTGACGTAATGTCTATGTATCATTATGCACAATTCACTATGTATACTCACTTATTTTGTACTCCTAGAAGCCAGACTAAACAAAAATTATTCAAAATAGGTCTCAACTGATACATGGCTCTTCTTATTTTGCTTCCCAACAATTAAAGTCAGGGATCATTTGCCGAGTGCCTTAAAGGGATCTGGATTGGTGCATAATTTGGATTTCTTTATCATTTGTCTGCTTATAATTCTGTTGTATGATTAGAAGACTTAATATTTGTAAGGCATTCTGGTGCATGGAACTTTCTTCTAAGAAATTTGGTGGTATGTTTTACCTGTATTCTACCTGTACAGCTTGAAGACAGCTCACAGCTTAGTTGGATTCAATAGCTTGCCAAATAATTTAGGAACTGGAGCTGATAATTTAAGTGTATGATTATCATTATATATTTCCAAGTTTACCTGTAAGAATAATAATTCTTGTGTATATATTTAATTCTGATCCTTCTTTCTAAACTTTCAATTTTTTTTTTTCAAAATGTGAATTAGCTAGAGAGAAAGGAATTAATTTAACTTTTCAACATTATACAGGAAGCCAATGTAGGAACTAGGACATACACCTAAACAGTGTTGCTCCGCTGTCTCTGAAATAACCTACGATCTATTCTATTGATTCAATAATTGATAACACATGCTTTTAAGACACAAGTACCAAGCTTAGTCTTTCTTTACAATTTTGACTCACCACGACATTATTTCAAGATAAATGTGAAACCAGCATTTGTGTTGTGTTGGAGAATGGATACATTTTCTAATATACTTCTTAATTACATGACACTTTTAATTAGTAAAATCATCAAGACAAAAAAGGAATAGGAATATTCTCACTTTTGGTGTTATTTCCACCTCTCAGAAGTCTGTAGAATTAGTTCTTTTTGGTAAAAGGTATTTTTCATCATAAATGTACCATGTAACACTTCTAAATCAGAAATGTTCTGAAAATGCTCTTAATATACTTTAACGTGGTATTTAAACATCTGTATTTGGCTGATTTTATATGTGAAATAAAGCACAGCTCTTGAAAAGTATTAATTGATTTATAGCTAGCTCAGTTGACTATGATTTCATGGTGTGCAAATGTACTTACAGTAAGTGTTATGACTTCCCAGGGGAGGCCACAATATGAGCAGAGCAGAGCTGAGCCAAACAGCCATTGTAGAAGAGTTAACTAATTTCTGTCTGGCATTTAATGTGTCTGGGGGGAGCTTTTGCATTGTAGGAGATCTTAAACGCCTTTGCTGTCATAAAAGACTTTAGCCAGACATATAATATTTTCATATTATGAGAAAGTGGGTGAATAAATAAGACTTTAAAATAATAAAATATGGGCCCAGAACAGGCATGAAGAAAGCAGACAGCTTGTCAAGTCCCACAGATACCAAATCAGATACCTCTTCCCCTATTGCTCCACTACCAAATTCCTTCCCTGACTCTCCCCTCCCTTCAAGCTCACCATCCCTTGGTTCGCTGCACAGCAAAGATAAGGCCCATGTCCTTGGGGGAATCAGTTCTTGTAACAGCTAATCGACCGCTAAGTGCTTACAGTCCCAAGGAAAGGCAGCTATGCATCTGGAAAGAACAATGTGCCTCACAGGAGCTGCTTCCCAGAGATATTCAGAAGTTTATTGATTTCTAGAGAATTGAAATCATGAGCGCACGTGCTGTTTGCTCAGAGGAGTTTATCAGAGCACTCTGACCTTCCTGGGCACTCTGTCCCTGAAGAGAATGATTGTCACTGTGTGGAGAAAACAAATATCACAAAAGGCTTTTAATAAGAATTATGGATGGGTCAATACTTTTAACTTAAAAAAAAAACACAGAATTATAGTGCTGGAGAGATGGCTTAGCAGTTAAATGCTTGCATGTGTAGCCTAAGGACCCTGGTTCGAGGCTTGATTCTCCAGGATCCACATAAGCCAGATGCACAAGGGGGCACATACATCTGGAGTTCCTTTGCAGTGGCTGGAGGCCCTGTGGTGCCCATTCTCTCTCTCTCTACCTGCCTATTTCTGTATCTCTTTCTCTCAAATAAATAAATAAAATATTTTTAAAAATATTAAAAAAAACCTGTAACTCTAGATTTAGAGGGTATGTGGAAGAAATTTTATTTAACCTTGATGTTTTCCCTGTGTATACTTATTGCTTTACTTCTGGCTGTTTTGTGTGTAATTATGTGCAATTATTATCATTATTAAAGTTTTAATAATTCTGGAGCCAAATTACTACTGCTTTGAGCTACTTTATTGGGAGACAGCAAGAAGAGGAGCAAGCTTCCCATTATGGATTATTCCTTGGCTCAAGATGATTGTTTGAAAATGTCACTAGGAGTAGAGTCCTTTGATTATCATTTTGAGGGCAGCAATGTTGAGTGCATCATTAAGACAAAGTAACACACATCATTTTTGTTGTTCTTTGTTTGCTGCATTTCTTTTTGTTTTCTTTTTACATAAGGCTTTTATGATTTTGGCATCAGTTCAGATATAAACTCACAAATCTCTGAAACAAAATTTTATTTTACTTCTTATAGGTGACAAGGGGACTAGAAGATAAGGGATATATGAGGAGGATTAAGCAAGATAGAAATATAGTGAAATACGAATATTCAGCACAAAAACATATAACTCAAGTTATATACCCTATAAATGAACCCGGATATGAAATAGGAGTGGAATTGAGTTTTGTCCCCTTTTATTTTAGAAGACATTTGGACCTTGTTATATATAGTGTCCTGCTTTTATTCATACCTGAACCCCGGGGATTTGAAACAAATTCTATTCATGAAGATTCTAAGGAAAACATAGAAATTTAAAAAAAAATGCAAATGATATACAAAATTCATGTTATAGACAGACACTGAGGATACTCAAAACCCACCAAAGCAGAAATCCAGAAGGTGCTTAGCACTCAAAGGTAAAGTAGGATTAAACCACACCCACCAAGGCTCAGGGAAGTTGGCAGAAAAGGGGGCAAAAAGAATGTTAGAGCCATAGGGTGGGGAGGAATATCCAGAGACAAAGCACTCTCCCACAATGACAGACTGCTACTCTCCCAACTCCTATCCCACAACTACATGGTGGATACCAGCAAGCCCATTAAGGATGGCACCCAGGGGAGTGGGGGAGGGAGGAGGGAAATGATGCTACCAACATATCATGTGTCCATACAAAGTTTCTACTTAATAAAAATATATAAATTAAAATTTAAAAATTAGAAAAATAGTTTTTTGGCAAAGTAATTTAGTTTTGATTACTTCAGCAAATAGTTTTTGAGAAGATTTAGTAAAATTCTTTTTCTCTCCTAAATGTTTTTTGAGAAAACTGATCTATGATTGAAATGTTATAATGCATGTTTTCCTTCTTCATTATATTTGAATTTTCATTACATGCATACATATATATCACCATTTTGCTTTTAGAAAAACACACACACACAATTAACCGATCATTTCTTTTGCAAAACCATTTTTTTGCAACTTGTAAACCAATAGATTGTTGATGCTAAATTTTGAGCACTGCTTCTTTCTTGGAGAAAAGAAAAAGTGAACCAACCAGAACTATGTGATTGTTTCCAAAACATTTTCTTTTGCCTTTTTGCAACTTAAGTTCTACCATACTCAGCATAGCTTTTTTCCCCCTTATTTTGGAAGCTGGAGAGAAAATTGTTTTCTAAATGTTGTTAAAATATATAAATATCATGTAAGGTAATTGAAAAGTAATTAGCTATTTTTGTTTGTTTTCCTTGTCCCTTAATTAATTCTGCTGTACAACATTATCTTAACTATGGAAAAATAGTGCTATGTGCTAAAATTCACCTACTACAAACTGCTATTGACATTGATGACTATTTCTCCATGATAATTTTTTGAGATAAGATTGATTTTATTTAAGGTTTTCCTAAAGTTTTTTTTTAATTATTTAATTCACTAATATGATTTTTAAAAAGTGCCCTGACTTTTATTTTAAAAAGTGACATTAGTTATATAAATTTATTTTGGTCTATGATTACTTTTTCTTTTAATTGGATTTAGTTTTTAGGGCAGTTTAATGTTGAATTTCCATATTCCTCTGTTTTGCACAGAAATCCTGTCTTAGTCTTGTCCTCATGACTCATTTGTTTCAATGAACCTATATTGATTTATCATTATCAACATGCATAGTCTATACCAGATACCACTCGAGGTAGTGTTATAGTCCATGGGTTTGAACAAATGCATTTTAACATGAATCCACCATGGTAATCTAATTCAAGGTAATTTCACTAGTGTAAAATTTCTCTGCATTCTACCTATGTATTAATTCCCTGCAATCAAAAGTTTGCATTTTATTTTCTTTTTTCCTTTACTTTCCTATTAGGCAAATACAACATCCCCAACCTCAAATCTATTTTGATATACTCTTTGGAATCATCTTTTCAATATCTGAGTCAATGTGCCCTCAATAAATGTGTTTGAACTTAGTTAACAATGTGGTATTATTAAGATGTGAGGCCTTAGTGAGGTGATGGGATTGCAATGGCCTTGCAATGGGCCTGTTTTGTTACTGGGAATGATCATTACATATGGCTTCACACAATTGTCTCTAAGCTTACCACCATGTGAGAATGCCATTGACTCCATGAGTACTTTGATCTTAGACTTTCTGGACATAAAGAATGGCAAACACAATTGCTGTTGTTTATAAATTACTCCGTCTTTGTTATGAAAAATGATTAGAAATTAAGTCAATAGCACTTACAAAAGATAAAACCATCAACTTTCCAAAAGTTTATAACATAGAATTCAAACTCATCAAGTTTCGTTCTAAGATTTTTTTTTTAATTCTACTATATGTAGATTTTTACCAAACAGTTGATAAATTAACAAAACTACCATATCAAATTAAGGTTTATATCTTTGCATTTTGCATGCATATGTGTATGTAGTATGCATGTATGTACCTACAGATGTGGGTCCAGGCATGCATGCAGATATTACATTCAAGTGTGCTGATGTGGAGGTCAAAGGTCGAGTGCAGGTATCTTGATCAATTACTTTCAACCTTAATCTTTGAAACAAGGTCTTTCTCTAAAAGTAAACTTGACAGATTAGGCTAGTTATTGCCAGGGAGTCCATGTCTGCTTCTCTAGTGATGGCTTTGGTCCTCATGCTACCATAGCACTTTCACACTGAGTTACGTCCCTGGCTATGCTGGTTTGAATGGATCTCCCCCAGTAGATTCATGAGTTTATTAAAGCTTGTAATTTACATCTCCAGCAACCTGGCTTGTGGAGGTGTCACTATGGGCTGATCCTAGGTTCCAGCCCTAAGGTGTACAGGTGGATTTGGAATTCCACTCTAAAGATATGCAAAGTGCTGGAGCTTTGCCAGGAGTTCCTGAAGTGTGCTTGCTTGCTTTTGGTGGTGTTTGTCACTCTCTCTCTCTTCCTCTCTCTCTCTCTCTTATTCTCTTCTCTCTCTCTCTCTCTCTCTCTCCATGAACCTGTGAAAGCAGGCCAGCTTCATCTTCCTTTATGGAACTTACCCTGGATCTGTAAGCTTCAATAAATCTCTTCCCCCATAACTGTGCCAGGTTTGGAAGTTCATCCCAGCAACTGAAGGTGACTACTGCACTAGCCTATTCTGTTTATTTTTATTCCATTCTTATTTAAAAAAAATATTTTTATTTGTTTATTTGCAAGCAGAGAGAAGGAGAGAGACAGAAAGAGAGAGAGAGAATGAGAATATGGGTGCACCAGGGCTGCAGCTACTGCAAAGATCTCCAGATACACATGCCACTCTGTGCATCTGGCTTTACATGAGTACTGGGGAATCAAACCTGGGTCATTAGGCTGTGCGGGCAAGTATCTTAACCACTGAGCACTCTCTACAGCCCCTCCATCATTTATTATTACTATTATTATATTATTTTTATTTGTTATTGGTGAATCAGAGTCAAGGCTGAACCAACTAGAGTGACATGAAATAAAGAGAGAATACACAAACTTAACAGCAGGCTGTTTTTTTTGGAGAGCAAGTAAGAGTGAAGGACAGCTAGCCCCATGCCACAGTTTGAGGCTGCTATGCTCAGAAGCATAAATAAATAAATAAATAAATAAATAAATAAATAAATATCGATTTTTTAAAGTTATCTGAAATTTTCTAAGCATATAACTTATTGTCCCTAATTCTAATGAGATTTTATTCATATTCATTTCTGGGTAACAGGGCAGATTATTAGCTGCCTCTGCTTGCCTCAGTGAAAGAACAGAGTCAAGATAAAAGAACCTCTATTCTTATTGGAGAAAGACTTGAGAAAAGGAATAAAATGCCATAAGGTTTTGTCCACACAGAATCAGAAACAGCTGCTAATGTGTCAAAACCCAAACCGCATTACTTGCAATGTGGAGCTCAGTCCCAGCTGCCAAGTATTTATCCTCCCCTCCCAGACACTCCAGTTTCAAGAGCAGTGGACTAAAGAGACTTACCAGGGTTTAGAGTCATGACCATGGGCTGCATACACCATACACCATGGACAAAAAGGAAGCTGGAGGTGTGCATGATGCATGTCATGTACATAGGGGCCTGGAGTGTGGGGAAAGATGAAGCTGGGATTCTATTCAGAATCCTGGAGTGAAATAGTTTGAGGAAGAACATCTTCTATCACTGCCTGAGAAAGCAAAAAACAAACAAACAAACAAACAAAAAAAAGGATATTCATTGCTCGTGCAGTGTACAGCCATTATGGAAAGCAGGATGGAAGGATTGTTCCAGACCTCAACCCTGAACTATGATATGATCCACCAATATCGCTCCTGGAGATATACCCAAATCATGTACATGCCTGATTGTCCATCAACAGAAGACTAGACAAAGAAAATGTGGTGAATATGTACAATGAAACTTTATTCAGTCATGAAGAAAACTGAAATCATGATATGTGCAGGAAAATTGGTGAAATTCCATACTGTGATGATATAATAAATAAGACTGAAGAAAATATATTGCATGACTTATTGTACATGTACAAGTTAGATTTTTAGTTTGTCTGTGTGTACGTACATATGTGGAATTTGTGGAGTTCAGGCTATGAAATTACAAAGGGGACCATGAAAGGGCAAGAAGAGATCGCTTAAGGGAGGTGAATGGAATGGAAGGAAGACACGACTAGACTGCATGTGAGATGAAAGCAAAAAGGGAACTACAGGGGGAATGAAGAAGAGCACTAAAAGTGGGATAGGAAGACAGGGCAGGGTTGTGAGTTAGGCAGGTGATTAAGAACTCAGTAAGTAAGGAAATGCCATAATAAAACACAACAGTCTGTATGCCAGCTTAAAAAATATAGCAGAGGTTTTATTCATTCCTCTCACAATTTGCATCTGTTCCTCATTCCATGGAAGCATATTCAAGCTTTTAGTCACAGAAGAGTGCTATTTGGTGAATCCAGTTTGGTTTGATGTGACGGAGTTGGGAGACAAAGGAGGAGTCTGGTTTGTACCATTGGTTGAGGAGAGTCAGATAAAGGGAGACCACTCATAAGCACTGCCCTTAGTCTAGAAGGGATGTTCTTGAGATAACTACTTATATCATTTCCTACTGGAAGTATTTCATCAAGTATCACTTTCTGAATGAGATTTACTTGCTCTTTTGAAAACTGAACATCTGATCATATATTAGTAAATACATGCATCATAGTTAGTATTCTTATTTTAAAAATATTTATTATAAAACTGTTTCATAAGGCCAACACTTATTTGAGACTGAACCACTAAGGTCCTGGCAATAGTGTACACTTAAGAAATAATTTGCTAATGAGTTGAAGAAAATAAGTCAAGAGTGGGAAGGGTGACAGAGCAAACTTGGAAGGAAGGAGGCATAGAGGAAAAGAGACTCAAGAAACTAAGAATACCCCCAGAACCCTTGACGACCTCCACAATGCATGACCCACATTCCCCATTGATGAGGGTCCCTTTGGAAGAGGGAGGACAGGGAGGAGGATAATGGAACCAATACTATGAATGTAAAATCAGAATAATATAAATTAAAAAAAGAAACTAAGTATGATAAACATAACCCAAGTAATAGTTCTTTAAAAACAGTGCATACTCATGTCAGATAAGGTTACATTTCTGACCATTACCATAATATGTAAGAGTTGCATAATCAGATAAAGGAAATCAATGATTCAGGAATAGCAACGGTTTTCTACAATCCAACATATGGCAGAGTTAGAATATCATATTCTGGGCATACTGTGACACATCTTTATTTCCACTCATTGTAGGTGCTTTCAAATAATGCAGTGATTTGAATAGAAGTGCTACGTGAAGGGCAAAATTTCAGGAAAAGTAATGTCTACCTGAACTAGGGCAGCAGTAATGGTGCCAGGAAGAAGACAAGTTTGGATCTTTAAAGCATTTGTGAGATAATGTGAGACCTGAATTCATGGCTGAGAACCAGTGACCATGGGTTTTAGAATAAGTGAGCTAATTCTCTTCATCATTGAGGCAGGCATTAAATACTGTCTGACACCAATGGAAGAGACACATATATTCCACTATTCATAGAAATGTACCTGGAAGACATGAACTCAAAATATGCAAGGTGATTCAGTTTTGGTTTTAATGCTTATTTTTTTGAAAGTACTACAGGGTAAATTATTACTGTTTCAAAGTTCTCAGATAAATAAGAAAAATATGTAGCAAATTCAAACACTATTTTATTGATCTGAGGACCTTGGGATGTAATAGTTAAAAGATGGATAAAAAATGTTATTACACTTTTTAAGACAAGATACCCCTTAAAAAATTTACTACCTCAATTAAAATAATTTAATTTGTGTCTACTATTCATTTAGTGTATAATAATAACTCTATGGAATATGGACACTATCTTATTTGCTCCCAGGTCTCAATTGTCTGGTCCATGTCTTGACAGTATATGTCAATATGTATTTTGTCCAATGTCATAACAAATGAATGAATTGAGTAATTTACAAGGTGGATTTTGGAATCAGATAAAAGTATTTTGAATTTTTGTACTACTCCCTACGAGGTTGGAAAGCTGATTTGTTTTTTAAACTTCAGTTTCCTCATATGAAAAATGGAAATGATAGTAACTTTACCGCATAGGGTTTTTGACATTTATAAATAATCATAGGTTATTATTGAAAACACTTAGAAAAGTGGCTGGCATGTAGTGTGTACAATAAATGTTAATAATTATTGTAATGTTCAAGTTTCTGTTCCAGGTGAAAGTCTTATGCCAAAAGTAATTTTAAATTTTAATGCTGCTATCAAGTGGAGGGACAGCTGTATTCTTCATGAGGCAGAGTGCAAATCCAGCTCACAGGGCTTACTGGTCTTTACAACTACTGCTCAATACTCAATGCCCACACAGCCATAGATCTTTATAAATTTGTCTCATTCATCTTGCCCTTCCTTTATTTGTGATTTTACACTTTCTTTACTATTCTTCATTAAGAAAAAAATATTTCTCCATGTATAAAAGGCTTTCAATTAAAATCATTTGTCCTACTTATCCACTTCAGTAATACTGATCTATAGCTTGTATTTTATTACTTTTTAATATTATTTAGTTATTCATTTGCAATTATATATAGATAAAGAGAGAAAGAGAGAGAGAGAAGAGCGAGAGAGAGAGAGAGAGAATGAATGAATGCACCGGGCCTCTAGGCCCTAAAAGTGAACTCCAGATGCATGCCTCACTTTGTATATCTGGCTTTACATGAGCACTGGGAAATCAAATCCAGGTTGTCAAGTATTCCAAGCAAGTGCCTTAACCACTGAGCTATCAGTGAGCCCTAAAGGTTTTTTTTTGTTGTTGTTGTTGTTGTTGTTATTTTGTTTTGAAGTATGGTCTTACTCTAGCTCAAGGTGACTTGGAATTCACTATGTAGTCTCAGGTTGGCCTCACACAAATGTCAATCCCTAGGGCTGGGATTAATGGAATATGCCACCATGCCAGGATGTTGTATTTTATATATTTAATTTCTCTGGAGATTGTAGTGGACTTTTACATGGGCAAAAATATATTCAATGAGTTCAACAAATTCATGAAATAAATGTTCTAGATAAGTAACTATGAGTCCAACCATACCTTCAAGAAATATTTATGATTCTTTGTAGCAAATGTTATTCCTATTATATTCGCAAGGAAAGCTGTATATCAATTATAGACATAGATCACATACATATTACTTCTCTGTAAGGCTACATTTGGATATCAGTTTCTGGAGGAGTAAACAATAATTGTAGTCTCAGACTCTCTGGAGTTCAGACACCCAAGATCCAGACTGAGGATAACAGAAGGTATTAGAGAAGTTTGTTAAAGAAAGAAACTTACAGCCCAAAATGAATTCATCCATCTGAATCCTAATTGTTTTAGTCACTAATTCATCTTATGTTATAGTTTGTAGTAAAGATGGAACCCAAACTCCCTATGTCAAAAATTTGGAGGTGGGCATGATGGCTCATGCCTTTAATCCCAGAATTTGAGAGGCAGAAGTAAGAGGATCACTATGAGTTTGAAGTTAACATGGAACTACATAATGAATTCTAGGCCATCCTGGGCTAGAGAGAGATCCTACCTCAAAAAACCAAAGTATAAAAAATAAAATAAATAATTTGATTACCAGCCTGTGACACTAATGGAAGGATGTAGAACTTTTTTTTTTCTTTTTTTTTTTTTGGAGACAGAGAAAGACAGAGAGAGAGGGAGAGGAAGACAGATAGAGATGGGCGCACCAGCAGCCTTTCAGATGCTGCAAATGAAATCCAGATGTGTGTGCCCCCTTGTGGTCAAGTGCGGCATTGTGCCCTTGCATCACTTTGCATCTGGCTAAACGTGGGACCTGGAGATTAGAACCAGCGTTCTTAGGGCTTAGCAGGCAGGCGCCTTAACCGCTAAGCCATCTCTCCAGCCCAGAGGTACAACTTTTAAAGAGGTGGGGCCTAGAGCAGGAAATAAGCCCACATGCAGGTCATCCTTGAAGGAAATATTGGGACCTCGTTCCTCTCTCAGTTTCTGCTTCCTGGCTGCCCCGAGGTAAGAAGCGCAAACATGACATGTCCCTTCCATGATGTTCTTCCTCACCACATACTCAGAGTGACAGGGCAGAATGACCTTGGGCAGAATGACCTTTGACAGATACATCTGAAACCAAGAGTGAAAGTGAAGAGTCCCCACTTTTCTGTTATTTTTCACAAGTGTTTTGTCACAGCTTCAGAAAGTTGAGGCACCCATCTGATCAGGCAAGTAGATTTTGGTCACTTATAACCAAGTTTATGTGAAACATGGAGGCTTTTACCAACAGATAAAGGTAATGGTTATGAAGTCCTTTATTCAATTAACAAATTAATACAGTCAGCTGCCTAGCTTTATGCCTTTGTAAAGTGAGTAAAAATGGCAGTGCTACCAATATTAATATGGTTTCTCTTATCGATGATCAACTGCAGTCCTAAAATATGAAGTAGAAATTCTAGAAATAGACAGTTCATTAGTTGTAAATAGCTTTAATATGAAATCATGACAACTGCTATATTTTATTATTTGCTCTTAATATTGTGGTCCTACTATACATCACTTACAAAAAGTCTTATCATAGCATGTGCAGTTGTTCCTCAACTTATGGTGGAAACTTTTGTCAGCTAACTAGAATGCAAGCTGAGATCTTTTACATCAAATGCACACTTAATGACCCTTACCTACTGACCATCATAGCACACCATAGAGCATGAGGCATTCACCTTGTGACTCCACATTTGAGTGTTCCACTGTTCCCTGCTGCTGTCCACTCAGGATTGCTGGGAGAAAATCTGACTGCAGATATCACTGTCCTGAAATTAGATCCAAATTCAAAAGTACAGAATGTCCATGGAATTCTCAGAACTATTACCAAAGCAACCCATGTATTTGGCAGTAATTTGATATTCATAATCCTCACTCTGGATTTGACTACAAAGAGAAAAGATTTTTTTCAGGTTATTATCATATTCTCCCTGAAGGACATAGCGTTGCTATTAGAATTATTTTCAATGCCAATAACATAAGAAAATTCTTATTAGTTCAACTTCAATTAAGAAATAAAAGATCCTCAGGGCTGGAGAGATGGCTTAGCGGTTAAGTGCTTGCCTGTGAAGCCTAAGGACCCTGGTTTGAGGCTCAATTCTGGAGTTTGTTTGCAGTGGCTAGAGGCCCTGGTGCACCCATTCTCATTTTATCTGTCTCTCTCTCTGTCTCTGTCTCTTTCCCCTTTCTCTGTCTCTAATAAATAATTAATTAAAAAAGAAATAAAAGATCCAGCTAGCAATCAGAAAAGTCTGTTGTTTATTTGATTGATCAGGAGTTTTATCTTATTGTTTTAAATATATGATTTATTAGGAGTTTTGTTGAGATTTTTGTCAAGGCATGTTTGTCTATAAAGACCCCAGGAAAAGTTGCAAAGTAGTTATTACTAGTGGAATAATCACAGTATACATCTTAGAAGTCTATGTAGCTTGATTGTGTCTGCCTGACTCCTTGTTTCTAATCAGCCTGTGGCAGCCTAGGTGTGCAGTAAATCAAAGAGTATAAAACACTAGATATGAGAAAAATAAAATGGCTTATACCGCATTTCCAAGAAAAGGAGTCTGAAAACCTGTGCACTAGCATCTGGCTGGCATGATGCTGATGAATGACAAGCTTTGATAAGCTCTGAAGTGGTAAAATGCTAATCAAGAGATCTGGTCACACAGCTGAATGTGGTGGCCTTCCAGCTGTTCAAACTGACACAAGCTCCTGGAGGGCTATGGTTCTCAGTTCATCTGTAAAACTAAGATGAAGGTTAAAAGGGGTCTTTAGACATGTCTGAAGATTTAGTAGGGTTGTGTAACCATCTTGAGTATTGTGACACTAGCATAAAATGTGCTACAATAGTTGATATGAGAATATGTTATAGGGTTTCACATACACCAAATGTAAATAATGTAATATTAAATTTTATTCTAACTTTGCATGTTTAAATAACTGGGAAGTTATATAAAAATAACTGGCTTAGCTGGGCATGGTGGCGCACACCTTTAATCCCAGCTCTCGGGAGGCAGAGGTAGGAGGATTGCCGTGAGTTCAAGGCCACCCTGAGAAGACAGAGTGAATTCAGGTCAGCCTGGACTAGAGTGAAACCCTACCTCGAAAAAAACAAAAAAAAAATGAAAAAGAACTGGCCTATTTAAGATCAATGTATCTGTCCATGATAAAAATAACAAACAAAACATAAGAATAACTAAAATCTTTTTTAACATTAAATAAAATATAAAGTTTTCTGCTTAGAAAAGGCATATCCCTTTATTCATTGAAAACACCCACTAAAGCAGAGATCCAGAGGTTCCTAAGAACTCATCACTGAAGTAGACTTAAAACTCACCCACCATGGCTCAGGGAATTTTGCAAAAGAAGGGGTATAAAGATTATAAGAGCCACAGGTTGAGACATCATGCCCAAAGACATTCACCTCCCCTCCCAAAAAAAAAAAAATAACTGACTGCTGCTCCCACAATGCATAAACCACAACCCCATAGGGAATACCTGAACCCGACTGAAGAGGGTCCCCAGTGGAATGGGGGCAGGGACAAGGGAAAAGAGGGTACCAACACCTGATGTATCCATATGAAATATGTTGATAATAATAATAATAAAAGATTTAAAAAATATAAAATATACCTTGGAAAATGTCTAATTTTACATAAAATTAGCATATGAATAAACAAGTAATAATTCAAACATGATAATACTAGTACAAAACAAATCTTGGGAATAGAAAGTCAAGAAACAAAAGATACACATCAACACACACACACACACACACATACACACACACACACACACACACACACACACGGAAGAGAGTTGATTTAATAAAGAAAGTTTCATATAACTCCAGAACACAGACGCTTTACTGGGCCTCATGTTTTAGCCATCTGGGGACTTTTGAAAAGTTCTGATGTCTAAGTGCCAACACCAGAGCTTCCAATTTAATTGCTATGGGAAATGGTCAGAGCCTTGGGATTATTTATAGTTCCCCAACTAATTATATTCCACCAATGTTGACCACAAGGTGTATAATTACTGTGTATGCATTTGCTTGTTTTTTGAAATTCTTACCATAACCTAGTGAGCACTTTCTGCCTCACCCTCCATTCTCCATATCTCCTTGATGCTTCAGACCTTCTCAGTTAAGGTCAAGGACTGTCTTCTCTTCTCAATATCTTCATTTTCCCAAAAATCATTTTAATATTCATGGCATTTTTATATATTAAAAACATACACACATATTATCTAATGATGAAAATACAATAATATTATAGTGTTTTCATTATGAAACAGAAAGGTCCATAATAAAACAATTTCTTTATTTACCTAGCTCCAGACCTAACTAGTTGCCTGCTTCCTCCTGTGTTTACTTTTCTGGGAAAACATTATTTTAGTTATAGAATTCTTCCTCCTACTGTTTAAAGTAAATGCCTCTGCCCACACAATTATATGCTAATATCTAAAAATGTATTCATTTGAAAATATATGTTTGATTTATAATCTCATTATTTAAATTATGGAAATATATTTACACAAAATTTTTATGAAATATGTAACTAGAATTTATATATTATAATATTTATTTATTTATTTATACATACTTTATATAAACATATATATATACAATTAATTATATTTCATATATTCATAGATATATTTTACATATATTTATAAACTGGAAAATTGTTTATTTATTTATTTGAGAGAGAGGGAGGGATAGAAAGAGAGATTTGAGTGCTCCAGGGCCTCTAGCCCTTTCAAACAAACACCAGATATATGTGCCACCATCTGGCTTTATGTGGGTACTGGGAATCAAACCTGGGTCCTTTGGCTTTGCCAGCAAGCACCTTAACCACTAAGCCATCTCTCCAACTTCATTACAAGTTGTTAAATTGTATGTATAAACCAGTGGCTTCTAAGTTTGTGTTGCTAGATCACATGGCACCAAAGCTATGTCCATATCTCTTTACTTGAATAATTCCTCTTTCAGTTTATTTCATAATCTCATTAAGTTTCATTGAGATCAAGACTTTTCTCTGAAATGTTCCTAATAAATTTGTTATCTTAAGCAATATAAATAATATCTACCTAAATTTCAAACCAGAATATGGCTTCAGATTTTTTAAGATTTTTTTTTAAAATATTTATTCATTTGCAAGCAAGGAGAAAGATAGAAGAGAGGCAGACAGAGAGAGAATGGGTGGGCCAGGGCCTCCAGCCACTGTACACAAACTCCAGATGCATGTGCTCCTTGTGCTTCTGGCTTACACGGGTCCTAGAGAATCGAACCGGGATTCTTTGGCTTCACAGGCAAACGCCTTAATAGCTAAGCCATTTCCCCAGCCCATGGCTTCAGTTTTGATATTTTGCAATCCACTAGTTTCTTTGTTTGCCATTCCTTTTCCTGTATATTACTTCCATGTTTGAACTGATCTTCCTGGAACTGAATTCTACCATTGATCTACTGACTATGGTTATGCATGATGTTATGAGTTCAGAGTCTCCAGTGTCTACTGCCATCTCCATTGAGAAATTTCTATCACTAGCAATGACAGCAGTGCTCATATTCTTTCTGGGACTAATGTTGAAATATTTTCTGAACCCTGGTGCATGTGATAGACATGAGTTAACCAGTACTATGTAAGCTTTGGGCTTTTCCTTCTTGTTACTTCAATGAGTTGTGGATCTCTCCATTATCTGAATATTTGCAGCCCTATAAAAAGAAGATTCTACAATCAAAAGTGAGAATAATATTAATTAAATGGTTTAAATAGACATATTTAAAGACTTTTGGATGGACCTAATGTCTCCATTTAACCAAAGAATAGTATAACTTTCCCTCTAGGGTGTATGACCTTACAACCCTAGACTTCTGATTTAGTTCTCACTCAGTACCGGGCATGAATTACCTCTCACTTAGTGTACCTCATATCCAAAGGAATGGAAGGATTGTTCCAGACCTCAACCCTGAACTATGATATGATCCACCAATATCGCTCCTGGAGATATACCCCAAATCATGTACATGCCTGATTGTCCATCAACAGAAGACTAGACAAAGAAAATGTGGTGAATATGTACAATGAAACTTTATTCAGTCATGAAGAAAACTGAAATCATGATATGTGCAGGAAAATTGGTGAAATTCCATACTGTGATGATATAATAAATAAGACTGAAGAAAATATATTGCATGACTTATTGTACATGTACAAGTTAGATTTTTAGTTTGTCTGTGTGTACGTACATATGTGGAATTTGTGGAGTTCAGGCTATGAAATTACAAAGGGGACCATGAAAGGGCAAGAAGAGATCGCAAGGGAGGTGAATGGAATGGAAGGAAGACACGACTAGACTGCATGTGAGATGAAAGCAAAAAGGGAACTACAGGGGGAATGAAGAAGAGCAGTAAAAGTGGGATAGGAAGACAGGGCAGGGTTGTGAGTTAGGCAGGTGATTAAGAACTCAGTAAGTAAGGAAATGCCATAATAAAACACAACAGTCTGTTTGCCAGTTTAAAAAAATATAGCAGAGGTTTTATTCATTCCTCTCACAATTTGCATCTGTTCCTCATTCCATGGAAGCATATTCAAGCTTTTAGTCACAGAAGAGTGCTATTTGGTGAATCCAGTTTGGTTTGATGTGACGGAGTTGGGAGACAAAGGAGGAGTCTGGTTTGTACCATTGGTTGAGGAGAGTCAGATAAAGGGAGACCACTCATAAGCACTGCCCTTAGTCTAGAAGGGATGTTCTTGAGATAACTACTTACATCATTTCCTACTGGAAGTAATTCGTCAAGTATCACTTTCTGAATGAGATTTACTTGCTCTTTTGAAAACTGAACATCTGATCATATATTAGTAAATACATGCATCATAGTTTGTATTCTTATTTTAAAAATATTTATTATAGAACTGTTTCATAAGGCCAACACTTATTTGAGACTGAACCACTAAGGTCCTGGCAATAGTGTACACTTAAGAAATAATTTGCTAATGAATTGAAGAAAAGAAGTCAAGAGTGGGAAGGGTGACAGAGCAAACTTGGAAGGAAGGAGGCATAGAGGAAGAGACTCAAGAAACTAAGTATACCCCCAGAACCCTTGACGACCTCCACAATGCATGACTCACATTCCCCATTGATGAGGGTCCCTTTGGAAGAGGAGGATAGGGAGGAGGATAATGGAGCCAATACTATGAATGTAAAATCAGAATAATATAAATTAAAAAAAGAAACTAAGTATGATAAACATAACCCAAGTAATAGTTCTTTAAAAACAGTGCATACTCATGTCAGATAAGGTTACATTTCTGACCATTACCATAATATGTAAGAGTTGCATAATCAGATAAAGGAAATCAATGATTCAGGAATAGCAACGGTTTTCTACAATCCAACAACATATGGCAGCGTTAGAATATCATATTCTGGGCATACTGTGACACATCTTTATTTCCACTCATTGTAGGTGCTTTCAAATAATGCAGTGATTTGAATAGAAGTGCTACGTGAAGGGCAAAATTTCAGGAAAAGTAATGTCTACCTGAACTAGGGCAGCAGTAATGGTGCCAGGAAGAAGACAAGTTTGGATCTTTAAAGCATTTGTGAGATAATGTGAGACCTGAATTCATGGCTGAGAACCAGTGACCATGGGTTTTAGAATAAGTGAGCTAATTCTCTTCATCATTGAGGCAGGCATTAAATACTGTCTGACACCAATGGAAGAGACACATATATTCCACTATTCATAGAAATGTACCTGGAAGACATGAACTCAAAATATGCAAGGTGATTCAGTTTTGGTTTTAATGCTTATTTTTTTGAAAGTACTACAGGGTAAATTATTACTGTTTCAAAGTTCTCAGATAAATAAGAAAAATATGTAGCAAATTCAAACACTATTTTATTGATCTGAGGACCTTGGGATGTAATAGTTAAAAGATGGATAAAAAATGTTATTACACTTTTTAAGACAAGATACCCCTTAAAAATTTACTACCTCAATTAAAATAATTTAATTTGTGTCTACTATTCATTTAGTGTATAATAATAACTCTATGGAATGTGGACACTATCTTATTTGCTCCCAGGTCTCAATTGTCTGGCCCATGTCTTGACAGTATATGTCAATATGTATTTTGTCCAATGTCATAACAAATGAATGAATTGAGTAATTTACAAGGTGGATTTTGGAATCAGATAAAAGTATTTTGAATTTTTGTACTACTCCCTACGAGGTTGGAAAGCTGATTTGTTTTTTAAACTTCAGTTTCCTCATATGAAAAATGGAAATGATAGTAACTTTACCGCATAGGGTTTTTGACATTTATAAATAATCATAGGTTATTATTGAAAACACTTAGAAAAGTGGCTGGCATGTAGTGTGTACAATAAATGTTAATAATTATTGTAATGTTCAAGTTTCTGTTCCAGGTGAAAGTCTTATGCCAAAAGTAATTTTAAATTTTAATGCTGCTATCAAGTGGAGGGACAGCTGTATTCTTCATGAGGCAGAGGGCAAATCCAGCTCACAGGGCTTACTGGTCTTTACAACTACTGCTCAATACTCAATGCCCACACAGCCATAGATCTTTATAAATTTGTCTCATTCATCTTGCCCTTCCTTTATTTGTGATTTTACACTTTCTTTACTATTCTTCATTAAGAAAAAAATATTTCTCCATGTATAAAAGGCTTTCAATTAAAATCATTTGTCCTACTTACCCACTTCAGTAATACTGATCTATAGCTTGTATTTTATTACTTTTTAATATTATTTAGTTATTCATTTGCAATTATATATAGATAAAAAGAGAGAGAGAGAGAGAGAAGAGCGAGAGAGAGAGAGAGAATGAATGAATGCACTGGGCCTCTAGGCCCTAAAAGTGAACTCCAGATGCATGCCTCACTTTGTATATCTGGCTTTACATGAGCACTGGGAAATCAAATCCAGGTTGTCAAGTATTCCAAGCAAGTGCCTTAACCACTGAGCTATCAGTGAGCCCTAAAGGTTTTTTTTTTTTTTTTTTGTTGTTGTTGTTGTTGTTGTTGTTGTTGTTGTTTTGTTTTGAAGTATGGTCTTACTCTAGCTCAAGGTGACTTGGAATTCACTATGTAGTCTCAGGTTGGCCTCACACAAATGTCAATCCCTAGGGCTGGGATTAATGGAATATGCCACCATGCCAGGATGTTGTATTTTATATATTTAATTTCTCTGGAGATTGTAGTGGACTTTTACATGGGCAAAAATATATTCAATGAGTTCAACAAATTCATGAAATAAATGTTCTAGATAAGTAACTATAAGTCCAACCATACCTTCAAGAAATATTTATGATTCTTTGTAGCAAATGTTATTCCTATTATATTTGCCAGGAAAGCTGTATATCCATTATAGACATAGATCACATACATATTACTTCTCTGTAAGGCTACATTTGGATATCAGTTTCTGGAGGAGTAAACAATAATTGTAGTCTCAGACTCTCTGGAGTTCAGACACCCAAGATCCAGACTGAGGATAACAGAAGGTATTAGAGAAGTTTGTTAAAGAAAGAAACTTACAGCCCAAAATGAATTCATCCATCTGAATCCTAATTGTTTTAGTCACTAATTCATCTTATGTTATAGTTTGTAGTAAAGATGGAACCCAAACTCCCTATGTCAAAAATTTGGAGGTGGGCATGATGGCTCATGCCTTTAATCCCAGAATTTGAGAGGCAGAAGTAAGAGGATCACTATGAGTTTGAAGTTAACATGGAACTACATAATGAATTCTAGGCCATCCTGGGCTAGAGAGAGATCCTACCTCAAAAAACCAAAGTATAAAAAATAAAATAAATAATTTGATTACCAGCCTGTGACACTAATGGAAGGATGTAGAACTTTTTTTTTTTTCTTTTTTTTTTGGAGACAGAGAAAGACAGAGAGAGAGGGAGAGGAAGACAGATAGAGATGGGCGCACCAGCAGCCTTTCAGATGCTGCAAATGAAATCCAGATGTGTGTGCCCCCTTGTGGTCAAGTGTGGCATTGTGCCCTTGCATCACTTTGCATCTGGCTAAACGTGGGACCTGGAGATTAGAACCGGCGTTCTTAGGCTTAGCAGGCAGGCGCCTTAACCGCTAAGCCATCTCTCCAGCCCAGAGGTACAACTTTTAAAGAGGTGGGGCCTAGAGCAGGAAATAAGCCCACATGCAGGTCATCCTTGAAGGAAATATTGGGACCTCGTTCCTCTCTCAGTTTCTGCTTCCTGGCTGCCCCGAGGTAAGAAGCGCAAACATGACATGTCCCTTCCATGATGTTCTTCCTCACCACATACTCAGAGTGACAGGGCAGAATGACCTTGGGCAGAATGACCTTTGACAGATACATCTGAAACCAAGAGTGAAAGTGAAGAGTCCCCACTTTTCTGTTATTTTTCACAAGTGTTTTGTCACAGCTTCAGAAAGTTGAGGCACCCATCTGATCAGGCAAGTAGATTTTTGGTCACTTATAACCAAGTTTATGTGAAACATGGAGGCTTTTACCAACAGATAAAGGTAATGGTTATGAAGTCCTTTATTCAATTAACAAATTAATACAGTCAGCTGCCTAGCTTTATGCCTTTGTAAAGTGAGTAAAAAATGGCAGTGCTACCAATATTAATATGGTTTCTCTTATCGATGATCAACTGCAGTCCTAAAATATGAAGTAGAAATTCCTAGAAATAGACAGTTCATTAGTTGTAAATAGCTTTAATATGAAATCATGACAACTGCTATATTTTATTATTTGCTCTTAATATTGTGGTCCTACTATACATCACTTACAAAAAAAGTCTTATCATAGCATGTGCAGTTGTTCCTCAACTTATGGTGGAAACTTTTGTCAGCTAACTAGAATGCAAGCTGAGATCTTTTACATCAAATGCACACTTAATGACCCTTACCTACTGACCATCATAGCACACCATAGAGCATGAGGCATTCACCTTGTGACTCCACATTTGAGTGTTCCACTGTTCCCTGCTGCTGTCCACTCAGGATTGCTGGGAGAAAATCTGACTGCAGATATCACTGTCCTGAAATTAGATCCAAATTCAAAAGTACAGAATGTCCATGGAATTCTCAGAACTATTACCAAAGCAACCCATGTATTTGGCAGTAATTTGATATTCATAATCCTCACTCTGGATTTGACTACAAAGAGAAAAGATTTTTTTCAGGTTATTATCATATTCTCCCTGAAGGACATAGCGTTGCTATTAGAATTATTTTCAATGCCAATAACATAAGAAAATTCTTATTAGTTCAACTTCAATTAAGAAATAAAAGATCCTCAGGGCTGGAGAGATGGTTTAGCGGTTAAGTGCTTGCCTGTGAAGCCTAAGGACCCTGGTTTGAGGCTCAATTCTAGAGTTTGTTTGCAGTGGCTAGAGGCCCTGGTGCACCCATTCTCATTTTATCTGTCTCTCTCTGTCTCTGTCTCTTTCCCCTTTCTCTGTCTGTAATAAATAATTAATTAAAAAAGAAATAAAAGATCCAGCTAGCAATCAGAAAAGGCTGTTGTTTATTTGATTGATCAGGAGTTTTATCTTATTGTTTTAAATATATGATTTATTAGGAGTTTTGTTGAGATTTTTGTCAAGGCATGTTTGTCTATAAAGACCCCAGGAAAAGTTGCAAAGTAGTTATTACTAGTGGAATAATCACAGTATACATCTTAGAAGTCTATGTAGCTTGATTGTGTCTGCCTGACTCCTTGTTTCTAATCAGCCTGTGGCAGCCTAGGTGTGCAGTAAATCAAAGAGTATAAAACACTAGATATGAGAAAAATAAAATGGCTTATACCACATTTCCAAGAAAAGGAGTCTGAAAACCTGTGCACTAGCATCTGGCTGGCATGATGCTGATGAATGACAAGCTTTGATAAGCTCTGAAGTGGTAAAATGCTAATCAAGAGATCTGGTCACACAGCTGAATGTGGTGGCCTTCCAGCTGTTCAAACTGACACAAGCTCCTGGAGGGCTATGGTTCTCAGTTCATCTGTAAAACTAAGATGAAGGTTAAAAGGGGTCTTTAGACATGTCTGAAGATTTAGTAGGGTTGTGTAACCATCTTGAGTATTGTGACACTAGCATAAAATGTGCTACAATAGTTGATATGAGAATATGTTATAGGGTTTCACATACACCAAATGTAAATAATGTAATATTAAATTTTATTCTAACTTTGCGCATGTTTAAATAACTGGGAAGTTATATAAAATAACTGGCTTAGCTGGGCATGGTGGCGCACACCTTTAATCCCAGCTCTCGGGAGGCAGAGGTAGGAGGATTGCCGTGAGTTCAAGGCCACCCTGAGAAGACAGAGTGAATTCCAGGTCAGCCTGGACTAGAGTGAAACCCTACCTCGAAAAAACCAAAAAAAAAAATGAAAAAGAACTGGCCTATTTAAGATCAATGTATCTGTCCATGATAAAAATAACAAACAAAACATAAGAATAACCAAAATCTTTTTTAACAGTAAATAAAATATAAAGTTTTCTGCTTAGAAAAGGCATATCCCTTTATTCATTGAAAACACCCACTAAAGCAGAGATCCAGAGGTTCCTAAGAACTCATCACTGAAGTAGACTTAAAACTCACCCACCATGGCTCAGGGAATTTTGCAAAAGAAGGGGTAGAAAGATTATAAGAGCCACAGATTGAGACATCATGCCCAAAGACATTCACCTCCCCCCAAAAAAAAATAACTGACTGCTGCTCCCACAATGCATAAACCACAACCCCATAGGGAATACCTGAACCCTACTGAAGAGGGTCCCCAGTGGAATGGGGGCAGGGACAAGGGAAAAGAGGGTACCAACACCTTGATGTATCCATATGAAATATGTTGATGATAATAATAATAATAATAAAAGATTTAAAAAATATAAAATATACCTTGGAAAATGTCTAATTTTACATAAAATTAGCATATGAATAAACAAGTAATAATTCAAACATGATAATACTAGTACAAAACAAATCTTGGGAATAGAAAGTCAAGAAACAAAAGATACACATCAACACACACACACACACATACACACACACACACACACACACACACACACGGAAGAGAGTTGATTTAATAAAGAAAGTTTCATATAACTCCAGAACACAGACGCTTTACTGGGCCTCATGTTTTAGCCATCTGGGGACTTTTGAAAAGTTCTGATGTCTAGGTGCCAACACCAGAGCTTCCAATTTAATTGCTATGGGAAATGGTCAGAGCCTTGGGATTATTTATAGTTCCCCAACTAATTATATTCCACCAATGTTGACCACAAGGTGTATAATTACTGTGTATGCATTTGCTTGTTTTTTTGAAATTCTTACCATAACCTAGTGAGCACTTTCTGCCTCACCCTCCATTCTCCATATCTCCTTGATGCTTCAGACCTTCTCAGTTAAGGTCAAAGGACTGTCTTCTCTTCTCAATATCTTCATTTTCCCAAAAATCATTTTAATATTCATGGCATTTTTATATATTAAAAACATACACACATATTATTTAATGATGAAAATACAATAATATTATAATGTTTTCATTATGAAACAGAAAGGTCCATAATAAAACAATTTCTTTATTTACCTAGCTCCAGACCTAACTAGTTGCCTGCTTCCTCCTGTGTTTACTTTTCTGGGAAAACATTATTTTAGTTATAGAATTCTTCCTCCTACTGTCTAAAGTAAATGCCTCTGCCCACACAATTATATGCTAATATCTAAAAATGTATTCATTTGAAAATATATGTTTGATTTATAATCTCATTATTTAAATTATGGAAATATATTTACACAAAATTTTTATGAAATATGTAACTAGAATTTATATATTATAATATTTATTTATTTATTTATACATACTTTATATAAACATATATATATACAATTAATTATATTTCATATATTCATAGATATATTTTACATATATTTATAAACTGGAAAATTGTTTATTTATTTATTTGAGAGAGAGGGAGGGATAGAGAAAGAGAGATTGAGTGCTCCAGGGCCTCTAGCCCTTTCAAACAAACACCAGATATATGTGCCACCATCTGGCTTTATGTGGGTACTGGGGAATCAAACCTGGGTCCTTTGGCTTTGCCAGCAAGCACCTTAACCACTAAGCCATCTCTCCAACTTCATTACAAGTTGTTAAATTGTATGTATAAACCAGTGGCTTCTAAGTTTGTGTTGCTAGATCACATGGCACCAAAGCTATGTCCATATCTCTTTACTTGAATAATTCCTCTTTCAGTTTATTTCATAATCTCATTAAGTTTCATTGAGATCAAGACTTTTCTCTGAAATGTTCCTAATAAATTTGTTATCTTAAGCAATATAAATAATATCTACCTAAATTTCAAACCAGAATATGGCTTCAGATTTTTTAAGATTTTTTTTTAAAATATTTATTTATTTGCAAGCAAGGAGAAAGATAGAAGAGAGGCAGACAGAGAGAGAATGGGTGGGCCAGGGCCTCCAGCCACTGTACACAAACTCCAGATGCATGTGCCCCCTTGTGCTTCTGGCTTACATGGGTCCTAGAGAATCGAACCGGGATTCTTTGGCTTCACAGGCAAACGCCTTAATCGCTAAGCCATTTCCCCAGCCCATGGCTTCAGTTTTGATATTTTGCAATCCACTAGTTTCTTTGTTTGCCATTCCTTTTCCTGTATATTACTTCCATGTTTGAACTGATCTTCCTGGAACTGAATTCTACCATTGATCTACTGACTATGGTTATGCATGATGTTATGAGTTCAGAGTATCCAGTGTCTACTGCCATCTCCATTGAGAAATTTCTATCACTAGCAATGACAGCAGTGCTCATATTCTTTCTGGGACTAATGTTGAAATATTTTCTGAACCCTGGTGCATGTGATAGACATGAGTTAACCAGTACTATGTAAGCTTTGGGCTTTTCCTTCTTGTTACTTCAATGAGTTGTGGATCTCTCCATTATCTGAATATTTGCAGCCCTATAAAAAGAAGATTCTACAATCAAAAGTGAGAATAATATTAATTAAATGGTTTAAATAGACATATTTAAAGACTTTTGGATGGACCTAATGTCTCCATTTAACCAAAGAATAGTATAACTTTCCCTCTAGGGTGTATGACCTTACAACCCTAGACTTCTGATTTGGTTCTCACTCAGTACCGGGCATGAATTACCTCTCACTTAGTGTACCTCATATCCAAAAGGAGAGCAGACAGTTTTCATCACAGTGCATGTATCCCTATTGTACACATGGGTACATATTTCCTGCCTGGTTGACTTTGTAGCTCATAGGATAAAGCTGAAATATCTTTTATTCTTAAGAGGAGTTGGTCTTATTTTTATAACTTAGTTTAATATAATTAATTTTGCTTTTTATTTAAATCATTCTGAATGTTTCTATATGTTTGCAACTGGTTTTAAGTTCTTAGTAATCAATGCTAATTGATTCAGCTATGTTTTCAGACTATTGTCTTTGAAAGGTTATGCAAACTGTCCTACATCTGTCATTAATGAATATCTATATAAAACTATACATTTTTGTTTATAAAAAAGTGAAATATAATCATTACCAAGCAACTTCAGTTTTCATTTGAACCATGTAACATTGTACACACAACATTAAAATGAAAATTATTATGTGCAATCAGAACACATTGGAATAAAATCTTTACAGAACATTTTCTTCCTTATGTTAGGAACAGACTTGAATATAATAAGGAAGGCCACACTGGGATCAAGTTAGATTTCTGTTTCTAGATAAGTCATCTCATGGCACTTTGCTTTTCTTCAATGTCAATTTGGTATTTTTGAGCATTTATAGTGGATAACAATTTACCAGAGACTCTTCTAGAAGTCTCCAAAAGCCTAAGTTCTTAGGTATATATAAGTAGCAGAATACAGAAGTATATTTTTTGCAATAGATCAGTGAGATTTATCTTACCTCCTCATACCTTTTTTATTCAATAAATAAATAAAAATAAAATACTTTAAAAAAATTCATAAAATCAGCTAGGCATGGTAGTGCACGCCTTTAATCCTAGCAGTTGGGAGGTAGAGGTAGGAGGATCACTATGAGTTCAAGGCCACCCTAAGACTCCTGAGTGAATTGCAGGTCATCCTGGACTAGAGAAAGACCCTAACTTGAAAAACAAAAACCAAACAAACAAACAAACAAACAAAAAAAAAGAATTCATCAACACCCTCCCCACACACACACAAAAATAAATTCCAATGTTAGCCTCATTTCCCCATGGGAATTTCCAACATAACTCAGTCCAGAAGGTATAATTGTGTTTTAGAGGCACTGTTCATGATTACTTTGTTATCTTTAAATAAAGATAGCTATTTTGATGTGGAAGGGTGAAAAAGAGAAGTTTTTAAACTTGAAGGGAACACCATCAATGTGAACATTTCAGTACTATTTTAAAAATCAAATTTCATTCTTCTGCCTTGCTTTTAATAATTAGGATAATGAGCTATGCCATAGGCTCTCATCCTTGTATGGTAAGTACTTCACCCACTTAGCCATGTCTCCAGCTCCACTATTGCAGAACTCTTATGACATTCCACAGCCACTGATTTACTTTCCTGCTTCACTGCTAAATACAACATAGTGACCTTGACAACAGATATTATTTATCCCTGCTATTTATCACCAGCACCTTGCAAAAAGTAGCTTCTTGTTACAAGGTTTAGGAAAGATGGAAGCTCTTTTTCATTCAATAATTGCCATACTCATTAATGTCAATGGTTCTTGATCTAGGCCCTCTATATCTTGCTAATCATTGTTTTGTTAAAAAATCTGATGATTTATAGTGATGTTACTTACCTTACATCCTTGTTTATGGATGCATTTTACACAAGCTGAGATAAAATACAGTGCAGAAGAATTATGAGCTCCCATATGGTTATTTTAACCTGATCTAATAGGTGCTACACTTGTGCTTTCTTTGACATTGTCAAAATTTATTTTAGCCATCAACCATAATGCTTGTTATTTGTGCATACTAAGTCCTGTTTTCAGAGGATCTGTATAATGTACTAGAACCTAAAATATTGTATCACATAATAATAGCAATTTCTATTGGGAGATGTATTAATTCATAATAATTAATATATAAGAATAAATTAATGCTAGCAAGCTTGGTGATATATGAAAGGAACTAAAAGGATGTGTAAATCAAGGCAGGCAGTAATTAATTTCAAAAACATGAGATAGAATTGAAGAGACTATTCATACCTTGGGTACAATAAAGTCAGCAATACCACAACTAGAAGTAAATAGGGATAATATTGACTCTGGTCCTGTGCCTTAAAACTGGAACCAGTCCAACCTTTATATTCTACCATTTTTAAATGGACTTTCCATTTTGTATTATAGTCATGACCCAATTCATTCTCCATATTTTGATCTTATTGTATACATAAATCATTTGTCTATGTATCTTGCCATTGGCTCCATGCTTGTTCCTTAGACCTGATAGTAAACTTTTTTTGTGTTACTTCCATCATAATTACCTTAATATTTTCTAATTGCTATGCATAAGCACTGAAGCTTAGGTTGGTTGTACATAAAAGGAGCTTATTTTCCAAGTTCTAGAAAGTTCAAGTTGGAGGTGCTCATAGATTTTTGTGTTTACATAGGGTTCACCTTGGAAACTACCATCTTCTCATTTTAACCGCACATGCATTATGGTTGAGAGATCTCTTTTTTTTTTTTTTTTAACTTTATAAAATTGTTTTCTTTCTTTTTTTAATATATATTTTTATTTATATTATTTTGATTTTACATTCATAGTAAAGGTTCCATTGTCCTCCTCCCTGTCCTCCCTCTTTCAAAGGGACCCTCGTCAAAGGGGAATGTGGGTCAAGAATTGTGAGGTTAGTTAAGAGTTCTGGGGGGTTGGCTCCAGTCTCTGTGATAATGCCCCAACTATGACTCTTACAATCTTTCTGCCCCCTCTTCCGCAAGTTTCCCTGAGCCACATTGGGGTCATTTTAGTTATGCTTCAGTGATGCAGTTTTGGGAGCCTCTGTGTCTCTGGATATCTGGCTTAGTTGGAGTTGGATGTTCTCTGTGTTTATCTCCTTCAGCCTTTTTCTGGTGTCATGATCCCCAAGAACACTGAACTCTTGCCCTTCCCCTGCATTGTTCTATGGTTTCAGCTGGGGCCCTGGTGAGGTGTGATTAGCTGATCCTCCCTTCAGGTTTGTTGTCCACCTGAAAAAAGATAAACAAATTCTCCGAGAGAAAAGTTAGTACTAGGTAGAAGGGATGACCATCTATGTTTTGGAGGGAAATTTATATGCGTTGGCTCTCTTCTAGCCCACATTTGGTGGTATCTTGATCTTGGAGACTGAGCTCATTTTTTGTACCTGGTTTTGAGTTCGCTTATCCCATTTGTGAAGCTACATCATCATGATTTAATCACCTACAAGGGATCCACCATTTACCATCATCCTTTTCAGGATACATATTTGCACATATATTTTAGGTCAACACAAACATTCTAACTATCCACAGTAGCAGTATTGTCATCTGCTCTACTTCTGACCTGTAGAACAGAACTAATGAATGGGTTTAAGTTACTAAATTTGTGTAGTAGTGTGACTCAGAAATGGTAAAATCTCATCTGTAATTCATAATTATCAATTGGATAGGATATGCAGTATTTAAAATTGCTTAGTGGATATAAAGTGAACTTTGTAATGAGATTAACCACATTGAAATTCTAAGTCTTGCTAGTGAGAGATGTGATTTGGTGCACTGAAAAGTTAACTGCAAATTTACAAACCTTCATTTGAAAATGGTGATAAAGGTAGGGCATAATTTATGGCAGTTGTGACGTATTGATACTGGTGAACAATGTAAAGATTTTAATCCACTCCCACTCTCACAATAGCCTTTTGTGGCTTTTCGTATATATATAATTTGTTTTTTAGTTATATTATTCTAATTTTACATTCATACTGTTGGCTCCATTATCCTCCTCCCTGTCCTCCCTCTTCCAAAGGGACCCTCATCAATGGGGAATGTGGGTCATGCATTGTGGGGGCAGTCAAGATTTCTGGGGGTTAGGCCCAAGTCTCTGTGCATAATGACCCAACTTGTGGCTCTAACATTCTTTCCGCCCCCTCCTCCATGAATTTCCCTGAGCCACATTGGGGTCATTTTAGTTCTACTTCAGTGATGAGGTTTTGGGAGCCTCTGTGTCTCTGGATATCTGGCTTAGTTGGAGTTGGATGTTCTCTGTGTTTATCTCCTTCAGCCTTTTTCTGGTGTCATGTTCACATGAAAACTGTACTCTTGCCCTTCCCCAGCATTTGTTCGTTTGAGATAGGGCTTCTTTGTGACTGAGTACTGTACTGATCTATTAAACATACAAAAGGGATAGTAATAAAAAGGAATGATCAAATATTTACCATGAACTCTACATTATTGGTGGTGAAAACTTGTAGAATACTAGTCAGAATTAAGATTTCTGTGGAACAAATTCAAGCTGTCTTAACTTTTGTGTAATTCCCATCCCACCCTTCTTACCCTTCTAAGACCCTCACTATCCTGCTATATTCTTCCCTCCCCTGACTTGTCAGGTCACTCCACTTCTTCTTTCTCCCTAGTTATTCTCCTTACTGGTCTCATTCTAGATGGTTTCCATATTTCTGGGGCTGACTTCCATTTGAACTCATCCCTAATTTATCCCAGTTAGAAACTGCAGGTTAGAGAGTTCTTGTAGCATTTTTCTTTCTGTGTCTGTGTGACTTCACTTGATTTTTTTTTCCAATTCCATCCATTTACTGCTAAATTTTACTGTTTCATTTTTTTTTTGTTATCACTGAGTAGTATTCCATTGTGTATGTGTACCACAATTATGTAATCCATTAATCAGTTATTGGGCATCTGGGCTCATTCCAGTTCCTAGCTATTGTGACTACAGTAGCCACAAACATGGCTGAACAAGTAACAGAGCCTTGGCTAAGTGATCTGCTCTACATAAAGGAACTGATATCTGGAATTGGGAGACAGATTAAAATTCTATGGAGACAAAGATTATGCTTTCCAATGTCAAGCTTTCATTAGTCTTTGGCTAAAGGAGCGGTTACTTATTGGATCATAAACAGGAGGCACTATTGCTAGCTCTAACAGTCTCATTTAAATGTTAAATATATACTAGCTTTTGTTTTTGCCAACACATTATAGGATAAATGCTTAGGTTTTAGAGAAATAAAACTCAATCCAGATTGCAAACTTAATGAGTCACAATTGCCACTGTCAAATTTCTATCCCTGTCCTTCTGAGTCAATCCTGCTCTTTAGTATACTCCTTGAAATAATCATGCATGTCAAGTTCTTAAACTGTATCACTTTTTACTTCTCTGATAACTAATTTCACCAGTGGTGGTTTGGATATGTCACAAACTAGAAGAAATTTAGTTTTAAATATATCATCAATCTAGACCCATTATACATTCCTCATGTCCTCAGAACATCAGAGCCTGAATATATTTGAGTATATCTTTGAAATAACCTCTGAAAAACACAATGATGACTACTGTTTTCAGAATCTTGTCCTATTGCGGTGGAAAACACTGTGCTTATCTTATGTCCTTTTCTTATTCCTCTCCTTGCTAACTTTCACTAGCATTTGGAAGCTCTGACACTGAAAAGCTCACCCCAAAGTCTAAACAGTGCCTGCCCTGTAGCAGACCACTAGATGCATCATAGTCAACTCTTCAGGTCTGCATTCCAGAGAGATATGAACAATATCTGAAAACCTCTTACAACTAGTAGCAATTCAAACTAAATGTTATATGTTATCATCTAAAGCTGCCCAAAACCCTTTCCCATGAGAGGCGAAGCTTGAAAAGTTTGGGGGATTGCTATAGCAAAGGGACACTACTGAAGAATTCACCAACCTTTTATAATTTTGTAAGCACCAAAGAACAATAGTAAAAATTGAGCTTCTAAAAGTTCTCCAAGCAGACCTTTTTTTTTTTTTTTTCTTTCTGGCTTGTAGACTTTGCAGTGATGAAACTGTGATCAAATTTATTTGGTTAGAAAGATAATTGTCTGGTACAGAAGTAATTGCCATGAGTTAACAAACTGAGATAGCAGTAGTGGAGAAGAGATAGCTGCAGGCTACAAAAGCTGGCTTCTGTACCTTCTGCTCATACAAATAATTATTTCAAGAAACAAATTAAGTCTTATTTATTGGCAATAGGACATGGATCCTTGGTGATCACTGGTGAAAAAAGAAACTGTGAAATTAATTTGTAGGAAGAAAAAAACCACATTCAATCCAGCAGAGCTGTTCTTTGAATTTCAGTTGGAATTTAGTCCAATTATTATTGCCTCAAGCCCTCTGGACAATGTAGCAACTGTTTGGCCAGTTTTTGAAACAAGCTTTCATTTTTACTATGCTGTGATCTATAACATGTGGTGAGGTTTATTATCTGTGATGTGAAATCATGTACCCAATAGTTAGGAATGAAATGTTTAAAAATAATGTATTTATGCTTTAGTAAGAAAGCCAGTCAAGAGCTTTATTTCTATTTGTTTTGCAAGTTTCTAGCAAAAATGAAAACAAATACAATAATTCTAAGATCATTATGAATATGTTAGTCATTTCCTGACAGAAACAAAAAGTATACTTTCTTTTCCTCTTCAAACATTTTCTTTAGAATTTTTATTGTAGTGCATAAATACTATTTTTCAATTGTCACATGGGTGGTGGTCATAGAAAGTTGCCATTTGTAATTTGTTATTGTCTATTGACAAGGTATCAATTTCCTCACAATAATAAACTTCTCACTGCAGAAGTAACAAAACTGGATGTTAAGTTGAGGGGAATGCACAGAATTTTCTTTCCTCACTCCATTGCATCACAGGTCACAGTATCACCATCATAGGAGCTCAAGAGAAGATGCTCTGAGAAATCAGATTCTACTTGGCCCTATCATTTATTTTGTTTTAGCACATGTTGTCATTAGTTTTATTTAGTTGTCAGCATTTCCCAATACAATGGAAGTCTTTTCATCCACAGTAATAGTAGCTAGCATAAATTCTATATATATAAGAAGTACTCTATAAATATAGTGACAATAATTTCCTGACTCCCTAATCTAATAGGGGAATCCAAAGGAACCTTATTAAAACAGGTTATTTTATTTTGTTTTACTTTTTATTTTTATCCAGGCAGAGTCTCACTCTAGCCTAAACTGACCTGAAACTTACTCTGAGCTTGAATTCAAGGCAATCCTCCTACCACACCCTTATAAGTGGTGATACTAAAGGCATGAAACACCATTTTGCCTTGGCATCAAAAGTTTTCTTTTAAGTGCTCCATATTCCTCAATATTTTAAGTATCCTCTCTAACCAGGCATAAGTTCTACTGTCTTTTATCTTCCAGGCTGCCCTTCAGCAATTGCATCTATTTTACACAAAGCATCTATTCCCAGGAAAATATTGGTAACATGCTAACTTCAAAAGAAATGCGATTTTGAATATGTGCTAAGTTATATTTTATCATTTTTATTCACAAAACAACTCAGTATGAAATATATTTCAACAACAACAACAACAAAAAAAAAAGAAACATAGCTACAAAGGTCAGGAAATGTGCTGATGGTGGGAAACATATCCTTGTCTAATTTTCTCTACCTATTTTTATGGTGCAGCCACTTTATTATTTAGTGGAGGGGTCACTTACATTAATTGCATTATCAAAGACATTTTTTGTGCTAAACATTGAAAGCAAAAATGATATATGATAAATGTAATAAGCTGTTAAATTTGTGCAACAAGCTAATTAACATATTATTGTGAAATTTTTCAATCAATATTGTTTCTGAGAGCATTGTTCTTATAACACATGTGACATATGTTATAAAATAGTAACAAGTGCTAAAATATCTGAGTATACAGTTACATACATGATTATGTATGCTCATTAAAATATCAAGTAATAACTAGTTTAACTAATACCCTATAACAAAAATAAAGGAAATTTTAAGTAATAAGTAGTAGAAATTGGTTTGTATGGAATACATATTTAAGAGAATTAATGTTAAAATCAAAATATTATTCTTATTTTTCCTAATGTAATTGTTGAACTTCTTTCCTCTTATTTTCCTGTCTCGTACACAGTGAACTTTCTTCCTATAAAAAACAAATTATGTTTTTTATCTTTCTTGCTTTCATTATAACAACATCAGAAGAAAGAAAAGTTTACAAAAGTTGAAAAGACTAACTGTTATTACACCCGAGAGCTAGGAGCTGCTCCCTCTGATCATGTGGCTGCCCAGTACTTGTTTGCTGTCCCAGTAGAGATAATTACCTTCCCAGTGTGGAGACCTGGTGGGACTGCAATCCAAAGAGAAACTTACTGGCAATAACATGGGTGGTTACATCACCAAAGCATGGGCAGTTCATCTTCCTGTATTTTCCCACCAGGGCTTGGAAGATTTAAGGTCAGAAATAGTAAGTAACTCACAACAAAATTTCATCTACTTACACTATCACTAGAAGCCATCATGGCCACTGTCAGATGCCCCAATTTATATATTGTTTTAGTCCTCATATTTCCGAGGCAAGACCCCTCACCCTATCCCTCTGGTCCTTTTCTTGCAACTGGAAAGATTACATGTAAATAGTTTCAATGGGATATTATTCTAATCTTTTGGGTATGTTGATGCAACAGTGTATTTTCTCTCTGGTCTCTCTCTTCCTGGCTAGTCGGGCCTTATCAAATAAAGGCTTCCTAAACAATCAACTATGTTAAAATTTGTCACTCCTACAAGTAATGTGATGTGTTTTGACATTACACCTTTTAAACAAGAGAGAAGGAACACCCTCACAGTCAAAAATAGTGAAACACAGCATAAACCTTTCATTTTGAGAGTAAGGATAAAAATAACAGGTGCAGTTTAGTTTCTTCTATCTTTCAGAGTTACCCAGAAACTACTCTTGCATAATCACTGGAAAAAATCACTAGGATAATTATAGCTAGCAAAAAAGTAGGTTTCTATATGGATTATTCATAATATGTTTAGTATTTTTTTAATTTTATTTTTTTTCTTTTTTAATAATTTTTATATTATTCTTATTTTACATTCATATTGGTGACTCCATTATCCTCCTCCCTGCCCTCCCCCCTTCAAAAGGACTCTCATCAATGGGGAATGTGGGTCATGCATTGTGGGGGTCGTCAGGAGTTATGGGGTATAGACCAAGTCTCTATGCATAATGACCCAACTTGTGGCTCTAAAAATCTTTCCACCCCCTCTTCTGCGAGTTTTCCTGAGCCATGTTGGGTTCATTTTAGTTCTACTTCAGTGATGAGATTTTGGGAGCTTCTGTGTCTCTGTATATATGGCTTAGTAGGAATTGGATGTTCTCTGTGTTTATCTCCTTCAGCCTTTTTCTAGTCTCATGTTCACCAATAAAAGCTCTACTCTTGCCCTTTCCCGTATTACTCTATGGTTTCAGCTGGGGTCCTGAAGAGGTATAATAGGCTGATCCACCCTTCAGGTTCATCGTCCATCTGAAAAAGAGAAGCAAATTCTCCACAGGAGAGAGAAGTTAGTACTAGATAGATGGGATGGCCATAGATATTTTGGAGGGTATTTTATATGAGTAGGCCCTCTTCTAGCCCACATTTGGTGGTATTTGATCTTGGAGACTGGGATCATTTTTTGTACATGGTTTTGACTTATTTCCAAGTTCCAGAAATGAGTTCCATTCCACTGAGTGGATCTATTAGCCAAATCAAGAGCAGTTGGTTACCCACCATGGCTCTGTACTACCACTGCACCTGTTTGAGCATTATGTCAGGTTGTTTCCTGCCGGGTAGCTTAGACTACAAGTTGTTTGGACAAATGTTGGTCATTTTTCCCCAGTTGCTCATGTAGCACCCTCTGGCACTAGACTAGCTAACAGTCTGAAGACTGACCCTCTTCCAGATTCTGACCAGGTCTCTCCATGTTTGGTTTCACCCACGTATGTTGTCTTTGACAGTAGGGTCTCACCATTAACCTTTGGTGGGTCATCAAGAACTCTAACAGAAATCTGTCTTTTTTTTTTTTTTTTTTTTTTTTTTTGAGGCAAGCCCAACACACTGGCCTTTTATTTATGTGAAAGAGTGAGAGCAAGAAAGAGGGAGATTGAGAAAGAGAGAGAGAGAGAGAGAGAGAGAGAGAATTGGAGTGCCAGGGCCTCCAGCCACTACATTCAAACTCCAGATGCATTCACTCCCATGTTTGCATGTACAAACTGTCATTGTATATCTGGCTTATGTGGGATCTGGAGAGATGAACATGAGTCCTTAAGCTTCACAAAAAAGTGCCTTACCTGCTAAGCCATCTCTCCCACCCCATGTTTAACTTTGCTCAACATAGTAGTCTAAGTTAGCAGTTGGCTTTCAGAACTTGAAATACATCATTCCAAACTCTTGTGGCTTTTAAAAATGTTTCTGTTGAGAAACATACTGTTATCCTGATGGATTTGTCTTTGTAGATGATTATATACTTCTCTCTTACTGATTTACATATATTTTCTTTTCTGTTGTGTATTTAGTAGTCTATAATATGATTATGAAAGGTTTTCTTCTGTTTTTATGTGTATGGTGTTCTAAATGCCTTCTATATTTGTATTGTCGTACTAGTATCAAATGCTGGAACAGTTTCTTCCTTGATTTTGTTGAAAATACTATGCCTTTAGATTGAAAATATTTTCTGTCTTCTATATCCAGAATTCTAAGCTATAACCTCTCCTTAGTGCCCCAAATGCTGTGCATTCACCACTCTTACCTTCTTATTTGTTTTCTTTCACTTTTTGGGTTGTTTCAAATCCTCCACCAACTTCAAGGTCAAATATTTTGCCCTCTCCTTGATTCATTCTATTGGGGAGACTGTTGACAAATTCTTTTATTTGACTTATTTTTTTATTTTTTTTATTTATTTTTTTTTTGAGGTAGGGTTTCACTCTGGTCCAGGCTGACCTGGAATTAACTATGTAGTCTCAGGGTGACCTCGAACTCACGGCAATCCTCCTACCTCTGCCTCCCAAGTGCTGGGAATAAAGGCATGCGCCACCATGCCCGACTCTTGACTTGTTTTCAATTTCCAGTATTTCAGAATTTTTTGTCAGTAATTCTATTTTTTTAATCATATCATGTATGACCCTCCTTATTTATCTGCTTTTCTTTGTTCTCTTGGGATTTCTTCAGGAGTTTATTTTTAATTTATTTGAACATACTTATAAGCCTTATTTTTAATTTTCTGGCTTTTTTTTTTTATCTCACTGGAGGTCACTACTGTGGCATTCATAATTTTTAGAGGAGTTATTTTTGTGTTCCTTATAATATAAAATTAGGAATTTCACACCTCAGATTATTTATTTTCTTTGATTTTCTAAACTTTTTATTTACTCTTTTCTTAGTTGTTTAGATCAGTAGTTTTAGGATAGTAGCTTAAGATGCCAGATGTGGCCTTTATATTACTCCAAGAGTACAACTCTAACAGCAAGAGTAACTTCAGTTGGTGGACATGATTGCTTATGTGAATGTCCAAGTAGTAAATTCTCCCCACTGATATTTTTGACTTCCATAATTGCTGATGGGAAAAAAAAAAAAAAAAAAAAAGACTGTAGTTGTGGATTTCTATCTTTCTTAAGTTGAGTTGTGAAGCCAGTTCCCTCTTTGTGCTTGTCTCAGCTAGTTAGGTTGCCCAGTAATTCAGATTATCTGGTGGAGATTCTGCAGTGGCACAAGAATGGAGTCTTGTGGCTTCTTGCAATCTTGAGTCATGTTCCTGGGGCTGGCTTAGGAGAGAAGGGAGGCTGTGGAATGTTGTCTGGAGGTACTCTGGAGCTGCTCAACTGGACCCTCTTACTCTTTCCTTCAGTTTCTTTTGTTTCTTTAGGGCTGCTGTGAGTGGGGAAAATCCCTCTAAGGCTCTTGTTGGCTCAGGCAGGGGAAAGTGAAGAGAAGTATTTCCCATAAGAAGTCTGCTGGAGACAGAAAACTGAATATAGTAGCTTCCTCCCACTTCTTTATGTAGGGTTCTCATATGGATAAATAAATTTCTTACAGATCTAGACAGTAGGTGGAACATAGCTCACCTGTAAGCTGTCTGGAGGAAGCACTGAGTTACTGAGAAGGAGACACATGTACATTTTATTTCTAGGGCTAAACGAAGAGATATTTCTATGAAACCATGAAAATCCATCTAGTCCACCTATCAACTGTGTGGTTACATACCTATTTGTATTTCATTTTCTCAAAGTTTTCTCTTCTTCCTATTTCCAATGGTTCTGTATATAATACTTCATTCTGTTTTCTCTAAAAAATAATAAAATAAGTGACATATTTCATGCTTAATAGGTACCAACACTCTTCTGAACTCTTATTTAGTGATTCTATTTCTTCCTCAGATCAGCATTATAAATACTCCCCCATTTTGCAATAAAGAAAACTTAGAAAGTTTGAAAACTTAGAAATTCATCAATGTAGGGGTTTGCTGCCATTATAATAAACCCAGAACTTAATTCAAATGTCACCTTTTTAGCACAACCTTATATTGCACATAACGTGTATTTTCACATTTGTCTCTCTGATCCTGATTTTTATTTTTCCAGTTACTGTGACAAAAAATGCCTGAAAAAATGAACTTGGAGAAAAAAAAAAAAAAAAAAAAAAAAAAAAACTATTCACTGTTACTCAGGGTTTCAGAGAGTCCAGGCCATGGTTGCGTCACACAGGTACTTGGGTACCACCATATGACAGTAGAAGATGATTGTGATGGCTCCTAGTCTAGGTGCAAGCAGGAAGCAGGTAGCAGTGTGAGGAAGTATCCAGGGTCAGAAATAATCTATCAAGGTGCCCACAGTGACTCACTTTCTACAAGTAGACCCCATCTCCAAAAGTTTCTAGAATATCTCCAAATAGCACTAGCAACCAGGCACCAAACACTCAACAACACATAGGCTTGTAAGGGATGTTTTATAGTTAAACAATTGTAGAGATTCTCTTCAGCTTTCCCCTGAAGACAGGGATTGTGTGTACATCAGACAGTTCTGTGCAGTGCCCAACATACTACCTAGCACATAATAGAAAGAAAGAAAAAAAATTAAAAGAAAGTAGAAAGAAAGAAAGAAAAAAGAAAGAAAGAAGAAAAGCTAAAACTCTTTCAAGCACAGTGAATATAATACATAAACTTGTAAATGGAAAGAAAAAGGCCAAAAAAAGCTAAGAAAGGGGCAAATGGATTTGGTGACTATAAGCTAATAAAAAAGGGAGGAAAGTCCTACAGAAGGTCTTATTGAAAAATATGAACTACACCACAATGTGCACATATGAGACAGAACTGTCTTTTCTATAAGCAACTAAGAGGTCTTATATTTTAAATTCAGCCCTTCACATTTTATGTATGTCTTGGAATGTTTAAGAACTCTTGCATAATATAGCATGACACCATGGAGATTTTCCTAAAAAAATAAATTGTATTTCACTGGTGAAAGCAGCATGCTGATGGTAAATTCTGTCCATTATCTGAGAAAAACAAAATGGGCCTCAAGGTACAAAGTGCACCACGGGCTCTGGCAGACAAGATGATGTGAATAAGAGGAGACTGGCACTTGTGACAGACAGAGCTCACTTTGGGCTCTTGGGTTGCTAAGGGAATCCACAAAAACTGCAAGCTCTCAAGGATCAATTTAGTCACTCATTTAGCATAACCTAGGGTTGGAATCTGATGTGTATCAACAAAATTCCAGCAATGTACCCATGTAAAAGTGTTCATTTCTCTCTCACCTGAAGTAGTTGAACCACATAAGCTTACCCTGGGTCCTCTTAAAACTAAAACAAACTAATGAAGTTAGTAATGGAAGTGATTAAGAAGTGATAATGTGGCATATATGTCACAGTCCAGATATCAAGAGCTATTTGTATTTAACTATCTAGACACAGGTTTTGGTTACTTACCTAGGGATAATAAGACTTCCTAGGGCTGGAGAGATGGCTTAGTGGTTAAGGCGTTTACCTGAAAAGCTGAAGGACCCAGTTTTGATTCCCCAGGACCCTCATAAGGCAGATGCACAAGGAGTGCATGCATTTGGAGTTCATTTGCAGTGACTGGAGGCCCTAGCATGCCCACTCTCTTTCTCTCTCTTCCCCTCCCTCAAATAAATAAATAAATAAATAAAATATATATATATATATATATATATATATATATATATATATATATATGATTTAAAAGACTTCCTTCTCTCAAGCCATTCTTACTCTTTAAATATTGTGTGCATCAGTCAATTTGGCATTACAGTATATTTATGATGCTGAATAAACTTCAGTGTATTGATGCCTGCTTAGGAATTCAGGGTGAGAACAGAAGTGTAAATATGCTGTATAAGTAAATAATTAAGTCTAACAATAAATTAATGAATGTTAATTTGCTGCAAAGTAAATGTATTTCACATATATAAGTGTATAAAGAATGAAATTATGCCCTGTTATTCCTACTGAAATAGGAAAGGTCTAAATTATCAATGCTAATCATGCTACCATCGTACTGATGACCCATACCACCTATCCTGGAAATCCTCTCTTCTTCCATTACCTCCTTCAGAATCCTCTTTTCAAATATTGAATTCAATTGAAATGGCAGAGCAGATATTACTCAGCACCAAAATCAGGAGAGATTTTGATTTACTCACAGGCATCATCTTATCCTTTGTAATTGCCCACTGCAAGTTTTGAGACAGCTTGTGGTCAGATATTCCAAAGCAAAAGATACTCCTCCAGTATTTCTCTCCCTTCTGGTTTAATGGGGAAGGTATGGGTGATGGTTAATCTTGATTGAATCTAGAATCACCTAGAGACAATTTCCTGGGCATGATAAAAGAGTCTTTAGATTAGTATAATTGAGGTGAGAACTCTCAACTTCAATGTATATTGCAACATTCTGTGGGCTGGATTCCAACACTAAGTATAAAGAAAGTTAGGGGCTAGAGAAATGGCTTAGCAGTTAAGGTGCTTGCCTGAGAAGCTTGAGGATCCATGTTCGACTCTCCAGTTCCCACATAAGCCAGATACAAAAGGTGACACAAACATGCAAGGTCACACAAGGTGGCACACATGTTTGGAGTTTTAGTACAGATGCTGGAGGCCTTAGCTTTTTTTTTTTTTTTTTTTTTTTTTTTTGGTTTTTCAAGTTTGGGTCTTGTTTTAGCCCAGGCTGACCTAGAATTCACTATGTAGTCTCAGGGTGGCCTCAAACTCATGGTGATACTCCTACCTCTGCCTCCGGAGTGCTGGGATTAAAGGTGTGTGCCAACATACCCAGCTCTCTCTCTCTTATTATTATTATTATTAAGAGAGAAAGAGAGGAAGAGGCAGAGAGAGAGAATGTGTGTGCCAGTGGCCTCTCAGCCACTGTGAACAAATTCCATAGGTATACGCCCCCTTGTGCACAAGTGCAGCATCGTACTTCTGGCTAACCATGGCACCTGGAGATAGAATGGGCATTCTTAGGCTTGGCAGGCAGGCACCTTAACCACTAAGCCATCTCTCCAGCCCTCTCTTTTTTCTTGCTTTGGCTCTCACTCCCTTTCATAAAAAAGGGGCAATCTGTTGGGCTTGCTTCAAAAAAATAAATAAATAAATAAGTTAGCTAACAGCAGCTATTAGTAAGCTTTGCTTCCTGACTGTAGATGCGATGTGACCCGCTGCCTCCTGCTTCTGATATGGTACCTTCCTTGCATTGTTTCCTCAAGCTGGATAAACTAAGCCCTTCTTTCCTTACGTTTTGGTTAGAGATTTTGTTACACCATGGAGAAGAGTAACTAATACAGTACTGCTGTCTCACCACTAAATTGAACTATTTATTGTTTCAGTTCAGTTTCATCACAATTGAGTGGCAAGTCTCTTTCCTTTTCCTCTGCTCTTTTCATCCGTTTGGTTCTATCTCTACTCCATGGTTTCTCCTTCTCCCACAATTCTTAAACATGCACAGGTTGAAAGTGTGTTTCTATATATTAGGTCTCATAAAGTCTGATTTTCTTCATTACAGCATCTGACTTATCAACTTAGCTAAAAAAGAGTTATTACAGCCAAACATAGTGACCCACACCTGTAATCCCAGCCCTTGGGCTTGAGGCAAGAGGACACCATGAGTTCAAAAATAGCCTGAGCTAAACAGTGAGTTCCAGGACAGCATTGGATAGAAAGTGAGATCCTTCAAAAAAATTAAAAAAAGAAAAAAAGAATGAAAAAAAGAAAGAAAGAGAAAGAAAAAAAGAAAGAAAGAAAGAGAAAGGAAGAAAAATTGAAATTAAACAAACCACTGTTGCTTGAATGTAGAATGTCCTTCATAAGCTGATGTGTTTGAACATTAGCCATGCTGGTAGCTAAGTGTTTGGAAGGTTGTACAAACTTTAGGAAGCAGGTGGGTCCATCACTGGGAGGCAACTATGGAATTTTATAGCCTGCTCCTGGGAATATCTATTTTGTGACATTATATGTTGTAAGTAGATAATTTGTGTTTGTTTTGCTTTTGATTTAGGATCCACTTGAGATATTTCCTTGAATTTTAGAATGGACTTTGGACTTTTGAACAGGATTAGGACAATTAAATACTATAGGGACTTTTGAAATTGAAATGAATGTATCCTGAGATGGTCCTGAGCCTATGTGAGCCAAGGACAGGCTGTTCCTGGTTTGAACGCTTGGTTCCCAGCTGGTGGTGCTGTTTGAGAAGCTTTAGGAGTTGTGCCTTGCTGGATTAAGTGGATCACTGAGTGGCAGGCCTTGAGTTTTAGAGAAGCACCTCATCCTCATTCTCTTCTCCTTCCTAATGAACACAACGTAAGCCACTCTGCTTCAAGTCCCTGGCCCCATGCCTCTCTGCCCCACTATGAATATATCCCCTGGAAACTATAAGCCAAAATAAACCCTACTGGTTCCTCAAAAATACCTTCCTGATCAGATATTTTGTCCTAGAAATAAGAAAGTAACTCATACGCAAAGAGAGAAAATGAATTATTATGTGAAGAAGAGTTTAGAATAAGCTGGATGTATTTTAAGAAATGGCAGTAAAAGCTCACTTTTCATGCCCTGTTAGGATATAGAACTTGATAAAAAATATTGTTTATATACTTGTATGTTGTGAAGCCTGGAGATGGTGGTGACCAGTGCACAGGTTAGTTGGTAAATGGAGGGGGAACTGTTGATTTGAGACAGCTCATCCTCTAAGGATGAGAAAATCCTTTGTGCTCTTGGCTCCTCTACAATGAAGCTCCAACCCTTGCCTGACCCCTGATCACATTTCATGATTTAATTTTAGCTACCAATTGACCTTCAAGTTACTCTTCTGTCCAGATCTATTTTTATCACCATGCCTACGAGAAAAGCCAGTAGATCAATCAATCAATTAATACATCGAGGATAGCATTGTCTCATGCTAGTTTGAAGTATCACAGATTTTGCCTATGCATAGGGAAACTGTGGTAAACTATTACATCATTTATTTTGCTGATTAATCATGAAAATTCATAGATTTAAATGTGAATGTTTAAATCGACAAGTGCCTTATATACCAAGCAATCTCTCCAGCCCAGTGAATATATATATATATATTATTTTTAAAGCACATGAGTTACATGGTTTCAGAGTGGTCGCTAGGTTTACCAAGATCAATGATATAGCTGTGGCATACCTAAGGTCCAAATTGGATCTAAGAAGAGATAAAGGAAGAAGAGGATTTGAGAACAAGAGGCAGTGTAAAGCACTTAGAGAAGAACTGCTGGAGATAAGATAGGACAGTAATATTATTGCAATATTTCCTTGACGTTTATATGGCCAACTTTGTTTAAAGAAATGGAGAGAAGGTTATGCTATGATAATTTTGAGTGTTTTTTTTTCCAGTGTTTGTTCTTGATATTGATATAAATGCTATATGTGGTACATATAAATCTAGGCTACTAATCCAGGGAGGCAGGAAGTGTGACTTTAATATTACACAAGATTTGTTTCTAATATAAAGTCAGTTTTGATGGATAGAGAATAAGAGGCTGTAATATGAGACTACCATTTGATATTTCTCCATATTTCAGATGTTTGTCTATTGTGGATAGGAATATCTTGCCTTTATTTGGGTACCTAGCATTTCTAGTGTTTACTTAGGTATACCTGGTAATGTCTTATTTTTGTGGTGCTTGGGATTGAACCTTTGACCTTGAATATACTGGGCAAACTTTCTACCACTGAGCTATGTCCTCACACTCTCTCCATCTCTTTGAATGGAAATGTTTGGGCTATGCTGTTCCTTATTCCTAAAAAGAATGCCTGGATCAAGTAAGGTTCTCCCAATATTCATTTTGGACACATTCTAATGTCTGCGTCAATACTCTGATGGACTTTTGCCAAGTTCTATCTACAGACCTCAATCTTATTTTCCAACATTCCCTCTCCATCGCCTATCTTATAGCACAATTTTGATATCTGAGGATCCACTTCTACAGCTGCCCTATTTCCATGTTCCCCATGCCTATCTAAATTCTCTACTGTCCTTTTCTTCCATTGAGCTTTGATGGGTTAGCCTAGTGTTATATCATAATACTTTTCTATTCTGTAATTTTTGTTATACAATGTTGAACATAATTTGACATGCATTAATTTTCTCTTTAAAATAGTCATATTTTATGATTGTACTGACTAATATTATCGAAATTTTAGAAATATGGCATTAACATTCTATTAATTTCACATGTGACCTTTGCCACAAGAAGTAAATTTCAACTTGAGTCTAAAAATAGTTAGGACAAGACTACAGGATACATACTAGAAAAAAAAAGTATTTAAAATTATTTTCTCATGCAGCACTATATGTAAACAATATCAAAACTGCAAAAATCCCCACTTTATTCTACTTCTTAAGAGTGAAAATATATGCATCAATGTAAGAGAATATTGTGAACATGGACTTTAAGATATAAATCAGAGACTGAAAGACAGCTCAGTTGGTAAACTGTTTACCTTAAATATATATGGACTGGAGTGCAATGTCCAATGTCCATGTAAAAAATGCCAGGCATCAGTATCACACACATAATCCCCATATTTGTGAGATCTAGAAAGAGGATAATTGGTGCTCAAAGGTAAGCCAGTGTAGCCTAAGTTGAGAATTCCAAGCCAATGAGAACCCCTGTTTCAGAAAAAAAAAAAAAAAAAAAAGTGAGCTGCATTGCTTATGAATGACAGCTCAAGTTGTTCTCTTGAATCCCCATGCATGTGCACATACATTCACATACCCACACATACACCCTACATATACACACACACACACACAGAGATGTATCAGGTCGAATATGTAGGGAATATTAAGTATCTGAAGAAATCTCCATTACATTTCTCAGAAATGTCTTTAGATTAGTAGGATTTTTCAAATTTATTGTTGCATTCATTACTAGTATTTGGGACTTAAATGATATTTGTCACTATCAGATTTTCACAAGTTCAAATGAAACAATAGCTATTTAACTCAATGAGAATGCAGCTCTATTTTCTGCATACGAGTAGATATTCCTTTTCTATCTTTAGTAAGTATCAGAATCACCTATGGAGATTCATATGTCCAGAAGTGCTGATTTAATTGGGCAGGATTGGGACTCAAATTTGGATTATTATAATTTGGCTTTTCTAGGTCATTTTAAAGTGAAGTTGTGGTTACATTTAAACACTGTATTATTCATAATATTCTTACATGTGCATGCTATAGTCAGACTTCAGTTAAGGCAGACAAGTCCATCTCATTTGACTTGAAAGAGCTATACAGCTGCTGCTTCCATCTGTCCCTCTGTTTCTCTGTCCCTCTGTCCGTCCCTTCATCTTTCCTGCTGTCAGAATTCTAGTTGGAAAATGATATCTAGGAGCAGTGACCCATTCCTTCCTCCCTACACCACATAAAATTCAGCTCTTTCTGGAGCTGAGATCTTGACTACTCTGTCTGGGGAGTGCTATTATTGCTGTGGAATTTTCCTCTAATTCCACTAGGGCTCCTAAACAGTTCTTATAAAATGAAATAAACCCCTTCCTTCCTTTACTTTCCTTCCAGAATTAAGAAAACCTTGTGAATTTCCCTATTTTCTGTGGAAGAGACAGCTGATACCCTTTGTGCACAATAGCCCTGATTGGTTGTCATGTCCATGTTTCTGGGAAGGGTTAGGTTCTTGCTAACGATGCTAATATTTTCTGCAGCAGCAGCATGTATTTCTAAGATTATGGTATGAAGTATTATATAAAATCTCTTTCTACTTATTTCATTTTGACCCTCTCCCCTTACCAAGAGCCCAGTAATGTATGACAGCTGAGTTTCTGTGATCTTTATGAAGGCTTCTATATTACTGCTTATCATTTAGCTGATTCGTTTCAAGGCAATTTATCAAGTTGTGTACTGGAACTGCTACACCCTTTATGTTATTTCATTAAGTGTTTCCTATGCAGCAATTTAGAATGACCATTGAACAGAAACGCAAAGAAAGCATGACCTGTACCCTGAACAAAGCCATTAAAACAATGAAATAGCTTGCACAGAATTAGAAATGAATTGAGAATTCTAGAATAACTCTAGAATTCAGAAAAGACCTCTTACATCAAAGAACTAATTACACTCTTTGCACACAGGTGTCAGTTGTAGTTGCTTATGTCTTGACTTCTCTTTTCCTGTAAATAATTAATGCCCATGTGAGTGGAGTTGCAAGTCACACATCTTTTTCCTAATTGGAAAATGATATTTGTTACTGAATATGTTTTCTACATAATTCATTTTATATTTTAAAGCTCCCATTCACAAAATATAAGATAAAAATGAATACTCTACCAGACCACAACAGGTTACTTATTACAAGGTTTCCCTAATTATAAAACATGAAAGAAAGTGATAAGTCAAGTAACATACTTTAAATATTTACACTTTGTAGTAATATATATATATATATATATATAATATATATATAATTTGTTCAAGCAAGTATGTAATTGAATGCTCTTATTGTCATCAGGGTATGAGTGTCATTTTTTTCATGTAAAGTATCCTTTGAAGAGATGTACTTGATGCACTTAGGAAACACTGTGTATATTTTCTACTGGGCTCTTGAGGTTAAAAATTCAAAAATATTCCTTGGTGAAAAAGTACTTGAGATTTAACGTCAGTATGAATACAGAGTTTAAAAGATAAGAAAATCAGATGGTTTGTGGGTAGTGTTTCAACTGTGCATATTTTTACCTAACAGCATACTGACTTTTTATGAAATGGATGGACAAAAATTGAGGTTGACACTGTCTCATTTTGTAACCTTTCAAAAATACTGTATGGCTTTTAAAATGGATCTTAATTCTGAATTCTGAGGTTTACAAACTATTATCTCTGAAGTAGATGGAAACAAGACTGCATTTTATAATATTTGTAGTGATAATCAATATATATATATATAAATCCTTCTCCTTTTAGCCAAGAAAATTCAAAAAGGAACACATTTCAATTGCACTTTCTAGGTAGTCAAAATTTTATCAAAATGCTCTAGTTAAAAACAAATTCCCACTCAGTAGGAGGGAATTTATGCCTAGTACAAAATCAACTAAACATATATATACATTAATGTAGCATCTTGCTCTAGCCCAATCTGATGACCTGGAGTTCACTAGGTAGTCTCAGGCAGGCCTCAAACTCATAGCAATCCTCTTACCTCTGGCTCCCAAGTGCTAGGATAAAAGGCAAGTACCCCCATGCCCAGCTAAATGAGACATTTCTATGATACCTTCCAAGGCTCAGAGAATTTTGTGAATGAGAGGACAGAAAGAATGCAAGAGAAGTGAGAAGGAGTACTGGGGGATACTATCTTCTGAACTGACTGTTGCATGCCTGACCTCTCACTGTTTGTTACACTAAGACATGCACAGTTCTGACCCATAAATATTCTGACATGGAGGAAAGAGTAAGACAAACAAATGAGATGAACAAAGTAGACGAAGTACAGCTTTTGAAAGAGAAGGTTTCTCAGTGGAATAGAGGTGCAGGATGAATGAAAAAAGAGGGCAATGGGATAGAAATATGATCAAATTATAGTATGTTCTATATAAAAATTGTTTGGAAAGTCATATAAAAAGTGAAATTGGGATGCTGGAGAAATGGCTCTGTGGTTAAAGGGGCTTACTTGCAAAGTGTTATGCCCAGGGTTTGATTCCCCAATACCCACTTAAATCCAGATGTATGAAGTGACATATGCATCTGGAGTGTTTGTTTACATCAGCAATGGCCCTGGAATGCCCATTCTCTTTCTCTCTGTCCCTTTATCTTTCCTCTCACATCCACACATACATACATACATACATATATACATACATACATGCATGCATGCATACACTTAAAAAGTGAAATTGTGCTCCAGTGTCATATGACCATACAGAATTACTTTCCTGATTGTTGATTTCACCTTGTCTTTCTGTTTTCTTTCCATTCTCCACAAGGGAAACCTCAGCATTTTCAGTATGCTATAGGGTAGCTGTCATGTATACATGCTGAATGTAAAAGGAATATGCACTACTTAATAAGGCTGTCTGGATGAATAGATGAAGGCATTGATGTTTGGGGAAAATCATGGTGATAATGAAATATTTAAGTTATAAAGAACTGGGTTTTAAGCTCATGCATTTCTAATATTGGACCAGGTTATTCACGCTATGAAGTGTGTTAGCTAGCTCCACTTCAAGATCTTTACAACAGGCTTTCATTCTGTCTTTTAATGGAAGTATATTTTTCTTCCAGATCCAGTGTTCTTTCTTTATAGGCTACAGCTTTACAGCATTATATAGACCTTTTGTTTATAAAAATAGTTTTTTGTTCTCTTCTCCTTTCTACATAAACTTATGTTGATCTCTACCAAGAAAAGTTCCTTAACACTTCTGCAAGCTCCAGTAGAATGTACAAGAATTGGCATTGTCTCAGTGAAAACAATTAGCTTATTCAAAAACATGTTAGTAGTGGTTTTAGATTTGTTCATCCACATTCTGTAAGATCAGGGATGCTAATGGATAAATTCAAAAATATGAGAGTTATCCCTCATGAGTGTGATTCTGAAAACAGTTGCTTTATAAATGCTTCAACTGGTTTTCAGTATGAATGTTTCTTTGCAATTCAATGGTTGCTTGGATATATAATATATAGTTCGAATAAGTATTTTGTCATGTCCTACCACTGACTGGAGAGTCATGCCAAAGTTGATATACTTATAGAATAACTGACTTAATAGAACTTACAAAATCATTTAGTTACCTCTTCTTTTGTGTCCTTCAAGTACTCCACTGTGTGTACTGTGGTACTCCTAATTAGGGTCTCACTCTAGCCCAGGCTGACCTGGAATTCACTCTACAGTCCCAGGCTGGCCTTGAACTCACAGTGATCATCCTACTCCTGCCTCCAGAGTGCTGAGATTAAAGGCATGTACCACCAAGCCCACCCCCTGAATAGTGTTAATAACATCAATGTTTTCTTTATTGCTGAGCCTCCAGAAGCAAAAAATGAATATACTAAGCTCTATTTTTGTATGATTTCTACAACTGCTATTATCATTTAGTAAGCTTCTCATTATGGATAAGATCAATAAAGAGTGAGAAAGAAATCAGATAGCTCTTAGTATTATACTTCTGTGATAGGTTCTCCTTAACCATAAATCTGTGTTATGGTTTACTGATGAAAAAGTGCTTTCCTATGGAAGAACTCTAATTAAATGATCCATGTTGATCAAACCAGAAGTATGTGTGTGTGTGTGTGTGTGTGTGTGTGTGTGTGTGTGTGTGTAATGTAAATTTATTGATTTGCTGATTTGTTATTGAGCTCATATTGGCATTATTATACCTATCTAGCTTCTCTCTTTTTTATGCTCAAAGGTCCTCATTTATGAAAATGACTCTGCCCTCCCTTTGTATAAGTGAACAACAGAATTATAATCTTTGATGATATCTAAAAAAAAAAAATCCTACAACTTGATCTTTGGACATTTGTCTGTGTTCTAATAATCTCCATTACTTGAGAACTTTGAAGCTAGGACAGTGAGTTGGTCTCCTTTGAAGAAATTAGCTGAACAGCCTACCAATGATAACCAGTTGAAATCTGTACACATGACTGAGCATAAGCAGATAAGCCCGTTCGCTCTCTTTGTCTTCTGTAAAGAGGATTGATAGTCTGTCTGACGCCTAAATGATTCCTGATCTATAAACTAAATTTCCTTAAAAACAAGTTGTATATTCACATAGGTACAGGAAGAATAAGCCTTTCCAATGAAGATTGACTATTTACCTCTTATTTTATAGGTAATGGATTAGCTCAGTTTCCTTAATTATAAATGAGTGCTGAAGCTTTAATTATTATTTTAATTATAAAAGAACAACATTTTGTAAGGAGGAATCAGTAATTCTAACAATTTAAATTATGAAATGAAGAAAGACATACAAATTCAAATCTGAGTATACATAGGCTTTACTTTATCAATAATTGCTTGTATTAATATGATTTTTGCAACATTTTACCCTTCATAAATATTTCCAGTGGGTCACCCATATATTTTGTTTTATCATTTTCACAGCTACACTTAGAGTAGAATTATGGAAGGCATTAGCTTAGGGTCTGTTATTAATTTTGAGGCCAGTATGGTTGACATTTGCATGTATTATCTTACCATATCCAGAAAATTCCTCCAATGAAATCTTATGAAAATCCTGTCTGAGAATTTATAGATATGAATTCATGCTGGGTTGTCATGTGGCACACAGGAAAGCAATAGAAGCTGTGATCTATAATTGTTGGCATCATAAAACATGAACATTATTAGATCTACATCAATGAAGAAAATCATTCATGATGAATGGCTGTGTTTCTGGAAAACTAGTCATCATATTATTCACTGTTGATTTAATTGCTGAATAAATCATTCATCCTAGATGCGGGTAAAATTAAAAAAAAATTGAATTTGAAAATAAACTAATAATAAACATAACTCAGTCATTAAAAATCATTCTTAAATAATTCAAGATAAATGCAAAGTCTTGAGTGGCCTCATATTTGGGCACGTTTATGGAAACCAGAAATGATTAAAGGCCGAGCATATCATGTTCACAAAATCTACACTTGCTGAAGAAGATGAAGAAAAGAGAAAAAGTTATGCACATGGGCTTTATAATATGAAAGTGTTAAATATTAATTTGAAAACATGGTGCCAGGAGACTTTTTTCTGCAAATATAAATCTTTTTTTTTTTTTTTAATTTATCTAATAAACTTGAGTGCAACTGTTTTGAGGAATGCAGGCTAGCACTTCTGCAGTGCATTCAATCTGCCTACAATAGAATCTGAAGCTAATTCAAGGCATGCAGCATAGAATCTTAGTCCTGGTTGGGGATTCATAAATAATTTAGATCAGGGCCCTTAGGGCCAGAACTATTGGACAATTTATGTAAACCCAAATAACTGCGTAGTGATAGAGCTGGGATTAGAACCATTGTCATCTGACAGAAAATGAGGTGCCCTTTCTCTGCTCCATCAGCCTGTGACAGTTTGAAACTGATAACATATGAGCATGACCTTCATGCTCTAGAATATACTTCTCTGAATATAATATGACTATTGAAATACTGATCCTGAGGCAGTTCTAATGTTGCTTTTTTGCATCCATCCTTTGAGAATTAATAACAATTCATAGGGTTCTTAAGGAAGATAAATGTGAGGAGGCTTCGCTTACTTTTATCAAATCCCTTAGGTACCAGGGATAGAAATTCTTAAGAGACAGAGATGGCTTCTGTGCCTTAATGTCACGTCCTATCAGCAGGGGAAATTGTGGGAGTACATCCACATCAGTTGGCTTGTTTCTGCTTCATTGGTCAGCAAGGAATATTGAAGGAATTACTCATGTAATCACAAGATTCTGGTACTGCTTTCTAAAGGTAACTCCAGGGAATTTAGAGTTTGGCTTTTCCAAGACTCACTCCTCTAAACAGGATATACCTGTCATGCTCTGGAAAGCTTGGTTGGGCCACATCTCCAAACTCTCGTTTACAGGTACTGCTCAGGGAGGAGCAGGATGAGATGCCTGAATGGGGGACCCGGAAGACTTGTGAGATATGTAAAGAACTCAATTACTTGTTAATAGGCACAATATCTGATTTTTGTCTCATCAGAATCAACTTAATCCAAAATGTCCCTGAAGAGTTATTCTTTTTCTAAAATTTTATTTCAGAATGTGAGTTATATTATGTCTCAGTCCTCATTTCCCATTCTTTATTATGATTATGGAAAGAACAGTCATGGTCACAGCCACTTGCTCTAATTAATTATAGTTCAAGATGCAATCTCACCAAATCACCTCAGTAGAATTAAAAAAAAAAATGTTGATGTCCCTTGAGGAGATGGAAACAGACTCAGATGGAAGCAAGTTGACTAGTTGACTGCAGTATTTACCTTCTTGTTGCTTTGCTGAGACAAAAAAAAAAAAAAAAAAATGATGAGGTTTTTTTTTTTTTTTTTTTTTAATTTTGATTTATGTCCTCAAGGTGAAGCTTCATGGGGGAAGCATGGTATGAGCAGAGGCTCAACATCACCAACTTGCCACAGCAGGTGAAAAACAGCAACAGGAGAATGAGTCAAACTAGCAAGAGGAGCTGGCCAAAACACACTTAAACCCATCCCTAACAACATATCTCCTCCAGTAAGGCTCCACGTCCTTAATTGACACCAGCTGAGGACCAAGTTTCAGTGCACATGTGATATGTGGGACATCTGATTTAAACCATCACATTGCCTAAGCTCTGTCAGGTAGGATATACAAGCCTAGAATGTAAAACAGGTTAACCTTCATCCAAAAGTTATTGTCTGTTTTATTCTTGTTCTTTTGTCAATGTCTATCTGAGAAAACAGAATTATAATTTCATAAGTATCTATGAGGATACTTAAAGAGATTCAAGATAGGAATTTTTTTAAATGCTGTTATCATAACAACTCTCATTGTAACTTCAAAGGCAGAAATAATAGGATATATGAAAATAATAATATGGAATACTTAATTTTCTACTGAAGTTATAAACATAGAAAAGCAGATATTTAATGGGACCAGTGGAATAAACAAAATCAGGGGTATCTTGTCTCAATTTTTTATTCTTATGGGTTGCAATGGTTATAGGAGATACTGAATTGAGAGGGGATTGAAGAATCTATTCTAATATTTTTCATAGTTTTACTGAAGGATTCTCTCTCTGAGATGTAGCAGGCTATATGTATAAATAAGAAGGAAGTGCAAAAGTACCTCAGACATTGTATCATGAGCACTGATAAACTAGGATAGAGCCTTGGGCTCTTGTTACATTACCAAAGGACTTTCTCTCTCTCTCTCTTTAAAGTCTTTTCTCTCTTTTAATAGAACTTTAACTGATTTTCCTCCCATTATCATCAAATTTTCACTTTCCATACGTTATCAGAAAATAGAAGTTATGTGGTAGTAGTTTTTCTGTTTTTGTCATTTGAGAGAGATAGAGAAAGAGCTAGAGAGATAGATATATAGAGAGAATGGGCTCACCAGCGACCTCTCAGCTGCTGTGAATGAACTCCAGACGCATGTGCCCCTTGTGGGAAAGTGTGGCACTGTGCCCTTGCATCACTTTTTGCATCTGGAGATTGGAACAGGCATTCATAGGCTTGGGAGTCAGGCGCCATAACCGCCAAGCCATCTCTCCAGCCCTGGTAGTAGTTTTTTATTTGATTTATGTTTGAAATACTGAATGGCAATTATAGTAGTAAACAATAATATTTGACATGTTCTTATTAATATGTTATTAAAATTTGTTACTTCCATAGTTACTATAGGCATTCAGCACATGTCTACTGGGGGCAACATAGTTTATGTTTTATTATTTATTTGAAAGAGAAAGAGACCGGAGGGGGGGGAGGAGAGAAAGAGAGAGAATGGGCATGCCAGGGCTTCAGTCACTGCAATGGAACTCCAGATGCATGTATCACCCTGAGTATCTGGCTTACATGGGTCCTGGGGAATTGAAACTGGGTCCTTTGGCTTTGCAGACAAATGCCTTAACCAATAAACCATCTCTCCAGCCCAAGAGCAAAATAGTTTAATACTTTGAAAACCAAAAACCCATGAAGCATTCTGATAAAACAGAAAGACTATGGGAAAATAGCTGACTCACTTTATCTTGATTTGTGTTCCTGTTTGATTAATTTTGTGTGCATATGTGTGTGGTATGTATGTATGTATGTGGGCATGTGTCTAGAGGCCTGAGTTTAGCATCTAGCATATTTAACAATGGCTTTCCACCTTTAATTTTTGAGTCATGGCTTCTCAGTGAATTGGAGTTTGCCTAATGCATTTTAGTGATTAAGTTATCACATTAGCCCCTTAATTTGTGTTTCAAAACTGACATGAAGGTCTGTTTGAAGAAATTCAACATCAGACATGGATATAAAAAATAGTCTTGGGGCTGGAGAGATGGCTTAGTGGTTAAGGCACATGTCTGCGAAGCCTAAGGATCCTAGTTTGGTTCTCCAGGCCCCACGTAAACCAGAAACAAAGGGGACACACACATCTGTAGTTTGTTTGCAGTGGCTAGAGACCCTGGCACACTCATTCTAACTCTCCCTCTCTCTCTTTCCCTCTCTCTATCTCTAATGCATAAATAAATAAAAATAAAGCTTAAAAAAAGAAATTTATAAAAAATAATCTTAAGATAATAATCCTAATATATGAATGAATGAGAATCAAATTCTCAAAAGTATGTGGGTTATTCAGTACACTGTGGAATTATCACATGGCTTAATGATATCCATTCTGTAAGCTAATTTTATGACCTAATAATGTCTCCTTCTCCTTTAAGCTGAATCAAAATAGAAGTTTTGAAGTTTTGTTCACCCATAAACTCCTTAGCACAGTCCCTAGTTCTGGCCATGATTGGTCACAAAATTAAAGAAAAGCTTGACCCCTTCTCAACTGTGAAGTATGCATATGGCTTGAGGTGATGTGGAATGACCAGCTACCTCTCATAGTCTGATTCCCACTCTAAGATATAAAATTTCTCCTAAAACCAGTGTTGCCAGATAGAGTGGAAACAACACCATTTCATATTAATAAATTTTATGTAGTTAACTTGTATTCAGGTATTGCTATGTCTCACTGAAGACTTTCACTGAAGATCATGTTAGTGAAAATTTAGTACAAACAAAGCATTCATAATTAACCTCTTCTTGCTCTTTTTCTTTCTTGGCTTAAGCCTGGTTCTGACTCAGATAAGCCAGAAGGAATTCTGAATAGTCTTTCCAAAATGCTAAGTCCCCAAATCTTAAGTTAGTCATTCTCAAATGTTTACACAGAAATATTCATAATAGCAGAAGAATGAAACATTTTTTTTTTCTACAGAGTTCCTTAATCCCATGTGAACCTCAAGAAACTTCTCTCGAGGACAAAGCTATTTTGAAGATTGAAGATTCTTTAAACACAGTGCACATAGGTGTGTGCCCTATTCAACATTACATAGACTCTTGAAATAAATTTGTGCTTCAGATAACTGCAAGGTGTTTGTTTTCAGTATCCAGAATATGCAATACAACAGAAAATTGCACTGCAGTTTAAGTAGCATGGGTTTGATAGCTTTGGGTAATATTGGAATAACAGAATGCTTTCTGAGAGTATAATCGTATAATATCAGTTTACATATAGAATAAAGCTCTAGTCACTTAGATTTTTAAATATATTTTTATTAATTATGTATATAATATATATATACAGCCATGATGGTACCATCGTTAGCCTTCTCCCTGTCCTCCCCACAAGGGTATGTGGGTCTTGCCTTATGGGGGTAGCCATAAGTTATGTGGAAGAAGCAATGCCATAAGTTATGTGGAAGAGGCAATGTCTCTGTGTATAATGACCCGACTCATGGGTCTAACAATCTTTCTGCCCCCTCTTCCGCTAATTTCCCTAATTTAAATGTGTAGGGAAGGGGAAAAAAAGGGGGAGGTAGATTTGAAGACAGAGAAGTGGTCAAAAATTGCCATATCCTGAAGCAAACTCATCAGGATTTTATGTAACTAGGGGCTACCTTTAATCACAGGGAGCCTGAAGAGGATTTAGAAATAAAAAGAGTAGCCTATACCTTATAGAAATAAAATGATGCCCAAATATTTCTGCTTCTCTCCTAGAAGACTGGAAAAGAATTATTGTGTCATAGTCAGTTCTAACATTGCTGGGATGAACATCCAGCCATGCATAGTTTTATGGGAGGAAGGAATTTAATTCAAGGATACATATACATGAGAAGTTCCATCAATTGCAGAAGAAGCTGGCTCCTTTTCATAGATCCAAGCAGAGAGGAATAACCAAACAGCCAGCAAACACCAAAAGGCAAGAAGTATACTGCCAGTATTCACACTGCTTTCTTATTCCTTTAGGCTGGTATCAGACCCATCTCCAAACAGACCTTAGGGCTGGACCCCAAGATCTAATCTCAGTGACACCTCTTCCAGCCTGATGGCTGGAGACCCAGGTTACAAGATTAATTTTTGCACCTGAGTCAATGGGGGGCATATATTCAAACTACCTCATATGATAAAATGCATGGCATACCAGAGGATATAGGATTTCAGGAAAGCATGACTATAGTAAGAGAGACCTCCTGTTTATTTCAGGCATGGGATAGTCACATATTATGTGTATGTGCACATGGGTGAGTAACAGAATTTTCTTAGCTATGGACATTTTTAGTAGTACAAAAACTTTTTGGACAGTTCTGATATTATCGTTTTAAAGAATCATGTTCTTTCATTGAACATTCATTATGTCACTGGGCCAGGAATCCAAATAACAAAATATGTATTACATCCTTTGCATGTAGTAGAAGTTATGTAAGGTGTTGCTTCTCTCTAGCATGAAGAAAAAATAGCTAAAACACCCCCAAATGATTCCTTTTAACACTTTTATTTTATCCAACGAGAAGAGGACCATGCATAAAATACATGCTCGTGAATTAATCTCCTTTAGGTGGAGAGAGAAAAGAGCTCATTATTATTCTAGCTGAAAAATTGTGATTTTTATTGACAACTGAACAGTATGTCAGTTGCTTATTTCTATTTCCCTGGGCTATAGTTTTAGATATATCCCATTTGTTTAAAAAAACTAGAAATTCTGTGATAAATTTCCAAGGGTGTCTCTTTATGCTATATTATAATCTATTTTGAAATAACTTTAAATTCAATGAAAACCATAAATCACAAGATCTATATGTACTTGACATATGTTAGTCATGAAGGCACACACACACACACACACACACACACACACACACACACATATTTCATTTAAAAATTAAAAACATTTAAAAATACAATTCTATGTGGGTAAGCAGTTTTATTCTCACTTATATTGTGGATGCAAGACTGGATCTGCCTCTCATATCCAAGAATAAATGCTTGTCAAGTGATAAATTAATGATTAGATAAATAAATTAAAGGCTTATTGAATATGTGGCTAGAGATATGATTAATAAAATTGTGGATGCGTGTATATAGTACTTGACATTAATTGGGTGGCATCATCAAATCTTCAAAGTTTGGTAGACTAAAAAAAATATCATAGATGTCCAAATAATAATGCTATAAAGCAAAATGTACTGCATACATAGCAAAAAGGACTTTACAGGTGTGATTAAAGAAGAATTTTGAGGGCTGGAGAAATGGATCAGCAGTTAAAGATGATTGCTTGCAAAGCTTGCTGGCCCAGGTTTGATTCCTTAGCACTCAGATAAATCCAGACACTAAAAGTGGAAGCAATATCTGGCATTTTTTTACAGTGATGAGAGATCCTGCAGCACCTTGGAAATGAAGGAAGGGGCTAAGAAATCAAGGATGCAGGTAGCCTGTAGAAACTATGGCGAGCAAGAATTTTCCCTAGAGCTTCAATATGGAACCAGCTCTGCTGTTACCTTAACCATAGCAAAATAAAATGTACAATCCTACTGTGAACTCTAAAGGAATAAATTTGGGTTTTTTATGCTACTAAGTTTGTGATAAGTAGTAAGAGAACTTTAATATGCTGAGTATGCCCAGTAATTGCATGAGGAACATGCTATAATTGCCACTGGAAATTCTTACTCAGTGGATCTGAGATTTCTGCAATTTGAAATTTAACTTTATTTTTTCTCTATACAATAGTCAAGAGTTAGCTAGAAATCCATCATATATTACTTCATATACATCTTATACTTATGAAAATACTTTTTTTTTTTTTTTTTGAGGTAGCAGATCTCCTGGATGACCTGGGATTCACTATGTAGTCTCAGGGTGGACTTGAACTTATGTCAGTCCTCCTATTTCTGCCTCCAGTGTGCTAGGATTAAAAGCATGTGCCACCACATCCAGCTATAAAAAGTAGTTTTAAGGTAGCAAGAGATTAATAAAGACAAGTAAAATTTATTATTTAAGAACATGTTTGCAAAAATAAGAATGAAGACAGAGGCACGTAGTAATGTGACATTTTGTTAACTTCCCACATTCCTTTAGCTAAGTGAACATTTTTTATACTTAGATACTTGTGATAGTACCCATGTGTTTGGGGATATGTGCATGCATATGCGGTTGTATTTGGACATCAAATGTCATCACCACATGTCTTCCTCAATTGCTTTCCACCTTATTGTTTTAAAATATTTTTGATTGATTTATTTATAAGCAGAACAAGATAGAAGACAGAGAGAGAGTGTGTGAGGGAGAGAGAGTGAGAGTGAGGGAGAGAGAAAGAGAGGTGTACCAAGGTCTCCAGCCACTGCAAATGAACTCCAGATGCATGTACCCCTTTGTAAATCTGGCTTTACTTGGGCAATAGGCAATCAAACCCAGGTCGTTTGGCTTTGCAGTCAAGCACCTTAATGGCTGAGCTATCTCTCCAGCCCTCCTTCTTGTTTTTTGAGACCATGTCTCTCAATTTAACAGGAGCTCACAGATTTAGCTAGACTAGTGGGATAACAAGCCAGAGGGATCCTCCTATCTCAGAGGCCAAGCACTGGGGTTACAAGTATGCACATTCTATCTGGCTATTACATGGATACAGGGGATTCACACTCTGGTACTCCTTTGTGAACATCAAATTCCTGACCAGCTGAAGCCTGTTTCCAGCCTCAAAAGTGAAAATTCTATACTTGTACCCAAGAATAGTTTGGGTGACTCCTTCCTCCCATGCATTGTCTCAGGCAGGAATTCTGTATATGTCATTGTACTCATCTTTCACACAGGAATGTTTGCTTTCCCTCAGAAGGAGCATAAGATGGCCAGGGTTATAACCATTGTGCTTATTTGGCTTTAATGAGTATAATATTCATATTTTTATTTCATTGCCTCTGGTTAATGTGGTAAATATAGACCTGGGACCCATTTGTTTGTTTTACTCACCTTATTAAAAAATCAACAATGACAGAGTAAAATAAATATAGTTATGTTCAGAGTTGGAAACCATTCTAAATCAACTGGGTAGGTATAATGTTAGTATTGTTGAGTTTCTCACAATGATGCAATAAAGAATAGTATTCTTAGACAGCCCCAGTAACAGCTCAAATTTAGGCTGCCAAGAAGAAAAGGTTTAAAAAAAAAATCCATCAAAGAACTCATTAGAAATGTCTTTTCCCCATAACGCAGACTTACATGGACATTTGGAAGCTATGTTTTCCAAAAGATTAGCAATTACATATTATAGCTGCTGCTTTCAATCCCACTCTTCCTCCGTGGCATCTGACAAACATTGTCATCAGCACTTCTACTTAGTGTTGAAAATTAATTGTTGTTTGATGAATCATCTCATGTTAGATATATCTTTCCTTCCAATAAAAAATATGTGTATTTAAGGACATATTTTTATAAAAGACTGGGATTCTTCCCTTTCAGAGTGATTATATAAACTAGATATGATCTGAGACTGTGTTTGTCATTTTTCTTTAGTATACAGGATAACAGCCAACTCCAAGACATGCACAGTTCACAAGGACTATGACTGTCATCTGTGCAGTTTCCACTAAAGCCTTGAAGCCTTTGCTTTGTTAAATACATTGAATGTGATGAACACTGGAATCCCATTAATAGAATTCTAAGAACCCTTACTACTGGACTGAAATTCTGAGCCTCACTCTTGGTGTGATAGACTATTGTCTGGGGCATTAAACTATTAACCCTAGTCTTGGGACCCTGGCATCATAATCTGATAATAGATTAATAACGAGGAAAATATATATTTGTCTGCATTTGCTACTGAGGCTTTTGAGCAAGCTATTTGCTCCTCAATCCTGTGCTGGTGATTGCTGAGACTTTTTTCAGCAGACACATACAGCAGCAAAAAATGAAGCACCCCTTTCAGGTAATGAGCTGCAAAATACAAAAGTTTGGTGCAGTCTCTATGGAAACTTTGAATATGGTTATCTACTAGTGCTGAATGTGTATGTGGTGACAATTCCACCATTCCTCCTAGGTGACAGATTGTCAGAGTTGGAGATATTTGGATTTTAAGAAAGCCACAAAAATTATCACTGACTCAGTTTCCATCATTATGAAGGCATAATCATTTAATTTGCAGCCCTATTATCTGAATTAGTGAGAGCATCCTTAAAAGTACATTAAATTCATTGAAGATTGGAATTATATAAATAGGAAGCACTCTAATAAGTGAACAAAATCTCAGAAAAGAAGCTAAGTTCAATATCTAAAATAGGGCCTGAAATTTAGGTAATTGACCAGAAATCATGACTCTGGGCCAATTACTGAACTTCCAAAATGTGTCATTTGAGAACAACTGTACAGAACATCCTTTCCTCATTTCCAGCATTTGCTTATTATGTGAAGTAGATAATTTATACTAAATAAGGCCATATGTGCATTCCCACCATGGATCATGGCAGTCTTCTAAAAAAAAAAAAAAAAGATTTATATTAAGTTGGTAGTGAGATTCTTTCCCAAAAATGATGATAATTGGATCTCAGATTCAAAGAACACCCTTCAATTATAACAAAATGGCTAAAGAAAATATAAAGGTTCTGTCCTTAGTATGTAAAGGGTTTTCTTTAAAAAATATATTTTCTTAAGCATTATATCAAGTTCATCTAATAAATGAGGAAATATTAGCCCTAATTATGTAGCTGACATTATATTTAATATAACACATATGAACTTGGGCTCCCATTTTCCATAGTGAGCTAATTATTATGAAATCTACTGAATACACAGGCCTCTCCCAGGGCCCTATGATGCACTAGGGACATTTCAATTATCTTACATTTCCTTTGTGATCAGCCTGGGTAGTTTGGTGGCTCATTGTTATTGTCAATATGATTGGATTGTGTGATCCACAGAGAAAAAATTGAGAACATAAGGCCCACCTTAAATGGGGAAGCAAGATCAGAGTGTGCCAGGGTCTCAGACTGAACAAGAAAAGGGAAAATGAGAAAGCCAGAACAGTAGCAGAATTCTCCTTTCTCTGTTTCATGATCTGTGTAGTTATAAGAAAGCTAATGCCACACAGGCTTCATTACTCATAAGGGTCTGTACCTTCAAACTGTAAGCACAAATAAAACCTTCCTCCTTAAAGTTACATCATGTCCAATATTTGATCACCTACATGAGCGAAGTAACTAATGCACATATTTTAGCCTTATATAAGATTGCCTCCATAATTCACCATATGTGTGTTTTAGGTGATATTAGGACTTTTATATGATAGACACATGCTATAATCCAGGTAAACCTATCACTTAAGATGTAAAGGAAGCTGACTCACACAGAATGTCTTGAATAGTGTCACTATTTATTTTGGTCAGAAAATTAGTAAAGTTAGGATTTATTTGTAGCACATCAAGTAATTTAGTTAAGGGAGTCTTCACTGAGTTGAGAACTCTGTACTATGAAACATGTTTAGATGGAAATATACCTGCAAGAGTCTCTATGTATGTTTCAAACAAAAAAAAAAAAAAAAAAAAAAACTAGCTGGGCGTGGTGGCACACACCTTTAATCCCAGCACTTGGGAGGCAGAGGTAGGAGGATTGCCATGAGTTCGAGGCCACCCTGAGACTACATAGTTAATTCCAGGTCTGCCTGGACCAGAGTGAAACCCTACCTTGAAAAAAAAAAAAAAAAAAAAAAAAAAAAAGAAAGAAAAAAAAAAACTAAACATTAAATCTTTGGAGGCCAGCTTGAAGAGGAGTTATAGCCTAAAAGATATATGTAAGGCACTGAAAACAAATCAGGATGATACACATCCACAACATACAAGTGAACACTGTGAGTAGATATGATCATGGAAAGGTTTTCTCTGGCTGGCCAAGGTTGGATTGGTGTAAGCCCCAACACATGCTCACTTATACCATGTCATTGTCATGACTGCTAAGAAACCTTGAAAACATGACAAGGAGGTAAATAAAGTGGGACATAAATTCATCATATACTTTCATGTTACTGAAGTTTGTTGCTATATCCCTAGATGGGTACTTGATACAAGTTAGGCATGTTAGAATCTTATTGGAAAAGGTGATTATAGAAGGCAGAAGAAATCAAATCATCCCACGATTAAATATTCTGGGCATTGATGGTGACTGTCATGGTCTCCATAACAACACACCTGAAAAGTACAATACAAAAGAAGGTTTATTATGATTCATGGTTTTAGATGTCACAATCAGGGACCAGATACATACAATGTTTTCAGACATCTATAAAGAAGGCACCTCATAAGGAAAGGACATTGCAGAGTAAAGAGCTCACCTCAGGGAAGCAAGGAAGCCAAAGAGGGAGAGAAAAGAACTGAGGACAAGACACCTCCTTCAAAGCAATATACCCAGTGACCTACTTCTTCCAAGTAGAATACATTTCCTTACAGCCCATTCAGCCATGCACTCATGGGAGCCTTAACTGTGATATTAGCACCCTCATGATATTATTATCTCTCAATAATACCATGAGTTTAAGACCAATCATTAAACAGAGGAGCCAGAGCAAGGGTCTGCTTCCCCTTTCTCTACTTTGCAAATAAAATTACATGTAAATAATATTTACATGTAAGCATTTTACAAGTTACTTATTCAAATAATTTTGTCCCTATTCTTCATAATGTACATTATGTATACACATATGTACAATTTTTATACAAATTTGCACAACCACAAATACACACATATATCCAACATTTTGTGTTAGTCTACATATATGTTGGGGACAGTGATTTATATTTTATTCATATTCATTCCAATTTTTGCATCTATGTTGATGATATTTAATAATAATCTCAGTTAATATTGGAAAACCTGGCACCCACATTGGAATAGATAATTAATCACTCTGTAATGAAGAGGTGTTAGCAAGGTATGACAAATATTTTAAATCCTATTTTTAACGGAGCAAATGTTATAACTAGAAAGCACAGAGGAAATGCACCTCAGAATAGAGGGTGATGAATAATGTATGTACTAAATGGTTTATTCTGCTTAAAAACCCAAACTCCACTTCCTTCTTGGAAAGATTTCTTAGCCTGTCACATGAATACACACTTTTGTCTGACTTATTGCCTCTTGAGTGAAACTATGGTGAGCTTATTGAGCCATGAAGTTCAAAGTCCTTCTTCCATGGGTCTTTTGTGGAATACCCATTGGTTCCAGTTCATTACAGAAGATTACTGTGCTGCTTTCAAACGGGCTCCTCTTTGACTTATCGTCTGTTGCTGATAAACCACCTTTACTATGGAGGAAATTAATATTTCCTTACTAAGAATATTGATCCATGGGGTTAACATATCAAAGACAAATCTTCATAAAACTTGGTTGGCTCAATTTTTCATTAGGACATAATTCCTTGGAGATAATTTCTTCCAATTTTCCTTCTAAGAGAGAATTACAGTGAGATTTCAAATTCACTCCAAATCTCTGACCTTGATCTACTAGAACATAAATATATCCCATACAATTGCATTAGTGAACACAGGGTATCTTTGTCTGCTATCACATAGGGGTGCCTCTTTACATTGTTTCCTGGAGATAAGACTGATTCAGTAAGTTTGAGATGACTTATGGAAGACTACTAAATTATGGAAGAATAATTGTTATAGGACACTCATTCAAGTGCCACAGAAAGACCATATAGCTTTGATAATGATATGAGAGGAGCATTTCAGTCCAACCGTTTCATCCACTGCTTCATATGTTTGGAATTTTAGTATAGGAAGGCAGTTTATCAGTTTTGGTAGTTTTAATGTAAAATGCCCCTCATAGGTCCATGTGTTTGAATACTTGACCCCAGGCTGGTAGTGTTACTATGGAAGGTTTTGAAATTATTTCAAGATTAACCCATGCTGGAAGAAGTGTGTCCCAGGGTCCGACCTTGAGGTTTGATAGTCTCTCCCTCTTTCTCCCTCTCAATCTCTCTTTCTTTTTCTCTCTCTGTCTTTCCTTCTTGACTCTGGTGAGATATGAGGTGTGTTTACCACACTGACCTGCCATGCCGTTTCCATCATGGTGAAAGTTCACATTGAAACTATAAGTCAAAGCAAACCTTTCTCATCATGGTGAAACTTCTCATTGAAACTATAAGTCAAATCAAACCCTTTTCTTTCCATAAACTGCCTCTTATCAAGCATTTTGTACCAACAATGAGGAAGTACCTGATATAGAAGTTAACTACGTTTCATTATTTTTCAAATGAATCAGTTCCAAAGATCTTGACTAATACAGTATTAATTCACATATATGCACTATCTGGAAACTATTAAAATCCAATACATGGGACTAGGGAGATGGCTTAGCAGTTAAGGAGCTTGCCTACAAAGCCAATTTACCCAGTTATGGTTCCCGAGTACCCACATAAGCCAGATGTACAAGGTGGCACATGCACCTGGAGTTTGTTTGCAGTGGCTATAGGCCCTGGTGTGCCCATTTGCTCCCTCTCTTTCTGTCTCTCTCTTTCTCTCTACCTCTCTCTCTATGTCATAAATAAATAAATAAATCCAAAATATATTTTGACAGACAATAAAAACACTGGAAACTTTTAAAGCCTTGTGTGTCCAAAGTATAAAAGAGAAAAATAGTTGAGAAAAATCAGAACAATATAATTCTTGTATCTGATTTTTTGAGGTTGCATTTGGTAAATCTTTATTGGCTTATGATAATAATTTGAAACATATGTGTCTCCCACATCCAAGAAAAATTTGCTCCAGGAGCCCAATGTCACCTACATCTGCAAATGCTCAAGTCCCCTATATAGCATGGCAGCTTTTGCAAGTATCCTACTAATATCCTGCTCAATATGCTAAATCATCTTCAAATTACTACTTTCCATTTCAACATAAATAGTATATAAATAATAGACACAGTGTATTTTTAGAAAGTTTATAGTTAAGCAGAACATAGTTTTATTTTTATTTTTTATTTTCTTCAGAATCCCACTCACAAGGATATTATTGATTTACTGGTCACTTTATAAAATAGCATGTCAAGATGAAAGTGAAGTTAAAAACCAGTTATGATCTAATCTAATCTAACATGCAGAGTGGTTCATAATGAGAATGGTGAGCAGAGAAATACAGTAAAATAATATTTACCAGTATTTGCCAGACTTTTGTTGTTGTCAGAATGATGAAGGGTATCATGTCTGGGTTTTATACTGGGCCACGAGATGTCAGGGCACTTGCTAAAAAAAAAAAAAAAAAAAAAAGTGTGCAACCAAGATGTTAAAATAGATTGTACATATATGGATTAAGGCAGATGAATATTTTGACTATGGAAAGACTACTTACAAATCTCCTAAAGTTTCTTTATATAGAGTGAAAATAGATTTGTAAAAAGTAGTATTTAATGGAGAAGAACTGATGTTGTGGATCCAGTGTGAAATATCCCTCATAGGCACATATTCCTAAATACTTGGTTCTCAGCTGATAGTACTTTTTAGGAAAGATTGGGACCATTAGGAGGTAAAGGTCATAGGGGGAGGTGGGTCACCCAGCAATGGGGTTGGGGCGTGTACACATTGAGGTTTCATAGTTTGGCCCCAATTCCTGTTTACTCTGTTTTCTAACTTCTAACTTTTGGCCCCAGTTCTTGTTAACCCTCTGACCTGCTGCCTCTATCTCCTACTCCATGCTTCCCTACCTTGAACAGTAAGCCAACATGGTGAATATTTTTTAATAGCACTGTATTGTTTGCTTGATATTTGCTGAAAGCAGAGCACAAATGATCTTGGCTTACACACACACACACACACACACACACACACAGAGTAACTATACTTTATGACAGTTATGAAATATATAAATACTGAACATTCAAAGTGATTTTGTTGTAAAGAAAATTAAATTTTACTACTAATAAGGTGGGTATTTGGTTTAGTACCATAGACAATTTTTTTTGTAAAACTGCTCATTGGTAGGATATTGAACTTTGAATCTCATGTTTATTGAATATTATTCCCAAATCATGCCTATGGCAAAATAATATTTCAGAATGATTTCTTCTATTGCTGTTTTTGGCACTAATATGTAATATACATTTTCCATATACAAATGGCTTTCTGCTGTTTCCTCTAATTCATTTACATAGTCTCAAGTCATTTATTGTTTTTGAAACAAGATTTGGAATTCTGGCTTGGAGAGATGCCTTAGTGTTCAGGCACTTGCCTGAGAAGCCTATGGACCCAGGTTTGATTCCTCCATACCCACAAAAGCCAATTACACATGGTGGCACATGTGTCTGGAGTTCATTGGCAGAGGCCAGAGGCCCTGGTTCGCCCATTCATTCTCTCTTTCTGTCTCTCATAAATAAACAAATGACATCAAAATTTGGAATTTACCCACAAATGCACATTATTCTAGAAATATGTAGTTCACTTTTACTTGTTTGTACTTAAATTTGAACTCAGACCTTTATGGAAAATATGAATTAAAGATATATTCATTGAAAAAAAAGAGAAAGAAAGAAACAAAACAATGAAAATACACAGCTGTTGTGACACTCAACTCAAACTATATAATATATAAATTACAAAAGTGATTAAAATAACTTCTTGATGGCATTATTGGAATTAAGAGTTGTGTATATAAATTTACTAAGTAATTTTTAATTAAGTTAAAATTGTACATGATATATTTCAAAGAGCTTTTAGGAAAAATAGAAAATAGGGAGCCAGACCCAGTTGCACAGACCTTCCCCAGCTGTTTGGAATGCTCAGGCAGGAGGATTGCAAAATCAAGGATGGTTGTGATTCATACATCATAAGTTCAAGGCAAATCTGGGTAACCCAATGTGATGTCTTAAAATAAGCTGTGAAAAGAGGTTGTAACCTGTGGTAGAATGCTTGGCTAGCATAAGGAAGAGCCTAGCTAGAGTCATTGGGCAGATGAGATGAGGGGGGGAAAGAGAGTGGGGAGGGAGAGTAGATGGGAATAACAGGCTTGAGAAGAAAAGGACCAATGGAAAGATTTTCTTATCATGGGTATAATTTTGAAAGGTTGCTTAGTTCTGACAAATTATTAAGATAATTTCTCCACACTTTTATGTTTAATGACAACAAAGCAACTTTAAATTAGAAAACAACAGCAAAGCCTTTGCCTTATTGTTAAGTGCCAACTAAAATTTAATCTCAGATAGAAAACTCTTTAGTAAGGATATCTGTTTTGAGTAGGTGGAGGCTTTACATGTTCCCCACAGGTTTCAGTGATCTGTGAGTTATATCAGGTTAGCCATAGAGAATTACAAATACATAAATGAGTACTTATTTTGAAGGGCAATGGTTAATTTAAATTGCAGCTTGAGAATCTGCTTACTTTAAAATTAAAATCCTACTTAACATATCTCCAAAATAGAAACTTGTGATTTAATTTATTGACAATTACAATGAAATCTGTCATATACTAAGAATCATTTAAGCGTGAAAAATATTCATTTATTCATTCAATCTGTAATTATTGGATATTTGTTGTGTCTAACACAATTTCCAACTTTAATGTGATTGCATTATAATAGAGAGAAAATAAATAATAAATAAAAACAACTACATTAAATGTGTCAGTCTGTTACAAGTTTTGTGTTAAAGAATGAAAATCAGTAAAGACAAAAAGGCTAATGATAGGAAGGATTCTATTTTTCTAAGGAATGTCATAAAATGTCTTCTGCAAGATGACATGTAAGTGGATGCATGGAAGAATGAATGGATACAGGTCCTGTAGGCATTTTGGGATTATCTTTCTAGGAAAAGGCTCCGAAATATGAAATGTTAAGTATGCTAAATCATTGGCAAGGAACTCAACAGCAGAAATGGAATGAGTGAGGTAAAGACTAACTGAGCATTAGAAAAAGGTATTGAGAGTGCCAAGCAACCAAGTTTTTGCAATGATTTATAGTGGACTTAATTCAGGCTATATATTTTTTAACATTTTAAAACTATTTTCAAGTTTTAATTATTTTAGAGTCAGGGCTAGAGAGAGACAGAGAGAGAGAGAAAGGCAGACATTGAAAGAGAGTGAATGGGCACACCAGACCCTCTAACCATTGCAAATGAACTCCAGACACATATGCCACCCTGTACATCTGGCTTATGTAGGTACTGGGGAATCTAACCTGGATCCTTTGGCTTTGCAGGCAAGTGCCTTAATCACTAAGCAATCTCTCCAGCCCAGCCTATATTTTCTTAAAAATGAACCAATTTGCAAAGCTTTGTATGGATAGATATTCAAATAGATTATTCAATGATCCCATATTTGTGTGTCATATAGTAAGATGAACACTGTAGCATAAATAAAATGGGAAAGTCATTGACAGTTCAAGGAAAGGATCTTTTGAGTTGCCAGTTAGATATCAAAATGGACCTTACTAGAAAACATTTAGACAGAATATTTTGCATTTAGAATGAGACCAGAACTAGGGTATATTTACCAGTAAATCCTTAGAGCTATTAATGGGAATATTACTCCTGATATGTAGAGCAACTGAAGTCAAGATTGGTTCATGCACTTTTAAGGTCATGTAAATAATAGGAGTATAATTTGATCCAGTTCTGTTTGATTGCTTGTGTCTATATATTTTCTTTAAGTAGGATTTAAGATATAAAGATAGAATTTTCACAATGGGGCTGGAGAGATGGCTTAGCAGTTTAGGTGCTTGCCTGCTAAGCCTAAGAACTCCGGTTCCAATTTCCAGGTCCCACATTTAGCCATATTCAAAGTGACACAAGGGCGCAATGCTGCACTTTCCCACAAGGGGGTGCACCCATCTGGAGTTCGTTCACAGCAGCTGAGAGGTTGCTGGTACACCCATTCTCTATCTGTCTCCCTCTCCCTCTCTCTATTTGTCTCTCTCCAAAAAAAAAAAAAAAAAATTCATGATGAATCAATTCAGCTATAATATGTGTAACACATGCTTTAAAGTCAAAGAAATTTGAATGCATCTCTTTAGATAATTACTACATATATTACAAATGTTAAGGGCTGGAGAGATTTCCCAGTGGTTAGGGCACTTGTCTGCAAAGCCTAAGGACCCACGTTCAATTCTCTAGGTCCCACATAAGCCATATGCACAAGGTGGCACATATGTCTGGAGTTCATTTGCAGTGGCTGAAGGCCAGGACATGCTTATTCTCTCTCTCTCTCTCTCTCTCTCTCTCTCTCTCTCTATCTATCTATCTCAATAAATAAATTGAAATAAAAACCTTTTTAAAAAGAATTCTAATGGATGAAATACCTTCTATGGTAATTTAGTGATGAATAAGAAGATTATATTCCTACCTGCATATATCTTATAATTGCCTAAGTAATGACATAACATTTCATATATTCTGCTAAGAAAGGCTCTGGAGAGTGTGAGATGAAGCTTAATGCTAAAACATTTGGTCCTGGCATTTAACTCCCAGTACCAGAAATCAGTTTCTACCCACATTGAGCTGTTAATCAGAGAGAACTATGAGGTCCCAGAAACAAGAAAGACTTCTATCAAAGTGCATGATTACCCACCTGGGGCAAAAGGTAAGACTCTACTGCTGAAGAGACCACATGCTTCTGACACAGACCATGGAGAGATCTGGCTTGAATTTGGAAGAAAGACAGTTCCCCGATGGTTATCCCATAGAGTGCTCAAAAGCTAATATGAGCTGCTGGGGGAAACAACATTATGTGCTTGCAAAGGACACTGCTATACAAATGAAACCAGCCTAATAAGATGTACACACCTGTGCAATAGTGGTACCCAGCCTAGGTAACCAATGGCTCTCTGATTGTGTAACAGATTCACTCAGTGGAAAGGAATCCATACCTGGAAATGGGAACCAAGCCAAAATTCTATGGAGACCAAGATCATGGACTCCAAGTAGAAGCTCCCAATAGTCTTTGGCCCAAAGAGAGTCTAAACCCATCAAAGCCTCTCTAAATTAACAACGTGTCCCCCAATTAACCAATGTGAACCTCAATCTCTGTTGGAGAATCTGATCTCTTTTTCTTTTAGAGGTAGAAAAACCAAAGAGATAAACCACCCATTGTACATCAACTAGGGCTCAGATGAAAACAAAAATCAAAAAACAAAAAAAAGGATTGGTGAGAAGAGCAAGCATGCTACTTCTATGGAAAGCTTGGAAACCAGTACCAAGGTGATGGAGACAGATACTGAGGATACTCAAAACGTATCAAAGCCAACATACAGAAACTGCTGAGAGTGCAACACTAGCGTAGACTTAAAACACACCCACCGTGGCTTATGGAATTTTGTGGAAAAGAAGGGGGGACGATTGTAAGAGCCACAAAGTGGGAGTAGATATCAAGAGTCCTTTCCCCCCATGACAAAGAGAAACTGTTGCTCTCACATCTCATATCCCACAGCCCCATGGTGAATACCAGCAATCCCACTGAGGATGGCCTTCAGTGGAAGAGGGGAGGATATTGATGGTACCAACACATGATGTGTCCATGCAAAGTTTCTACTTAACAACAACAACAACAGCAACAACAAAAGATTCAGTATGAAAATGATGAAAATGAGTGGAAATAAATGTTTATAGGGAAGCCACTTAGACCAAGTACCAAATATTAAGAAACAGTGTAAGAATGAAGATAGGGAAGCTGTTGTAAGAGCAGGGAGAGTGAGAGTATAAAGAAGGCATTGCAGGGCTATGGATAGGGCTAGGAAGGCTTGTGAAAATGAAAGAAGAATGAGAGAAAAAAAATCTAAGACAGGAGTTAGGCTCATTAGTTGGAATAACCAAAATATTTAGTTTCACATTTACTTTCCATCAATATATTTTTTAGAGAGAGAGAGAGACGTGGCATGCCACGTCCTTAGCCACTGCAATCAAACTCCAGATGCTTGCCTCACTTAGTGGGCATGTCTGACCTTGTGCTTGCCTTACCCTTGTGCATCTGGGTTACGTGTGATCTGGAATGTCAAACATGGGTTCTTAGGCTTTGCAGGCAAATGCCTCGACCACAAATCCAGTATCTCCTGTAGCTCTTTCCAGAACTAAACAGGCTAACTGTCAGGGCACTGGCTCTCTTTCAGATTTCAATTGTGCCTCTCCACATTCTGTCTCATCAGCCTGTGGTGACTTCAATGGCAAGGTCTTACCTTTGACCTCAGGTGGGTAATCAAGCGCTTTGACAGTAGGCTGTCTTGTTTTGGGGACCTCCTAGATTTCTCTGATCAACAACTCAATGTGGGTACTACCAGTTTCTGATACTGGGAGTTATAGGCCAGAGACATTTTTTTAAGGTTAGGCTTCATCCCACCCTCTTCAGGGCCCTTCTTTTCATATGTTCCCTCATGCACTTATTGAAGATTAAATCTTTTAGTCTACCTTCATGGAGAAACATTTCTATGGTACCAGTTCATTTTGGGGTTCGTTTTGTGTTTATTTCACCTCTACCTCCCTTTCATTTCCCCTAAATCCTTCCATCTCTATTGTCTGGGCCTCAAGTTGCCCATCAGTTATACCAGCAACTCAAGTTGATTCAGGTTAGGAACCATGGATGACTGGGAACATGCAACATTTGTCTTTCTGTGATTGTCTGTGTTTGCTGAATATGATCTATTCTAAGTCCATCCGTTTTCCTACAAATTTCATTGTATTATTTTTTCTTGTTGCTGAGTGGAATTCCATTGTGTAAATGTACCATAAATTCATGGTCCATTCATCCAATGATGGACACCTGGGTTGATTCCACTTCTTAGTTATTATGAATTGAACAGCCAGAAACAGAGCAAGTGTCTCGGTAGTGAAGCATGGAACATTCGGGGTAAATGGACAGTAAGTAAAGGACTGGGTCTGTTGGTAGTTCTATGTTCATCTTTTTTTTTTTTTTTTTTTTTTTTTTTTTTTCAGGAATCTCCATATTGATTTTCATAGTGGTTGTAAAAGTTTGCATTCCTAGAAACAGTGAATGAGGGTTCCTCTTTGCCCACATCCTGACCATTTGTTGTCATTTGATGTGTTACTGATTCCCATTCTGGAGTAAGGTGGAATCTCATAATTGTTTTAATTTGAATTCCCCTGATGGTTAGGGATGTTGAACATTTTCTTAAATATATATTAGTCATTTGTATTTCTTCCAACTGAGAACTCCTTATTCAATTCTCTACCCCATTTTTGAATGGGTTGATTCTTTTTTTTTTTTATTTTTTTTTTTTTTTTTTTTTTTTTTGTAGAGTCTAGATATTAGACATCTGTCAGTGATATAGGTGGTGAAATTTTCTTCCTTCCTGTGGGTTATCTATTGGCCCTGCTCATGACATATTTGTCTGTGCAAAAGCTTTTGGGCTTCATGAGATCCCATTGGTTCAGTGATTATTTAATTTTCTGGGTTACTAGGGTGTTGTTCAAGAAGTCCTTCCCCATTCCTATATCATGGAATGTTCCTTCTATTTTTTTTCTTCTAGTAGTTGAAGAGTTTCAGGTCTTATATTGAAGTCTTTAATCCATTTGGAGTTGATTTTTTTTATATTGTGAGATGTGGGGTTCTAGTTTATTTTTCTACATATGGTCATCCAATTTGTCCAGCACCATTTGTTGAAGATGCTGTCTTTTCTGCCATCTACAGTACTGGCACCTTTTTCAAAGATCAAGTAACTGTGGTTACTTGACCTAAGGTCCTGGTTTTCAATTTAATAGAGGTCAACTACATATGTTTATAGGCCAATTAATACCAAAAATACATATGTATATGAGAAATATAATCATAACTTGTTATCTTCAAAAATGTGATGTTATTCTTAACTCTTGCATCCTGAGATAGTGAGAAAATGGAACATTCAACCTAGGCCCAATGTAAGCTCTGAAATCACAAGTCTAATATGGCTGACCAAAAAGAGGAAACTCAAATATCACCTCTTGATAGGTTACATTAGAAGATAAAATGTTTCTGTGACATATATCATCTTGGGTCAAAAAGCTCCTCTTTGAAAAGATTGTAATAGATCCTATTGATCTCTGTGCTGTCCCTTGCTGTATGAGGGCAATGAAATACTCTGGCATCTCAGCAAACAGAAAGATGCTCATCTTTTCTGCATTGTTCTAGATGCCAAAGAATGCCAATGCTTCTAAAAGACACTTCACTGAAATTAAATCATCTACTTTTAGGGGAGTATCTATATGTTTTCAACAACTAAATGTTTTTGATCCTGAGTCTTTATCTCAGGCATCCATGGAACTGAAGTTTTAGGAAAAGATTATTTATGAGATAACTAGCTAGGAAACAAAAATAATACACATATGATCAAGAAAGTAATATAATAATAGAATTCACACACACACATACACTTGGTTGCAAAGAACAAAAAGGTTGAGGAATACATATCATTTATTTCATTGGCCAGTTTCAATAAAATTTCTCAGAGAATGGTTTCATTCAGACACAAATACTGTCATATTCTTAATAGTTTAACAGAAAACATTTCAGTTTCCCTAGTCAACATATATTTAATGTTTAAAGTACCAAATGAAGAAACAAAAGTAAAAAGTAAATCAAAGATATCATTTACTTCTATACAGCCTTATAAGTTATAAGACATGTACTCATATTACATATGAATTTAATAGCCATACTATGATATTAGATCCACTTTTGTATTCATGATGTATAAGTACAGTATCAGAAAACAGCAAGCAATGACATCCAAATTGTTGAATTTTATCCTAACAGAAAATTCCAGATCTTATATTGATTCAAATTAAACACAACTTTTCCTAAGAGCCCAAAGGAAGAGAGCAAGTCTTTTCTTTGCACATTATAAAGACACTAGAAATCACAACACTGTTTATTGATAGTCATATTTTACTCCTATAAATTTGTATGTGATAATATAGAAATTAAATATTTTAATATGATAAATTTATCTTTCATCTTGTACAATGCAAACCAGTTTCTTGAGGAATCTGGTCATATCTTTACACAATTTTCAATTTTTTTTTCTCATAAGAAGAATGAAATTAAAGATGCTATTTTGCATAAAGCAATTATTCATATATCCACATTAAAATGTCAGAGTCTTTATCAAACATCATGACATTTTAATGTCAAACAAATCTTAGCACTGAAATAAAATGGTATTCTCTTAGAAAAAATATGTTTGCAGTTGTATTCCCACAGAATGCCTGGACTCATAGCAAAAATTGACTGCCCTTCTTGAATGCACTACTTGAATGGATTATCACACAGCAGGAACATTTCATATTTAAGTGCCATTCTCCTTACTATTTGAAGAAATGAAACAAAGTATTAGCAATTGGATATTTGTGGAGATTTTAATATATATAATATTATTTTTCTAGATATTTGTAAAAAATTAAGATGTTAAATCTTTGGAGCATTTTATGATGGTCCAATCCTTTTCTTTCTGTGACACCTATAAAGTTTATTTTTGTTTAACCTTATATTGCCCTACTAGGGTTGACAAATTCTACTTCTAGATTAGTTTGTGCAAACCTTTCTACCCCACTTGAAATGTGTCCCTTTAAATTGATCCAATAAAGCCACAAAAATCCAGGAAAATGGTGATAACAACCAGTTTTCCAAGCCCCTGACCATTATGGCTTGAGTGAATTTTCTTTGTCCTGTGATAGATGGACATATGGATTTCAAGTTTCTTGTGTTGGGAAAATCCAAGCAGGGTGGCCTGAACATGATTGGATAAGCCATATATTGGACAGTATTTCTCATATTTCCTAACTGGAGCCAGCTTTCAACATTCCCTAACTACTTTGCTTCATTCTTAGGCCACAACATAAACCATAGAGCTTCCAGGATATCCTTTTGTATGTAAAAGGCTTAGTGCAAGAGTGGGTGCTTCATAACCATTCTTTTCAATAAGTTGTGACTACAAAACACCTTCTTCTGGGTAGTTTATAAACAACAGAAGTATTGTGCTCACAGTTCTGGTGACTGGGGCCTCTGAGATCAGAAGTAAGCAGGTTGATTGCCATGTGAGGCTGATTCATACCATGGCGAACAGTGTGTCCTCATGTGGTAAACCAACTCCCTCTGGTCTCTTATAGAAGCACTTATCCCATACTGTGAGGTGGCTATCTTATGATATAATCATTTCCTTAAGACCCTATCTAGCAACACTTCCACAGTGAAGATTAGGTTTAAACCAGTGAAATTCAAGGAAAAAATATTTAAATCAAAATATATTATTCAAGTTTTATTTCAGTGGTGAGAGAAAATACATTTTGTACAAGAAAGGATAACAGCTGGCAAACTTGTTTATCTTTGGATCTTTTGTTTATTAATGTTATTAGGACATTGATTTTAGAACATCAATAGCTGACCCCAGATACTTTCACATTTTTATTTATTTTGCTTTAAGGGACATTATAAAAATGTCCAAATCATCCAGGAAATCTATTGTTGTTTTTAATTTTTCCTTCTTTCCTTCTGAGTTGGAGATAAATACAGATGTCACAGGCAGCTGTGCTTCCTAACTTAACTGAAGTAAATATTATTTTTGTTTGCTTATTTTTAATTCTCAATTGATCTTATTCAAGACTAACACATCTATAAATGAAAGAAAATAACATTAAATTTGGAACTAATGCCAAAATATTTTTGAAGTTTCTCAATGGCTCATCTCAAATTCTGTACTAACAATATAGTAGACCAGAAACAGATTGTAGAAGTGTGAGTTTACTAACTATACTATTAACACATGGCCAGAGGGTATTGTAACTGTCCTCATGCTGAGCCCGCCTTTGGGACTATGACACTTGGGGATCTTCAGTGTAAACATCTGACTTATTTTCTGTATCTATAAGGACAAGCTACTGCTCTAGATATAGTAACAGATAGATAACAGTCCATTAAATGTATAAATTAATTTACCAAAATACCTAAGAATTCTGAGCTTCACTGTCTTATGAAAGGCAAAGCCAGTAGAAGCAAAACAGAGTATTGCAACAATAATAGACAAGTTTATAGACTTACTTACCTTCTCCAAATTTCATATACCCCAAAGGCATTTGGAATTAAATGGTAGTATTGGCACTGAATGATGATTTGAAGATAGACTAGATCAATCCAGGCTGTGAAAATAGAAGTACTTGGGGTGAGTGTAATCAAGGCTGACTTCCTTAAGAGGTACTTGTGGGGATGGTGTAACTGGAGCTCTTACAGGCTGACTCCACTTTCTTTCAAATGTGCATAGCAGTCCTCCCCGTGTGGACTCATCCTCTTGATCTGCTTTAGCTAAATGCAGTATACTGCATGCCTTAACTAATTAGGTCGTAGTTTTCCACAGTTCTGACAGTGGACATCAAAGATCAAGGTACAAGCAGTTTTGTTTGTCTTGGAAACCACCCTTTTGGATCTGCAGACAGAGGCATTCTTGTTGCATCATCTTTTGTCTTTTCCTATTTGTGCATACATTCCTGTCTCTTCTTAGAAGCTTAGTCATCCTAATGGACTAGAGACTTACCATAATTACCTCATTCATCCTTAGCTATCCCCTTACAGGTGTTCTCTCCAAATGAACCAATGGGGAATTACCACCTCAGTGTGAATTTTGCACAGAGCATGATTGATGTCATAATACACATTTGTGGGTATTTAATCTGTAAGTACCATTTTTCCTAGCACTCACCGAATACTAATGAAGTTTATTATGACAACTCATGCTGGTTGTTTAGTCATTGTGGAGGAGTATGCCATGTACATATAAGGTCCCTTAAAAGCATAATATGGTTAAGTGAATGCTTGTAAAGGGGGAAATTTTCAGGATATTTTCAAAGTGGGGATATCACTGTAATAACAAGACTACCTGCCATCCGAGCTACATTGGGAATATACATTTATAATAATTACAACAGTGGCTGAAATTAGAAGTATTCAGAGAAGGAATGATGGTTCATGCCATTTGACCTCATAGTTAATGGCACTGATGTCTTAACTTTGCTTAGCTTGACATATTAGGAAGTTTCAGAACCCATTGAGGATTTAAGTTTTACTGAGCCTTTTCTCTTATAGAAACCCTGATGATTGCTAATCAACAATCCTGCTTTAATCGTGTATTCATAGTAGTTTTTCTGATGCAGCAGGAATAATTACACACCATCTGCATTACTTGACTTTTACAACAAACCCCAGCTACTGAGATGAAAGTGAAACCTGCTGATCTATTCATTGCACTGAACTCATGCATGAAAGGTAAGAGAATGTCAGGGGACTTATCCATGTATTTACATTACTGCCTTCATGTTTGGTCTTCAAGTTTCTCTTAAATTTTCTGTCTGTCAGTTTCTCCACCAAGCACCAGTATACTAAGTAGTAATGTAAGCTTCTAGTGCATTGTATTTCAGCTTCAGCTATTTCTTGACTCACAAACAGAAGGAAAACCTAATATTGGCTTCATGCTTCATTCTGGAATAAATGCATTTATTTTGTAGAACTTGATACAACTCAGAAACAGTTCCTATTTCTTCACTTAAATGAAAAACAAAACAAAGTATTACAATTTTAAAGGACAAAGAAAAGTGGCAAATATTAGAAAATTATTTACCAAATTGTACAGTAGCTTCTTCACTGGACCACATTAGTTATTTCTTATTGGGAGTAATAAGTTGTCATAGCAATTAGATGAAAGCTGTAATTTTCACAGAATTTCCCATTCCTGCATTTTAAAATTAGGGAAACTTTTCCAAGTAAGAATGATCCTCAGGCATAGTATAGTATTTTGTCTCCAAAAGGAGAGGCACAGTATTCAAAAGAAAGTGCATGTATGGATCTAAAGATGCCTTTACGTTGTATACCAAAGGAATAGCAATGTAATGAAATGATAACAGGATGGAATATATCATTTCACTAGTGCAACTAACACATAGGGTGTATTGAGGAATAAATTGCTGGTTCCTTTCCCCTGGTTAGGTAGATCCGTGCTTTACCGTTCCTCACACAGGGCACCAGTCTGCTGGTTCTTCTCCGCCGGCAGGTAGAGCGGAAGAGAGAGAGTCAGGCCAGCCACTTCTCTCGAGGCTGAGCAGGAAGGTGGGTGTCGGCGACTCAAATCCCTCCCCCCAAAACACCTGGGAGAAAAAAAAACCACACTGAGCCTGGAGCCATATTGAAGTAGGGACTCAACTTTTATTGTACTGAAAGGGTATATATATATTTTTTTTGAGAAAGAGGGTGGGAAAAAAGGTGAGAGAAAGGTGTAAGGGCCAATATTATTTCACTACGTCAGCAGTAGCTGGGCGGAGGCAGTTTCGGCTTAGGCCTTGCTGAGTCACTCCAAGGACAGGTCACTAAACTTTAGTCAGGCTCATAAAGTTCCACTAGGCCTCACAAGCGGGAGTAGGCCAAGGACAGGTCGCTAAACTCTAGCTAGGCTCAGAAATTTCCACTAGGCCTCACACCGGGGCCTCTTAGGGCCCAACAATAAATAAAAGGAACCACAGGGGATGTGATAGACTAAAGAGAAGAATGTCCCTTATGCAGTGTCTTCTGCTGATTTTTGCCCCTCAATTTTCATATCATTTACATACCCAATATATGCTCAATAACATTTTTTTATTTATTTTTGGAGAGAGACACAGAGAGAGACAGAAAGAGAGGGAGACAGATAGAGATGGGTGTGCCAGCAGTCTCTCAGCTGCTGTGAACAAAATCCAGATGCTTGCGCCCCCTTGTGGTCAAGTGTGGCATTACACCCTTGTATCACTTTGCATCTGGCTAAATGTGGGACCTGGAGATTGGAACCAGTGTTCTTAGGCTTAGGAGGCAGGCCCCTTAACCGCTAAGCCATCTCTCCAGCCCTAATAACATATTTTTTAACCAAATGATATTCACAGTCAATCAGCATGTTTGGAGCCTTAGAGCTCTGTCCTTGAATACCTATATGAGTTTGGAGCTCATATATATATATATATATATATATATATATATATATATATATATGTATGTATATATATAATTTCAAAGTTCAGGTTTATAGCTGGGCCTGCTGGTGTAATCCTATGTTTCCATGTACCTGGAATATAGACTATATTCAAGACCAACTTGGGTAACTTGATGAGGCATTGCTTCAAAAGAAAAAAAAAAAAAACAGTTCTTGGGAAATAATTAATTTTATAGACTATTTGCTTAGTATGCACAAGGTCCTAGTTCAATCCCTAGTGCTACCAGAAAGTTCAAATTTCCTAAGTTATAAAATGAGGATATTGGCCTCTCTTATGTCAATAGGTTGCTATGCACTAAATATTGACTACTAGGCTTGGTTCTCAATGAGTTCTCAATAAATAGTTCCAGTAAATGCTACTATTCCCACAGGATAAACACAACATTCTCTTTTATACCTTAGTATTGCTTTGTTTACCTGGAACTTAGTAACCTCAGCCCACTGTCTTTGTTTCTCCCCATCAATAGTCACTATGTATTCCCTCCCCATCCTATACACAGGGCGATGATTAATAGATTACAATTTCCTGTCAGATAACATCAAGCTGTGAGTTCTGTCACAAAACAAGACTCTTTTCCTTGTATTGAAAACTCCTCACTTGAACAAGCTCAGCCAAAGGTTACTGGGACCTATCACTAGTTCCCATAACTATGAAAAACATCAGGGTTCTCTTTCTCATTCCCAGATGGACTCAGGTTACCTTTGCTCATTTCTCTTCACTAAGCTCCTTTTTCTTTCTGCTAGACTCTTTTATATTGATTTATTTTTTTGGTTCTCCTCCATCATTCATGTGCATGAACTGAATTTTGTGGTTAAGTCATTAATCCATTTTTAAACAAGGTTTGAGAGCTACTTTTTCTAGTATTTCAATTATTTCAAAATCTTTGGAAACAATAAATGGAGTCATCCTGCCCCTTCTCTCTCTTTCTCTCTGTTTGTATATATATATACATTTCAATTTAGGTGCCTGTTGGAATGGACATATCTTCTGATTTGTTGGCAGGGAGTCTTATCAGTGAGTAGGCCATGTTAGCAGTATCTCATGGTTTCCTTGTAAATTTCAGCTCTGCTGAACCCTGAAGCTCTTCCTCTTTCTCTCCTTTTGGAATATAACCTATCTTTATGACATTTTTCTTCATTGATTTTTTTGGAGGAAGTTTCTGATATGTCATTATGAACCACTCTCAAAAAAAAAAAAACAAAAAAAAAACACAAACTTATTTTTGACATTTAAGGGACAAGGTAAATAGTTTCAAAACCAAGGGTAAAAGTAAATTTTCTCAAGCTATTCTAAAAGAGATGTTTACTAAGACACGTTTAACTGCTTTCCACTTAAGGTGGGAGAAAGGGCTGGACTTAGAAACAGGGTTTTACACGGTTCCTTCTCCAGTCAACTCTTTCCAAAAGAGTTTGCATTTCTAACAGTCTTTCCTCAGGCATCCTCTCTATGGTAGCCTACCTGGCATATGAGTAGACATAACCTTCATTCTCCTGACACTAGGTGACTTCCTACAGGTGCCAATATTCCTCATTGAATTTCAATGCTGAATTCCTCACCAAACCTGGTGAATGAGAATGCAACTTGATATGTTAATAAAATATAAAATTAAATAGATAATTGTGGTAGTTTGAATAGATGGCCCCCAATATATTCAGTGTTTTAATAGTTTGCAGTTTGCATCTGCAGCCACCTGGCTGAAGGTAGTGTCACTGGGCAGATCTTAAGGTTTGGTGCTGGGTTTGAAATTTCATTGTAAAGACATGCAAAGTGTGCCTAGCTGGAGCTCCTGAGGTGAGCTATGCTGTGCAGCCTTTGGCTTTTGTCTTCTCTCTCTCTCTCTCTGCTTGGACCTGTGATGGCAGGCCAGCTTTTTCTGCAATTATGGAACTTCCCCTGGATCTGTAAGCTTTAATAAATATCCCTTCCTCCATAACCATGATTGGTCTGGAAGTTCACCTCAGTGAACCTGAAGCTGTCTGCTACAAAAGTGGTACCAAGGAGTGGGCTGTAGATGAACCTGACCATGTGAATTTTCATCTTTCGGAACCTTTGATTTGGAGGAACAGTCATGGATGATGTGCTTGCAAGTGAAGATGCCTTCTGGAGTGGTAAGCCAAGTTTTATGGACTATATTTATGAGAGATTGAGAATGCTAAGTGCAGATAGTATTGAACTTCTAGGCTTGGCTTATGAGCTTTCTAAGGGGAAGGAGAGACTGCAGAGGACTTTGTTGGAACTGGGCTACTGGCATAAGGGGTGGCTGCGTTCTGCTACCCAGGACCAGAGAATTGATCAAGGTTAAATTTGTAATGGACTGATGTGCTTGGCTAAAGATATTGGACTGAACATATTTAAGATTTTAAATTGGAAAACATCAAGCAAGTTAAAATTACAGGCACTGAGACTGCTTTTGGGTTGCTGAAGCTGCTATTGTGAAACACATTAGCAATATTAAGGAAGATGGCCCAACTGCTTTACATTAAAACAATGGAGAGGATGCCTGAGGAAGGACTGTTAGAAATGCAAACTCTTTTGGAAAGAGTTGACTGGAGAAGGAACCTGCTTTTCAAGGCTATGATTAATCTTGTCCCCAAATTAAGAATATGGCTGTGTCCTGCACACCTGGTATTAGTTTTGGAAGCATGAAAATGTGTGGAGTAGTCATGAATTCCACACAGTTCCAGGAGCTGCTGTTGAAATGCAGAATGAGGCAGGGTGTGATTCCCTGATAGGCTGAAGAGCATTTGGAAGATGGACGTGGTTTTCATGGAGACCTAAAGACATTTTGGGTATGCCAGGACTGTGCAAAAGGACTACCATGGAGTGCACTGTTGGCCTGGGATAGAAGTTTTCCCTGGCTACTCTGCTCAGCTGGAGGGGCGGAATTGGAAAATCTGGAGACTGTCAATCTCTGGTTGTATTGAACTTGAATTGCAGAAGTTTGATGATTGCTTGATGGTGGTTGAGTTTACATTGTTCTAGTTTGTCCTTGCTGTGCCTTATACCAGTTGAAAATGTTTACTCTGTGCCTTTATATGTTGAAAGTATTTAACTTGTTTGATTTTACAGGACTCACTATCTTAAGTTGGTCAAGATCATGGGGACCTTTGAAACTGGACTGAATATAATTTACAATGTGTGATACTTATAAATCTACTGGGGGCCAGGGCGGAATGTGGTAGTTTGAATTGATGGCCCCCAATATATTCAGTGTTTTATTAGTTTGTAGTTTGCATCTGCAGCCACCTGGCTGGAGGCAGTGTCACTGGGCGAATCTTAAGGTGTGGTGGTGGGTTTGAGATTCCATTGTAAAGATATGCAAAGTGCACCTAGCTGGAACTCCTGAGGTGTGCTATGCTGTGTGACTTTTGGCTTTTGGCTTCTCTGTTTCTGCTTGGACCGTTGAAGGTAAGCTAGCTTTTTCTGCCATTACGGAACTTCCTCTAGACCTGTAAGCTTTAATAAATATCCCTTCCTCCATAACCGTGACTAGTCTGGAAGTTCATCTCAGTGAACCTGAAGCTGTCTGCTATAATAATCATGATCTATGCCAATTAAAAATACATTAATGTGAGCCGGGCATGGTGGCGCACACCTTTAATCCCAGCACTTGGGAGGCATAGGAGGATCTATGCCACCCAGATTAAAAATACTAGAGTGAGATTCGAAAAACAAAACAAAACAAAACAAAACAAAATGTGTTATTCCTGATAGGTATTCTGCTAAAGATAGAAAGTTCAATGGGATAAAATGTTAAACAAACATACACATGGAGCTATCCTTGGGATGTATTAGTAAATGGGAATTTTTCAAATTCATTTTTATTCAGTGGCCCTTGCCCCTAAATTCCAAATTTATTCTGTGTTTTTACTTTTATCATAATAGTTTTAATGATTTAATCAACATATTTTCTTGAATATCTCAAAACTTTTACTTAGTTTTCACAATTCCCTGTCAATAAATCTATTTTTATGCTGCTGTTTCTTGAACTTCACTCAAAAAAGAGCTGGAATATTTAAATCAAGAATGAGTCTATTTGAATAAAGAGATAGTATATTTCCATAGTGTTTTCATCTATAAGAAAATGTAGTTTATGATACATTAATTTACTTTGTCCCCTTCCATAAATAATTATTTTAATCAGCCAGCATTTATCAATCACCTGGCAGCAAGAACAATGAATGCATTATGAAAAATTTTCTGTAGGATTTAATTTGAATTAAAAGAAAATTAGGGGTGAGAGATTGCTTAGTGGTTAAGGCACTGGCTATGAAGGCTAAGGGCCCAGGTTTGATTCCTCAGGACCCACATAAACCAGATACAAATGGTGGAACTTGCATCTGGAGTTCATTTACAGTGGCTAAAAGCCCTGGCATGCCCATTCTCTCCCTTTCTCTCTCTCTATTTCTCTTAAATGAATGACTAAGTAAATAAATAAACATAAAATATTTTTTCACTTTTTGTAGTTCACATTTAAAATAGAATAAAGGTGCTCAACTATTTGGTGAATTGGTGTAATGACACCTGTACCAAGTTAATTCATGCTATCTTTTTTTTTTTTTTTTTTTTGTTTATTTTTATTTATTTATTTGGTGAATTGCCAGGGCCTCCAGCCACTGCAAACGAACTCCAGATGCATGACACCTGGCTTACATGGGTCCTGGGGAATTGAGCCTTAATTCATGCTATCTTTTCATGCTATCTTTTAGCTACAGTTTCAGAATAGTTCTAGATTGGGCTTGACAGGTTATTTTCTTTTTTAAATGGCATAGAGCAAAACTGTAAAATCACCTAGGAGAATAAAGATTTCTCACTGAGTTTTGTATAACCAGATAAATCTTCCCCAGACAGCTAGAAGAATGTCATGGAGTGTTGCAGTTACCTTGGTGGTCCTGGACAAACACCTAACTAGAAGCAGCTTATTGGAGGAACATATTTATTTCAGGCCTACAGAATTCAGAGGATATTCCATCATGGCAGAAGAAGCTGCTGACTTCCATAGATCCAAATACAGAGAAACATCTGCCCACAGCAGTAAACTTAACATCCAGAGCCCCAACTGCTCTGAACACACAGAGAATGACAGTGTGGGGACTGCAATTTCAATCTTGATTAATTAATGTCTGAGACTATATGGCCATACATTCAAACCACCACTCAGAGTAAAACTTAGAAAGTCATCTCCTGCCCAGAGCTTTTACCTAGCTCTGATTTACTGGGAAATCACGTGCAAAACTAAGATTGAGATGCAGCCAAGAAGCCATAAGCCTGCCCCAATTCAGCAGTACCACCCTGCTGATCTTGTGCCAATTGATTATTGTTGATACTCAGAAAACAGGATGTAGAAGTAGATCTTTTGACATTATGAGAAAAGCAGCTTAAGATTTCTTCTTCTTCTCCTCCTTCTTTTCTCTCTCTCTCAACAATTGCCTTTAGGGTTACTGAAATTTCATTAGCCAGGGACAGCCTCTGCAGCCAACAACAACAACAACAACAACAATAATAATAAATAAATAAATAAAATTTTTATAATTTCCTGTAATATAATGAGTTGTTTTTATGTATTACAAAACTAAAGTGTCAAATTTGTTTAGTAGACAATGTATAAGAAGAGGTTAAGATTCATTTGTGTGACATCAGATCTGTTAAGTGGACAGATAGGCATATTCATACACATGTGTTGAATATTCCATATGTGCATAAACTGTTTTATGTAAGGTGATATAACTAAAGGATAACATTTAAAATTATTTTATGGGTCATGTTCTAATTGCATTATCTTTTAATTTTCCCCCACAAATTAATTAAATGGTTCCTTATTTCACAGTTTCTTGTATGAGATAGTAAGGCTTCTGCTACTTAGAAATGGATTGACACCCTGATTTTCTCAAATGAGAGTCATAGTCTTCATCCATATGGATTTGACATGAATATAGTAAAATACCCATTCAAAAATTTCATAAAGTTTTCTAGATAGCCTACTAGAACACCACTCATTTAATCTGCCTCTATCTCTGAAATGTTTCCTGTGCCCTGGAAGGTGTGCTAGAGATGATTCATCTAATGACAATCATTCTCCTTTCTCATCATTTTGATACGTCTTGGGTCTGGCGATGGCAGTAGTCACTGAAGAGACTCAAATCTCATCAAAGCAGAAAATCAGAGATTTTCAAGAGTTCAGAACTGAAGAATTCTAATATGTCCTCCAAGGATCAGGGAACATTGCAGAAGAGAGAGTGCAGAAATAATGTAAAAGGCATAGGATGGGAATATTTACTCTGAGATATTTTCCCCCACAGAAACTGACTGGTGTAACAATGACCCCATGATGACAACCTATACCCTACTTAGGGGAAAGGGGACAGGAAGAGGAGATATAAGAGTATAACTAGGCGAGAATATGACCAATTTGTAATACATTCATATATTGAACTTGCCAATAAAATTTTAAGTAAAAATAGAAAAATAAGTGTCAGGTCACTTGAAATGGATTCTACTTCTAGAAATGTTGTGTTACATTTGATTTTGGATATTTAAGCAACATAGACAACAACTAGATTCTGAGGCATGGTTTTATAATTTTGAAAATTGGTACAATTTTGTCAGTTAAACAGATAAAGCTTTCATTTACTTGGCTTAAGAATGGGTACAAGGGCTTTATGATTCAGGGTTCTCTAGAGGAACATAACTGATAGAATTAATTGATATTAAATGGGAATTATTGGATTAGTTTATGGCAGGCAGTACAAACTGTAGCTGCCTTCAGGCTGGACCATTAAGAACATGAATGGGTGCATCAGTAGTCCCAACCTGACACTAAAGGCCTGCAGGATTGTTGGAAAACTGCTGGTCTTCAGTTTACTCTGGAAGGTAAGGAACTTGGGAAACTTAGTTCCATTGCCAAAGAAGGATAGATGCAGGTAGCAATTAATGAGAGAATTAAAAAGTGACAGACAAAGGCAACCAGGTGGAAAAAGGGACTGTGTCCCTTCAGAGCTTTCTTATAAGTAGCCCACCAGCAGGAGAACCACACACTTTGAAGGAAGTTTTTTCTCCCTCAGTTACTCCTTCTGGAAAGCAACCTCAGAGACCTACCTTAATTCATAATCTGATCAAGTTGACAACATAATTTTCACAAGTTCTGAATGCTCTTTCCCTCTAAATTGTTCATCAAATTGCAGCAGAATTAATCAGTCTTTTTCCAAGATGACCCAGTGCAAGCAAAATATTGTTGTTTGTTGTTAACCATGATAAATCAAATGATAGCATATCATAAGAAAAGGCATATACAATTTCACTTGAATTTGAAGGAAAGATTAAGAGAGATAAAACGTGGATATTTTAGAATTAGTTTAAGGGGGAAAGCAGATATGATTACCATATTGGTATTTCTGAAGAAACAGGAATTTAGATATTTCTTATAATGATAATTCTAAGACAGAAAACCATTTCAAAATTAGACAAAAATACTGAGTTTGGGAATTATTGCAGGAGATTGCCTTTGTGATTCTATCTTGGTCTAGATTTGATTTTGTGTGAAATTATTCTGTCATTGGGGATCTTTAATTAATGTGTGCCTCCAGCAAATAAGCAACTGCGGTGAAACTTATACAACTATTGCAATTGTACTTCAATATAAACCACATTTTAATATGAACAAAACTGCCCAAAGAGACATGTAAAGAAAAATCTTTTTTTTTTTTAATTTGTTTTGTTTCTGTTCTATGATTCCAACAAAATGTCTTTACACTTAAAGCAAAAACAAAAGCTATAAAACCTTTTAAGTTTTTTTTTAAAAAAAAAAAAAAAAAAAAAAAAAAAAACCTTTAAAGCCCTTCAGAATTCTTTCTTTACAGCCAGTACCTAAAGGGTGGGTTTAGCATAAAATGCCTCTAGGAACACTGGGAATTATTTTTAGTCCATTCTAAATGATGTTATTTTTGAGAACATAAAAGAAGTTTATTGCAGGATAAAATTGGAAACCACAAGATGTTTCATTATGTCACCACAAAGTGATGGCAGATAAATGGCTGATAATTGTGTCTATTATAGGCAGAGATGGAACTGAAATATAAGACAAGAATCATTCTAAGAAAATGAATTGCATCTTATTTCACATTCTCATGTTCTGATTTTTGGTTCAGATATTCTATACTCTATTTCTGTTCATATGATGTTATTTAATGTAGTGTAAGATTCATATTTACCACTTGTTTTTCTTTTGCATTGTAGAACAATATTAATAGAAGGAAGACTACCAACAACAGTGAATTGTTAGAGCCATTTCCTCTTTCTTACTGAAGACAGCAAGAAGACACAGTTTTAGTGGCACTTTTCATTGGTCCATTTGTTGCTGATAAAGATGACACTATCTCAGTTACTACAGACTATACATATGACCTACACTATGTCTCTAATTTACCCCTGAAATTGAACTGGACACCTCTTAACAATCAAGTCCTACAGGTTACCTTCAATCCAAAGACACTAAAATGTAGGAATAATAATTCTAAAAGTATAGATCTATATAATTCTGGAATGAATTTGTAACTAAGCCTCTAGATTCAAGCATTAATTTTGGTAGTGTTTGGTGACTATAGTTAGTTTGTGGTTTCTTTATTGCTTCTTTAAGTATGTTATGATGCCCCACTCAAGATAAATCATGAATCTTATATCTTCCCATAGGACATGTGCTTACTCCTAACTTAGCACATGTGGAGTGGCTTGTGTGTATGTGTGTGTGTGTGTGTGTGTGTGTGTGTGTGTGTGTGTGCCTCTATTTGCCAATTTCCTCTACTAAAGCATATATCATTCAGGAACTTTGGCTCTCAAAAGTGTTATGAGGGCTGGACAGATGGCTCAGAGGTTAAGGCACTTGCCTGCCAAATGAAGAAACACAGATTTGTTTCCCCAGTACCCACACAAAGTAAGATGCACAAGGTGGCATATGCATCTAGAATTTATTGACAGTGGCTAGAGGCCCTGCTTCACCCGGTTTCTCACACACACACACACACACACACACACACACACACACACACACACACAATCTTTATCTGCTCCTCTCTCTCTCAAAATAAATAAATAAATAAATAAATAAATATTTAAATATTTAAAAAATTGTTGTAAAATGAAGGATTGATGGAAGAAATAGAAGAACATGTATAGATAGAAAAAAGAAATAAATAAAATATGAATGCAATTCATAATATAAGAACTAAGGTCTATTTATTAAAATATCTAAAAATATAAATAGTCAAAATTGGTGGACAAATATCATTCATAATTATTTATGAAGTACAATGTATACAAAAATAAATGAGATTAATAAATGAGCCACAATGGAATATAGAATAGTTAATAATGGTTGATGATTGGTAAAGGATGGTAGTGGTTGTAATAAAAAAATAAAATATTTAGGGCTGGAGAAATTGCTTAGTGATTAAGGCTTGCCTGCAAAGCCAAAGGTCCCAGGTTCGACTCCCCAGGACTGACGTAAGCCAGATGCACAAGGAGGTGCAAGTATCTGGAGTTTGTTGGCAGTGACAGGAGGCCCTGGCACACCCATTCTCCCTCTCTCTCTCTTTCTCTTTCTCTCTACCTCCATATTTCTTTATCTCTCTCTCAAATAAATAAAATAAAATAAAAGATTTTAAGAATATTATTTATTTTAAGATGAGGACTTCTTTTTATTAACATTGTAAAATGATTGTTCGAAGGACTCTATTAAGTATCATGAATTAATTCAAAGTAGGAGCTCTTGAAGCATAAGGCCCTTATATTTCAAGGACTGTGCTATTGGTTACTTATAGTTATAACAAAATGCTTGACAGAAGAGTTCAAAGGTAGAGGGGTTTATTTTGACTTCTGATTTAAAGGGATGCAGTCCATCATGGCAGGGAAGGCATAGTGCATGGGACTCTGTCTGCTGTGATGGGTGCATGTGGTTTCACTTATGATATCTTAGTGAATCAAGAAGCAGGGATAACAGGCAGGAGACAAGGTGAGCTATTATCCACAAGAACTGATCCATTTGCCCACTGCTCCTAGCTAGTGTCCAAGTCTGTAAACACTTTACCATGTACCAAACTCAGTCAACAGCTGGGCACCACCTGTTCAAATTTAGAAAACTGTGAGGAAGAGGCATAACTTGGTACCAGATACATTGTATGTACAAGAATATATAAGCATTCAATCACCAAATCAGGAGATCAACCATCTCAGCAGTCTATTTATAAATTTGAAAACCTGAAGAAACTGTCTTTGTACATTTGTATGCATATTATTAGCAATTTTATATATTTGGTGTTGTTTGCAATTTATTTGACCTAATGGAAATGTATACCAATGATTGATGATTTCATGCATCTAATTTAATATAATTTTATTACTTTTTTTCTTGTATTCCTATTTCAAACAAAGCAGTATTTCTGTAGACAAATCCCAGGTCCACCCATTCAATATAGTGAAGGGAAATTTTACTGTCATCTTATTAATAAATTTATTAAAGCACAGCCCTTTAAAATATCATTGTTTTGTCAGGAAAGAGCTGTGAGGCAAAGTTAACTGATTTTCTTACTACCTGTACCATATTGGGAAATAGAATCAGTTCTATATTAACAAACCTAGCCAAGAGACTTAAGAAATGTATATTAAGTTCCCTGAATCTCCTATTTATTTCTTTACTTAAAAAAAAAAAAAAAAGTCACCTTGGGCTGGAGAGATGGCTTAGTGGTTAATGCACTTGCCTGTAAAGCAAAAGGACCCAGGTTCGACTCCTCATGACCCACATAAGCCAGATGCACAAGGGGGCACACATATATGGAGTTCATTTGCAGTGGCTGGAGGCCTTGGTGCACCCATTCTCTCTCTCTCTCTCCCTCTCTACCTATTTCTGTATCTCCTTCTCTCTCAAATAAATAAATAAAAATAAAATATTTTTAAAAAGTCACCTTCTGTAGTGTTTTTAAGAGATATTTCAAATTAGAGTTATATTTATGTATATTTAAAATATTAAACAGAGGCTGGAGAGGTTGTTAAGTGGTTAGAAACACTTGCTGGTCAAGTCTGCTGCTTGGGTTTAATCCCTGTTATGGGTGTTCATAGACACACATGCACACACACAAATAAATAAATACAATTTATTTAACAATATTTTTAATAAAAACAAAGTTTTAGATATGGGAAATGATATACCATAAATAATTTTTTACCCCATCAACCATACCTACCAAATAAAAAAGTAGTCTTGCATTCCTCTCATCTTAGGAAAAATCAATTAACAATTAGTAAGCTTTCATTGTGCATTTTGAGTCAATGTTATATGCATTTAAGAAAAAGAATAATTTATATTTAAGACACTTTCTTCTTCTGGGGCTTATTCTATATGAATTAAGAATGTTATGAAGTAAGATTAAGGTTAAATAAGTATCCATAAGTATCCATGGTATATTTTCTTTATACCTTTCATATCCATTTAGATCTGTAACCATTCCAATGTCTTGGTTGAAATGACTTTTATTTATTTAACTAGGTGTTGCATTCAGATTCACACTGCTGGCAGAAATCACCCAACAAAGAGCAGCTTCTGGAAAAAAAAAAAAAAAAAAGGTTTATTTTGGCTTACAGACTCGAGGGGAAGCTACATGATGGCAGGGGGAAATGATGGCATGAGCAGAGAGTGGACATCACCCCCTGCCCAACATAAGGTGGACAACAGGAACAGAAAAGTGTGCCAAACACTGGCAAGGGGAAACTAGCTATAACACCCATAAGCCCACCCCCAACAATACACTACCTCTACGAGGCTTGCAATTTCCAAATGCCGTCAGCTGGGAACCTAGCATTGAGAACACCTAAATTGATGGGGACACCTGAATAAAACCATCATAGTAGGTAAGAACCCTAACAAGAAGAAAAATAGGTTTTCAGTTTTACCCTCTAAGCGTGTGAAATATACAAGTCTAAGTCATTTTGAATGAGGGTGATATAGGGGTTAAAAACACAAACTATGATTGGACATCTAGTTTCATTCCTGACTCCACCACTACTTGCCTAGTAAACCTAGCAAATAACTTAGCCTTTCTATGTCACTTTTTACTCTTTTGCTAACATTGTTATGAGAATTAAGTATCAATCATTAAAGCAGTCCACATTAAATGATTTTATATTAAGACTACTGCCTGACTTATAAGTTCTCACCAATTATTTGCTGCTATTTTCAACTGAAATAGCCTTATTTTCTAGTATCTAGCTTTTAAGCCTCCTGGTGTTTAAAGGTATTCGTATTTTGAATAACTATTGACTTAGTTCACTCTTCTACATTTTTTCTCTTTTTGATAAAAAAAAAATCAGTTGAAAATTAATGGCTGTGAAATCTATCTTGTAATGTTTTACATTTCTGAAACTACTTTATTAAAATGACCCTTCAGCACAGAACAGACAGGCTTTAAAGAATTAATTATTTCTGTACTAGATTTAAAATGTTAACATTTTAAATTTGTTCACAAGGACTATTTTGGAGGTAGGAAGCAAGCAATAAGCTTATAAATTTCTAATCAGCACAAAATATTTAAAACTAAGGAATTAAAATAAATCCTAGTTTGTCTCTGCTTCATGCTTGTATGTAAAGTAGACTTAATAATGTCACAAAAATAGAGGCTATAAGGAATTATCCTCAAATGATAAAAACATCCAAAAGAAAAAAAAATCAATGTCAATTTCTATTGTCAGAAATTTCAAAAAAATATGAGGATGTTCACATTCAGAAAACATTGACTTCCTAAACAAAATCAATAAACAAGATCATGCAGTTTGGAAAAAAAAATGTTGAACAGTGTCTAGGATATGAAATTAGCATTTTGTTAATTTTTTATATATAAAATACAAAGACCAAGAGTAGAAAAGTCATGAAAGATGGAGATAAAATGGGTGGTGGTGGGGGAGGGGGGAGAATGCCTAAGTGAATAAAGCAGTGACCAAATAAACATGTGGACCAGAGTTTAGATTCCTCTCAACAATGCAAAGCCAGATGCTACAGTGGGCACTCAGCACACCTACAGCATGAAGGTAAATCGAAACAGGGTGTATTAGTCAGGGTTCTCTAGAGGAACAGAATGGACAGAATGAATCGTATTAAAAGGGGATTTATTGGATTAGCTTACACAGTCCAGCAATAGCAGGTTGCAGGTCCGAGAGTGAAGAAACCCGGTAGCTGCTCAGTGCACGAGGCTGGAGGCCTCAGCAGTCCCAATCCGGCACTGAAGGCCTGGAGGCTTCCTGGAGAGACGCTGCTCTTCAGTCCACCCTGGTCTTCAGTCCACACTGGAGAGCAGCAACACCAAGCAGCAGGTACCAAGCAGAAAACACCAAGCAGCTAGTAGCACCAGCAGCCAGGTGGGAGAGAGAGAGCCTTTCTTCCCAGAGCTCCTTTTTATCAACCAGCCCCCTCCTCCAAGAGGGGCCGCCCACTCTGGGCCGCCCACTGTGGGGGAAGGCTTACCCCTGGGGGCAGGATTCTTCCTTTAGTTAATCCTTCCTAGAGGCAGCCTCAGAAACACACTTATGAGGAATGTCTGTGGATTCCTAAACAAATCAAGTTGACACAAACTTAACCATCACAAGTCCACCCCTTGTCAACTTGACACCAAACCATATATCTTTACATTCTACTTAATTTCCAAATGAAGACAGTAACAAGGTCATAATTCCGCCTAACATGATATAACTATCCTCGATACAACCGAAACGCACAATCATCCCCCCACACACACAAAGCAAGTTCCTTGAGGAAGGCTTAGTCTCATATAACAAGTCAAATATAAATTCAACAGTGGTTAACTAGCAATATGATCTTAATCAGTATTAATTACCTAATAGAGAAGTAGAGGAAGAACAAAACATCTTAATATTAGTATACATATGTACAAACACTCTTAACAAGGTAAGACAGGAACACTCATGGCAATTACAGACCACGTTTTTGTAACTGGTCCGTGGCCTTAGCTGGTATTTGTTACTGCCTTCTTCTACTACCCATTCAGTATTTCCTCCACCTTCAGCAAGCACCTCAGCAGGTCTTGGTTCTTTACCTGGAGGGGTGACCCATACCTTCATTCCTGAAGGATCTGGGCCATTTATCACACTGCCTTGATTGGGTTGTTGCAGTTGTCCATTGACTTTGATAACAGGGCATGGTAACACCAAGAGACGCCCTAGAGAATCTCCAGCACTCCAGACATACTCTTCCTTACCTTCATTGTGGAGGAGCAGTCCAATTTCACCCTGGTAATCTGGATCAATTACCCCTGCTAACACTGTAACTCCTTTCTCAGCCTGTGCACTCAAGGGCATCAGGAGCCCAAAGTGGCCAGGGGAAATCTCAGCTTCCAGTTCAATGGAATGTTCTTTGTGCCTCCTGGCGAAAAGCACTCCCCCTCTGGAACCAAGACCTCTAGGCCAGCAGAGCGTAAGGTTGTGGGTACAGGAAGCAAAAATTTGGCTAATGGGTCACTTGGGGTGATGGTAAGTGGTACCATTCCCATTTCCACCCCTTGATTCCTGGACCCGTGAATCCGGGCTATAGGAGAAACAGCACCATATATAGGACGCTGATTCAGAGCATATACAGCCTGCTGGAGGACACGCCCCAGCCCTCCAAGCTATTGCCACCTAGTTGGCACTGCAGCTGTTTCTTTAAAAGGCCATTCCACCGCTCTATCAAGCCAGCTGCTTCAGGGTGGTGGGGCACATGGTAAGACCAGTGAATTCCATGATCATGAGCCCACTGCTGTACTTCCTTGGCTGTGAAGTGAGTTCCTTGGTCAGAAGCAATGCTGTGTGGAATTCCATGACGGTGGATAAGGCATTCTGTAAGCCCACGGATAGTAGTTTTGGCAGAAGCATTACGTGCAGGAAAAGCAAATGCATACCCAGAATAAGTGTCTATTCCAGTAAGGACAAAACGCTGCCCTTTCCATGATGGTAGAGGTCCAATATAGTCGACTTGCCACCAAGTTGCTGGCTGGTCACCCGTGGAATACTACCATATCGGGGCTCAGAGTTGGTCTCTGCTGCTGGCAGATTTGGCACTCAGCAGCAGCCGTAGCCAGGTCAGCCTTAGTTAGTGGAAGTCCGTGTTGTTGGGCCCATGCATAACCTGCATCCCTGCCACCATGGCCACTTTGTTCATGGGCCCATTGGGCAATGACAGGGGTGGCTGAGGAAAGAGGTTGACCACTGTCCACAGAACGTGTCAGCTTATCTACTTGATTATTAAAGTCCTCCTCTGATGAGGTCACCTTCTGATGAGCATTAACATGGGACACAAGTATCTTTATATCCTTTGCCCATTCAGAGAGCTCTATCCACATACATCTTCCCCAAATGTCCTTTTCACCAATTTTCCAAATGCTCCTTCCATGTCCCGGACCATCCTGCCAAACCATTGGCCACAGCCCAGGAATCAGTGTATAATCGCACATCTGGCCATTTTTCTTTCCAAGCAAAATGCACAACCATGTGTACTGCCCGTAGTTCTGCCCATTGTGAAGACTTCCCTTCACCACAGTCCTTCAGAGTTGTCCCAGAAAGGGGCTGTAACGCTGCAGCTGTCCACTTCTGGGACGTGCCCGCATAGCGTGCTGAACCATCTGTAAACCATGCCCTGGTCTTCTCCTCTTCAGTCAACTGATCATAGGGCACACCCCATGATGCCATAGGTGCATGCTTGGGGACAGAAGGCATTGAAACAGGAGTAGCAACCATAGGCATTTGGGCAACCTCCTCATGTAACTTACTTGTGCCTTCAGGGCCTGCTCGAGCCCGATCACGGATATACCACTTCCACTTGATGATGGACTGCTGCTGTGCACGTCCAACTTTATGGCCTGGTGGGTCAGATAACACCCAGCTCATAATGGGCAGTTCAGGTCGCATAATAACTTGATGGCCCATTGTCAAGCGTTCAGTTTCTATTAAGGCCCAATAGCAAGCCAAGAGCTGTCTCTCAAAGGGAGAATAATTGTCTGCAGATGATGGCAGGGCCTTGCTCCAGAATCCCAAGGGCCTCTGGTGTGATTCACCTATGGGGCCTGCCAAAGGCTCCAAACAGCATCCCTATCTGCCACTGACACCTCAAGTATCATTGGATCTGCTGGATCATATGGCCCAAGTGGCAGAGCCGCCTGCACAGCAGCCTGGACCTGTTGAAGAGCCTTCTCTTGTTCTGGGCCCCACTGAAAACTAGTAGCTTTCCGAGTCACTTGGTATATGGGACGGAGTAACACACCCAAGTGAGGAATGTGCTGTCTCCAAAATCCAAATAGGCCCACTAGACGTTGTGCTTCCTTCTTAGTGGTAGGAGGGGCCAGGTGCAACAACTTATCCTTCACCTTAGAAGGAATGTCCCTGCAAGCCCCACACCACTGGACTCCTAGAAATTTCACAGAGGTGGAAGGTCCTTGAATTTTGGATGGATTTATTTCCCATCCCCTGATGCGCATATGCTGTACCAGCAACTCCAGAGTGGCTGCCACCTCCTGCTCATTCGATCCAATCAGCATAATGTCATCGATATAATGGACCAATGTGACACCTTGTGGAAGGCACAGACGATCAAGATCCCTGCGAACTAAGCTATGACACAGGGCTGAGAGTTAATATAACCTTGAGGTAACACAGTAAATGTGTACTGCTGACCTTGCCAGCTGAAGGCAAATTGCTTCTGGTGGTCCTTATGGACAGGTATGGAGAAGAAGGCGTTCGCAAGATCAATAGCTGCATACCAGGTACCAGGAGATGTGTTAATCTGCTCAAGTAAAGAAACCACATCTGGTACAGCAGCTGCAATTGAGTCACCACCTGATTAAGTTTCCGATAATCCACTGTCATTCTCCAAGATCCGTCTGTCTTCTGAACAGGCCAAATAGGGGAGTTAAAGGGGATGTGGTGGGAACCACCACCCCTGCATCCTTCAAGTCCTTTATAGTGGCATTAATCTCTGCAATTCCTCCAGGGATGCGATACTGTTTCTGGTTCACTATTTTCCTTGGTAGAGGGAGCTCCAATGGCTTCCATTTGGCCTTTCCAACCATAATAGCCCTCACCCCACAAGTCAAAGAACCAATGTGGGGTTTTGCCAGCTCCTAAGTATATCTATCCCAATTATGCATTCTGGGACTGGGGAAATAACCACAGGATGAGTTCGGGGACCCACTGGACCTACTGTCAGTCTAACATTTGCCAAAACTCCATTGATCACCTGACCTCCATAAGCACCTACTTTAACTGGAGGGCCACGATGCCGATTAGGGTCTCCTGGAATCAATGTCAATTCAGAGCCAGTATCCAGTAAGCCCGAAAAGTCTGATTATTTCCTTTTCCCCAGTGTACAGTTACCTAGCAAAAGGCCGTAGGTCCCTCTGAGGAAGGATAGGACTAAGCTTAATATTGAAACTTTTGGGGATTATGGGAGGGTCCTTCCTCAAAGGGACCCGGCCACCCCTTCAATCAAGGGGTTCAGGATCTGTAAACTGGCTCAAGTCTGGAAACTGGTTAAGAGGCCTTGATTCTCTGTTGCTGTAATTAAAAGTGGCCTTTGGGTTCTTTGCTCTGGAACTTTTCTGCTTATACAGATCAAGCAGGAACTTAGTAGGCTTTTTATCTATTTCACTTCTGGGAACACCATGATTAAGCAGCCAGTACCAAAGGTCTACACGAGTCATACTGTTACGAGCATTGTTTTGCCTGCGCTGTCCATTACGGTAAACACGCCCACCTTGCCTTTGGCGATTCAGTGCTGATACTTGGCCCTTGTTACCCCGAGAGCCAGTTAGACCCATTGCATCTAAGTCACCTAATTGCAGCAACTGCGGCTCCCACTGTGATGTCTTCTTTACATAAAAGACCAATGATTGGGGACTTTAAGTGTGCTGGTGCTCCCCTCACAAATCTGTTTCTTATAGTCTTAGTGAAGGGCACATCTTCTGCACGCTCCCATTGCGGGCTTAAAGATGAGTTTACATGGTAAATCCACTCCAGCATTCCAAGTTCTCTGAGCCTTTTAATCCCTTCATCAACATTAAGCCAAGGGATATCAGGCAGCTCAAGCTCATTCACAGTAGGCCATCTTTGGATCCATACTTCAGCCAACCAATCAAATAAACTCTTGGCACCTCTTCCAACTGCATGAGCTGCAGTGTTAAATCTAAAATCTCTGGTTAGTGGGCCCATTTCAATAAATTCAGCTTGATCTAATTTTATATTCCTTCCTCCATCATCCCACACTCTTAAAATCCATTCCCACACATATTCCCCATGCTTCTGCCTGTACAAGTTAGAAAGCTCCTGAAGTTCTTTAGGGGTGTATCTCACTTCCTCTTGAGTCACGCTTTCTAACTCCCCTTTAGGGGCATGCCTAGCCTTACGCCTAGTTATAGGCCTTGAGGCAAAGATGGGTGGGCTCTGAGAAGCATCAGCACATCCTGCAGGGAGGGTCATTACTGCTTCCTCAGACAAAGAAGGAGTGATTCCCTCAGGGGTGGGGTGCACCTGCAGCTAAAGGAGGGGAAGCCACATTCTCATGCAAAACAACTTCTTCAGAATCTGAGAGTTCAATGTCCCCAGATTCTTCAGGGTCTTCCCATACATCCCCATCCCAAGTCATGGGATCCCACTCTTTTCCAACCAATGCTCTCACTTTAACTTCTGATAGTTTGTGAGGCTGGGAATTGAGCTTACGCTGCAAATTAGCCAATCTTACAATGAGAGCTTGAGTTTGGTTTTCTGCAATTCGAGCCCTGTTCTGACTAGACAGGAGATTTTCCTCCAGGGCACCCTTAGAAACCTTCAGATCATGTACGTGGGTCTTAAGCTTGGAATTTTCCTTTTGAGCTTCTGCTTTTCTCTCAACAGTTTATCTAGAGATGCCAGAAGAAACCATCCAGCATCATCATTCGTCTTACTTTTCCACAAATATTCAAAAGTTCTAGATACAGAGTCACTAAATTCCTTGCTCCTCACAAGATATGACTCAGAATCACTAAATACATCTATTTCACGGAGTTCGTTAAATAGTTCACACCATGGATTATTAGTGCCCTCCTTATTACCACTTAAAGTGCTCTCCTTATTACCAGCAGAGCCTTTAGTAGTACTAGAGTTGGAGAACCAACTCCACAGAGCACCAAGCCTACTAGGGAAATCCATCCTTACAATTCTGTTTCTCTAGAACCACTTCTGGTACCAGAATCTGTATTAGTCAGGGTTCTCTAGAGGAACTGAATGGACAGAATGAATCGTATTAAAAGGGGATTTATTGGATTAGCTTACACAGTCCAGCAATAGCAGGTTGCAGGTCCGAGAGTGAAGAAACCCGGTAGCTGCTCAGTGCACGAGGCTGGAGGCCTCAGCAGTCCCAATCCGGCACTGAAGGCCTGGAGGCTTCCTGGAGAGACGCTGCTCTTCAGTCCACCCTGGTCTTCAGTCCACACTGGAGAGCAGCAACACCAAGCAGCAGGTACCAAGCAGAAAACACCAAGCAGCTAGTAGCACCGGCAGCCAGGTGGGAGAGAGAGAGCCTTTCTTCCCAGAGCTCCTTTTTATCAACCAGCCCCCTCCTCCAAGAGGGGCCGCCCACTCTGGGCCGCCCACTGTGGGGAAGGCTTACCCTGGGGGCAGGATTCTTCCTTTAGTTAATCCTTCCTAGAGGCAGCCTCAGAAACACACTTATGAGGAATGTCTGTGGATTCCTAAACAAATCAAGTTGACACAAACTTAACCATCACACAGGGGAATCTGCCATAAGCTCACAGGCCAGAAATCATACCAGTAGGTGGAATTGTGAACAAATAGAGACCTTTTCTCAAATGAAGCGGAAGGTGAGGACTGACCAACAAAGGTCATGTATGACTTCCACACACGTGCTATCACACACACACACACACACACACACATACAGACACACACAGGTCTATAGAGAGGAGAGTGAAAACATGTACAAATATGAAAGGATGGATCTGTTTGTTTGGGGGGTGAATTAAGTGCATCCCACTTGATCTCTTTAAGCTAGTTTTTATGTCTGTTATATCTTCTGTCAGAGGTTATAGCTTAATCACAAAGAAGTAATTACGTACTACTTTGCCCTCTGATGATATCATCATAGGTATTGTCCTTAAATCTTCAGATTTATATAGTCTAGCCTTTTTCATAGACTCTACCATGAATACAAAAATTGTAGTTGGTACTCAAGAAATAATTATGGCCTTCTCAGATTCAAGCGGAAATGGTACCATAAAATCCAATATCCTAAAAGTCATACTAAAAGGTTGAACCTGCATCAGGTACTTAGAGAGAACACCTGAATCACAGGGGCCTGGAGAGGGTATGATGAAGACTAACTTCAATCTTCCCCTGTTTCTCTCTCTCTCACTCCATCTTCTCTTTCTTCTCTTTTTTCTTTCATATTACCTATACTTTTTCTTCCTTCTTTTCCCTTGGCACTGACCTATAACTCCCAATACCAGAATGTGGTTAACATCCACAATGAGCAGTTGATCAGTGAGACCTACAAGGTTTCCCAAAAGAAGACAGATTTCTGTCAGAGGACTTGATGACCCACCAAAGGTTATTGGTAAGACCCTACTGCTGAAGACACCATATGCTGTTTGGATAGAATGTGGAGAATCCTGGCTGGAATCTGGAAAAGAGTCAGTCCCCAGATAGTTAGCTTGTCTAGTGCCAGAAGGCGCTACATAAGTGACTCGGGGAAAATGACCAACATCTCTCTAAGCATGGTGGTCTAAGCTACTCAGCAGCAAACAAGCTGACGTGATGCTCACACAAGTGCAGTAGTGGCACACAGCCATGGTGGGTTACCAACTGCTCTAGATTTGGCTAACGGATCCACTCAGTGGAATGGAACCAATGCCTGGAAATGGGAAACAAGTCAGAACCATATCCAAAAATGAGCCCACCCTTCAAGATCAAGCTCCCACCAATAGTGGGATACAAGAGGGCCTACACCTATTAAATTCTCTCTAAAATAATAATGGTCTTTCTTTCTTGTTGATTCCAAATCACGTCTACATCATGATATTGCTTTAGGAATGGCTTTCAGTCTGTCATGTCCTTGTAATTCAATATGTATAAAGGGGAACTTATATCAGCCAAAGCTCGTCTATACAGAAGTGCCTGGAAATCCAATCTATGTAGGATCTATGAAGTTTATTCATACAATAAGTTTTGTGAAGTTCTGACTATGTAGCATTCTATACTCTAAGTCTTCTATTGATACAAATTGTTTGTATATAATGAAAATCTAAAAGAAGCACAGTCTCATTTTGACAATAGGAAAAATAAAGCATGAACATAATCTCCCTTTGCCTAACTCATTGCCAGAGTAAAGAATTCAAGTGTTGGCAGTTTGACTCAGGTCTAGGCAATACCTTGTGCTCTTTCCCTATCAAGAAATAGTAAGTAAATGGGACAATCTTGTAAAAGACACTGGATAGTTCACTTATTTGACCTTAGACTCAAGGCCCATCTTTACTATGGTTATATATTTATTTTTTTAATAAATGTATATATTTTTATATATGAGCAACTGTATTTGGCATATTGCATAATTGCCACAAGAACTGTTACCTGAATTGCTATGTAAAGTGCTGAGTAACAAAAAATTACAACTAATTTGAGTTTTAGAAGGTAATTTATATAGAGTAATGAGGTGAGAGTTCATCCTGCATAACCCATGCTCATAAGATTGAAAGTAAACAATTTCAGCATTTCTTTGAGTGAACCCAGAAGGATTTGGAGGTCAGTGACTAACCATCGTGAGTATGGTTATGATTATGGGTACTATTGGTGTTATTGTTTCATTAGCTATAAGATGGGTTTCCTTCAATGAGATGGCCTAGTTGAATATTATTGAAATGAATTTGGAACATGGCTCATAACAATTTCTCCATGTGATTTTTCTTGTTTTTTACACTCCTGCAAAGTTCTTCACATAATTATTCAAGTGTAAAGGGCAGAAGAAATGGCATTGTATCACAGAAGACATTGTGATGGCCTCTAAAATGTCTCATTTTGCATGGCAAAATCAGTTTTGCCAGACATCTTTCACAGACATCAAGAGAATAATTGAAATATTTTGGGAACACCTACTCATTTGAAGCTCTGAAGGCTTTATTACTTTGGCAAGAGCTCCTCTGGCTATAGCAAATGTAAAATGAGAGTCAGAAAAAATGTTAGTGTCTGCAAAACTCATGCTGCTAGATTATTCCTTAAATAAAATCAAGTCAGCAGAAATGTGATTCTAGAACTCCCCTATCACAATAAATTCTACTTGTTATCAAATTTGAAGAATTATTAAACTTAAAAGTGAAACCTGTTTTTATCTTACTTGTCATTCATTTTCACACGCAAAGTGATGAAAATAAAACTAGTTTTAAAAATCATTGGTTTTTTTAGAAGTTGATGTGATGGGAAACAAGGAAGGGCAGTGTTCGCTCTGGAGTATCTATACAGTCAAGTATTTTTTAAAATATAATTTATATGAATATTATTTCAAGCTTTTAAAATATGCTTGGCACTAGGTCTTTGGTTTATTATAAATTGGTTTCCACATGAAATGCTTTATATAGAAAAATAAATTGATTGCCATTCTATATTGGTCTGTGTTTATAATATACTAGATTGACTGAATAATAAATCTTTCTCTTCAGCAATTATTTTTATTGGTGTGAGTAAATTATATTGGCTTCACAGGAAGACAAAATACTTTGCATCTAAATTATGGTTCCTTCATCAGGTGATTTAGAATTTAACATTTAATTTAAATGTTGGAGGAAAATATATGTACATTTCAATATTGCATATTTAATGACAATTATGCATTTTTGCACACATAGCAATTATCTGTGCAGTCTCACTATATTAAAATTAAAGATAATTAATTGTTTTTCAGATTCTTTGTCTCTCTGTGCTTCCATTTTATGTGGAAAATTCCCAAAATGCATTTCTTTTTTTTATGAACTTGAGCTGAGTTATATAATATATGAAAAAATGTCTTTCAAAACAATATTCAGGATGGACATTGTGAAATTATAACTATTCAGAATTGATATTTATTCTCTCAGCTTTTGAAAGTATAAGTTATTCACAGAAAATGTCTATAATTCATAATAGTACCATCTTATGTTAGAATTAGAATCATTGAATTAAATTTTGTCTTATATGGCATTTATTATTTTAAATTTTTAAATTTAAAATACAATTATATGATTTTTTGCAATTCTTCAATTTCTTTACTTCTTAAACATCATTACTCATGTACATATGTAAACCAATAGTACTTAGGCCATGGCTTTGTCCCTTCAACAAACCTGCAATTTGGAGTGCATGTGCTGTCCATTGAAGCTAACAACTATAACATTGCAAAACAAGTATTGTGATATAAAGTACCAACAAAGGTGGGGGGGATTAGCAATTTATTTGCAAGAAGAAGATTGGAAAGATTTCAGAATGCCAGGAAAAGTCTTCATTGTACAAATAGCAAAGGCAACTAGTTAGGAAGGGCTTCCCAGAATGTCAGTTAGCAGAGGAATGTGGGAGCATCCACACATTTTAAAAAGGGTCATCCGTGTACAGTTTTCTCTGGAAATCACATCATTTGATTTAAATTGCTAAGGGTTTACTCTGTTAGGACATTGGCTTCTGCATAAATAAGATAAATAAACAGTAGAGAACAAGGGATAGATCTTTGTGTGATACTGAGAATTAGCCATCCTGCAGAAGAAGCACCTAAGTACACTATTGGTAATTATCCTATGTCTTTGTTATTTCAGACCTCACTGAGTTCAGACATTTAACTAATCTGTATCAAAGCATGTTTTAGTGTGAGTACAACACAACCAGTGGGAGGTGAGAAATCATAATCAAGCATATAACATCTGAATGCTATTTTCATAAGGAAGCTCATATTATTTCATCTCCAACTAGACAAAATTTGAGGACACATTGAGAAATTACAAGCTGAGGTCCCATGAGGGGACCTCAATTTTTGGATTCTTTGATTATCTCACAGAATACTGTAGCATTTTTATTATGATCTCATTCACCGTTGCAGTGTTATATGGAAGAAAAGTGAGATTTTTTATCATCACTACAATAATTGTTTTGGGTGGTCTTTTTTGTCATATATTATGTTATTCCTTAAATAATTCATATATTTAATTTTTATTTATCTATTGCTTGTTTTCAATCAGGGAGAGAGAGAGGAAGAGAGAAAGAAAATGGGCATACCAGATCCTTTTCTTACTGCAAACAAACATCAGGCACAAGTGTCACTTTGTGCATCTGGCTTTATGTGGGTACTGAGGAATCAAACCTAGGCCATCAATCTTTGCACCCAGCACCTTTACCTGCTGAACAATCTCTCCATCCCTGAATAATACAACTATTTAGATAAACAGAAAGCAGAGAGATCAGTTGTCTCACCTAGTATTATGAAATTATGAAAGTGACCAAGCTTGTTTTGTAAACTATAGAAACTAGTTACAATTTTGTTTGATGTTTTATTTTTTGACTTAACATGTGGTCAGTCTTAGATTCTTTTTCATTTGCCTATGCTTATTTTCCATTCTTTTTATTTTTATTTGTTACTTAGCAGAAGACCTTTATCCCAAATTTTATGTGTTTTCTTTGGGAAGTATGATTGAAACCTGTCCAACTAGATACATATTTATAGATATGGTTCAAAACAAATCTCTTTAGCTTATCAAAGAAGTTTCTATATTTGGAATACTTTATTATTTTAAAAATAAATAGACAAGTTCCACTTCAGTTAAGATTACCATGGCTCAGACAATTTTTGTGATATGCCATAGTATTTCAGTCAAAAACAAAACTTGGAAAAGATTTTCATTTTATTTATTTCCTATAAAATACATTGCTCAATAAAAATATGCACCTACAGTAAAATCCCACATATAAAAAAATAAAAGCTTGGGCTGGAGAGATGGCTTAGAGGTTAAGGTGCTTGCCTCTGAAGCCAAAGGACCTATGTTCCACTCTCCAGGTCCCACATAAGGCAGACACACAAGGTGATGAAAGTACACAAGGTCACACATGCTCACAAGGTGGCATGTACATCTGGGGTTCAATTACAGTGGCTGGAGGCCTTGGTGTGCCTCCCTCTCTCTCTGTCTGTCTGTCTTGCTCTCCCTCTCTCATAAAACAATTACAAAAAAAGAAGCTATTTAAATATGAAGGAAAATTAAACAACAAATATAAATATAATTTTAGGCATTTAGTGGTATATATGTGGGTTTTATATTAAATTAATTTTAAAAAAGATCTGATACAGTGCTCTATACACATACAAACTATATAAAGCCATCCTAAAATAAGCCAATGATAGTTTTAAACTAATAGTCTAATCAATTACAGCAGACTCAGTGCATTGAGTCTTATGTTATCCATTTCCCAATTCATTCTTATAACTTTTTTTGAGGTAGGCCCTTCAGATCAGATTAATATGGAATTTACTCTGTAGTACCAGGCTTGCTTCAAACTCATAGCAATCATACAGGTGGCTCCCCAATGCTGGAATTAAAGGTGTGCGCAATCATATCCAGCCTCTTACTATCTTTTGAACTTTACATGTTTATTTCTGTTATGCTGGAATTTCTCCTGTACCTTTTTCTTTAGCTGCATGTTATGATTGATCAGTACGGCTCATGTGTTTACTGATTAATTTAATTATATTGCTGATTATTAAGCAATACCAATTTTAGACAATATTTGGAATCAAAATTTCAATATGAGATCACAAATTAAAGTTTACCTTTCCTAAAATTGCACCACTATTGTGATAATTAAACGATTTATGACAGAGTAATATTAAAGATTAAATGTATATTTTTCTACTACTTTTGCCAATAAAATCTTCCAAAGACTGCTTTTGATAATATAATTAGAGTTTTAATGTATTTTATGTAGCCCACTCATGTGATTTGTCATGACATCTTTGAAAATTTTAATAGCCCTATTAAACTGTTTTCCATTGGATGAAGCTAAGAGACATAAAGGTGTTCTATATTCACATTTGTCATCATATGCCGGTTTCTCTCCCCCGGCAGGTAGAGCTGAAGAGAGAGCTGGGCCAGCGGCTCCTCTTGAGGCTGAGCGGGATGAAGGGTGTTGGCGGCCCAGACCCCCCTCCTCTAAAACACCAGAGAGAAAAAACACACTGGGCTGGGAGTCTGTCGAGGCAGGAACTCATTTTATTGTAGTGGGAAGGTATTTATATAGCTTTGAGAAAGAGGGTGGGTCTCAGGATGGGAAAAAGGTGTAAGGGCCAATAGTATTTCACCACGTCAGCAGTAGCTGGGCAGAGGCAGTTTTGGCTTAGGCTTTACTGAGTCACTCTTAAGCGGAAGTAGGCCAAAGACAGGTCGCTAAACTCTAGTCAGGCTCAGAAAGTTCCACTAGGCCTCACACCCAAGACTCTTAGGGCCCAACATTTCCCCCTTTTGTTTTTGTAAGAATGGCGGAGATCATGGCCCCTGTCTTAGGTTGTCCCCCTCTGGGGATCTTACCCATCACTGGGTACCATGCCTCTAGCCCGTCAAAAATCCACTCCATGACCTGTCTTAGGTTGTCTCAGCCTGTCTGAGATCTTACCTGTCATCGGTTCCATGGAGAGTGGGGGAGGGACGTTAGGAGGGCAGCCAGTCAGAGGAACAGCCTATCTCCTGAGTTGCGAGCCTGTGGTATTTTGACCTGATGAAGTTTAATTGCGACCTGATGAAGTTTAATTGCCTCTAGCTGTTGGTGAATGAATTGTGTAATCTTATTAATTACACAGGGCCCGACAGTGAGGATAAGAAGAAGGAGAAGGAGGGGTTCAAGGGGGGGGGAGAAGGTAGAGTAAAAATCCATGTAAGCCCGTCCACAGCGGGTTGTCTTGGAAGTCCTGTCTTCTCTTTTTCAAATCTTTCTGGAGCTTTTCTGGCTTCATTTGGGTCTAGCAGCATCCACACCTCCAATCGTTCCTGGGGAAGAAACAGAGGTACAGTTCTCAGGGGTGGAACACTCCCTGGAGAGTTGATTGTTATTGTACCCTTGTTGGGGTAAATATATTTAAGTCTCTTGCTGGTACCACAAAATGGGTACCCAAATGGGTCTTTTTTCCTCTTGAGGAAAGACACATCTAAATTCTGTCCCTGCTGTGAGGAGGGGGGTCTAGTCCTCTTTATGCCCCAGTCAATGGGTCCCTCCATTTGACCCAGATGGAGCTGTAAGTAACAGCTGAGGTCCAATGTTTTTGAAAAGGGGACAAGTGTCTATCTTTTTTAGAAAAATTTAAAATATTTAGGTTTAATAATGCCTTTTTTAGTTGGTCGTGTGGGGTTAGGGATTCCCCCTTTTCTTTCTTTTTTTTTTTTTATGATGGCTTGGCCCCGTGGGTATTAGAAAATTTGACTTGATCTGGCAATCTAAGGGTGGCAAAGCATTGAAGCATATGGTTAATAGTATGTTTAGTCTTTTCCCCGGCGTGTGCCGATGCCCAGCAAGCATGGGAGAAAGTATCAACTGAGAGAAAAATATATTTAAGTTTTTTAAATGGAGAATAGTGTGTAACGTCACTCTGTCAAAGGTGATTAGGGCGTAGCCCTGAGGATTGGCTCCTGTAGTTTGAAGAGGAGGTACCTGGAGGAAAGGCTGACTGGATTTGTAAGTTTGGACAATTTTTTTTTTTTTTAATGTGGGTTAATAAGTGGAAGTGTGTAGTTTTTGAGACTGTATTACACTGAAGCAGAGAAGCCAGTTTGTAAATTTTGATGGCCTTTGAGATGTTGAAGCTTACAGATCTGCCACACAGCACACAGAAGCAAAAACTACAGCCAAAAACTCCATCACACTTTAGGAACTCCTACTGGGCACACTTTGTATATCTTTACAATGGAATCTTAAACCCATCATTAACACCTTAAGATTAGCCCCCAATGACATTAAGTAGGAAGTGGGCTTAGTCCTATTCTCTACTGACTGAGCTAGCTGGGCTTGAATTATTAAGGGGGGTAGATAGAACATTTGGTGTAAACGTTTAGTTTGTTCTAAGGGTGGCAAGGAGGAGACAGCAATAAATTTGTCTACCTGTGAATCCCCATTAGCAATAAAGTTAGGCAGACCAGTGTGTGAGTGAATGAGGTCAGTAAGTTTGGAGGTGGATGGCCCATTGTATGTAAAAGGACCTGTTCCTGGGCTGCCTTACAGATAAAAGCCAGATTGCCTGTAGCCCTACGTTAATGGGAAGGCAGCAAAGGGTGGGACAATGGTGTGCAGGACATAGCCATATTTTTAAATTAGGGATGAAATAAATCATAGCCTTGAAAAGCAGGTTTTTTCTTCTCTAGCAGCGCAATATGAATGCCCCCAGCCATCCCTCTTAATCATGGCCTTAGTTTTGAAAACTAACAAAATAGAACCGCGGTCCTATTTTATTATTTCTAGTTGTGGTATTTAGGTGGCTCAGGCCTGCTTTGAACACTCTAATTTTTTTTAAAGTAAATGCTTTGGGCCCCACGGGACACTCAGCTAAGAGCATCGAGGGGCGCTGAGAGGCAAGGGGTGGGGATGGGCGGTGACTCGTCTCTTGGCAGACTGCCCGCCTGCTCCCAAGATATTTTTAACAGTCTTTCCTCAGGCATCCTCTCCATTGTTTTAATGTAAAGCAGTTAGGCCACCTTTTTTCCATCTTCCTTAAGATTGTTAATGTGGTTGACAATAGCAGCTCAGTAACCTGAAATCAGCCTCAGTGTCTCTATAATTTTAACTTGTTTGAGGTTTTTTAAATTAAAATCTTAAAATCTTAGTTAGTTATCTTTAGTCAAGCACATTAGTCCACTATAAATTTAATCTTGATTAAACTTTTTGGGCCTGGATAGCAAAATGCATGCCAGTAACCCAGTTTTAATAAAGTCCTTTGTATTTTTTTTTTTTTTTTTAAAGGCTAAAGAGGGGATGGGGTGGTTGTGAGTGCTATTGTTACAGGCAGTGGTTATGGCCTGAAAAGACAGCAGGCCTTGGAGGTTTGGGGGTTTGGGTGGCGGCCTTGGGAGGAACGAGATTTTAAAAGCCAGTTTTAGTTTTTCCTTACAGTTTTTGTTAAGAGCAAAAATGAACTTCTCCATGGAGAAGCCTTTAAGGCTGGCAATTAAGGCAAGGAGGATTGAACTAATCCATGGGGCTAAAACAAAAGTTTTGTCCCAAAAGCCATGGAGGTTTTTTTTTTTTTTTTTTTTTTTTTTTTTTTTTTTTATTTACTTTTAAGCCACATTGCAGGAGGAGTATTTGTAAAATCAGGGCTACAGTAATACACATGAGTACAACACAAGCATAAAGGCCCCCAAAATAGCTAAACATGTTGTAGAATTAAGTTCAGATTTAGATCTGTGACGGCCAGACGAGCCTGTGTCCTTAGGGGATGGCTCGATGATACCAAACACAGTACAGATGGGAGTAGATCTCCCCAACAGGTTTGTTCTGTCTTTTGAGATGGAGTCCCCACTCAAATGAGGGGGCAAAACGCTTTGAGTCCCCTCCAGGTCTGCTCACGTGGTGTGTCCACCAGGAATGTATGACCCGTTCAGAAATACAGGTGCTGCAGATGTGGTTTGCCGGCAACCTGGAAATGAAAAGAAAGAGAAAGGAATGAAAAGATGTTGAAGCAAGCACAGGTTACAGAAGCAAAGGTTAGAATATTAGATATGAAGACTACCTCATAATTTATGAGGGTACATCCGTCCGCAGTCCGATTAGCCCATCAGCCTACTTCTGTGTTTTTCCGTCCTCACACAGGGCACCAGTCTGCTGGTTTTTCTTCCCCAGCAGGTAGAGCTGAAGAGAGAGCTGGGCCAGTGGCTCCTCTTGAGGCTGAGCGGGATGACGGGTGTCGGCGGCCCAGACCCCCTCCTCTAAAACACCAGAGAGAAAAAAACACACTGGGCCGGGAGTCTGTTGAGGCAGGAACTCATTTTATTGTAGTGGGAAGGTATTTATATAGCTTTGAGAAAGAGGGTGGGTCTCAGGATGGGGAAAAGGTGTAAGGGCCAATAGTATTTCACCACATCAGCAGTAGCTGGGCAGAGGCAGTTTTGGCTTAGGCTTTGCTGAGTCACTCTTAAGCAGAAGTAGGCCAAAGACAGGTCGCTAAACTCTAGTCAGGCTCAGGAAGTTCCACTAGACCTCACACCCAGGCCTCTTAGGGCCCAACAATCATACTAATTGCTGCTGATATTTTCATAACTAAAGGGTCAATATGAAAATAATGCATTGTGGTGGTATGAGAGCCTTTGGAAAAGGAGACCCAAAGACCAGGAGAAGCAGCTTCTGCAATAAGCTATGATGAGAAGTGGATGGCTATGTACAGATGTGACTGGATAAGGTGAAAATAATAGCACTAGCCTGAGGAAAGAGCCAATGTAATTCCTGCTCAGAAGCTGTGGAGCTTCTCAGTGTAACACTTTCCGGTCTAAGCCTAAGACAGAAGCCATCTAGAATGAGGTACTTTAATGGAGAAAGGGGAGGGACAGTTTTAGATTTCCTGGCTTGCCTTTGCAGAGAGTGATTATGTTTTCTATGAATTAAATTGAAGAAATGTAATTGTGTTTTTTTATGACAGACTTGGGTGAAGAAGGACACATCAGAAAAGTGGGAGAAATCATTGCGACCCAGCCACGGAGGTAGCTTTCCAATGGCTTTTACTCCAAAGTAAACAGCTTCCCAAAGTGCCATATTCGGGATGTCATTTTATGGGCAAAACAAAGTCATGTCAAACATAAAATAAATCAAGGCTGAACAATTTAAAATGCACATTGCTAAGGTCAAACACAAATGCCTCCATATATATCAAAATTATTATTGAGGACAGTGACAGAAATACTTGTATAATATTACACCTCAGATGGATTATAGCCACACAATACAATAAATTAGCCATTATCCACATGTGCTTATTTAAATTTAAATGAAATGACACTTAAAATTCCTTTCCTTTGTCTCATCAGCCACATTTCAAGGGGTAACAGACCAGAGTCTAGTGGCTACATACTTGACCCAATGGACTTAGAATATGTCCATGAACTATGAGAATTCAAAAGAATATCACTTATCTAAGATAAAAATTCCTAGTAATATATTTGTTCTACATCCTATTAAACATCCTATGCCTATATGATAGAAGTTGTTTTTCTGTGGAAAAAGTGATTTCAGAGTATGTTACATCAAGTGTTAGGCAAATGATTATTAATAGTGAGAACATATTTCAAGATAGTGTCAATTAATTTTTAGGATTCTATAGAATCTTAATAAGTATTGTTTTTCTTTTTCATGTCTACTGTAATTTTTTTATTTAAATAAAAACTAGATAACTCAAACTATCTTACATATCTAGGCATGTATACAGACTAGAATTATATTTCCATTCAATACCTGCAATCTTCCCGTGGTTCAAGTCCAGTGTTTGTTAACAAAACTGTCTTTTGTCTTTAGAAGTGATTATGAGGTAAATAGTTTTGTATAGGATATGTCCTAGGACTGTTTTAGCTCAATTAAAATAACAATGTATGGCTGGAAAGTTGACTCAGTTGTTGAGGCACTTGCCTGAGAAGACTGAGAGGTCCCAGTTTCAATTCCACAGCACCCATGTTAGCCAGATGCACAAGGTGATGCACGAGTCTGGAATTTGTTTGTAGAGGCTAGAGGCCCTGATGCACCCATTCTCTATTTGCTAATTTTTTTTCTAAAATAAATACAATATTTAATTAATTTAAATGAACACAATGTAGTAGACAATGTTTTTGATTCATCACACTTTAAATGGGCTATAAATATCTATAAAAAATATACAGCTATCAAAATAAACCTTTTAAAAATTCATTTGGAATTTATGCATAATTTGAGTACTTAAAGTAAGCCTCTACTATTTTCACTTGAACTTTAGTAATTTAAATAATTTTCATCTCATTAAATTACATTTGAAATATTCTGACTTCCTCATTCAACTACATAACATATACCATAAAATGAAAATTAGGTTGCAGTCATTACTTCTTGGGGTGATATTAATTAATGCTGATAAAAGTTGCCTTTACATTGATCACAGAGTCTAGATATCCACTGAGTACTATATTTGTAACTGATTAGGTATAAAATCTTGCTTAGATATTAAGATAAAAGCAATACCATGTCCTAATCTTTGCTCACATACTGCCATGTATTATATTAAAGTGAGCACAGTTCAACAGCAGGATTAGCATTAAATATTTGACCAAAAATCATTATGTGGGTTGAGGATGCAGCTTGATGCTAGGTGACAATATGGGTTTCAGTCATAGCACAGGTGTGTGTGTGTGTGTGTGTGTGTGTGTGTGTCGCGCGCATGTCTACATATGTACTATATGTATATATGTACTACATATGTACTATATGCCTATAGATGCCAAACATATAAGTGGTTATTTACCAAGTTTAGCTGTCATCAGATCTATTTGTACATTATATATCTTTCTATCTAACATCTACCACAAAGATAATTTCTTTGTTTACACTAGCGGATGAGCTATGTAGAAATAAAGTCTTCCTTTTTATTTAGAAAAAGAGTATTGTATCGCATCAAGATAAAAGAGGTGACATCTCTTTTCCTTTCCTTTTATATTTCAATGTTGGAAATAGAGTCAGAACATAGTTCATGTTAGGCAATAGTTACCACTGGATTATAACCCACAAGTTTTTCCTTTCTGGGTGGTTTGAATGTAAAATGTCCCCCATAGCCTTATGTTTAATTACTTAATCCTCACTTGGTGGTACTGTTTGGAAACATTGTAGGAGCCTATGGGAGGTGAAGACTCTCAGGAAGAAATATGTCATCGGGGTGGGCCTTGAGGTGTTATAGGCAAGCCTCACTTACCACACTCAACTCAGACTTTCTACTTTCTCCCTATTAATATAAGGATGTAATGCCTAGCTGTCTACTCTTGCCATCATTTCTCATCTGTGATGAAATTTCTACACAAAACTGTAAGCTGGAAATAAACTCTCTGGTTCTGGTGAAGGAATTTGTTTTACCAACAAATAGGTAATGGTCATATTTTTCTTTCCTATTTTGATCCTCTCCTGTTCTTTTTTCCCTTCCCTTCCTATCCCTGCCCTTCTTTTCTCTTTCATCCTCTTCCCTTTAGTACACTCTTCTCTTATTTTCCTTTATAGGTTTTTTTTTGTTGTTGTTGCAAAGAATGGGAGTATTAAAGTTATTAAACCGTTGCAGAAACAATCCTGTTGAGTTCTAATAGTATTAAAATAACCACAATAGGAACAAAAATACTTTATTACTTAAGGAGATGAAACAAGATTGATTATATTTAACTTTTACAGACATAGTTCATCTGTGGACCATAAGCTATGTTTCTTTTCTGTGAGTTGCATCTTTGGCATGAAGTGAGATTATAAACACAAGAGAAATTGGAATAGGAATAACAAATGACAGTATGAGTTGCCCATTTTCTTCTGTGCATACCACTAACACCTGAATCTATGCAGAGCATAAGAAAGGTGCCTATTAAATTCACTTCACCTGATAATAAACATTAAAACTTGCACATAACTGATGGCTACCCCCACAATGCATGCCCTACATTCCTCAACCAGGAGGGTGCCTTTGGAGGGGGGAGGATAGGGAGGAAGCTATCGATGGCACCAACATGAATGTATTCACATTATGTGCATAACTAATGAAAATAAACTTGCATTGGGGGGCTGGAGAGATGGTTTAGCCATCAAGGCACTTGCAGGTGTGAAGTCTAAGAACCAAAGTTTGATTCATTAGTACCCATGTAAGCCAGATGTGCATGGTGGTAATAGCATCTGAAGTTCGTTTGCAGTGGTTAGAGGCCCTGACATGCTCATTCTCTGTCTCTCTCTCTTCTGTAAATAAATAAATAAATAAATAAATAAATAAATAAATAAATAAATAAATAAATAAATAAAAACTTTAAAAAAACTTGCATTCACACACACACACACACACACACATATGTATATATATAGCTAGTTAGACATTTAATAATGCATACTTAGTAACCACTAAATTGAATTGAACAATAAGGAAGTGATTTCAAAGATTCTCAAATAGCATTTGATATTTTCTCCATGTAAAATTATTTCTCTGGTTTTACTCTCCAACAGAAATAAAATTTGAAACAATGGACAATTATAGTCTAGGAGGGAGGTGGAGAGCTGTCAGAGGTCTAGAGAACTTGCCAGTGTGTCAAATGTCTCACGATGTATTTAAGGATTAAAAGGTTTCCTTCCTTTTTAAATTCTCCAGCTAATTGAGCTTGCTTATAGTTTGGATATCAGATACTGAGGAATTTCCAAGAACAGAAAAAGAAAAGCAGCTACAAAACTAATGGTTTAAGTCAAAATTTATTTAATTGGTAAAGCTGAATCTGAGACTGTTTCTTCCTATATATCTTATTAATTTCAGTAACTTTTGAAAAATTTAATTACTTTTCATCCCAAATCCATGTGTTGTTCAGCAAATCAAACAATATAGAAATTCCATTTTCATAAGGGTTTCTAGTAGTATATCACTATGCCTCTTGTTCCTCCATTTATTATATCTAATTTGTTTTGATATAATACTGGTTAAATATGAAATATAAAATGTAAAAGGAAGTTTTATTTTTTCTGATTTTCAGTATAATGAATGATAAAAATTGGAATTTTTCACACATATAATAAGATGAATAGAAGTCTACATGTACACATGGGTGCTTTGTAAAATGTATTTTGAATTAATTTAAAAGTTGTATTTTGCTTGTGAGAGAGTAGGAAGAACTCAGTAATGATATGTTTTGGTGTTTTCACTTCTGGCTCTCAGTTATACTGTTGCAGTTATGGGCTAGTAAATTATTTGGGGCTCAATTTGTTAATTCATTACATGTGTTAATAATAGCAGATCCAATAAATGATTAATAATATATATTTCCTGGGAGTTTCTAGTTCTATCTGAATCTATCTATCTATATCATATTTATGTGTGTTTATTTTAAATATTTTATTTATTCATTTATGGGAGAGAGGGAGAGAGAGAGAGAGGGAAAGAGGCAAAGAGAATGGGCATGCCAGGGCCCCTGACCACTGCAAACAAACTCTAGATACATACATCCTCTAGTGCATCTGACTTATGTGGGTACTGGGGAATAGGACCTGGACCCTTAGTGTTCTCAGGCAAGCTCTTTAAACAATAAGCCATCTTTCCAGCCCTCTGTATTTATTTTAAATTATTTCTATTTGTACTTTGTTGCAGTTTTTGGACAGGTAACACCACTGCTAATTCAATTAAATGTATATTATTAAAGAGTTGTGCTTTTTTACATTTTTCTAGTACATGATTTGGGATGGGCACTTTATGCACGCTGTCTTAGATTTAATAATGAGTTCTTCGATTTAAACTGATTTTTGTTTAAAAATAAAATTTCCTCAGATGGAATGCACAATGCAAGACCCACATTCCCCAATGAGGAGGGTCCCTTTGGAAGGGGAAGGACATGGAGGAGGCTAATGATAGTACCAACATGGCTGTATACACACTATGTACATAACTAATAAAAAAATTAATAAATAAGAAAAATAAAATTTTTGGTAGTCATATGGCAGAAACTGTATGTTGAGTCTATAGTATTTGTTTATAGATAAAATTCTTGACTATAGAATTCCAAATGCATGTAGCATTCAGGCTGGCACCTTGAATGGTTATTGCTTAAAAAGGAAGAATGGAAAAGCCAGCCAATGTATTAACAAAACATTTTTTTCTTTCTTTAGTTATAATTAGCATGGAATAATGGAATTTCTCTAGCTTTCTAGCTTTTCAAGAGGAATTAATTTTGAGACTGCCCACCCAACTAGCTTCAGACTTGGAGGGCTGAATTTACCAATTAAGTTCACAGCAGATTAATTAGCTAGTAATTTCTGAAGTTAATCATCATTCAATGGTACTTATTAAGTGCTTTCATGCCTGTGAAACTTATGTTAGAAGATTGGTTTGGGAACACTGAAGTCTCATTTGAAGAAATATTTAAGTGGTCTGGACACCCCAGTTCCTTACTAAATATACCACTGACACTACTCAACCTTTTATCACTGATCTAGGGACAACATTAAATACAACCCAAACATTGTAAGAACCACATTATAGCATCTTCATTAGAGGCTACATGGCTTTCATTATTGCTTGATTAAATCATATTCCATTTTAAATTTTCAGCATTAGGTGCAAAACCAGAGATCTGTCTCTCCTCCATTCTCTGGAGAATATTTCATAGCCTGACTCAGTTCACAGATGAAAAGCAATTTTGTGATTTTATTCTAAGAACTGATATAGATTTGTTCAAATCATACAAGTTGCCAAATTCATCAGAAATTCCTACTTTCTTTCACACAGTTTTAGATGAGCCTGCTTTGAAATAGAAAGAGTGTTCCAGCTCCAAAATTGTGCAAATCAACAAAATTTATAAAGTATTTCAACATATTATGATCAGCTGAACTTGTGTCAACCACTCTTTTTTATTTTAATTTTTCAAGCCATGTTAAAGATTTGAGGAAGGTTATCTGGATGTATTAAATAAATCAAGTATTAAATGTTTATATAGTTATGCATGCCCACTTACCTATACACATATCTGTGCTTGCCTTTTCCTTTCTGCTAGAAGAATGTACTGGTAGTAGACACAGGAATCACCATAGAAACCTTATGCCTTTCTAAGAGCTACATTTTCTTTATGTGTTTATATTTGTAAACACTAATGGAAAAATAAATCATCTCTACTTTTGGATATTATAAACATATCATTGTTAAGATCCTAACCATAGAGACTGATATTATATGTATATGGTGTCATTTATAGCAAAAGTTTCTTTACATCTGCTTTTCATTGGAAAACTTTAGCCATATTAATTGTGTTTCTTTCAACCCACCTCCTTGCACATAGTACAGAGCAAACATGTTCTCTCATTCTTACCTTTGTGTAAGTACAGAACAGTAGGCTCAGTAGCACCTCTAGCACAATATCTTCTCTTTTTTTGTAAAATAAAAGATTATCATGACTTTTGCTCCTTGGAGTCATTCCATAAAATTATCTTAGAACCAACAACTTTGGTGACATAGTTTCCTAGACTAGTTTGCTTTGGGCAGTGCATTGTGTAACATTTACAACAACCTGATTTCCTCCTAGAGAGGGGAACAGGAAAGTCAAGAAGACTTCTGGAGCACTCTTACCAGACAGAAAAGAACAGATTTCTAGCCACACCGGCTAGCTTAACTGATGAACACATTGAAGTGCTCTAAATGCTATGCAAAGCAATTTGCTTGTATAATTTTGCAAATTTTAAAGTTATTTTGTACATCATAAGTTCTACTGTTATTTATATAACATACTGATCAATGGAGATGTCAGACTGGTAGAATCATGAGGCACAGAACAAAAAAACTTTATATAATTCTTTCCATTTTTCATGAATAAGTACATTCATATTACACTTCAGCATGTGAGGGACTAAGCAGTGTTTCTTTTTTCAAGTCCTTGCAGATTATTATCAGATGCAATCTCTTTTTTATTATCATTTTGCAATGAGAATTTAGAAAAATAATATATTTGCAATTCATCTGTTATGGAATAAATAATTCAGATGTTGAAATGCTAATCCCCCCAAGCAGGAGGATATTAGCAGATGGGGCATTAGGTCATGATGCCAAACCCCATTATAGCATTAGTATCCTCATAAGAAGGGAGAGGCTTGAACACATTTTCTCCAATGGAAGGAATTCTGTTGGTCTGGAAAACATTCTGCTGGCACTTTGAATGAAGACTCCAGCCTTCAGAAATGTGAAAATTATTTTAGCTTAAGCCATGCAATACACAGTACTTTAGTAAAGCAACCCTCAAAAAACACAATATTTTTGAAGTGTAAGGAGGATTTTTAATAGAGTGATATTTTCAATTAACCCTCTCTTAAAGTTATTCTTAGTTAAGTTGAGGTAATGGAACTGCAGCAAAATGCAGGAAAAGTTCAAGAAGTAAGCAGTAAGGGCATGTAGGCCAGATGATTTTGAGTAACTCAGAGTACACAAGGGTGAGGTTGGTCAATAACAATCATTAAATACTCACCTGTCGTTGGTTGAACTTTCATGAAAGTCTTTCCTCTTTTATGATTGACCTTCATGTTCACATGAATGTGAGTTTGTCAGTGCATAAACAACCTGCAAAGGAAAGGGAAGGGAAAGGTTGGATCCATGTTGTGATTTTCCCCTTGCCCAGACCACAGGGTGGCCCTTGGGCCACGTGCTCCCTGTGTCCACATATCTTTTGGATAAATAGATGGGAATATAGAATCGATTCACTTTGATCTTTCATGGCTCATCTCTGACCCTGCTTCCCACTGAGGATTCAGACATGGAACTTTGACACTTGCACTATTTTTGACAACCTAGTGCGATTTGGACTTATTCTTTTTAAATTATACCTTGAAATTCGCTCAAGCTGAGAAACACAAAGAAAGAAATGATTATTCTGCACGTAAAAAAATATTTTTGTACTTGTTAACATATAAGTATTAGTTGGATTTTGAAACATTCTTGAACAAAAAAAAAAAAAAAAATTACCTTCTTTTTTCCCTTGAACTGAATTTATCCATGTGAAAGACAATGTTGATTATATCTAATTAGGTGGTTGATGTGAGATTGCACATAACTGGATTTATAATTTGCCTCATATATTTTAAAATGTAAATATTTATCATGGCTATATATCACCACAACACTATCCCAATCCAACAGTTAGATGACATTTGTTACTGCTTCCAGAGATGGAAATACATGTTCAAATTTCAATGGAATTTTTAGGAAGAAAAAATATTTTTGTTTGAAATACAGCTACTTTGAAATATTGTGAGAAGATGATAAGGGTAAATTAAGTGTTATTATTTCCTGAGAAATGGAGGAAAGAAAATTCCTTAATGCTTTTTCATTATTTTTATTGTCAGAGAAAAAATATAAATTGTTTTGGTAATGAATACAAGTTAAAAGGTGAACAAATATACATGTATGAACAAATTCATATCATTGATCATTCCTAGATATTGATGGATTGGTTGAAAACAAAAGTAATAAATTAAATGCAGTATAGAAATGATAACTCTCAGAACATTGCTTTGTGTTTATACGTTCAGAATACCTGAATTTATTTTTTATTTATTTTTAATTTTTTTAATTTTTTATTAGTTATGTACATAGTATGTATATAGACATGATGGTACCTTTGTTAGCCTTCTCCCTGTCCTCCCCCCATGGGGATTGGGGTCTTTCATTGTGGGGTAGCCATCAGTTATGTGTGAGAGGCAATGTCTCTGTGCATAATGACCAACTTATGGCTCTAACAATCATTCTGCCCCTTCTTCCACAAATTTCCCTGAGCCATGTTGGGTTCATTTTATTTCTATTTCTGTGACAAGATCTTGGGAGTCTCTGTGTCTCTGGATATCTGATTTGGTAGGAATTGAGTGTTCTCTGTGTCTATCTCCTTCACCCTTGTGCTGGTACCAGGTTCCCCAAGAAAGCAGCATTCTTGCTCGTTTCCTAATTACTCTATGGCTTCAGCTAGTGCCCTGGTGAGGTGCAATGGGCTGATTGTCTCCTTAGGTTCTGTGTCCATCTAAAAAAGAGAAGCAAATTCTCCAATAGAGAGTGAGGTCAGTGCATGAAACATGGATAACCATTTTTATGTTAGAGAGGATTTAATAGGTGTAGGCCCTCTTGTATCCCACTATTGGTGGGACATTGATATTGGAGAGCAGGCTCATTTTTGGATATGGTTCTGATTTGTTTCCCCATTTCAGGTGTGGGTTCTGTTCCACTGAGTGGATCCGTTAGCCAAATCAAGAGCATGTGGTAACCCACTATGGCTTTGTGCCACTTTTGCCCTTGTATGAGCATCATGGCAGGCTGATTGCTGCTCAGTAGCTTAGACTGATGTTGGTCATTTCCCCCCAGTTACTCATGTAGCACCTTATGGAGCTAGACAAGCTGTCTGGGGACTGACTCTCTTCCAGATTCCAGCCAGGTCACTCCATGTTGTGTACCACAGCATATGGTGTCTTCAGCAGTAGGGTCTTACCATTAAATTTGGTGGGTCATCAAGTACTCGACAGATATCTGTCTTCTTTTGGGAAACCTTGTAGGTCTCTTCACTGATTAATAGCTCATTGTGGAATGTAACCACATGCTGGTACTGGGAGTTACACATCAGTGCCAAGGGAAAAGAAGGAAGAAAACTATAGGTCATATGAAAGAGAAAGAGAGAAAAATAAGAAGAAGGAGCAAGAGATAGATAGATAGATAGATAGATAGATAGATAGATAGATAGATAGCGATAGATAGATAGAGGGGGGGGTTGAAGTTAGTCTTCTTCCTATTGTCTCCAGGCTCCTGTGATTTAGGTGTTCTTTCTAAGCAGCTTATGAAAGTTCTACCTTTTAGTATGTCTTTCAGGATATAGGATTTTATGGTACCATTTCCATTTGGGTCCAGTTTTTTATCCCCCTCCCACCTTTACCCTCCCCTCACACCTCATTATTCCTATTGTCCAGTCCTCAAGATGTTTATTAGATGTGTCAGCACCTCAGGCAAATTCATATTAGGAGCCACAGATGAGATCATATGACGCTCATCTCTCTGTGATTGTGTGAGTTCAGTTGGAATGATCTGTTCCAAGTTTGACCATTTTTCTTCAAATTGCTTTGTGTCATTTTTCCTTACTGCTGTGTAGAATTCCATCACATAGATATTCAGCATCTTAGTTATTCATTCATATAATGATGGACATCTGGGTTGATTCCAGTTCTTAGCTATTATGAATTGAGCAGCTATAAACATGGTTGAGCAAATATCTCTGAACTTAGGATTGGAGTTTTTAGAGCGACCGGTTGAGAGGTGGAGGGGATATGATGGAAAGTGGAGTTTCAAAGGGGAAAGTGTGGGGAGGGAGGGAAGTGCCATGGGATATTGTCTGGATTTACGGAAGTTGTCAATAAAAATAAATAAATAAATAAAAAAGAAAGAAAGAAAAAGAGAGAAGGAAAGTTCATATAGCTTTAATGTATTATAATTAATAAACAGTTTTAAATGTGGTAATATTTAATTCATGAAATGAACTTAACTGTGTATGATATCTATTATTTATACAATTGTTATTATTGTACCTGTGTTACATTCAACTACATACATGTACAATATATATGTGTTCCCAACATATGTACATACATATTAATCATGTTACTAGTTGAATACCAGTCACTAAAATGGGCCAGTTTACAAATCAGAACATCCACTTGACAAAAACTCTCTAACAGCTTTGCACCACAATGCAATGGCATATATATTGAATGTTACTCAGAAGTGACATGTCGGCAGGTGGGGAGGGGTGGATAATCTATTAAGATCACTTCCCACAAACATAAAGGCCAAATGGAGCCTGAGAACATCTGAGTTCAATTCCTAGGATACACATTAAAGGCTGAGTGTGGCCACACATCTCCAACCTCATTTTTGTTGACAGAAGACACCAGAGCTTCTGTCTCTTTAAATAATATGGAAGAGCCACAAAAAGGAGAAATGACATTCTTCTTAGGCCTTTGTGTTTCTACAAATGCTTCTACATAGTTATGTGCATACACAATAGACACACACACACATACACACACACAACACACTCAAAAAAGACCACTCTAAGGTGGTGGTTGTGAGGCCGAATGTAAGAAAGAACATAAAAAGTATGCAATTTAAGGAGACACTGAGTTACTGGAAGTTCACTTCTTTACTTGCAGACCACCATGAGCTGAACAGCTTGTTCCAGAATGTTTCCTGCCAGGATGTTCCACCTTACATAGCCACATGACCATGGATTGAAATCTCTGAAACTCGGAGTCAAAAAACAGCCTTGTCTCCTTTACAGTGGTTATTTTTGGTATTTTACCATAGGGACAGAATGCCAATGAGCACATTTCATGAAATGAAAAGTAATTACTTTTGAAAAGTAAATAATTATTCCTTTTTGAAATCTGTACATCATGTGGATGTGATTCTAAATTATCAGATCTTTGTATATCCCTAAATGTGTTCCAGCCACATTGTCTTCTGTGGTGTTCAAGCCTGTCTGCCTTAGGTTTTGGATTTGCTAATCTCTGCCCTGAGTCCCTCAATCATTCATGTAACTCATTCTTGCAGATAACTTTAGCTTCACATTCCTTGAATACCTAACAAGTGTGCTTATGAACACTTTAGATGAAGTATTTTACTTAAAACAAAGTATCTGTCTAGTGACAGAGATTAATAATATTGACAAGATTTAAGAACACAAAATGAAAAATTCCACTATCAATACAACCTCAAAACATCTAATGAATTAGAATAGAAAAGTAACTATATAATTGAATTATTTTCCTTTATATTCAAATAATACTGTACTTAACCTGGGTCTCTTGAAATAATGTCTATTGACACACAGTAGAATGAAAGACACAATAAGGTCAGACACTTTAAATGGAAAGGAAGTACTAGGGAACAGAAGTCAATTATATAAATTATCAATTGATTATTATTGCATGGTAAATGTCAGTTCAGTCTTATACCTTTGAGAAAAGTATACAGGGATCTAAAATACTATGTTGGCTGGCTGGCCATGTTCACAACAAGCTCTGATAAAACAAAGGTCTACACATTGTTGCATATCAACCTTTCACATGTAATATAATAAGCATAAAGCATTTTGTTTTGAGTAACCAGAGTCAACATTAATCTGGGAAGGCACACCTGTATCCAGGGTGGGATATTAAACTGTGATGAAACTTCACCACAAAGTTGTCTCATTCATTTTAAAGTGTGCTTCAGCTCATTTCTAATATGAGAATTCGACTTTTAATCTTTTATGGAGGAAGCATGAAATTTAAGGAGTCAATGTTGGGCTGGAGAGATTGATCAGTGGTTAAGGCACTTGTCTGCAAAGCCTAATGACCCAGTTTTGACTCTCCAGTACCCACATAAAGCCAAATGCACAAAGTAGTGCATACATCTGGAGATAATTTGCAGTGACTGGAGGTGATAGTGCACCCATTCATTTCTCTCTCTCTCTCTCATTTTTTCTATTCGCTCTGCTTGCAAATAAATATATAAAATGTTTTTTTATATAAAAGGAGCCAATTATGAGAACAATTGATCATAGGTCATGACAGCAAATATCAATATTTTAATGTTTTAATTTATTCTAATAGAATATAAAATTATGACTTTATATTCAGTGATCATAAAGTGTCAATTTACCATATGTTCATACATATAATTCTAAATTGATGGCTATGTAAAAATCTTTAGGATATGATTTTCTAGTACTTTATTGATTTTGTAGGAACATTCTGCTAGTAACTGAGAAAGATTTTCCTCTTGACCAAACTCTAGTCAACACTTGTGAGTTCTTTATAGTAAGGACTCATTTATGGTAACTCATGAAGAGCCACATTAAAAAAAAAATCTCCTAAGATAGTTTAGTCAGAATCTCATGCCAACAGTGTCTGCTTTTCCTCATTATCTGACAAAAGTCTTTATCCTGCGCTCGTTGTCAGATGATTTCCAATCAGGTTCAAGTACTTCAGCCATGGTCTTAGAATAATTCAGTCAGAATTCATCTATTTCTCAGATTACCTCTATCCAGAGACTAACATCTCATACATCTCATCTGCTCAAATTCCCACTTGTATTTGGAGTTGAACACAACTTCTCCCCATTACAACAGAAACACATTGCAGTTGTCTTTGTACTTGTTGATATAATTTGGGTTCTACCTTATTTTAATGAATGTGAAAAAAAATAAATTTCTCTGACATTCCTTAATAGAGTTCATGGAGTCTTATGCCTTTAAATCCCATCTCTACGTTGAAGGTTTCCATCTTTATATTTCCATCACCACTCTAAACTTTAAGCATCAAGCTTGCTCCTTTTGACACTTAATAGAGTTGTTGAACATTATCACACTGAAAACCTGTCCTCAAAAAACTACTGATTGATGCCCTACACTTGACATTTTTGTAGAAATCCTTCCATGTCTGTAATGTCAAGATTTCTACAAAGTAGCTCAGACTAACAAATGGAAAGTGCTTTGCTTAGCTCCTTGGCTTCTTGGATTCACTGTTGTCTGATGTTAGGTTTAGGCGAATATAACTAAAACTTTATCATAGTAAAAAAAAAAATCACTTACTTTATTAACTGAACCTGTCAAATAAGTTACTCTTATTTTCAATTAGGCCAACATAAATTTCTACTGGCATGTGCCCTTTACTTGGCTCTGTGGCACCCTTAAGGTATATTTTTTTTTTTACTAAAAAGGAGTGACAATAACCCCCTTGACCAATCTTTGGAAAAACTCCTCTGAGCAGTTTCATAAAGCCTCACCCTTGTAAGATGACACTTTACCCAATCAGGCCAGTTTTATCATAGGAACCTTATTAGGAGGAATCCCACAAACCTTATTATCTGACCATACTTGTAACCTAATCAAGCTCTATAACTTCCATCACTGATACTGGTCTTTCTTTAGCAAGATTCCTGTTATTTGGGTTTACCAAGAATGTCATTGTCTCTGGTGTCTTTCTCAAGTAAGTTTCTGTCTGCTCACTACTCATGCAGCTGTTTGGATATTTTTATCCCAGGTGACTTCATTGCATTGGCAAATTGTGCTCAGTTGTGCATTGGATTATTGTTCCTTTGTGCTAAATAAATTCTGTCTTTGATACTTTAACTATCAGTCTCTGTTTCTATTCATAAAGTGGATTTTTTTCACTATTCACTTTTCTTGTTGAAGATTTTTAGTTATTTCTCAAATGAAATAAAATGAAATCAAATAGAAAAAGGCTATGATTCTACACCAGAATCTTTGTGAACCTCTCTGAATTCCCTCTCTAACTTGTTTCTTTTTTTCTCATGTATTTTTGCATAAATTTCCATTGCCTTCAGGGAAAACTGGTATATTTATTCCTTGTTTATTTTGTCTATTCAGGTGGCAAAAATTAAAAAGACAAAATAATTTAAAGGAATTAAAAGGAAAATGAACTTACATTAAAAAGACATGTTTTCCTTGTAAATAACATAAGTATATTTTACAAGATTTTAGACAGGAATTGTCCTGTTTTAAATATATATATATATATATATATATATATATATATATATATATATATATATATATATATAGTAGGATGTGCATGTCCCTAATTCAAGGACCTATCTTAGTTCAAAAGGTGTACTCACCTCTTAAAATCCTTAATGTTCTAGATGAAAAGTTACTTTAGGGGATAATTAGAGGATATACTCATTAAGCCGGTTGTACAAAGGCCATACAGTATGGGTATAAGAGGTTAGGCAGTACTATTAAGGAGTAACCTGGAAAACCAGTCATTTGAACAACTTTGCCTTTGAGGTTACCTCACAGCAAGCAGACATCAGACAACCACATTTAGTTTCAAGTCCAAAGTGAGAGTGTACAATGGAGAAAGATCCCTCCTATCCCTTCTTATTCAACTAGTTTTAGTGTGAACTACAATTCAGTAGTTGTATGACAAAGGATTAGGTCTAAGGGACTTAAAGAACCCTAGGGTTATTCAAGTTGCATGTGGTATTTAAGACAGGTAGCTTGATAACAATGGTACAAAAACCTCCTCTGCTTCCTCAATAATGTACAAGTGAACTGAAACATATTTGAATTAAAGATGAGCCTCAATTCATAAAATTGATGTCACCTTTCATCCAATTTTCCATTGTATAAATGGAGAAAGAATAAGGCTTAAAAAATGTTGAGGGACTTCATATGACAAGGATATACAATGGAGACAGAAACTGATTTATCTTTTTCTCTTGTGAGGAAGAAAATCTATAGCAGAGACCTGAAACCTTATACAAAGCAATCATGGAGATATATCAGAAAAAGTGAGAAGAAAATGTTCATTCCTCCATGTCTTTCTAACCTCTGCCACTAGTTTCAGAATGAAATTACTCCTTTTTTTGAGCTAGAAATTTGTCTCTTAGCTTCCTCAGTTATTGAAAAACAACAATATATCATATCCACTGAAGCTCAGGAAACAAAACCAAAACACTCCTTTCTTTTCTGAAGGAAAAGAGACACCTCCTTGGGACAGTTTCTGGAGGCAGAGCTGAGAATAACACAACACATGCAGTCATTCTCTAGGGCTGGATGACCCACTTAATAGTACTGATGGTTTGTCCACATATGAGCATGATTTTCCAACCTAGAAGTGATACACTCAATAAATCTATAGTGAAAATTCTGTTTTGAATAAGACTCAACCAAATAAGGTAAAAGTTAAAGGAATGGTCATGTATCATGACACTTCCCTTTACAAAATATTTCTGGTCATATTGAGTACAAGGTTTTACTCCACTTGACTGCTTAATGTCTATATCCTCCAAGGAGATGAAAATCCACTTTAATTGTGATATTACATATCAAAATAAGTTTTACCTCTACCAGTGTATACTCTAAGGGGCACACAGCCTTGGGTATCCCCTGTGAACAATGACAGGCCTAAAGAATTAAGTCTTGTGAGGGACAGAACTCACATCACAAGTCAGAGCACATGGAGATGGCTTGAATTCCAGAGTCCCCTTTCTCTTTGTCAGGACTGGGAGGACGTGGCCCTATGTCTTCACATCTTTGACAGTCACTTATAGGTTGTGGTTTGGGATCCCAGTTTTTTTTTTTTTTTTTTTTTTTTTAGAGAGAGGAGGGGGATGAGGCAGAGAATGGATGTGCCAGCGGCCTCTCAGCCACTGTGAACGAATTTCAGACGTGTGACCCCTTGTGGGCAAGTGTGGTATTGTGCCCTTGTGTCACTTTTTGCATCTTGCTAAACGTGGGACCTGAAGGCTTGAACTGGTGCTCTTAGGCTTGGCAGCCAGGTACCTTAACCGCTAAGTCATCTCTCCAGCCCAGGACCTCAATTTTTAAGCTCCCAACCTAGTGCTAAGGTCATATAGTTCTTTTTGTTTGACATTTTACAAAGTTATCAGTATTTCTCAACAAAACACTTTTCCATGACTAAGGAGAGATTTTGAGGATATATTTTTTGCAATTTTAGAAAAGTGTCAGCTACCATTGCTCACTCTTACCTGGTCCTCCTTCTAAAACTGTGATTGCCCTTAGCCATCCTCCATCACTTACTATTTGTCATCTCTTCTCTATAGTGCCCTAATTAGAATGATTTGACTTACATTTTCTTCAGCTTTAAAATTATATAATACTGAGACATACAAACTCTACTTTGAATTTCAGGGTTAGTAATATGAGTTAGAAGATTTTCTCATGGTACTTGGCAGCAGCAGCAGACAGCATGTCCCAGCCCATCACTTAATCTTAAGGGTAAGATAATGACACTCTACAGCACACTGTGTTGCTGGTGGCTTTGGATAAAGTAAATGCATGAGACATTTAGCACTTTGTTAAATAATAGGCATTATTGTAACAGCGGCTTTGTGTTAGATGGCATTACCCTGGTGTAGGCTAATGTAAGTGTTCCTGAAAACACTTAACTCAGCTCTGATGATTGGGATTTTAGGTATCATAGATGCCTAAAAATTATGGCAATTATGATTTGATTTGTGATATTTTCATTGCATTTTAGATGTATCAAGACAATGCCCTGTTGATTTTTATGTTCTCTTATTATTTAGTATAATTTTCATAGTCATTTTTAATTATTTAAATGTACATACATTTATACAGTACATTTTAAAGTCCACTTAAAAGAGAACATGATCTAGCCAGGCATGGTAGCACACACTTTTAATCCTAGCACTTGGGAGGCAGAGGTAAGGAGAATTGCTGTGAGTTCCAAGGCCGCCCTGAGACTGTAATTAATTCCAGATCAGCCTACCAGAGTAAGACCATACCCCAACCAAAAACAAAACAAAACAAAACAAAACAAAACAAAACAAAACATGATCTAGAGGGGAAAAAAATCTGTGCAATTCACAAGGAATTAAGATTTTAATATAACCCCTAAAAGTCAAAGAAAATTATGAGAATTAAAAGATAGTCAAATTTTGCTGGGTATGGTGGTGCATGCCTTTAATCCCAGTGCTCAGGAGGCAGAGGTAGAGGTAGGAAGATCATTTTGTGTTTGAGGCTGACCTGAGACTACATAGTGAATTCCAGATCAGCCTGAGCTAGAGTGAGAACTTAACTCAAAAAAAAAAAAAAAAAAAGATAGTCAAATTTAATAGCCATTTCAAAGAAGGGAAACATCTTTGATGAAGGAACATTTCAAATTCAATGTTAATCAGGGGAAGGAAAATTATCATTACAGGTAAACATGGTATTTTCCAAAGCACTGGAAAAATTTTCAAATTATCTAATACCATTAGACACTAAACTTAGGAGTCAATGGGACTTGTAAAATTAATACTCAGTTATTTTTTTAAAACATTCATATTTTTTTTTTGATACCTGTTGTAAAGTTCTAGTTGCCAGCTTATGTGACACTTTAACTCCACTTGTGCAAGGTGTTAACTTTTATGAGTTTTACCAATGAACACTAGAATACATACATAAAATCACCTGAGGCAGCACACTAATCATAGTAAGGATAAATATATATATCCTGAAAACTGGCCGTAGCTTAGTGGTTAAGTCACTTGTCTGCAAAGCCAAAGGTTTGATTTCCCAGTACTCAATCTTTCCTAAAGATGCATATTTAGTGCCTGTATTTTCTTCCCATTTGCATGTCCACAGTGTTCAAGAAATAAGTAAACTACCTCTTCTCCACTTCAAATCATGTTCCATCTGGACAAAACCTAAAATTCTAGTGATTAATTCTAGTACTTAATTGTGGTGTTACCTAACTTGGGAGTTTCTTTGCAGGTTGTCAAAGAAGGAGTCCTTGGAGGGCCATGCTTCATAAGACCTTTTGGAAATACTGGAGGCATCCATTCCATGCAGACCAGGAAAGGAAAAATAAGAACTGTGTACCTGCACTACAACTATGTTTTTAAATATTTTCTATGTTTCATATATCCACTCCTTTCCAACCAAATCTACACTGATAATGCATTTTAATGTATTTTCATCCTTATTGTTCAATTGTTAAATAAATGTTGTATTATTCAACATGTACAATGCATTTTTATATGTATACATTATTACACATTATGAAATCATTTTCAGAATCAATTTAGTGTACATATTCATCAACATTTGTTACCATTGTGTTTAGGTGGGGGAAATAAGGTCATTCTTAGCAAATATGAATAGAAACAAAGTTATATTAGTTATAGGTTCCAGATAGTACATTTGATGACAAAAACTTTGTTCTGTAATTGAAATTTGTGTACACTTTGAGCAAATAACTTTAAAATGTCCCTCTTGAGATATACTACAAATTTATATTTAGGCTTCGAGATAAAAATCTGAAAAATCCTATTCTAGGTGTTTTTTAGAATGAAGGTAAAAAATAATATAAGTATTTCTCAATACAAAAAAAAAATACTTGTATTTTTCTCAGTAAATTTCTAGGAAGCTGTCATAAAGTGCACTTACCATACCTCTCTCAAATTATGCACTTACAATGTCTTTTCAAGTACACCATCCATTTTTTCCTTAAGCTACAAAGTTTTCATGTAGAATGGCTTTTATACAGCATCCAATATATAAGAGAGGTTTTCTTTAATTATTGGCTCTAGTTATGAAGGGAGAGTAATCAGACGGAAGACAGTGTAGTTGGCTTACACTGCACTTTTATCATCTTCTCTGTTTCCTGCTGTGATATAAATGATTCACTTTTGGTTGCTGACAGTGGCATTTTGCTTTGGGAAAAAAAAAGTCTCAGAACGCCACTAGAATATTGTTTATTATTTCAACAAATTGCAACATCTCAAAACTTCAACATTTGTCATTATTCTGCAGTTGTAGTAATATGTAGAAGCTTTCCCTGTCCCTCTTTTATGGAATATCCTTAATGTTTCATTACTGGAATGAAATTAAAGATGTGTTATCAAAAACACCATGGTTATAAAGACTGAAATGAATCTTTGACCAGTGTAAAAGCTGAAATACATAATACAATAACAATTACTCTTCCTAGCTGAAATCATTTAGCAAACACTGGGTCCTATCTTCTTATCTTTGAAAATTTAACTCCTTGCCTAATGTTGCTATACCTCATCCTGGTATTGCCACCCACAACATTTAGGTTGATGATTCCAAACGTACTTTTGTTGCAAGTTCTCTAGCATGCACTTTATTTCTATTAAATAATTCTCTGCTTATATTGTATTACTGCAAATAATTTCACCATCCACAGATATCTCATTTTCTACAATAAACTCCCTTCCTTCAAGGCTCATATTCTCTGAAACTTCACTGCTATAATCTTATATTCTTACATGGAGTCTCATCAGCTGATGTCCCCTATTGAAACACAAGGACTCTGACATAAACAGTGGGTGAATCTCTGGATATATTCACAGGAAGGCATGGTTGGGAAATGTGGCCTAATTGGATGAAATTGGTCACTGGATACATGCTCTGAGAAGACACAACTTGTTTCCAGCCATTTTCTTTCTGTCAGCTTCCTTGTCACCATGAGCTGAGTAGATCTACTTCATCTCACCCATCTGAGGCAGGGAAGCACAGGGATCGCTTAGCAACATGTGACTTCACCTGGCTTGGGTCATACACATATCCCTTTCTTAACAATATGATTAGCAACCTGGGACACTGGCCTCATCAAATCTCACACGTATCCCACTTCAAACAATGGTGTCAGTTCCTCCATATTGACTTTTGGCAACACTCCACCTTCATTTAAACATGTCCCCAAATGTATCCCAAAATGGGAATCAAGGAGCCAAATCAGCCTAAAAAGTGTACAATGGCCTCCCATTTCTTCAATGATCTTCTTTTATTCAGCTGTTTAAAGCAAGGGCTCAGAAACTTGAATTCTTAGGTTTCAGAGGCAGTTCTATCACTCACCAAGTTTTGTCTAAAATGGTTTATTCCTCAATGAGGACACTAATGCCTATAAAAGCTGGTTTCATATATAATGACCTTAATGAATCTACAGGGAGTAGAAAATTTCTGGTACATTGTCTGTGTGCAACAAGCATTACATTTCAGATGCCTTACCACTCTCACTGAGTTTTCACTCCCCATGGTTCTGAGAGTGGGGTACAGTTAGGGTGACTGGACATCTGAAGGTGAAAAGCACAGGGAAGTTTGTACTTGCTAGAAATCAAAGATGATCTGATTTCTTATCTTTCTTGCCTAGTTCCATAGACCTGTTTTCTCACAAATAGCCAGGACCCCTCCTGAGAAGGAGGTCTTTCAAGGATTTAAACATTGTGGTTAGTCTAGTTCAGCCCCTGGAATTTGGTACCAGGGCTCACTTCTTCCTGAGACAGCCCCTAGCCCAGGCCAAACCAGGTGGGGCTCAGCATAGGCCCTATCCCAGGCCTAGCCCATACTCCCCACATGGGTTCTTTACCCACTCCAGCTCTCTACATAGCAGGAGCTCCTTGACCTTTCTTTTCTCTTTCTTTCCATGATTTTCTCCAGGACCTTCACATGGGATCTTTAGCCACATGTGTGCCTTTCCTTGGCTCCATACTTCCCTTGATAAATATAATCATTTAATAATTATCTTTCTTAGTCTTCTCTTTTATTCAGTGCTTTGATTAAAATTAGAAGTGAACCTAGGCTTTGGGTGCAAGGACTTTCCTGGACCCTTAGCAGCCTGTTACGGTCCCCTTGGCATCAATAGCTTCTCATTTAATATCTTCTTTGTATGGGTTTCACATCACTCAGAAGTCATCAGAACTTCATCTTTATCTCAATATCTATGATTAAATTTCCCAGAAAATAAGCCACATCTATTTTAAGGACTCTGTAAGGCAAATTGTCTAATAGAACTTCCTAAATGTAGGTAGCTAGAATGTTGCAGACTCAGAGCCAAATTATTTTGATCTCTCTTTACATCCTATAATACTCATTCAATTTCCACCTCTAGTCAATCCTTAAATCCTTGTGACTGCCACGTGAAACCTTTTGAGAGCCATTATCTTAACATGCCACTAGCTTCCACAAACAAACCCAAAAGTTAAGATGTCATCAGGTGGTATCTGAGTCCTTTAGCAAAGAATTCTTCACTTGGTTGTAATCAACCTATGTAATGTTTCATCAATGTATGTCTTGATTTGAGACGGCTTTGTTAGATAACTACCAAATGAGATGCAACTGTTACCACGTTGGAATGTAGAATTTGGGGTAACCTGATTCTGTGCTCTTGAATTATAGTCATTTACACTTGGATCCAGAATAAACTTTTATTCTCTTTGAAGTGAGAGTTATATTTTGCATTGCAAGTCTTTGTTAATGTTCACCTTAGTTATGGGATTGCTATTGGAGAAAAGGAGACAGAAGTTGGCCGGGCAGCTTAGGGTAATGGGATACCAAAGTAAATAGCTTTCTCTTAGCTAAGCCCTTGAATTGTCCTTGGGCCTCTAGGGGAAAAAATAGGTCATTATTCTTTAGTATAGGTCAGAAATTTCAGAAGGACTGGATTTTTTTATTTCTGACCCCTTACAGAGTCCTTTTACTCCCTTCCAAGAAGGCCCTTCCTAGAGCATTAACATTTTTGAGAAGATTTTTCTTTTCCAGAAATCCTAACCAGATGTCAGGGCTATATTGGCTACACCATCTGCCCAGCCAAGTGACTAACATAAAAATTCTCAACCTTGTGCTGGAGAGATGGCTTAGCGGTTAAAGCACCTGCCTCCTAAGCCTAAGAACGCTGGTTCCAATCTCCAGGTCCCACGTTTAGCCAGATGCAGTGAGGCAAGGGTGCAATGCCGCTCTTGACCACAATGAGGCGAACACATCTGGATTTCATTCGCAGCAGCTGAGAGACTGCTGGCGCTCCCATCTCTGTCTTTCTCTCTCTCTCTCTCTCTCTCTCTCTCTGTCTCTGTCTCTCTCAAAAAAAAAAAAAAAAAAAAATCCCAACCTCAAGTCTGGAGGCTGGCTTCTCAAAATTCCACTTGCCTTCATGACAAAAAGTTCTGTCTTTCTACCTTCTGTTCAATGTCTTCCTTCCTCTCTCTCTCTCTGTCCCTCCTTCTGTTTTGCAGTAGGTTCTTGCTCTTTCAAAGGCTGACTTGGATATCACTCTATCTCCAGGCTGCCCACAAACTCACAGCAATCCTTTTGTGTCTGCCAAGTGCTGGGATTAAAGGTATATGCCACCATACCTGGCCGTCCGCTCTTAAACTCCCCTTCTCTTAAAACTTTCCCTCCCAAAGCTCCCAGCTATAATAAAATCATTCTTAACCTTATCCTGTGGCTTGTGGAGTTCATTAATTGACTTAATATGAGAAGAATCCAGAGATAAACCAAAGTTAACAGTGCACTAGCAGATCATTTCAGTGTATTGGCAAGGAAATGAAAAATCCCTGCTTCATTACGATTGTTGTGTTTAAGAGGATTTCCAATTCTATAAAGCAGTCTCTAAACATTCTTTTGCCCTTCCTTTTCAAAGACAAAGCAGTGCAGATTCACAATATATTTTTTCTTTACTTTGTCTGTGCATGTGTATAGTATGTTTGGTGTGTATATGGTATATACATATATATGTGTATTCATACATGTATGTCCAAATTGTATGTATATGATGACCAAAGAAGAACACAGAGTGTCTCCCCTCCATGAATCAACCTTATAAGATGTAGTTTCTCACTGAATCTGATACTTGCCCTTTTTCATGAGCTTCTAGGATTCTCCAGTCTGTTCTATCCATAGTACTGAGCTTACAGACATGAGTGTCCATGTATAGGCCAGCTGTTATTAAGGCACTAAGAAATGAGTAATTTGAGATATAATTTCAAGGCCTAAAGTGTGAGATTATTAACCAGGAATGCTTAACATCTACATCAAAATAGAAACTATTCTCTAAAACCCATACCTATAATAAATATCTGTTAAATGATGATGTTAAATGGATGTTAGGGATATTTTCCTAGAATTCAGAAATAAACAAAATAGACATTTGATCAGGGATAATTTCATTAAATGTTTATAACAGGAAAAGATTAGTTATTATATATTTGTATATATACACATGCCTATACATATGTACGTGTGTGTCTCTGTCTGCACAATGTCAGAAAATGAGTGGAGATTTCAGAAGATAAATATTTTTACATAGTTGGCCTTTTCTATAACTGAACTAAATAAATTGGTTTTCAGGAATGTGGTAGATATTGGGAAGAATTGTAATTTTCTCATTAAGCAGATAATTACCCAAATAGGAATGCAATTACCCAGTGATGAGCAGTTGTAAAAGATAGATTCAATTTTACTAGTGAGAATTGAAAAATTGTCAGAGAATGTTCCAGAGGGAACAAAAGAAGCACTCACAGTGGTCACAGATCTCCTCTATTGTTAATGACAACTGAGAACATTTTACCTGTGAAAAGATACCTGCTGAGCCACACAATGGAACAAAATCTGGGAGGAATTGATGCTTTCATATATTAAGGACATTTCAGTACTAGCTGATTGGATAGATAAAGTAGGAAGTATGGAGAACTGTCTGCTGTTCTGTCCTAAAATACTTCCTATTATCATAAGGCAAGTTTTTTTTTTTTTTTCTTTTTCTCTCCTTTGCTATCTAATCTCCTATTTGATTTCTTCCCCAGTCTTTCTCAAAATTTATGTTATCTCAGCAATTATGTCAGGATTTTTTTAATGCAAATTCATCTTATATTTAGTAAAGCTTTAAAAAAAACAAGGATAATAAAGCTGGACTATAATTTTGGACAGTGATAATTTAGAATACTAAAACTTGATCTATTTACACATTGGTTATTATGTTAAGTGATTCAGCATACTATAGTCTTGAAAAGTGAATCTACCAAATTATGAAAAATAAAAAAAAAAAAAAAACAATTATCTCCTCAGCAAAGTTCTTTCTTTGACCTAGACCAGTTGGGGCTAAAATTAGGTCCCATTTTTCCCAATTAATTTAGTTTGTCCAAGAATCCTACTGAGTTAGTTGTAGATTAGTTTTAGATTAAACATTTAGTTTGATTATCTTGTCCTGCCTTCAGAAAAATTTCTATTAGGTAAATTTAGACAAGGATTACTCTGCCTTTCATCAATTTTTTGTTTGTTTGTTTCAAGAATAATATTTTTAATTTAGGATAAACAAATAATCTCATATAGCTAGATTTGTCAATAACGGATGAAAATCCAAGAAGCCTGACATGGAAATGTCTCTCATTCTTCATTTCAAAGTGGTAATAGATTTTTATAGCAGAGCTTAGTTACTTATAGACTTTTATGCATGGGAAAGGACTCTCATACATATAGATCTTAATTTGGAATGACCTGTTTTCTCACTCTACTCCTGGACTCTAAATTTCCACTTTTAGTTTCTGTATTTATAGCTATGCCTAATCTCTTTCCTTGCTACAAAACCCCATTATAAAAGCCCGCTTAGGATAAGTTCAGCTCTGCTCTTTTTTACAAATGCCATAAGGACTCTTCTTTGTCATTTCCTTTTAAGCCTGAGATGGCCTCAGGGTAGTGTCTATATTAACAAGCTTTAAAAAATTCAACTTTATCTACCTGCTGGTTGCCTTTCTGTAAGCTGTTGCCCCTAGAGACTCAAGGTCCTTTTTAGTATGTCTTGCCACTTCTTTCAGAATTTAGTACACTTGTTGGAAAGCCCTGTAATTCAAAGCCATGTTTTTTGAGAACAGTTCATCCAATGGGTATCATCTGTGTCTATATGAAAATATGTTAGTAAGTTTGTGCTTCATTTTCTTGTTAATCTGTTTTTTGTTACAAGGTCCAGTCCACTAAGAATCTGGACAGGTTAGAGTGAGTGTGTATGTATGTGTATGTTATGATGGGTAAGTTCTATTGACTATTTGATCAGCTTAGCAGTCAAAATATATTCCTCTTTGGGAGGGTGTCTCTGAGATTGCTACCAGAAAAGATTAACTGAAGGAGGAAGTCCTTCTTCCAGAATGAGCATCCGTCCTATTAGTGAGTTATATATAAGAAAGTTGAGGGCTGGAAAGATGGCTTAGCAGTTAAGTTGCTTGCCTATGAAGCCTAAGAACTCACGTTTGGATCTCCAGGTCCCCCATAAGCCAGACACCCAGCAACGCAAGTGCACAATGTTGCACATACGCACAAGAGGTCTCACACATCTGGAGTTTGTTCATCGCTGCTGAAGGCCTGCTTTCTTTCTCTCTTGAAAGAAAGAAGAAAGAAAGAAAGAAAGAAAGAAAGAAAGAAAGAAAGAAAGAAAGAAAGAAAGGAAGGAAGGAAGGAAGGAAGGAAGGAAGGAAGGAAGGAAGGAAGGAAGGAAGGAAGGAGAAAGAAATAAAAAGAAAGAGAAAGAAAGAATGAAAGAAAGAAAGAAAGAAAGAAAGAAAGAAAGAAAGAAAGAAAGAAAGAAAGAAAGAAAGTTGAAACACAGTAGGAAATAAGCAGTTTCCTTGCCTAGGCTGACAAGGAAAAATGGTCCTTGGTAGGTCATTGTATTCTAACCCAAGATGACTAAAAAGGGTGACTCCACTTCTTTCTTCCTGGCCTATGTGCAGTTTTCACAGCTGCAGGCCGGCTTTCTGACTTTCTGAGACCTGCACATTACTGGAAACATCATGGACAAACCAGAGCCTTCACGTTATTTAAGCTGGCCAATCACTGTCTTTGGACCAGCAGGTTTCCTTCATTTGGAAGAAGTCTGGATCCCACAGTGATAGTTGATTTTCAAGCACTGGCATTCCCTCCTTTCAGAGGAGTCTCTTCCTTATGCTTTCTTTATTTCTTACTTTGAAATAAACTTTACTCTTTTTTACACTTTCCTGCAGGGAAAACCTACCCAACACCCCTAGAAAATTTCAGAAGCACTGAGAGAACACCAGTTCTTTTCACCTGCCTATTCATGCTACTAGCTGATGAGTTCTTCCCTGGCTGCTCCCTGCTATTCACTTGACATGCATCTATCCTGTTCAGCTATGGTCCCACTGCATTGGAGCCATTTTTCTTCAGCCATCCAAAATGGATGGAAGAACAGAAGCTCTCCAGGAATCCTCCAGGCTTTTAGTGCTCAATTGGGACCTCTGAAGCATCCCACCAAGTGGAAGACACATTTGCCTCGTGCCTTGACTCTCAGGCAGAGTTACTCTTGGATTGTCATAAACTAATCCAACAAATCCCCTTTTACAACAGGCTCATTCTCTCTGTCTATTTCCCTAGAGAACCCTCACTAATACAATATTCTGTCATTTGATTTCCCTCTTAAAATTTGTCTTTATATTGCAATATAAAATTTCAAGGGCATAATCACTAATTACAAAATTATTTCATTTACCTTTAACTCATTTTTTTGAAATCTGATTGTTTTCCAATCACCAGATTCATTGTAATAGTTCTACCCAATTTTTCAATGGAAGTATGTTATCTCAGAAACAGCATATGACTGACATTTTAAATCAAAAGCTCATGGTAGTGATGTCCTGGCTAACTTTTCTTCAAGTAAATCTTCTTCAAAGCATTTATTGATAGGACACACATGGCTGGAGAGATGGCTCAACAGTTAAAGGCCCTTGCTTACAAACTCCGATGACCTCATCTGAATTTTCGATGCACAAAAGGGCCAAAAGAACAAAGCAGCACATGCATCTGGAGTTCATTTGCAGTGGAAGAGGACCATGAAGTGCCTGCCCATTCTCTCCTGAACACACACACACACACACACACACACACACACTCTCTCTCTCTCTCTCTCTCTCTCTCTTTCTCTCTCTCTCTGTCTCCATTTCTCATGAGTAACAAATAAATATTAAAAGCATATGACTTTCTACTCAAGGAAACTTTGTCCTCAAGTTTGTGTCAAACAGGCAACAGGCATAATCTTAAATGTTAGCCTCTTTGGACACATTTCACAGGGTGGCCCTATCTGTGGTGGTTCTGAGGGAATTCCCTGTCATCTCTGGAGGGAGCCAGAATGATAGATGGCATCACTGGTATCTCTTGTAGTGGGTGGAGTTGGGCACTGAAAGAATGCATCTGGCATTTTAGAGTAGAACAGAGCATGAATCAAGTTCAATGCCAGAGAGCAGCAATCACAGACAAAAATAACATAACTACCTGTCCAATTAGATAGGATGTAGCATTATTCATTTGTCAGCTCAACTCCTTTGGTTTGGGGTCCCAACATTCAACTCCTGTGGCGAAAATTAGGTCCGTACTGATTGGCTAATGTTTCTCTCTGTGGACAGGTTGGTAGCTTCATGGTTACAAAGGAGTGGCTAATTTTATTGGCTCACTCTCATATCTGCCTTCACTTGTGCTTTGGCCAGAAAGATCCTCTGTTTTCTTTCATGGTATTATGAAGAATGCTTCCAGGACCACACTTATATTGTAGAAAGTTGCTGCTAAGAAAATGTTTCCTACCTTGTATTTTAATCATGGCCTTCTCTGCATAAATTCAACTGTGCTGTGCTAAACTTGCCAAACATCCCAAGTAATTAGTTCATTTTTATGTTACTGCCCAACAGAAGGCAAAGTTCCCCAAGCTGCTAGACAGGTCCTGTGTCCTGGTACAATGGGGAACATGCAGTGCGGAATGGATAAGAAGCCACAATCTAGTGTGGACTGTCAGCACACACTATTACAGCTATGTCGTGTCCATAGGGTACTCTGATAGCAAATAACATGCTCGGAATAAAACAAAATCATACTCATTGGTACAATTAGACATTTTCTTATTGAAAATGTGAGAATTTTAATTAAAAACTTACAACAAACTAAGTAATTTCTTAAAACTGTATTTTAATTAAATGAACATTCTCTGAGAGTATCTTATAACTAAATATTTCAAACTCAAGTCTACAACAATGTGCCCCAAGGCCTTAATTATTTTCTTTTTGTAACCATGAAGAAAAATCTTTGGAGAGTCTTACAGCTCACAAAGTTTATGGAGGCTCTTGGTTTCTGGGCTTTGGGGATGTGATCATTTTCTTGTCTGTCTTCTTTTTGTTTTTTGTTTTTTCCAGGTAGGGTTTTACTCTAGTCCAGGCTGACCTGGAACTCACTATGTAGTCACAGGGTGGCCTTGAATTCACAGTGATGCATAAATGTGGGCTTCTTAGAAAAGTATCATACTTACATATTTTACAATGGAGATATATATATATATATATATATATGTGTGTGTGTGTGTGTGTGTGTGTATGTATATATATGTATATATGTATATATATATAGTTTCTAAATTACATTGTATAAAGACTATAAGTTATGACAAGGTTTAAAGATAAAGGTTAGGATTATATAGATTTAATGCAATACCAATAAAAATCCCAACTTCTTTCTTCACAGAGATAGAAAAAAATGATCTTGAAATTCATATTGAAAGGCAGAAGGCCTCGGATATCCAAGCATATCCTCAGCAAAAGAAATACCTTTGGAGGCATCACCATACCTGATCTAAAGCTATACTACACAGCCATAATAATAAAAACAACATAGCACTGGCATAAAAACAGGAATATAGACCAATGGAATGGAACTGAGGAACCAAAGTTTGGGTCAAGTAGCTACAGCTACTTGATATTTGACAAAGACCCTACTAAGGTAGACTGGAAAAAAGACAGCATCTTCAACAAATGGTGCTGGACAAGCTGGACAACCATATGTAGGAAAATGAAACTAAATCCATACATCTTGCCATGCACAAAAATCAAGTCCAAATGGATCAAAGACCTCAATATAAAACCAGAAACTCTGCTACTACTGGAAGAAAATAGGAGGAACTTTCCATGACATAGGAGTGGGAAAAAACTTCCTGAACAAAACCCCAGCAGCTCAGGAAATTAAACAATCACTCAACCATTGGGATCTCATGAAGCTGAAAAGTTTAATCACAGACAAATGTACAATAACCAAAGCCATATCTACACTGTGGAATTCTTTGCAACAGTAAGGAAAAATGAAACAATGGAATTTGGAGAAAAATGGTCAAACATGGAACAGATCATTCTCACTCAATCACAAAAAGATAATCGTCGCATGGTCTCATTCATCTGTGGCTCCTAACCTGAATCTGCCTGAGATGCTGTCATACCTCATGAGTACCCTGAGGACCAGACAATAGGGAGGTTGGGACGGGAGGGGATTGTAAGGGTGGGAGGGAGCATAAGGGGGGAGGAAGGTAATGGTGGAGGGCACAAATAGGGTCCCAAATGGAAATGGTACCATAAATTCCTATATTCTGAACAACAGGCTAAAACATTGATCCTTCAGCAGAGCCCGTAGAATGAACACGTGAACCACAGGGACCTGGAGAGGACAGCATGAAGACCAACCTTAATCTTTTCCTGTTTCTTTCTCTCTCTCTCTCTCTCTCTCTCTCTCTCTCTCCCTCTCCTCTCTATGCTCTCTTTCTCTTTTATATTACCTATCTTTCCCCTCCTTCACCTTCCTTGGTGCCAACTTGTAACTCAGTACAAGTATGGGGTTAACTTTCACAATGAGCTTTTGATCAGAGAGACCTACAAGGTTTCCCAACAAAAGACAGATTTTTGTCAGAGTTCTTGATGACCCAACAAAGGTTAATGGTAAGACCCTACTGTTGAAGACAGCATGCGTGTGTGAGACCAAACATGGAGAGACCTGATCAGAATCTGGAAGAGGGTCAGTCCCCAGACAGTTAGCTAGTCCAGTGCCAGAGGGTGCTACATGAGTGACTGGGGGAAAATGACTGGCATCTGTCCAAACAACTCACAGTCTAAGCTATTCAGCAGGAAACAATCTGACATAATGTCAAACAAGTACACTAGTAGCACACAGCCATGGCGGGTAACCAACTGCTCTTCATTTGATTAACAGATCCACTCAGTGGAATGGAACTCATAGCTGGAACTGGGAAATAAGTCAAAACCACGTACAAATAATGAACCCATTCTCCAATATCAAGCTCCCATCAATTGTGGGCCAAAAGAGTGCCTACACATATAAAATTCTCTCTAAAATAACAATGGCCATTCCATATATCTGGTACTGACTTCTCTCTCCTTTGGAGAATTTGCTTCTCTTTTTCAGATGGACTATGAACCTGAAGGGAGGGTCAGCATAGCACACCTCACCAGGACCCCAGCTAAAACCATAGAGTAATGAGGGCAATGGGCAAGTGTGCAGCTTTCTTGGTGAACGCGACACCAGAACAAGGCTGTAGGAGATAAACACAGAGAACAGTCAACTCCTACTAAGCCAGATATCCAGAGACACAGAGGCTCCCAAGACCTCATCACTGAAATAGAACTAAAATGAACCCAACATGGCACAGGGAAATTAATGGAAGAGGGGGCAGAAACAGTGTTACAGCCACAGGCTGGGTCATTATGCATAGAGACTTTGCCTCTCCCCCAACTGTTGGTTACCCCCATAGTCTATGACCCACATTCCCCAATAAGGAGGGTTGCTTCAGAGGGGTGAGGACATGGAGGAGGCCACCAGATGCACCAACATGAATGTAAAATTAAAAATTTTAAAAACCCACAAAAAACAAACAAAACAAAACAAAAAATAATGCTTAGGAGCTGGAGAGATGGTTTAGCAGTTACGGCACATGCCTGTGAAGCCTAAGGACTGAGGTTCGATTCTCCAGGTCCCATGTAAGCCAGATGCACATGATGGCACATGCATCTGGAGTTCGTTTGCAGTGGCTAGAGGCCTTGGCATTCACATTCTCATTCTCTTTCTGTCTGTCTCTCTCCCTCTCTTTCTCTAATAAATAATTAAAAAATAAAATCTTTTTAAAAAAGCATAAAAGTAACTAAAGTTTAAAATTGATTTTAAAAATGTAGGCTAGGGGCTGGAGAGATGGCTTAGCAGTTAAGGCGCCTGCCTGCTAAGCCTAAAGAACCCAGTTCCAATCTCCAGGTCCCACGTTTAGCCAGATGCATAGTGACGCAAGGGCGCAATGCCACACTTGCCCACAAGGGGGTGCACACATCTGGATTTCGTTCACAGCAGCTGAGAGACTGCTGGCATGCCCATTCTCTCTCTGTCTCCTTCTCCCTTTCTGTCCCCTCTCCAAAAATAAATAAAAATAAAATAAAATTAAAATTAAAAAAAAATGTAGGCTGGTTTACTTATTTTCTTTCCATAAATACTTTCTTTTTGTAAATGAAATTATAAGACAGTTTGTGAGGTACATTCTTTGATTCAGGGATCAGAGAGAATGGATAAATACAGTTAACCTCAAGACCATAACCATTCTGACCTTATGCAAGCATAATTGGATGGTTTTACCATCCTTGTTTGTGATGTGTTCAGAAAGACAAGTATTGTCTCTAGAGATATTTTTGTTCTTGTCAGCTTTGTTGACTGACATGTCTGAGACCCAGCTAGATTCTAGAGGGAGGATGTTTTTTTATTCCTATTCCTAGTTAATTTCCCTTTCTATCTTTCCTCACTTTGGCTAGAAATTCCAAGTGACAAGCGTAGTTGATCAAAGAAGGGCTGGCAAACAATAACATTGTACACAGTGTAGTGTAAGAGAAAACATGTGTACCCTCATTGTTAGATAGATGGTGTGGTAGTTTGAATGGATGGCCTCCTATGTATTCAAGATTTTATTAAAGTCTGTAATCAGATCTGCAACCACCTGCCACTAGGTAGATCTAAGGGTCCATCCCTAAGGTTATGGTGGTAGATTTGGAATTCCAGTGTAAAGATATGCAAAGTGCTTGACTTCTGCCTGAAGTTCCTGTAGTGGAGTTCTTTCCTTTTTGGTGGTGTCTTTTTCCTCTGGGCTTGGACCTGTGAAGGGGGCCAGCTTGTTCTGCCATTAAGGAACTTCCCCTCTATCTCCAATAAATCCCATGCTCCATAACTGTGCCTGGTCTGGAAGTTCATCTCACTGACCTGAAGCAGTCTACTACAGATGGTTAAATAGATAAAGTATAGATGACATGTAGGTATATAAATAATAAGTAGATAGTAGATAAATACAAACAAGGCATAGAGATTACACAGAATGATAAATGCAAAGCAAGTTACAATGGTTAATTCTCAGTAAGTATTCAGCCACAAGTTTATTCTATCACATCCTGATGTGTACGTTACCCTCTTTGAGGACATTCGGACTTCTGAACCAGCATTCACAGTCTCAACCCAGTCAAGTGTCACACCTCACCTAATACAAAAATAGATGCCATGCATCAGTAGTTTCTCTTTATTTACTGTTTTGATAGTTAGTTGGGGGAGCAAATTTATATAGTCCCACTATGGGGTCAAATAGACTCTGAAAGGCTTATATATTATTGTTCACATATTAGCTCTTAAAGTCCACACCAAAGGGAGAAAAGGAGAGAGAAAGCAACCAATTAAGGTAATTTAAACTGCCCTTTTAGTAGAACAACCTATCTTCCCTTCACTAGTAGTATTTATATTCTCTCTCTAAAACAAGTATTTATGCTGGGGGAATTCGTCTGGGGTTTATGCCAGTAATGAAAAGAAGGGTGTGATATAGAGTGCATGAGAACAGAGAAATACAAATCATGATTATCATGCAGAGTTAGTAATTCCTGTGCAGCATACCAATAAAATTATTTGAAGCCAGCATGTTAATGACTGTTTTCTTCTAGAACCAATATGTCTGCAATTGACTGTAGGTGCCTTAAGTGAAAGAAATATCTTTACATAAACTTTTATTTTTTTTTTTTTTTTTTTACTTTCTAGCAGCGATTTTCTGTAAGTGGGCTTTCTACCATAGTGTTTCAAGCATATGATGTACAGGTTGTCATTTATTGTTAGTGTTTCCCTCACAGATCACTTATTTTCTGAGGAGCCTTTGGAATTGCCGGTGTCCTGCATTGATGTAACCATGTTAGTACCACTTTAAATTGCAGAGATTTTGTAGTATGTGTTGAGGTTTTTACATTTTTGTTGTTTGACCTAAAGTTACTTTACAGATAGAACCAGGAAAATATTAATAGTCTGAAAAATCTTTTTGAGGTGTTATCCCCAAATAACATGAAGGATGAAGTCTAGTTTTATATTATTTCACAAAACTAATTATCTCTCAAGTTCATCTCTAATGTACATTCAAGATGCCATATATACAATTAAAGTGCCAGTGTGGTTAAGCAATATGTCTTCTCTATCCTCAAAAAAGTCTTGGAGGAATTTCAGCCCATAAGGCCTATGCTAGTTTGAATAGATGGTCCCCAATTATTCATGTTTTATTAGTTTGCAGTTTGAATACGCAGTCACCTGACTTGAGATTGGAGGAGGTGTCACTGAGACCTTGGAGTCAGCCCTAAGGTGTGGTGGTATATTTGCAATTCCGTATGCAGAGTGTCTGTACTTCCTAAAGTGTGTTTGTTTGTAGTGTGGCTTTGGGGATTTGGTTTGTGGCCTCTCTCTCTCTCTTTCTCTCTCTGTCTGCTTGGACCTGTGAAAACAGGCCGTTTTATTCTGCCATTATGGAACTTTTCCTGGATCTGTAAACTTCAATAAAACCCTTCTTCCATAACTGTCCGTGGCCTGGAAGTTCAACTCAGTGAACTGAGGCTGTTTGGTACAAGGCCTAAACAATATTTTTCTTTGATAATTTGGTACAAGGCCTAAACAATATTTTTCTTTGATAATATTGTCATTATTTTTTACAATCATATCAATGACAGAGAAGAGTTAAAGGGAGATAGAAGACCAAGGGCCTTCATTATTTCAAAGTTCTCAATAAATGATCATGCATTTGAAGTGAGGACTGTTAGGTCCCAGAAGAGAAATGCATCCTTGAAAAAAAAAAAAAATCAGCATTATTTATTCTTTGATTGTCTTTGTTAAGAAAAGAGGCTGAGATTGATAATAGCTAGAAAGTATGGTAATATTCAGGTCTTTTTTTTTTTCAGGTCTTATTTTTAAACTCTGGAATGAAATGGCCTAAATGAAAAGAAATTGTACACTGGGAAGAATCCTAAACAAAGTAAAAATAAAAGACAATTTTCCTTTATCTTATTATAAATTATTAGGGCCACCTTCTACTGTTGTGCAAAGCAAGCAAAGGACATTGGAGGTACAGGGGTGTGTTCCATATGCTTGTCATCCTAAAACTAGACATGGGAAAATAACTAGGAATATTTAGTTGATCTCATTAATGAAAACTTTGAAGAGAATTTCTGAATAATAATGGATTTATCTCTTCCTGTGTGAAACCAAGTTTACTAAATCTAGGTACATTGTTGTTTTTTTGCATATTAACCCTCATTGTAAATGTACTGTAACTATTGGAAGGATAAAAGTAAGAACCACCATGAGAAAGAATGTTTATAACTGAGACAACAAAAAAAAAAAAAAGAAAAGAAGAATGGAAAAATGCCTTAGTGGAGCGGTTAAAAGTGACTACTTGCAAAGCCTGCTAACCTTGGTGTGATTCGACAGCTTCCATATAAAGACAGACAAAGAGCGGCACATGTGTTGATTTCAGTAGCAAAAGATACTGGTTTGATTCTCTCCCCAAACAAATAAATAATAAATATATTTTTTTTAAAAAAGGAAAAGAAGAGATACTTCCTCAGTGATAGTTCATTACTTTATGTTACTTAAAATATCCTATTTGGGGCTAGAGATATAACTTAGCAGTTAAGGCACTTGCCTACAAAGCATAATGACCCAAGTTTGATTCTCCAGTACCTACATAAAGCCAGATGCACAAAGTGGTACATTCATCTGGAGTTAGTTTGCAGTGGCTAGAGGCTCTAGTGTGCCTTTTCTCTCTCTGGAGGTGAACACCCTTAATACAGCTTGTGTGAGGCAGAGGTAAGAGGATCTCTGTGATTTTAAGAGAAGCCTGAGGCTACAAAATGAATTCCAGGTCAGCCTAGGCTAGAATGATACCCTACTTCAAAAACAAACAAACAAACAAAAATCCTTTTTGCCCATTGTGGCATATGTGGCATGGACAGATACCAATAGGTAGGTAGATAGTGACTGGTAATTAGAAAATCATGAAATTAGGATTTGATGTACTCCATGCATAAACAATTGGGCATTGTACCAAACCGCTGCTTTGGAAAACATTTTGGAAGCGATGATGAGTTCCATAGGTCAGACACAATGTATGTCTTCAGACAATAGTCTAGGCTGTCTTACTCAGCAAAAGATTGAACAGAATGTAATATTTTATTCTCAAAGAGATTTTATATGGGTATTTTTTCCAATAAGACAGCGAGATAGACTCTGAGGAGATGGCTTCGTGTGAATGAGTACTTGCTGTGCAATAAGCCACTGACGGCAACCCTTAGCTAGTACACGGGTTGAAAGCTGGGAACAGCCTTGCACACTGAAATGAGTGGAGACAGGAGGCTTACTGGGACTCATTGGCCACCCAGTTTAACTGAGAAATGGGCTGATCCAGGTTCAGTAAGATACTGTGCCTCAAGAAATAAGTCAGAAGAGCATAGAGGGAGACATCCAGCCTCCTCTGGCCTCTGGACTTGGGTGCACTGGCATGTGCATCTATGCAGTTATATACATACATCCCACAGAGAGAGAGAGAGAGAGAGGAAGACAGATGGGCGGGGCAAACGAAACCCAGATGCGTGCGCCCCCTTGTGGTCAAGTGCGGCATTGCCCCCTTGTGTCACTTTTATCTGGCTAAACGTGGGACCTAGAGACTGGAACCAGCATTCTTAAGCTTAGGAGGCAGGCGCCTTAACGGCTAAGCCATCTCTCCAGCCCACCTTCACATTTTCATAACCATCATCTTCTTTGCCTTTTTCATCCCACCTTCATATTTTTACAGTAATTTTCCTCTTAATTTTAATGTTTGATATCAATTTAGAAAAAAAAATAAGTATGGAATATTGAATATTGAGACATAGGGCTTAAAATATGACTTTATTTATTATCATTGTTATTCAATTAATATAGATTTTAAAAATAGGAAAAAAAATCAGTTCAAAGTTATATGCAGAAAATTCTTTGATGACCCTTCTTCTTGTCTTTCTTTCTGTCTTATGCTTTTATGCATTTTTCTATATTACATCATCCACTATTAACTGTAAAGCATTTGGTAAAGGCTTAGTTAATAAGAAATCTAACCTTGAAGAGAATTATTTGACTGTTACTATGAAATTGTTTCAAAGAATTTACCATCTCATACAGTAAAAGAGTTGTCGTCTAGTTTGTCCCATTCATATAACAGAGAAGACAATGAAATCCAGAGAGGCCACCTTTCTTCCCCATACTTGATTTCTGATGACATTCTCACTAATTCCTTGCCTGGAATAGCTACCACACCATATTTATTACACTACATAAGATATGCTTTTTAAATAATTAATATTTTATATCAGTATTTTTTTTTTTTGAGGTTGGGTCTCACTCTAGCTCAGGCTGACCTGGAATTCACTATGTAGTTTCAGGGTGGCCTCAAACTCATGGTGATCCTCTTACCTCTGCCTCCCAAGTGCTGGGATTAAAGGTGTGCGCCACCACGCCTGGCTCTATATCAGTATTTTTTACATTCATTTAAAATATAAAAAAATATTTCATATTAACTGTCCCATGACATTTTCAAAATTATACCCAGAATATCACTTTATTTTCATGAAAATCTCATAATTTTGTCTTTATTCCATATCTTCATTAACGGTGGGTGATAATTTCCATTTTTAAGAAATCCAGAAATTATTGTTGAAGGTCAAATGTCTAATTGGATTATCTTTTTGACATGACACATTGTGGTGGCTCATATTTTCATTTACACATGAAACACTACTCTAGTGTGGCTATAAGCTCATATTAGAACTGTGATTAAAGGAAAAGCACATTCAACTGAATTCAAGTAGGAAGGTGAGCATTGATGGCCCCAGGTGAACAGGATTCTTCAGTTGAACAACTATAAGAGCACTGAGGTTTCAGGACGAGTGATGAAGGAAGAATGAAGTGTGGGTACCCCTTTCTCAGTGCCTTAGAGTTTTGGTTTGATTTTCCTATGCTATAAATTTAATAGGTTCTTAGAAAGTTCTTAACAATTAAGTTGCATCAGATCCTTGCTATCTATCATGTATTCTCTACACTTTGGTGGGCCTTGTTAATCTTGTCACTTTCTGTTCTTCCTGAGTCTTTGCAAATTTTTTTAGCTTCTTTAATTTATATGAGCTAACCTCCTTCCTCCAGGACCAAACATTTGATGTAGAGGAGATAGTTATACAGCCCCTGTTGAACTTCTTAGTAACTCTTTAGACAATTATTTTACCCTTTTCTCCATTGGCATTGCTGTTGTGTGCCTGCATACATTCTAACTGCACCCCTGTGATAACTTTTCAAAGCACTCTCTACCTTAGCTCCTTCTTTGAACACTACTGTAAATGATCACACAAACTCCTCAAACATAAAAGTGATGGTTTCAAAAACCTTACACTTTGCATGTTATAAATTTGTTCACTCTAAAATTTCCATGAGGCTCTTGGACCCTCCATGTCTGAGCTCATTTATGATCCTTAGTAGATATTTTAATGAATTCCTACTTCTTAAAGTCCATCCTTCTTAGTTTTTTTCCCCCTTCAACACAGCTAGATTAGCCACTCTTGATGATGGTTTTCTGGGTACTATAAAGTATGGTAAAACAAAGCCCATTGTGAGGCTCATGCGCACAAGCTCAGCATTTAGAAGGCAGAGGGAGGAATAGTGCCTTGAGTTTGTGACAATGCCAGTCTCATGTACAGAGTGAGTTCCAGGTCACTCTAGTCTAGAGTGAGATTCTAAACAACCAAAATAAATAAATAAATACATAAATAATTAAGCAAGTGAGATCCAAGACATGTGTGGTGTGGTCAAAAATATGCTTGGGTGTTTATGGATTTTACTTTACCACAAATGGGTTTCTGTATGTATTTATCACATCAATGGAATTTGAGTGCTCTGATTATCAGTAGGCATAGGGAAGGAACTATATTTTCTTTACATTGTAAGGTATCACTAGTATTATTTCTTGAATATATTGGCATCATTTTATTTGGTTAACTTGTTAGGGACAACTGCATTGAAACTGCTTATATTAAAATGATTTTATTCATATGTTTGTGCCTAAAACAGTTTTGAACCTCTAATTATTTTACTAGGACCAGTTCATGAATATTTCAGTATTTTAACAGCTTCTTGACATTTAAGGTTCATCTAAAAATAATATTTATGCCTTTGTTCCTTTGTTATATTCAGATCTATTACATATACTTTCCTGTTACTTTAATCATGAGTAAAGTATGCAAAACAGAGAAATGGAAAAAATGAACTTAAATTATGGAATTGTCTTCCTAATTGTCTTAAAGTTTACTGTTCTCTGGCATCCTTTATCCATTTTCAGGAACAAAGTTAAACTTGATTAGTTAACAGTTCTGGAATATGCACATTCTAGGCAACCTATCACTGACACACTCTAAGTACTCTGCTTCTGACTTTCCACTTATTTGCTCCATATTATCTAGTATGTCCTTTAAAATAATGCTCATTACTCTAAGTTCTACTTAAAATGGGTTCATACGATGTGTTAGGCAACAATCCATTTAGACAGACTTTTCTCACTGTGATTATTTTATTATTTAACTCAGTTTTTAAGTCTTAATGGGCTATTCTAATTGTCAACATTTTTCATTAGCATTTTCTGTGTCTTAACTTGAATACACTATTTTTTTGTTTGTTTGTTTTGGTGTTTTTTTTTTTTTTTTTTTTTTTTTTTTTTTTCGAGGTAGGATCTCACTGTGGTCCAGGCTGACCTGGAATTAGCTATGTAGTCTCAGGGTGGCCTTGAACTCATGGCGATCCTCCTACCTCTGCCTCCCGAGTGCTGGGATTAAAGGCGTACACCACCACACCCAGCTTGTTTTGGTTTTTTTGAGGTAGGGTCTCACTCTGGTCCAGGCTGACCTGGAATGAACTATGTAGTCACAGGGTGGCCTTGAGCTCACATCGATCCTCCTACCTCTGCCTCCCGAGTGCTGGGATTAAAGATGTGAACCACCATGCCCTGCTGAATACACAATTTTTAATAAACATTATTATTAAAATTCTGTTGTAGACTATCACCTCTTTTACTTTTGTCCAAAGTTCTATACCTGCAAGAAGCATTAAAAAAAAAAAAAAAAAAAAAAAAAGCCAAAAAGCCTTGCTTCTCCTTCCCTTCTTGGATGCATTGGTACCAATTGTTTCTGTCAGTAGATGGATATTATTTGATTTATGTCCTCATTAGGCACAATATAATTCTCATACTATATTAGATTGTAGATTATGGACTTTTTCCTTCTTGAAAATCCTGACTGCTGGATAATTTCAATGAGGAATTGGGATTATGTTTTTCTTTATTATTGTGTATTTTATGAGCTGTATACTAAAAACTCATTTTAAAATGGACTTCAGCTAGAAAGAAAAGTCATTATTTGCTTTTTTATGATATAGGAATTTTCTTATGATGCTATCCTGAGTTCCTTTTGTTGTATATGTTCACATATAAAGAACGATTCTCTCTTTAAAAAAATATTTTAAGATTTTTACATGGAATGATGACTCCAAACTTCAAAATTCAATATAAGGATTTGTATTAGTCACTTTTCTCATCTTTGACCAAATCCCTGACCAGAAGAAGACTAAAGGAGGAAGAGTTTATTTTGACTTACAGTTCCAAGGCTACAGTCCATCATCTGTCAGGGAAGACGAGATAGCAAGAATGTGAAGCAGCTGGTCACATTCATTTGTGAGTCGTGAAGAACAGAGTTAAGAATTGAGTTACTCAGATATCTTTCCTTTGTATTGAGACTGAAAATCCAGCCATAGAAGTGGTGCTGCTCATGTTTAAGTTCGATCTTTTTACATCTAGTTACTCTAGACACTCCCTCACGGACATTCTCAGAGATTTGCTTTGATGGTAATTCTATTCCCATCAAGCTACAATCAAATTAACTATCACATGATTCCGGAAAGATGTCTATAAAGTATTTCCTGGCAATTCAATGAAGACACTTTTGTTTACAATCTGTATTTAGCATAAATCTTTGCTTAACAACACTGAACAACCCATCTTTCCATTTCTGAGGGTACCCTGTACTAAAAAGAAGATGGTAATATTCGCATGGGGCTTCTGTTTTTAAAATGTGATATGAGGGGCTGGAGAGATGGCTTAGTGGTTAACTGCTTGCCTATGAAGCCTAAGGACCCGGGTTTGAGGTTCAATTCCCCAGGACCAATGTAATCCAGATGCACAAGGTGGCACATGCATCTGGAGTTCGTTTGCAGTGGCTGGAGGCCCCAGTGCACCCATTCTCTCTCTCTGCCTCTTTCTCTCTGTCTGTTGCTAATAAATAAATAAAAATAAACTTTTTTTAAAAAAGTGAAATGATTGATGATTATAATTTAGCAAACAATTATTCCACTACTGTTACTAAATATTTCTTACATAATTCTTACATTCTTCCTTTATTTTAGTTTTTTCCATGTTTCAAAGGACATCAAAAATAGTAAGTTGCTAGGTACGGTGGTCCGTGCTTGTAATTTCAGCACTTGGTATGCAGAGATAGGAGGATAGCCATGATTTTTTTTTTTTTTTTTTTTTTTCTTTTTGGTTTTGCGAGGTATGGTCAATAGCCATGATTTTGAGAACACCTGGGACCACAGGGCGAGTTCCAGGTCAGCCTGGAGTATGAGACTCCCACCTCAAAATAACAATATAGGAGTTTTACTTGTTCATTTATTTTATTCAGCAAATATATTTTGAACAAGTATTCTGAGACAAGTACTTTTAAACATGGATGATACTGAATCATAGTCAAATCCTGCTCTCATGAAATTAATGTTCTCCTTGAGAGAAAGCAAACAAGATCTGAATCAGGGAGATTCTGTAAGAACAGTGGAACTGCTTTAAGTGATGCCATTTGCTAAAAGGGGTGATGGGATCTCCTTCATTTTTTTTTTTTTCTCTTACCTTCCTGCCCAGCCAAGAGTAAGTTTTTTTTTTTCTTTTTTTTTTTTTTTCTTTTTCTTTTTTTTTTTCCTCCATCAAGTGTTTCCAGCCACGATGTGCTAGCTGTGTTCATAGAGCTGTAATAGTGAGAAGACCCACACATTACAGACTGAAACCTCAGAAGATATGAGTCACAATAAGCCTTTTTTAAAAAGATAATTTGATCATTTCAATTAATTTCTACAAAAATGAAATGAAATTGTCACATATTTACCAAATTCATTTAATCACAAGACTCTTGCATTTATATTTGTATCTTTTTTTTTTTTTTTTTGGTTTTTAGAGGTAGGGTCTCACTCTACATTCTAGCCCAGGCTGACCTGGAATTCCCTATGTAGTCTCAGGGTGGCCTCGAACTCATGGCGATCCTCCTACCTCTGCCTCCCAAACACTGGGATTAAAGGTGTGTGCCACCACACCTGACTTGTATCACATTTTAAGGTAAAAAACATGAGGTAATAAAAGGCAAAGCAAATCATCAATTTCAAATTACTGATTAGTCATAAACCTTGGGTAACACTGACATTCTAATTGTATTGTATGTTTTTCTTAATTAATTAATTTTTAAAAAAGTTTTAAAATTATTATTTTATTTATTTTTGGAGAGAGACGCAGAGAGAGACAGAGAGAGAGGGAGAGGGAGAGGGTGACAAAGAATGGGCGCGCCAGCAGTCTCTCAGCTGCTGTGAACAAAATCCAGATGTGTTCGCCCCCTTGTGGGCAAGTGCGGCATTGCGCCCTTACATCACTTTGCATCTGGCTAAACACGGGATCTGGAGACTGGAATTGGGTTCTTAGGCTTAGCAGGCAGGCGCCTTAACCTCTAAGCCATCTCTCCAGCCCTAATTAACTTTTTAAAAATATTTTATTTATTTTTTTGACAGAGAGACAGAGAAAGACAGACATGCACACACAGAGACAGAGAGAAAGAGAGAGAGGGAGGGAGAACCAGAGAATGGGTACAACAGGGCTTCCAGCCAATGCAAAGAAATTCCAAATGCATGGGCCACCTTTTGCACCTGGCTTGTGTGTGTACTGGGGAATCAAACCTGGGTTCTTAGGCTTTTTAGGCAAGTGCCTTAACCATTAAGCCATTGCTCCAGCTCCCTACTTAACTATTTTGACTCTGAGAAAAAAAGGAAAGCGTTTACTATGTCAAAGCTATTTTCAAGTCCTGTAAATACATTCATCTGCAAACTTATTCTGTTAACCTAGTGATAGCAAGATTTATGTAAAAGAGGATTTAAGAGAGGGTTTAAGGCCTTATACTTTTCTCTTTTGCTAATTCTTATCCACATTAATGAGAAACTGAAATTATTAATTAATAAACCAAGAGATATTTTGTTTTAAATGTTTTAATTGAATTCTTATAAAACTATCCGTAATCCCATGTGAAACTTATTAGTGTTTAAATTTACAAGTAATGACATAACTATCACAATTAAAATTAAAAAAAAAAAAAGTCTGGCATAGTGGCGCATACCTTTAATCCTAGCACTCGGGAGGTAGAGGTAGGAGGATCACTGTCAGTTCAAGGCCACCCTGAGACTACATAGTGAATTCCATGTCAGCCTGGACTAGAGTGAGACTCTACCTTGAAAAACCAAAAATAAATAAATAAATAAATAAATAAATAAATAAATAGGGCAAATGACCATCCTTGTGAGATTAGAGGTGACATGTTTGGGAAGGTGTTGACTTTGCCTTTCCAAAGAGAGTTGAGATTCTTCTTTCTGAGTGAAAAAGTGTTGCGTATGCAGCATTTCTGCATATGAAACCCACTTAATTTACAGAAATTCATTTTTTACTAAAAAGTTTTTACAATAAACATCTTAACAATGCACTCACTTTTCTGATTCATACAAAACAGGGTTCAATAATGACTGTTAAACTATTTCAAATAGTGAACAAATATGCATCCCAAGGAGGAATTTCTTTCATCTGATTTAACTGTAGCTTTGGAGAGAATAAAAGAATAATACCCTTTTTCTCTAACTGCTATCCAAGATCCTTATTGCTGATGTGAAGTGGAAAAGAGTAGAAAAGCCACTGGATATATAGTTCCTCAGTGGGATGAATATTTTAAAGAGAGAAACTTATATGATCCTGCCTATGTCCTCTGTCCCTTCAGTTTGACTTTATTCCCAATAAATATATCTGAAAAGGCAATAAATCAAACTTTATTAGTCAATCATGAATCAGGCATTTTTCTTCAATGAGGATGTCAAATAATTCTTACTTGAATACTCATTCTACAATAAAGTCATAGAATTGTTGACAATATTCTGTTAATCTGAAATATTATGGATTATCCAAAGAAAAGATAAACTGAAAGTACAAATAATTTGTGTGATTTCGATAAATGAGATACAGTCCTTACCTCATTGGAGCTATCAAAGGAGAAAGCTTATCAATATTATTTTATAGGCAGAGATGTTTTAATGTGTAAAAACAATAAGAGTCTCTATTCCAGTTCCTAAAGATGTGGTGTCCTGGTCATACCTTCAATTCCACCCTTCCCTGAAGCCATTGAATACATTGAGTCTAAGGGGAAAAGTAAAAATGAACACTAGTCATGTAGATTCGTTTGGGTAAAGATTTCTTATCAGAGGGTTGTGTCACTGAAAATAGATAAAATAAAATATTACTATTTTTAAAATATCAAGCTTATTTGTCTAATATTATTAAAAATTGAAAGGGATTGGTTTAGGTTCTACCTTCCAGAGTAGAATGTAGTTGTGCATCAAGTTCCATAATCCCTCAGATAAGCACATTTTCTTAGTAATCCATACATTTTCCACTTCAAAAAAATTATCTGATTAATTCTTATTTAATGTTTATAAGATATATAAATAACTAAAGCAATCTGAACTTTCATAAAGATAAGGTTACCTACAGTTCAGATCTTAAATTTATAAATGGCATGACTCTTTGAAGACAACCTGTACATGCTGTGAGTGCACCGTGAATTTATCTTTCACTTATTTTAAACAAACTAATGCTCAATTATTCATAGCATTAAAGAAAACTCTGGTCCATGATTAATAATCATGAATCAACACTAAACAAACATGTTTGCAATTATGATCAAAACCAATGACATTTAACTAAACCATACTTTGTATTCTGTTCATCAACCTAACAAATTACAACCAAAACAGCTGATCAAAAAATAGCTGATCAAAATGCTCCATGCCAATTAAAAATGTTGTCTTTGTATTACTAATCTTTAGATTTCTAGATTGAGATAATATCCTTTACAGGTAAGTGACATAAATTAATAATATCAAACTTATAATATTATACCCCATTTCTAAAATTGTTCTGTAGTTCATCTACCTTTAAAACAATATTCTCCATATTGTCAAATCTCAGTTCTTTTCTTCCTATGAGTTATTTTCATAAAAATAATTAATTTGGAGATGGACAGGTGACTTAGCTATTAAGGCACTTGCCTGCAAAATCAAAGGGTCCAGGTTCAATTACCCAGGACCCAAATAAGCACAAGGTGGAGCATGCATCTCGAGTTCATTTACAGTGGATGGAGGCCCTGGCACACCCATTCTCTCTCTCTCTCTCTCTCTCTCTCTCTCTCTCTCTATATATATATATATATATATATATATATATATAATTTCTCTTTCAAATAAATAAATTGATGCTAATAAAAATATTTAGAATATAACTACTTTACAGGTTAGAGAGATGGGTTAGTGGTTAAGGTGCTTGCCTGAAAAGCCTAAGGACCCTTGTTGGATTTTCCAGGTCTCACATAAGCCAGACACACAAGGTGATGCAAGAGTGCAAGTTCGCACATGCAAACAAGGTGTGCGCTTCTGGAGCTCCATTGCAAGGGCTGGAGGCCCTGGATTGCCAATTCTCTCTCTCTCTCTCTGTCTCTCATAAAATAAAAACAAAATAGTTTGCATTTTGGTATGTTTATATTCTTAGCACCTAATACAGTATCTTGCATAACACATGAACTCAACAGTAATATTACAACAATAAATTGCATATAGAGGCAATTATCCAGCAGCAAAGTTATAGGAGAAAGATCCCAGAATAATATTAGTCTGTGAAAGTGGTTATGAAATTTAAAAAAGATATCTTTGTTAGAGATCTATGAGACTCCTAGTAAACAACAATTAAAATGAAAACTAAAGCATCCTTTCAAGAAATTTTCTATTTGACATTGTATGAAGCTACACTTTGGTAAGCGGTGAAAAAATTTCAATGCATTCTAAAAGCAAACAGTGTTGTTTGGAAGAAAAGGAAAGCATTTATTTTAGTTAATGAATAGTATTCAGCTTTTTGCAATATGAAATTCTTAATACTGGAGATGTTTTCTTTACAGAAACAAATGGATTGGGTGTTGCCTTGAAAATGCTATCTCTGGGCCTCACTCTGTTGCCAGCACTCAGCAAATGCAGTCTTGTGTCTGTTGCTGCCTATGCTCACTCCATTCTTCACATTTACATCCCCTGCTCTAGAGTGGTGTAGTCGAAACACTACTGATATTGAGTGGCTATAGAGGCCAAGTGGGAGAGGTGATGGGACTAATAGCCATTTCATGGATCAATACTGGGTAAGTGCTAAATTTCAGATCCTTCTCCTTAACCAGTTTTGGTGGAAGTACTAATAAGCAGTAAAGGAGAAGAGACATGAACTAAAGTAGCAAGTGACAGTGTTGCTTGGTGCCTTATTTTCTGTTAGATCACAGAGACGAAAGTAAATACTTCTTAATCACAGCTGCTGTGATACACCTACTCTTCCATCCTTGTAGATGAGGCTGAGCTGGGGAATATGGTCTTGCTTGCTGGATTAGTCTTCAGATAAGAAAATTTATGAGCAGTCACAGAGTTGTTTTTTTTTTTTTTTTTTTGCTTTGTCAACATTTGACACCCTCTCAATAGTCCCAATTATCTAAGTTCAGTTTTCTGGTAAGTGGTCAGGAAAAGGTGTAATATCGACCTATTGTCTGTAGTTTCTAACTCTATTGACAGAAATCTCATTCATCCATAGTGTATTGTTTCCTTCATGTTCAAATTCTGTGTATCTTCTATGTATATCTTTAATAATCTGGTGAAGAAACAATGAGGTGTGCTAATTATTATTAGTTGACCCAGGATTATCACTCAGAATTCCAGTATTATTAACAAAGAATACCACAAAGCTATTTCTCACTTAGGCAATCCAAGATAATTCTTCATTAACTACTACATAGTTCTTATCTGCATTTATTTTATTTAGCAACTCAGGTTGTCAAAGGCTCAGTTGTCTTTAGCTCATGGCTCCTGAATTTAGTAGGTCCAACATGCAGCCAGTAAGGACAAAAGAAAAGCAAGACAGAAAGATGAAACCGGGTCATTGTCAGAAAAAGAGAATGGGGGACGTGAATAATTACACTCAGTCCTGGGAAGAGAGCATGGTCTGTGCTCAAATTTTACTGCCTGTGATTGGCTCAAATCCAAGTACAACATAAATTAGAAAATGTGGCCTGACTTTTGACCCAGAAAAAAACCCACAAAAACAAAAGAAGAAGAAGATGAAAAAATAAATAAGTAAAACAGAAACAAAAACAGGTATTAGTGAACTGTATCTGTAGTTAATGATAAGTTCAAGACATAGGATAGTATACCATAAAATATGAAATGTTCATAATTTTCTATAGACTGATTTGTCACTTTGTTTAAATGATCTACATGTCATAAACTATATTTTCAGTATTTTAACTAACAACATTTCTCCATGCCAGGCAAAATCTCCAATGTTTGTTGTTGTTCTTGTTTACCTAAAAAGACAAGTCTTCTTATGGTTAAATAATTAGGCATGTAACAGACATGAAAGGGTCAGTATTTTAACATCTCACAAAAATGGAAAGTGCTCTTAATATATATTTGTCAATTGATTCAAACATTTATTTTAATAATGTTGTGCAAAGAGCTAAATATTCTTATTGTGTTAGTAGGTTCATCATTTCATGAAATAGCCCTCTGCAGTTCACTCAGGTAAAAATATTTTTTTGATTCTCTTTCATGTTATTTCCACTTCATTTCTAGCTTAAAGTTATAGAATCTATTTTTTCATATGTAATTTCAGTTTTATGGAAAAACTCGGCAATGAAAGTTATAGATTCAGAAGTACATGCCAGAGTATTTACAAACCAGGCAGGAAACATGCAGATTTCATGCATGGAGAAGCAGACGTAAAATTGATTTAAGTCATGTAATTGTACTGTCATTTTTTCCCCATGTAATTGGTGAGGAATTACATTTTACTCATTCTCTCAGTCTACTTTGGGAATGTAGCAAATGTAGTGTGACAATGTCAGTAGGATAGTTTTGAATAATTGTTTCAAAGCACAAGACTTTATGGTGTTTGATCTAGTAAAAGAAATACTTGGGTGAATAACATTGGTGCGTGAGCTGCTTCCAAGTCGGATTTAATTAAACAAAAAAATCTACAGCACCATTTCATATAAGGTTAATACAATGAGAGAGTATTTAAAAACATGAAGCTTTTAATTTTTGGAACATTGAAGCATCACATTTTGCATTTATGTATGGGAGTAAGTGTGAGCAAGTGCATATTTACAATTGTCTATTCATTCTTTATTGGAGGGGCTAAAGAATTCTAACCTACAATGCTGTTATTTTATAGATAAGTTAGTCATTTTTGTTTCTGCTGATTCTTTAATCATCAAGAGGGGAGAACAAGTGTATACAGGTCACAAGATTTAAAAAGAACCAGTTTATGAGAAATTATAAGTATAGTGCTACACTCCCTCTTCCTGGCAAGCTGCTCACCTTCCCATTTCCCACAGCCCAAGCCACACATAGGGGCCAAGACAGGGCCAGGATTTAGACTCAGATGTTCTGATTTCTTGGCTGGCATATTTCTGTTTCATAACAAACAACTTTTATTTTTAAAAATTCAAAATGGGTTAATAGGCTTGAAGTGCAAGTGTTTCCATGGTACATTATTTTTGAAAGGATCGCCTGCCCCTCTCCTCCAAAAAAAAAAGAAAGAAAGAAAGAAAGAAAGAAAGAAAGAAAGAAAGAAAGAAAGAAAGAAGGAAGAAAAGTAAAACAGTGACAGCAAAACATCCTAAAGAGGAAAAATAAATAAATATGGTTGTAAAGTCAGTGCCCTGTCAAAAGAGAGATGAGCCACATTCTCTATTCAATAAAAATATTCTCTGAGCTGTTTAAAATGATGTCAACATCCACAGTACTTGGCATTTTCAAGGAAAGAGGCTCATTTCCATTAACAAGAAAACCTCCTAATTCACAAATATACACAGTGGGTGATGTGTGTTAATAGCACTCTTAGCAGCCGAAGATGTGGTGCAGTTAATGTCTCTCAGCTTGAATTAACTTTACCACAAGCCATTGTTTCCTTTTTATACTGTACAGGGTCCTCTGGAAAAATCTCTTAGAATCTCACAAGGGGAATTCAATTAACATTACTCACTACTGTACTGCAACATAGAAATGGAAGCTATTTTAACCTTTCTTGAGTTTCCTGCTGATCAATTCAGTGCTTTCCATTAGTTTAACTTCGGTTACCATAAACTCACCTTCATTATTCACAAAACACCTTTTCCCTTACAGAGCAGAATGTGGCCATCAATGGGAAGCTCTGCAGAATAGGCTAAACTGACTAAAAGATTTCTGAATGCAGGACTTAGGCTTGTCCCTGCCCTAAGATCTTCTAATGTACATATTTAACACCCCTGCATTTCCAGTACTGGAATTGACTACTTAACTACTTATTGTCTGATATATATTAAAAATAATATATATTAAAAATCTTAGCTTTTTGTCACTACAAAATAAATCTCAAGTAACCAGAAATTTATACAATGCAGATTACATGAACATAGAAATTATTTCAGAGATGTTACAAGCATAGATGTAAAAAACTTTTTTGTAGGTAATATAAAGTCAATGTTTTGTAGTCAGAGGTAGGAGAATGTGAGTTTGAGGCCAGCCTGAGACTGCATAGTGGATTCCAGGTCAGCCAGGGCTAGAGAGCGACCTTATCTCACAAAAAAACAAAACAAAACAAAAAAAGCCATTGCTCTCAGTCCTTTCTTTTCTTCAGTGCCCATAATCTATAGCAATTTCCTTTATTAATTTTATTCTTTTAATTATTTCGCTATGTTTTCCTACCTCCCTCCATTCCCCTCTTTTTGTCTTCTCTCTTTATCATTGACTTCCTTGGTGTGGGGAAGGAAGGCAGTTCCAAAGACTCAGGAAGTCAACAATTCTGGGAAGGGGTTTCAAGACCAGCCCTAAAGCCATATAGAGGGGAACAATTGAGACTCCACAGCCTTTTTGAGTCATCATATATGCTGGGGTGGGCTATTTTGGTGATGCAGCTGCCTTTGAGTCATCTATTGCTTCTGTAAGCATCCCATCACCCTACTCTGTAAGTAACCCCAGTGAACTCTTTGGTTCACCAAAACCAGTTTTGTTGTAGTTGTCTTTTATTCTGTTGTCTGTGTCCTAACTGGGGAGAAAACATGTTTCCATCTCCCCAGGGGAGAGGATTCCTGCAACAATATTTCATGAGTGTTCTTGACTTGGGTCAGTTATGAACACAGTCCTGGACACAGAAAAATTACAATTTAGTAAGGTCAAAAAATAAACTTACATGCTAGTGTATATTTTATAGGTAATTATCTGTTAAATGGCTAAATATTAGCTCCCTAACGCTACTGCAGCAAAGTAACTGTTAGGAAGTATCATATGACTTCATGGAGTATAATTACATAATTCCTTTTATTTACTTTAATTAAGTTGTTTATTTTTCAAATGAGAGACTAATTTACTAGTACCTATTTTTTCTTAGTATGAGGCAAATATATTTTTCATCAGTATAGTATAAGAGAGAATTCCAAATAAAAGATAGGAAGGGAAAAAAAGGAAAAGAAAATAACAGGAAAGAGAGGACACATAGGTCAGTAAGAGCTCCAGGGCTAAGCATTCAATCCCAAAATGTTCCCAGGACTAACAACAAGTAAAACAGATCATCAGCAGTTTGCAAAGTATTTCAGAGGGAAGTGAAACCCCCTGTGGTCTTTTGGTTAAAAAAATAAAAATAAAAAGACATTTTTCCTCTGGAAGCAAAATACTTCCAGGCCTGGCATCCTACTTGCTGGTTTTTGACCTTGCATAAATTATTCTGTCTCCCTGAAAAGGATTTCTTCGTCACAGAATGTGTAGGTTGGGTTAAATTAAACACCTTCAGAGAAATAAGATAGAATTATGTGATATTTTTCCAGTCATATCATACATAAAACAAGGTAAAGACATTCAAACAAATGGACTGTTGAGCCTTTGCATAAAGGAAAATGACCAAGTATGTTTGCAGAACTACTAATGATTTAAGAATTCAGGAGTAAATAATATTGAAAAGAATGGTAGGAGAAGAGATTGAATCTGTGGCCCAGATTTTATGACTTAAGGATTGTAACTCACACTGAATATCAAAATAGTTTTGGATATCATAATACTGGTAACAGATTACTCAGGTAAAGGACTAAGAGATTGGAATAAGTTAAGAGTGCTGGGGTAGGGAAGACCATCAAGGACTTAAAAGCACTTGTTTACAAGGCCTGCTGACCAAAGTTCAATTCCTAATCTGCTCGCTTAAGGCAGACACAAAAGTAGCATACACATCTTTCATTTATTTGTAGTGGAAGATGATTTTGTAGATTCCTGTGTGCAACACACATGCACTGCAGATAAATAATTTGTTTTCAAAAAGTACTGGGACAGAAATAAGAAATTATTCTGGGACGGGAAACAATCAACTAAATGCTCACAGTAGAAATATTAGCTCATAAGAAAAAAAGTGCAATTATTTCATTTCTTGATAACTGTTCTCATATTTTAAACACTTCTCAAAACAGTAAAGCAGTTTTAAGGATTAAGTGAAGGAGGGATCTCTCTCTCTCTCTCTCTCTCTCTATATATATATATATATATATATATATGGAATAGAATAGGGCATGCTGTTTAGGCTCTGGTATAAACATTTTGTACCTGTTAGGCAATAAGAGATGACAGTAGGCTGACATTGGTAGAAAAATCATTTTGGCACAAGTATGAATTATTAGCAGTAATCCTATATAAAGCATAAACTATATTGAAAGAAAGAAGCAAAGAGAAGGTTGGCATAAAGTCATAACTCATTCAAGGGTTGTGGGAGTGAGAGTGAGTGGGATTAGCTGAGCTGGATTAGAATTGGCATAGTATACTAACTATAAGTACATATAGTCAGATGTCACTTGATGGAGAAATGCATCGTTAGGCAATTTATCCATTGTGCAGACATCATTATGGGCACCTTCATAAACTCCAGCAACTATAAAAGCAGTAGCCATACAATGTTATGGAAGCTGTACTATATTCAGACCGTATTCACACTATTCTCATGGTACAGTTCATGACTACAATTGATTCTAAGGAAATATACATTACTTAGGAAGGTCTTCAACATGTCTTTAGTACATCCCTGCAGTACACACATGGCATAGTGTTAAAAGACTTACTTTACTTGATTCCTTTGTTCATTTACATCTTAATCACAGATTGTGCTAGCACTGTAGCTCTAAGCAGTTCCCTGAGCTCACCACTTGGCCCATCTGCAAGAGTGTCACAGGGGTAGCCTCCTTTGACTGGGTACAAGGAGTAGGTGTGATAATATGCGTGGCACCATGGAGAAATGTAATAAGTATATATGTATCATATATACACTTGTACACTCTGAATATATTATTCCAGTCTTCATCTTCATTTCTTTGGTTTGTCTACAGGGCTATGAAATAAGCGTCCCTCCTTCCCAGCTTGGATTTTTGTTTATAATACAAAATAGAGCAACTCTAATCCTTTGAAAGTCAGCTTTTTGTTTTCATTTTTGTATACTGAATTATAAGTCCCTTCTAACTATTATGAATATCATAATGATATTGCATTTTAATATATAAACCTAAGACCAATATTTAAGGAATGGTAAAATAATGCCATTTCATACCACTTTTAGGTACAATTGTTTAACAATAGATCAATTTATTGAACTTGAACCATTTACATGTCAATTTACTGATGGTATTTTCACTCTGTCTTTCTGTAGGATGTTTCTCAGAAACAGGTACATTGCATAAGTAATTTTTATAGGATTAAGGCATATAACATACTCTGTCTTCTTGCCTACAGTGATCAAAATATGTCACAGATGAGTAGCAAACATAAGCCCTTTCATGAGAAGGAGACGCTAGAGTTAGCTTTATAAATTCTGAATACAAAGCAGGTCATCCTGGGGAGAATTAACGTGATCAGATGTGAGAACTGCACACTCTCGGCAACTTGTTAGCATTAGGATGGAATCTGAAGCCCTATTCAATATGGAAATGGTGTTGATAACACCAGTGTTTGAAGATAATCTACGTGTGACTTGAAGAACCAGCCTTCACCTCATGAAGATGGAGCTGCACCTTAATGTACATATTGACTTCTGTGCTGTTTGAATGACTTTATGTAAAGTTATATAATACTTAGCAAAAAAAAAAATCTAAAGAGAATTGGTTATGTAAGTTTTTATTTTTGGACACATTTTATTCATTAATTCTTTCTGAAAAAATCAGAATTTATAGTGAGGTATACCCCTGAAATTATTTCAAAGTATTTGACTTATTATCATACTAAAATAATGTGATAGTCATATTTGTTAGATACATAAAGGGTTTTTAGTATTTAACAGGGATGTAGAAGACAGCTTCAGGTTCAGCTGAGATGAACTTCCAGACCAGACACAGTTATGGAGGAAGGGATTTTTATTGAAGCTTACAGGTTCAGGGGAAGTTCCACAATGGCAGAAGAAACTGGCCTGCTTTCACAGGACCAAACACAGAGAGCAAAACCAAAAGCTACACAGCATAGCACACTTCAGGAACTCTAGCTCAGCACATTTTGCATATCTTTAGATTAAAATCCTAAATCCACCACCACACCTTAAGATCTGCCCAGTGACACCCCTCCAGCCAGCTGGATGCAGATGCAAACTATAAACTAATAAAACACTGACTATATTGGGGGCCATCTAATTCAAACTGCCACAGGGAAGTAGGGAAAAGACAAAATAATATTTAAATGTGCATATATTCTATAGTATTCATTGAGCATATCATTAAATGAACCAATATTCATAGGTAAAATGGTAGTTCAGGTCAGTGTCTATGCTTTATAAAGCACACCTAGATCTAATACATAGGTCACTATACCAGTTACATACCACCTATCAATGTCTGGTCTCTCAGACTCAAATCTACCTAGCATTATCTACTCTTGAACAGTTTAAAATGGGCTCTGTTCCCATGTATTGACATGTTAAGCTTTGACAGTATTGAATGACAGAAACACGTTGCAAGGAGTTTTCTTTCCTGATTCTACTGTGCCATACTCCACTGACTCCTTTGCTCCTTAAGAGAGCTATTTAGCAATACTTTAGAATTCTTTTTTACTGCTATGCCCACATTGCTTCAACATTTCTTTGTGATCAAGATTTCTTTAAATTAAAATATCTGTTTCAATTACCATATGCTTTCTTTCTGGATGGTAACTTCTCTGCTGGACTTGGGATGGGAGGTTAGGTAAATAAGTAATGGCTAGGTAGACAGCATACATATGTAACCTAAATGACCCGTTAAGTCACTAGCAACAAAGTGTGATCCTTAAATTACCAGCATCAGTACGACTTAGGGAAATGATTTAAATGCAGATACTTATGTCCTACTGAATGAAAAACTGAAAGTGGCCATGAACTATTTGAGTTAAACAAGCACTACAGGGGATTATTATTGATGCTAGAGTTTGAGGATAATTAGTTTGACCAGTTAGGAATAAGGTGTATTACTGTTCCTTCCTTGTCTAAATCATAATAATGTAAAATTATGGATAGGTGTGCTATTCTATACATCAGAATAACAATTATTTCAATGAGTGAAATAAGACAAATTTCTGTTAGAGGACTTGATGACCCACCAAAGGTTATTGGTAAGACCCTACTGCTGAAGACACCATATGCTGTTTGGAAGGAACATGGGGAGACCTGGATAGAATCTGGAATAGCGTCAGTCCCCAGACAGTTAGCTTGTCTAGTTCTAGGAGGCTCTAAATAAGTGACTGGAGGAAAATAACCAATATCTGTATAATCAACTCGTGGTCTAAGCTACTCAGCAGCAAACAACCTGACATGATGCTCACACAAGTGAAGTAGTGGTACACAGCCATGATGGGTTACCAACTGCTCTAGATTTGGCTAATGGATCTTCTCAGTGGAATGGAACCCATACCTAGAAATGGGAATCAAGTCAAAACCATATCCAAAAAGAGCCCACTCTCCAATATCAAGCACCCACCTAAGAGGGCCTATACTTATTAAATTCTCTTTAAAATAATAATGGTTATACATACATCTTGCACTGACCTCACACTCCATTGGAGAATCTGTTTCTCTTTCAGATGGACTCACATCCTGAGGAGAGAATCAGCCCATCACACCATAACAGGGCACAAGATAAAGCCATTGAGTTATAGGGGAAATGAGCAAGAGTGCTGCTTTATTTGTGAACCTGGTACCAACACAAGGGAGAAGGAGATAGACAAAAAGAACTCTTAACCCCTACCAAATCAGACATCCAGAGACACAGTGACACAAAACCTCATCGCTGAAATAGACCTAAAATGAACCCAACATGGCTCAGGGAAACGTGAGGAAGAGGGGTCAGAAAGATTGTTAGAGCCTTGAGCTGTGTCATTATACATAGAGTCATTGCCTTTCCCGCATAACTGATGGCTACCCACATAAGGCAAGACCCACACTACCCATGGGGGGAGGACAGGAGAAGGCTAACAATGGTACCATAATGGCTGTATATATACTATAAATATAACTAATAAAAATATATTAAAAAAGAGAAATTCTGATTATTGGGGAAGGTAACTAACATGTGATTTAAGGTCACCTTACTCATGAGAATAAAATGCAAAAGATAATTTGCACTAATCGAAGAATTTCCATTAGCTAGAGTTCTGCATGGTTCTTCACAAGGTTAATTATCTCTGCTGATCTCCAGTTAAATCTGTATTTTTACACCTAGAAATTAGTAAAATGATAGGCAAAAGTACAGTCAGTATCTTGATGATATAGATAGAAAGATTTCCTTAACTGTAGTTATATTATAAACAATTATGATAAGCTATAGATAGGTCTACCCATAAATTTTTGGACTACAAAGCAAGTTGAAGGTATTTGATTAACAAAAATAGAAATATGTTCATCTTATTTCACTTAAGTAACATTGTGTGTGTGTGTGTGTGTGTGTGTGTGTGTGTGTGTGTACAGACACACACACTCCAGCATGTATGCACCAGCTTCTCTTGTTGGTACAAATGCATGCCCATCTCACTTTACATTGATGGCTAGGATATTGAAACCAGACTGCCTGGTTTTGCAGGCAAATACCTTTAACCATGGAACCATTTCCCCAGTCCCCTAAATAAGCCACACTTTTTTTTTTTTTTTTTTTTTTTTTTTTTTTGAGAGAGAGAATGGAAGAGGAAGAGAATGGGTGAGCCAGAGGCCTCTCAGTTGGTTTGAACCAACTCCAGACGCAAGCACAGCATTGCACCCTTGCATCACTTTTTTTCTCTTTCTTCTCTTCTTTCTTTCTTTCTTTCTTTCTTTCTTTCTTTCTTTCTTTCTTTCTTTCTTTCTTTCCTTCTTCTTTTCTTTCCTTCTTCTTTTCTTTTCTTTTCCCTCCCTTCCTTCCTTCCTTCCTTCCTTCCTTCCTTCCTTCCTTCCTTCCTTCCTTCCTTCCTTTCTTTCTTTCTTTCTTTCTTTCTTTCTTTCTTTCTTTTTGATAGAGAGACAGAGAGAGAGAGATGAGATAGAGAATGGCCATGCCAGAGGCCTCTCAACCACTGTGAAGGAATTACAGACACGTGCTCCCCCTTGTGGGCAAGTATGACATTACACCCTTGCATTATTTTGCATCTGGCTAAAGGTGGGACCTTGAGAATAGAATGGGTTTTCTTAGGCTTCACAGGAAGGTGCCTTAACCACCAAGCCATCTCTCCAGCCCCAGTTTTTGTGTCAGGCTAAACATGGGACCTGGAGGTTTGAACAGGCATTCTTAGGCATGACAGGCAGGCACCTTAACCACTAATCCATCTCTCCAGCCCTAAATAAGCCATTTTTAACAATATTCTTTCCATGTGTGTGTTTTTGTTTTGTATGCATGTATGTGTGCATACTTGTGAGTGGATATATATGTGGTGTCCATAGGATAATGTTGAGTATTCTCAAGTATGCTGTCCAATTCTTTTTTTTTTTTTTTTTTTTTTCTCAATTATAGTCTTTTATTGGCCTGGAGTTCACTGATTAGTATAGGCTGGCTGGGTAGAAAGCTCCTCCAGGGGTACACCAGTCTTCCCCTTCTAAGTGCTTGAAGGCAAATATATGCCATTATTTCCAGCATTTATGTTGGTACTGGTAACTGAACTCAGAACACCATCCTTGTAGACAAGAATTTTACTGACTGAGCCTAGAATAATATATTTTTATTACTACTTTCTTGGTCAAAATATGTTTTAATAGAAGACAGAGCATAAGTAAAAAAGATTTCATAATGTACTCTAAAACATATATGATCATAAGTTTTCAAGAAGCAGTGATGCATGTTAAATTGTATTGGCATTAAAATGTGACATTTAAACAATGTGAAAAAGAGTGCTTCAACAGAAGTTGTAAATTGCAAGCTAATGATTTGAACTGTCTTCTTAGTTTTTATTTCAAATGCTAACGCTCTGAGGTTGATTTGGGTTTAGGACTTTTTTTCTCTTGAAATAAACATAGATTTCTGGTATTCATTGAATTGTTTTGAAATTTTCAATGCTTCCATAATATTTGTCTCAAGCATATGTATACATGTATACAACTTCAATGCACACACAGTTTGTTTTTGTCCTCTTACAAATGAAACCCACTCATCCATTATAAATCACAGGTGGATGATAGTATGTGCTAGGAATTGGTAGTTCAGGCTCTGTTTTAAAGATTTATATTGTGTGATGTGAGTATGTGAAAAATTCAAATTTGCAATGAAAAATTATGAATATAATAAACAAAGTAGCCCATCCCTCCTCTACACATGACTTGGAGGATATTACTAACTCAATTACTTGAAATAAATAGAACAGAATTTGAGACATAGATGACTGTGCCATATTTTTTGCTTTTTCACAACACACACATGGGGCTGCAAAGATGGCTTAACAGTTAAGGCACTTGTCTGAGAAGCCTAAGAACCTAGGTTTGACTCCTCAGAACCCATGTAAGCCAGATGCTAATGGTAGTTCATATACTTGGAATTCTTTTGCAGTAGTGGAAGGCCCTGGCACACCTATTTTCTCTCTGTGTCTCTTAAATAAATAAATAAATAAATAAATAAATAAATAAATAAATAAAATTAAAAAATACACAGACATGGGAGAAAGGATTCCCTGATGGACCATTGGCCCTCAGATATGTAAGATTATATGCAAGTCCATACATACCAATGGCAGTTGTCCTGCCAAAGAACACTTAGGAATCACTGGCCTCACTGTGTTATCATTATATCTTCTACCTAGCAAAAAGACTTTAAGGAATTCTTGTTTGTTAAAATCTGAATTCCAAGAACACAACTTTAAGAGACATAAAAGTGCAACACTTGGTTCAATATTCTATCAATATTTTGCCAGATGATAGCAAATAAAAGTCTCCTTGTTGGGTCCATTTAACAAGGTAATTGAAATATACAGAAAAACAAGCAGAAGCCATTCTCAAAGTCACAGTATCATCTCTGCAAAATGAGGCTGAGCCAATTCTGGCCTGCATCTCTGAGGTGTGAAGCTATGAAGTCTCAAAGAAAAATATTAAATCTCAATCACAGTATAACTATTACACAAAGTAGAAAAGTAGTCTCCAGAAATCCTATATCCTTTAAGCAGTAGAATACTAGGGCTATGCACAAAACAAGAGGAACAGCCTTGTAGAAAGCTACCTTTATTCATGTTCATAGCTCCTTTATTCATTTTGCTACATAAATGAACCATATCATTATTTTATCCATGTATGCTTATGACTCTAAATACTGTTATGGTAATTATAACTGATATAAATATATTTATGAAATAATTGTAAATTTAAAACCACAAAAATAAAGCTGTTTATTAAGACAAAAATTTTAGTAAGTGATAAAGAAAAATCAATGCTATTAGATATTTATTTATTTATTTATTTGAGACAGAAAGAGGAGAGAGAGAGAGAGAAAAAGAATGAGAATGGGCATGCCAGGACCTCTAACCACTTCAAACAAACTCCAGATGCATGCACCACCATGTGCATCTGGCTTATGTGGGACCTAGAATGGAACCGGGGTCCTCAGGATTCTCAGGCATGTGCTTTAATCACTAAGCCATCTCTCCAGCCCAAATAACATTTTGTTTTGTTTTATTTTTCCAGGTAGGATTTCATTCTAGTCCAGGCTGACCTGGAATTCACTATGTAGTCTCAGGTTGGCCTCAAACTTACAGTGATCCTCCTGTCTCTGCCTCCCAAGTTCTGGGATTAAAAAGGCATATGCCAACACCCCCAGCTCAATGCTGTTAAATTTTAGAAAAGACTGTAACCTGGTCAGAGTTCTGAACATGAGATTTTTTTTTTATCTCTGTTCACATTTTTTGTATCATTTGAAAATCTAGTGGTAATTAGCAAATATGATGTTCCTGTTTATGGAATTAGATGAGCTGACAGAAAATTAAGACTACAGACTATTTATCTAATAGCAAAATGTCATATGACAAGTTATAAGTAGAAGGACAGAAATTATTCTGATGAACATAAATGTGTTATGTACAAAGAAATGGAGTAGACGTCCTAATAGCAATCATGGGCATTGGTTGTGATGGGCCATGCTTTTGTACAGAGGATGAAAACAACACTCTACATCAAGCTATATTCTCCATCAGAAATTCAGTGAAACACACATTTTGAAATAAGGAGCCTCAGAAATTTTTTGGCATGCATACATTTTTTTTTTGGAAAACCAAAAACAAACATGAAAACTTGATACCTATGGACTAAGCACAGGGGCTTTTCAATTATAAAGCAAGCATATAAAATTCAGAATTTTAATTTGTGGGCAATTCATAAAATTAACAGTTGATATTGAGACTGGAGAATAAATAGTTATTAGTTTTAAAATAAATAAATAAAATTTTCAATAAACTATTAGACTTGAATAGGGATATTATATGTTGTTAAGTAACATCATTTCATGACATCAATAAGTAATTGTTTCTTTGAACCTAAATGTATTTGTAAAGGACATTTAATGCCACAAACATTAGAATGTCATATGAAAAAATAAAGATCAAAATAAGCATTTACATCTAGAGTGAATAAGATTATGTAGCATAAGGATAATAACACATTGAGTGCTGGACAGATTACTCAGTGATTAAGACATTTGCAAGCAAAGCCAAAGGACCCAGGTTCGATTCTCCAGGAACCATGTAAGCCAAATGCACAAGGTAACATATGTCTGGAATTCATTTGCAATAGGTAGAGGCTTGGGTATACACATTCTCTCCCTCTCTATCTGCTTAACTCTCTCTCAAATAAATAAATACATAATAAAATATTTAAAACCTAAATAAAAAGTGTTTAAGAAGGATTTAAGCTTATCATCAGCTATAAAGGATAAAAGAAAATGATGGTAATATAAGGTAAATGAAAAAAAGAAAATTTATTTTGCTAATCATGGACTGAAATTAAGTTGAGGTAAGGTATATTAAATAGAAGGTACTAAAATACTCCATGTATTCATAAAATTCATGTTTCACACAAAATTAAATTGCAAGAACTATGAAATCAATAAGCCAGACAAGAAGAGCACACTTGTGCAATAGTGACGCACAGCTTCTGCAAGTAACTAACTGTTGTCTTATTGGACACGAGGCCCACTTAGTGGGAGACAATGCATACCTGGTACTAGAAACCAACTCACAATACAATAGTCAGGAAACTCAGACTTCAGAGATAAACCCACACTGATCTCTGGAGAAGAAGGGTGGACTTGCATACCAAAAATCTGTCAAATAAGTTATCCCACTTTAACCCACGCTGCTCTCACTCTTGGTTGGAGAGATTGCTTTACTTTATAGATGGTAGAGAAAATGGAGGAGAGCCAAAATCTATTGATAAGTCAAGAAGATAATCAATAGCCCACCACAAGTCAGTCTTGCCACCTCTTCCATGCTTGCTTGCAAAGCCTGTCAGCCAAGGTTTGAGTCGCCAGTAACCATATCATGCCAGATGCACATAAAGGCACATGCATTTGGAGTTCATTTACATTGGGCCCTGGCATGCTCATTCTCCCCCCTCCTCTCTCTTGCTTCTTTTTGCAAATAAATAAATGATAATATTAAAAACGTCACACTATTGCTACAAGGAGAGCAGCCTTTATATTTGTAATGCATTTATCTTTAATGGGATTTTTATTGTTTCATATGCCTTCTACTTACTGTCCTTTAATTGACCCTACAGGACATCACAGAGCATCTTCTGACTAGGTAACAAACATTGTTAAATGTTTTGTCTGAGAATATCTCAATTTTCCCATCAGTTTTGAGAATAAATTTGCCAGATGAAACATTCTTGACTACTTTTTCTCATCTAACACTTTGACTATGATGTCATACTACCTACTGTCTCCCCAGATTTCTAATGAACTATGTGCTTAGAAATAGAACAGAGGGTCTGGAGAGATGGCTCAACTGTTAAGATGCTTGCCTGCAAAGCCAAATGACCTTGGTTTAATTGCTCAGTATCCATGTAAAGCCATATATGCAAAATGGCACATGCATCCGGAGTTCACTTGCAGCTGCTTGAGGCTCTGGCACAACCATTCTCTCTCTCTCCTTGTAAATAAATAAAAATAAAGGCCAGCATGGTGGAATATGCCTTTAATCCCAGCACTTAGCAGCACATGGGAGACTGAGGAAGAAAGATTTTGAGTTTGAAGTCACCCTGAGACTACAGAGTTAATTCCAGGTCAGTCTGGGCTAGAAACAGATCCTACCTCACTAAACAAACAAACAAACAAAACAAAACGGAAAGAAGAAAGAAATAGATTCTGGATCATGAATCATGGATTATCTATTTCATATATGTAACATGCCTTCTCCCTCTTGTCTCCTTCAAGATTCTCTTTGTCTTTGACTTTCAAAGGCTAGATTAAAATTTCCATACCTTTTTGACTAATCTTAGCTGAGTACACCAAACACCATAGATGCTTCAATAAAAGGATTTTTTTCATTTATTATGCTTTAGATAGTCTCTCATTCCCTTGTTTCTTCTGATACTTCCAAAGTATGTGTGCTAGTTGATGTGAAAGTTTTCCATGGATCCTTTGGGCTCTATCCACTTTTCTTAAATTTTTACTTTTCCTTTCCCTACTAGATTCTCAACATTGTCCATGTTTTATTTTGAAGTGTGCTCATCCTATCTTCTGCCTTCTCAAGATGGCTTTGGAATCTTAGTAGTGAATTTTTCATTCTATCACTGTTTCAGTGCCATGAATTCTTTCATTTTCTTCAGATATTGTTGATTTTTGTAAATATTTTCCTTTGACATATAACCTTCTAAAGCTACAACTCTATTTTGAATGTTGTACAGTTTTATCTATGTATCTATTTTTCATTAGTTCCTTCATCATCTGCAAGACAATTTTTTTAATTTGGTGCTTGCTAGCTGTACTGAAATTTTGTGTTGTTATTTGAGACAATTTGTGTGTGTTTGTATTCAATTTTATTATTATTATTATTATTATTATTATTATTATTATTATTAGGCCAGAATGTGCCATGCTGTCCTGAAACTTGAAATTTGTTGGTCCTGAAAATTTTAGTTGAAAAATTGGAAACTTAAATGTAATATATTAAATAAAATAAAGTAAATATAAAATTCAGATTCCACTCCCCCCCTGAATCTTAATGGTTTTGTCATTATATTCACTCATTTATCTTTTTAGGATGTAGCACTGCCACAGCTTAGGCTGAGATATAAAAATAAATAAGGTCATTGTAATTTTCTCTGTATATTAAATCACTTTTTAATGTCCAAATCTTAAGTGCTTGAATCATTAACTGAGAAAGAAATTTAGAAGAAAAGTGAAGAAGAGGGGAAATATGTTGGCTCTTTCAGGCACAGATAATAACTTTAGCCAGAAACTGTGGACTTTCAACCTTAAGGAGATACAACAGTGACCACTTAACTCTTTAGATATTTGTGATCAAAAACAGGAATTGGCAATTAAAGGACAGAAAGCTAATATTGTGAGGACTTGTTCATTCTCGTTTACCCTAGTTCCTGAAAGCTATTGGCATGCTCTGCCATAATCATGTGCTCATTACCCTGCTACTGGGCCACTGAGCCACTGGGCCATTTGTCCACTGGGCTGGGAATAGTTTTGTACTGGACTAACAGCTAAAATTAGCTGTCACTTACTACCCAAATGATCCCCTGGAAGTTGCAAGTCTCTAACAGAACTCCAAGTTCTTAAATGCTTTCATTAGACATAGTGGAGCAGTGCAATTTTGGTCCAAGCTGGGAAACAAATCCCTGATTATTCCTGATCCAGAGTCTCCCCCAGAATTCTCTATATTATTACTCTTAACATGCATGGGAAACTTGAAACAGTTTTTAAAGTCACAACAAGGAATTGAGGTATGAAACTAGGTCAGTCCAACTCCAAAATTCACTTCAGTTCATTTAATTTCTTACAAGCTCATAAAAATGAAGCCACAATAATTGTGAGGGAAGAAAGAAATATAGGGGAAAACATTAGCTCTATAAAAGTTCCTATATTCTAATTTTCTACTTAGGAGAAGATGATGGTACCTGTAAATACACTGAAAATTTTGAAAAAAAGTTAAGATATAAAAATGTAGGGCCTAGATATTAATTTTATTATCAGTTAGATGGCCTTATACAATAAAAGATATCAATCTTTTGATAGTAACTTATTTTATAACATCTTAACGTTGTACCAGAATGACTTCTAAAGTAGGCTAAAACTTGAGTAATCATACCAAAAATATGGAGAATTAAGTGTGCAATTATCTGCAGTGAGAAAAGAATTTTAAATGATAATTCTGACTATCCTTTATAGATAATAACATTTCTGTTTGCTGGAGTTCTCCTCATGGGCTACTTTGGAAGGACATATTCTTTAAGAATATACCATTGGTTTGTGGAGAAGCACTTCATGAGTTTAGTACAAATACTTTTGTCAAAAAGTGCCTTCAGGAAGATGAGATATTTCTTTCTTTTTCTTTCTTTCTTTCTTTCTTTCTTTCTTTCTTTCTTTCTTTCTTTTTCTTTCTTTCTTTCTTTTTTTAAGTTAATAGACAGTGACTGTAAACATTTCTCCAGTACAAGACTTTGTTCTTCTTTTACAATTAATGGCTTTTTCTTTGTACTCAAAAAGACTAGAATCCTGAAATTATTGAATTATTGTCAGTACTCAAACTGGGACACTCCTTGGACTGAGAATTAGAAAAGATTTCTAAAGCATTTTTTTTTGACAACAAAGAAAAATATCCGCCCAAAAGCCTATAACTAATTGAAGATATTAGAACATCTTCACAAACTCTATCCTTGTGCTTACCTTTAAAAATCAAGAAATAAATGTGCAATGCATTGAGAAAGTAAAAGATAATTATTAGTTTAACTGTATGGAGCAGACAAACAGGAGCCTGGGATATTTGAGTAACTAGGAAACCATTGAGACAATAACTAATGTGAGATTATAAAAATAATGTTTTAGTCAATGAAGCAATAAAAGTTCTTGTTCATTGCAAGTCATGTACTGGCAAACCCGGGAAAAGTAGTAAAAACACTTTAATTAAAAGTCCATATCTATGTCATAAGAACAATAATCTCTTTATCTGCTTCATAAAGTATGTACTGGTCCACAACACATGAATTCCTTAGACTCAGAAGCGATTTGGGTGTCTGAATATTTCAGTTTTACGTTTTAATTGCAGGAAGGTGCAGTATCATGGTCCAGATAAGGAAAGCATATAAAAGGAGTGTTGCACGAATGAGGGAAATAGGTGGGAATGAAGCAGATGGGAAAGAGCAAAGGTTATTCATAGATTTGATAGTCTGAGATTTCAGAGACCTGAGAGCTCACACTTCATTATTTTTATCAGGGAATGGTGGAAAACAGCAGGATTACACTTTCTTTGGAGGCAAAACATATTAGGTGATCACTAGAGCCAGTATTTCAATTACTTAGCACTGTTTACATCATCAGAGATGTGCTCTGTGTATCACTTTCTTAAAAGAACACTGTTAAAAGGAAAAATAACAACTTCATATGTGTCCCACATGCTCTCAAATTTAGTGACCTTGATTGCCGCCGATGTCATGGAATCTTGACAGAGCAAAGATCAAGAGCCCACTTGACTTTCGTGTAATTCCTTAACAGATTCCAATGTTTCTAACAATTCCAAAATCTGACTTTGAATAACCCTTAATATAAGTTTCTGTACAATGTGTATTTTAAAATTATATTTATTTACTTATTTTCAAGGATAGAGACAGAGAGAAAATGATGGAGAGGTAGAAAAAGTGATGGAGAGAGAGAGAGATGATGAATGTGTGTTCAGGGCCTCTTGCCACTGAAAGCACACTTGAAATGAGTGCTCCACTTTGTTCATCTGCCTTTATATCGGAACTGAAGAATTAACACAGGCTGTCAGGATTCGCAAACAAATGTTTGTAACCACTGAATCCATCCCTTCAGACCCTGAAAATTTTATCATAGTATCTATGCTTACTTAGTGGATTACAAAATAACTCCTTTCTCAGTGCTCTGCTGCCTACTATTCTATTACTGAAAGTCATTTTCTTGTGTACTTCCTGCCTCTGTCTAACGTGCAACAATAAATACTTATTAAAGATTGCCTGTGCTCCAGTCAATGGGGTAGCCACGGGACAACAACATAACATCAAAGCACGATGAAGAGATTGCTAACTAGATTCTACAGTCTTGAGAAAAATCACTTAATTTTTTATGCCATTTATCTGCAACATAAGAGGTTATGAGGGACAAATCAGTAAGAGAAGTCAGCACTAACGTGTTACCTTCCCTAGCACAAGTATCCAGGGCAAGGGTATACACGACTCCCAATGACACAAGTGAGGATTGAAGATACTTTCTCTCCAATAGATTACTGTGAAAAGGGCTATTTGATAGTTAATACTGTGAAGAACATTGCATTGATAAAATAATGAACATTATTTGGTATTCTTATTTATGAAAAATTATTTACTACAAGGCTACAGGATGAAAGATAGACATTGGGGAAATAATATATTTAATGGCATGAAGCAGGAGAGATTATGATTTCAGACAGACAATAAAAAGAGGCCTTTGTCAAAAATAAATACATAAATATATAAATAAATAATATACTATTAAAAAGGAAGAGTATGATCTAAGAAACAGAAAGAAGACATTAAAAATCCCCTCTGGTTACATGACAGCACTGTCTCATCACATTTTTTCATATATGGATAGCTATTAACATTACATTTTTCTATAATTCAATTATATATACTTTTTAAAGAACTTACTTTAAATCTCTTCATCAAACTAACCATCTTATATATGCTGCCACATGGACACTGTGTTGCTGGAGTTCCACTGTCTATTGTAAGGGACTTATCCCCTCAGTTGTCAGAAGGTTCTTTTCTTACAGTTTCTTTCAATGTGGTAGTGGTACTTTCCTGATGAACCCCTGCTCAAGACAGAAACTCTGGTCCCAGGGAAAGCCTCATGCATTGACTTGTAGATGCTGGCCTGTAAGTGTATTCCAGTTTCTCTCAATTTGAAAATCTTCCAGAAGGTTTTTTTAGTCCCTTTGTGTCTGCTGAGTTCGTACTTTGACCAAATATTACACAAATATTACAATTTATCGCAGTAGTGAGTAGCCTTATACCTAAATCAGCGTACTATTTCTACCTCCAAGTCTGCTTCACAGGGCCCAGCCTGTGACAGTGGTCTTCCTTTTATCATGTTTTGTTATATGATACATAACTGTATAACTAATGTGTTACTATTGTGTGAACTATACTCTTACTAGAACAAACTATATGAAACCTACTTCAATTTCAAACACAGAGTGGCTCAGCTCCTTGGAGAAACAGCAGGGTCAATGCATTGGAAGGGTCAAATAGTTAAAAAAAAATTGCAATAGTCATTCTCTAGTGATTGGCAATGGTGCAGACTTGTAAGCAAGGGGGAAAAGGGTGAGGAGCCATTTGCGTGTGATTGAACACAGTAACATTTTACATACTAAAGTGACTTGTTCTTTAAGTTTTGTTCAAACACATTATAAATATACTTCAGACATAATATAATGATCCAAAGCTTGATAAAACTGAAACATGACTGTCCCTCCCATTATATAAGAAATTAAATGTTAACCAATAACATGAACTTTTACAAAGTCAATTTAATCTTTAGTTAATGAACAAATAAGCATTATTATATAACTTTTATGTCATTTAAACTATTTAAGTTCTTGGAATTAAGTACTTGCTTGACTCTTAATTGTATTTGCAGTATTGAGACTGCTGCATGTTTCTAAAATTTTGAGATCCCAAAGCACTAGCAGACAAATTGTAAGGGCCACTCTAAGTTCTGTTCTACATGGATTCACTTGTTTCCAATTCTCTAAGTCATGACCAATGATTTAAAAGTTCTGTGAGAAACTTACCATAATTGAAGCACATTTTTATTGGGAACTGTATAAGTTCCAGAGCACATATACTGTCATTAATAACAGAGAGAGGTTTACAATTGCTAGCTCCTATTACAGAGTTGTGTATAATAGAAAGCACCATAAGTTCTTTCATTTGTTCTAACACCAACTAAATGTATAGAGAATATTTGGATAGGAAAATATAACAAACCTCCCTTCCTTCTTTGAAATAATTCAAAAATCATAACTTCAAAAGTCTCAATGGTAGATTGCTGATGACTTAAAACTGATGAAACAAGAAAACAGATGAACGGATTGCAACACTCAAGAGATTTAAAGAAAAGATTGATGTGTTATGCCTGAAAGAAGCATTAAACATGTAATTGGTAGGTATAGTCCAATGCATAATTTTAATAAAAACTCTATAGATGTAGCTGTGAATGAGGTTAGAAGCTGTAGTTGTAATGATCCCATACAACCCAGCCCTCTATTGGGAAGGATTTTTAACTGTGTTTTTTTTTTTTTAATTATGAAAAAAAAATCAAAAAAAAGTAGTTTAAGATTTGGAGAAAGAGAATTTAATGTGGAAGCACTCCGATTCTTATGAAAGGGGATGATCTGAATGAAATCCATATAAAGTGCTATGAAAATCACCTACAAGTTAAGCAGCAAGTAAGCAAGTGTCCTCTCCCTTTTGAATATATGACAGTGTCCAGTTAATAAATGAGTTGTAAAACTCTTCAGTCCTTTTAGAAAAAATTGTACTTAAAGAAAATTTAGTTAGCTGTCATCTTTAGCAAAAATATCTATAGTTCAAAGATGCTATTTTTCCATGGTTTGTTAATCAAGTAAAAGCTACTTTGCATTTCTAAGTGATATTTTTGAAGTGGTTTGGCTGCTGCTAATGTTTTTCTTTTGAAAATTAATCTTAGTGAAAGCCAACACACACAGCCATAACACTTTTAATGTTGATTTATGTTTCACATATATCACTGTGAAGAAGTGAAGGGGCACAGTGATGAGTGTGACAGATATGGACTAACACATTTTAGTAAATAAAAATGTTAGCATAGCTATCCATTAAATTGTGTTCCATTAAGTCTCACAAAGTGCTACGCACATAGTTGACTATTAGATTTCCCACAGCTAACACTTATCAAAACAAGTACATGAAAATTCATGTGTAAGTATTTCTGACCAATTTACAAGGTCAAGTTTAAAAGAAATTAAAAATCTTTGTGTACGTTACTTCTGCAATAACGGGTTCCATGGATTTTTTTGCTTATGGTCCTTGGGTAGAACCTTCATATCAATATTCTAGATAGTTCCTTAGAAACTTGGGTCAATCAAAAGAAGGAAAAGCTGTAAGGAAGAAGGAAGGAAGGGGGAAAAAGTAATAAAAACCAAAGTATAGAGGAAGGACAAACAGAAGGGAGAAAGGAAAAAAGCAAAATTAAAAAAAAAAAAAGAAAGTCATATATACAAGACAAACACTTTAAATTTGAGCATTTTTACCAACTTCTAAGAGGCAAAACCCATCTAAGTGTGGAAAGAGCTCATTTAGTGATGAAAGAATGAAGGCACGTTTGAATTGTAGGCAAGAAATCCAGCCATATGGTTTGAAAATGGGTGATATTGTGACTCAAAATGAGGTTTCTTTTTGTGTTCAGGATTTGTTAATATAAAATGTTGGTCTCTCTCTCTCTCTCTCTCTCTCTCTCTCTCTCTCTCTCTCTGATGCATCACTATGAATAAGTGTGATAGTATGTGTAGGGTGCACATTTTGGACGCAAGCACCCATTCTTACATGTACATACACATGGAGGCCAGATGTTGATGCTGGATGTAGTCCTCAAACACGATCCATCTTTCTTTTTAAAAAGAGCCTGTCATCAAACCCAGAGGTCACCGACTGCACAAGCTAATCTAGCATGGTAGCCCTGAGTATTCTTCTATCTCTACCTCTCAATTTGTAGGTGCACACATGTGCACCACCACACATGTATGTAAGTCAGTCTAGGGATCAGAATTCATGTCCTCAGGCAGGCAGAGCAAACATTTAAGTCACCAAACCATCTTCGAAGCCAGGCCTAAAGCTAATTTTTTAGAGTTGTTTTGGTAGGGAACCACACACACTGATTCATATTTCCAACTGAACTGACCAGCTTGGCTGAATGAAGCTGATAATTATGCTCATTTATAATATTTTATAGAATGTAGACCACATATATATATAATTCAGAATATTGTAAAGTTCAATTGTTTGCCTGGCTTAGTCATTCTCTCAGGTTTCTGATAAATGTTTTTAAATTTCCTTTGAGAACAATCTTTCTGAAATAAATTCCAAAAGTCAACTGCTGTCCTAACCTCAATAAAAATACATTCCTGGGTACAATTATGAGGTCATGGATAGAGAAATCACTCAAATTTGGCATATAAACTATCAACTTCAAATATTTTGATGAATCATTTTGGTACAGAAATCTGCCATCATATAGAGATTAAATTAAATTATGAGGGCATAAACCCAAGGCTAGAAGCAGCCAGTTTTCATCATTCAGGGAAGACTGTGAACATTCTTCTAAGTGTCATTTTCTGGAACATTTAAATGGAATAAAAGAAAAACCAAGTTGTATAATTACATTCATCAACAATTTCAGCTATTATACTTAAAAAAAATCAATGAACAAAAAGTTAGACTTCCGAGGATTATATAATCTTACTCACTGCTTGTTTATTTTCCCATTGCCTTCCCATGTTGGCAAAATGGATCTTCATGTCCATCGATGTGTGTGACTGAAGGATTCCTCAGAAGAAACTACAGCAGTTGTAGCCAGTTATAACTACTATAACTCTTGAATTTTCTAGTACTGGTATTTTTGTTTATTTAAAATAATTGAAGATTTGTATTTCAGTTCTGGAATTGAACCCAGGGCTTCCCAGCCACTGAGCTACTCCCTCAGGCATGCAGATGGATTTCATAAAGTAAGACTAAGATACAGGGAGAACCATGACAACATATAAGATATTCTTTCCTGTCAGAGCAGTGACATGTCTGCCAATTGCTATTTTTGTTAGGTGGATGTTGTCAAGACTGTAGTAATAGAAGGGGAAAAAGAGAAACTAGTGGGAATGAATCTTCATTATCCATAAGAAATGAATATAACTTAAAAGAAATGGAACTTTTTAATATTAGACTTATCATTTGAAATCATACTGGAAAGTATAGGTCACACAAGACATAATAACTCATTAATTTTAGCCATCAAATATCTCTAGAATTTTTGCTATATTCAGAGTTTTATTGTTTTGTGACTGTGTGAGAGCACTGATCTTTCTCAAATTCATTTATTATTTATTTATTTATTTATTTATTTATTTATTTTTGTTTTTTTGAGGTAGGGTCTCACTCTAGCCCAGACTGACCTGGAATTCACTGCGTAGTCTCAGGGTGGCCTCAAACTCATGGTGATCCTCCTACCTCTGCTTCCCAAGTATTGGGATTAAAGGTATGTACCACTACACCCGGCTAAACTTTTTCTTTTTTAAAAACTATAATAACTTTATTGTAAAAATAATGTGCTGGCTCATTTTTTTTTCCTTAATATGATTTTTAAATGTACGTCAAAATTCAGAAAACATTTACTTATGGATTTGCCTACTATATAATTATTAAATCAAAGCTCAGATCATTTACCCGATTATAAGTCATGCTTACACTACTCTTTTCATGACAAGTTTTTGGTTTCACCAAGTTCTGAGGCTTTCATATGCATTGGCCAGGGGCTTTGAACTTTGACAACCCTTTATATGGTTAAATGGTTTAAGTATGATTGCAGAGGCCAACTTATAACCTTCCTTTATGGACTTTTCAATATTCTGTAACTAGCTAAAATTTTATAGTATATACTTTTTATTGTTTCCTGTGGGCCAAAGATAGTATAAAATCATGAAATTCAGGAATTGACAAGATAATTTGTGAAAACAAATTTAATACATGAAAACAACCTTAATTAAGACAGTATATGAGAAAGATGTACATGTCAGCTGAGATCAAGAAGTATATAATATATAAACAAAATTGGAGGTGTGATGTAAATATAGCCATATAGAAAAGTCACCAGGAAAATAAACACACCTTAGGAAGTTGTATTAAATATTCTTCTAATTAAACACAGACTTTTTTAAAGCACATCTAATTAAACAAATTATTTTTCCATTTTAATGGTAATATATAACCACTTTTATATTTGCAATTCATTGTCATTCTAAACCTATATCTATGGATTACATCTTAGTATACAAGCTCCATGGAAACAATATTTTATTATTATTTTCATCATTGTACTTGGCACAGTAAATCTTAGTTTCACTGAATGCATGCTCCTAACATAGCATTTCCAACAAATATTCTCCCACTCTAAGTTGAAACTATCCGAAGTAGAATACAGAAATTAGCAAAATTCACTAAAGACATTGTAGCAGTTAGCTTTGCATTGCTGGGACAAACACACAGCCAGAAGCAGTTTATGGATGGGAAAGGTTTATTTCAGGCTTACAGATTCCAAGGAAAATTTCATCTTGGCACAGGAAGCTGGAACACACATTTTTCTGTAGCAGAGAGACAAAATCCAACACCAGCCAGCAAGTACAGCTGGAGCTCAAGCAGGCTCAGAGAATACCTACTTACGGTGGACTCAAGATCTGCCCCAGTGACATACTCCATCCTTCAGAGCTCCCCTTGCTGAAGGCTCAGTAGGAAGCTTAATCTTCATCAAAAAATAATAATATATAAATAAATTAATTAATTAAACACCCTGAAGCTATGGGGACATACATTTACATTCAAATAACCACCAAAATATATGATGGAATTGACCCCTCAAACTTTTGCCAATGAATAGCTCAAGCCATTGTGAAAATTTTAATATATGGGAACAAGTATAAAAATCAAACTAAGCTGGGTTTGATAGACCATGGGAATTATGTAATCTATGTTAGTGGTGTCCTGTTCAAAAGGTTTGTGAATTTGCCTATATCTTGACATGTAGTCCCTCGTTTGTTCTCAAGCATTTTCTATGTTTCATGTTTCAGGTAAATCATTGACTCACTTTGGTTTGATATTTGTACAGGGAGAATGGTATGGATCTAATATATCCAGTTTTGTCACCCCATTTGTTGAAATAAGTAGCATTTTTCCTCTGAATATTTTTGACTCATTTGCCAAAGATCAAAAGGCCAAAGAAGTGTGGATTTATTCTTGGGTGGGCTAGTCTGTTCCATTAGACTATATGTCTATTTTGGTGCCAGTACCATGATTTATTTATCAATATTGCCCTGAAACATACCTTGAGATAAATTATCGTGATGCCCCCAGCTCTGTTCTTCCTCCTTAAATTTGCAAACATATACATACATACATATACACACAAGGGGATACTATTCAACCATATGGGAAAAATAAATAACAAATTCTACAGCCATATCTATGGACTTCAAAAGAATCATATTAAATGGAGTAACCCAAACTCATAATGACCAAAACTTCATGCTCTCTCTCTCTGAAAACATGTCTGAGCTTGTAAAAATATGTCTGTCTGTATGCATGCATGAATGAACACATGCATGCCTGCATGCAAATGTGGCTGTGTGGCTATACCTAAAAGGCTGAACCTTAATCAAAACCAAGTATAAAGAGATGAGCTGGAAGAGGGGTGAGGGAAAGAAGAGGACATATGTGTCATGTCAACAAAATGGTGGGGTTCTGGGGGAGCAATTGAATATTGGAGAAGAGAGAAGAATTGCAGGTAGGAGGGACAACAGGAATTAACTAACACAAATTGTACTTGAAAATGAGAATCAATGATCTAAATGTGTATATGCCAGATAAAAAATAAAACAATCCTTTTTTTAAAAAAAAAATTAAATATAGTGTTTCCACAAAAACTACTCAGCATCACAACTTATATTGTGAAACCAAAAACACCATAAGATAAAAGAAACACAACATAGAACTAGTACAGCTATCATTTTTTTTTGTCTTCTAAGGAATATATATTGCCTTTTGATTGGCAGTTTGCCTATATTTTAAAATTATTAATAAAATGTTATAGAAGATCTAACACTTCATGTGCATCTTATTTACAAAGAACCACAACTCTTTGTGACAAAATAAGATCAGGCATTAGTATACTTTGAGTTGCTCAATTGATTAAGTCACGTGTTTGATATGAATTTTATTTTGGTGAAGTGGCTTCTGTGACTTTATGCTATGTTCATGATTATTAATAATTCATTAATGGTCACTTTCCTATTTGCTATCCTTTCCTCATACTACATCAGCTTTCCATAACTGTGACAAAACAACTGAGATACAAATCTTATGGGGAGTAAAAATTCATGGTTTCAGAGGTGTCAAACCATGGTTGATTAATGTGGTCCCAAAAGGGATCTGTGATTAGGCAGCACATCTTAGACTAGAGGAAAACTATTCACTTCACTGTGGATGGGAACAAATGAGAGTGAGAGGTTAAATGTGTCCTCAAATCTTCTTAAAGTCATTATCCACATTAATATCATTTTCTTCCACTAGGGTACCATCCTAGATGCAACTGGCTGAAAATAAAACCTTCAATGTGTGGCCTTTCATGAACATTTAAGATCCAAACCATAACACTTTTCCCAATTTCTCTCCTGCTTATCTTGGGCTGATGCTGCCTTCATTCTCATCTTCATATCATAATCACTCCTTTGACCATTGACTTGACCAGTTGGCCATGTTGTCTCATGATTAAGTTTACTCTGTTTCTTCAAGGGAAACAAATACTGTCAAAATCTAATTCCATCATTCTTCTCTCTAATTTTCACATTATGCAAGTCATACTATTCCACACAATACTGCTGTATTCTCTCAAAAACACGTTTTGTTAACCATACAGGTTCTTCTTTTTAAAAACCTAAGTTACATTAACTCATAAAAACTTAAAATTGCTTTGAATATAAGTGGACAAGTTTTAGAAATTTTCACTAATTGTTTTAAACCAAAACAATATCACAACGTTAGTCTCCTAACTTTATGACACAAGACAATTTGGAAGATATTCTTCGCTGTGTTTTCTAGTAAGCTTTGTTACAGTAGTGATCATAGGAGTCTAGATTCACAGAATGAGTCAAAGAAGAATACCACCAAATGACTGACAAAAGACAAACTCAGTAGCATTTTTTTTTTTTTTTTATGATTTCAAGGCAGGGTCTCATGGTAACTGAGGCTGACCTTGAACCCACTCTGTAGCCCAAGGGTGCCCTTAAACTCAAAGAAACCCTCCTACCTATACTTCCCAACTTCTGGTATTAAAGGCATGTATCCCCACACCTAGCTAGTAGTATATTTAACTTTGACATTTTCCTAATTTTTAAATTTCAGAGTCAGAGATAAGGAATATAAAATTCTCTAAACACTGAATGTGAAAGAATTCTAATTTTTCTAAACTACATTTTTCCTTGAAAAAATACTTTAATAAACCCTAAGTGTTAGTTATTAGTTCTCCTGAGATTTGTGAAAGGCACACATTTTTATTAAGAATTCTAAGAAAATAGTTTTGTTTTATTTTAGTTCTTCTATTTTTAATATTTAATTGATTTAATTAACTTCTTCAAAGTCATATAAATTTAGAAAAAAATAACAAATATAAAGTGGCTTCACACTTTTGGAGGAGTTTAAATTATTCCATTATCAGAAATTACATATGCACAAAAATAGCTTTGGGAAGTACACATGTGTAAATTAGGACATTAGAGAATGTGTTTTGTCATATGATTCTCATAAAAATAAATAGGGCAAACTACTGTGAGATTCTGAAATTTGTAGTGTTATATTTTATAGGATAAATGAAAGCAATCTTGGCTGGAAATTAGTTCTTTGAGGGAGGAAAGCAGGGCATGGTAGTTTGAATGTATGCCCCCAATAGTCTCAGGTGTTTATTAAAGTTTGTCTCTAGTCACCTGTCTGAAGGAGGTGTCACTGGGGTCCAGCCCTAAAATGTGTTTGGAGATGGATGTGATTTCCAGATCAAAGGCATGCAGAGCAGTCTGAGTGTTCTGGCTGGGTCCCTGCTGTTTGCTGTTTGCTGCCTGATTGTGTTTGATGGGTTATTTTTAATTTATTTTATTTTATTTTTAATGATTGGAATCAGCTTCTGCTATTTGAAGGAACTTCCTCTGCATCTGTATGTTTGAAATAATTTTTTTCCCAACGAAACTATGTCTGGTTTGGATTCTCATCCCAGCACCATAAAGCTTACTACAACACAGGGTTTGACTCGTGTTTAAATCACCAGAATCTAATAAAGTTTAGAGCCCTTTTTTTTGACATTCAATAAGTATGTTTCCACTAATGGAAAGACATAGTTAATACATAAAAGAAGTTTATTTAGGATACTCATAAATATTTTATTTTTGTTTCAGCTTCCATTAAAACTATGGTGATATTACCTCATAAGCAGAAATGTATGCTATCAGTTCATTTCATGATATTTAGAGTAGGTTATACTTTGTTTTAGGAAAAATGAAAACTATAGCATATCTATAAAATAGTACCAAATCCAGAAGAGTATTTTAAGTATGACTGATCCTTTCGTCCGTAAGTGTGCTGAAGACAGTTTTGAAAGAGGGTGGATGGAGTAAATGGTTATTCACGGATGCATGCAGAGTGTCAGCAAGACAAGGCCACACCTGAAGAACACTTGACCTCTTCTGATTTGATTTTTTGAATGTTTTAATTCTTTCAAAAACTTTTAAAAAATTATTGCTTTGAGGGGCTGGAGTGATGCCTTAGAGGTTAAGGCATTTGCCTGCAAAGCCAAAAGATCCTGGTTCAATTCTCCAGGACCCACATAAGCCACATGCACAAGGAGGCACATATATCTGGAGATCCTTTGCAGAGGCTGGACACCCTGGCACATGCCCATTCTTTTTCTCTCAAAAAATTAAGTAAAAAATAAATAAATAACAATCTTTTAAAAACATTATTGTTTTGAAAAGTTGATACTATTTACTACTGTTGCATAAAGAAGGTCTATATTAACTGGCAAGAGCCTCAAGAAACACAAGAATGCCCCAATATGGATTTGTTGTATGCAAAGTTTTACATCATGAGTTCTGTCATGTGTTGTGAAAAATACATATAATTCTGGTAAGCCATAAGCTTTACAATTGTATTTTCACCAAAAGTATAGATGACTGAGACAAAATATATTTAAACCTTCAGAAATCATCTCAGATATCTTTGGAACATTTAAAATTGCATAGAACTATCAAAATAAATGAATGTTTCTTTTTCTCTACTCATGTGATTGCTGTTTCATCTGCATGCGGAGTACTCCATGCAGTATTTTCTATAGGGTTGTCTTGATACTCATGTAATCATAAAACTGGATGATATCACAAAAACTTTTTCTTTCTTTAACTTTCTATTATGGGGAAAAAACTTTGCAGTTTATAGTAGTTTGTGTTGTCAGCCATGTTTTTTTAGCTATTGAAATACTCCATTCCAAACTTATCTGGCTTTAAGAATTTCTACTAAAAAATCAGATGTAAAGTTGATGGGCTTACCTGTGAGCTTTTATTCTCTAACAGCTTTTAGTACTCTGTTCTTGTTTTCTGTATTCAGTATTTTGATTATTAGATGATGTGGGTGTCTCTTCTTTGGTCCCATCTATCTGGTATTCTGTGTCCCTCCTGTACCTGAATTGGTCTCTCTGTTTTAAGAATGGAAATTTTTTCAATAATTTTATAGAAGATATTCTCTTTGCCTTTGACCTTTATTCCCCTTCCAGTATGCTTATGGTCCAAATATTTGGTGGAGAATGTATCTGGGCAGGAGCATAAAATAGCTCCTGCACATTATAGCAGCAGTCAGAAAACAATTAATGCTGGAGCTTAGTTAGCGTCCTCTCTCTCTCTCTCTCTCTCTCTCTCTCAGCACTTGAATAATATTTTTATTTATTTTTTTTTTATTTACAACTTCTATACTTACAGACAATAAACCATGGTAGGTCCCTCCCTTACCCCTTTCCCCTTCACAACTCCACTCTCCATCATATCCCCTCCCTTTCTCCATTAGTCTCAATTTTAAATTTATGTCATCATCTTTTTCTCCTATTATGAGGGTTTTGTGAAGGTATTGCTAGGCACTGTGAGGTCATGCATATTGAGGCCAATTTCTGTCTGGACAGTTGCATTTTAAGGAGTGGTACCCTTCCTTTGGCTCTTACATTCTTTCTGCCATCTCTTCCACAATGGACCCTGAGCCTTGGAGGGTGTGATAGAGATGTTTCAGTGCTGGACACTCTGCTGTCCCTTCTTCTCAGCACTATGTTGCTTTTTTGGTCATCCCTGTGGTCATCACCATCTGAAAAGAGAAGCTTCTCTAAACAGAAGTGAGAGTAACATTAATATATGAATATGAACATTAACTGTAGTGCTTTCAGGGCAGTTTGTTGGGAATAATATATACATTTAGCCAGACAAGTGTAGGCTTTATACCCCTAAGGCTCATGACCTCCCCTGACATAGTCTTTTGATTAGGTTTTACAGTACCAGGCATGTATTCCCTCCCATAGAGTGAGCCTTAAGTCCAATTAGACAGCAGTTGTTTTTTTCCCAGAGCATAGGAAAGCTTGAGAAGCATGGTGTTAGTTCTTCCATTAAGGTCTGGTAAAATTCACAAGTGAATCCATTTGGGCCTGGGCTTTATTTTTTTTATTTTATTTATTTTATTTTTTTTTTTTTTTGAGAGAGACAGAGAGAGAGAAGGAGAGGAAGACAGATAGAAATGGGCGTGCCAGCAGTCTCTCAGCTGCTGAGAATGAAATCCAGATGCATGCACCCCCTTGTGGTCAAGTGTGGCATTGCACCCTTTAGCATCTGGCTAAATGTGGGACCTGGAGATTGGAACCGCTGGAGATTGGAACCAGCATTCTTAGGCTTAGGAGGCAGGCGCCTTAACTGCTAAGCCATCTCTCCAGCCCGGGCCTGGGCTTTTTTAAGTTGGAAGACTTTTTATAACTGCTTGGATTTATAACGTTTTGGATATTGAGGGATGAGTTTCCTGGAGGTAACAAATGGCAAGACCCTGCCTTTTAATCCAGTCTGCAAGCCTATTTTGGTTGGGGCATTGAGGCCATTGATATTAATAGTTATTATTGAAAGGTATGTATTTATTCTCACCATTCTTCTTGTTTGTAGTGCTTCCTGTTTTCCCTTTACTCACTTGTTTTAAGTGTTACTGAGTATGGTTTATTTTTTCCTGTTTCCTCCTGTGTGTGTTTTGTTTTCTCTTCAATGTGAAGGATTCCTTCAAGTATTTTCTATAGAGCTGGTTTAGTTGTCATAAATTCCTTTAGCCTGTTTTTGCTGTGGAATGTCCTTATTTCTCCATCGATTTGGATAGATAACTTTGCAGGATACATTAATCTTGGTTGACAGTTGTTATCTTTCATAATTTGGAATACATCTTTCCAAGCCTTTCTGGCTTTTAAAATTTGTACTGAGTAATCTGCTGTGATCTTTATGGGTTTTTTCTTTGTAGGTGACTTGCTTTTTCTCTCTAACTGCTTTCAAAATATTTTCTTTGGTTTGCATGTTTAATAGTTTAATTATAACATGATGAGGAGAGGTTCTTTCCAGGTTTTGTCTGTTTGGTGTTCTAAAAGGTTCTTGTGTCTGCACTGGCATTTCTTTCCCAATTTGGCGAAATTTTTCTTCTATGATTTTGTGGAAAACACCTACTAAGCCTCTGGACTGAAAATCTTCTCCTTCTGCTACAACCTGAATTCTTGTTTGACCTTTTCATAGTGTCCTGGATATCTTGAAATTCCCATTTATACCTTCCCATTAGCTTGTCTTTCTCCTTGTTGGACTGTATTAGGTCTGTCTTACTTAATTTAAACTAGAAAATCCCTCACAGGCTTGTCTAGAGATTGTGTTTCTAAGGTAATTCTAAGTCCTATAAAGGTGAGAACTGAGAATAACCATCATATTCACTAATTCATATGTGATTTTATGCTTAACAAATACATATATTTATAGTATTTTCTTACAATAAGTTTTTGATTTATTAAAAGGCTGAATGACATGCTGTTTCACTTAGAGGAAATGCAATTTGTTTTCATTGCTTCCAGATTGTATAAAGTTATCTCTCCTAGAAAGATAGTACTTTCTTTAACTAGTTTGATTCTCTCTCCATGATCCAGTTTAAGCCAGAAGAGGGACTTTGGAAGCAATGGACATGAAGCTATTGGTATAGCTACTGGTGTCCCAAAGGTCACAGGAGGTCACCAATGTCCATCTGACAAAACATTGTTCCTTAATAACTTGTTTCACATCATCACACAATGCAGTAAGTCCAAAGGAGTAAGGCCAACCTCTGTTCCTCAACACAGGCTGAAGTAAGGTGCCATTTTTCATTTGAGAAAAAAATAAGAAGAGTATTTATTTAAACCAGCCATGCTATGGAGTTCTTCCTCTTGAACAAAGCCAACTTTTGCTCCACAATGGAGAATCCAAAATGTGTCCAAATGGCCTCAATTGCAAATGTATGGTTCTCACTCAAATAATTTCTGGGAATATAAATTATTTCATTTCTGAATATCTTATCAATGTCATTTTTAAGTAACTAACCACAAGTAGGAATATTATGTTATTCTACTTAGAATGAATTTAGAAATTCTCAAGCACCAAATTTTGTAATTAGAAATACACACACACACACACACACACACACACACACACACACACACACACACAATGAAAAATACAGAATATGTGGAACATGAATCCCTAGTCTGGGGTTGTAGCTCTCTGAACTTAATCACACAATGTTACAGTTTAAATTTCTTGAGACCTATTTAATTATAAAATTTTTCTGTTCTCTAAAATGTTCACTGAATGGATAGCAGATGATATTTCCTTCTAGTTCCTTGCAAGTATGACTTCCAAAAAGTGTCTATATTCAAATACTTATGGACAACACAATGTAATACAATATTAACAAAAACATATAACAAATGTGTTGAGCTTGCTAACATGGATTTTATATAAAAGAACCATGCAATTTTTGAATCTATTGCCCAAAAGAAGAAATACAAGTGTTTTGAATAAGAAATGCCCAGCTAGGACTGGAGAGATGGCTTAGTGTTTAAGATGCTTGCCTGTGAAGCCTAAGGACCCAAGTTTGATTCCCCAGTATCCAGGTAAGCCAGATGCACAAGGTGGCACATGTGTCTGGAGTTAGTTTGCAGTGGCTAGAGGCCCTGATGTGTCCATTCTCTTTCTCTCTCTATCTCTTTCACTCTCTCTATTTCTCTCAAATATATAAATAAAATATTTAAAATGAATAACACAATTAATACTTAGTGAATGTGTAGATCCATTATCAACATGACTATAAAGAATGTGTGGTATTATGTACAAAATGATGAAGTCCTCCAGGGAATTTTAGGAAGGATAAAAAGTTTGATATTCCCTGCAAATATAATTAAATATTATATTCTAGTAGATGATGATAAGAGTAGGCATAATGAGTTAATTAATTATAGAAAAAGCTTATGAAAATGAGGGATTTGAGGGAGTTGAGGAGTTAGTGAGCAACAGATCCTGCATTCAAGAATTAAAAATCTTTGTGCAGTATCACAAAGTGATGATATGGGAACAATACATTTTTGCATAAAAGTGATGTGATGGATACTTATTGAAGTAATGATTTATATATAATTTCAAGAACTTCCTAAAAACTGCATTGAGCACATTCTGTGTTTATTCTCAAGATGCAGAACTTTGAAATGAGAAACTTTTTGTTCTCTGCTTTCTATTTTAAATAGGGATTATCCTAAATGTGGGAAAACATTTTAAGGAATTATGAAATTCATTTAAAATTTCTATGTATTGTTCAAATGAAATGCCATATAGTTAAATAACTGAATGATAATCACTTTGAAAATTTCTCACTAAAGCCACTCTGATACACTCTTTGAAATAATAATGATACAAATACTTATGAAAAGGATCTATACAGATATTCAGTATGCACAGAGGAAAGTATGTGATTTCCACTTCAGGACAGATAAATACTAGATGGTTGCAAAGCATTTAAAAAACACAATTCAAAGGAGATAATACATTTGAATACACTTAATCCATTGCAGTATTAGAAAATAAAGCTCTATGCTTCTCAAAAATAAACTACTATCAATTGAAAAACAACCTCTGGAGACCTTGAGTGAATACTTCATCTCTAAAAGAGACTAGTCTATAAAAGAATGTAAACTTGCAGGAATCATCAAATTTCTTCCTATATAGATGGATCAGCTCTCCTCTGAAAGGAGTGGGTAAAAGGGGGTTAGACCCAGGTTAAGGGAAGTTTATTTTCCAGTTTATCTTTCTGGCTTCCTGTTGACTTCTTGAAGCAAGTGCTTGCATAGAAATGCATTATTTTCTCACTAGCTAGGGATTTTTCTTCCTCTGGACTGTAGATGTTGTATTGTTTCTAGAGGCCTTTAAGCTACATCTTATTCATGAATAACAGCTTTTGGGCAATATGAGCAGGAAGGAATCATCCACAGGTTTCTGGCAGGGACATGCTGGGTAGGCTGCGGCATGGTAAATGTCTGTATCTTCCACACTTCGAAAAGCAGGCTTGCTTGGTTCACTGGATGAAATTCCATAAAGTAGAAGGATTAAGTGCTCTGCAAACAATGGTGCCCTCATGTGAATGCCTATGTGAGTGTGTGTGTCTGTGTGTGTGTGTGTGTCTGTGTGTGTTTGTGTGCGTATAGAGAAAGGAAGCAAGTAAGAAGCCAATTAAGAGATCATGGCTTGTGGATCTAGTTCAAAGGCTCATGCTTCAAGTTAAATATATAGGCAAGAAAAAGCCATAGTTCCTTTCAAAGACACTCCAACATTCTGTTACAATGGGAGAAAACCAGTGTTTCTCTGTGCAGGCCATCACCTGACCTGATGAAGCCCAATCATATTGGTGAGGTAAATCTGCTCCACTCTATTAAAAACTTCATTTGTGATAACATTCCAAACCCCCCTTGGGAAAAATGCAGAATAACTCTTACCAAATATTTAGGAACTCCATGGCTCTTGTAAGGGTCAATACAGTAAACAGGATCAGGAAAATTATAACCAAATAACCTCCCATATCCACGTACCATGTAAGAAACTGAGGAGAATTCATCACATATCTAACACATCATAGAAGACTTAAATGTTTTATATAAAACATGTGTCATAGTGTTTGCTAAACCATAGTGTCTATGTGTCCCATTGGTTGGTGTTCTTTGAAAAATCTAGGAGTAATTTCTCTGCAACTGGAAGGACAGAAGAATCATCAACTGGAGTGGAGAGGACAACCTTGGCAGTAATCATTCAGCTTTGCAGGCCTGGTATTCAAGCCATCATGCGAGAGCCAAGGAGCCTCTTAGCCTTAAACATCACATTTGTATAGGTAGTATAGAAAGTAGAACTTGTTGATACATCAAATTTAATTTTAAATTGTTGATTACATATTGGCATTCCTTACTGATTATTGAAGTCCTAGACATATATTCTGATTCAAGGTTTTTGTTAATATCACATCAATGGCCACAGAAAGTATACCCAAAGCATAGATTATATCTAAGGGCTATTTTTTTTTTTTTATTACAAGACTTTTTGTTAAAGAAAGTCTGGAGCAATACTTACTGATACTCAATTTATCCTTTCAAGGGTCATGTTGACCAAGCAAATGTTTCCATCTTTGAATAACATAGAGTCATGAAATTTCATTCTCTATCCTAAGAATTACCCTTTCTGCCTGAATGGTGACATTTTATTTTAGGAAGAATCAGAAGCATTTTGTAGAACTAAAGCCCACTGCAATACCACAAAAGCTTTCAGGGATTTCCCCTATTTTCCAGTCAACAGTTAAATATAAAGATACAATTTAGAATTTTATTAGTTCTCAAGAAGCAAAGGAAGTGGTCTTGAAGTCCCTTGCAACTGACAGCAGTAACGCTCTCCAAACATCAGCGGCAGACATGTCACCTCTTGGGCTGGAGAGGTTGCTTAGTCATTAAGGCGTTTGCTTGCAAAGCCAAAGAACTCAGTTTCGACTCCGCAGGACCCACATAAGCCAGATGCACAAGGTGTCACATGCATCAGAAGTTTGTTTGCAGCAGCTAGATCCCCTGGCATATCCATTCTCTCCCTCTCTACCCCCCTTCTTTCTCTCTTTCTCAAATCAATAAAAATGAAATATTTTAAAAAATGCCATAACTTATCCTTGAGACTGTAGCCTCTCTCTCTCTCTCTCTCTCTTTCTCTATAATAAAGTCATAGCTGGATATGGGAAACAACTTGAATACCCACCTCTGAAACATTGTCCTTCCAAATAAAAATTTTAAAAAAGAAGAGAGTCTTACCACATAAGGTTTTTCAAATCAACCAGAAATTCCAATCACAGAATTGGTGTGGTGGTTTGATACAGGTGTCCCCCACAAACTTAGGAATTCTGAATGCTAGGTTCCCAGCTGATGGAGATTAATGCCTCTTGGGGGCAGTGTATTGTTGGGGGCAGGCTTATGGGTGTTACAGCCATTTTCCCTTTGCCAGTGTTTGGCACACTCTCCTCTTCCTGTTGTCCAGTGGCTGATATCTACCCTCTCCTCATGCCATCATGGAGCTCCCGGTCAAGTCTATAAGCCAAAATAAACTTTTTTTCCCCCACAAGTTGTTCTTAGTCAAGTGTTTTCTGGAAGCAATGCGAACAAGACTGCAACAGGTGGGAATTTTGGCTTTAATTTGAAAATAATCACCTACTTCATAGTAGGAAAATAACAGACATTCACAGTAAAGTGGGTGGTGTGAGCACTTCAAGCTCCTATTTGAATGCTTAGTACCTTGTTTCTGTAGAGCCAGCCACACCTCAAAGTTTACAAAATTCCCCAAGTGATATTGAGAGTAAATACAATAAAACCTATACCTTCTTCCCCCAAATACAGTAGAAAGAGAGAGCACATGATGATTCTGACTGAATGTAAAAGAAAGCCACATAATTCATAAATTTTAAAGCTTGGCTGCAAAGAACTCTTCCATTAGCATACGAATTCCCTTCAACCTGAAAAAAATTATAATTGGTGAAGTAAATCAAGAATAAAAAATTCTCTTTTCATAAAATGTTTTTTTAAATATCTTTAAGAGGATTCTATTTCTTTCTGAGCTTTTGTTTGAAGAAGTCTACTGAAATCTATTATTTAAAATTGAAGAGTTTTGGATTATATTGTGCCTTCTGCTTTCTTGGTAATAATACTTATTCCTTTATCAGATATTTCTTTTAGAGAGACACAGTTTACATTTATTCCATGTAATTTTCAATCACTACAGAGAAAAAAAAAAGCACTTTTTTTCAACAGCCCTTGTTTCTGAATAAAAACCTCACTGAGTTGCTCTTCTGTAGAATTTATTTCGTGCTACACAATAAGTATTATATTTTATGAAAAAGAATTACATCTTTTGGCTTTTTGTTCATTTTACCAATATTTTATTTGTAAAATATGAAATGTATGCTTATCCTTTCATCAAAACAGATGGAAATATTACAATCTTCCAATAAATGGTAAAAATAACCTTAATATCTGCATATTAAGGTATTGACTTGAATGTCCCACTGAGTAACTTCTGGTAACAGCTTACCTAAGTAAATGGTCTAATTATGATGAATATTCTTGACAGGAATTTGGAAGGAAATATGTGCTATATATTTGTGACTGTACTTGTAAACCATGAAATATCATAATTAAATCATCAGGATTTTCCCCATACTGTATTTTTCACTTTGCCACATATGTAGTATTTAATAATAATTCATTTTTAAAGGTAAAAATGTAGAGATTTTGGGCTGGAGAGATAGCTTAGGGGTTGAGGTGCCTGCCTTCTAAGCCTAAGAACACTGGTTCCAATCTCCAGTGGTTCCAATCTCCAGGTCCCACGTTTAGCCAGATGCAAAGTGATGCAAGGGCGCAATGCCACACTTGACCACAAGGTGGCACACACATCTGGATTTCGTTCGCAGCAGCTGAGACACTGCTGGCGTGCCCATCTCTGTCTTCCTCCCTCTCTCTCTCTCTGTCTCTCTCTGTGTCTCTCTCCAAAACATAATAAAAAAAAAAAGTAGAGATTTTTGCTGATATGTGTAGTATATGTGCATGGATTTATGCATATATGTACATGTGCATGGGTAGATGTGTATATCCTGTGCCCATGTTTATGGAGGATAGAGGAGGGTATCTGATGTTCTCCACTATCTCTCTTATACATTATTTTCTTAAGAGTTTCTCACTGAATGTGGAACTTGCTGATTTTTTTTTGCTAGATTGGCTGACCACCCAGGAGAGCTGTCCTTCCCTTTCTACCTCCCCTATAGGCTGCATAGGATTCATGCCTGGCTTTTTACATAGGTGCTGGGTATTCAACTCAGGTCCTCATGCTAGTGCGGCCAGCCTTCTTACATCCCAAGCCATCATGAAGGCCTTACGATTTCTTTATTAATTTTTTCCTGTGAATATGAATGTGATATGTTGGCATATGTGTGTACATACTCATATGTAAATAGGAACATATGTAAATATATGAGAACATCAGCCTGGACCAGAGTGAGACCCTACTTTGAAAAACCAAAAAATAAAAAATAAATTAAAAAAAATATATATGAGAACATACATGTGGAATTTCTTTCTATCACGTCCCCTTTATTTATTAAGACATGGTTTCTCCGTGAACTCAGAGCTCACCAGTTAAATTGACTAGCTAGATGAGCCAAATGGATTATTTGTCTCTTACTCCTCAGCGCTGGGATTACAAGCATGTGCCACCATGTTAGGCATTTAAGTAGATCTGAGGATCCAAAGTCAAGACCTCACATATGGATAGCAACTACTTTATCCAACATGCCATCTTCAAGCCCTAAGTTTTGACTTTTTTTTTTTTTTTTTTTTTGGGAAGCACAACAAACTGGGCTTTTTTTTTTTTTTTCATGCAAGAGAGTGAGAAAGAGAGAGACAGAGAGAGAAGATGGGAGAGAGATAATTGGCATTCCAGGACCTCCAGCCACAGCAATTGAATTCCAGATATGTGTGCCCCCTTGTGCACATATGCAATCTTGTGAGTTTGCATCACTGTGCATCAGCCTTACATGGGACCTGGAGAGTCAAACATGAGTCTTTAGGCTTCACAGGTAAGTGCTTAATCACTAAGCTATCTCTCCAGCCCTAAGTTTTGAATTTTAAGTGATATATGTTAAGTGATTTCTACTATTGGATAAATCAAGGGTTGAAAATTAAATGATAGAAATAGTTGTGCATTCATTCATGAGAAAATTCCAACAATTGATGTATTCCCATGACAAGTATTAATTTTCCATATAGCTAAGAGTGAAACATGTTATTTTATTTCTTTTGAACCATTGTGCAAAGGTTTTCAGTTAGCAAAAATGCTGACGTAGTGATGGTTTTGTTTTAAACCAGTTAGATCAATGCCTCAGCTTTGATTCAAAATCAACATTAGCACATAGTGTAGCAATTTTTCAGGCAGAGACTTCTGTGAGTGTGTGTGCTCTAAGTCTTGTACTAAAATGTTGTACAGTTTGGGGTGTGGGAAGATGGCACTTGCCACTTACACATGAGGGTTTCTTGGGTGTAATACCACCAATTTGTACAATCCAGAAGTCAAGTAAATAGGTGGGCTAGGGCATACTCAACTATAACCCCAGTATCTGGGGGACTTTAGATTCAGGCCTCTCAAACCATGAGACAGAATAAGTCTTACTTAAAGTCAATTTCTCAGACACTTTCTGATCATGATGAAAAACTGACACACACATTAAAGGAAAGAAACCATTCTGATCAGGCTGCTGCACACCTTATGGTGTCAGGATTATAACATTCTAGAGATGTTTGAGCTCGAGGCAGCCAAAGCATCAGTGCAGCTAGGCTTTCAAGAAGAAAGGGAGGAACATGCGGAGCAGAAAGAATATTTGTACAGTAATAAACTCTGTTTAATGCTCTGATGTTGACAGCTATCATTACACCCTTGTCTATCCTCAGAGACCATTCAATACCAAGCAAGTGCAAAGAGAGGTAATGTGAATGATACATGAAGGTGAATATTATGGAATAATATGATGTGTTCAATGTGTGTGGAGGTGTTTACACTGGGGGAGTTTGTGTATGAAAAAGGGCAAGAGGTAAATAGGAAATCTCCAGAATTTCTTATTTTATTACACTTCAAAGCAAAAACTCTTACTTTTTTTAAAGTCATGGAAAAGAAAGAAAAATTAAGGTGGTAATTAGCAATAACATGAGTGAGCACACAGACTATACATATTTTCATATTCTTGGTCCACTCTGAAAATCACATACATAAGTCTCTCCTCAAATTTCTTTTCACTAATGATTCATAGTTTATTCATACAAACCCTTTGGTCAGTTTCATAATCATGAGCCTCACCTCACAAACTGTTATAGATAATTATATTTTCCAGACATAGGGAGTTTTAAAACTTTTCTTTTTGTAATGTCATTGAATGATGCTACCCTACATGAGGCCTGCCATTGTTACCTTCTGGTGTTGGGATAAAAGCAGAGTGAGGAAAAGTTTCTATTTACTACTATTATTATTATTTTTGGCTTACAGTATCTAGGGAAAGCTCCATGATGGCAAGGGAAGCATGGCATGAGCAGAGGCTGGACATCACCTGTTCCACAGCAAATGGAAAGCAGCAGTAGGAGATTGAGCTGCTTTCTTGAAAGGGAGAGCTGGCTATAACACCTCTGAGAATCACAGTCCAAGAATACACATCATCTAGTAAGGCCCCAATTCCCAAATTGCCAATACCTTCATTCCATGCCTTCAAGAATATGCATTTATCGGGGACATCTGATGCAAATCACATCCATCCTTGCCTCCCATAAGTTGATGGTCATCTATGATGTACAAAGCAATGCATTTAGTCAGATTTTAAAAGTCTCCATAATTTTGTTTTACCAATCCCAACATGCTTCAAATGTCCCCATACTCCAAGGTTTCTTAACTGTGAGCTACAAAGCCAAAATCACATAATGACACAGAGTAAACATTCACACTGCAAAAGATGACATTGCAAGATAAGATGGAACCAATGATCTAAAACAATCAGGGAAAACATACAATTTTAAGATGTTCTATGTCAAACTGAATCCTAGAACAAAGCTTCTGGGGTTCCAATTCCATGCTTTTAGCTAGGCTGCTCACAGCACAGGAAACAATCCACCCCAAGGCAACGTCTCTCCTTGGGAGCTATCCACAGTTCTGAAATCTCAATGATCCTGGGGTCTCTGCTGCCTTCTCATGGATCCACTGGGCTTCCACACTAGTATTCCAACTCTGCCTCACATTGCCCAGTGGCCATCTCCAACAAAATCACATTCATATTGCACATTCAATTACACTTTATTTCCTGTATTTGTTGTACTCCTTTAGTACCAGATAGGTGTCAAATTTGTTAATAATAGATGGAATAAAGTCAACTTTGAAGAGAATAAAAATGATTTCAGCATGCTTCCTTCAGCTCTGTACACTCCAAAGAGGCAGCACTCTTCCTGCTGTCCCAAAGCAGAGCAGCTGGCCCAACCTCAATGTTGGCAATCTCTCAAACATTTGCAGGTGAAGCAAGCTGTAGTCTTCAGCTCAACTTTAATTTCTTTTTGTGCTGTATCCTTCTGCCCACACCAGTTAATTGCTTCTAAATTCAACCTTTCTCAAGCTCTCAGGACACAAGATGCCTTTAGCCCACTTCCAACAAATTTCTCTTCCTCTGATTAGCCAAGCCTGCACAGTTCACAGCTATTTCTGCATTTGAGTCTCTCAACTCTCTAACAAGAATGGTCCACCAAACATTGATGTAGGTGTCTCTTATGTCACAATTTCAAATCCTTCCACATTCCTCTCCCAAATCAGCTTCAAAAGGCCAAAAGTACCATTTTTAGTGGCAATGACCCCATTTGTGGTACCAATTTTCTGTCACGGTTACTTCTTGTTCTTGTGATAAAGCACTGAATCAAAAGCAGCTGATAGGAAGGAAAAACTGTTGTTGACTTAAAGTCTTAAGGAGAAGCTCCATGATGGCAGGGGAAAGCATAGCATATGCAGAGGCTGAACATCACCTGTGCCACAGCAGTTGGACAATAGCAGCAGAAGGGTGAGCTGAGTTCTGGCAAGGGAGAGCTGGCTAGGACACCCCAAAGCCACCATCAGGAACATTCTTCCTCCAGCAAGTCCCCTCTGCCTAGTCTGCCTCCAGCTGGATACCAAGTCTTCAGTACACATGAACTTATGATGGGATATCTTATTCAATCCACCAATGGCCTCACTTATTAACCAGGCATAGAGTGCTGCCCTAGCATTTATTCATAACATGATAAGGGATGCTCTATGAGGGCATGGCAGCATAATGTGTGATGGTCTGTAGCTAGAGGAGGCAATAACACAGGCCATATTATATCATGACTCATACATACCTGCTCAACCAAATTCATCATATATAGTTCCACATGAAGATGGAACTCTGTCATTTACACTCAGTTGTTAAAATAACAGCTGCCAATGGCAGCCTGGTTTCCATGATATATCCTATCTTACTAGGTCTATAAATTTATCAAGATTTTCTTTGTTACAAAAGAATAAAACCATAGGCTCACCTGCTCTAATACTCAGGTTTACTACTGACTTGACTGCATGTCAAGCTTCAAAGTATACTTTGAACTTCATGGAAAATATCTTGTAATAATCATTTTCATGTATTTTGTCAATTACTCCACCCCACATACCTTTTTTCTGTGCTTATTTCTCTCAGGATTTGAGTCACTGAAAACTGAGTCAGAATAGCACAGTCACCAATGTCATATGCAAAGGAGAACATAGTTACATATGATAATCACATGGAAAAATCAATATTTCCATTGGTACAAGTGCATCATTTCATTAAGAGACTAGAATACAAGTTTAAGTGAAGTAATAAATTTATTAACTACCATGCTCTTTCAATCTTTATTTCATTTTCTGCACAAAACTAGATTTTAATGCTAAGCACAGCCTCTCGGCCAAACCATTCTTAAAGCATTAAATATTGTTTCAGTATCATAGTTCTAAATGCTAGTGCTCATTGTTGCCAAGATATGACTAAGGTTAAACAGCTTATTTTCCCCAATACTATTTACTGAGGTCAGTCACTGCCACTAGGAAGCTTCTTCCAGCATGGTCTATGAAACTTTAAGTCTATCATTATTTCCTTGTCTTCCCCCAAAAACTTTAACTTCTCCTTCTAACTTCTGGTACCAATATTCTACTGTGTCCCATAGCAATGTGAATTAGGGTCCACAATCTCCACTTTCTGCTGTAACATTTCTGAGTATTTTCCTGGTCATTGTTTATTCTGAACTGACTAAACATAAATGACATGTTTGTTTTAGTTGAAACACATATGCCTATGAATTTGAATTAGTGTACATCAAATACATCAAAAGGCAGAGGAATTCACAATCTCATTAATCTTTATTTTTCTATTTAAGTATGTCCTTGACTCTGTATGATATAGGTTTAAATTTCAGTTGTATAAATATAAATTACTGTCAGAAGTTCTTGTTTTCAAGTTGTCTATTTTTAATTTTATTTTCATGTTAAGTTTATTTTTTTGCTCAAGCCAGAAACTATCCTGAGATAGACTTGCAAATTCTGTTTTCATTAAAAATGTAAAAAGCACACTGAAATTTAGGTCATGTTGATACAAATAACAAACTGGGATTTTAATTAGACATGTAATATAAGTTGCTGTGCTATAATATTCTCAATTTGGAATTGAAATGAAATAATTTAATATGATTTAATGGGAAAATATATGTAAAAGACTAATTTTCATGTGCTCTAATAGAGAAACTAGTCTCCATACTGACCGGCATGAAATCTTTCAATGTTTATGATTGCCTACATAATATAATACTATTTTCTTTTTTCCTCTCACTACTTTTGATCATTTAAATCCATTTTCCTATAAGTGAAATGAGAGATATTCTTTGATTACATATTTTAGGTAGCTAACAAAGAAGTCATTTTCTATATGGCTCCCTTCAGTGCTCCTATCCCACCACTATCCCAATATAAACCTTTCTGCACAACCCTCTAGTTTCATATCATATGTGTTCTACTGTAACCTCAACGTAAGCCCTCCCTGCTCCATGACCCATACCTAGCTTCCAAGTCTCTATTGACTATAACTACAACTTATGTACAAATGTAAAAAGTTAAAAGTTAGGATGCATATGTGAAAGAGAACATGAGCACTTGTCTATCTGAGCCTGAGTTACCACATTTTGAATAACATATTCCATATTCATCTGTTTTCTTTCAGATTTCATGCTTTCATTATTCTTTATAGCTAAATAAAACTCCACTTTGAAATTTAAACTCTTGTCAAATTTGTTTAATATTCCTGATATGCAATACAACCAAAACCAAATATTTACACTTGTTACTTCCAAACTTCATTTAATTAAGTAGACAACATGATACTTTCTGATAGTCCCAATCCAGACATGCTAACATCTCTAAGAGAGTAATTGTTAATACCAACAACAAGTAGAATTTAAACCATCATCAATTAATTTGGAGACACATAAAATTGCCATTATGTGTTTTTTTTTTTATAATATCTATTTTAGGTTCTGTCTCATCCTGTTATTACTGCTGTTGTTTCTGTTGGGCTTTGTGTTTTGGAAGTTATAGTAAAGGCAGATATAAAGCCCCACAGGCTTGAAAATGTTTTGAAAACATTAATTTCACCACCTAATGGGAATCCAGTGTGACCTGTTCCTTAATGCTGTCCATTAGTTATGTTTTGTTGTTTGATTTGGTCAGGGATTTACTTAGCTTAACTTTTACATTTGCAAATGCATCTATGAGAGATCACAATATGATATATTACATGCAGACATCTTCATAAATATTCTGAATAACATTTTTATTTGTATTTCTTCCTACTTCTCTATCTTTCCTTGTCTCCTCTTCCCTAAATACATTAAATGTAAGTATCTTAGATGTGCTACAAAGGCTATAGTGTAACTGAATTATAAATAGTATTATAGGAGATTCTTTCAGAATCTCTCTATGTTAGTATCAGTTGATAAATTATTTTTCATGCTATGCCCAGTAACAGAATTTTTTTATCTCCTCTTTGTTTTCAGCAGTTTCATCAACAATCTAAATTTAAATATTTATTATTGCATTAACATTTTTAGCACTGCTGTGTCCTAAATGGCTGATGATAGTGAGTGCAACTTGCTAAGGATTTTGACTCCTTTTGATCTTCTGGATCCCTGTTAGTCTGAAGGACATTATTTTTATTAATTTAGTACTTCTCCCTGAGAATCTTGAATTAAATTAGTCAATGAAAAATTAAAATCAAAATGTTTCTGAAAACATAATGCTTTGATTTCTACATCTCTTTGAAAGGGACTAGGGGGGAAGTTTTGGTAATTTCATATGAATTGCTGTGGCAGAATTTCTTCTGTGTGAGCTTAGATGAATATGATTTCATTTATGATCCTCATTCATGGTTATACATGAAGTTGACCCGAGATTTTCTATTGGTTGGCATTTAAAGTTTTCTTGCATGGAGGGGGACAAGTTATATACATTTTTCTGTCCATGTGCTCAGTGCTTTGAGGCCATTCTATTTCATAGTGGTGAATTCCAGGTCTATGGATAGTTTCATATGAGACTGCAGAGCCATCACTTGACAGTCCCTGTAGCATTATATAGATGTCATGGATCCTATCTGCTAGTTTAAAAAAAATGGTAAAACATTATGAGGTGGAGTGAAGTTCTAACTTCTGTTTATGCATTATGGCATAGAATGAGAACATATGGTAGACTTTTATATTCAAATACCCTGCCTCATATAGCCTTGTTAATATAATCTTCAATATAGCCTTCCTCACATATTCTTCAATATTTTTATTTTTTTTTATTTATTTTTTTGCACTCACTTTGGTTTCTATCTCCACTGTACCAATATCTGAATATCAAGGAAAGTGAAACTTTCTGCTGGAGGTGATTTTGCCATTGGCTTTATATATAACTTGTCTCTTTTAATTTTTTTTTGGGGGTAATACCTTGTGTGCACCAGTTTGAAAAAAAATAAAACAAGAAAATATTTTAAAAAATACTAATATCACACCATTCTAGTAAGTCATTCTCTGCCTGATGTTGCATTTTGGGAAATGATATTCAACATGTCACTGAAAGCAACACGGAAAGCTACCCAAATCCCACACAGAAGGAATATGGTGAGGATTGTGAGAATAATGTTTCTGGATATAACATCACAATATTAATACACAGCTGTCAATGACTTTTCACTAAGGGTTTTAATTAGAATGCATTTTAGATTTCATTACACTCCTTTGCATTTGCATGTTGACAAAATAACACAAAGCAGCAATGTGCATGTGCTAAGCAAAATATTATCTCATGAGGTTGAAAAGTTTTTTTTTTTTTTTTTCACAGACAAACATACAATAAGCTGAGCAAATAGATTACCCACAGAATAGGAGAACAATTTTGCCAGATATACAACTGACAAAGGCCTAATTTCTAGAATCTATAAAGGACTCAAAAAACTAAATAATAAAAAAATCAAACAACCCACTCACAAAATGGGGCAGAGATCCAAATGTAACTGATACCATAAAATTCTATATCCTGAAAAACATACTAAAGGTTGAACATTCATCGGGTCCTTAGCGGGAACAACTGAATCAAAGTGCCCTGGACAGCCTATGATGAAGACCAACCATTATCTTCTGTTTCTCTCTCTTTTCTCTCTTTCTCTTTTATATTACATATAATTTCCTTCCTTCTTTTGCCTTGGGGCTGGCCTATACCTACCAATACCAGGATGCAGTTAGTATCCACAATGAGCTGTTGGTTAAGGAGAACTAAAAAGTCTCCCATAAGAAGACAGACTTCTATTAGAGAACTTTATTACCTACCAAAGGTTAATGGTAAGACTCTACTGTTGAAGACACCTTATGCTATTAATATGGAACATTGAGAAACCTGTCTGGAATCTGGAAGAAAGTCAGTCCCTGTATGACACAATGCAGGTCTGGCTCTAGCAAGACCACATGTCAGAAGAAACCAGGAAGTGGCTTCTGTGAACATGGCATCCTGCGAAGGCCTGGCGTGACAACAGCTACAGTCCCATGCTCACGAGAAACTTGCTATGAGATGATCTGTCTGGAGACAGGCACTCATTGGTCACAAAAAGGGGACCACCACATACAATGATTGGTCAGCCAAACCCCTTAAAACACCATACACTTCCTTGAATAAACGAGTTTGCAGCAGCTCGCCCTCTGCTGTTTCCACCCAACTCCTGGAGCCTGTGTCGTGACTCCGCGCCTCTCACCCCCAACTCAGCAGAGACCCTACTGTCCCTCCTCAAGCTGGCCCTAGAGGGGATCCCAACATATGGTACCCGAACATGGACCCTCTGCCCCCTCGGTGTTGGCGAGACACCCCCTCCTTGATTGTCAGCGAGTATCCCCCTCAGCGTTTGGTAAGATGCCCCCTTCTTGATCGTCCGGTGAGTAGGCCCCTTGTTGTTCTGTGTGCTGATGGCTTCCAGAGGGTGAGCGGGCAGCCCCCTCCTCCCCCTTTTTCCTTTTGTTCATCCTTTTCCCTGGTAGCATGGTCCTGAAGCCCATGTCGTCCCCTCCACTCTCTGTCTGTCCCGGCGAAATCACATAAGGGTCTGATCCACCTGATTTCTGAACTAAGGTGAGGCCTTTGGCTGGGCTTCCCCGGAGACACCATGTGGGCATATGGCCATGGAGTAACCACCCACAGAAATCCCCCACTAAGCACAAGACACATGGGTCCTAAACATTCTGTCTGTATGTTTCAGCTGGCCCTGCAATAGGTGTTATGATTTACATGATTATCCTTTGGGCTTTCATTTTTGATCTGGGTTATTTTTTTCTCAGTCTCCTTGATTCAGTAGTGTCCCAGCCTAGTCCTCCCCACCAAACACCACCATGCCAGCATGGGCAACCTCCCTTCCCATCAGAGGATGCCGCAATTACAGGCTCTTAAGGCCCTCCTCCTGTAATGTGGCTTAAAAGTGAAACAAAAGGACCTCCATGGCTTTTGGGACAAAACTCTTGTTTTAGCCCCAAGGGTTAGTCCCATCCTCCTTACCATAATTGCTAGCCTTAAAGGCTCCTCCATGGAGGAAGTCACTTCCAACCATAACAAAAGCTGTAAGGAAAAACTGAAACTGGCTCTTAAAATCTCATCTTTCCCAAGACTGCCACCCAAACCACCCCTGCCTAATGCCTTTTCAGCACACAACTGCTGCCTGGGGCAGCCTCATTCACAACCACCCCTCCCCCTCTTTACCCTTGGAAGGACCTCTGCCTGATCCTTCCTGGACAAACCCAGGCAGCTGCTAGTTCGCTTACACACACCATTGTCCCACCCTTCACGGCCTTCCCCATTAACATAGGGCTGGAGGCAACAGCCAGGCCCTGGTGCCTCACCCCCCTCTCTGATCTGGCTCTCATCTGCAAGGTGGCCCAGGAATCTGACATTTACTCCTACTTTGAACAAGTCCTTTTACAATGGGCCATCCACCTTCAGACTCATTGAGCACATCCACTCACACACTGCTCTGCCTGGCTTTATTGCTAATGGGAATTCACAGGTAGACAAGTTTATTGCTGTCTCATCCTTGCCACCTTTAGAACAAGCTAGACATTTACACCAAAGGTTCCATCTATCCCCCACTAACCTAAGAACCCTACACCCCAAGCTCTCGCTTAGCCAATGCAAACATTTAACCCATACCTGTAAGGCATGCACCCCCTAGCTCTCTTTGGGCTCCCAACAGCCTCAAAGAGTCAATCCTAGTGGACTTACCCTAAATTCTACCTGGCAGATGGATGTTACCCACATTCCTTTGGTAACCTAAAATATGTCCATGTCATCGTGGACACTTACTCTAAGCTTACTTTTGCTATTGCTCTCTCAGGGGAGAAGGCATCCCATGTCCTTAAGGTGACAAAAACCTCCATGTTGATCATGGGTGTACCCTGGTCAATTAAAACTGACAATGGCCCTGCATACATATCTGCCCAATTCACATCCTTCATGGAATCTTGGGGAATAAAACACTCCTTTAGTGTCCCATTCAACCCAGAAGGATAAGCCATTGTGGAGAGAACTAACTGGACTGTAAAGGAACTAATTATAAAATAAAAGTTTTAATGCAGGGCTGAAGCTATGCTTGTGTCTTTCCAGAAACTTCACAGATCCGGATCTGGATCCCTGCCAGAAACATCTGTCCAGCCACTGACTCAGGGATCGACCTTGATGAACAGGATGATGCCAAACCCCTCAGATCGGATGGGGGACTTTAAACTTATTCCCCCCTTTTCTCCTTTTATCTCCTTTTCTCCCTACTACCACTTCCAAGAAACCTTTTTGGACAATTCTTCTTAGGCCATACTTGTTTGGTGTGGTGGGCCTAGATTCACATGCTTTTCCTAGGCTTTATTTTAGCCACTCTATTTCACTATATTCCTTCCCCTTCAAGCATGTACTTCTCCTTAGCCACACCTTTGCCTTTTTTGCTTATTAAAGCTTCTTATGGTAATGCTACCCTCCAAACAGCCATAAATTCCTTTGCAACTCCTTTGATTACATTGATCTGCTACCATTAAGCACACTCAATGCTACTAATTATGACTCTAAGGGTGAGATCATGACAGTCACCCAGAAACCTGTCCTACCCCAGTCTTTTTCAGGTTCTATAGTTAATTCTTGCTTGCTAGGACAGTTTGCATGCAACAGAGCTACCACCACTTGGCCCTCCCATGCCTCCTAGGCCACAGCCACACCCCTCAAGTTTTCTCACCAGATTGGTGGGTATTCAATGACAGGTAAGACTCCAGGAGATGGGGCAAACTAAGACAGGCACTGTCACATGTGATGATCCCTTGGGTCCTGGGGTCAACAATGGCTTGGCAATGAACCATGCCTCTCAGGGTCACCACTAATAAAAACAAACAGGAGGATATGTATGGTACAATGCAGGTCTGGCCCTAGCCAGACCGCATGCTAAAAGAAACCAGGCAACACCCCTTGGGTTTTCCCACTAGGATGGCAGGTAGTCAATGATGGGTAAGATCCATGAGATGGGGCAACCTAAGACAGGCACTGTAGCATGTGATGATCGCTTGGGGCCTGGATTCAACAATGGCTTGACAAAGAACCATGCCTCCCAGGGTTGCCAATAATAAAAACAAAAAGGAGGATATGTATGGCACAATGCACATCTGGCCCTAGCCAGACCGCATGTCAGAAGAAACCAGGAAGTGGCTTCTGTGAACATGGCATCCTGCGCAGGCCTGGAGTGACAACAGCTACAGTCCCATGCTTGAGAGAAACCTGCTACGAGATGATCTGTCTGGAGACAGGCAGTCATTGGTCACAAAAAGGGGACCACCTCATACAATGATTGGCCAGCCAAACCCCTTAAAACCCTCTACACTTCCTTGAATAAACAAGTTTGCGGCAGCTTGCCCTCTGCTGCTTCTATCCATCTCCCGGAGTCTGTGTTGTGACTCCGCGCCTCTCACCCCCTACCAGGCAGAGACCCTGCCATCCCTCCTGGGTTGGCCCTAGGGGGGACCCCACCAAGTCCCCAGACAGTTAGCTTGTTTAATGCCAGAAGGTGCTATGAGCAACTGGGGGAAAATAGTAGCATCTGTCCAAGCAACTCGTGTTCTAAGCTACTCAATAGCAAATAACCTGATATGATGCTCACCCAAGTTCAATAGTGACACATAGCCATGGTGAGTAATTAATTGCTCTTGAATTGGCTAATGGATCTGCTCAATGTGATAGAATCCATAGCTGGAACTGGGAAACAAGTCAGAATCATATCCAAAAAATGAGTTCACTCTCCAATATCATGCTCCCACTAATTGTGGGATTCAAGAGGGCCTACACCTATGAAATTATCTCTAAACTAATAATGGTTATCCCATTTATCCAATTATATTGTCACTCTCTGTCAGAGAATCTGCTTCTCTTTTTCAGATAGATGCAGAACCTGAGGAGACAATCAGCCCATCACATCCCCCCATGGCCCCAGCTGAAACCAAAGAGTAACTGGGGAAATAAGCAAGAGTGCTGCTTTCTTGGTGAACTTGCTATCAGCATAAAGGTGAAGGAGATAGACACAAAGAACACTCAGCTTCTACCAAATCAGATATCCAGAGACACAGAGGGTCCATAGACCTCATCACTGAAGTAGACCTGAAACAAACCCAACATGACTAGGGTAATTCATGGAAGAGGGGGTGGAAAAGGTTTTAGAGCCACAAGTTGGGACACTATGCACAGGGACAGTGTCCATTCCCCATAACTGACTGATACCCCCACTATGAACCATCCACAATCCACATGCAGATACCTGACATCCCCTACAAGGAGGGTAACTTTGGAGGGGGGAAGAGAGAGAGGAGGCTAAGGTTGGTACCAACAAGTGCTGTTTATACATTGAGTATGTACATAACTAATAAAGAAAAAGAAAAACAAATATAAAAAATATTATACCAAAAACTATCCATATATTTTATTAATAATATAATTTATATGCAGCACACCAAATTAATCCCAATTTTAAACTCAACAGATTTAACATTTTGATAACCCCTTCTCCAAAAGTTATTTTTATTGCTAGACACCATGTATTAATCATGTGCCAGGTAAATTGCTCCATATAGATATATCATACTGTTTTCTTAACATCCTCAGTTTTGACTAATACCTACATGAATAGTAATTCTTTATTTTAGCATTTCTTATAAATCTTAAGTGCAGGCTTGACTTGAAAGTGTTATTTTATTGTTAGAACCACATGTAAAATAATGATAAAGCAACTATTTTCTGGGCCTTTGATTGATGCCAAACAGTTTTTAGATTGTAAAAATATCCTTGGTAAAGCTAAATGGGCCATGAGTCTTGTGTTCAGCAGAGTATTTAGAGCAAGTACACAGCTCTCATGAAAGCTTTTACATAGTAAAAGCTATATTGATAGGAGCTTTTAATTATTCTTGTGACTATGATTGTTTTAATTCAGTGATAGTACTTTGGACATAGAAATAAGCAACGAAGAGCCTATTGGTATTATTTAAAGCAAATTTAAAAAATATTCACTTCATTTTATTTTAGAATGCATAATATCTTCAGACATTACTTTGCTTTCTGGAATAATTATGGGCTTTTGGAGATGGTTTGCTTTATACATTAGCTTACTTGTAGCAATGAAGTCACAGACTTTACCAACATGTTACTGTGTATTAGGTTGACCAAACAGTACATCCCAAACAACACACCCATACCCTCACTGTAATCCCTTTACTGAGTAACAAACAAACCAAAACAAAGAGAAATATTCAAAGTATAGGAACAAGCAGCAGACAGGGACACATACTAACTCAATTCAGTATGTGGAAAATATTAAGAACTACAATGCAGCAGCCACTTTTTCATGAACTATCTTTGTTATTTTAAACAAGAAAACATTTTGAGGATAGCAATTTCCCACTTATGAAGGAAGCCTGTGTTCACAGAAAGAATATACTTTAGAGCAGTGATTCTAACAGTTCATCTTCAAACTTTTACTTTGTGGATATCATGAAGAGATATTGTGTGTTTTTTGATACTAATCTTTTGCTCTAGCCCAGGATGACCTTGAACTTACTCTATGGCCCAGGGTGGCCTTGAATTCATGGTGCTCCTGATATTAAAGGGATCAGCCACCATGACTGTTGTCTTTCTACTATTTTTAGCCACTCATTATTTTATTGTTAAGTAGACACTTTGTATGGACACATAATGTGTTGCTACCATCATTTTCCTCCTTCCTGCCCCTACTCCACTGAGGGCTCTCCTTAGTGGGATGGCTGGCATTCACCATGGAGTTGTGGGATATGAATTATGAGAGCCCCAATCTGTCATGTGGGGAGGGATATGTCTCCAGATATTCCTTCCTACCCTGTTCTTTCTATTTCTTCTTCCACAAACTTCCCTGACCCTTGGTGGGCATGCATTAATTCTACTTTAGTCTTGAGTTCTCAGCAGCTTCTAGATTTCTGCTTTGATGGGTTTTGGGTGTCCTGAGTGTCAGTCTGCATTACCCTGGCCCAGGTTATCAGATTTGCCATGGAAGCAGCAGACTTGTTCATCTTGCCAGATCCTCTGTGGTTTCACCTGGGCCCTGGCTACTGTGTGAGGGATGATTCTTCTCCTGTCAGGAAGTCAGCTATCTCTTCTTGTCTTGTTTTGATTTTGGTTATCCTCAGATCTTGCTTTCTGAAAAAGAAAAAAACAAATTCTCCAAGGGAGAGTTATATCAAGTAGGTTAAAGGGGATAAGTATTGTTAATTTAGAGAGATTTTGATGGGTGTAGCCTCGTTTTTACTGAAGGCTAGTGGGTGCTTCTCATTGGAGTCCATGAGTGGATCTCATAACCAATAAAAGAGCAATTGGTTACCCACCTAGGCTGTGTTCCATTATTGTACAGGTGTTTACATCTTGTTGTTTTCATATAGAAGTGTCCCCTGGTTGCTTATGACATTGTTGGTCACTTTCCCTCAGCAGCTCATGTAGCACTTTTTAGCACTATATAGGCTAACCATCTGAGAACTGGCTTCCTTTCTGATTTTACTGGATCTCTCAAGGCTCTGCATTGGAAGGATACAGTGTCTTCAGCAATAGGGTCTTACCTTTTACCTCAGGTTGCTAATCAAATGCTTTGACAGAATCCTGTCTCTTTTGAGGGATTATGTAGATCTGTCCTATCAACAGCTCAGTATGGATTGTAATCGATTTATGGTTCAAAGAGTTGCAAGACAGAGCCCAATGTTTTATGGTTAGGGTTCATCCTATCCTCTCTAGGGCCCTTCTTACCTGCCAGATGTTCCCTCCATGCTTCCACTGAGGAGCATATATTTTAGTCTGCTATCCAGGAAGAAAGTTTCTGATTCTTTTTGGATTTGGTTGTGTGTATATCTCTCCCCTTCCTTCCAATTTCCCACCCCAAACTCTTCCATCCCTCTCATCTGTCTCCCTAGTTTTCTTTGCAGTATGCCTGCAACTCATACTATCCCTGTTTAAGAACCTGTTTAGATGGGAGTACATTTATTTTTGTCCACTCTTTGTGATTAGTTTAATTGAACAAAACATTAGTTGATAACCTACCTATGTTGAAGTGATTCTCTATGATCCATGGGCATCAGAGTTGTAACATAAACTACAAAAGCATCTTAAGTTACTGCTTAACCATGTGCCATTGGTATCCTTCCAGCATGTCCTCTCAAAGCATTAAAGAATGGACTGTACCAGCAGGAATTTACTTCTTAGCATACTAAATGCTGGGAAGTGCAAGAAGTGGTTCATGATCTGGGCATTCACACATGATGGAAGATGTAAACATCTCTATCACAAAGGCACAGATCTCCATGATATAATACTTTTAATATCTATAAACACTTACTAAGAGGTCACATCCTATAACCGCCACACTGAGACTGTCAGATACAATTAGCAAAACATAGAATATAAGCCAACATCTGCTGGCTTCCTGTTGAATTTTGTAAATAGAGTTTCACTGGAACATGTCATGCTTTCTTTTATTATGCATTGCCCTTGGGCTTAGTAATGGAGACAGAGACCATGACAGAGACTGCTGGCAGATTAAATACTATGTTGACCTTTATAGAGAGTCACCATTCTCTGAACTTGACTATATAATCAAGAAGACAAAAATGGAAATTCCTTGTTAAATGATCTAGCTTTTCAAAACCTTGTGACTTTAAAATAGTTATTAATTTAATAATGATCAATGATAATGGCTATTTTAAAAAATATTATAGCTTGCCTGAAAGGTTTATATTATGGGGTTTTAGTGACAGTACTCTATGATAGTCATATACTCAAATAGAGATTCACTGATTGTTTGATGAATGTAAGGGTAACTGTGAAACCACACATTGCTAAGTCTATTAAAGTCATAATGAACACATCACAGGGTAAATAGGGATCAAATGATTTTTACATCTTCATCTGTATCTTGTTTCATCATGTCATCTACTTTACCTGCATCCTTAGAAGTAGCTCATAACTGTCCTATGATTCACATGAGAGCTTGTGTAGGAAACTCCAAGGCTGATGACATTGAAACATCTCATCTTACTGTGATCAAAAACAAGGATGTGATGGTGGTCAACCCACAATTCAGTTTCAGGAGAGTGAGAACCAATCAAGGGTGTGATGCTTTTAAGTACAGTTTAATCTGAGACTTTTTGGGTGTATTTGTTCTATTTGTAGAGTATGGGTGTTTTGTGTATGATGGTATGTGGGGCATATGGAAGGGTATGTGCACATGGATGTGTCTCTATGCACATGCATGTGTAGATCAAGGGAATAATTCAGGTTTCTTTTATCTATGATTCATCCTTGCATTTCCATGAGATACAGTTTCTCACTCTTCTCCCATCCCAGAGCTGCCTTTTGGTCAGCAAACTGTCTTGTCTTCATCCCTGAGTTACTAGACCTACAAACATATGTCACCATGCCCTCCTTTTTTATGGGTTCTGCTAAATTGAACTTAGGTAGTTTCTGACCCTCTCAGACCCTCAGATTTAACACAAGTGATTTTAACCATGTTCCTACACCCTCAATCTAAGAATTTTTAGCATGTAATATGATTTTTGTTATGCATAATAATCTCATAGCTTTTTCTCTAAGATAGAAACCACACTGGTGAATTGAAGTTGCCACAAAACATCTGATTATTATTGTCATGTTTGTTGTATTGCTTAGTTGAAGCATCCTTATCCTATATTGGATCTCAGTGATATTCTCTCTTTCCATCATCTATCTATCAACCCATTATCTTTCTATTATTCCTACTCTTCATAAATGAAATACTTACATTTCTTATGAAGTTCTCTATCTTTCACATTTAGTGATTAAAACATAGAAGACAAACAATTTTATCATGAAACCAATGGAAATCATATTTTGGGGCTCTAATTTGAATTGTTCCCTTAAAGGACTCCATGAGCTGAATCTAATCTATTCTGAATATGATGTTTTAGATAGTGTGTGTGTGTGTGTGTGTGTGTGTGTGTGATGTATGTATATGTATGCATATTAGCTCCTTATATTCTAATTTGTTTGAAATTTTGTTAATGAATTGGTCTTTGTATATTTTCCCTACTTAAATGAAGAGTTATTAAACTGAAAGAGTATTTTGTTTCTATACAGATGTGCATATTCATATAGTACAAGTACACATATTTAGCTTTTTGTTGGCCATTTGTGGAAAATATGCCTAATACATTCATAGTAACCCTTCTACCAATTTATACTATGCTTAAATGCAGAAGTCATGGACAGATGTGAAATTTTGGAAGGATTCAGAAACATATGACCAGTGAAGGAGAATCAAATTTTAGCAATATCCAGAGCTACAAAATCTGCACATTTCTTCTAATCATAGCATATTTATAATATCAAATAAAAAATGTGTTTTGGATTTTTGAGAGAATGTCATGTAACATAGTCTGGCCTTGAACTTATCATCTGTCTGCCCCTACATCCTAAATCCTAGAATTACACTCTCTTTTTCATTATGTATGTTTGTAAAGATCCTATAAGACTCTATATCACCAACAGTTGTGAGACAAAGTAGGAAGGATCTTACTATAGGTTGTTATTTCTAGCAAAAAAAAAAAAATAAATTTTGATTAATCTCTAGAAATGCAGTTCCACCTGGAAAAATGATGTATAATAACCATACTTTCAATTTTGAGTGATTAAATTTGTTAGGATCACAGAGACCAAAGTAAAGAAGAAATGGCAAGTAGCAGATAAGCTAAACACTGAGCAGCATGCTGGGTACTAAGCAATATGTAGCAGAAATGACTGGAGTAGTCCACCTGAGAAGTGGAGGAAAGAGATGACATGCAGCACATAAATAACTGTACACCAGATCAGCACTAATAGCATCCAGTAGAAACTACTGGGTGAGACTCTTAAACCTGTTCACTAGAGTCACTAATCAAGGGATCTGGGCAAGCCTTGTGTGAGGCTTCCAATTAGCAGTTTCCAGCACAGCCATTTTTATACCATTGGATAAACAATGCTCAAGTTTTAATTTTGGGGGCAAGGTAGATTTGCAATTATTTATTTAAGAACCTTTGAACTGTCCATAACATACAATGAAAAAAAATTCTGTAGAGTCACAAAATGAATTTCTCAGAAAAAGTCATTGGCTGTTTATCCATTTTCTATCCAAAGATTCTCCAAGAAATTTAAGAAAGAAAATTCATGAAAACCAAAAGAAGTATGAGTATGATAATGGTTTACTTATTAGAACTTAAAATTTTTAATAGTTATTTTATTTATTTGAGAGAGAGAGGCAGAGAGAGAATGGGCACACCAGGACCTTGAGCTGCAGCAAATGAACTCCAGAAGCATGTGCTGCCTAGTGCATCTGGCTTATATGGGTCCTATGGATTCAAACCTGAGTCCTCTGGCTTTTCAGGTGAGCACCTTAACCAGCCAGCCATCACTCCATCCCAAGAACTTATAATTTACATTAAAAATTGGTATTAATTTAGAAAATTGCTATTCTTATGCTATTATTTAAACTGTTTTTTTTTTTTATTATTAAGAACATACTTTGTATAGATACATCATGTGTTGGTACCATCTTTTCCCTCCTCCCTGCCCCCATTTGGCTGGGGTCCCTCCTAAGTGGATTGTTGGTATTCTCCATGGAGTTGTGGGTTATGCATTGTGGGATACAAAGAGGCAAGATAATGTAATACATGATATGATACTTTTTGTCCATTTTCCAAAAATTCCAAGATCCATAAAGCAGTTTATTAAGCTTGGCTAGACCCCTACAGACAGGTTAGAGGGGCATAACAGCAGTTCTGTTTGCAGGATGCCCTACTCCTTATTATGTCTTTTGCTGAGCAAGTAGGAGCCTTAGAAAGGACTGGGAGAGGGCTGGAGGGATATCTTAGTGGTTAAGGAGTTTGCCTGCAAAGCCAAAGGATGCAGGTTCAATTCCCAGGATTCACGTCAGCCAAATGCAGAAAGGGACACACATGTCTGGAGTTAGCTTGCAGTAGCTGGAGGCCCTGGTGCACCCATTCTCTCTCTCTCTCTCTCTCGTACCCTCCCTCTTTCTGTGAAATAAATAAATAAATAAATATTTTAAAAAGAAAGGGCTGGTAGAGAGCTATTCTACTTATATGAGCATTTAAAAATTGGGGGAGCCTGTGGAAGATAACAAGGGAAACCGGCTTGTACAGGGTCCCTCTAGACAGCATTACAGGGACTCCTTTCCCTTATGCACTAGCAGAAAGCCAAGGGATCCCATTTACCCCTCTTCCACATAAAATTTTGACTGGCTAGATTGTCTGGAGAGATGGGTTAGTGCTCGCCTGGGAAGCCTAAGGACTTAGGTTCGATTCTCCAGTCCCCATGTAAGCCAGATGCCAGATGTGTCTAGAGTATGTTTGCAGTGGCTAGAGGCCTTGGTGTGCCCATTCATTCACTTTCAAATAAACAAATAAATAAATAAATAAGTAAATAAGTTTAAAAATTTGACTGGCTGATTCAAACTTGTGACTGAGACAAGCCAAAGCTGAGACAAGACAAAGCAAACCTGTCTTCATTTCTGATAAAAGTAACAGAAAATCCAGGCAAAGAATTAACCATAGGTATAAAATCTCAACACAGAAATACATAAAAATCAAGGTAACTTAACCAATCTAAAAATGTAGAATTCCACATTAATGACCTCCACCGAGACTGACTTAGAAGAAATGCCAGACAGAGAATTCAAATGAATGGTTATAAAAATGCTCAAAGATATCAAAGAACAAATCAATATATCAAACAAGAAACCAAATTCCTGAAGGTATTTCAAGAGAACGCAGGAACGAATAAATGAAACAAGGTGGCTGATAGGAGATGTGTGTAAAAAAAGAAATACTAAAGAAAAAAAAATTGAGTTACTGTAAATGAAACTCATAATAAATTTTTTAAAAATGAATTCTTTACAAAGAGAATGTAATGAGAAGAAGACATATATTTGAGTTTGAAAATAAAGTGGAGGATTTGGAATAGTCCAATAAGCAGAAAGACAAATTCATAAGAAGATATGAATGAAATTTCAAGATACTTGGAATTATAAAGAGATCAAATCTAAGAATTATGGGCATGGAAGAAGAAGAATTTCAGTAAATGGCATAGTAAGTATTTTCAACAAACCATAAAAGAAAATTTGCTGAAATAAGGGAAGCGATGCCAAAGAGACATTTAGAACACCAAACAGACAAGTCCAGAAAAGAAACTCTCATTGTTATATTATAATTGAACTACTAAATATACAAACTAAAGAAAATATATTGAAAACAGTAAGATAGAAGCATACAGTCACCTATAAAAACAAGCCCATCAGAAAAACAAACAATTCCTCAACAGAAAAAAATAGCCAAAAGAGATTGGAATTATGGATTTTAAGTTCTGGAATACAATAACAGCCATCCCAGACTACTATATCCAGCAATCTATTTGTCATGACTGAAGAAGAAAGAAGAACTGTCTATGATTGAAAACAGAGTAAAAGAATACATAATCAATAAGCTGGCTCTATAGAAAATACTTGAATGATTCCTTCAAACTGAAGAGAAGGAAAATCACATACAGGAGGCTATAAGAATAAATACACCATGCTTGAATAAAATTCAAAAATAACAAACACCACAAAATCAAGAATGACAAGAATTAATAAATATATCTAAACAATAACTATGAATATTAATAATCCCAAATTCCCAATCAAAGACACAGAATATGGGAAGGAGAGATGGCTCAGCACTTAAGGCACTTGTCTACAAAGCCTAACATTCTGGGTTCAATTCCCCAGTACCCACATAAAGCCAGATATTCAAGGTGGAACATAAATCTGGAGTTTGTTTGCAATGGCTAGAGGCCCTGGTGGACCCATTCTCTCTTTCTTCCTGCCTCCTTTTCTCTCTCTCTCTCTCTGTGTGTCTCTCTCTCTCCACATCCCTGTCTCTCAAACAAATACATTTTTTTGTGTGTGTGTGTGGTTTTTCAAGGTAGGATCTCGCTCTAGACCAGGCTGACCAGGAATTCACTATGTATTCTCAGGGTTGCCTCCAACTCATGGCAATCCCTCTACCTCTGCCTCCCGAGTGCTGGGATAAATGGTGTGTGCCACCACACCCAGCCAAATAAATTATTTTCTTTTAAAGACACAGACTAGTAGATTAGTATGAAGGCAGAATCCTCGTATTTATTTCCTCCAGTATCCTCATCTTACCAAAAATTACAGATGCCACCTTAGGGTGAAAGGACAGAAAATTATATTCCAAGCACATGAACGAACAAAATAAACTGATGTGACAGATCCAATATCTGCAAGGTTAAATTTAAAATATTAGTCAGAAGATTAAAAAGAAGGTCATTTTGTACTATTCAAAGAAACAATACAATAAGAAGACATTACAATTATAAACATATATGTACAGAACACAGGTACATCCAATTTCATTAAACAAGCAGTACTAAATGTAAATAAACAGAATAATCCAAGCATAATAACAGTAGGAGATTTTAAAACAACCTTTCACCAGTTGAAAGATAATCCCACCCAAAATTAATAAGAAAAAGAGAAGTACCTGGATTAAATTATATTATAGGACAAAGGAAACTAGCACATTTACAGAACATTCCATCTAAATGCTACAGCACATGGAACTTTCTATAAATGGGTCAAATATTAGGACACAAAGCAAATCTTAACAAATACAGGAAATTTAAAATAGTTCCCTGTACTCTATATTTTGATAGGATTAACTGCTAATAAACATCAAGCCTATGTCAGAGAATTAAGACAGTCCAAAGATAGGAATTTATAGTTTAAGTGCTCACATTAAAAAATTGGTGAGGTAACAAATAAATAACTTAATAATAATTTATTAAGTTCTTGGATAAAGAGCAAGCCCAACAAAGAATTAGTAAGTGAAAAAAATAATAACAATTAGGACAGAAATAAATAAAATGGAAACAATAAAATATAAGAATTAATGAAATAAAGAAATGGTTCTTTGAAATGATAAACATGGTTAATAAACCCATAGTGGGACTAACTAAAAGGAAGAGAAAGAGCAAATGAATAAAATTAGAGATGAAAAAGGAACTATTACAATAAATGACAATGAAATTCAGAAAATCATAAAGACCTACATTATAAACATATACTGAATTACATTCAAACATATAAAAAGAAATATATATATTCTATCTCTGTTTGGTCAGAATACTTATTGTCAAGTAATCTAAATTACAATGAATGCTGGTGAGGCTGTGGGCAAAAGGAAATGTTATCCATTGTTTGTGGGAATATAGCCTGGCATAGCCACTAAGGATCATTAGGGAAGATTTTGAAACAGCTAAAAACAGATCGACCTTATGAAATGACTATATTGCTTTTTGCATATATACTGAAGACTTGCCCCTTTACTATAGAGACATGTGCTTATCAATGGTTATTGCTGCTCTATTCACAATAGCTAGGAAATGGAACCAGCTTAGATACCCATAGATGGATAATTATGATAGCACATACACACAATGAGGCTTATTCAGGTATAAAGAAAATGAAATGATAGAATTTGCAGAAAAATGGATAGATCTGGAAAAGATTATGCTAAGTGAGGTAACCCAGGCTCAGAAAATCAAACATTGCATGTTTGCTCTAATCTGTTTCCTAGCTTCAAATTTTTAGATTTGTGAGTGGGTTGTAGTAAATATCAGCACTAGAGGTCAGGAGTCTAGAAAGAGGCCATGAGGGAAGGAGGAGAGAGGAGGGCCTGAGGAAAGGAGAAAGACACTGGGGGTGGAATGGTCTAGGTGGGGTCAGGGGATTCAATGGGAGGAGGTAGGAGAAGGGTTAATCAAAACTAGAGGTCATAAATAAACCATATGGAAACCTACTTCTTTCTTAGCTAATTAAAAGCCTTTAAATTTATAAAACAAAAATGGAGAGAGTTTGGGTTAAAGTTTCCTGTGGGATATGTGCCCAGAAGCCATATGCTGGCACATTCAGTGCCAGGGTTGGGATGTGTCCAATAAAGTGTTGGTAATCAAGGCACCTGGAAGTGCCCAAAATATTGCAGATTTTTTTGACAAGACTTTTGGTTGCCAACCAGAACTAGTTGGCAAGACCCAAATGCTAAAGTGACCACATAATTCATTTACAGGACATCAAGAAATCAAGCTATCCCCTTAGTTAGAAGCCTCCTCCCAGCTAACTAGCAGTCATAGTGCTTGAAAGTGCTCTGCAGTCTGCTGGAGGAGAAAATTCCTCAGTGGTCTTGAGCAGTGGACACTGAAAGCTACACAATTAGGTAGCCAGACAAGATGTGCTCACTAGTACAAATAGTGACCTGTTATGGGGGCAACTAAATGCTCGGTTAATTGGATTTGAGGCCTGTTCCATGGGAGAGAATTTATACTTGATACTGAAAAAGCAGTCAACATATGGCTGGAAGGGTTACAAACCCTATGGGGAGTTACTATTGTTTGCCTACATAGACGTATATATATCTACCACGTTGCCTTCTAAATTGGTATGCTTTTGTATATATGCTAGTGGTACGGTACTCTCACTTCTGGTTAGATAAGTCTCTCTTTTCAGATGGCAGTGACAAGTGCAAAACTCATCAAAGTGCTGAGAAGTGGCAGCTTAGTGTTCAGCACTTGAAAAGAGATCTCTATCACACCAGTGGCTGTGAGACTACAGTGGTAGAAGAGGAAGAAACTAATTAAAAGCTAAATAATGGGGTGGAATGCTATGATATGCTGTGTGCCACATATAAAATGGTCATCGTATTCATGACCACACAGTGATTATTGTTATCTGTATAAGAACTGCATAATTTGGTCCTGGGGTTCACCAAGAGCTTATCCTGGATGGTGAAAAGGACAAAAATATGAAGGTATCAATATAGAAAAGGGAGTAGTACGAAAAGAGTGGAGATTTAGTGGAAAGATATGGGGGATTTAAGGAGGAGTGGGGGACAATTTTAAAATTTTAATTAATTAATTAATTAATTAATTAGTTTGTTTGTTTTTGTGTTTATTTTAGAGAGAGCAAGAATATGTATGCAAGGGACTTCATCCACTGCAAAAGAACTCCAGACACATGTTCCACCTTGTGCATCTGGCTTATGTGGGTCCTGGGGAATCAAACCTAGGTCTTTTGGCTTTGCAAGCAAATGTCTTAACCACTAAGCCATCTCTCCAGCCACATTTATATATATATTTTAAAATATATTTTTACTTATTTTTAGAATAAAAAAGGAAAGTATATTACAAAAGAAAGAAATTGTTAAACAAAAACTTCTGACTTTGACTTCCATTTGGTTCAAAGGGGCAACATGCTCGATGCTAGGCTACAAGAGAAAGGGAAACGGAAAGTGAGCACTGCTATTCCTTCTTCTGTGTTTATCCTCTCGCATTCTCTTTCCAATCACTGCTTGAAACTGACATCAGTAACTTCAGCAAGGAGAGCCTTCCAACAAGGGAAATAATTGCTGATATTTGAAAACGATCCATGGTCAAAACCTCAGTATTCTGCAAACACTGTCCTAAAACCAATTAGAAACAGTGTGTGTCTATCTTACAAAAGGGAATGTGAGGATATATAACTCACTGGCTGGCAAGTTTCATGATCTTAAGCACCACACCTCTGTTTTTTTTTTTTTTTTTTTTTTTTTTTTTTTTTTTTTTAGTGTCTTTTCTTCTTCTGTTAGATTTTGACTCAAAATCTATGCTTCATTCTTAATATGATTTCTGTTCTGCTGCCAGCATAAACTTGAGACTTGCAAGATTACCGTTAGTTCTGATAATAAAATATTCAAGAATGCTGACAGACTGCTAGGTGCAAATCCATATTAAAACTGTCTTTACTGAGTTTGTTTTAAGAAGGGGCAGAATTGCATACAAAATGTTGCACTGCAGAGTCCAAGTAATCTAACTTATGTCAAAACTAAAAGAAAATCATCTACCAAGGTTTCAGCAAAATATAAAAAAAAATTCTATCTAGATAACATTATCTATACCAACTTGCAAACAAAATTCTTCTAAGAGTACATTAGTATGCAAATATGAACCTGGCAAAGTATAGGTTCTGCTTACTCTCAGTCCCCAGGTTCTTTAAACTTCTTTGATAACCTAATGGAACAATTTAAGATATGCCTTTCCTGACTAAGGGATTCCTAGCTTCAGAAATGCTTGTGTGCCAATTTTCCAGTCCTTCCTCTACTTGTATTAATGAATGCAAGGTGATAAGCTGAGTTAAACAGAGCTCCCAGTGGCAGTGGCATAAAATACAAATATGCTTGCTATCTCCTCCATAATGGAAAAGCAGAACATAGAAGCTTAAAATGTGGGATGTTATAAATATCTCCTTCACCTTCCTTTGCAAATGGATTAAAGTCCTCATGACAGAAAGAAGAGAAAAACTTTGGTTAGTGAAATAATTTTCCTATTGAAGAGAAAAGTGATGTCCACCTTTGGGCACTCTTACTTAAATTATTCTAAAAGATTTGGACAGCATTTATAATAAAATAATGAGAAATATTAGACAGAGGGAAAATCTGGCCACCTTTCGCTGTGGTAGAGTTGAATGTAATTATGTGCAATACCCATATCAACTGGCAGTTGCATTTTACTTTAGCTGAAAAATAGAAGTTGTAGTGGAAACCATAGCAAACGCAATATCAATATTTTTTTTTTGCTTAATAAGAATGAAAACTAATTTAACTACATGTAAAACTTTTTTAAAGTTTTTATTTATTTAAGAAAGAGACAGCAAGAGTGTGTGTGAGAGAGAGAGAGACAGAGAGAGAGAGAGAAGGAGAAAATGGGCATGCCAGGGCCTCCTGACAGTTCAAATGAACTCCACACATGTGCCCCCTTGTGCATTTGGCTTACATGGGTTCTGGTTCTGGGAATTCAACCAGGGTCCCTTGACTTTGCAGGCAAATACCTTAACCGTGAAGCAATCTCTCCAGCCCCATGCAATACTTTTGACAATCATCGCATTTTAATTATTTCTAGGGTTCAACTTTGATTACATGAGCATGTATAGAATCAAATAGAAATTGAAAATTTGAAAACTATAATCTGATGCACTGAAGTGTGCCACATTTCTGCATATAACATGATATGAATCCACAGATTCAGCACTTTCTGGGTTTCCTGTGGCATTAGTCATTAGTACTTTTCTATACCTTCATCTTCTTTTTGTGTTAGGATCATGGCTAATTGTCAGGGAATGTTTTACAGATTGGTAGTATGTATTTAATTATCCATTATTCAAGTCTACGGCCATATCACGCTGAATGCACCTGATCTCATCTGATCTCGGAATTATCCATTATTCAAGAACATCAAGGTTCTAGACACTGATACAAACAGAGTTTTGGACTCAGAACACATCTAAGTGGCTCTCAGATTTACAGAGAAATTCCAAAAATCCCCAATACCCTTGCCAGTATCATGAGGAATCTATAACATAACTGGCAATTTAGATTTGTTAGGATATTCCCCCAAGTCACTTTCTGTTATATAAAAGAATTAAATATATCATGTGTAACAATGGACTATAATGCATGCAATCATGAAGGTTGTTCCAGGTGATCCAGTCATGGGGTACTTTACTCAGCCAGGGTAAAATGTCTCCAGTAGAAAAATGTCACCAGGAGGCCATTCATTGACTTGGAGATTGGCCTTTCATCTGAAACACTGAGATGTTATGCATGAACGGTATGAAGAAAAAGAAAATAATGTGATTATACTGGTGCAGCAAACCATCTAACCAGCCCACATAACAATTATTTAAATGTACGGTAACATGAGAGGCCTGAGTTGTAATTCTGACCACATCCTTTTTTACCTCTATAATTTTATATAAAATATGGAATCTCTCTGCTCTCAGCTTCTGCTTTCACAAAATATTTAAGGAATTAACCAAGCAGTGCATACAACATTCTCAGCATAGTGTCTAGAATACATTAAACAATCAATGCATGCTCAGAATCCATTTATTTTTTTCCCAAAAGATAATATACTAATGACTGGTGGGTGAGTAAAAGAAAGATGATAGAAAGAGAGTGTGTGAGAGAGAGATAAAGAGAAAGAAAGAGAAGGTTGAATGCAAACACTTCAAATTCTGTGCTAAAATAAAAATTAAATTCAGAGATAAATGTAAAGAGATAAATGAAAACCTAAAGATACTCCTTCATTTGAAACAACAAACACAATAAATTGTCAAATACTACCCTGTACAACAATAATCATAAAGGTCACTATAGCCACAAACTAAATTATTCACAGCTTTAACTTTTATTCCTTATGATAATATATAAGAGACAATGTTTACTGACAATATTTACTATAAAATCTGAAGTTTTACAAATAGGCATACAATGACATTTAGTCCATCTTGTTACTTCATCCCATAATGTATATGTGCCAAAAACTAAAACTTGAACCGAGAAGGATGTGAAATGCTATCTCATTCATTAGGAGAAGGAGGGGGAAATGGACTTGGAGTGAAAGAGTGAGAAACAGCAAGTCAGAGCCAGAGATAAAAACGGAGAGAGGGAGTATAAGAACTAAAGAAAAGGAAAAAAAAAGAGTAAAACAAAATAAGGAAGAAAGAAGAGAAAGAACAACTAACCATATTTATTAGTTACTCAGCAGTTTTCTACTCTGAGAGCAATTATTCCTTCATGAAATATAAATATAGAAAAGTCTTCCTACTTTATTGAATAAGAAATAAAAATTCTAGAAAGTTATTTTTTACCAGATTCAGAAAGTAATGTACATTACTGTTACATGAGGAATTTGACATATCAACTTCTTTTTGTTGTTTGAGTTTTTCAAGTTTGGGTCTCACTCTCTAGCCCAGGTTGACCTAGAATTAGAGTCAGGGTGGTCTCAAAATCACAGCGATCCACCTGCCTCTGTCTCTAGAGTGATGGGATTAAAGATGTGCACAATAATGCTCAGTTTCATATCTATATTTTTAAAAATATATTTATTTATTTGCAAGCAGAGAAAGAGAGAGTGAGTGAGAGAAAGAGAGAGAAGAGAGGCAGACAGAGAGAGAATGGGCATGCCAGGGCCTCTAGCCACTACAAACGAACTCCAGATGCACGTGCCCCTCGTGCATCTGGCTTATGTGGGTCCTGGAGAATAGAACCAGCAACTTTTGTCTTCATAGGCAAACACCTTAACCACTAAGCCATTTTTTCTCCAGCCCCATATCTATAAAGACTATGGAGAAGAGAAAAGATGTTGTGATTTAATGGGTATAAAATTCATGTTCTAGGTGTTTTAGTGATCTGTAGAACATCCTACTAATAATTTAAATCATGTACACATAAAGACTTGTTTAAAAGGTTGGCCTCATGCTAAATGCTCAAAGTCCAATTTTTTAAAGTAAAAACTATACAGTGACTATATAGTACTTCTTTTATCTCATATCTAATATATATATTTGTTAGAGAGAGAAAGAGAGATAGAGAGAGAGAGAGAGAGAGAGAGAGAGAGAGAGAGAATGGACATGTCAGGGCCTCTAGCCATTGCAAATCAACTCCAGATGCATGTGCTACCTTATGCTAGCTTATGCATCTGGCTTATGTAGGCAATGGGGAATCAAACTTGGGTCCTTAGGCTTTTCAGGCAAAGGCATTAACCACTAAGCCATTTCTCTAGCCCTTCTTAAAAAAAAAAAAAAAAAAAAAAAAAAAAAAAAACAGGTTCAGACAAATAATTCTAGAGTGTCAATTAGTCTTGTTTGTAAATTTCCTTTGAAAGAATGTTTATTGATATATCCACTAGCCTAGCTTTCAGAAAGGAAGATATTTGAGCAATTGTTATCCTTGACTGGACCTGTCTGAGCCATGTCATATGTTCCTTAAAATGATGGCTCAAGTGAACAAGGTCAGATAACAGTTCACCTCCAGGGGACAAAACTTTTCCAAATACAAACCTGGTCAAAGAAGAATCACATAATACATTGCAGAGAGAATGAATGTCTCAAATCTGAACATTAAGACAAAAGAATAAAAATATTGCCAGAGGCATTTTGCAAAGAAATTACATCTGGGTGCAGAAAAGAGAATCCTAAGAGGAAAAAAGGTCATTCAATGTGTGAGCTCATTAGGGGAGCAATGGCTTGATTAAAAGATCTATTTATTTAAATAAAGCCTTCCATAGGATAGCTTTGAACCAGACGTGGGAGGTTATTTCGATGGGTCTAGGGATTGCTTCTGGAAAACCTCTGATTTTTTTGATCACTGTAAATTTCCTCACAGAACACCAAATTCCTCACTGCAAATCAAGTTAAGCTTCTGCTCAAGTTGAAACTTGAAAGATCATATTGGCAAGAAGGTTCAGGACTATCAAGCCTGTGATCCAGTGTGGGATTCCTTTGTTACAATCTTGCATGGAGCGTGAGGAGAATCTAATTTATTGAATCTGCAAGGATCCATGTAGACATAATACTGAATTTGAATAAGAAACCATGGAGAAAGCCATCTCAATAGAGAAGGGAAATAGGAATCAATATTTCACTCAAATCTAAATTATGTTTCTGAGCAACTTTGATTTTAATTTATGGAACAATCTGAATTAAATGGTAAAACAGTTTTAGAAATTATACACCTATGTTATATTTTAAATGAATCTGTTTATATAAAGTGTTTGGAGCTGTTTTATCTTTTCTAATCAGCTATTTAAAACACCTTTACCTTTTAGCTGGACTTTGGGATAACCTTGCCTTTAAGAAACCTTGTTGAGTTTTTGATAGAATTTGACTGAAATTGAACTGGTATATTAATTTCAAGACAATTAGCATCTAAATTCTTATTTATTTTTACTAATGGATTATATTTCTCTTCATTCATTTATATCTGTTCTTCCTGTCATTATTGATTTTTGTGTGTGTGTGTGTGTGTGTGTGTGTGTGTGTGTGTACATATAAGTTTTTCCTACATAGATGACTTGGGTTTTAGCTGAGTGACCTCATTTCAGACAATTTTATATTATACTGTATGACTAATTTTTGTACTTGCATAGTTATGGACAGCATATAGAAGTGATTTCGCTTTCAATATTTATATTGTAAAATGAATACTTTGGGACTCACAAATTCTATAAGAATTTTGTAGATTCTTGGGAATTTTCTGCACAATTATCTATAGACAGAAGCTACATTGTTTCTCCTTTAATGATCTATACTTTTCTTATTTCCTGTTTCACTGAACATAATGAATATCCCTGTAGGGAGTAGCTGTGATATAGTAGGCATATTTGTCTTGTTCTTCACTTGAAGGAGAAAGAATTTGCATTTCAGCATGAAGATGATTTTATGTGTTTAATTTCTATTTTTGAGCTTTATCCAGTTGAAAAGTTGTTATTTGACTACATTTTTCTAACACCTTGTGACAGGGCCCAAAGGATAAATTCTACATCTCTAACATATACATACAAACACACACACACACACACACACACACACACACACGAGTTTTAGATAGTCTAGGCATATAGCTCAGCCCATTTTCAAATGTTTTATTCTTATATCTCTGTCTCCTAAGTGCTAATTTTGTAGGTGGGCTTCGCCTCATTAACATCCAGTAGAGTAATTTAACTTACAGTCTATATTAACCTTCAAAAATACTCACATAGCATAAGTCTCAGTTTCTTTACTATTAGTCATTTAACTAGATGTAGACTTCTACTGATTCCAGTTTTCTGTACATAGTTGGCACATTTCTTGTTTCTACAATTGCTGTTTAAATAAACTTCTGTCCTAGGCATTGTTTTCCAGTTTCATCACAAGTGAAAATGTATTACAAGAAGGAAATATCTCAAAATATGATTGTGTTATAGATACAGAAAATAGTCTAAAGAGAGTTAAAATATATATATATATATATATATATATATATATATATATATATATATGGCTTCTGTTAAATTTGAATTCAGTGCTTATCAAATCTTACCAGATATAGGATGAAAAAAAATTCTCTCAGGCCAAAAATAATAATAAATTATATTAAAGATATAAGTTAGAAGACATAGCAAACTATGTAAACATGGCAAGTATATAGAAAAAAATGTTAACAATTAGAAATTCAGACTCAGAAAAATGAGGAAGAAAATAGAAAACAATTGTATTGGTAAATTTGTACAAGTGGTATGGAATAAATTCCAAAAATGTTTAATTAATAAGAAATTTTATAATTTAAATGATGAGCATAATAAATGTAATATTGCTTAGGTAATATTCTTAGGTAATGGGTTTTCAATGTAGAGCTCTTTTGTTAGACGGCCTAGGGAACAGAACACTGGAAGCTGAAAATTCACTATGAACACTATTTTTCATAAATATTTAAGCAATAGATGTTTCAGACATTTACTGTTCTTTTTGCTGCATTTTTGAGTTGAATAGTTAATTTTTCTCAGTATCCACAATTATTAAATCAAAATTAGTTCAGCAATTTTAATTTGAGGACCTGCCAAAGCTTTAAACTATTTCATTGCATTAAATACTTTAATTTGCAAAATTCCTTGTTTCTGGCACAATATTTTAGTAAAAGAGCAAATCTTAGAAATGCAGATCATATTTCTATGATGCTCCCCCTCCTTTAATTGTGCCTTCAAAAAGGCTTTAATACAGACAAGAATAATAAGAAAATGGCTTGTCAAACTTCTAGAAAAAATGCCCACTTTGGAAGTAAGGTCTTTGTGCATTTACTTATATTGTTAATTCTCCAAGGTAAAAAAAAAAAAAAAAAAAAAAAAAAGAAAAAAAAAAAGAAAACATACAAAACAAAACTATTTTCTCATCTCCTAAGTAAGACAGAAATATAAATGGTCTTTTTTTTTCTTTTTTTATCATTTCAAATAATTTTAAAAAATAAAAATTTTGAGAACTGTGGAAGTATTTGCATGGGTATGACTTTATACTTAACTGTTATTATAATAGAACATATTGGATAGGCTACCTAGATGACATGTGAATAGAAATGAAAAAATAGCACTAATTTTAGAAACTATGTTTAAAGGAGAAAAAGTTAGTTATAAGGCAATGGATGATACCAGCTATTTTTGTATATTTTTGTATACCTATTTTATGTATCTTCTCTTATTCTTTCTTCATAAGGAATAAATCAAAAGTGCTGATCAAAGAGGCATAATTTCAACAAGTGGGAATCCAGGTTCCAGAGGTCCAACTTATCCTCATCAGTCAACCTGAGGTACTTGCTGTTATCACTGTACTCAGTGTTATTGACACCCACAATGTCTCTTATTCTATATAGCACAAGGAAACATGCTATTTGCTGATTATATTTTGCTATTTTCTATACTATAATATTATCATATGATTTTCATTTTATTGATTATTTTCATAACTATTTGTCCAACTATATTGGATTTTATATTGCTTAACAAAATAGTGATATGAAAATAATTACTATCTAGTATCAATTCAGCATAGTTAGCTTCCATATTTTATTTACATTGACAGATTTCTGTATGCTGAACCACCCCTGTGTTCCTGGATGAAGCCTACTCGATTAAGGTGGATATTGCTTTTGTTGTGTTGTTGGATTTGGTTTGCAAGGATCTTTGTGTCTATGTTCATCAGGGAACAGGCCTATAGTTTTCTTTTCTTGTGGCATCTCTGCCTGGTTTTGGTATTAGGGTGATACTAGCTTCATAGAAGGAGTTGAGGAGTTTTCCCTGTTCTCCAATTGTGTGGCACAGTATGAGAAAGACTGGTTTCAGTTCTTCCATGAAGGTTTGATAGAATTCAGCTAAGAAGCCATTTGGTCCTAGACTCTTCTTTTGGGGGAGGTATTTGATTACCTTTTCAAACTCGGTGTGTGTGATAGGTTTGTTTAGGAGATTAGTCTGCTCTGAGTTTAAATTTGGTAGGTGGTATTGTCCAAAATTCATCCACTTCTTCCAAATTATCCAGTTTTGAGGAATGGAGGTTTTTGAAATAAATACTGAGGACTGTCCCAATTTCATTACTTCTTTTTTGATCTCTCCTTTTTAATTTCTGATTTTGTTGATTTGAAGCATCTCTATTTTTTTACTTGATGAAATTGGCCAGGGGTTTATCAATCTTGTTTATTTTTTTCAAAAAACCAGCTTTTTGTTTCATCAGTTTTCTTAATTGTTTTCTTAGTTTTCAATTTATTAATTTCTGCACTAACCTTATTATTATTTTTTTTCCTTCTGGAGCTTTTTGGGTTGGATTCTTCTTGTTTATCCAATGCCTGTAGGTGAATATTTAGGGTATTGATTTGGTAACTCTCTGTGTTTGTTATGAAGGCATTTAGTGCTAGGATTTTCCCCTAAAACTGCCTTCATTATGTCCCATAAGTATTGGTAGGATATATGCTCATTGTCATTCATTTCTAAAAAAATTGCAATTTCATTTTTTCATTTTTTATTTTGTCTACTACACATGTATTGTTTCAATGTGTGTTGTTCAGTTTCCAGTAGCTGGTGGGGTTACTGATGCATCTTGTGTTGTTAAATTTAGCAATGCAGCATTGTGATCTAATATCATGCAGATTATGTCGATCTTCCTAAATATATGGAGGTAGGCTTTATGACCCAGTATATGACCTATTTTAGAGAAGGTTCCATGGACTGCTAGAAGAATGTGTAAATTGTGGATTTTGGGTAGAATGTTCTGTAGATGTTTGTTAGGTCTAATTGCTCTATGATTTTGTTGAACTCTTTTACTTCCCTATTAATTTTCTGTTTGGATGATCTGTCTATTGCTGATAGTGGAGTATCGAAGTCCCTGACTATGAAGGTGTTGGTGGTTATTTCAGTTTTTTGCCAAGTAGGTTTTATTTTATGAATTGTGGTGTACTTGTGTTTGGTGCATAAAGATTGATGATTGTGATATGCTCTTGCTAGATCATTCCCTTAATAAGTAAGAATTGGTCTTCTTTGTCTTTTTTGATTACGTTTGATTTAAAGTCTATTTTATCTGATATTAGTATAGCAATGTCTGCTTGTTTCTTATTTCCATTTGCTTGGACTATCATTTTTCCATCCTTTTACCCTGAAGAGGTGTCCATTTTTAGTGGTGAGGTGGGTTTCTTGAAGGCAGCAGATTGAGCAGTCTAATTTTCTAATCCACGCTGTTAGCCTATGTCTCTTGATAGGTGAATTAAGGCCATTAATGTTCAGGGTAATAACATTGAGATTTGATTTAATTCCTGCCAAGTTGTAGGGTTTATGTGATTTGGTGTTTTCTTCTGTATAGAGAATTCCCTGAAGTACTATCTGTAGGTTTGAATGTGTGTTCATATGGTTGTAAAACTGAGTTTTATCATGGAAAGTTTTTCTTTCACACTTTATTATGAGGGATACTTTTGCTGGGTAGAGTAGTTTGGGTTGGGAGCTATAGTTCTTAGACTTTGCAGTATTCTATTCCAGGCCCTTCTTGCTTTCAGAGCTTCCATTGAGAAGTCTGAAGTAATTCTGATGGGGTTACCTTTATATGTAATGTGTTGTTTCTCCCTAGCTGTATTTAGGAGTTTCACTTTGTTATCAATTTTTAGTATTAATGATAATAAGTCTTGGAGAATTTTTTGTTTGGTCAAGTCTGTTTGAAGTTCTATTAGCTTCTTGTAACTTGATATGACTTCCTTTTGAGAGAATGGGAAATTTCCTTCTATAATTTTGTTGAATAAGTTCTCCATGCCATTGGTCTTAATTTCCTCCCCTTCTGGTATCCCCATGATCTGAATGGTGGGATGTTTCAGGGTATCCCACAGTTACCTTATGTTCTGTTCACAAAAATTTTTGAACATATTGAAACTTTTGGACTCATGAACTGTTTCTAGTGTTTTGTATTCCTGTTCTGAGTTTCTATCCTCCACATGGCTGATTCTATTCTTGAGAGGTCCGATAAATTTTTGGGGTTGTTCAATTTGGTTTGTATTTTCTACTGATTTTATATGGTTAGTTTCCATTTCTTTATCAAGTTCCATTTTCACATCATTATCTGATTTTCTTAATGCTTCTTAGAATTCATCCTTTCATTTACTTATGTCTTCATTGAGCTTAGTCAGCTGGTTACTGAGGTCCTTTCTTTGCTCTCCTTCAGGTCATTTAACTGTCCTTGGAACATTTCTTGGTTTTCTTCTATTAGGTCTAATCTTGCAAGAACAACATTCATACAATTTTTGGCCCTTTGTTGATTTTCTGCAAGTTCTGCTATTTTCTTGGACAGTGTAGCATTGCTTGTGTCTTCATTTTGGGGTTCTGATCCTATTGCCTCTTCTATTTTTGATTAGAGAAATCCATTGTGGGACTGGGCAATCTTGTTGGATTTACTTGCATTTGATTTTTTTATGTTATTCCTTTTGTGTTGTGTTCTGCCCATCATGGTGAAGTAATCTTATTAAATTTAGGAGGAAGCTGTAGTTTATCCTTGCACTGGGTCCACACATGGAGGGGGACAGTGAGTGCAATGGCTTTTTTGCATGGAGCTCAGTGGGAGTGGGAAAGCCTAGGTTGTGGTGGGGAGGGATGAAAACTAGCCTGTTAGCCTGGGTCAGCACAAGGGAGTGGGTGGAATGGGGGGAGGCACAACAGTGCCAGTGAGTGGAACAGGGTTTGTGTGTGTAGCTCTGCAGGTCAGGAAAGCCCAGGTTGGGGCAGGGAGGGGTGAATTATAGTCTGCTGGCCTGGCTCCACTAAGCCTGTGGTTGTGCAGGAAGAACCTGTGGCTTGCACTGCATTCCCAACAGCTGTTTGTGGAGACTGGGGGACTGGTGGGCTACCTGAGAGCATTGGAACCAGCAGATTCCCTACTTTGATCCTCTGTGCTCTCCCACTGGAGGTCTACTAGAATCTGAAGACTGTTAAAAATCCCGCTTAACCCTAAATGTCTTTCCTTTCCTTCCTTGTGAGGTGAGGCATGGTTAGGTGGACACCATCTTGACCAGAAGTCTATTGTAACTTTCTTATTACACAAAAGTAACTACTAGTACCATTAATTCTATTTACCATACTATTGATTTTTTTTTTTTTTTTTACTTTACCATGTATGCACATATACTTGTTAAATTATACTGCTCAATTTCTTTGGATTTTTGCTTTGGGAGATGATATCATACTAATCTTATGTTCTGTAACATTTTCCCAATTCACCTTTTTGGTTTGCTTGTATGCTTGTGCATGTGGCATGCATGTATGTGTGCTTGTACATGTATGGATGCAGGTGTGTGTGAAGGTGCACTGCATGAATGGGCAAATATGTGTGGAAGCCAGAGGAAAAGAATTGAGAGTTAAAAATGAATATCTTCATTATTGCTTTCTCTTTGAAGCAGGGTCCCTCATTGACATGGAACTTGCCAATTAGGCTACATTGGTTTGTCAGCAAGCTCCAGGGATTGTCCTGTTTCTGCCTTCTCACCACTGGGATTCCAGGTACAAACTGCTGCAACTGTCACTTATAAATGTATACTAGGTATCAAATTCAGGTCCTTGTGCTTGCTAATCAAAAAGTTGTAGCCACTGAGATATCTCTGCACCCCTAATATTTACTTTTTAAATTTCTAATTATTTTATTTATATCATTATATTTGATTTACCATAATTTTCAGCTGCATAATATCTAACCATTATCAAGTATATTTTAATATTTTGTCACTAAAATAATTTAGCACTACCTACACAAGACATGAATAACAATGAAAATAGTCTAATTGAAAAGAAGAATGTGCTCAGCAGAGGGGGAATTTGCAAGGGGTAAATGAAGGCCATGGGAGGAGATTATGATCATGTTATTTTGTCTATACTTATGTTTTAAATAAAACTTTAAAATAATAATTTAACATGAGTATTCATATATGTTTCCCAGTATCATGAACAGAGATATTTTTAGTTTTGTTGCAATAGTTATAACTTGAATGTAAGTCATGTATATTTCAAATTAGTAACATTTCAAAGAGAGCAATTTCTATTTCTTATTCAAAATTCACTGCAAGTTCTAATCACTGCCAGAGGAAAATGTGGTTAAGACAGAAAGAACGAAGTAAAAATCTCTGAAAGTAAATTTATGAAGTTAAAATGACTATACAAAACAGTGACTACAATTCTATACGATATTTAGGAATATCAGATGATAAAGGGTAAATATCAAAGAATCATTTATAATTTTCATTTCTGTTGTTGTTTATTTTATTTTTTTAATATACAACAGTGTCTTCCTGTATTGCCAAGCTGGAGCTGAACTCCTGGGCTCAAGTGAACTCATTACCTCCTTCTTCTGAATAGCTGTGACTACAAGTGCCGATTACTGTCCCAGACTCAACTGTATTTCCATATAAAATGTAAAACATTTGGCTCCAGTTCAAAAGATTAGTTAGAGTGCTACAGGCACCAGAGCTGTGGTGGGGTAAAGCTATTCAAGACCTTTTGAGCCCAGGTGACTCCATCCCAAGTTCCAAAATCCAGATATGTAGCCATAGGATTTGATGTTTGCTCTCTAGGTCTCTAACTTACTTTGGTTCACTTGTTCCTTGCTTTGCTCCATTCCTGTATTTTAGAGTAGGAGTGCTTTGACTGTGGTATGTATTGGAACTATATAATCTGTTTTGGATTTTAAGTGGCACACAGTTAATACACTGCATTGAGTCACCGAAGAGACCTTGTACTTTTGATCAAATACTAGGACTGTTAATGACTATGAGGATTTTTGAATTTGCATTAAATGCATTTTGTATCATGAAGTGGCCATTATATTTGGACCAAAATACAATGCTGTGGAAAGGTATCATAAGGCTCATTCATGTGTTTGAATACTTGGTCCCCTAATGGAGGCACTATTTGAGAGGTGTGGAATCTATAAGGGGTTGAGCCATACTGGAAGAAGGTGGTCACTAGTCCTGTGCCATGAGGTTTTATAGTTCCAGGTCCACTGCCAGTCCACATTCTGCTTCCTGCCAGGATGCCATCAGACTAGCCAGCATCCCGTGCTTGCTGCCATGCTTTCCCCATGGTAACAGAGGTCAAAGTAAAGTCTTCTTTTCATGCATCAGCTGCTTCTTGTCAGGTACTTGTGTACACCAAGGAGAGGAGCAATACACTCATTGTTTCAATTCACAGAGGAGCATACACTCATTGTTTCAATTCACAGCAGGACTGACCACTGTGCCATTTGCAATGAGAGCTGCACTTGAATTATTAAGAGATAGGTTTGTCTCTCTTCCTCATCTGTTTTTTAAAAAAAAAAACACAGAGAGGTAGACAGAGGAAAAAGTTCTCATAACTCCATGAAAGTTGGAAATGTGATCTTTGCTTCTGACAGTGGTAGCGCATGTATTTAATTTCAGTGCTTAAGAGGCAGAGGTAAATGGACCTTTATGAGGTGGAGGTGAACTTTTTTTTTATAAATCAAGATCTCATATAGCTATGGCCACATAATCAAGACTCTGCAACAGATCAACAAAATAATTGGTAAATGTTGGAGCTATAATTATATAATTTCTCTAAAATGTGCTTAATAAGACATACAGACATATATGTTGCAACTAGCAGAACGTAAATTAAAAAAAAATATATTTATATTTATTTCTTTGCAAGCATAGAGAGATATAGATAAGAGGGTCTGAGAGAAATGGATGCACCAAGGCCTCCAGCTACTGCAAATGAACTCCAGACACATGTACCACTTTGTGCATCAGACTTTATGTAGTTAGGCTTTATGCACAAGCACCTTAACCTCTGAGCCATCTCTCCAGCCAAGAACTGAAATCTTTAATCCATTCCTTTCAAGGATCAAATTTCCTATGGTACATTTAAACATCTAACTGAACAGAGAACAATTTTATCCCAAGGAAAATGTTCTAAGGACCAGGAACACATGTTCATTTTCTCTTTCCTATTTCTCAGCCTTTCTTGAGAAACACACAAGAAAAAGAAAGACAATGGAAACTACCTCTCCATGGACTATAAACCAAGGAAATTTACTATTGAGTGATGGAAAGAATGGACATTAGATCCCTGCTTTAGAGTTGGTTGGCCATCTTCAATCATTTTAATTGTTGGTCAAAGCAACTGCATATAATGTAGAAAAGACTCAAGGAGAAGTGGCTGAAACTAAACAAATAATAATAATAATAATAATAATAATAATAATACACTCTGGACTTTTGAAACATTCAAAGGAGCAGACATGTATACATATACATATGAAGACATAGTTCAAAGGTCATAATACATATACGTGATCATAATATAGTCATATATTAATATAAAACCAAGGGAAAGGGGCTTATGAGCTCAAATTTTAAGCTACCATTCTCAGTTCTGTTTGTAATAAGAGGGAAAAAAAAGCCTCAAAGATGAAATCAACAGTATTCATCATAATGTACTAAGTCAAAGTTATAACAAACACAATATATTTCTCATTTTACACATTCTATTTCTAAAGACTAGTGAATAACCCCACTCTTGAACACTGAATAGACCTTCGTTGGTAACTCACAATGGAACTCATTTTATATCCAATTTAATGCATCACATACAAAAGAATTGTTTGTCTTAGAGAATGATGCACTTCTTAGTGTATTCATATTAGCTCACTGAACTGAAACAACCTACCATTGAGATAGCCTGGAATTGTTTTTGAAAAATAAGAATGATAATTAGCACATCTCAAATTTCTTCTCAACCTGCCTGCTTCTCTCCATCAAAAGCATCAAAAAGTTAAAAGTGATATATTTGTATTTAATGATAGAAATGAGCCTTTTTTGGTGGCTCTCTGTCCTACTAAACCTAGGGACAAGGAAAAGTTTCAAAGTTTCCGCATTAACTTCATTATGATCCAAGCCAGAGATGCAATACAGGAGGTAACATCAAATTCACCAATTCCATCTAATCATTTTTCACTTAGGAAAAGAGCTAGTGAGCTGGTCTAGTTAACCATTTGATATGTTGTGATGATGTTGCTATGATGTCACACAATTGTTCCCCATCTAGTACAATCTAGTACCAATATTCAGGTGTTGTATTGTACCTTGCAGCTCATGAGAGTAATTGAGGGAGGTCCACCTATCTTGCTGAATTTTAAGAGTTGAAAATTTTTGAATTGTGACAGTGAAGTGCTATCCAAACATCTATTCAAGGGTTCATTATTTCTATGTCCAGTAAGACAAGACCCTTAGCTCTGTGGCCACCTCCACAGTTGAATATTTCTGCACACAAGTATCACCATTAACTTCTTCCTGCCCTCACTCCAGCACAGGTCTGATCACCTCAGTCAATAGTGCATGTTCTAGGCAGATAGGTATGTCACTAGCCCAATCAAATAAGTTCATTTCAGCATATCTTTTTCTTTTTTTCACTCCTCTCTCCATTATAGTCATTTCTGCTTTAGTGAGTATCATGATTCCAGGTTTCTAAGAGACATTATAAGAGTACATTTATTCTAGCCCTTCTTTGCCATAACAACATGATAAATTCTGCATTCTAAAAAGTACTCAAGTTTCTGAATTGTTGTTGATTTATTGTTATATTTCTGGCCCATTCTACAAGCACTTTTGAAATCCAATACCTGGGATTTTCTTTTAGCTTCACTGTATCTTACTAATTAGTTGTTAAAGACCATTTAGATTACTTTTCCCTTTATCATACCTAGCATATTGTCAACAAAGTTATGTTGTGATTTAATTCTGGTTTTGATCTGGTATCCAGGGAGGAAATAAAGTTAGCTCTCATATAGGGTTCTTGTGAGTGTCCAAGAGACTTCTGGTATCAGTTAGAGTCCCAGGGTACTGCCCAGTTGTGTCTCCTCTCTCCACCAGAGTCAAGGGTATTTTATAAAAACACATTGATTTTAAATCAATACAATTGTAACTCACAGTATGAGTGCAAAACAGAATATTATATTATTATATTATTTCAAGTACTGGATATATAGACTTTTTTTATATATCTATCTTCTTTCCTCTCCTAAATCCTATTTTTTATTATTTTTTGGAATAAATTTTGACAAAAGCAATGGGAACACATATGAAGGTTTACCATTTTGGACAAATGACCATCTTAAAATAGTTTGTACTTAATGTGATATGTGCCAATGGTAAATGAAGCACTTCTGTAAGACCCAATGTTATTTTAAGTAACTCAGATGATTTTTTATTATTTTTATTTTTTATTTTTTTTTTTTTTTACTTTTGGAGAGAGAGATAGACAGAGAAAGAGGGAGAGGGAGACAGATAGAGAATGGGTGCACCAGCAATCTCTCAGCTGCTGTGAACGAAATCCAGATGCGTGCACCCCCTTGTGGGCAAGTGTGGCATTGCGCCCTTGCGTCACTTTGCATCTGGCTAAACGTGGAACCTGGAGATTGGAACCGGATTCCTAAGCTTAGCAGGCAGGCGCCTTAACTGCTAAGCCATCTCTCCAGCCCTCAGCTGATTCTTAACCACAAAGAGTTGCATCTCAGTGACCAACAAAGCCCAGTTTCAATTTGCTCTGTTTTTCACCAGGCTGTTCTTTGTTCCACTGGATATGACTAATCTCTTAGTGGGTAGCATATATTTCTTTTGCAGTATGTAGGTTTTATTAGATTATAGATTGACCTTAAGAGAAGGAAAGAAGACAGAAGTCATGTCCAAGAGGCAGGGATGGGATTTCCAGGGAAGGGGAAGCCCAGAACATAAGAGAAGCAAGGAAAACACTCTTACCAAGGAGGAAACAGGGGTCAACATTTAAATTTAAAATTCTAAACAAATGAATATTTTGCATATTAATGATTTTTTCTTCATCTTAAGGGAAAATGATCACAGTATAATTTCCATATGAAATGCATGAGTTCATGGATATTAAATGAATTTTAAGTAGAAACAGATGAATAATAAAGAAGTCATAGTGATGTAATTTTATTATAATTTACTATAGTTTAACATAGTAAACTTAAAAACAATAATAAAGAAAAAAATCTGAGGTAAATAAAAAATAAATAAAGGAAGAATATGGGAAATTTCTAAATATTTATGTAAGCTGAAATATATAACTCTATGATGTATAATTTATAAATCTGGTCATAAATATGTCCCCTCCAAAACGGAGGTTGTTTGCAAAATTATTATTAGAGATATTAATAATTGCTATACAATACTATTCTGCTTATGCACAATATATGAAATATCACAAATGTACAACAAAGAATATTGTGCCTTGTGAAAATATTGAATGACTTTTATAAATGTAATGTGGAACAAAGAATAAAGAGACACATATCAAATCCATTTACATAAAGTCCAAAAGCAAGACCCACAAAGCTGTGATGTTGGAAGACTTGAGAGGATAAGGAAAGCAGACTTGGTGGGGAACCAGGATCTCACTGTAGCTGGGAAGGTGTGTTTTTATCTGCATGTGAGCTGCCCATGTGCAATCTCATTCAGAAATCCATTGATTTGTATACTCAACACTCTAGATTTTTACATTTTAAAATATGAACACATACTTCAATAAAGAAAACAGGAACATATAATAATATAACACAATAGAATGGTCAATTATGGAAAATCAGAAAAATATTAATTTTACATTTTATAAATTCTATAACTAAAATTCAAAGATATTTAAGTGACTACTCTAAATGTATTCTATGAGCTAGGAAAGAATTCAGATCAAAGTCCATATCCCCTTAATTTCTTACTTTTGCATACTTCCATGAGTATTCTCCTTGTCATTTTGCAACCATCTATTTAGAAGCAGAGAACACTCTACACTAGGAAGATGTAGCCAAGCCCGACTTTCTAGTACTGGTTGCAAACAGAGGGAAGGCAAATATCAAATGTTGTGTTGTACATCACTGAACAGCAGTGACAATGCATAATATGTCAGCATTTAAATTGCTAAGGTTATCTACTTGAGAGCTCTGACTAGTGATGGATGGCTATCACATTTTCTCTCTGGGTCTGTTGCTCTCAAATAAATAAATAAAAGATAAACAATAAACAACAACAACACAACAAAAATATGGAAGAATCCACTGCTCTTATGTTGTAGTGTTCTTCTTGGTAGAACAGGCTTCAAGATGAACCTCTCTCTTTTCGCATTTGTATCAGAGCTGTTCTAAGTATTCTGCTCTAGAAATTTAGGCTTGTAGTTTTATGAAAGAACACTCCTACTTGCACATAATTAATAAACATGCAAGAAACAGCCTTAATCACTGAAAGTCCAGAATGCCATAAATGTCTAGTAGCATCCAAAAAAGTGGGAGGGGGCTGAAGAAATGGCTTAGCAGTTAAGCTGTTGGCCTGTAAAGCCAAAAGACCTTGGTTTGATTCCCCAGGACCCACCTATGCCAGATGCACAAGGTAGCACATGCATCTGCAGTTCGTTTGCAGTGGCTGGAGGCCCTGGAGTTCCCATTCTCTCTCTCTCTCTTTCTCTCTCTCTCTCTTTCTCTTTCCCTCTCTCACTCTCTCAAATAAATAAATAAAAATTTAAAATAAAAAATTCACTTTCTTTTCACATCCAACAGAAGGACTCTGAACATTTAGGAGCTTGAAAATGACTTTTCTAGATAATTCAACATCTTGATAATATACTTTTCCTTTCACATCATACAGGGTTTCTTCTGTGCAACCTGATATCCTAAGATAATCAACTAGGTTACATTGGCAACAGCTGTGAAGCTGGAATTACTACTGCCTTCTTTTGAAAGCATCACAAATCTTAAATGATTTTCATTTGATCTAAAATTTAACAAAGAATAGATGTGTGGTTTAAAAGACTGAATTAGGGATGGAGGGATAGCTTAGCAGTTAAGGCGTTTGCCTGCAAAGCCAAAGGACCCCATTTTGATTCCCCACATTAGCCAGATGCACAACGTGGCACTTGCATCTGGAATTCTTTGTAATGGCTGGGGCCCTCTCACGCCCATTCTCTCTCCCTGTTTCTCTCTGTCTAAATAAATAAATAAATAAATAAATAAATAAATAAATAAATAAATAAATAAATAAATGACTAAATTGTTTCCTCAGATTAGAATGAAATTAGAATGAAATATTTTTGCAGCTTGGCTTGACGACACATGGCAACATGGACTTCAGAATGGCAGGAGCCCAGGGACATTACTGACACCATGAGAAAGCAGGGATTGACTGAAAGATCGGAACTCAGGTACGGGACTGTCACCATGATGCATGGTGCCTTTTTATTCTTGAAAGTGTGTGTGTGTGTGTGTGTGTGTGTGTGTTTGTGTACGTGATGTGTGCTTGCCTGTATGCATACTTATGTTGCTTTTTGTATTTTTAAGATAGGGCCTCTATTTGGTCTGGAGCTAACCAAATAGTTTAGACTGGGTGGCCAATGAGTGCTGGGGATCCTCCTATTTCAGCTTTGCCATTACTAGAATTACAGGAGTACACAATCAGAACTCGATTTTTTTAAAAAAATATATCTATTATTTATTTATTTGCAAAGAAAGAGAGAGAGAGGAAAGAGAGAGAATGTACGAGAAAGAAAGAGAATGGGAACCTCTACACCAGGGCTTCTTGCCCCGCAAAGTCCGGATGCATGCACTTCTCTGTCATTCTGGCTTCACTTGGGAACTTGAGAGTTGAAACTGGACTGTCAGGCTTTACAAGCAAGTACCTTTAACTGCTAAGCCATCTCCCAAACCCTTGATTTTTCTTTTTTTTAACATAGGTTCTGGAGTTAAAACTCAGGTCCTCATGACTCAAGCAGTTTGAATCAAGCGATTTAAACGATTTACTGACTGCGTTATCTTCCCTACCCTTATATGCTACTTTTTTTTTTTTTTTTCTTTTTGAGGTAGGGTTTCACTCTAGCTCAGGCTGACCTGGAATTCACTATGTAGTCTCAGGATGGCCTCGAACTCACAGTGATCCTCCTACCTCTGCCTCCCAAGTGCTGGAACTAAAGGTGTGAGTCATCACACCTGGCTCTACTTTTTTTTCTTTTTAATAGACTACTTCTTCTATCGGAAATATGTCACTGTGAACCCTTCCTTTCCAGTTACTTAACTGCAGAGTACTGCACTTGCCACTTTCGGATAGGAATGTATAAGAGAAAGAAACAGAATGTTGAATTATGTAGGACTCTACCATAGGGACTTTTTTAACATGTTCAACATCATTATAATATCAAGACAGACATCTTGTCAAGGTCTGAATCTATCCTCTATATCTATATTCATTAAAACATTGATTAAAGGAACTTAAGATCTAAAAGCCTCAATTAACTGACTTTTGCGTGTTCTACTTTTAGGGGAGAAATGTAATTGACTAAAAGGAAGAAAAGGAGATAATTTCAAGGATTTATTAGAAAACTTCAACTTTCAGGTTCCTTTTTAAATGTGAGTACAAGGAATTTGCAAAACCTCAGTGAATTGCATTTCTGTAAGATGGAACTCATTAGCCATTTGAATAGGAAAGAATTCTTCGTATACATGGTACCCTTGCCGGAGATGGACTCAGATTCAACACTGCATGAAAAATTCAGTGAGGTTTTTCAGTGTTCTTCTGTCTTCTGCTTGCTGATCATAATCCTTGCTCACAGGTCAAGCATCCACAATGCCTGTCCTGGCAGACTTAGACACTCAGTTTCCCCAAGACAACCACTTCTCCTTTGTTTTGATCTCAACAATGCTATTACTTGTGATTTTTTTTTATTATTATTTTCCGGTGTATGACTAAGGAATCTCATGCTGTTTCTGTAATTCAGAAAACCAAGGGTGCCAATGTCTTTCCTAGATTTCTCCTAAAACATTAAAAAAAAAAAAATTCTTAGCCTTTAATTTCTGTTAGAGCATTGAAGGCATCACAAATTTCTCTCATTAATTTCTCATTTCCTGTGAGTCTCAAACAAAACTATGATATAAACTTTAGGGTAACAGAACTTTGAAACAGGGTAAGAATTTTCATATTTACTATTTTAATGTTTAGAATATTTTATTTATCTATGAGAGATTGAGAGAGAATGAGGTAGCCAGAGAGAGAGAGAGAGAGTATTGCGATAGGCATACCACTGCCTCCTGCCACTGCAAACAAACTCAGGATACATGTGCACTTTGTGTATCTGGTTTTACATGGGTACTGGGGGTTCAAAGCCAAGTTTCAGGCTTTGCAAGCAAGCATCTTTAATTGTTGACCATTATCCCTGCTCTGGTTTTTTAAAATTTGCATTAATGTAATGATTTTAGTACATAATATTTTTTTAAAGAGAGATTTTATTTAAAAAAAAAGGAAAGAAGTTGGGGAAAGTATTCTAAAATTTCTTGTGTCTCTCCCACTTATACTTTCACAGAATAGTTCTAAAATGCCCACCATGAGTGTTCATCATTTAAATAGAAAGGAAGCCACCATAAGGCTGAAGGTAAAACAATGTATATTTTTCTTCTTCCCAACAAATCCAAAATGAGCTGGAAGAGCTGGGATAATGTAATTGCTGTTTTTGGTATCATTTTTTTTTTTTTAGCTTTTTAAATTCATTTATTTGTTAATTGGAATACTCCATTGAGTATCTTCCTTCTTTCTTTTTACCTGCTACATGGGTCCTTTAACCTTTACCTCATGCCTCTTCCATCTCATCTTTTTGTGTTCCTTTGGTTACAGTTCTACTTTTTTAGACAGGTGTTAATCACATTTGCCCTCCTACACATGAATTCTTAGAAATATTATATGCTAAACTCCGTGTATCAGAAAAAAATAAACATACAGGTTTCTTTTTTTCCTCCATGTGTGTGTGTGTGTGTGTGTATATATATATTTCTGGAGTTTGTACCTCTTCAAATAATTTGATTCTTTTCCAGTCCAATTTGACTTGCCATCTTTTTCTAATTGGAATGGCTATTATCAAGGAAACACAACAATTGCTAGACAGGATATGGAGAACGAGTAGTTCACATTCACTGTTGCTGGGAGAGCAAACTAGTACAGAATGAAAGCAGAACAGGGAGCAAGACTGTGGGCTTCTCAACGAGAAAGTCATACTTTCAGTGTCCTGGTGGTGACTGTGTATAGGCTATTAGAAGCCTTTGAAATTCCATTGTTCACTGGGTATCTACAGGATCCTCACCGTCTTTAGTTCTCTTCCACTCTTTGATAATTGAGATTATAGGGTGACTCCCTAGGTGCCATATTCTTATAAAATAAAATTGGGAGACATTAGGGTTGCATGAGTGGTTGAGGACATAATGTTACAGGTTGAGATTCCTCAATAATTTTAGGGTTATGACTGGAGGGGAGCTTTAGCAATTATCAATTGTTCTGGAATTCTTGCTTCTTTGCTAGTAGAAAGCTTTAAGCAGACTCCTGGGTGGGGAGTTTTTCTACCTTCTCATATCCCTCTTTTTTTTTTTTTTTCCTTGTTTTTCTCTCTCTGGCCTCACTATTGAAGAAGCATGGTTCTTTATGCTGTGGGTTCCTTTGCTGCTTTGTTGTTGTTTCTTAGGAAGAGGAGCTCCCTTCAGTGTCCAGTGTCCTATATTTGAATTTTAAGTAGACCAGAGAGAAGGCAGGTCAACAATAAAACAAGAAGAGAAAACAAAACAAAACAAAAATGACAACACTAAGTGTGAGGAATCCTACCAGGAGAACATGGAGCTCTTCCTAATCCATTCAGAGTTTAAACCTGGAGGTGCCATCAACAAACCCGGCAAGTTAAAATGTACAACATTAAGTTCAAGGACACACAGCTATGAATTCCAAGTTGCCAGACTCCTGGTAATCCAGACAACCTTCTCTGTTAAGCCCTCTGTATCCTTTCATTTCCTTGGTTTCTGAGTAAGGACAGAGACACCTGTTCAGGCAGCAGGTGGTATTTGTTTGTTATAGCTTTACCTGCTGGGTTTCAATCAGTCTGGAGCTGTAGGAACAGGCTTAAGTAACAGTTTATAGAACTCGAGTCTTGCAGCACATGTTTTTCATGAAGAAACAACATTTTACATAACATTTTTATCATACACGAAGCATTATATAAGCAGTTTTTATTCCTTTATCACTCTTCCCCTAACAGTTAGGCTGACTAATTAGTGAATCATTTCACATGCAGAGTTGAAAAGTTAATCTTTTATTCTGCTGCCTTGAGGGAGACTCCATGTTATGTAGTCTCTTTACAAACTTTTTTTTTTTTTTTTTTTTTTTTTTTCTAGAAGGAAACAACTAACCTCTCTGCATGAAGGACTGGTAAGGCAACTTCTGTTTTAGAAGAAAAAACAAAGTACATAAATAAAAGGAATTAAAACAATCAGTGTGCACAAGAGAACTAAGCATACATGAAAAAGAACCTCTGAACTCAAACTACAAAACTCTACTTTTGAATTTAAAGATTATTTAAATACCACATGGTGAAAACAAATTACAATTTTCTTAACAAAACTGACTTCTTTAAACTTAGTCCTTTCTCTGTTGTTAAATGACTGTATATGTGATTTTTTATTAGTTTTAGAATAGAAGGTAATAAGTATTCAATTGATGTCTTTGCAACATGTATGAAAATGAGTAAGAAATAAAAATATATTAAGCATTCAAAATATTTTCAAGACAAGGACTACCTTACATACACATATGCATATATATGTAAGTTTCCAGTTGATGTGGTTTATCCAGGGCACCTAGAAGTTACAGTGAGAAATGTCCATGAGACTATATGAGGACAATCATGTTCATCTGAGTCTTCGTCTCCTGAAAGAAGTCCTTGTTGACTCCACATTAGCCTGGAATATGAGGGGAGAATCTTTTTTCCTTATCTCTTTATTTTCTAGAAAAGAAAATTAAGAGATATATTAATGCCTTTCCTAGAAAACCTGGTGGCTCCTGGACACCTTAGATGGGGGTAGGACTGAGCAAATGTCCCCTCCCCATCCAATAAACTCCTGTAAAAGACCCCAGTAAGGGTGTCCAGGTCAGTTTTCACATTTCTGACAAACACCTCCTGGGTAGGAGCTCTTCCTACCTTCCTTTGCTTAAGTTTTACAAATTCTAACTGTGGTAGTTTGAATATATGTCCCCCAATATATTCAGTGTTTTATTAGTTATACTTCGCATCTGCAATCACATTACTAGAGGCAATGTCACTGGGGGCCAGTCTTAAGATGTTAATGGTGGGTTTGAGATTCCATTGTAAAGATATGCAAATGTGCCTAGCAGGAGTTCCTGAAGTGTGCTGTGTGACCTTTTGGCTGTAGTTTTGCTCTGTGTGCTGTGGTGGCTGGTTTGTTTCTCTCTCTCTCTGCTTGGCCCTGTGGAGAGCAGGTCGCTTCTTCTGCCATTATGGAACTTCCCCTGGATCTGTAAGCTTCAATAAATAATATCCCTTCCTCCATAATTGTGCTGGTCTGGAAGTTCATCCCAGCGAACCTGAAGCTGTCTGCTACACTAACATAACTGTTTTCTAAACTTAACCCTCATGACCAGTGACTGTCATTCATTGAAGTTAGAAGACAAGAACCCAGAGGCCACTGACTCATTGGAAATTTGGTGTGACCATGAGTGTCTAGCACCTTTGCTCTTGATGCATCTCTCACCAAGAGCTGACAAAAGCACCATCCTGCTCAGATACACCCCAAACCTCATATCATAGTATTTAACAGACATGTTATCCTAAGTTGAACTCTAAAATCTTAGAACAGGCAGTGAATGAGACAGTGAGGTGTTTTCAAATATAAATGGGTGGTCTCTCTTCCATGATTGAGGTCTTTGCCCAGAACTCAGAATTTCTTTGAAATTCTTTCTTATTTGCAGAAATAAAGATTCATAAAACATATAGTTTTTTTCATTCTTAGTATAAAGTACTTTCCAAAAGAATAGAGATATGTTTATTTGACAATTATCTTCCTGGTTTCATGTAAAGAGAGCAGATTAAAGAATTATTGTCATTAATTAATTAGTACACCCAAAAGAACAAATGTGCCATAAATCTCTGAAATAATTAACACATATACATCTAGACAATAGGCACATATACATGTATTCATTCATGTTCAATACAGACACATATCTCTATGTGTACTGAATGTAAAATGAATTAATAGGTGAATGGTTAAAAGAATAAATGAATAACTACAATAATGGACAGTTTAATTTTTTTTTTTTTAATTTTCAAGGTAGGTTCTCACTCTAGCCCAGGTGGACCTGGAAATCAATCTATTCTCAGGGTGGCCTCAAACTCACAGAGATCATTCTACCTCTGCCTCCTGAGTGCTGGGATTAAAGGCATGCACCACCATACCTGGCTCTAATTTTAATTTTAAGGGAATTACTACCTATGGTTTGAAAATTAAACAATTGGTAGTGACAGATGAATGGATAATGAAAATATGGTACATATAAACAATAGATTTCTACCCCGCAGTACAGAAAAAAAAAAAAAAAGTCATGACAATTTCAGCTAATGGGATGGGTCTGGAAACAATCATATTAAGTGAAGTAACTCTAACTCAGAAAGACAAAAATGCAAGTTTTCTCTGATTTCCAGGTTTTCTTTGGTAGTATCTATAAGAATATATAATAGAGGTCTAGAGGTCTAAAGTGGAAAAATGTAAAGAAAGAACTGTAACTAGAAGTGAATATGAGGGCTGGAGAGATGGCTTAGCAGTTAAGGTGCTTGTTGACAAAGCCAAAGGACCCAGGTTTGATTTCCTTCCCCAGTCGCCATGTAAAGCCTGATGTACAAATTGACACATGCATCTTGAGTTCATTTGCACTGGCTAGGAGTTCCCACCATGCCCATTCTCTCCCTCTCTCTCTTTCTCGCTCTCTCCCTCTCTCAAATAAATAAATAAAATATTTTAAGAACATGAATAGGAGATGATCTGAAAGTGTAGGGAGAGATGAGAAACACAATGCATGTGACATGTAAACAGAGGGAGGAAAAATGCACGGAATGGGGAATTTCAAGGGAAGATGGGCAGTAGGGTAGGACTGAGAATGGGAATCAACAAAGTGAAATTGTAGTTGAAAATGCCAAAAGAGGGCTGGAGAGATGGTTTAGTGGCTAAGGCATTTGTCTTTCTACCTCTGCCTCCCAAATGCTGGCACTAAAGTATGTACCACCACGCCTGGCTTGATTTTACGTCTTATCCATAATACAGTATCTTGAGAACAAAGACCTTTTCTTGTCACTATAACTAGGTTGCATCTTCTTACCTTGTCACATGTTAGGTTTTGAAAGAAAACGATGAATACATGATGAATTCAATAAATATAAAAATAAAATCAATTAGGAACCATAAGCAGTAATTTATTTCCCAAAGTAATGCATTTCTGAATAACATTGTAGTTTGTAATTAAGAGCCTAAATTTTATAACATTAAAATACAGGTTTATGATTGAAGTTATTTTTGAACTATTTTTATTAAATGTAAAATGGATATAATAAAGAATATTAATACATGGCAGTTTGGAAAATTAAATAAATTTATATTGGTGAAGCACTTAGAATTTTTGTGTTTAGTAAATGAAAAGAAAAGGTACTTTTAAAATAGTGTCTCGTATTTCAGATTCCCAATGAACTCATTGGTTTACTAATATAAACTTGAAATCATTTAGTTGTTTTTTTAAGTACCTTATCTCTGGTAAATAGACATTTGCTATTTTTTTTTTCCAAAGAGGAAAAATTCTTGCAATAACCTCCTATGTGTGAAAGGAAAATAAATTTCATAATGACTTGTAGCGGAGATTTGCCTGAATTTTTTTGTCACAGTTTGGTTTGGATTTAGCAGATAGGGTATCTTAGCTACAAGGCAAATAAATATAGTAGCAGTCCTGAGAGCAGGTAAAATTTGAGAAAAGTTTAAACATAAATGTCAATTGTAGGGACTAGAAGAAGTGAGGCTGGAAGTACAAGCAAGGAACCATAAGAATTTAGAATAGAGTTGCAGAGAATTACAAAAGGAAGTCACACGAGTGGCCAGATACCAATAGGTAGCAGTAGGGACAGAAAGGAAGAGCCATCAGTGACAACGCAGATAAATCAGTCAACATGGGTAAACAGCCAGCAAACCTGATTTTTAATCAATTTATTTATTTTTATTAGTTATGCAGATAATGTGAATACATTCATGTTTTTTTGCCATCAATAGCCTCCTCCCTGTCCTCCCCCCTCTGAAGGGACCCTCCTCATTGGGGAATGTGGATTGTGCATTGTGGGGATAGCCATCACTTATGTGAAAGAGGCAATGTATCTGTGAATAATGACTCTACTTGTGCCTCTAACAATCTTCCCGTTCCCTCTTCTGCAAATTTCCCTGAGCCATGATGCATTCATTTTAGGTCTACTTCAGTGAAGAGGTCTTGGGAGCCTCTGTGTCTCTGGATATCTGGTTTAATAGGAACTGAGTGTTCTCTGTGTCTATGTTCTTCACCCTTGTGTTGATATCAGGTTCACCAAGAAAGCAGCACTCTTGCTCATTTCTCCCATTTCTTTATGGTTTCAGCTGGGGCCCTGGTGACATACGATGGGCTGATCCTCTCCTCAGGTTCCGCATCCATATATAAAAGAGAATCAAATTTTCCAAAGGAGAGAGAAGTCAGCACCGGATAAATGGGATAACCATTATTATTTTAGAGAGAATTTTATAGGTGTAGGCCCTCTTGTAGCCCATGATTGGTGGGAGCTTGATATTGGAGAGTGGGCTCATTTTTTGGATACAGTTCTGACTTGTTTCCCAGTTATAGCTATGAGCTCCATTCCACTGAGCAGATCTGTTATCCAACACAAGTTGGATACCCACCATGGTTGTGTGCCACTACTGCACTTGTATGAGCATCACATCAGGTTGTTGCTGCTGAATAGCTTAGACCATGAGTTGCTTGGACAGATGTTTGTCATTTTCCCCCAGTCACTCATGTAGCACCTTCTGGCACTAGATGCTAACTGTCTGGAGACTTACTCTCTTCCAGATTCCAGCCAGGTCACTCCATGTTATGTACCAATAGCATATAGTGTCTTCAGCAGTAGGGTGTTACCATTAACCTTTGGTGAGTCATCAAGTACTCTGACAGAAATCTGTCTTCTTTTGGGAAACCTTGTAGGTCTCTCTGATCAACAGCTCATTGTGGAAGTAAACCACATGATGATACTGGGAGTTACAGTCTAGCTCCAAGGGAAAAGAAGGGAGAAAAAATATAAGCAATATAAAAGAGAAAGAGAGAAGAGGGACAAAGAAAGGGGGGGGAGAGGGAGAGCGAGAGATAGGAATAGGAGAAGATTAAGGTTAGTCTTCATCATACCCTCTCCAGGGCCTGTGATTCAGGTGTTTTCTCTAATAACCTGATGAAGGTTCAACCTTTTAAGTCTGTCTTTTTAGGATATAGGATTTTATGGTATTTGATGGTGTGTCCCCCTCACCCTTACCCTCCCCTCCCACCCAACCCTCCTTATTGTCGGGTCCTCAAGATGCTTATTAGGTATGTCAACATCATTGTCAGATTCAGGTTAGGAGCCACAGATGAGTAAGACCATGTGACAATTATCTTTCTGTGATTGGGTGAGTTCACAGATAATGATCTGTTCCAAGTTTGACCATTTTTCTTCATGTTTCATTGTGGCATTTTTTCCTTACTGCTCTGTAGAATTCCATACTGTAGATACACAACATTCTGGTTATCCATTCATCTAATGATGGACATCTGGGTTGATTCCAGCTCTTAGCTATTATGAGTTGATCAGCTATGAACATGGTTGAGCAAATCTCTCTAAACTGAGGTTTAGAGCTTTTAGGGTAAATGCCCAGAGAGGGAATAACTGGATCTGTTGGTAACACTATAGTCATCCTTTTTAAGAGTCTCCATATTGCTTTTAGGAGTTTCCATATTGCTTTCCATAGCCAGCCAATCTTATCAAAGAGAGGTAACCAAGAAAACTGCAATGCTATAACATGGCAGAGAAAAGATAAAGAGGGCACACACTATGTGCACAGTACCTTCTCAAGCCTCCTAAGCTTGAGAAAGATTGTATTGATTATATTTCTCTCTGTGACAACTCATGGAATAAAGGATTTATTTTGAGTCATAGTTCGTGTACAGTCCATCATAGTGGGGAAGTGTGATAGCATAATCAGAAAACAGCTGGTCACATTGCATCTGCAGTCCAGAGCAGAGTAATAGATGCTGTTGCTGTGCTTGCCTTCTCCTTTTTATTCAGTAAATGATGCCAGTCAATTGAACAGTACTTCCCACATGTAAGATGGGTCTTCACCACACAGGTGTCCTAATCTAGAAACTACCTCACAGATTCCCAGAGGTTTGTCTCCTACTTGATTCTAGATCCTGCCAAGTTGACAATCAATATTTTTTCAGATATCTTTTAAAGAATAATTTATTATTTTCTTTATATTATTCTAATTTGACATTCATATTGGTGACTCCATTATCCTCCTCCCTGACCTCCCCCCTCTGAAGGGACCCTCCTCATTGGGGAGTGCATTTTGGGGGTAGCCAGCAGTTATGGGGGATAAGCAAAGTCTCTGTGTATAATGACCCAACCTGTGGCTCTAACACTCTTTCCACCCCCTCTTCAACAAATTTCCCTGAGCCACATTGGGGTCATTTTAGTTATACTCCAGTGGTGAGGTTTTGGGAGCCTCTGTGTCTCTGGATATCTAGCTTACTAGGAGTTGGATGTTCTCTGTGTTTATCTCCTTCAGCCTTTTTCTGGTGTTGTGTTCACCAAGAAAGCTGTACTCTTGCCCTTTCTCCACATTACTCTATGGTTTCAGCTGGGGCCATGGTGACGTGTGATTGGCTGATCCTTCCTTCAGGTCCATAGTCCATCTGAAAAAGATAAGCAAATTCTCCAATGGAGAGAGAAGTTAATACTAGATAGATGGGATTGCCATAGTTATTTTATACAGAATTTTATATGTGTAGGCCCGCTTCTAGCCCACATTTGGTGGTATCTTGATCTTGGAGACTGGGCTCATTTTTTGTACATGATTTTGACTTATTTCCCAGTTCTGTGCTTCTAAAGAGATTAAAAAGCAAAACAATAACAAAAAGTGTCCCTTCCAACTTCAATAAATGGGTTGCTGGGGTGGGGGAGAGGGACAATCTTACCTGTGGGAAGACCCAGGCATGCTGTTCTGGCAGCTCAAGGGCTGGACAGGATAAAAAGAGCCTTCTCTGTGGGTCCAAATAAGATATATTTTTTGAGTCTGCACTAAGGATAAGGTGGACATACCTGCACCAGTTATCCCAGCTAATCAGCCTGGGCTCAGAGGAGGAAATCCTCCTCCACCTGGGCAGGATGCAGTTTCAAGACAGATTTGATTGGGTAAATGTTGAACCTAGCAACTGAAGCAGGCAACATGAGCTGAGATCGGCATAGTAAGGATGTGACTTCCTAAGTGGGCCAGTCCCTGTCTGACTACATAAAAAGTTTTTAAAAAAACTGTCTGATCAGGTCACCCACAGGAAAATTATGACAAAGTTAATCATTGGTCCTTTTGCATTATAGAGAAAAATTGATAGAATCAAAAAATAAGAAAATCAATAAAGATAATCAAATACATTTAAACTGTCACTAAAAAGGACATAGGAATGATAAATAAGGATATAAAAGGTACACAGAATAGTCAATCAGGAAAAGTAAATTTAAACCAAAACAGGGTACTATTTAACACCTACTAGATGGAATGCTAGTGAGATTGTAAGTCAATTTTGCCTTACTCAAACTGTTTAAAGTCCACTCAGAGAAACAGCCTGGTGTTCTTAGTTCCATATTTGGAAGATAGAAACTTAATCTGATGGAAATATTTTCTCAGATTAAGACATTGACTCATTTCAGTGTTCTGCCTTCTCTCTGGCAGCATTTTCAAGGCTAAATTGATCCTTTCTTCTCCAGAGTCCCAAAAGCTTACATAATTAACTATCCCCACACAGCTGACTAGATCACCCAGCTACCTCCCTTTCACAATAACATCAGCTTTTGTGGGTTTTCACATTGTACTTAATCAGCTATACACATAGGTAGAATATGAGAGGTACTTACCTTCACGCTAGACACACATAGACAACAACATACAGTAATTGTTCTTTTACCACAGGTATATGAGTTGGGCATTGCTATGAATCCATAAATGACTCAATAATAATGATGATAACATCAATTAAACCATCATCTAAACTTAATACTATGTAAATGAACACAAACACTGAGTCCTGCTATACAACAAATCACAAGTAAAGGCAGTTTAAATGAAACTGTGAAAGCTTAATAGGGTCTTGTTAGAGTCTGATCAGGATTTACATAGCTTGTGAGTATTTAAAACTATTTCTGCTAAAAATATCAGAATGTAGTGAAAGGATGGGAGGATGGAGGAAGCTTAGATCCCTTATTTTGTGAGAAATGTTTATGATAATTACATGTCATAATATACCCTTTGAATTTTGGTTTTATCATGAAGTTGTACAATCACCAATATTTAATATCAAGACACATTTACCACCCTGAAAGAAACCCCTTAGCATTGACCCTGTACTACAACTTCCCTCCTGACCCAAAAATCATTAGTCTATATTCTGTCATTATGGGGTTCCCTAATTCAACTTTTTGATTTTAATTATTTATTTATTTATTTTAAAGGCTTTTTTGCTGAAAAAATTTAGTCAGGGTTTTTCCATATATTACAAGCTAGTGTTAAATTCCCAATCATCTTGCTTTTCCCTTCTAACATTTGAGATGCTCTGTCACCATATGTGGGATTCATTGGACATTTATATAGAGGTAGAATCAAATAATGTGTTGGCTTTTGAACCTGGCTACTTTCACTTGTCATTATATTTTCAAAGTTCATATGTAGCTAAATAAAATTTCTTTGAATGACTAGACTACATTTCTTTTGTTCACCAGTCCATGGGCATTAGAGTTGAATCCACTTCCAAACCTGGGTTTCTTTCTGCTTTTTAACAAAAAATTGACATGAACAGACTTAGGATAGATTATAAACTACTAAATATATTCAAGGGAGTCCATGAATCCAGGGAGAAGGCTAGATACATCCACATGGCCTGAGAGCTCATGCAAGAAATTGAGCATGGGCATGGAGGGAAACATGAAAGGGTTCCCCAGGATTATAGACCAATGGAACAGAATCGAGGACCTGGACTTTGGGTCAAGTAACTACAGATACTTGATATTGACAAAGGCCCTAAAAATGTAGACTGGAAAAAAGACAGCATCTTCAACAAATGGACAAAATGGATAACCATATGTAGGAAAATGAAACTTGATCCCCACATATCTCCATGTACAAAAATTAAGTCCAAGTGGATCAAAGACCTCAATATAAGACCAGAAATGCTGCCACTACTGGAAGAAAAAGTAGGAGGAACTTTCCATGACATAGGAGTGGGAAAAGACTTCCTGAACAAAACCCCAGTAGCTCAGGAAATTAAATAATCACTCAACCATTGGGAATCTCAGGAAGCTGAAAAGCTTTTTAACCGACATGCATACAATAAGCAGAGTCAATAGATTACCCACAGAATGGGAGAGAAATTTTGTAGGATACACATTGGACAGAGGACTGATTTCTAAACTCTACAAAGAAAAAAAAAAAAAGGTCAAACATGGAGAAGAACATCCTCAGTGAGCTCACCCAAGCACAAAAAGATAATCATTGCATGGTCTCTCCATGTTTTGTCTCACCCACATATGCTATCTTCGACAGAAGGGTCTTACCCTTAATCTTTGGTGGGTCATCAAGAACTCTGATAGAAATCTGTCTTTGTTGCAAAACCTTGTAGGTCTCTTGGATCAACAGTTAATCATGAAAGTTAACCCCATGCTGGTACTGGGAGTTATAAGTCAGTGCCAATGAAGGTAGAGGAAGAAAAAGATAGATAATATAAAAGAGAAAGTGAGTATAGGGAGGAGAGGGAGAGAGAGAGGGATAGGGAGAGAGACAAACAGGAAAAGAATAAGGTTGGTTTTCATGATGTTCCCTCCAGTTCCCTGTGGTTCAGGTAGTTGTTCCCTCTGTGGGCCTGTTGAAGTACCAATGTTTTAGCCTGTTGTTCAGCATATAGCGTTTTATAGTACCGTTTCCTTTTGGGCCCCTATTTGTGTCCCCCCCCTTTACCCTCCCTCCCACCCTTTCATTCCCTCCCATCCTACTCTCCCTATTGTCTGGTCCTCAGGGTACTTATTAGGTTTGACAGCATCTCAGGCAGATTTAGGTTAGGAGCCACAAATGAATGAGACCATGCGATTATTTTCTTTTTTTGTGATTGGGTGAGCTCACTGAGGATGATCTGTTCCATGTTCAACCATTTTTTTTTCAAATTTCATTATTTCATCTTTCCTTGCTGCTATTTAGAGTTCTATAGCATATATATATATATATATATATATATATATATATATTATATTATATATTATATATTATATATATATATATCACATCATTGTTACCCATTCATCTAATGATGGACATCTAGGTTGATTCCAGCTCTAAGCTATTATGAATTGAGCAGCTATAAATACAGTTGAGCATATCTCTCTGATCTGAGGCTTGGAGCCTTTAGGGTAAATGCCCAGTAAGGGAATAACTGGGTCTGTTGGTAGGTCTATAGTCATCCTTTTCAGGAGTCTCCATATAGCTTTCCATAATGGTTGAACCATTTTACATTCCCACCAACAGAGAAAGAGTGTTCCTGTTTATCCACAGCCTTGCCAGCTTTTGTTTTCATTGCTTCTTTTTTTTTTTTTTTTTTTTTTTTTTAATGTTAGCCATCCTTACTGGGGTAAGGTAGAATCTCATAGTTGTTTTAATCTGCATTTCCCTGATGATTAGGGATGTTGAACATTTTCTTTATTTTTTTATTTTTGTGTCTATATTTTTTATTAGTTACCTATATAATGTGCATAGAGCCATGATGGTATCATTGTTGGCCTTTTCCTTGCCCTCCCCCTCTGGGATTGTGGGTTTTGCACTGTGGGGATTGCCATCAGTTATGGGGGAGAGGCAATGTCTCTGTGCATAATGTCCCAACTTATGGCTCTAAAAATTTTTCCAAGCCCTCTTCTGCTAATTTCCCTAAGCCATGTTGGGTTCATTTTGGGGATATTTCAGTGATGAGGTCATGGGGATCTCTGTGTCTCTGGATCCCTGGTTTGGTATGGGTTGAGTGTTCTCTGTATCTATCTCCTTCACCTCTCTGCTGATACCAGGTTCGCTGTGAAAGCAGCAATCTTGCTTATTTCCCCAATTATTGTATGGGTTCAGCTGGTGCCCTGGTGTGGTTCAATGGGCTGATTCTTTCCTTAGTTTCTACCTCCATCTGAAAAAAAGAAGCAAATTCTCCAACAGAGAGTGAGGTCAGTGCAAGGTCAAAGTTGGAATAAATCATTCTCAGCGAACCCACCTGATCACAAAAAAGTAAATGTCACATGGTCTCACTTATCTGTGGCTCCTAACCTGAATTTGCCCGAAATGCTAACACATCTAAGAAACATTTTCAGGACTGGACAACCAGGATGGTGAGGAGGAAAGGGAGGGCAAAGGAGGGGGGAGGCACAAAAAACTGGACCCAAATGGAAATGGTACCAAAAAATCCTTTAACCTGTAAGATGCACTAAAAGGATGATCCTTCATCAGGTGCTTAGAGAGAACACCTGAATCACAGGGGCCTCGAGAATGTAGGATGAAGGCTAACCTCAATCTTCTCCTGTTCCTCTCTCTCATCCCCTCTTCTTACTCTTCTCTCTCTCTCTTTCATACTACCTATATATTTCTTCCTTCTTTTCCCGTGGCACTGACCTGTAATTCCCAGTACCAGCATGTGATCAACATCCACAATGAGCTGTTGATCAATGAGACCTACAAGGTTTCCCAAAAGAAGACATATTTTTGTCAGAGTACTTGATGACCCACCAAAGGTTAATGGTTAAACCCTATTGCCAAAGACAGCATATGCTATTGGGATGGAACATGAAGTAACCTGGCTGGAATCTGGAAGAGACAGTCCTCAAACAGTTAGCTTGTCTAGTGCCAGAAGTTACTACATGAATAACTGGGGGAAATGACCAACATCTGTCTAAGGTACTCGAAATGTAAACTTCCCAGCAGCAATCAACCTGATGTGATGCTCACACAAATGCAATAGTGGCACACAGCCATGATGGATTACCAACTGCTCTTCATTTGGCTAAAGGATCTGCCCAGTGGAACGGAGCCCATACCTGGAACTAGAAAACAAGTCAGAACCATATCCACAAATGAGTTCAACCTCCAATATCAAGCTCCCACCAATAGTGGGATACAAGAGGGCCTACCCCCATTAAACTGACTCTAAAACAATAATGACTATCCATGTACCTTGCACTGACAATAAATATTAAACATCACAGGGATGAATTCTTTTTTTTTTTTCTTTACCTGGGCCTTATTTTCAGCTGGTGTGATGGAATGGGTAGTTATTAAATATATAATAAAGCAATAATGTAGGAATACAGGACATCGGCTTAGAACAGATGTTGACTGGATGGAAGGAACAGTGTGATATTTTTGGAAGTAGGAGCACAGAGACAGGACCTGCCCTCAGCTCCACTGCAAACAAGCAGCATGGGTCTACTTCACTTCATACAACTTGAGCATCATTTTCCTCCTGTGAAAATGACTATTTTGAACTAAATACTAATTACATAAGTGTTCATTCAGCAGTCAAAGGAAATATGCATTTTAAAATATTGCTTGAAGTTCTGAGATGACTCTGATAGAACAAGAATAGACATTATCAAGAGAAGTAGCTGGAAGGATGCCATTTTGTGACCATACAAGTGTTTGACAAAATTATTTAAATTTTATTTAGCATTAGGATTTTCTAAGATAATAGATATGACTGATATTTTGAATTGAGCCCATGAAAGTGAGTCTGTTTTCATCTACACTGATGAGTGGAAGAAACAATCTTTGATGATGAATATATCAAGCAATTATTAGTATAACAAACTATCATATTTATAGAGAAATGTACATTTTTGCTTATTTTCATCATTAACCATTCAAAACTTGATTTCTAGCCTTTCCTGTTTTTATTGCAAACCCTAGTCTATAAGTTTTTTTTTTTTTTTTTTTTTTTTTTTTTTTTTTTTTTTTTTTTTGGGGGGGGGAAAATCAAAATTCTAAGTTTGGAGACTACACTTAACAGCTATTGTATGAAGGGCCAGTGAAGTATGACAGCTACTATGGAAAGATTGTAGATGATGGATGTGGGCTCCAGGTCGATGTCCTCAAAGCATACATGGGCTGCCTGCATGGGCTCACAGACAGGAACCTGAGATATGTACACTGATGTGCTTTATTAATTAAGGAAATAAATGTACAATTATTTATTATTGTTCTATCATACCATATTTATTGGCATGAAAACAAAAGCTTTTCTGGTGATCTTTATTTTTAAATATAGAGAAGAATGAATTCAGTGACAGACATATGTATGTCTGAAATTCTTTTTCTTTTTCTTCTTTTATTTTCCCTAACCCTAACCCTCATTATACCACAAGGATGCTGGTGTTATTTATTTGAAAGGAGAACTCTTTTACCTTCAAATTAGGAAGAGATGAACAGATCAATGGTAATTAGTGCAGACTCTTGCTGAAAATTTTTCTTTTAGAGCACCTGGAATTGTGGAGCAGGAGAGAAAACAAAACAGTTTTCATTGTTATTGTCAGAGACCAAGGACCATGTGATGTAATGATTTAGGACCCAGCATTCTTTTTAGCATTTTGTAGGTTTGGGCTGTTTCAGCCTTCCCTCTTTGTTTTTGTCACTCCTTATTTCACAGAGACAAAATAAAACCCAGATCTTTGCTCTCCCCTCATTATATGACAGAAAGAAGAGAACACAAAGAACTAGACAAGACATCATCATATAATTTGGACTTTTGTCTTTGGATTTTATACCTGAGTAAGGATAATACAAGGTACAAAAGAGAATGATTTTATTATTCTTTTTTATATTTAACAAAATGAAGCATTAGGTCCCATGTTGTCAGAAACATGGCCATTTTTAGGCATTTTTCCCTCCACACTGTTGTGTCTTCTCCTGGGAGAACAGAGTCATCACGCAGTTTGCCACACTATCTCCTTTGTCAAGGCAAAGGAAGATTATTAAGGGTTTATCTGCCCAGGGACCCTCATATTTGGGCCATCTGTCTTTTTGTGCTTTCTTGAGAGAATACAAAAGAGAAAAATTTTAAACTATTTTTTCTCTCATTTAGTGTTTTATGAGATAGTGTGTTAGTCCATATTTTAAGAATCTGAACAAGCAGAGACCTTGCCACTTTGACCATTTTTTTCTTCCCCTTTTGTGCTTGCCATTTCAGTTGGAGAAATCACATAATGTTTTTTGCTGTAATAATATTAAGGGAAAGGCCATCTTAGATAGCTGTTCCCAAGGCCAAGTTTTCTCTCCATTATTGTTCTTACTTCAAGCCCGTGATCTCAGGATTGATGTACACAGAAGCCTAACCTGTCAGGTAGACACTCTTATAAAATTAAATGACATCTACCCACATCCCCAAAGGGCCAATTGCAACTACTCAAAGGTGAGACAACCTTCCTCCCGACTAATAAATGGAAGAAAAAGACTCAGAAAAGGAAGTTTTTAACCAGCTTTTCAATCTCTAAGATTTTTTAAATTTTCCATTTTTGAGTACAACTGAATGAGCCAAAAGGACAAGACTTTGTGACTGCTATTTGGAGTTAACTCCATAGATCTTTCTTGAGCTATATGCCCAACATTAACTTTCCAGAAGCTATGAGATGGGTGAAAATAAATATATCTTGCAGAAAAAAAGAAATAAAAAAAATACAAATACAGCTGGAGAGATAACTTAGTGGTTAAGGCACATTCCTTCAAAAACTAAGAACCCATGTTCAATTCTTCAGGTCCCACATAAGCCAGCCACAAAAGGTGATGTAAATATGAAAGGTTGCACATGTCCACTAGGTCGAGAATGAGTCTGGAGTTCAATTGCAGTTGCTTGAGGCCCTGGAATGACAATTCTCTTCCTCTCTCTATTTCTTTCCCTTCCACTCTCCCTCTCTCTCTGTCTCATAAAACAACAACAACAAAAAAATACTAAAAATAAACAAATGCAAAGAAATGGACCCTTAAAGTACAAAGTTGATATTCACTTTCAAATTGAGCACACAATTACTAAATATCTATTATATTTTAATACTCTAGGAAGTCTTTGGAACACAGCAAGTATGATTTAGGTCCTACAGAAATAGTGTGGCAAGTAGCATGGTGAAAATAATGTAGACTTTTATGAAAATTCAAAGGAATTTGAATTGGATGTCAGATTAGTCATTTCATTAGAAAAACCTTCAGAATTATGAACTTAAATTTAGATAGTTCAGTAAGATAAAAAAAGTTGAGGGCTGGAGAGATGGCTTAGTGGTTAAGGTACTTGCTTGCAAAGCCAAAAGACCCAGGTTCGATTCCCCAGGATCAATGTAAGCCAGATGCACAAGGTGGCACATGTGTCTGGAGTTCATTTGCAGTGGCTGGAGGCCTTGATGCACCTATTCTTTCTCTCTCTCATCTCTCTTTCTCTCTCCTCTCAAATAAATAAATAAAATATTTCATAATATAATAAATAAAAGAAAAATAAGGAAAAGTTGAGGTACTGCTTATTTCTGTCTGTCAACCTTGTGCCTATAAATCCCACAGAGAATGAAAGGCCACTGCTTTGTGCAAAGGCCTAATGATAGACATTAGATATTATCAGGAGTTGGATTTCAAGCATAATTTTGAGGTAGTAGGGCCACAATGAAAACCTGACATGTTGTACATTTGTAAACATCATTATCAGCCATATTGAGCTACTTAACATTCGTATTGAAAGCAACACAAATGCATAATAAAGTCTGAGCAGACCATGGCAATGCAGGAATATATCTTGACGGTCTCCCATTCACACCAGTAATCCCTAACATTTCTTCAAAATGGAAAACAATACAGGAGCAAAAATATGTGGCAAAATTTATTCTTCACCTCAATCACACAAGGCACAAAGAGTAAGAATAGGACCAAGGACCAGTTATAACCTTCAAAGGAATTTCATGTTTCATCCATTTCCCCTCATTAGAACACATACAAAACAGCACCACTAGCACTACAACTATTCAACAAAGGAGCTCGTGGAGAACATTCAGTAATCCAACAGCCACTCACAGGAGCATTAGGATTTGAATCCAGATGTGCCTTTCCTTTAAACCTCAGATAATTACAAGACTTGGAAATGGAGGATACTTTTAAATACTATATATATATACAACTATACATATATACAAATATATATATATATATATATAAATATATATATATATATATTTGAAGCCTGATGCTTTATACTAAGGAATTTTGTTAAGTATTAAGCAGCAAAGGATGATCTTTAAACAGGTAAATTGAGAAATCCTTGGCCAAGGAGATGGCTCAGCCACAGTAGCATGAAGGTCCAAGAGATGTAAAAAGCTAGACATTGCCTATAGTACCAACTCTGCAAGGGCACAGGACACAAGAAAATTGTTCGGCTCATTGTTCTGATTGCCAATCTGACCTGGACAGCTTGCCAATCTGACCGAAAGTGGTAGCCCTGGGTTCAGAGAGACTTTCTCTCAAGAAAACAACACAGAAGAGAAATCAAGAAATCTGACATTTCCCTCTGGCCCCTGAAAATGTGTCCATAGGATGTGAGTGTCTACACACATGAATATACTATATATACACACATCATACACACACCACACCAAACATGACAGAATGAAAGAAAAAATAAAAATATTTCTTTACTGTGACTTAACTATAGCATTCAATATATATGAAGATCTCTGAAGTTGTATATAGAATGCTGTTTTCTTTTCTAATTACGAACCACACTTCGAAGCATCTTGTAAAATTATATATGTAATATACAACAGAAAATATATGTAAGAAAGGAAATATATTTAAAATTATATGGTATTTCTACTTAAGGCAATCACCATTAATTTCAAAATTAAAATATATGCTCACAGGGATTATCTGGCATGATTAGGAGTTTTAAAAATACTGAAAAACCTACATTATTAATAAGTATTTTGTGATGATACTTTTATTCTATACACTAAACATACAAAGAGGCATGAATCCCATGTTGTGTATAGGGACATTACAATCTACTTCAAAAGTTTGCAATTATAAAAGGCAGAACGTGGCTGGATCACACAGAACACTCTTCAGCTCCCTTGTGTGGGAGATATAAAGTACCAAACTCTTTTGACTCATTTCACTCTGTATTAAGTCTATGAGGAAAGAACTTATATTTTATCCTTTTCACAGATGATAAAAAGAGAATCAATCACCTAACATTTCATAACTCTAACGTGGTAGTACCAGAATTCAAACTTGGGTCTATAACAGCACTGGAGCATTACATGAGAGGAATTGAAACACTTACTGCATGAGAATAGGTGGTTGTAAGTGAGGCATGAAAATAATTGGTTCCAGCTCAAATACCATGACTCATGTGTGTAGGAGTGATGTCTAGGAAAAGAATTTTACAAAGCACCAGAGAGAACCTGATGCTGATAACTCAAGCTCCTTTCTCAGTAAAAAGGAGTACACTTGTCTATATTGTGAGCCATTCACAGTGGTCATAATTATGTAACTTGTATCATGTATTTTACATAAGAGCTATATCAACTTTCCCATAAGAAAAACATAGGCAGCAGTGCTATTTAAATATCGTATCATTTTTACTTCCTGTTTGCTAGTGAGTATTAACAACTCATAGCTAGTAAAAGTTCCACAAAGCTTTTCTATCTACTGAAAATGAAAGACTCAGGAACAATATGAATAAAAAAATCTACCACTTCTATTGAAATTTATGAAAACAAGTATATTCATAATTTTCCAATAAGAATTCGACTATAGAAAATTTGGCTTGTATGTTATTTGCAAGAGCAAAGTTGAGAGGCGAAATCCCAGAAACCCTCCAGCTATGACAGTGCTTTTATGAAAGAAGACGATCTGGTTGATGTACCTTAGTCTAGTTAATTATTAGTAAATGTACTGAATTGCTACTTTTTTACTAAAAAAAAAAACACTAATACATGTGTGACCTTGAGCAAGCCTTTCTGTAGGGTATCATTTTCTGATCCGATAATGAAGGAGTCACTAATTCAGAGAAAATGCTTTTCTCCTGTCCAGCATTTCTTATGGATATAGTTTTAGGCTAAGTGCTTGTTCTTTAATACAAAATAATTGATTTGATTATTTTTTTTTCATTTTGTCATAGATATAAATGGAGTAGAAACATAAGGGGCTTGGCAAGATGACAAGCAATAAATGTCTGCAGTGTGACTCACGCTTAGGCATTTCAGCTATTCTCTATTGTTTTTTTTTTTTTTTTTTTGAAACTGTGTTATAGGTTTTACTTATGCAAGAAAATAATGAACTTTTTATTAGTATAATTCTTTTATATCCAAGGCATTGAGAATACTACATCAAAGCCAAGGCAAAGTTCATATAACTTATTACTAACTCTTATATGTGCTGGGCATTTTAGATGGAAAAATATGGATCATAATTGCAACAAAAATCATAAGTGACAATCATAAGTGATAGAAACAATACTTGGATTCATTAAATACAGCTTGACTTTGGAAACTATTTTCTGCCTGTAATTTCACCAAAGAAAAATTTTGGGAGTCCTCAAGAAACCTGGTATGGAATTAAAATGAGAATTGTGTAGTTTCCCTTTGCCCTCTGAATCAGGTTTCTTATTCTGGAATCTAGCCAACATTGCTCATCTCAGTATTTTTGTTCTTTCCTATTAAGAGGGAAAGATATAGATATTCACTTTCATTATATTTGTTTCTTTCTTTTTTTAAATTTATTTTTGGAGAGAGACACAGAGAGAGACAGAGAGGGAGAGGGAGACAGATAGAGATGGGCATGCCAGCAGTCTCAGCTGCTGTGAATGAAATCCAGATGTGTCTGTCCCCTTGCGGCCAAGTGCGGCATTGCGCCCTTGCGTCAATTTGCATCTGGCTAAACCTGGGACCTGGAGATTGGAACAGCTGGAGATTGGAACTAGCGTTCTTAGGCTTAGGAGGCAGGTGCCTTAACCACTAAGCCATCTCTCCAGCCTTATATTTGTTTCTTTAAGCTACTTCTGATGCCACAGCAAAATCAATTATACCCCCAATTACAGAATATAGTACCACACATGGCATGACTGTAAATTCCCAGTGATGACCAGAATGTCAATGTCTCCATGTTCATTCCTGTTTTATCATAAACATAATAAGATTGACAGTACTGGAGATCAAACAAATAAATAAACTTAGTTTTGTGTAATAATAAAAGAAATGAAATCAGACAAATGTGGAAGGTGAAAAAGGAAGAAAGGAAAGCATGGACATAAAAAAGAAATGAGCATGACATAAGTATTTGTTAACACTATATTGGATTCATTGTCTATTTTAACACAGATCAGGAGTTCACAATTTATACAAAATAATTTTAGATTGAAAACCAGAATTACAGGCTTAGCAGTTAAGGCACTTGCCTGGGAAGCCTAAGGATGCAGGTTCAGTACCCACATAATCCAGATGCATACAGTGGTGCATGCATCTGGAGTGTTCAGTGACTAAAGACCCTGTCATGCCCATTCTCTCTCTCTCTCTTTCTCTCTCTCCCTCCCTCTTTTTCTCTCATTCAAATAAATAAATAAAATGCTTTTAAAAATCAGAATTTCACATACCATAAATGTCCTGCCATAGGCATATCTCATGTGACAGTACTGGATCAGAATCTGAAGTAAGTGTATTCCATGAGGCTTGTCATGCTTCCTGACACCTATAGTTTTCCATGTAGACCTCCTTCACCAATGGTAGATCTGAGCCACAGCACAGCACAACATCATCAGATAGATACACATGATAGGATAAATATATTTAAAATGCTGCTAATTTCTGCATGTGTGCACATGTGTTAGTGTGTGGTATGCTGGGTGTGCTATGTGCATGTATAATGTGTACAGATATGTGGTTCTTTTTGTTAAAGGGTGAGAAGACCAGAGGAGAGCATCACATGTCCCCAACTATCACTATTCTGGGTTCTTTACATGAGAAAAATTATCTCCCTGGACCTAGAGTTGCTGTTTATGATAAAAATGGCTGACGAGTGAGCCCCAGTAATTCTCCTGTCTCTTCCACCCCCACTCCCACTGGCTAGACTTACACATGTGTTTGGCCATGACTGACTGTTGGAACCCGAGCTGAAACTGGGCTTAAGGAGGTAGCTGCCCTGAGAACGATGCGACTTGTTGCTAACCATGCATGTGGAATGATAAACACCTGTAACTGTTAAATGTATAACCTACATTCCAAGAATGACCGCAAAATGTTGTAACTGTAGAATATTCCAGGAATTTATCCAAGACTTGGTCTCCCACCCAGTTTACCCAAGACTTGGTCTCCCACCCAGTGCCTCCCCTTACCCAAGACCTGGTCCCCTGCCCAGTGCCTCCTTTTTACTTCCTTGTTCTGTCTGCTTAAAAAACTGTGCTTGGAGTCTAATAAACGAGACCTTGACAACTCTTTGCTTGGTCTTGTTCCTTCTTTCCCGCCCATCTCTCCTCAGCCTGGTCCCTCTCGCATTCCCCGAATAACTGAGTCCTGCTGGACGGGACAACTGACTTTTTCCATTGGTGCACAGGATCAAATTCATGCACTCAGTCCCTCATGCTCGAGGACCAAGCACTATCACCCAGTGAGCAATCACCCCAGCCTCAAGTGGTCTGTGTTTTGGAAGATAACTTTATTCCAAAGTTAGATAAGGGAAAAATAAATAGGTACAGTTATTGGTTTATTAGTCATAACTACATTGAACAATGTGATTGTCAGTATAAAATCATTATGGTCATAATGTTTTCTTTGTTCAGGATATTTGCAATAAAACTCTTATTTGTATGATACTCCACAATTGTTTTATGACAGTAATAGTATTCTCAATAATGCTTTGAGTATGATTATTATAGTTGCTGATGTTTTAAAGAAGAAAATTCAGCCCTGAGCTTACTGAATTCTTTGTTGACTCAATATATGGTAGATTTGGTTTTGAGTCCAAGTGTTCTACAGAACATTTTTGTTTGTTTTGTTTTTTGAGGTAGGGTCTCACTCTCTAGCCCAGGCTGACCTGGAATTCACTGTAGTCTCAGGGTGGCCTTGAACTCACAGCGATCCACTTACCTCTGTCTTCCAAGTGCTGGGATCAAACGCATGTGCCACCATACCTGGCTTTTTAAAAACTATTTTATTTTATTTTTCTGAGAGAGAGAAAGAGACAGATAGAAAGAGAAAGAGAGAGAATGGGCATGCCAGGGCCTTTAGCCTCTACAGACAAATACCAGATGCATGTGTCACCTTGTGCATCTAGCTTATGTGGGTCCTGGAGATTTGAACTTGGGTCCTTTGGCTTTGCAGGCAAGTTCCTTAACCACTAAGCCATTTCTCCAGCCCCAGAGCATTTTTACTACATTCAGCCAACTTGAAAGAGTTGATACTTGCAGAGCCTTCTACCGAAAAGCACACCATTCAGTTCAGATCTATCATAAGTCTTCATCCAGATGCATTCAATATCTTAAATTTTGTTGCATTATATAAAATATTATCAATAATTATTTACTTAGTAACCCTAATCTTATAATAATCTGAACTGAATGTAACTGAAAATTTATATGTTTCTAAATTGGTGTATGTTCATCCATTGAGCTGTTTTTCTATGCATTGAATATATTCCATCAGGATTTCACATATCCCATGCTATTGTAACCCCATGCTTTCAAGTTGTGATAATACTTGAAAATGTATTTCTGATATTAGAGTGATAATTAGATTTTCCATTAGCATGCATTATATGAAAAATATTTAATAGAATGAGAATTAACTGTTTAATTTCAAAGGCAATTCTAATCTCAGAAATGCAACCAGTTTTATAGCTTTCACCAGATACCCTGAGAGTTCTTCAATGAATTCAACTTGCTAGCACCATGATTCATTAAAGATTATATTTAGTAATTAGAGTATTCAATGATAATAAATACATCTAATTCAAGTTGTATTCATGGAAATTATTTATGTTCTATAGGGAATACCATTGGATTATACCACATACTGACATTCTATTCATTTTACTTGGTATAAGTAATTCTATAGCATTCATTCTTGTGTTGCCATAACTACTTACCATGTAGATGAATTCAAGTGCAGAAGTTAACTACTCAGAATATTGATTTCATGATGTTTGAAGTAGCACATCATTCTAGGGGTAAGGGTTAAAGTTGTCAGTGTACTGATTTTATGTAGTAAATAGTACCATATGAAAATTTTCTAAATGAATGAACTAAGCTGTGAGAGCCTATCATTACCTTTCATTCAAATTTCAAGAACATATTGAAGGAGCATCTACTCTAATACAAGTATAAGCAAATAATGTGTAGGAATTTGAAAATGCATTATACTTAAGAGACATCTACAAAGAGTTTCTAGCAAACAATATTTTGTTAGACAATAGAACATTTATCATACCTTCTAACATTTCATTTTCTAGCTTAAGTTCATCATGGATTTTGTTTTTGTCACGCTGGAACTGTTTGTACACTGTAGTACAGCTGTGCCAAAATACCTTGTGAAAGCAGCTTAAGGAAGGAAGAGTTTATTTTACTTCATAGTTTTTGAGGGTTCACTTCCTCATGGTGGGGAAGACATGACTGGTGAGAGGAGATTCATGTGGCTTGTTTCATTGCATTCATAGTACTCTTTTATTTTATTCATTCCAGGACTACACCCCATAGAAAGATGCCATACACAGTTTGGTTGGGTTTCTTGATGGTAATAATCCTAATTTAGAACCTAGAAACTCCTTCATAGGAATGCTCAGAGATTCATTTCAGTGGTAATTTTTTAATTCCCTCACATTGACAAGCTCGGTTAAGTATCACCCAGGTCAGTGCATTCTAATACACACTGTGAACTTTTAACCACAGTGGAAGGAAGTGTTGCATAACATAAGCAATCACATAGTGTTTGCTTATTGTGACCCAGTCTGACAATTTATATTTTTTTATTTTTTTGGCTCCTTTTATAAGAAACCATTGTAGAAGCAAATTTATTTTACCCTGCCTGGTATATTCTAATTTAAGTAAATATTCGGTCTCTTAGCTTTGTGGAAAACCTTTCCGCATCATTCACTCCTTGGTCTAGTTTAATAATGCTTGCCTTCTTGGATATTTGATTTTTAATAAGATAGATAGAAGAGTGAAACTTTCCAAAAGGTAATGGATTACTATAATCCAAAGACTAAATGTTTCAAGATTGCCTAAACAGGTTACAAAGCAAGCAAAACCTGGCACATTATAGTGTAAACATAAGAAAAAAGTATAAAAGGTAGGAACATAAAACTCAAATATTTCAAATAGCAAATTAAAGTTTTTCCATGCATTTCTAATAAGTAACCACAAGTCAAAGATAAAGAGTTAAATCTTCATATAATACAGTAAACCACCAAGTTTCCCCCAAAATTTGAACATGCAGTAAATATTCACAGCTAGTGGCAAGATCATGGCTTTTTCAATAAACAGCACTTGAGAAAATTTATTAACAGTTAAATAGCCCATCCCTCACTAAAGTTGTAAAGGTCTTGAGTCTTCCAGATAACCTTCTAGATTAACAAAAATGAATAACGTGAACAAATCTTACATGGAATAAATATATGCATGTAATTATGCATGGATAAATTTAGTAATAGATACATGTGATTTTCTAAATCAAGATTTATAATAATATACTATGGAGTTTACAACATGTAAAATTAAACTGCTTGACAATATTAGCACCAATCATAAGACCTAAAATAGAGGGTATAATGTAGAAATTTCTATATGTGAAGTAGTGTAAATAAATCTTTAAGCAGGTAAGTATAAGTACAATTTTCCTCAGTTCTAATATATGTGTTTTACAAAATCAAGGTTTCTCACATTGGAAAGAAATTGAAGGGAATTCTATGATATAATAAAATAAACATAATTTTCATAGTAAATTTTAAAAACAATGCAATTGCTTTTATATTTAGTATCCAATTTCAAGCAAATATGAATATTAATGATGTAAAAGTTTCCCTGAAACTCCATCCTGAAATTCTGATATATGATTTTTATCCTAGCAAAAATGCATCTCCTGACTTTTAGCATCCATTGGAATAACTCCAGATATAAGCCATGGCTTCTAGCAGATGTAGGAGAGTGTGGAAGATGAGGGGTCTTTCAACAGGGAGAAGTCAGGCAAAGGAATCTCTTGAAACATCAATAGGTTGATTCCTTTCCATGTTAAAAACTTCAGTTCAGAGCTGGAGATATTACTTAGTGGTTATGGCACTTGCCTGCAAAGGCTAAGGACCCAGGTTTGATTCCCTAGAACACACATAAGCCAGACGCATGTGGTGGCATATGTGTCTGGTGTTCATTTGCAGTGGCTGGAGGCTCTAAGCCACCCATTATCCCTCTCTCTCTTTCTCTGTTTCTATCTATCATCTATCTATCTATCTATCTATCTATCTATCTATCTATCTATCCATCTATCTATCTGTTATCTATCAATTATCTATCAATTATCTATCATCTATCTATCATCTATCTATCTATCTATGTACCTAATTTATCCATCTATCTGTCTATATTCCCCTTCTCTCTCTCAAATATATAAATAAAAATTTCCATTCATTATAAAAATCTTCCTCATGCAGTATTTTACTCATAAGAATCACCATCCTAGGCCGGGCGTGGTGGCGCATGCCTTTAATCCCAGCACTCGGGAGGCAGAGGTAGGAGGATTACTGTGAGTTCGAGGCCACCCTGAGACTACATAGTTAATTCCAGGTCAGCCTGGGCCAGAGTGAGACCCTGCCTTGCAAAAACCAAAAAAAAAAAAAAAAAAAAAAAGAATCACCATCCTACTCAGATCTTCTGAACATAAAACCTTGTGTACCCTCTCCATCTCCACTACTGTCATGCTAAAGGCACTGAATATTTTCCACCATAATTGATTTCCATCTTTGTATTTTCCAGCACACGTCTGCTCTTCCCTGACCTGACTAGATTTTATTTTCAAACTGTAGGTCAGAGCATACAAAGTGCTTAAAGTTCTTCAAGTATTTTATGTACTTTGTACAACAAAAATTGAATTTCAGGCAAGAGTTAAACCAGTATTCCCAATAAATCCCCTAACTGTTTTCTAATCTTATGAATCTATCCTCTCTCCCTCACTCCCTTATCTTCTTTATTTTTTGAATTACAAGTGTTTCTTCTGTGTCTTTATGAGTTTAATTGAAGAGATAAGGTAAGAGCTAACCCCTTCCTATTCTACCCTCATTCACTTTGTTTCAATGCCCATTTCTTGGTATTTCTGACTCCACTTTTCTCAGGATACATTCTTCTTCTTCGTCTTCTTTTTTTTTTTTTTTTTTTTTTTTTGGAGAGAGACACAGAGAGAGACAGAGAGAGAGGGAGAGGAAGACAGATAGAGATGGGCACGCCAGCAGCCTCTCAGCTGCTGTGAACGAAATCCAGATGTGTGTGCTGCCTTGTGGCCAAGTGCAGCATTGCGCCCTTGCATCACTTTGCATCTAGCTAAACGTGGGACCTGGATATTGGAATCACTGGAGATTGGAACTGGTTTTCTCTTAGGAGGCAGGCGCCTTAACCGCCAAGTTATCTTTCCAGTCCTTCTTCTTCTTTTTTTTTTTTTTTAATGTAAGTCTTTTCTTTACACATAATCTAAAGTAGTTTAACTTGATATTTTCTTTTATGTCAACATTTTTATTTCATTATAATGTGATTCAATGTAACTATGCCTGTTTGGTTTTAGAAATTTTATAGTTAACCTGATTACACTTAGGTTTTTGAGTCAGTAACTTTACTTGTTATTTAATTCACATTTCCTAACATGCTGATTGGTAAATAGTAAACTCTCAAGAAAAGATTTATGGGGCTGGAGAGATGGCTTAACAGTTAAGTCATTTACCTGAAAAGTCAAAGGACCCAGGTTCGATTTCCCATGACCTATGTAAGCCAGATGCATAAGGTAGCACATGCGTCTGGAGTTTGTTTGCAATGGCTGAAGGCATTGGCAGGCCCATTCTCTCTCTCTCTCTCTCTCTGTCTGTCTTTCATAAACAAATGAAAGCAAAATGTTTTTTTAATATTTTATTTATTTATATTTATTTGAAAGAAAGAGAGGGGGCAGAGGCAGAGAGAATGGGCATGCCAGGGATGCCAGCCACTGCAAACAAACTCCAAATGCATACTCCTCCTTGTTCATCTGGCTTATGTGGGTCCTGGAGAATCAAACCAGGGTCCTTAGGCTTCACAGGCAAACACCTTAATCACTAAGCCATTTCCCCAGCCCAAACAAAATACTTTTTAAAAAGAAAGAAAAAGGGCCAGGCGTGGTGGCACATGCCTTTAATCCCAGCACTCGGGAGGCAGAGGTAGGAGGATTGCCATGAGTTCAAGGCCACCCTGAGACTATGTACTGATTCCAGGTCAGCCTGGGCTACAGCAAGACCCTATCTCAAACCCTCACCCCCAACAAAAAGAAAGAAAAGACTTGTGATATAAATAAGTCAATAAATAACAAGGTCTTCCTGGTATGGGAGGTCACATTTACTCTCAAAGGGAAAATAAAAAGGCAGGAATAAATCATTGTATATGATTCTGACTTTCTGAACATTTTAGGTGAGTACTATACACCCTCTGATTTCAATTCATCAGAATAAAATGTTATGTTCTAACAGGGAATGGGAAAAAATATCTTAGTCTCTTCTGTGTGATGAAAAATTTATACCACAGGATTTTATTCATAAAATAAAATGGGAAATATGAGAAGCAAAGGAGAACAGTGCATGTTTGAGGTTTTGAAATACTGTGCTGATACAGGTTCAACTGATCTTCTCATTTACATATTCATTTTCTAATTAACTGATACAAACACTTCAAGTACAGCTTAGTAGTTTATTGTTGCAGGTCAAACGTCTCAGTGGATGTGCAACTCTATAAATGGCTCTGCAATTACAGTAGGTTTATTTATCCACAGGCATTTAAAGCATCGAGTAGCTGTAATTGCCAATAGAGAAAGACTTACCATGTCCCAGCCTCTCCTGGTCTCTGACCTAATTGCAGAACACATATTGTCTTTTCTGACAGGAAGAATGAAACCTACTACATATAAAATGTGGCAAAGCAACCAATTTGTATACACCAAGTCCCATCAATATATTGAAGCAAGTTATCCTCTTGGGAAGAATTTCACAACATAGCACATTTTCTACTCAAGTCACATGAAAATTGGCAAATGTGAAATATAGCACCTAGATGTGATAGAAGGTGGCTCCCTACTGCATATGCCCTGTGATGTTCTAAAATAGAAGAACTGTGCAGGCAGCATTGACCTGTCAGACAAGTACTGCTAAAGGCAAACCCTACTTAAACAAAGACATAGAGAATTGCATATAATATAAGGAAATAAAGATACATATTAAAGTAGCCTCTTAAAATTTTCTTGCAACTAGGTAATTAGAAGTTATAAATAGAAAAAAATAAGTTTGCTTTAGTTAGAGGATAAGTTATTAATGGAAACCAAGAAGATATAACACTCGACAAAGTAAACCAGGATAGGTGAAGCAGTGGACGTGTATATCAAAAAAAAAAAAAAAAAAAGTCAGGGGCTGGAGAGACATCTCAGAAGTTAAGATGATTGCCTGCAAAATCAAAAGATCCAGGTTCAATTATCCATACCCATCTAAAGCCAAATGCACCAGGTGGCACATTACATCTGGAGTTCTTTTGCAGTGGCAGGAAACCCTAACATGCTCATTCTCTCTCTCTCTGTCTCTTTCTCTCACATACATACTTTCTCTCTCTCTCTTTCTCAAATAAATAAATAAATAAATAAATATTTTATTTCTTCACTGGAATTATATGTAATATTGACACAAATTTTCATGGAAAACATAGAACTGTTTGGTAACAAAGTCAATATTTTGTTGTTACATGTACCTCATGTTAATAGGATGGTGGTGTTTTAAAACTATTCTCATTGAAAACCCATTGTGCATAACTGAAATTCCCATCTCCTTTGTATAATGATAGTGTCTAGCCTATGACGAGAGTAAAGTAGAAAGGATCTTCCTCCCATGTTATTAGCATGTGGTTTCTTTGTTCAGTTTTCCACTCTTTTCATTTTCTTGCTTTAAGGATCTTGATGTGATAACTTCTATCAAGTCCAGAAAACACTCCTTAATTGTCTTTAATTACAGCATAGCAAAACATTTTGTATTCCTTCATATGGCATTAAAAAAAAACATATTTTGGTGTGTGAGGTGCAGTATGTACTGTGTGTGTGTGTGTGTGTGTGTGTGTGTGTGTGTGTGTGTTTGTGGTACACACATATGTGTGCAAGTTTGTTTGTGGAGTCAAACGTGTGGAGGCCAGAGGAGGAGTTTACGTATCCACTCGAGCTTCTCCATCTTATTTCCTCGAGAAGTCACTCACTGAACCTGGGGAGCCCCTTTGATTAGAATAATGTAACAGTGAGTCCCAGTGACTCTATCTCTGCCCCACTCCCCACAACCCCATGGCTAGGTTGCAGGCCTGTGCTTCATGCTCAGCACTTTTATCTGTACTGTGTGTGCCAGCTAGAGACTGAATTTAGGTCCTTAGAATTGCACAGTAAGCCCTCTTACTCATTGAGCCATCACCCAAGCACTAAGACCATTGTATGCCACCTCTTTCATATAAATAATCTATTTTTTTCTTCTGTATTTATATCTCCTAGGTCCTTTCGTCTCTCCTATCTAGTTTACAGTTTCACTGGGACTTGGTGTATCTCCTTAGTTTAGATAGGTGACACTATATCTCAATAGGTATTCATTTTAATTACTTAAGTTACTTCTCTAAATTATTATAAAGTTTTTATGTTCACTTTCTGTCTCTTGATTCATAATTCCAATATCTATAGTGAAAATTGTGAGAATCTGTCCTTGTTTCTTTAAGTCCTCCCTCCTTCTGATGATTTCTTTTGTTATTAGCCCTGTGATTTTTTTTTTTTAAACCCTGGTTTATTCCTCCTGGAATATTGTCTATGGCATTTCTGTAAGGCCCAGCTGCAAAATGTGATTCTCTAGGGAGTGCTTCTGCCTGCTTCTGCCTGATGCCTGAAGGTGCTTACACCAGATTACTTGAAAATAAATTCTCAACTTGAAAGTTCAGATTCCTTGCTGCAAATCCTTGTGGAGGCCAGTTTGTGAGTAACAAATCTCATGAGAGAATTCTTTCACATTCCATCCAATACCAAGATGTTTGTAGGCTCATTCAGTTTTGTTTAATTTTTTTAAACACCAATTACTTTTCTCTTTCAGGTTAGACTATTAATAAATGAGCAATTAAGTTCAATCTTATTTGAAACTGTCTTCTTGTTATAAATTTGAGTATATATGTTCTCTTTAGTCTAGAAATTTCTCTCTTTTGTTTATACCCAATAGAAACTATACATAGGTATAATAAAAGTCATATGACTGTTGATTCATGGTTTGTCTTTATGGAAATAAAATATGAAAGCTAAGTATTCATTAATAATACAATAAGCCAATTAATTTAAATATTTTGAAGATATAGAACAGTAATTTGAAAATAAGAGCTGGAGAAATTGCTCAAGGCAGGGTCTCACGCTAGCTCAGGCTGACCTAGAATTCACTTTGCATTCTCAAGGTGGCCTCGAATTTGTGGCGATCCTCCTACCTCTGCCTCCCGAGTGCTGAGATTAAAGACGTGTGCCAGCATACCCAGCTAGATTCTATTGGTTTCCTTCAATAGTCTAACAGTATAGCACCTCAAAGAATTATTTTCACTATGTTATATAAGGGCAGTGTTCAACTGAGAAAATTTGAACATGTAACATTTATTTAAAACAATTTTCATAGCACTAAATACTATTGCTTTTTCTGTGTATACACCAGCAGTATTAGAAAAGCATGACTGAAGAGCGGTGCCATCAAATTGGATGTGGAATTCAGTAAGGAATCAGAATTTTATGTATATTTAGCCTGAAAAACTATGTTTACTTCAATCAATTTAATGTCAGATTTTAAGCAAAAACATAATAATATCCATAGAGAGATACATGAAAAAGAAGCAAACATATAGCCCTAGATAATGTTTCACCTTTTATATATTGCTTAATAACACACATTTCCATTGCTCCATCAGTTAAGATGTGACTATAAACTTTGATCATGATCTTGTCAACTAATGCTTTATCCCAACTTAATTTTGAAGGCTCTGCTGATCACAGTGGGAACTTCACACACTATGCTAAAATATGATTTTGTAACCAGCTTTAAAGTGTAGCTGCCTAGAGTCTGGGACACTCTGATGTCATCTCAAAGTCCAACAGTCGGGAACAAGCTTCTTTTCATGATGTTAACAAAAAAAAAAAAAAGAAAAGAAGGAGTAGGAGGAGTAGGAGGTCTAAAAGGAAGAAGGGGAGGAGGAATTATTTTTCTCAACTAAGAATCAATCCATCTCAGAGCTGGTATGTTAGTACTTCTCTTGAATTTCATTGACCAACGAGAGTTATAAATCTTGCACAGATAAAAGAAGCAAGAAAATAAATTTTACTCATTGAAGGAAGGAATTGCAAAGTTCTGTTGTTTGGGTACAATTGGCTGTTATTTTAGGGGATGTAATTGAAATCATAGTTTACATATATCAGTCTGTTAACAAGCATATGTTAAATTATATATGCATCTATTATATGATTACATAGAAATATTATATACTTTTATACAATAAACTTTGAATATCAAAATTATATAGACACAGAAATTTTATAAAAGAAGTTTTATGCATTCCATATACCACAATGTTTTCTAATCCATTATTCCAATTCTAATTTGAGTAATATCTCACCATTCCATTATGGGAAGAATGGTATATTTTTTAAAGAGATTTTTAAGAGATAAGAAAAGGGTAAAAAGAGGCACATACCTTACTAAGTAGATATTTTATTAAAGGTAGACTTTTTAATAGATCAAGCTAGAATGCTCAGAAGTTGTAATCATTTGTCCTTGGTGAGACTAAAAACGATTAGAAAGGAAACTCTAGCCAGAGTAATGCAAACCCTAAGATGGGGTTGCAAGGAGATAATGTAACAAAAATGAATAATAATTATTATAAATAAACAAGTCTATGCACTACATACAGGATTAGAAATTTTGAAAATCTTTCTTGGTTCCTATATTATTATATTAATTCTGATACCTTAATACAAAATGATCATCAGGTGGCAGCATAAATCATGAAGATAGAGTGAAACATTCTTGGAAGCTGGCAGTTAAGATACATTAGCTACTCACCCATGTGGAGCATCAGCATTCCAATGGAATATAAATTTGCATACATCGATTGATACAACATTTTCTCTTCCTTTCTTCTTGTCCCCATACCTTTCTTTCCCTCTCCTTTCCTCTCCTCTTCTGTTCTCTTCTTCCTCTACCTTACTTGCTCTTCCCCCTTTCATTTTAGCCTCTTTCTTTCTTCTCCCCATCTACATTATGAAATTAAGGTTAGAAAAATGTTCGAGTATGACCATAAGTTGTTAATTTTGTACATCGCCCATAGGAAGTAAAACATAAATTCTATGTATAATCAACATATCCCTGGTGTTACCCTAAATTGTTTTTAGGTACAACAATATTTTCATGATAATACTAAGCAGTTGTTCCCATTTTCCAAAATTTTGGCATTTCAAGTGATACTGCAAAAAGCTTAGGTGAGCAAACCCCTTAGGACAAAATTGTTGGCATTGATTTCTTCACTGTCCTCCTCATGTCACTATAAACAAATTTTACACTTTCACTCAAAAATGATAAGATGATGCAGTAATCATGATTAATAATTTTAATTTTAATTTTTATAGGAAAACAAAGAAAAATAAGAAATTAAAAAATTGGGTTACATACATAATAATGGTTAAATAAAATTTGCTTAAATTGTTTGAATTATGTCCCAGATTTACATTTTTGCCATTTTAAAGTTTCACTTTTATTTAGGAAAAAAAATGACTGAAACACAAACTATGGATATTTTGGCTTATTGTTTGTCTGATATTTTCTGGAAGATATATAAATTGTCAATATAAGAAAATTGACAATATTTCTATCAACATTTGAGTTTTGAAATTTGAAATTCAGACTTCATTATTATGAATTTGGCAGATTTTTCAATACTAGTAAATTTTCTGATCATTTGGGTAGTTATATTAGCCAAATTAATTTTTAATATTTTATAATGAATTACACCAATATGTGAAAAGCACATACAATTCAGTTCCTTAATACGTCTAGGGTGATCAAGATAAATGTTATGTTTGTATATGCTAGCTGAAACTTGTCCTGGAGAAACACAAATAAACATCCATTCATCCAGAAGGGGCCCAGATGCCCCTTCTAAGAAATGATTCTACCAAAATACAACTTTGAACCAATGAGTTTATTAAAGCTACTTACAAAGCACAGGTGTGGGGTTCTGTACAGGAGCATGAATGATTCAGAGGTAGCAGTATCACAGAAATGCCCACACAGCACAGGTGACAACCCACAAAGGCTGAAGGCCTAGAGGTCACTGATGACTTGCATGTGGATGCAGCTCTGCTGATTGGAGAGGCTTCTTACTCCAACAATTGTTTACTGCTGCTGTAACCTTGGGTAAAGGCATAGTGAACCATTTCAAGTATCTGGAGCTTCCTAAAACATGACTTATTTACTTCTCTTTTTAATATTTTAAAAAATTATTTATTGGAGGGAGAGAGAGAGACTGGGCATGTCAGGGCCTCCAGCCTGCAAATGAACTCCAGATGCATGTGCCACCTTGTGCATCAGGCTCACATAGGTCCTGGGGATTTGAACCTAGGTTTTTTGGCATTGCAGGCAAGGGCCTTAACCCCTAAGCAATCTTTCCAGCTGTTTACTTCTTGAACCTGAAGAAAACACCTATCCACTTAGAACTTCCTTTTCAATTTGGACATGCTTATTTTGTAACAACACCTGGAATAAAAAAAACATTTTTTTTGAATATTAGACATAAAAAATAATTAGAAGTAAAAAAAAAAATATGATGAAGTTTCAGACTCCATATTATAAATAACCTTTTGAAACTACCACTTACTGATTGTTGGTTCAACACCAAAAAGCTAGATCCATAATTATCTAGAAAGGTTACAAAAGTGCTACTTCCTTTTCCAACCACCTATCTGTGTGAATTACATTTTCTCCATATACTCAAAACCAAGCGACATGTTGTGAATTACTGCTTGTTGAGTGAGATAGGAGAATCTGGATGTTGTCCATTAAGCCAGACATTACAGGAGTAATAACATGCAACACTTCCTATGTTCTGTATTTTATAAAAATAGAGTTCATTTTCATAAAAATATTATAAAACATGTTACATTTTTGTTAGTATTTAAAATGAATAAGTGTATAGTTATTTATGAATTCACTTTAATTTCTGATAGATCAAATATTGTCATGTGTAGCCTCTATCAACTCAGTTTATGTTACCTTTAGTAGTTTTCAAAACTGAAAAGCTGTGAGAGCAAAGACCGAGAGGAGTACTGGTGTAAACAATGCAATCAGTCATTGATTGCTGATGCCTGAAACCATGGGATAAATTAGAGACCTCTCATGTGGGAGGGCTTCAGCCTTGCCTCTTCCTATAACAGGTGGACAACTTCAACACTGGATGTTTTTATTTAATTCAAATCATAACAAAGAGATGCTTTAGTATTGTTCCTTCTTGCAATTCCTAAGGCTTTCTTTGAATGAACAATATGAACACATAAAAACACAGCTGGATAAGTAAAAGTTAATAATCTTTCTATGTTAAAAAAATCCATGAAAAATGAAGACATATTCTGAGATAGTGAAAACCAGGCACATCTGTCCAGAGAAGCACTGAATAACGATGAATTGGCAAGAATCAAGCCAAGTTGTATGAGTGAGGTGTACATGATGCAGTTGCTGTCTTCTGCACTGCAAGACCAGCTGTAAGGGTAGGGTATGTGTGTGACTTGTGCCACTGAGTGCACTGTGGACCTGCAGAGGAAGGGATGAAGATCATGGGGTCGTTTGTCTTGAAGTTTGAGTTTGTACTGAGCATGTGCACACAGCGGGGAAGAGTCTAAAATATAGTTAGGAAGCGTCTATGATGGTCTCAGTGAAACATCAACATCACCTGATCAGGGAAAGGGATAACAGAACATTTGGGCAAAGAGCACCAATGTCACAGGGGTGAGGCAGTAAAAGAAAAATACACATTTGTTGAGATATTTCTTCCTTCAGGTAATTTGTATTTTCATTTTGAAGAGGTAATTAACACATGAAAACTTAAAATGCATTAGGTAACAACCAAATCACTATACAATACAGGTGCTATGATTCAAAGACATCAAGGTGAGATGACTTGAGACATGATGAAAATAAAATAAGTGAAAATAACCATAATTTTATAGTGTGGCTCTTAAATGTCCTACAATGAATGGCCTGTGTGTTGAAGATTTTTTTTTCCCAAGTTTTGCACTAGTGGGAAGCAGTAGAAACTTTAATAGATGAGCCTGACCCCTCTATTGGTCATTGGGAATGTGACCTTGAACAGGACAGTAGACCCTGCCTTTCCCTTCTCTCTGTTTTTCACTCTAGCCATGAGGTAGACAGACTTGTGCTGCCACTCATTGTATCCTGGTGTCCAGGCTTACTATGGGCCAGGAAGCTATAAGACCAGCTGACTATGGATTGATTCCTATAAAACTGTCAATCAAAATGTGGCTCAGGGAAATTCACAGAAGAGGGGGCAGAAAGAATGTTAGAGCCACAAGTTGGGTCATTATGCATAGAGACTTGGCCTACCCCGCAGAACTCTTGACTACCCCCACAATGCATGACCCACATTCCCCATTGTTGAGGGTCCCTTTGGAAGAGGGAGGATATGGAGGAGGATAAGGGAGCCAACACTATGAATGTAAAATCAAAATATTATAAATAAAAATAAATTATGGGGAAAAATAAAAAAATAAAAATAACACTCATTTTGTAATTTCATTTTCATTGATATTCATTGCAATAATTATAATCTAATAAATATGGCATGGTTGGTTCACTGAACAATATGAAATGTTTGTTTGAGTAAAGGGTGAATCTAGATTTTAAATGAGAGAGTTTAGACTATGAAGGGGCTGCAATCTGCCAGGGAGAGGAGAAACTTCCTAGAGCTATGAAAGGATGACCACGAAAATGGTAAGTGCCCAGTACAGACATGTTTCCTCAGGGAAAGAATTGTAGCACATAAGTGAAGGATGGTTAGGAAAGGAAGTGCTGGATAGCAAGGAAGAAGAAAGGACATCAATAAACTGCCTATACTTAGATATTTTAGTGTTAATGCAGGTAGTCCCTACAATTGAACAATGTAGAAAATGTTTCTTATTGTTTACATACAAACACATTAAAATTTGGCTTAGCTCATCAACTTGCATAGTATGACAAGATTTTTGAATAAAAAAGCAAAAAGTTCAAACCAAATATTGCTGCTATTTTTAAAATGTATAAAAAAGAAAAAAAATTCCTGTTAAAAATCTCATCTTTATGAAATAAATGTTGGCATAAATCTGTTTCTTAGGATTTTTACTAATCAATACAACTAAAGACTACTTGTTTATGAAACCTGAAAGACTTACATAAAGGTTTTAAACTAAGTATTTCTATTAACAGAAGGGACAAATGTAAATGATCTGTCATAAGGAAATGAAAGTTCCATAGAATTGACTTTTTTGTTGTTGTTGTTTTTTTTTTTTTCGTTTTGCAAGGTAGGGTGTCACTCTGGTCCAGGCTGACCTGGAATTAACTATGTAGTCTCAGGGTGGCCTTGAGCTCATGTTGATCCTCCTACCTCTGCCTCCCGAGTGCTGGGATTAAAGGCGTGCGCCACCATGCCCGGCTCATAGAATTGACTTTTTTTTTTAAATATTTATATTTATTTATTTGAGAGAGCGATACAGAAATAGGCAGGGAGAGAGAGAGAGAATGAGAATGGGAGGGCCAGGGCTTCCAGCCACTGCAAACAAACTCCAGATGCATGTGCCCCCTTGTGCATCTGGCTTATGTGGGTCCTGGACAATAGAGCCTTGAACAGGGGTCCTTAGTCTTCATAGGCAAGCGTTTAACTGCTAAGCCATCTCTCCAGCCCTAGAATTGACTTTTGAGGGCTGTTGTGTCCCTCCTAGGGACAGCCCAAGAGGGGTGGCTGCCTGGTAGAGGGTGAGAGGCGCGGAGTCAGGACACAGACACCAGGAGTTGGGTGGAAGCAGGCAGATAGCCAACAGCTGCAAACTCCTTTATTCAAGATGTATAGGGGGTTTAAAAGGGTTTGGCTGACCAATCATTGTATGGGGTGGTCCCCTTCTTGTGACCAATGACAGCCTGTCTCCGGGCAGATCATCTCCCAGCAGGTTTCTTTCAAACATGGGACTGTAGCTGTTGTCACACCAGGCCTGTGCAGGATATCACTTCCACAAAAGCCACTTCTTGGTTTCTTCTGGCATGCAGTCTGGCTAGGGCCAGACCTGCATTGTTCCACACAGAGTGCAGGAGAGATGGCTAAGCAGTTAAGGCACTTACCTGTGAAGCTTAAGAACCAAGGTTTGATTCCCCAAAACCCATTTAAGCCAGATGCACATGTTGGCATATGCGTCCAGAGTTTGTTTGTGCTGGCTAGAGGGCCTGGTATCCTCATTCTCTATCTTTCTGTCTCTCTTTCTATTTCATAATTAAATCAATAAAAATAAAATATTAAAAGAAAGTTGATTCTTTGTATACTCATATAACAATTTAATATATAATATTTTCAATTATATAAATCCCCAATGAATTTGTCAATCTTTATTATATTGAATATTGTTATCACAATATGATATTTGTAGTTGACAGCTTATGTTATATATACACTTGGATAAACAGATTTTGGTGGCATAGGTGGTGTTCCTCAGTGACAGAGCACTTAATACCATCTATAAGGCCCAGAGTTTTATCTATAGCCCTGCAAAAATAAATTATATATGTGCATATTTTAGCAGCATTACTTACTATCCCCAATTTAGATTTTAAAATGAAGTGATGAAGACAATAAGTAACTCACTGAAAACAATGATAATAAAATTAAAGTCCTGGGGCTACAGAGATGGCTCAGGGGTTAAAGGTGCTTGCTAACAAAGCCTACCATCCAGAGAGTTCAATTCCTCATCACCCATATAAAGCCTGAGGCAAAAATGAAGAAACTGTCTGAAGTTCTTTTGCAGTAGCAAGAGATCCTGGTGTGCCTTCATGTCATCCACGCATGAAAAAATTTTTAAAATAAAAGTTAAATCCCCTCATATTTTTTGAGGCAAGCTCAACAGATTGTCTTTTTTTTTTTTCTTTGTGTAAAAAAGCAAGAGTAAGAGTGGGAGATAGAGAAAGGGAGAGATAAGGAGAGAATTGGCACACCAGAGCCTCCAGTCACTGCAATCTAACTCGTATGAACCATTTTGTGTGCATGTGTGCCCTTGTGTGCTTGTGTCACTTTGTGCATCTGGTTTATGTGGGACTTAGAGAGTTGAACATAAATCCTTAGGCTTTGCAGGCAAGTGCCTTAACTGCTGAGCCATGGATCCAGTCCATGTATTTTTCAGATTTTTAAACTAAAATTGAAACCTAAACAAAGCACATTTTCAAATTGAAGATGGAATGGTTAAAAAAAGATATTATTTTATAAAGCTCACTCAGGTAAATTAAACTTTCATATCAAATGATGTGCAGAACCTCAAATTTCATAATTTTTATTATTCCAAGATAGTGTGACATACTAAATATAGTAAAATTATGTTCTATAAATGTTGATTATAAATACTAATAATATCTTTTTTCTTTATTTTTATTTTATTGCTACTCTTAAATTTATTGAATTTCTAGATTACTTATCCAACCTCTTGGTAATGTGGTGGTCATAAGTTATCACATTTGCAAACCATTTATAGAAACAAAATGTTTAATGTATTGTTGGGTAACATTTTCTCATTTCTCAGTTTTATTTTATGAGGAAAATATTTTTATTCCTGTTGGGATAAAAGCATGCAATTTTACATATAAGCAAAACCTATTATGGTAATATATGAGGCTTAGTGGAGGCAGTGCTTAAAGTAAAAGTTGAAATATACCTTGCTGTGCAGTGTAAATTCCATGAACACAATTATTTGAGATAATTGTTACATCTGGGATTTAAACGTGGAAAGATTATGGAATCAGTGAAAGGAAAACCAAACTTCTCCTTCATGACCTGCTAACTCAGGACAATCACACATTTCAAAGCTTGGATATTTTAATCAATATCTTATCCTTGCAAAAAAACTCATTAATTCATCAGGCAAGTATGAACTGGTAAACATAATCCACAAAAGAAAAGTGAGAGAGATGAGAACAAAAGCAGTTTACCAGGCAATTAACACAGGGAGTCATATATAGATATGCAGACAAGTATATTCATAGATATACCAGATAGGTGCTTAAGTAGATAAATACAAAAATAGAGGGGGTAGGGTTTCATTCATTGGCTGACGCTGACTTTTCCAAATCAGTTAGCAATAGTTCAGACCATAAAATGATGGTTCTTTCATCCGAATCATTAAGGAATTTGAACTTCAAGAATTAAACCTACAAAGGTAGTGAGTGAACAATTATTTGATTAAGGATAAATAAACAATTTGTACAGAAAATGTTCTTTTAAGTAACTCATCCAAAGAAAAGGAAATTGCCAATCTGCTAAAAGAAAAACTATGACAGTCACATAGGTTTTGAAATGACGACTGAACAATATTTCAATCTGTCTGTGGGTGCATTAACTAGAGACAGTGTTGCTTTCAAACAAAGGACATATATTCCATTATATTTTGGATCCCTAAAAGTTGATATTCTTGGAATAATTTTCTTGTATGCATTAAATTTTGTTAAATCTTTTATTTCTTATTTTTTATTTTTTTATTTATTAGAGAGAGAGAGAGAGAATGGGCATGCCAGGGCCTGTAGCCACTGCAAACAAACACATGTACCACTTTGTGTATCAGGCTTTAAGTGAATATTGGAGAATCACACCCGGGTCCTTAACCATTGAACCTTCTTTCCAGCATGGAATTTTCATTTCTTTATGAGAGCTCCCCTCTCACCTTAAACTTCCATTAAATAAATTTGCATGTGTCCTGTGTTTATCTGTCTCATATCAGTGTAATATTTGTGAGGAATAAAGACGTCTTGAAAGAGAAAAGCTAAAACATTGCCTTCGCTGCACTGTCCTGTGATTTCCAGGAACTCTCTAGGACCAGAAATATTCAGGAATAACATTCCCTTCTCACTACTAACACACCTCACTGACATAATGGTCTCAATCCCATTCAGAAACCCCCATCTGAGGGAAATGATTCTTACCTTGTTTATTTTCAAATTTAGCTTTTTGTCCTCTGGTCTAGCCTATCACAATGCAAGAAACAGTAACCCTGAAGGGTGACAATATTATTAATGCCAAAGAAACTTGCCTCTTGCCACTGAGGTACTACCATGGGTAGAATAGCAGCCTGTGCAACACGCCCATGTCCTAATTTCCAGAACTGGGGCATACATTATATTATTCAACAAGAAAACAGAAGGATGAAGATAGAAAAGGGCCAAGGATGGTGAGCATCTCCTAAATGTGGAAAAGGTGAGAGAATGGGTCTTCCCCTATAGCCATCAGGAAGGGGTACACACCACCAGCAGTGCAACTTGAGCTCTGTCAAAGCCACATTATGCTTTTGACCTTATAAAAGGTAACTGATAATGAATTAATATTGTGAAAATTTGTTAGGTCAGCACTATGCCCTTTTGCAAATAACAAACGAATACAATTACATCTACTGACTTCATGATTGTGTTTCCTACAGCCTTACACACTGCCATTTACTATCAGTTTCCTTTCCATAATCTCTATAACATATTGAAAAGGCTCGCTGTGTTTCTGGAAAATTCTAGAGATAGAATGACTATGAAAACAGATTTTACTTCCTTGCATCTGCACTGTGAAGGTGGAAAGAGATAAATGCAAAAGTTGTCAGACAATGCACCTGTAGCCTAAACTTGAGATACAAGTGAAACATTGTGTTATGTTTTGAATGGTAATGCCCCTCCTAGTCTCACGTGTTTTAATACTTGATTCCATTGCCAAAGGCATTATTTTAGGTGTTGGTAAAAACTTTTGGAGGAGGGACCTAGCTGGAAAAATGGTCATGAATAGGGTAGTCTTTGTGGTTATAGCCTGGTACCATTTCCTGCCCCTGCTCCTTCTCTGTTTCCTAATCCACACAGATATGGTCAAGCTCCTGCTACAATGCCTTCCTCACACAATTCATACTTCTACATGGTATCCCCTCCAACCATTACCCAAGATAAATGGTTCCTCCCTTAAGTTGCAATTTTTTTTTTTTTTTTTTTTTTTTTTTGGTTTTTCGAGGTAGGGTCTCACTCTGGCCCAGGCTGACCTGGAATTAACTATGTAGTCTCAGGGTGGCCTTAAACTCACGGTGGTCCTCCTACCTCTGCCTCCCGAGTGCTGGGATTAAAGGCATGCGCCACCACACCTGGCTAAATTGCAAATTTAAAAAAAAATATTTCTTTATTTGAGAGTGAGAGAGGCAGAGGACAGAGAGACAGAGAGAAAGAGGATGGTAGTTCCAGGACCTCCAGCCTCTTATCATGAACTCCAGACATATGCACCACCTCATGTATTTGGTTTACGTGGGTCCTGAGTTTTTGAAACTGGGACCTTTGGCTTTGCAGCAAGTAACAGCCACTCAGCCATCTCTCCAGCTTATGTTTAAAATTTGTTTATTTATATTTGCAAGGGGAGAGAGAGAGTGCATGTCAAGGCCTCTTGCCATTGAAAAGCGATTCCATGAGTCTCTCTGTGCTTCCGGCTTTATGTGAGTACTGGGGAATTGAACTGTTGGGCTTTGTAAGCATGCACTTTGAACCACTGAGCCATCTATCCAGCTCTTAAGTTGATTCTAGTAAGGATATTTTTTCATAGCAATGAGGAAGTTCCTACTACACCCTTCTTATATATATTAAATCTTCCAAAAGAGAAAATGGAAGTGATTTCAATGAAGAAAAAAATCAAGATGGGCCTGAACAATATATGAACAGTAGAAATAACATTATGAAAGCCTGGCATGGTGGTGCGCACCTTTAATCCCAGCACTGGAGAGGCAGAAGTAAGAGGATCACATGAGTTCGAGGCCACCCTGAGAATACAGAGTGAATTCCAGGTCAGCCTGGGCTAGCCTACCTCGAAAAACCAAAAAAAAAATTAAAAAAAAAAAAAAAGAGCGAGAGAGAGAGAGAAGGGAAAGAAAAAAACACTATGGACAGAAAGTTTCATGAGGATTTTCTCTTTAAAAGTATAAATGTAAGGAGGGGAAGGAAAGTAATCAAAACTTAATTATTTACATATAATTGTGTATTTTTTCTTAGTGATTTAATCCATCAATTTCTTAAGGCTTCATTAAAGATTGAATTTTTAATGTGCAGTGAATAATATCTAATACTGGTCCAAACAGCATAATTAAACTGCATGTGAGTTTCTTTAAGATGTCTTTAAACACTGTGAGTGTTCTGTGTGTAACACAAACAACTAAGGTTTTAACATTGACACACTCTGCATTCTAAGATCACATACTGTACAAGTTAATTTTCATAGGCAAAATCCAGCTTGTTAACTGGCTTCCTAGCTTAACATACCATCTTTCTAATTGGTCACCTTTGAAGGAATCACTTGAGAATTCATACAAACTATATTTTCAAAAGCAACCCCCTAGCTGGGTGTGGTGGCGCACGCCTTTAATCCCAGCATTCGGGAGGCAAAGGTAGGACGATTGCCAGGAGAGAGGATGGTAGTTCAGGACCTCCAGCCTCTTATCATGAACTCCAGACATATGCACCACCTCATGTATTTGGTTTACGTGGGTCCTGAGTTTTTGAAACTGGGACCTTTGGCTTTGCAGCAAGTAACAGCCACTCAGCCATCTCTCCAGCTTATGTTTAAAATTTGTTTATTTATATTTGCAAGGGGAGAGAGAGAGTGCATGTCAAGGCCTCTTGCCATTGAAAAGCAATTCTCTGTGCTCTCTGTGCTTCTGGCTTTATGTGAGTATTGGGGAATTGAACTGTTGGGCTTTGTAAGCATGCACTTTGAACCACTGAGCCATCTATCCAGCTCTTAAGTTGATTCTAGTAAGGATATTTTTTCATAGCAATGAGGAAGTTCCTACTACATCCTTCTTATATATATTAAATCTTCCAAAAGAGAAAATGGAAGTGATTTCAATGAAGACAAAAATCAAGATGGGCCTGAACAATATATGAACAGTAGAAATAACATTATGAAAGCCTGGCATGGTGGTGCGCACCTTTAATCCCAGCACTGGAGAGGCAGAAGTAAGAGGATCACATGAGTTCGAGGCCACCCTGAGAATACAGAGTGAATTCCAGGTCAGCCTGGGCTAGCCTACCTCGAAAAACCAAAAAAAAAAAAAAAAAAAAAAAAAAAGAGCGAGAGAGGAGAGAGAGAAGGGAAAGAAAAAAACACTATGGACAGAAAGTTTCATGAGGATTTTCTCTTTAAAAGTATAAATGTAAGGAGGGGAAGGAAAGTAATCAAAATTTAATTATTTACATATAATTGTGTATTTTTTCTTAGTGATTTAATCCATCAATTACTTAAGGCTTCATTAAAGATTGAATTTTTAATGTGCAGTGAACAATATCTAATACTGGTCCAAACAGCATAATAAAACTGCATGTGAGTTTCTTTAAGATGACTTTAAACACTGTGAGTGTTCTGTGTATAACACAAACAACTAAGGTTTTAACATTGACACACTCTGCATTCTAAGATCACATACTGTACAAGTTAATTTTCATAGGCAAAATCCAGCTTGTTAACTGGCTTCCTAGCTTAACATACCATCTTTCTAATTGGTCACCTTTGAAGGAATCACTTGAGAATTCATACAAACTATATTTTCAAAAGCAACCCCCTAGCTGGGTGTGGTGGCGCACGCCTTTAATCCCAGCATTCAGGAGGCAAAGGTAGGACGATTGCCAGGAGTTCGCTGCCACCCTGAGATTACATAGTGAATTCCAAGTCAGCCTGGGCTAGAGTGAGACCCTACCTCGAAAAACCAAAAAAAAAAAAAAAAAAAAAAAAAAAAAAAAAAAAAAAAAAAAAAAGCAACCCCCAAAGGATGGTTTGAGTCAGCATATCACATATGTCTGAGTGCTACTCATATACCTAACATTATGGTAGGCACTGCTCTTAATAATTTTGTGAAACAATCATGTGGAACTTATTCATCAATGTTGGTATATCAATATTTTGCTTAAATTTTCTCAACTAAAAGGGGCCATTGTAAAGGAATTATATGACAAATATTTACAAAGTACACCTGTGTGAATATGTAAACTTGATTGTTTTTTTTTTTTTTTTTTTTTTGGTTTTGCAAGGTAGGGTCTCACTCTGGTCCAGGCTGACCTGGAATTCACTATGTAGCCTCAGGGTGGCCTCGAACTCTCGGTGATCCTCCTGCCTCTGCTGGGATTAAAGGTGTGTGTCACCAAGTCGCTAAACTTGATATTTTTTACCTAACCTCTCTCATCTTATTTTGCAAAAATAGAAATGCCTCCTCGCAACTCAGTGAGAGCTTATTTCTACCCCTTGTTAGAAATGGTTCTAGAAGTTGAATATATATGTATATATTCAAAACTGGTTGTATGATCTTACATGCCTGCAATCCAAGCCCTTGGTATGGCAAAACAGGAAGAATGCTGAGAGTTTGTTTCCAGCATAAGGTACACATTCACACAGTTAGAACTTATCTCAAAAAATAATACTCAAAGATAACTTAATATAATAATATTAACAAGTAACAACTCTGTATTAATAAATAATATAGACCCAAAGAAATTGTGATAAGTAAATCTTTTGAGAAGAGAGTTAATAAGAAATAACAACAGCCCAATTTTTAAAACTGAAAAAAAGATAAGAGTACATTAAATAATTATATATAATTTGAAAAATACAGGAAAAGAGATTAAGGTAAAAATGTTGCTCTGTTGGGAATGAGAGCTGTAGTTTAAAATAAGGTGATCAAATTCTTTTTACTAATTATAACTAGGTGGCTATTTTGGATGCTTACATTTGTGTATGCTTTGCTAAATTAGCATACAACAAGCCTACTCCCCCAGTCACAATCTTGGGCAAAAATACAGAAATCTTATCCTTATGTCAAATCCCATCACAGCCACAGAATGGACTAGTCATTTCTCTCCAAGTATCTTCTCTCTGTTCTCTGCAGTTTTAATTACACAATTTTATTTTATTATTGGTATTTTGTGTCTATAAGAGAATAATTACAGATATGTTCCATTGAGCTATGTGTTAAGTGCACTTTTCCCCATTTTGTGGAGATGAATTTAGAGTTGGCAAGGCCCAGAAGGTCGAGCCAATTGGGAAAAAGAATGCTGCTTTTCTAAAAAGATAGAAGAAGGCTTATTGACCTAGTGTCCTTGATTCAGACATTTTAATATACTTCTCTGTAAACAATGATGAGAGGTGAAAAAGAGGAGAAAGAAATGATTAAAATTTTCTAGTTAAATCTGGAGTGGAGAGGGACTTTATGATGGCAATATAACCTGACCTGGTGTCAAATAGGACACAAGAAGGTTGCAATGATTGAGAAATAGAACATTGTTTGGATGTCTTTATTCATAGCATAAAGACAACACATGAAAATTTCTGCAAATCATTTTCAAGTGACTCATAATTTTTACTTGTGTGACTGTATGTGTAGTATGAGATGCGTGGCATACACGCATGTATGTGTCCAAGCAGTGATCCACATGCTGGCTTGGGCAGATTGACCTCACCTGTGCTGACTAGAGCTGAGTATCTGGTGTTCTGCGCCATCACTCTTCTACCTGTTCTTTTTGAAGTCAAATTATGGAGCTGTGTGTTTGGTCTGTTTTGATATTTTGCAAGTTCCAGTTGGATTGTGATTGTGGTCATGGCCCAGCTCTTTATTTAGGTCTTGATGATCAACTCCAGTGGTGTCTCAGGCCTCCTCAGACACTCATGCTTGCACAAGAACTGTTCTTAATGTCAGACACATCTCTACAGCCCTTAAACTGACTTTCAGTAAGAGCTTGAACCAGAACACTGCAAACCACATATATGCATACACACATAAACACACATTTTGAATTTTGAAATCTATTTTTTAAACAAATTCTAGGTGTTCTTGGGTGTTTAGCCTTTATTTAAGTAGGCTATTATTATGAATGACAGAAAGATTAAATATACTTTCATCAACTTCTATTATTTTTGAAATTAGATTTGGACATACTCTGTATGTAAATAGCACATATTGAGCCAGATGTGGTGGTGCATGCCTTTAATCCCAGCACTCGGGAGGCAGAGGTAGGAGGATTGCCATGAGTTCAAGGCCACCCTGAGAAGACAGAGTGAATTCCAGGTCAGTCTGGACTAGAGTGAAACCCTACCTCGAAAAACCAAAAAAAAAAAAAAAAAAAAAAAAAAAACACATTGGTACCATCCTTTCCCTCATCCTTGCCCTCCTCAAAATGGACTCTCATCATTGGGGATTGGGGATTCATTTCATCTCTGGAAATTCTGGGCGGTGCATTGTGAAGGAAGCTGTCACTTATGGGGAGAATGGAAATGTCTCAATGCATACTGTCCCAACTTATAGCTCTAACACTCTTTCTGTCCTCTCTTCCCGGAGCCATGTTGAGTGTATTTTAAGTGACTTTGGTGATGGGCTCTTAGGAGCCTCTGGATCTCTGCTTTGGTATGGATTGAGTGTCCTCAGTGGCTATCTCCTTCACCCTTGTGCCGATATCAGTTTCACCGAGAAAGCAGCACTCTTGCTCATTTCCCTAATTCCTCTATGGTTTCAGTTGGGGCCCTGGTGAAGTGTGATGGGTCATTTCTCTCCTGAGGTCCTGCTTCCATCTGAAAAAGAGAAACAGATTCTACAACAGAGACTGAAGTCAGTAACAGGTTAAATGGAATAGCCATTATTAGTTTAGAAAGAATTTAATGGGTGTAGACCCTCTTGTACCCCAAGGTTAGTGGGAGCATAATATGGGAAAGCAAACTCAATATCTGGATATGAATATGATTTGTTTCCCAGTTCCACATATAGGTTCATTTCCACTGAATGAATCTGTTAGCCAATCCAAGAGCAGTTGGTTACCCACCATGGCTTTGTGCCACTATTGCACTTGTGTGAGAATCACATCAGGTTCAGTATCTTAGACCTGAAGTTGCTTGGACAGATGTTGGCCACTTTCCCCCAGTAGCTCATGTATCACCTCTAGCACTAGATGGGCTAACTGGCTCTCTTCTTGTTTCCAGCCAGGTTTCTCCATGTTCTGTGCTGAAAGCATATGGTGTCTTCAGCAGTAGGGTCTTACCATTAACCTCTAGTGGGTAATCAAGTGCTCTGACAGAAGTTTGTCTTGTTTTGAGAAACTTGTAGTTCTTTCTGATCAATAGCGCATTGTGGGTGTTAACTGCATCTTGGTACTGGGAGTTACAGGCCAGTGCCAAGAGGAAAGAAAGAAGAAAAAGAGAGAAAATAGAAAAGAAAAGAAACAGGAGAAATTTAATGTTAGGTTTCATCTCACCCTCTCCAGTCCCATAGATTCAGGTGCTTCCTCTAAGGTCCTGATGAGGGTTCAATCTTTTAGTCTTTTTTTCCAGGATATAGGATTCTATGGTACCAGTTCCATTTGAGTTCAGTTTTGTGTCCCCTGCCCTTTACCTCCTCTTAAGCCCTGCCCTCCGTATTGTCCAGGCCTCAAGATGCCTATTAGGTACATCAGCATCTCGGGCTGATCCAGGTAAGGAGCCATCAATGAGTGAGACCATGCCATGATTGTCTTTCTGTGATTGTGTGAGTTTGCTATATATGATTTGATTCAAATTTAACCATTTTTCTAAAAATTTCATTGTGTCATGTTTTTTTTTTTTTTTTTTCTAATTGTGGAGTAGAATTATATCACATAGATATACTGCATCTTGTTATCCATTTATTCAAACATGGGCACCTTGGTTTATTCCAGTTCTTAGATAATATGAATTGAAAAGCTATAAACATAATTGAGCAAATATATATGAAATGAGGCTTAGAGCTTTTAGGGTAAATGCCCAGTAAGGGAATGAGTGGGTCTGTTGTTAACTCTATAGTCAAACTTTTTAAGAGTCCCCATATTGCTTTTGATAGTGGTTATACCAGCATCCATTTCCACCAAAAGTGAATGAGGTTTCCTGTTTTTCCACATCCTCAGCGACATTTGTTTTTTCCTTTGATTTTTTTTTTTAATATTTGCTATCCTTAAAGGAATAATGTGGAATCTCCTAGTTGTTGTAAGTTGCATTTCCCTGATGGTTAGGGATGTTGAACATTTTCTTAAGTGTGTGTTTTCCATTTGCATATCTTCCTCTGAGAACTCCCTATTGAATCATCTGCTCCATTTTGTGAGTGGGTTGTTTGAATTTTTATTGTGTAGGTTTTATTTATTCTTTGTCAATTCTAGAAATTAGACCTCTGTCAGATACACAGAGGGCAAACATTTTCTTCCATTCTGTGGTTAATCTATTGGATCTGCTTATGGTATGTTTGTCTGTGAAAAAAAAAAAAATAGCTTCATGAGATCCCAATGGTTGAGTGATTGTTGAAGTTCCTGAGCTGCATGGGTTTTGTTCAGGTAGAGTTTCACCACTCCGATATCACAGAGGGACCCCCTACTTTTTATTCCAGTAGTAGAAGTGTTACATGTCTTATACTGAGGTCTTTGATCCATTTGGACTTGATTTTTGTGTGTGGATATGGTTTCATTTTTGTGCATATGGTTATCCAGTTTGCCCAGCACCATTTGTTGAAGAGGCTATCTTTTCTCCAGTCTACATTATTAGGGCTTTTCTCAAAGACCAAGTAGCTATAATCACTCGACCTAAAGTACAGATCCTTAATTCTGTTAAATTTGTCTATATTCCTGTTTTTATGCCAGTACAATGCTATTTTGGTTACTATGGCTTTGTAATATAGCTTTAAATCAGGTATGGTGATGCTTCCAGAGGTGTTTCTTTTCCTGAGGATATGCTTGGATATATGAGGCCTGCTGCCATTCCATATGAATTTTGAGATCAGTTTTTCTATCTTTGTGAAGAATGGTGCAGGTATTTTATTGGCATTGCATTAAATGTATATATTGCTTTTGATAGGATTGCCTTTTTAACAATATTGGAGCATGGGGTGTCGTTCCATCTCCTCAAGTCCTCCTCAATTTTTTCTTGAGTATTGTTTTTATGTTTTCATTATATATAACTTCCACTTCCTAATTTTTCATTGCTATTGAAAATGGGACAGTGTCACTAATTTCTTTGTATCACTGTGTCCCTGTCCTTTGAATATCAAAAGGGTACTGATTTTTGTGCACTGATTTTGTATGCTGCTACTTTGCTGAAGAAATTAGTCACCTTTAAAAGTTTTGAGATGAAGCTGGGCATGGTGGTGCACGCCTTTAATCCCAGCACTTGGGAGGCAGAGGTAGGAGGATCACCATGAGTTCGAGGCCACCCTGAGACTATATAGTTAATTCCAGGTTAGCCTGGATCAGAGTGAGACCCTACCTCGAAAAACAAAAAAACAAAAAAACAAAAAAAAAAAAAATGTTTTGAGATGGAGGCTCTCAGGTCTTATGTATAGGATCATGTTGTCTGCAAATAGGGCTGACTCAATTTCTTCCTTTCCAATTTTTATCCCTTTTGTTTCTTTTGCCTGTCTTATTGCTGGGGCTAGGACTTGTAGTACTACGTTGAAGAGCAGAGGTGAGAGTGGGCACCCCTGTCTTGATCCTAATCGCAAAAGAAATTCCTTGCGTCTTTCCCATTAGGTATTATTTGGGCTTTACTTGCTTTGTATATAGTCTTTGTTATGTTGAGATATAAACCATCCATGCTGTCCAAAATTTTCATCATGAAGTGATGTGCTTTGTCTAAGACTTTTTCTGCATCTGTTGAAATAATCATGTGGCTTTTGTGATTAAGTTTATTTGTGTGGTGGATTATATTGACAGAGGCAAGGGAAGAACAAGAGACTGTTGGCGCAGGAAAGGTTGAGAGGTACCTGGTCTGGATCCACGGAGCCTTCAGTTAGCCCAGAAGCGAACCTGGGCTAGCTGGACCCAGTGCTTGAGGAGTCTGGAGGTCTAGAGGGCTACCTGAGAGCATGGGACTGTGCCCTCCCACTGGAGGTCTGCTAGGACCTGCTGACCCTTGAACCCCACAGATCTTTCCTGGCATTATCCCAGGAGCCGAAGTGTGGTTAAGTGAATATCATCTTAACTGTAACTACAACTTCTATTAATTTTTGTCTAAATTATCATTGATTGCTTCTCAGCCTTTTGGCTAAGATCAAGTGTAAATTATCATTTAACTGAACATGGAATTATGGGTGTGATATATAAACATTTCAGATTTACATTCTGTCCATTTTGTCAGGTTGTCCTCACTCCTTTTTCCCTTTTTCTTTCTTTCTTTTTCTTTTTTACCAGGAGTCTATTTCTCATCAGATCTGTAGCCTGAAGATAACTCATTAGAACCACATTCTCAGATTAAGTAAATGTCAGAAAAGATATTTGCAATTTTCATTCTTCTTCTAAATTATTATCCCAAATAGTCAATCTTAAAAGATAAAAAATACAATTATTAGTAGAACCATCTGTCATTTAAAAATATTTTATTATTGTTTTTAAAATAGGAGATGCTAGATTTTCAAAGAATTTAAATCAATTAATTGACCAAAAATAACATTATTCTCAACAATAAATGTCATTTAAAATAGATGAACTTTATAATATAAAATTATTCAATTGTGGGATATGCATTTATTTTAAATGGCCATTTAGCATTTGATCAACATTTATTATATATAATTATTTCAATGAAAAACCACTTACCTACTAAAACATATTCCAAGTTATTTATAACAATGTGACATCTACTTTATTAATATATACCCACAAAAATAAGTTGTCATCCACTGTTTCCTTACTAAATTGTGTGCGCCAAAGAATGTTTTCTTAATTAATCTGGCATTGCTTTATCATTTATAGCAAAACAAGTCAGATTTCTGGCAGGATTAACTGTAGTTGCTATACTAGCTTGTGAGATTGGCTAACTCAAGGTAGCATAAATTGAGTCAAATAGCAGTAGAAAACAATATTCTCCCATTTTCAGAGTTTATTAATCTGGAAAATGATGTCTTCATGGTTGATGTCATTCTGAGGTCCTTCTCATGGATTGGTTGGGGAACCTCTTCTTATGGCCTCTCACATGGCATAGCCTACATGTCTATGTACAGATCTCTACTTCATTTTTAAATATTTTTTGATGTTTTATCTATTTATTTGAGAGAAAAAAGAAAGAATAATTGTGCAGTGGCCCTTGGCTACTGCACATGAACTCCAGACACATGTGCTACTTTGTGTATCTGGATTTGTGTGGGTACTGGGGAATGGAACCTGGGTCCTTTAGGCTCATTTTAACTTCACTATATCTAAAGGTCCTTTCTACAAACTCAACTAATTTGGGGGTACCCAGAGGGAAGGCAGATGTTTAATTTTGGGAAAACACAAAGATTTTGCTCTGAAAAGTCACATATTTGTGTATAAGTAATTTAGATTTTTCCTCTGTTTATATAGTTATTTATATTTTACTTTGTAAAGTTATACCACTCTACTTCTAACTTCTACTTAATAATTAAAAGAAAAATAGGAAGATAGGTCAATTTGTCTTACAGAGTTTTGTTTTCTAAGTAATAAAAACTGACTTATAGTTGAGACATGAATTTTTTACCACATTTCTTACTCATAAATCATGATGGTGTAATGGGTAGTGTGAAAAATGGATTTTTCCTTTTCCTAGGCAATTCATCATGCATAAATATCTTGATTTTACTCTTGACACATTACTCTTAATGCGGATATTCTATTTCTTTAAATCAGAAATATTATTTTTCCACTTCTATAAATCCAGTAATATTCATATTCCCAGCTCTTTAGAATTAGTATTCAAAGAACAATATTCTTTTTAAAGTTTTAATAATAATATTACTTATGAATAATAAAATTCCAGTATTTTTTCTTCTTTAGTGCTTGTGAAATTTGCTTTTACCTGTATGGGTTTAGCTCCCCTTTAATTAAACACCAATAGTTTTGTAATTAAAGTATCCAAGTCATATGTCACACTGATTATTCCATGAAGGCTTAGTAAGACATTTGCTTTATACTTCAATGTAAATTATATTGAATGAATAGTTAAGTATATTTTTATGTATTTTAGAGTGATATTCTCAGATAACGTTCATCAATTCTAACACAACTACAAATGCAGGCATGTAGATTCTCAACACTTTATATGACAATGTCTCCTTTTCAATGATGATTGAGAATTTATGGTTTTATAAATTTCATATTAATTTCCATCTTATCAAGTATCATGTGTAAAATTAAACTTTGTTTGCCTTGAAAATTCATTTAATTACATTTAAAGTCCTTCTATGTTTGTGATTTAAAAGGTTTTTTTCTTCTATATGGGTGCGTGTGTTGAATTCAATCAAATATCCCTCATAAATTCATAAGATTTGAGTGCTTTTTCCCCAGCTGGTGCATTGTTGAAGGAGGTATGTTCCTGGGGACAGCCCTTAGGGTGTTATACTCAGTTGACCCTTGTGAGAGCTCAGCTCACTGTTGCTGACATTTTTACCTGCTGTGGCAAGGTGTGATGTCCACTCCAGCTCATGGCATGCTTTCCCTTGTCATCATAAACCTTCCATTGGAGACTGTAGTAAAAGTAAACCCTTCCCTCCCATCAGCTGCTTTTGGGTGGATGTTTTGTCCCAGAAATGAAAAGGTAACTACAACAGTATATGTATAGTTTTCTTAGTAAATGCCATTTGATTTGGCATCCACAATGTTTTGGTGAATTTATTTGGCTACATTCTAGACAATGTTGTCTTATTTCTCTTAGCAGAATGTATGTTGTATAAAATCACTGCAAATTATTCAACTCATTTTTTTGTCCTATGATATGTAAAAAGTTAATATCAGCCTAAAATACACTATATATATATATATATATATATATATATATATATATATATATATATGTTTGAGAGAGACAGAGAATGAGAGACAGGTAGAGCAGAGAATGGGTGTGCCAGGGCCTCTCAGCTGCTATGAACGAACTCCAGATGTGTGTGCCCCCTTGTGCGCATATGTGACATTATGCGTTTGCATCACTTTTTGCATCTGGCTAAACATGGAGCGTTGAGATTCTAATGGGCATTCTCAGGCTTCACAGTCAAGCACCTTAATTACTAAGCCATCTCTCTAGACCTTTGTATATATTTTTTAAGAAAATAAATATTTCATTTTTATTTATTTGACAGAGAAAGAGGAAGAGAGAGAGAGAATGGGCATGCCAGGGCCTTCAGCCATTGAAAATGAACTCCAGACATTTGCGCCCCACCCTTGTGCATCTGGCTAACATGGGTCCTGGGGAATCGAACCTGGGTCCTTTGGCTTTGCAGGCAAACACCTTAACTGCTAAGCCATCCCTCTATCCCATAAAAAGAAACTCTATATTTTAACTGACCTTTTTTTTTTCCCGATTATTCTGATACTTAAAGCGTAAGTGTTTATACCTCCTGAAAACTTAGATCTTCAAATAATAAATATACTTTATTTCTCTTAAGGAATAAAACAATTTTGTAGTTCATATCATTTTAAATCTCCAACTTGGGTACCAGGTATGATATAGCTTAATATGAGTTAATCACCTACGTGCTTTGTATTAATCATATGCTTTTTCCTCCCAATGACAAAATGGCAAATTTACAGTTCACCCTCACAAATAGTGTTAAGTAGAATGAAGAATAGCATGTCATTAAAAACCAGTGACTTTTTCCCTCCAAACTTTAGAAGCTACTGACTTATCTCACTTCAAATAATTTGGCCTACTCAATTTCACTTGCCCATTTTTTGATCCACTTACCATGGCAAAGTTCTTGTTCTTTTTTTTTTTTTTTTTTTCTTATTAGGCCTTTATTGATAGCAGTTAGGTAAGGACAGGGGAATTTAAAGTGTATGTAACACAATGACCATGATATTACATGAAGTTTGGGACATAAAATGTTATGGGAAGAGAATGCTGTACAACTGTCAATAAAAAGCTTTTTCATTATTATTAGAATGGTTAGGAGCTATCATATGACTTATCCTCAGATTTTTCATACCTGTTATAAATTATGAAATAATCACTGGGGGTTCATCCTCCTTGTTGAATTGAGTTTTAACTGCTTTACTCCTTTTTGTTCAATATTTCAGCATTCCTTCTTAGGACATTGAATAGTGCAAAATGATTGTTAGGAATGGTAACACAAACAGTATTGTCAAATAACCAGAGAAAATTCTCCTATATGCAGACTGATGCCCTTTCATTAACAGTTGAATACTCAAAGCATTTGATAATTCTTTTAGATCTATACATAGACAGGAATTCAATACTTTATTGAATTTCATAGAATTTATTTTTAAAGCTGACTATGTTTATGAACAATTTCACTTTATGAGACACTGTCTTATTTGTCATATTAACAGATGGTGAAAAGTAGTTGGCAAGTAAATCTTTTTGACTCTTTTCTTCCTTCCTGTTCAGATTACCTCTTTGTTATGTCTTTTATCATTAGTGCTTAAATCTGGTACTCCCTCTTTGCCAAGTACTCATTCAAGTTCATATATCCCATGTCCTATTGCACTGCTTCATTGCGCTGGCCTTCTGTTCCAGTCTTTCCCCACCTGCCTTATTGTGAATGCTCTGCCAAATATATTTTTCTCTGTGTATACAACTGATTATTTGCTTTTCTCCTCCCTACTTATAAATGTAAATTTCCCTGAGTGTAAGATTTTATAACAGTGCAGTCCCCATTAACTTTTTTCTTAGGTCATGCCAATATCTGTATCTTGGTATTCAAATACATTATTTATATGCATCATCACCTCTAAAAAAAAAACAAAACAAAACAAACAAACAAACAAAAAAACATTTCATGGACTGGAGAGATGGCTTAGTGTTTAAGGCACCTGCCTCCTAAGCCTAAGAACTCTGATTCCAATCTCCAGCAGTTCCAGTCTCCAGGTCCTACATTTAGACAGATGCAGTGACTCAAGGGTGCAATGCTGCACTTGACCATGAGGGGTTGCACACATCTGGATTTCGTTCTCAGCAGTTGAGAGGCTGCTGGTGCACCCATCTCTATCTGTCTCCCTCTCCCTCTGTCTCTGTCTCTCTCTAAAAAAAAAAAAATCATGTCTTCTGTTTTCTCTTGTATTGTATATGTTTCCTGTTGATTCATAGATAAATAGTTGTCAAGTCAAATTATCCTGTTTTTCCCAGTCAGGTAAGATAAATATCACTCCCCACTAAGATCTCCCCTCCCCATGTCTCACTTTCCTTCACGATGAATCACCATACCACGGGATTAGCCATGAGCCTTTTTCAAATGGGCCCAGAATGATCTTGGAAGAATGTGATTCATCTGAATTCCACATCATATATTCATTGTGTTGGCTTGCTTCTATGAGGACTGCTTCTAGGTACAACCATGGGGAAAGACTTCAAAGGTTTTCACAGGAATTTGGATAAACATATGCATATGTTTATTTGGATAAGCATATGCAAATGTTCTACAAGTCTACCAGAAATGTGTGACCAAAGTAAACCAGCAGATAAATGTTACATGAGCAGATGCTGATCTCTGGGAAAAGTATGCAACCAGTAAATGTATATATAGCACATTGTATGTGTTAAGGAGATTTTTTTCCCCATGAAACTGCAAATCAGAACTAAACTCTCTCCTATTAGTAAAATGCACACTTATTAAGCCCATTCTTCACTTTATAAGCTTTAGATTTTACAATACTTACATTTAGCTCTTCCTCAATAGTTTCATTTTGCTTTCTATGAATTACCTGCCACTAACTCGTTGTCCAGACTCTCCAACTACCTTTGGTAGCTGTAATTCTCTTGCCTGTCTCAATGAATCAGGATACCTTATATGGATTGACCCATGCATTTTCCTCCTATGAATGACTTAGAACAATATCTCTAGTATTCATCCATATGTAGTAAATGTAAAAATGTTCTTTTTATCTAAATCTATTCATTGGATACAATAATGTGTTTCTTAGAGACATTTTTATACAAGCATAGAATGTACTTCAACAACATTCCTCCCATGCCACAATATTTCCCTTCCTATTAAGCCCTTTTGTTCCCAGAGACAATTCTATGTCAAATATACATCTATAAGTATGTAATTTTATTTCTTTTCATTTGTCACAGCCTCTGCTGATCTGTGTCTCTCTGACAATGGTGTTGTGTCTGTCAGCCTAGTCCTTTGTCCAGTTTTCTTCAGAAAATATGTGAGCTGGTAAAGGGTCAAAAAAAGTGTTCTTTGATAAATATGTAGGTTTGAACTGGTTATATGTCTGTGAGTGTGTGCTTCTGTATGTTATATTTTCTTAATCTATTCTTTTGATGGAAACTTGGTTTGCTAGCAACTAGGGCCTATTTTGAATAATTTAAGTGAGGAGATGGGTGTCTAAATAAGTAAATGTTTCATTACCATAATTACAAGTTAAATTTGGGGTTTATATGCTTGAAACATTACACATGCACATACATTATAAGAAATGGAGCTAAATATTAGGAATCATTGATCAATCCATATTAATTTGAGTTATTGTGTTATTATGGCTTAGTAAATTAATATTATTCCTCTAAAAGCATAGCTTAGATTTATTTTTTCTTGTTAGATTCATGTTATCATATGAAGTACAAACTTTACTAGTAGCTCTGGGGTATAGAATTCACTAAACAATTACTACAAAAGGTCATTTCATGCATGCAGTATTTTAATACCACTTAACCACATAAAGATGGGCCTTGGATCTAAATGTTGCCTAACTAGAGGTTGTTATGTGGTTATAATCCTGTGTGGACATAGGTTTCCCTGCTTCTGATTCAATGTCTATCTTTTGCTTTGGTTAACTTGTGCACTTAAAGGTTTACAGTCTGGCCAGTGACACTACCTGATACATCCTAGTAGGGAGGAAAAGGGGTTTTTCTTCTTCAGAAAAAAACAGTGGTATTATTAATTAAGTTGCTTTTTTGCATCTGCTATAAAGAGAGAAGCTCTAAACATGTAAGACCGGCAACCATGACACTGATCATGCTGCTTCTTTTCTTCATGAAGTAAAACATTGTACTATTGAGTACACTGTTAAGTGTAGTGTTTCCAAAAGCAACTACAATTACAAGATTCTGTGGGCAGATTTGTTATAAAAAGCTAATTTTAGGCTACAGATGTCACTTGCTTGATATTCAATTGAAAAAATGCACATCATAGTCACTGACTAATTTATGGTAATTCTTCCAAATACCACCAGTGGTAAGTTATCACACATTTAAAGACAAAAAAATTATATAGTTACATTCTCCCTCTTTCTTTCTCTTTCTCTCTCTGTTTTCCAGTGGTAAAGCTATGCTATATTTTACAATCTAAGATGAAGTTGGCCAACATAATGAAAGTGAAATGAGAAAGAATAAAATGACAGTTATGTAAGTGAAATTTGAATATAAATAAGTGAAATTCTAGAATAAGCAACACTATTTAAATGCTATTTGTTACCATTCCTGAGACCATAGAAGTAGAACTTAGTGAGGACAAATTAATCTAATAAAATGAGGAAAATGCAAGAGATGTGATATGTGCAAGCAGAAAAAAGAAAAGAAAGAAGAAGAGAATGTAAGGGAGGGCAGGAGAAGGGAAGAAGGTTAAAGGGAGAGAGGCAATAATAAAGAGAATAAAGAGGAAAAAAGAAAGCAAAATATATGTTAAATTATTGCTAGAGATTTTTACAGAATTAAAAAGTAGAGAATAAAGATTTAGAAACATATGTAGAAAAGCCAATTAGAAAAATATCCTTCAACTTCATAACCTAAGTAATGGAAATAAAATGCCAAATATAATGGTTTATGTTGATTGCCAACTTGATAGGACATGGCATCAACTGGAAAATGAGCACTACACCTGTGAGTGACTTTGCAGGTTATGTTTGCCTCTTGGCATGCCTGTGAAAGATTGCCATGATTAGGTTAATTAAGGTTAGAAGACTCAATTTAACTGTGGTTGGCACCAGTCTAGTGGCTTGGGTGAAGGACTGGGTAAAAAGACAAGAGGGAGCCGAGCACCTTCCTTCATCATACTAGAATGTAGTTGTGGCCTCAATCTTTTTGCTATGATGCTTTCCCCAGGATTGTGTACTGTAAACTGCCTGGAACTGTAAACTGAAATGAAGCCTTCATTCCTTAAGGAATGCTGCTTGATAATATGAGAAAGTAACTAACACAAAAATACTAATTTTGTCTTCATAAGTTTTCATTAAGAGTTATGATTCAGGGCTGGAGAGATGGCTTAGCGGTTAAGGGAACCTGCCTCCTAAGCCTAAGAAAGCTGGTTCCAATCTCCAGCAGTTCCAATCTCCAGGTCCCACATTTAGCCAGATGTAAAGTTACACAAGGGCGCAATGCTGCACTTGCCCACAAGGGGGCGCACACATCTGGATTTCGTTTGCAGCAGCTGAGAGGCTGCTGGCTCACCCATCTCTATCTGTCTGTCTCTCTCCAAAAAAAAAAAATAAAATAAAAGAGTTATGGTTCAATTGTGAAATGTCTTCCACAAGCTCACATGTTTGACATTTGATACAAGGTTAGTTGCTTTGCTATGGGAGATTGTGTAACATTTAGGAGATAACTCCTAGCTAGATGATGTAGGATGCTAGGAGGTAGGTCTGGAGAGTTATAGCCCAGCCCTGCTTCTTCTAAGCCCTTCTCTTGTTGTTCTGCCTTGATGGGAGGACATGAAGAGTCCCAAATGCTATCTCCCAAACATTATCCTTTTATCACCATGCATTCCCTGTGTCACTTCAAACTGTGAACCAAACTAAATTCTTCCTTATATCAGTTCTTGTAATATATTTGAGCACATAGATTAGCAAAGTAAGAAAAACACAAAAATAACAAATTCTCAGTATTTCCAATATTTTAAACCATAATGTGTTAAGTAAATATTAGTTTTTTTCTTTTTAGTTCCTAATACACTAGGTAGTAGGTATGGGAACTTTTGCTGCTGACACCATTTGAACAAAAATGAAATAGCATAAGTTTTTCATTGATAAAATTGTTTTACATAGTTTCCACTAATATAGTTGTTGACATGAACACATAGTACTGCACAAAGTGAGAGCTCCTTATTTCTCACCTAATGGAATATTTTACTTGATAACATATTTTCTGATAATTTTAATTTGTGGGGATCATTTATCTTTGTTCATCTTTGTTCTTAGTATGAACACATGAGTAAGGAAGGAAGAGATGCTTCCAGTGAAGGAATGCAATGGAATGTATTAGCATACTATAGGGACTCTTTAACAAATGTGTTCTTAGGCTCAGTGTAGACATTTATTGTGGATAAAATTTGGGGCAGACTATTTAGTCTTTGTAAGGTTGCCTATGCAATTAAAGTAGGAAAGTGCAGGCTGCTTGTTAGAATGATTACACTATTAGGGCTAGTGGAGGATTTGGCACAGCTTGTAGTGAAAAATGAGTTGACATAGGAAATGTGAGGGTTTTTTAGTAGTTTTAACACTAAGGTCAATGTCTGGGATTTTATCTTGTGTTAAATAACAATTCATGGGCTGTGGTGTTCTAAGGGACCTAATCAAATGAAATTAGTTCCTTAAGAAGAATAAATAGGAAACATGGATATCATAGTCTACAGAATGGTAGAACCAGCAGCAATGTGAAACTGTAAGAGTAGACAATTTATTAAGATGCATAATGATAAAATTTGCTTTACTATTGCTTAATACATGAAATCTAAAGAAAAGTAACAAGATTATATTTACTTCTTTAATGAAATCAATGCTAAATTTTAGATCAGAGACAAAGCTATAAATGTTGACTATACCTTTTTTTACTTATATAATTTGCAGATACTGGTAACTTATGTATCACACTTGTTAATGATTGTTGAATATATGAGTGAACAACATATCTACTAGATATTCAGTAAAAACAATGGACAATAATCAGGTAAGAAAATATGTAGATAATGAAGATCCAGAAAGATAGTTTATGATTATTTTAAACTCACTATAAGATATAAACTAAGCACTATCTAACTCTTGATATTAGATATGTATTCTCACAAAAGGTATGGCTTTGAGAATAACTTAGAGTTAAAAGCTAAAGAGCAAATATCTGAAATACTATGAGATGTTGACCATATCCTCAAATATCTACAATCATTCATCCAAGTTTTTTTTTTTTTTTTTTTTGAGAGAGAGACACAGAGACACAGAGAGAGACACAGAGAGAGAGAGAGAGAGAGGAAGACAGAGATGGGTGCCAGCAGTGTCTCAGCTGCTGCGAAAGAAATCCAGATGTGTACGCCCCCTTGTGGTCAGGTGCAGTATTGCGCCCTTACGTCACTTTGCATCTGGCTAAACGTGGGACCTGGAAATTGGAACCGCTGGAGATTGGAACCAGTGTTACTAGGCTTAGGAGGCAGGCGACTTAACCCCTAAGCCATCTCTCCAGCCCTCATCCAAGTTTTTTAAAGTATTTTATTCTTATTTATTTATTTCAGAAAAAGGGGAGAGAATGAGAGAATGGACAGGCTAGGGCCCCTAGCTGCTGCAAACAAACTCCAGACACATTTTCCATCTTGTCCCTCTGGGTTATATGGGTCCTGGGGTATTAAACTTGGGTTCTTTTGTCTTTCCTGGCAAACACCTTAACTTCTAAGGCATCTCTCCAGCCCTCATCCAAGTTTTAAATAGTACTTTCAAACTTTGGAATCATCTAAAGCTAAACAACATTCAAAGTGTACTACTAATTCACATGAGAAAAATATTACTGTTCTGTAAGTAATGACAACATGTATGTATACAGATGAAATGTCATGAGTATTTGAGGAATATCAATTTGCTATGACATTTTAATGTTGCACTTGTTATGTTGTACTGTGATCTAAGGCACTTGCATATACCTATAGTGATGGGGGCTTGTGCATAGAATGCACATATTGATAAGTACAATGTAGAAAACAGGAGAAAGTTATTCTATGTGTGAAAGCATCAAAATTGCAAAGCAGAGATGTGCAAGCACAGTAGCCAAGATATGGAATCAATAATACTATCCATCAAAGGATGCATAAGAAAATATGGTTTATATACTTATCATATTGTTCAACCATAAAATGGATGAAATACCACAATTTGCTGCAATATTGATGAAATATTATTTTATTATGTTAAGTGAAATAAGTTGGATTCTGAAAAGCAGACAAACAATAAAAACCATTTGTGATCGCTTTTTTTAAATAAAAATGAATAAAGGAGAATGTCATTCACTGTAGACTAGAAAGTGCAGCAAGAACATAGGATGGAAAGAATTTAAATAGAAGCACAAAAGCACAGACGTGAGGAATTAATTGTGGCTTTCTGAGCACAGTGTAATAACAATAGCTCACAACAAGGTATGCTGTATCTTGTGGCTTAAATGTGAATTGTTTCCAAGTGACCATATTGTACTATTGGTGGTACTGCTTTGTAAGTTTGTAGCTCATTTAGGCAGAGAGCCTTGCTAAAGCAAGTGGGTGACTGGGGATACAGTGGGTCTAAGTTCTTAACAAACTCTCCAGCCCAAGTTGTTAAATTTTGACAAATACAAAGATATTAAGGTATCAGAAGAAAGTAAATTCAAAAGATATGCTTGGTGAAAATTTTAGAAAGGCATATGTTTTATGACTTGTATGTGATCATTTCACCAGTATATTATAGGACATTATACAGGGCTTTTTCTATTAATTCATTTTTAGTATCACCTTAGTGAGGATTAACCATCTTAATAGCATATGTCACTGTGATCTCTTTTAATGAAAATTTCTTTCAAGTCAGTGTTTCAGTAAAGTAATATCAAGACTTATTCCATCATATTTCTCTGTTACTTTCAGCAGTTCTAGATTTAGCCACAGGACCCTCTAACTTAGCATGGAACAGGTAGAGTGTGGGGTCTTTTGGAACTCAAAAGCAAACTTGCAATTGGCATACTTGCTATTATCCAAAATTCAGTAAGTGTCATAATTATGACATAAACACCACAAATATCGCTAACAACAGAAGTATAATTTGCAATGCCTTGGTGTCAGTGTGTTGAGGTTGTCTAGACACATGTTCTACTTTAAGACAGAATTCAGATAAGTGACATGTTAACATGGTTAATATGGAATTAACATCGTAATAAGCAACTATTTGTTTCCATTAGACTGTTAAAGTCTCCAATAATCTCTCAAAATTGCAAAGATGTTAGGAAAACAGGCAATGGAAATAATGTTTTTAAATCTAAGGCAAGGATGTCAAGGGAGTATAAATATCCAAACTGAATTTTAAAGTAAAAAGAAGTAACAATTCTGCAGATAGGATTAAGCATCTAGGAAAAGGTAAACCACTAACCAGTAGGAGAATCTGAGCCTCTTGTTTGCCTGGAAAGTTCCGTTGACAAAATAATATTCTTGGTGAAATGCTCATCAAAATGTCCATGTTAGGATAATGTATTTTGGTCGTCTTATAAGGACCTAGGTAAGAAAATTTAATTTAATATCTCTGTTGTTGTTGTTGTTGTTGAAATTTGAACTAATTTTATGGACATTGTCTTAAAATTAACTCTTTAAACTGAAATTTCATAATGAAATGAAATATATTAATTTAGTGGGATTGTGTCCACAGAAATAAACTTTTAGCAGAGGAAATGTTCTCAGCAGCATCTTACAAACAGAGGAAAAAAGCAAGGATGTCAGCACACCTAAACAAGGTTGGGGAAATGTACCACAGGATAATTCGAAACACTGATGTAGTCTGCTGTGTGGAATTATTCCTACAGAGAAGACAGATGAACTACTAAAGACTTGATGGCACCAGCCATTAATATCATCCCAGGATTGCTGTTGCTATATTTCTGTGCTTACAAGCCAGGCATAGATTATAAAGATTTCTTCACTGAAAGACACTGCCCTGATCTCCAACATGCACATTTTGTTCATGTTTTATTAGTTAATGAAATGGAATCTTGATGCCATATATTTGTTGATTCAATTTATTCAGCATGTACCATGTCCCTAAAAACAATCATATTAGTGAAGGTGAGAAAAGTGTGTGCTGGGTGTAGAACTGGAAGTCCAAGCACATAATAGTACTTCATTCATTATATTCCTCTAGAGATCTTTATAGCATAACTAATTGCTTTCTGGGTGAAAAAATAAATCAAGTGTTTCTTTAACATAGTCACTGCCAAGATTCAAAGTGATGGTGTTTGTTTATTGAAAGCTTTTTCAGGAAACAGCAACGTGAATAGATCTTATCTGCTTTAATATCATTTTTAAATCTAAGTGGAAATAACTAAAAGACTATGTCACCTGTACCAAATAAGATAGGTCATCTCTGTCATCTAATCACAGGAAAAGCACATCACCTAGTCTGAAATTTGAAAGCAGCTGGTAAGTGAGCAGAGGGAATTGAGACGAAACAATTATGTTTTTGATGATAGTAAGCAAGAACTCGCCATCCACAGTTAGCTTGGAGTAAAGCAGTAGTGATTTTGTGACAATGTTGATAAAGATATCACAGCCCTGTATTGCAAGATAAAATTTAATGATTCTCAGTCATTTCTTTCCAACTGGATTCCTCTATAATTTCAGGACATTTTCCAAAGCAGCCTTGTTTCTGATGAAGACTTCATGTCTCTCTGTCAAAACAATAGATATTTCAGTGACAAAGAAGATGGTAACCAGAGGTGGCAATGCCTAGTCAAGCAGGCAGCAAACATGCATGTGTCCAGTTTCCTTCACAGATTTGTTTATTTGTTGGCCTTACCAACAATAGGGTTGTGAGAAAAACTGACACAAATAAGAAGCAATGAATCACAACTGATGTTTGCCAAATCAGAATCAAAAAGCAATTCACTAAAGAGGTTTTTGGCATTTCTACTTAGAAGCTGATGCAGAAGCATCATGCTGGGAGGCAGAGGTGGAGTGAATATACTGGGTGGGGAAGAAAAGGACTATAAATTGTTGTGCCATCAGCACAATAATGTCAGTGCTAATTTGGAGATCAACAACTTCTATGTATATGTTAGGAATGATTTGATTAGTAGTGATAGTATAAAAAAGGCATTAAATATTGAACATCTTTGTAGGTCCCCTCACATTCTATCTCTTCCTTTATTTACTTCTCTCTCTCTCTCTCCCCTCCCCCCCCACACAGAGAGAGAGAGAGAGAGAGAGAGAGAGAGAGAGAATCATAAACCTATACTTGAATCAAGATAAAAACTGTGTTAACATTTGTGTTCATGCATTTTTACATCTACAAAATCATATTTATATTACATCAATGACACTTAGCATTATTTGGAAGGACTACATATATTTCATGAGAGCCACAAATGGATTTTTCATTATCCAAGTCTAAAGATGAATGTACGCTTTTACAGAGTACTGACAACATTGGTGAAATTATTATCTGAGACAAATGAGATATTATTAATCCAGTGCCATTAGTTTTATTTTTAAATATCAGCCTCAGAATCATGAAAATAATAATTGGATTACTAAGTTCAATTGGTCTTGTTGGTGCAATGCTTTGCTCAAATCAATAACCTTGCCTAGGTCAAATTAAAATATAATATAATATTAAAAGTTTTAGTGTATAATTGTGTACCATATTCAGAATATTTATACATGTGGAAAAGGATTGCATTGCTTCATTATTTCTCAAAGAAGAAAGTTGAGCATAGAGACACATATGTTCATATGTGACTGCAATTTCAACTGATTTTCAGACTGAAAGAAGAGCTAAGGTGAAGAACAATAGTATAGTACCAGAGGTTAGAGTTGAAAAAATAATCTCAACTAATAACCAAGCAGAATAAAAATCCTAGTAAACTGAATATAAGCTCTATTAGCTATAATCTTTGTCTCTGTGTTTGTATAACTGAATTTGTTTACAGCTGTTGAAACTCAAAAAACTACTACCATATTGCTCTTCCTTGCTGGCTTTCCCCACCATGTCATGAGTATTCAGGTGGCCATATGAATTATGTATAGATCACCTGTCACCATAACAAACAATTTCATTCCTTTCACAATTTCTATTTTAGAAATCCAAATTAAACCACCTGAAATTCTTAGAGATTTTATTCAACCTACAGACCTACAACAACTTCCTCTAGTATTGATGGCCAAAATGTAGCTGCTTTCAGTAGCCACTGTATTTAAACCATGGCACATGGTCTAATCTTAGGACACTAGCCAGTACTAAAGGCAATTTAAAATTAAGATATTTCCTTGCATTTCTTAAGAGCTGCACAGAAATAGCTATATTAGTGTAGGCACTGATTCTTTTTTTTTTTTTTTTTTTTTTTTTTTTTTTTCATTCATGCTCCCCCTTGCTCAGGCACCTCCTCTAACCTGAGTTCAGTCACAGGTAGCTCTCAGAGATCATATTATAAGACTAGTATCTCAAGTCATCTCAATCTTTTTTTTTTTTTTTTTTCAAATTTATCAGTTGCTTAATCAGGTTCTTAGTAAGAAATTTAGAACACCATTTTATGAGGATAAACTCCATTTGTTAGAGCAAAAACCGACTGCAGATTGCCCTGGAGCTGAGGAACAGCTTTGATCTTTGGCAAAATTTGGGAGTCCACAGCTTTGCTTTTTTTTTTTTTTTTTTTTTTTTTTTTTTTTTTTCAGCCTTGGATTTGGCAGTTGAGTGCTTCCTCTTGTACAGAGCCTTTCTAGAATATATAGCTGATCAGGAGTACCTGCCAAGTCCTCTCACTAGGACCAGATTCTGGCTGCAGTGGCTTCCCTTTGTTGGCTTTGTAACTTTAGCGTCACCCTTTTTAGCCTTGCCTACAGCATCAGTCTTCTTGACTGCAAGTTTCTTATTAGTGTCTGTTCTCTCTGCCTTTTCACCAGCCATCTTGTAAGATGGGAAAAAGCAATCTCAGTCTTTCAACAATAAATTAACACCCTACTTAATCCAACAGTTTATGCAAAAGTATTCTTATTGCTTTGCAATTAATAAAATACCCATACCTTCTTTCCCTTTATAAAGTATCAACTAGCTAAAATGAAATACTAATTTAATAATGAGTATTGATTAGATGTCAAATAAAACACCTTCCTGATATGGAAATGATTTAACACACAAAAGTAAGTCTTCAGGGAAAAAAAAAAAAGTTTGTTTAATGTAAATTGAAGGTGATTTGTGACAAGTTCTTTCCACAACCCCACTTTTTTTTTTTTCTTTTTGAGAAAATGTCTCAACATATGGCCCAGGCTAGACTAGAACTCATGATTCTTCTTAGCTCTATTAGGATCATAGGTGTGTACTACCACACCACCACACTAGCTGTATTCTATGTGACAATTTACGAAAATTCCACTCATACCTATGTAATGTATATCACTGTCTTCTTTTCATAAGGAGATTACAATTACAAGAATTCAAGACTGAGGCAAGCTAATAAAATAAGTGAATGAGAATATTCACACAGGCCACAATTCTTTGAATATTCCCATGTAATGATCAATGCACAATGCTTCCCTTAATTCTCCTGATTAATCATTTGACCTTGAATCTGAAGATTTGCACAGTTTTGATCCTCTCAGGTTGACTTTATTGTTACTAAAATAACTATGAACTTAACAGAATTTCCTGAGAATGTGATGAATGTTTGAAAGACAAAAACAGGCTGTGTAAGGACCACAGACTGTGAAGAATGGAGTAGCAATGAGGTCTTAAACCTCTTGCTTCCCTTATATTACAGGTTGAAATTTCAGAAGTTGTCAACCAAGGTTCACCATGATATATGGAAAAAAAAAATCTTTTGGGAAAGACTTCCTTGGCCAAGGAAAGGGGAAGGAGAGGCCTTAAGTGACAAACCATTTTGCAATTGCCACCCTATCCCAACACATAAAATTGTTCACTTTCCTCACTTCCCTCTGAGATCTCAGTAGTGTTGAACAGATAGCCTGGTTCCCAGCCCACTCTTCCATTTTGATGAATAAAGTAATGTAGTCGCAGTCTGTAACCTGGTTAACCCAGCCTATGGTCTGAGAGCTAAACTTCCATATCTTGTCTAGTAGTAAAAGACAGTATTCTGTTTCCCCAGTAAACAAGAACTCTCCCTTGGGGTCTACAGGATGAACAAAGCAATGCAAGTTGAAATATATCGGCATTCCACTTTTCCTGTACTCTTTCAGTAGGTTTCAGTGGGATTTTATGAGAAAATGAATAGCCATACTTAATCACCAGCACCAGGAATAAATATGATTATACAAGGAAAGGTTGTATTATCACTTTTTCTCATATCAGCAAGGACAGAGGCTTGAATCTCCTCCTGACTATAATGAAATAATTTGTTTATATGAGCTCCAATTTTGATAGGATCAAAAGGGACCAACCAAAAGCTACATATCAATCACAGGATTCACACATTTGAATTAAGTAAGGAAATGACTTGGTTTAAAAACAACATTAAATAGGTCTGGAATTTCTTGATCAAATAGGCAATAGGATCTCACATAACACCTGAAAATTTCAGAAAGTAATTTTACATTACTCAGAACAGAGGACTGGGTTACACACAAGATGTATGAGAAAGCAACAGAAGAGAACAAAAAAGTGACACAGATGTTGGTATTGCTTAAAATCTATTTAAAGTAACAAGTACAACAAATTGATAAAAAATTATGTTCACATTTTCAATAAGCTAAACAAAACAAAATAACATGCAAAAAATTGTAACAAATACATTTAAAAATATTTTAAAGGAATCAGACAGAAATGAATAAAAATACTAAAATACTACAAAACAAAGAAAGAAATAAACTTAATAGATGAGCTCAGTATTTTGGTAGCATAGAGAAAGGGTACAACCAAATGATATGAAGAGAGAGCAGTAAAATTCATAATGAAGTCAAGCTAAAAACAGAAACAGATCTATATTTGAATTTTTTTAAAAAAATAGAGTTTCAGACTGGAGAGGTGGCTTAGCAGTTAAGACGCTTATCTGCAAAAGGAACCAAGTTTGATTCTCCAGATCCCACATAAACAAGATGTACACGGTGGTACATGCATCTGGAGTTTGTTTTCAGTGGCTACAGGCCCTGGTGTGCCCATTTCTCTCTCTCTCTCTCTCTCTCTCTCTTTCTCTCTGACTCTCTCTCTCTCTGTCTCTAGTAAATAAATAAATAAAATAAATATTTTAAAAAGCCTCTCTTTGAAAAATGCAGTTTTAAAAGAATATTCCAAGAAGACTGAAATGTTAAATTTCATCAAAGCACATAAACCTACAGAGTCATAATTCCTTTTGTGACAGTTCATATTGATTGTCAACTTGATAGGATCTAGAATCACCTAGGAGACACATCTCTGGGTATGTTTAAAAGGAAATTTCTAGATAAGGTTGGGTGAGGTTGTAAGACACACCATAATGGTAGGTAGCACACTTCTATTGGCTGGATTAAAAGGAGCATGCGGCCTAATCAATAGTGCCCATCATTTTGCAGGTGGGACATTCTCAGCTATGTCCTCCTATAGTTGTCATGACTTCCCCAACAAAATGGACTATATACCATCAAACTGGAACCTAACAAACAACTGCTCTTTTAAGTTTATTTTATCAGGAATTATGTTGCAAAACCAAGCAAAGACATGTACCACCATGCCTGGCTAAAATGTTTTTGATTTGAAGATCTTTTATTCCAAAGAGTAGCATTTAAAGTAAAAATTCCATATTAGGTACTTTGGGAAAAATATCTTCAAAACACTTTATGTAAGGTTGTTTGTCAGCATTTGAACAAAGCATGTTTTGAGTCCATAGCATCAATTATTTTTTTCAACATTTGAGATATTTATATAAAACATTTATACAGACATGTGACATTTCATTAAATACTTAGCTGCTATGTAGATCCACATTTAAATGTAAATGTTTTTATAGAGTGCAGTGTGTAGAAATTACTAGTTTTCATAGGCGATATTTGAAAATTTGCATGTATAATTATACATTTTGTCATGCAAATAAATCTTAGTTTTTTCCCTACTGCAAAGGTGTTTATGTATTTATCTATGCACATTAAATATTTAGGTAACTATTTATCTTTATATACATACATATTTATTATGTTTATGAACCAGATGGTTTTATATATCATATACACTTATATTTTTATATGATAAGCACTGTTATGCTCAGTATTTGCCTTTTGTCCTGAGTAAATGAAATTTATAAATATTGTATTTATTGCTAATTTAAGAAATTATTTCTTTTGAAATGATTGTGAAATATCTGGTATGGAAATACTCAGAAAACTTGAATTTATTTCACAAATTATATATATAATGTATGTAACATATGTATATAATCTATGTCCTTTATAAATATTTTTGAGCAGGAAATCTTAAGAGCTTGAACACTCTGCTTTGGCAGGTCTTCAAGCACTGTGAAGTAATGATAGAAAAAAGAATGACTTTGTCTATTATGAAGGACTTGTCAATGCATGCAAAATTTCCTACTACCATATGCTGTTGGGACATAGTTTGTGCCACTGCTGTTTTGTGCTCGGTTCTTCTAAGTATAAAGGCTTAGTGTTGTCATAATATATATTTAGCTTCTAAGATTGATGGGTTGCTTCAGTGAACAAGTTTGTAAGGCATTTTTTTTCTTATCTGAGTCAATGTTTTCCACAATACCATGAAGTAAATTAAAATAACTTGCTTAAATCTACTGCTTATGATAAAGAAGACTGAATCTCATTCTAATAAATGTGAAATTCAGCTTGTCATGTTCCCTTCACTTTGTAGAAATGCTACTGCAAGGCTTTGCCAGTTAAGTCTAATATGTTGACATTTATTTTTGCTGCAATAAATGTTAGGATTATATTTTTGCATTAAATTCTGGCATTTTTAAAGATCACGATGACAAGTAATTTATTCCTCAAATCACTCTGGTTTGTTTTACTTTTTGAATATGGATTTGGCCATGTGTCTCCAAGGCATAGTACAAAGCATATTTCATATGTTTTGCAACCTATTAGTTTGATTTAAATCCACTTTTTCCATCTGGATTTATGCAAGCTTTCCTTGATGTTATTTGCTCTGAATTATTGCCCAGAAATAATCACACTGAATCCAATTTTACACTGGCTGTGTGGCCTACCAAGTCTTCCACTGTAAAACCTTAAGCATTTTATAGTGTGTTTCAATGAGGGCAATTTCTCAAATATTCTAAACTTAAATATGTGATACACTATTTTGACAATAATTCAAGAAATTTTCCTCTCCTTCTCTTTAGATGTGGAATAAATATAATCACATATCCTAAAACTAATGTCATTCTGGAGGAAGTAGAACAAGCTAGCACATAAAAGCATGTTTTATTTCTGCTCAGTATAAAGCCTATGTACAACAGTGTGGGTCACTGTAAATGTGATATAAATCAAAGCCCCAAAAGTGAGTAATTTAGTACCAACAGCATCTATACAGTATTTTCTGTAGGGTGAAGATTTATTTATTTTAATACTTGAATAGCTAAAAGAGAATACAAATTTGAATTATATCTTTTTTGACCATATTTCTAAATGACTGGCTGTCTAATCCAAGTGGAGTGAAATAGAATATTTTTCAAAATGGTAATAAATCTACCTTATTCAGGCATAAAGCACTGGCTTATGTATATGATTTTCTTTCATAGTCATAGGTATATTCTTAGGGGGGGAAAGTCAAGTGTTTACATAAAACCATTAGTTTTTCATTGACCTTAACAAACACTTGAAATATTTAATCAACATCAATTTATAAAAGAAAGCTGGGTGTTCAGCCTCATACAAGACTTCATCAAACTCTCATTGATTAATTGGCATAGATAAATGTATGGTGGCTTTCCACACCCACACATCTACTTGAATTGAGAACACTTCTGAGGAAACTTACACATTTGCTAACCAGAAGTACATGAGCTCAAGCTCACATTCCTTCCTGTGAAAAACAGGCACCTATGTTTCCATGCTACTTCTGCTGTGCAATTTGAATCAAAATCTGTACCAAAGATGTTCTTGAGGATTAATTCACATAGATATTTGAAAATTATCCCTTAAGAAAAAGAATGTGAGACTTAAGCAATGTTCTAAATTATAGACCCTCTTGCATTGATCTAAATGATATGAATTTCGGAGATAAAAAGTACAGCAGTTGTCTAGATGCTCTGGTGTGGGTCAAGCTTTAAATGGCTGAGGAGAAAAATACACAAGCAAAGTGAAATGGAAAAAGGAGGGAATTGTTCATGTACTTCCAAATTTGGAAAGAAAGCCTTAAGTATGGGTTTTAAAAACAAAGAACATCTCCCCCCCTATATTTTGATATTTGCTTTATCATGGTGAACACAGTTTGATTATTAGGTTATATTAATTGTAATTCAATTTACTACATAACACACGATGATAATTTAAACTCTTTTGCCTCAACATAACTTTTCAAAATGTAGGAGATTTTCTATATTGCTTATGGAAGATTGAAAACATTTGAAAATTAATTATTGATGAAGTAGGACTTTATTAAAACTACCTATATTATATTTCATTTTAAAATATAAGCTTTCACACAAATTCAAATTATTGTAATTATCTAAAATTGATTAAATATTGTAAATGTATTTATTATATAATTAGACTTTAAATCATTTTACATTAATACCTTTAAATTGGGGATCACTCTTATATAAAACTTGGAAGGTAAACTGATATATTCTAGGTTAATATAACATGAAAAGAATGTACACAACTATTTAAAAACCAGCACTAGTATTTTCACTGTCAAGGAAAATTCTATTCTAAATTATGAAAAAGGAATTAAACAATAAATACATTTTAGCAACAAAAAGGAAATGAAATAGTTACCAACACAATAGCTAAGTATGGTTATTTCTACATAAGACAAATTAATAAATATATAATGGAAAATTAGTACCAAATTAATACCTTAATTTTATTAAGCTCAGTTCATGGTTGAGAGAAATTGTATATTTTCCAGCAATACTGTAGATACATGGGTACTGAGATTAAGACTTGGCCCATTGGAGGTAAACAGCCATGATATGCTGCACTTATTTATAAAGTTGTACATTTTCTACTGATTTCACATCATTATCTGGAATGAGGTTTGGTGTTGAATATGGAAACTTTAACCAACTTTACCTGAGAGATGGAAGTAATACTTTAAAACAAGAAGAGCTGAAATACTTACCCCAGGTTACTTATATCTGAACTTTCAACCAAGAGAGAAATTCACTTTTATTTTATTTAGTCTCAAATATTATAGATTTTAGGCTACTTTCTTATGAGCTCTTAAAAATGATATTTGTCAATGTAAATATATAATATTATGTATAATAACTTTAAAATATGTTATTAAATTCATTGATTGATTATATTTTGTCCACTGATTCTCTTCAGATGAATACAATGCTGCACATGTCTTTACTATTGATTAATTAACTATGTATAGCTTTAGTCCCAATAGTCACACTTTTTAAAACTTAGGAAAATAACATCATTGTTGAAATAATGATATGCAATTTAAGAATCATTAATGACTATATGTTGTTTAATTTAAATCTAAATTAAACAAATTTTATGATAGACATAAAAGAGATTATAATCTAAAATACATACATATATATATATATATATATATATATATATATATATATATATATGTTTGAATTTTCAAGGTAGGGTCTCACTCTAGCCCAGGCTGACCTGTAATTCACTCTATACTCTCAGGGTGGCCTCGAACTCATGGTGATCTTCCTAGCTCTCCCTCCCAAGTGCTGGGATTAAAGGCATGCCTCGTCATGTCTGGCTTTGATATTGTCTTTTATTGCTAAAATGTGATTTCTGTCAGACTTGGGGGCACAGATATAAATTAACTACTAAAGTGATGATGCCTAGCAACATATGTGACTTCCTGAATTAAGGCCTTAGTAATGCAAAAATTAAAATGAACAGAAACTTCTTTTCCTCTTATACTAACTCATTTTTCTCCCTTTTAAGATACTTATTCCATTATCTTACACATCTAGTACCATGGGAAACATGTAGGAAAACAAACTAACTTTTGCAGGAATTTTAGGTATATGTTCCCTTGAAATTATGTGTCTTCTATGTTCTGTATTCACCCATAGAATCCAATAAAATACATACTTTTGAAAAAGAAATATAAAAGTGAATATTCAAATGGCTATATGGAGACATTTGTAAGTATAAAGGAACTTTTTCTGTGGTTTGCATTGATATATTCTCAAATTAATTCATTTCTTTATTTGACAATTTTTGGAGATTTTTTTTATCAGATTCAGCCACTGCCTATCCCCCATAATTCTTGACTACCCCCACAATGCATGACCCACATTCTCCATTAATGAGGGTCTCTTTGGAAGAGGGAGGACAGGGAAGAGGACAATGGAGTCACCATTATGAATGTAAAATTAGAATAATCTAAATAAAAAATATAAAAATATAAAAAATCTCTACTTGAATATTTGAAAATGTTTTCATGATGATACAACCTCTCTAACAATTGAGAAATAAATCTTTACAGAAACACTCTTCAAGTCCCAATGGAAGGCAAATAAGTAGGAACTAGTCAAAATATTCTGGAGCAGATAACGGTAAGGCTCTTCCATTTTGGGAATACCCTGTTTAGAATCTAGGATAACTGCATGGTTAGAACAGAACATCTGAGTCCCAAGTAGATGCAATATTTACAAGTTGGCTTGATAATTATATGAAACAAGCAAAGGTGATGGCAAAGGAGATCAGTAGGTGTCAGATGAGATTCTGAACACAATTGTGCTACCTTGACCAGCTATGTAGTTTGCAGGGTCTTTCAGAAACAATCATTTAAAATTCTCCAAGCAAAGTATCTATGTAATTTTTTTTCTAATTTTTACCAAAAATTTCAACTCCTTGTTGAAGGGGGAAAATGTGTCTCAGGTAGAGAAAGGTCAGTATATTGAATTCTTCTGGGAAGGAACAATAAAGGTTAAAAAGAGCTTATGTGATTTAATGAAAAGGAAACTTTAGAAACTTTTATGTGACCTTGTTCAGTGAAGGAAGTGATAAGCTTGGGGACTGAGCCTATTATCTGATCTTCAGGGAAATTTTTATTTTTATGTCACCAGCTTAACCCTGTCAAAAGATAGTGGCTTTTTAGTGAGCAAAAAAAAAAAAAAAATAAATAAATAAATAAATAAATAAAATAAAATAAAATAAAATAAAATAAAGAAAAGAAAAGAAAAGAAAAGAAAAGAAAAGAAAAGAAAAGAAAAGAAAAGAAAAGAAAAGAAAATTAAGTGTTCACCTGCAGGAGTTTAGTGTCACCTCACTAATGCCAAATTTGGGTGCTATGGGCATCCTACATGGTAAAGATAAACCCTGTCACTTTACTGAGGGAGTGCCCAGGCCCATCCAGTAAGTGTTGGGGCTCCCCCACAAGCAAGTGTTCTGAATAATGACAAATCAGTAGACAGCAGAAAACTGCCCAATAATTCAGGAAAACAATTCCCACCAATACTTTACAGAGACTTCGAAAGAACTTCCATTTTGCTGATATATAATCAGTGGGGTGAAGTCTTACACCCAGTGCACAACTGACAACTCTATACTTATTGACCATTCATGGTCAGGTTGCAGAAAACTCCTGCTTCCACTATCTTTTTATGTTTTAGATTGATAATAAATACAGATTCTCAGTTCAATGTTTTGTTTGGAGCAAAAGTTCTGCTCTTATCTTAACCATGTTCAATACATCGAGTTCAAGGATGGAAAGGTAGCAAAATGATTTATACAAAGATTTCAGAATCATTTCTGGGGAAAATGTTTTTAAATTTAAAATAAGTTACAGTTTGCATGCCATGTAACATGAACTTATTCAGGGTAAAATGTACAATTTAATTTGTTTTAATGCAAAGATAAGTGTACCATCATCAATTTTAGAATGTAAGTACTAGAGACAAAGTATAGATCTAAACCCAAACAGAGAATCCTGGCTTGCTGGGAGAAAGCATCCTAGAATAGAGTGACTTGGAGCTGAAAGAAGGAAAGGAATTCATTTATGGTCAAATGCCCCAGACCTTTTTCCTTGTTTGTTTTTGAGATCTAGGATAATTTTGCTGATGCTTATTTCCTTTGGGAGCTTTCACAGACACTTTATTTAAATCATCATGTTTTTTTTTTTTTTAGAGAGAGACAGAGAAAGAGGGAGAGGGAGACAGATAGAGATGAGCGCTCCAGCAGTCTCTCAGCTGCTTTTTTTTAGGTTTAGGAGGTTTTTAAGCCATCTCTCCAGCCCATGCTTTTTGGTTTTGTTTGAGTTTGTTTTTTTTTTTTTGAATTCTTTTTGGTTTAGTTTTCATTAGTTATGGATATAGTTACTGAGAATCACAAGCCACTTTGAACAAATTAAGAAATTTTAGATGTTAGCATGATGAGGGTTGAAGTCAGATCAAATTTATAGAGTAAATGAATGTTAACATTATGAAATATAACCAGTTACAACATTTAAAAAATATTTTATTTTTATTTATTTGAGAGAGAGAGAGAATAGGTGCACAAGGGCCTAAAGCTACTGCAAACATAATCCAGAAGCATGTGCTATCTTGTGCATCTGGCTTACATAATTGCTAAGACATTTATCCAGCCCCAGTTACAACATTTTAAACATTTTATTGTTATTTATTTGAAAGAGAGAGAAGGAGAGAGAATAGGCATGCCAGGACCTCTAGCCAATGCAAATGAACTCTAGACACATGTGCCATCATGTGCATCTGGCTACTGGGGAATCAAACATGGATCCTTATGCTTCACAGGCAAGTACCTTAAATACAAAGCCACATCTCCAGCCCAAGGTATAAAATTTTGACTATGAAGGAAAGGTGTATAAAACAATTGTCATATTGTGTCAATGCATGAAGGTTAGGACAGTTTTTGTCTAATGTTTTGCAGGGAGAATGAGAAAAAATATTTAAAATACAAGAAAACTCTAGATGCATGATATTTTATTAAACTTATATTTTTCCTGTGTTTAGTATGTGTAGTGTGGTATGGTGTGTGTGTGTGTGTGTGTGTGTGTGTGTGTGTGTGTGTGTGTGTGTGTATGGTTTTCATGCCCCAAAAGACCAGGATTACAGATGTATATGGTCACACACAGTTATTTATGTGAGTTCTAGAGATTCAAACTTCGGTGGTTTCAGCCTTCTTGAGACCCCTATCTTTGTGCAGGAAGCATGTTTTACTGCTGAATCATCTCTCAAGACCTGGCAGATGAATGTCTATGAAGTTAGTGGCTAGAAACTGAATTAGTGAGATGACTTTAACTTTTGGTATAAATTATGAGGCATGGTTATCTGCTGAGTGCTACTGGAGAGAGAGGAGGCAGGATGAGGACTAGAATATAGACAAGGCTTGAACTTATTCATCTCTCATGAGCCAAAACTTACAAGGAAAAGATACTCTGATACTTTTGGAAGTATATCACATTGTATTTGCATTCATTTGACCATTTTCATAACTACATTAGGTTTCTGTGTACATTGATGACTTATGAATCATGTTAGAGATCATAAATAGGTCATGCTTAAGGAATATCCCTACATTGGCAAACTCCCATGGCTCTACAAGCCTTTCATAACACCACTAAAGGATTCAAAGGAAATATTTGTCAGTACTGAACCAGCTACAAATTTCAGTGTGAAAGATATGAATTTATGATAACCATTACTGGCACCTGCAACATGACGGAGAACAACCCTAGAACATATTTTTACTTACTGTCAGGCTTCTGTCACACTGAAGAATCAAATGAATGACCACAGCTCACTTTATTTCCATGATTGGCAAGAGAGCAGCCTGACAGTTGACAATTAAAGAAATTGCACTTTTTTTTTTTCTTGGAGGCATTAGGGACATGATATTTCTCCACTTTTCCCATAATTAGGAAAGGATCTACTAAGCTGTTGTGATTGAATCAATTTGGATAAGGCTTGTCTGGCTATTAAATTGCTGCATGGTACGAAATGAATCAGAGCTTTCTTCGTCTTAACACCTAACGGAATTAGCACTTCTCTTGCTACCATCGCCTTCAACCTGTCATCAACTGACTCACTGACTCATTATACTGCACTATGGATGGATATAGTCTAATTTCTGACTTTCATCTCAAATCCTACTGTACTCCTCGCTTTTTTGTCTGCTTTGTGGGAAATATATAGTGTGTAGATAAAGAATAGCATGAAAAGGAGAGCCGGGTGTGGTGGCGCACACCTTTAATCACAGTACTTGGGAGACAGAGGTAGGAGGATCGCTGTGAGTTCTAGGCCACCCTGAGACAACGTATTGCACTCCAGGTCACCCTGAGCTAGTGTCATACCTTACCTCAAAAAAAAAAAATAGCATGAAAAGGGATAACTTGAACCTCAGTGACTTACAAAAATATTGTTCTGAGACACAAACAAATGACTGAGTCCTGTAAAATATCAGGTAAATATGATTTCCTGCTTGTTTAAGTTTCTGAGGCAGTGGCTAACTATGTAGCCAGACAGGCCTGAGAGTTCATTCTGTAGCCCAGTGGACCTGAAACTCATGGTGTACCCTAGGCTGACTTTGAATGCATTCTGTAGCTTCAATTGGACTGAAAGTTATAGTGAAGCAGAGAGATAACCTGTTGTTCATAATCACTTGTCACTTTCAGGCATGTCCACCTACCATTCATAATCACTTGTCTCTTGTAGGTACACCCATATTCTGGCTACAAACATATCTTGGAGAGACACAACAGAGCCTCTGACAGGAGGAGGTGGCCTTTACTTAGTAACACAGCTACTAAAATTTAAAATATTGAAAATAATCACCATCACCTATGAAATGAAATAAAGTACACATGAAAAAACCTAAGCTCTTAGTGCTTTTACACAAGCAGAAATGTAACAGGTGGAAAACTACAAAAGAAATAGTATAGACTACATAAGTTTGTTTCCCTTAAATATTTAAAAGTAGCATTAAAATATTATGGGCAAAATGAAAGGAGAAAATATTAAATTTGTTAATCCTGTGTTTTACTTATAATCAATGATAGCCTATAAGTCATTTATCAAACTTGGAAATCATCAATAAAATTTCAAAATACAAAAAAGTGTCATCATTCACAAGAATTTAATGTGGAATAAAATAATCAAGTAAATGATTTGGACAGTAGTGATATAGAACTCTGAAATTTGTGGCTTTGTCAGAAATACAAATGAGGACTATTGACATTCAAATATTTTCAGTTCTGGATATGCCTAACATACGAATGGCACAATTACCTATGGATACAACAATACTTTCCTCTAGTACTGTTAAATAGCAACACAATTGGCTGTAGTTAATTATTTATTTTCTATTAATGCTCTGAATGTATGTAAATTAAGGTAATTGCGCTTTTCCGTATAATCTTTTTAACCTTTATGTATTAAGCTTCATAGAGGTTTAATTAACATTTAATTTGGGGGGTTGAATTACTATATTTGGTTTCATTTAATCCTCTATCCCCTGTTAATTGTTATATAAATAATAAGGAATAAGCTAATGAGATTATATATGGTTATAAATCCAAAAGAAATATTTTGGCCAGTGCTTTGCAAACATGTTTGTCTTATGGAGTTCAGGGCATCCTTGCTACTCTCCTTGTTCAAGGCTTCCCTGCTATGTGGAATTACTGTTGCTGGGGAGACATAAAGAACCCAGTCTTCAGTATACACAAAGTACTATCAGAACAATCTCAACCCAACTCCAGTTTGGTGAATCAATGTTTCTATTAGAATTACTACAGGAGCAGGTATAACTGAAAAGCAGCTACATCACCTAAAAGTTCCACCCCATGGTGGATGATGACCCTTTAAAGCTACACCACTAGAGCCCATGTCCCCAGTCAACAATCCACCCAATATACCCCAGTACAAGCCGTGAGACCGCCACATGAGGGTGGGGTAGCAGGCAGGAGTGGCAGGTGGAATCTCAGAAATGGATCTGAGGATATAGCCTCCTGCTCACAACTGTTAACAGCATCACTCTTACCATAGATCTTGCTACTGCAAGGATTTACTTTGGCCATTGTCAGGTCTGTGGCATCAATGTGTCATGTGGTTCTCCAGCACAATCTCTGCTCCCTGATGGCCAATGGTCAGGCCTGGAGGAAATAACGTCACCTCTGTGACTAAAGGAAATTATATATGGATAGACCATTATGTTGGGCCTCCGGTCCTGAAAAATTCTCTGAGCAGTAGTCATATTCAATGAAATTAACTTTGTTTATGTTAGAAACAGAGGTAAAAATATATTGTCTTTATTTGTATGAAACTAAATAAAATGGTTTTAACTTTATTTTGCTGATTATAATAAACTCTGTTCAAATTACATAATATTCGTTCATAGGAGCTGAGAGGCTGCTGGCACACCCATTCTCTATCTGTCTCTCTCTCTCAAAAAAAAAAAAAAAAGATATATTTGGTTGATTTTAGCATGTGTCTGGAGAAATGATGTTTATACTCTCTAACAGAAAAACTACCCACAGAATTACATGTATGTCCAAAGGCAAGTAGACTTAACTCTAATGTCCAAACTATATAAGGTTTCTTATTTGAAAATTTTATTTTCAAAATGAGTTTTATATAAACAGATAGGAAAATCTAAACATAATGGGATTTATAAGGAGTAAGTAAAAATTGAGGAAAGTACTTTAAAATGAAGTTAAATCTATAGGCAGTGCATTCTCCACCCTCTTTCTCTCTCTTCTTCTCCCTCTTCTGTTTCATCCATATGTCTTAACCTTTAGTATGTATGTATGTCTTAACCTGTAGTATGCAGAAAATCTACATAAACAAAACTGACACTGAGTCTATAAGTACTTGTGGTCAATCTGACATTACATTATCAATGTTATTAGTATGGCTTTCCACCTTATTTAAGATTTTAGAGGTTCATAAATGAGAGAAACAAATAAAACTTCCTAGCAACATGGAATTACATTACATTGTTGAGAAGCAGAAAAGGGAGACTTATAAGTAATTACATCACACTTTGTGAAGTAACACATGCTCAATAGAACATGTGAATCAATGACAGACAAGAAAATTTGACTGTAAGCAGATTTTGACAGAGCTACGGAAAATGCTAAAACATATTTCTGTGAATAGGTCTAAAACCTTCTGAGAGGAATGAAGGATAAGAGATTTTCAAATAAGAAAGAAAGAGACAGTGTTCCTGTGATAAGAAAGTGTTTGACATACTTGAGAAAATTTAAGGACTATGTAAATAGGTAGAGAAAACTGGGACTACTGAAGTTTAATATTGGAAGATATTATCACACTAAGAGATTGACTTTTTTTTTTTGGAGAGAGAGTCAGAGAGAGAGGGAGAGGAAAACAGAGATGGACACGCCAGCAGCCTCTCAGCTGCTATGAACAAACTCCAGATGCGTGCACCCCATTGTGGTCAAGTGTAGCATTGTGCCCTTGCATTACTTTGCATCTGGCTAAACGTGGGACCTGGAAATTGGAACCGCTGGAGATTGGAACCGGCATTCTTAGGCTTAGAAGGCGGCACCTTAACCACTAAGCCATCTCTCCAGCCCAGAAATTGACTTTTAATATGAAGCAGCTGATAAACATTTAGAGATACATAAGCATTTGACTTATGTGTTAATAGAATTAATCTTTTTGCTTAGGTGAAGATAAAGCCAATGACAAAAATTAGGAAACTACTTGGGAATATGGACTGGATATAATACACATGGGATTTAACACTGTTTGGATGTGTGTGAAATAGTTGAGTTCCATATATGTTATGAAAAGTCATTCTAAATATTTGCCAAGGGATGAGATATTGTGCAAAGAGATAATTGGTTAAATATATCCCCAGTGTTAGGGGCTAAATGTTTTAATCCCCTCAAATTTTCTGTGTTGAAATCCTAAACTCCTTTTTAGTGGTATTACTTGGTTTGGTTTGGGGGCAGAATAAGGGAATCACATCCTTAGTAATCACATCCTTAGGGACCGTAGACATCTCTCATACCCTTCTTTCATTGTATATCATTTAATCAGATGACAAGAGTCTGGTGCAGCTTTTATTAGATTCTTATATGCTGTCCTTCTGATCTTGGCCTCAGCAAAATAAATCATAGGAAAATTCCCAACTAGTTTATGAAATCTATGGAATTGAAACACCCATTTTCTGACCTGTCAGACTGTTTAGGTAGAAATGCACCTAAAATAAACATGACAATGAAGGGGTGTGATAATCAGAAAGATCATATCCAGAAATGGGTTTGGGCATCCTAATTTTTAAATGCTTACTCTACCCTTAAATTAAATATTGGGCTAGAGAAATGGCTTAACAGTTAACATGCTTGCCTTCTACTCTCCAGATCCTATGTAAGCCAGACACACAAAGGTGAGGCAAGCACCAGGTTGCACATGCCCACTAGGTATAAAACTATCTGGAGTTGGATTACAGTGGCTGAGTCCCTGTCATGTCAATTCTCTCTCTCTCTCTTCTCTTTCTTTCTCTCACTCTTTCTAAAATAAAAGAAAATAAATAAATAAAATATTTGCATGACATTTTTTTTCTGTGATGTTTCACAGAAAGAAATGGGGGATTTAGCATCAGTAATTCATAAATGGTGGTAAACATACAGATAATAACTTAAAGCATAGGCTATTGGGAAGTTTTTTTTAATGAAAAAATGAGACAGAGGTCTTTAACACCTCTACATTTAGACCACAAAGAAGTAAAGAATGAACAACTATATGAACTGAGAGTATGCACTGATATAAGAGGGAAGCCAGAGAATATAATGTCCAAATAGGAAATTGAAGAGAGATCTGTCCCAGGCGTTCTCAAGGAAGGAGAGACTACATGACTGAACATTAAACAAGGATAATTTCACAGAAGCAAATAAGTGAAACTGGATTGAATTTGAGGCAAAAAGAAGAAATTTGCTGAAAGCAGCAATTACAGATTATTATTTCAAAGTGTTCTTTAACAGAAAGGGGAGTAGAAGGTTGTTTAGTAGCTGGAATGAAATGTGGAGGTAGTAGCAGAGCATTTGTTCATTATTCGTTCATGTGTAAGTATGGACTGGTTTTTATTGTCAACATTATTTATCAGGAGAAACGAGGGAAATTTTCTGTAGCAATTTTTGAATGACAGGGAAGAAAAACATTGTGTAAATTGTAGAGTTACTGTCAGTATGCATATTGGCATGATAGAACAGAGAGAAAAACCTAAAAAGGAGTTTCTGGAAGTCTCTTAGCTATTATTTGCATAGACATATATGAAACAAAGTATGAATTTAGATAAGAATGGGTAAAAAAAAAGACAATGGATATTTGAGATTATACAGTTTTATAACCTAAACAAAAAAAAAAAAAAAAAAGGAAAAAAGTGACTCAGCCACAGTATAATTTCCAGGCAGGATACCTAGTGACCTGATACATGTCATTGCTGGTATATAACATCTTATAAACAACAACAAAAAAAATCAAAACTGCTTGGTTGCTGTAATGATAAATGAAGCAGTCTTGGAGACTTGCTATGGCCTCTGACTAAATGGAAAAACCCAAAGGCATTTCATCTCCTTGGGCTGACGGAAGCAAAGTCATTCTTATGTAATTTTTCTCAATTATCATTCCATAATTTAATGTCTATTCTTGCTAAAACTCTTTTCCACATAATATTTTCTGCATAGAACACTCTACATTCTCTTTTATGCAACCAAAATTAATTCTGACTGAACACACCACAAGAACAAGACAGGAGCACATCTATTAGAAATACACCATAGTAGCTAATGGACGCTTAAGGACTGCAGTACACAACAGGAATGGCACTGAAAGAGACGGAGACACTCCCCCTTAAATCAGAAGAGAGATCTGAGCTCTCTCTACTGCTTTGACATTCTCTCTTTTGCTATTCTAATCTCAGCTCACACAACTAAAGCCCATCAACTAAAAGTGTGTACAAGGATATCTATAGTCACAAAAGTGAAGACTGGCATTTGCTTCTCACAAACCCTCCTTAAATTTCCAGGGAAAATCATATAATTTTCCACTGTGGGTTGGCATGTTCTATAATACTATATTCTCCTAATACTGGACTCCATAAGAGCACTAGCATTTCTGAAATGAGAAATAACTTTGCTATTATAGCCCCAGCAAAGTAATAGACTACTAGATATTGTTCTCAATCTCATTCCATTTTATATTATTTGAGACAGAGACTCTCCTTGAACCTGGGGCACACTGATTCATTTAGAGAGCCAGTGCCCTAAGTACTCACCTACACCAACACTGCAGGGCTGGTATTATAGGCAAACATCTCCATGCTGGCATTATACCTGGTTGCCCGAGAGCTGACTCAGGTCCTCAGACTTTTCCAGCCAGTACTTTACACACTAAGCCACCTTCTCAGCTCGGGTATTTTTTTTTTTTTTTTTAAATTATTTTATTTATTTTTGGAGAGAGACACAGAGAGAGACAGACAGAGAGGGAGAAGGAGAAAGAGAATGGGCCGCCAGCAGTCTTAGCTGCTGAGAACAAAATCCAGATGTGTGCGCCCCCTTGTGGGCAAGTGCAGCATTGTGCCCTTGCGTCACTTTGCATCTGGCTAAATGTGGGACCTGGAGATCAGAACAGGGTTCTTAGGCTTAGCAGGCTGGCACCTTAACCACTAAGCCATCTCTCCAGCCCGGGTATACTTTTAATTGCATGTTTTTTGTATTTTTTTTTCGGTCCATGTAGTTACAACTCTCCAAAAACATAGAGAGCTAATCAACTTGGTTTACTTCATGTCTAGTCCCTACAATGAAGTTCTTCTCTTTCTTTTCCTTTTTCTTATTTCTGTACTCTGATGCTCTCTTTCATCCATGTTCTCCCTGGAATTAACTACTAGGTCCTATGAGTTTTTCAGTGCTACCTAAATGAACAAATAAAATTTTAAAAAAAATTGTCATATTCAACATTCTTTTCTCTGAGTCACTTTTTTTTACTTGAAAATATTTACTGTATATATTCTGAATCTATTTCTTGCCCAAAGGTTTAATTTAAATCAGTCTCTGAAACTCAGAATATACTGTACATTTTCCTGTTGCAGTTTCTTATTAAGAGGAGCAGAACCATTGCCTCATTTTACTAAAAAAAAAAAAAAAAAAAAAAAAAAAAAAAAAAAAAAAAAAAAAAAAAAAGTAACAAATTTCTGGGTGCTGAGGAGATGGCTCAGTGAATAAAGTACCTGACACTGAAGCTTGATTATTCAGGTTCAATCATCAGATCACACATTAAAAAAATAATAATAAGCTAGAATCCTGGCTGGAGAAATGTCTCAGTGGTTAAGGAGCTTCCTGCAAAGCCAACCACCCCAGGTTCAGTTCCCTAGTACCAACATAAAGCCAGATGCACAAAATGGCACACATGTCTGGAGTTTATTTGTGGTGGCTAGAGGCTCTGGCATGCCCATTCTTTCTGTCTCTCTGTCTCTCTTCTTTGTATCACTGTTTGCAAATGAATAAATAAAAATATTAAAATAAAAGCTCAAAGCCATGGGACACTTCTATAATCTCCACACACTGAGGGAGATGGGGGAGGAAGATGGGAGAATCCCCAGAAGATGAAGGCATACAACAGCAAAGAACAACAGCAGAGTAAGATTCAAAGAAAGAAGCCTTGTTTCAAGTGAAGGGGAAAATTAGTGAAGAGACTGACCCAAAAGTTTTCCCCTGACCTCCGCATGCACACATGTCTGTTCTCACAGAGAGAGAAACATGCATACTCATGAATACACACACACACACACACACACACACACACACACACACAAATTTGAATATTCAGATTTATGGATTATGTTCTCTTTTAGTAATATGCCAGTCTAGATCTTTGAGGCCTGTTATAGTCAGATCTATGTTGCTGGGTTGATTGTCCAACTAGACATAGTTTATGGAAGGAAAGGACTATTTCAAGCTTACAAATTCTGAGAAAGTTTCATAACTTGTGGAAGAAGCTGCTTACTTCATACATTAAAGCAAAGATTGAAAAAAAAATTAAACTGCATGAAGCAAAGACCAATACCAACAGACACAAACCCCCAAATCACACTGTGATGCACATGCCACCCCCAGTGACAGAACCCCTACAGCAGGCTTCTGGAGACTTAAACAGGAGTTTAACCTTTATCAAAACAAACAAACAAACAAGAAAAACTGAAGCTATAGGGGCCATACATTCACATTCAAATTACCACATTCCCACCCCTGACCCCATAGACTCATGACCATCTCACTCTGTAAATTGAATTTAGTCCTAATTTAAAGGTCACCATAAATTTTATGAACTTAAAGACTTCCAAAGTCCGAAGTTCAGACTTTCTCTTAACTGTGAGTCCTATAATTCATTGATGTTGCTAGATGTTATAATGCAAAAGAATTTGCAAGTTTGTAGTTGGCATCAGCAATAGCTTGATTCACATCTAGGCATACCTGTCTCATTCCCACATATGTAAGGTGACCCTCGTTCTTCTGAGAAGTCTGCAGCAGAAAGTTCGTGGCCTAAGGGCCTAAGTCATGATGAATGCATCCTCTCCAAACACAGATTCCCTGTTTCTCTACCTTGTCAATTCAGCTGAACACTGTCCTTGATGAGGGTGTTAATAGGCCTATCTAGCCCGAAGGCAATGTTGCTTTTACATAGTCAATAGACCCAAAAAGTTTTAAAAGATAGTATAGCCAGAAATTGTCTTTTAACATGTACCCACATTTTTCTGTCCTTCAGCAGCCTTTGTTGATGAAGAAAAACACTTTCTGCTGTTCATTATCTCTTATTTATTTTGTATTGCCAGTTTCCTTTCTACTTCCATAACTCCCCTATCTTAAAATATGCCTTTACGTTCTCTCTCTACTTTCTCCTCACATATATTTACTGCTGACCTCTTTGACTTTTGATTGCTCTATCTTTATCCCTTAGCTGCTACATTAACCTCTTGTAGGCTCTAGATTTTGTCTTGAAATTTTGTAGTGCATTCTAGAAAGACCATATGGTGCTTTTGCAAAGATTATGAGTCATATCCCTCATTCAAACATGCATTTATTCATTCTTTATTGAGCACCATGGTCTATTCTGTTTGGCTATAAATAAATGTTGTATAGTATATAGTTACAATAGAAGAGAATGGGCTTCTGTACTTCCTTACATGTTTAAAAAAAAATGTTAAGTAAGAGGCAGACATCTAAGTGAATATCCAAAGTAGGTATTTTATATTCAAAGACAGTAATACACAAGAAGATACTAGAGAAATAAGTAGGATTCAAGTCACATATATTGTTGCAGTTACTTTATGGTTTCTGGGACAAAATTCTACCAGAAGCAGTTTAGGCGAGGAAAGGGTTTATTTCAGGATTGTAGAATCCAGGGCAAGTTCTTTCATGCAGAAGAAGCTGGCTCTGCTCCATTTATCCATATCAGAGAGACACAAGCAATAGCCAACAAATACAAATGGCCAGAGCTCAAAACTGTTCTCTGTACACCATGCAGGGCTGGACTAGAAGATCTGCCCTAAGTGCCCTACCTCTTCCTCAGCAGGGCTTTGCCTGCTGAAGACTCAAGTTGCAAGCTCAATCTTAACAACAACAACAACAACAACAACAAAATACCCCAGGATATGGGATACATACATTCACATTCAAACCATCACATTCCACTCCTGGCCTCCTAGACTCATGAACATCTCACAGTCCAAATTACAAATAGACCACATCGATTATCCCAATCATCTCTACCAGGTTTTAAATTGTTGAAAAATTCAAAGTCTCATCTGATATTTAAGACTGTTTCTTAACTGTGAGTCCTGTAAAATCAGAACAAGTTATATACCTCCAACACAAAATGAAACAATTGTAAACATTTCCATTAAAAAAATTCAGAACAAGAACAGACTGGATCAATACAAAATCAATAACCAGTAGACAACCATCAACCATCTGCAGTTAAAATCCAACATCCATAACCGGTGATGAATGTCTCCAGATTCCAATTCTACCCCTCCAGCTGGACTGAGCAGCCTAGGGAAAATTCTTCTCTGAGCCAGCAGCTCTCAGTGGCAGTCATTTTGACATCCTGGTGCGGGTCACTGTTCCCATGGGTTGTTGGTCACCGATGTGCGGGGAGGAAAAGGAATTGGGGGGAAGCAGGGTCTTGGAGCCGGTGAGTGTGATGGGCAATGAACCACCAGGAATGTTGTCTGATGGACAGCACAAGCTCATTTATTCATGAGGGGAGTGGGTTTATAAACATTTAAGAATAGTTGACAAGGCACATACAGATTATAAGGTGATTGGATACATAGGTGTATGGGTTGCTATCTAATTGGTTGGAAGGCAGAAGTTGCAAGGGAGGAGCTGCAAGGGAGATAACAGTGGTCCCTGGCCATTTCCATCAGCCCAGGCCAGCTTTCTCATAGTCCCAGCCTATGTTTAGCAATTCCCAACATCCTAGTATATTGAAACATCTTCTGCTCTGCACTGTAAACTATAATTCATCTTCAAAGCTCTGTACAATAGCCATATATGGGCTCTATTCTAGGGATACCAACCCTGTTCCCGTGTCCTATCCCAGCAGCTCCTCGAGCCAGTACATCTTCATACAATGACCTTACTGGGCCTCCAACATAGGGATGGCAACTCTGCTTCATTTTGCCCAGGTATTATTCCCAAAAACAAACAAACAGACAGACAGACATGTTGCATTTCCTGACACTTTCCTTGCAGTATTGTTCATGCTTCCAAATGGGAACTGGGTGTGAGGCATAGCCAAAATTGAAAATTTGAGGGGGGACAAACCTTGACATTGAAGAACAGCATACTTCAGAAGTCTTGTTCAAGCCACATATTTCAAAGGAATTTGTATTTTTACTGACTTGAGACTTCCATGGTTCACCCTCGGGGCATAATTTTTTGTTGTTTCAAAACATAACAGTTGGAACACCCTTAATGTTGGTCATCTACTTAATAATTACAGCTTAAGAAAACTAAATCCAGTCTCTGTGGCAAAAAACTTGATTGTATTTTTTCTGTGTCAAACCAAACATCTTTCATATCCTTTACTACACCTTCTACCAACACACCAATCCATTACTTTTAATTTCACCTTGATCAAACTCTCAGGGCATGGGTAGATGAGGAAGAAACATTGAGCCTTTCACAAGTATCAGGTCAAACAAAGTACACTCTTTCCTCTTCAAAAGATTCCCTAGGGCTGGAGAGATGGCTTAGCAATTAAGGTGTTTGCCTGCAAAGCCAAAGGACCTCAGTTTGATTCCCCAGGAGTCACATGCATCTAGAGACTCTGGCACACCATTTCTCTCTCATACTATCTCTCTCTCTCTCTGTCTGCCTTTTTCCCTCTCTCACTCTCTTAAATAAATAGATAAATAAATAAATAAATAAATTTTTTAAAAAGAAGGGAAGATTTACCAAAAAAAAAAAAAAAGAGGGTTGGAGAGATGGCTTAGTGGTTAAGGCACCTGCCTGCAAAGCCTAAGAATGCCTGTTCAATATTCCATGTCCCATGTTTAGCCAAACGCAAAAGTGACATGGGGATGCAATGTCGCACAAGTGCACAAGGGGGTGCATCTGACTAGAGGTTGTTCACAGTGGCTGAGAGGCCTCTGGCATGCCCATTCTCTCTCTCTCTCTTTCTCTGTCTCTCTCAAATTAAAAAAAAAAAAAAAAAGAGAGAGAGAGTTCCTAAACCATGCTTTAATTTTGCCTTCATAAGTCCACAATTCTTTATCCATTTAAAATTTCTAAACTCTTTCCAGGATAGTTCCTAAAGCTCTGCTTACAGTATTACAAAGCTTCTCTGATTCAAAGTACCAAGTGCCTCCATATGCATTTCTCCCACAAGGTTCCAAAGGGCCAAAACACTCATAGTCAGATTCATCACATCAACAACCCCACTTCTTGGTGCCAATGTCATGTTGCATTTAATTTCTCATTGCTATGACAAACATCTAATCAAAAGCAGATTATGGGATGAAAGGGTATATTTTTGGTTTACAGATTCCAGTATAAGTTCTATCATGCCAGAGGAAGCTGGCTCACTTCCATTTATCCATAACAAAGAGACACAATCAGAAGTCCCCCAAATAAATACCCAGAGCTCATAACTGCTCGTTATATACCAAGTGGGGCTGTATTACAAGAACCTCACCCTAACCCCAGTGATACACATCTTCCCCAACAGTGGGATTTGGAGGTAACAAAAATAAGGCTATGTCAGATTTCTCTTTCTCTCTCTTTCTCTCTCACATTTTCTCTTTCTTTCTTTTTCCTTTACTTAATCCACCACTGAAAGGCAGATATGAAGACTCTTATGAAATAAAAAAGTCCTATAAATTTTGTTTTCTTCAAACTAAACGACCACAGAAGATGGAATAATTCAGTATGAGCCAGAAGATTGTCCACCATGGAAGCTGATCATGTAGATCCCAACTGGAGCCAAAGGAGATGAGATGTCAAATTCCAGCTCAAACAGTTTATAGAAATAATACAAATTAATTCCTATCTTTTTCTTTTTCTTCCTTTTATCTTTTGACCTCAAGAGGTTTAGTGATGCCAACCCAACTTCTTACTGGGGAAATATCACTTCACTTTAATGTGTCCCTTAGTTTAAATGCTAATCTCCTTTGGAAATAATTTCAAAGACAGACCTAGAAATAATATTTAATCTTGCCAATATTACCTATCAAGTTAACAAGATTAATTCCAGGTTACAGTTATTGAAGGAGATTGAAAAATATAATAGTGATAGGCAATAGAAAATATTTGTCAAATTTACCATGTACATGCACATATGTATCTATAGATTCTTTAGAGGCACAATTAATAGGTTCCGTACCCTTGACAAAGAGGTGAAGAAAGAGAAAGTGAAATAAAAGGAGTTGGTGAGTCAGGATGAGGAGCAAGAGGGAAGAAAGGGGCATAATTATTTTGCGTTGAGGGGTACTAATAAGGAGTTTATTCTGTAATGAGCTTGGAATGTAGGGAATTGAGTTCATTTCATTTCCTGACCTATGTGTACCTATTCTGCTCAATGTACAGGGTAAAGATGCAATTTAACTTGCACACTCTACAGTCTATGGGAACTAACCCTTTACTTTAATCAGCTCATCTTTTATTTCTATGTAGAGAAATTATTTCACACTGAGAAGATGTCAGCTCAATATCTTTTTTTTCTTTTATTTCCTTTTTTTTTTTTTCTTAAGGGAGAGAGATTACTTAGAGAGTTTTTAAATATAATAAAGATGCCTGCAGCAATCTCTTCCAGCATCTGCTCTACTGTGAATGTTTCTCTTCTTCAAGCTCTTCCTCCTTCTTCCTCCTACTCCTTCTCCTAGTACTTCTTCTTTCTTCCATTTTTTTAAACTTTTTATTTTTTATTATTTTTTTGGAGAGAGACACAGAGAGACAGAGAGAGAAGAGAGATGGGCGCTCCAGCAGTGTCTCAGCTGCTGCGAACAAAATCCAGATGTGTGCGCCCCCTTGTGGTCAATTGCAGCATTGTACCCATGTGTCACTTTGCATCTGGCTAAACTTGGGACCTGGAGATTTGGAACCGCTGGAGATTGGAACCAGTGTTCTTAGGCTTAGGAGGCAGGCACCTTAACTCCTAAGCCATCTCTCCAGCCCTTCTTCCTTTTTTTTTTTAAATTCTGCTTCTCCCTTTCCTTCTCCTCTACCACCTCTTTGTCTCCTCTTCCTCCTACTCTCCTCCTCCTCCTCTTTTTCTTCCTCCTCCTTCTTCTTTCCTCCACCTCTCTCTCCCTCTCTCTCTCTTTCTCTCTCTCTTCCTTCCCAACCAAATTATTGCATAAGTATCCATTTATGTTACTTGGTTCAATCCCTTCCCTGTAAAATCAGCAAAAACATTATAAATTAATTTTTATGTAAAAGTGTATTCATCATGACTATTATAGGAATATTTAAGGGAAAAGGCTAGACTAAATGTAACTGTAAAATATATATCCTATATTCTCAGCTAAATTTCATACTGCTAAATTTTATGCCTGTGTGCCTTGTCTTTCTCCCTACCTCTCTTATTCCCTGTTATACTGCTTGCTATTTGTGGTGGTTTGATTCAGGTGCTCCTCCACTCCATATACATAGGTGTTTGGAATGCTATGTCCACAGCTGATGGCAATCTGGGAATTAAAGCCTCCTGGAGGCAGTATATTATTAGGGGATGGGCTTATGGGTGTTATAGCCAGCTTCCTCTTGCCAGTTTTTGGCACCCATTCCTGTCATTGTTGTCCATCTGATGTTGGTCAAGAGGTGATTTCCACCCTCTGATCATGTTATATTTTTCCCTTCCATCATGAATCTGCCCCTCAAGTCTATAAGCCAAAATGATTCATTTTTTCCCACAAGGTGTTCTTCCAGTAATGTGAACCTGAGTATAGCAGTAAAATTCATACTGAGAAGTGGGATCATTGCTGCCAGAAACCTGATTCTGTAGCTTTGGCTTTTTGGAACTGCTTTGCATGAAGAATGTGGCCTAATTTTGAAATCTTAGCTTAAGAGACACCTTGTTGTGCTGTAAGTACTGATCAGTGCTGAAAGACTTGAATGCTGTAAGAACTGTGGACTGTGAGGTTTGTCTTGTGAAGGTGAGCAAGAACTTTGTAGGGATTGGGCTAGAAGAAGTTTGTGTGAGAGGCTTGCTGTTATGTCCATGTCCTGAAACTTGTGCAGGGTTGCATTATGTAGAAATGTGTGTAGAAGAATATGTCACAGAAATGAAATCTTTGGGCCAGAACTTCTGTCCACTCAGCTGCAATTGTAGGAAAGATTACAACCTTTGTGTATAAGCCATCTGATCTGCATTGGAACAACAGGAAGAATGCAGATGCTTTTGAAGGTGTCTGAATGCTGAATGACTGTCCTGTTCTTTAGTTTTCTTTATTCCCCTATGAATTAACAAATTGGTAGCCCATATGGTATTATAGGATATAACAAATGCAGGAAAGAAAGGATCATTGAATTTGCACCACAGTTTTGAATTTTGGAAATGGTCATGGGCAGTGTGAAGCAGGTTTGTTAGATTACCTGCTTGGAGAACCTATGAGGCCATTAGGATGAACCATGGGTTGCAGTGGAGAACCAATGGAGATGCAAGGAATATGGGATGGCTGCCAAGAAGATCTGCCAGCACTGGATGAAGTTTTCTGGGATTGTAAGTAGCCTAGCTGGAGGGGTGGAATTGGAACTACAGAGAATTGTCACTGGTTAGAATTTGGAGCTACAGAGTTTGATATTTGTCCTATTTAAAACTTGTATCGTTTAAGTATTTCTTTGCTATGTACAATGGCATTGTTTGGCAGTGTGAATGTGTATTATGTGGCTTTATGGTGTTTTTTTTTTTTTTGTATTATGGCTTAGTTAAAAAATCTTGGACTATGTGGATGTATGAACATCACTGAGATTCATAAAAAACTATGGGAACTTTTAAATATAGACTGAATTTATTGCCTTTTACATCATGCATGGTTATCAGTTTATGGGGTTCAGGGGGGCAATGTGATGGTTTGATTCAGGTGTCCCCATAAACTTAGATGTTCTGAATGCTAGGTCCCCAGCTGATGGCAATTTGAGAATATGGGTATTATAGCCAGTTTCCTTTTTCCAATATTTGGCACACACTCCTGTTGCTATTTTCTATCTGATGTTAGCCAGGAGGTGATCTCCACCATCTGTTTGTGTCATCATTTTTCCTTGCCACGTGGAGCTTTCCCTCAAGTCTGTAAGCCAAAATATTCCTCCTTTTCCCCACAAGCTGTTCTTGGTCAGGTGTTTTTTGCCAGCATTATGAACCTGACTACAACACTATTTTAAATTTTAGTAATAAAAAGCTTAGATTCCAGATATGGTGCCACATGCCTTTAATCCTAGCACTCAGGAGGCAGAGGTAGAAGGATTGCAATGAGATTGAGGCCACCTTGAGACTACATAGTGAATTCCAGGTCAGCCTGGGCATGAGCATGACCTTACCTCAAAAAATAAAACAAAAAACCCAAAAATAATCTTTGAATATTGTGGTGGTTTGATTAAAGTGTCCCCCGTAAACTTAGGTGTTCTGAATGCTAGTTTCCCTGCTGATGGATAATTGGGAATTAATGCCTCCTAGAGGCAGTGTATTGTTGCAGGTGGGATTATGGATATTATAGCCTGTGTCCCCTTGTCACTGTTTGGCACACTCTCCTGTTCCTGTTGTCCACTTGATGTTGGCCAGGGGTAATGTCCACCTTCTATTCATGCCATCATCATTTTCCCTTGAGTCTGTAAGACAAAATAAACCTTTTTTTTTTTTTTTTTTTTTTTTTTTTTTTTTTTTTTTTTTCCCAATAGCTGCTCTTGGTTGGGAGATTTCTGCCAGCAGTTTGAACCTAATTGCAACAGTACTGTTGGTACTGAGGAGTGGTGTCATTTGCTACAAGACACCTGACTGTGTGACCTTCACCTTTTGGAGCAGATTTTGAAGAAGAATGTACATGGATTTGAAACCTCAGCCTAAGAGATGCTGTGGTAGTTTGAATACATGTCCCCCAATATATTCAGTGTTTTATTAGTTATAGTTTGCATCTTCAATCACCTTGCTAGAGGCAATGTCACTGGGGGCTGGTCTTAAGGTGTGGGTTTGAGATTCCATTGTAAAGATATGCAAATGTGCCTAGCAGGAGTTCCTGAAGTGTGCTGTGTGACCTTTTGGCTGTAGTTTTGCTCTGTGTGCTGTGGTGGCTGGTTGGTTTCTCTCTCTCTCTCTGCTTGGCCCTGTGAAAGCAGGCTGCATTTCCTGCCTTTATGGAACTTCCCCTGGATCTGTAAGCTTCAATAAATAATATCCCTTCCTCCATACCTGTGCCTGGTCTGGAAGTTCATCTCAGAGAACCTGAAGTTGTCTGCTACAGATGCCTTGCAGTGCTGTAAGTATAGTTTGATGGACTATTCTGGTCAGAGTTGAAAGACGTGAATGCAGCAAGAACTATGGACTGTGAGTTTTGGCTTGTGAGGGTGAGAAAAAGCTTTGCCTGGACCTGGCTAGAAATAGTTAGTGTGAAATGCTTGCTCTTATGCCTATGTCCTGAGAACTTGTGTGGGGTTGCTTTGTGTAGAAATGTACTGGTTTGAGCAGAGGAATATGGCACAGAAATAAAATCTTTGGACTGAAACTTTTGCCCATTCAGCTGCAATTATAAGAGAGATTACAACCATTGAGATTAGGTCAGCTGACCTGCATTGGGACAACAGAAAGAATGCACAGTCTTAAAGGGGCCTGAATGCTAAATGAGTGTCCTGTTCTTCAAAGTCTGCATTTTCCCCCACTAGATTAACAAATTGGCACCTTACCTAATATTATGGAGTTTAAGAAATGCAGGAAAGAAAGGGTCATTGAATTTGCAACACGGTCTTCTTGTGTTTTGGAAACTGCCATGGGTAGTATGTTGCAGATTTGCTGTATTGCCTGCATGGAGACCAAATAGAGCAGTGAGGATGAACCATGGGTTGCAGTGAGACCCAGTGAAGATGCTGGGATCATGAAACAGCTGCTAGGGGATATTCAGGCCCCAAATGAAGTTTTCTAGGACTGTGAGTAGCCTAGCTTGAAGGGCGGGATTGGAACCCCAGAGACTTGTTGCTGGTTAGAATTATCTCACTTGGAGACTTGTTGTTGACTAGAGTTGTTGGACTTGGAGCTATAGAGTTGGTTTTTGCCCTGTTTAAATCTTGTATTGGTTGAATATTTCAATGCTATGTCCAATGCCATCTTTTTCAGTGTGAATTTTTATTCTGTGCCATTATGGGTTTGGGGGGCAGATATTTTGGTATTGTGGCTCAGTTAAAAGATCATTTAATATAGGAATGTTTGAAAATCATTAGGATTAATTAAAAATTATAGGTATTCTAAACTTTCATGAATGCATTGCATTTTATATCATGGATGGTTATCAGTTTATGGGAGACAGGGGCGGAATGTGGTGGTTAGATTCATGTGTCCCCCATAAATTTAGGTGTTCAGAATGCTAGGTTCCCAGCTGATGGAGATTTGGGAATTAACAACTCCTAGAGGCAGTGTGTTGTTAGGAGCGGGCTTATGGGTATTTTAGCCAGTGTGCCCTTGCCAGTGTTTGTCACACTCTCCTGTTCCGATTGTCTACCTGATGTTGGCCTGGGGGTGATGTCTACCCTCTGCTCATGGCATTGTTTTACCCTGCCATCATGGAGCTTCCAAAATAAACTTTTTTTTTTTTTTTTTTTTTTTTTTTTTTTTTTTCCAACAGCTGCTTTTGTTTGGGGATTTCTGCCAGCAATGCTAACCTGACTGCAACAAATATATACTGTATGTTCATTTCTACTTTTGAATTTGAGAACACATTGAACTATTATTTATTGATTATCATTATTTATTTTATTATTATTATTAATTGATATTATTTATTGATTGTATTCCACTGCTAGTGAATGATTTAGTATTTTTATTGAAATACAATCCACATATCATAAAATCTATCATTTTAAAGTAACTGATGCAGTGGTTTTTACTGTGTTTATTATGTTGTACAACCAACACAGCTGTGTACTTCTAAATATTTTCCATCACTCCATGAAGAGACTCCTATACCAATTAAGAATCATCCACAACTGCCCCTGCCATACTCTGGCAACCTACTCTATTTTGCATTGTTTATGAGGCTACTTTCTGTCTGAATGGGTCAATGATGCAAGTAATTATCTAACCAAAATTACAGATCATTTCAAAGTTGTGAATATCTAACACAATTCTTAGAAAACACACAGTTGAACTACAATAAAAAGCAAATCATAATAAAATAGGCATAAAGTGAATGGCTAAATTGTGTAGCAGAGGTTTTGAGCAGTAGGGAGTACCCAAAATGATTGAAAACTGTTATCTGGTGCAGCCAAAGAGGGTTTCTTTGAAAGAGAAAGAGTAGTGGAACCCTGAAAGACACATGGTTTTGACCTCAGGAAAGAATGTAAGCAGATATTCTAAACCCTAAACAGAGTTTATGGGCACCAGAGGATGCAAACTACTTACATCCACACCTTTATTATGCCACATATGGGGAGAAGCTCCTTAATATGTTTAAGTTCCATTTCTTCATTGTGTAAAATCAGTATAATTGTCCCTACTACATACTGTGGTAAAATAGTGTAACTGTAATGAAATCTTTTTCATTCCATGGTTACAATACTGTGTTTATTTCAATTGAAATAAATTTAACAGGAACTCTAACATTTAAATATATTCAATAAACTATTATCATATATAGGAGTAGTCATAGATGTTGGAACATAATGTACCTGTTTTGTGATGCAGTAAGCTGAGAAGGCAAGTGATCATGCTAGGAAGTCCTGATGTACATAGACATGGAATGGGAATTTCAGTCATATGTGTCAAAGTAGTCTTAAGTGTTTAGTGAGCTGGTGGAAGGACAGAGTCCTTACTTTGTCAAGAACAACCAATTGAAAAAGGATAGAAAGATAAAATTATGGGTGTATGATAAGATAAAGAATCCCCTCACCCCAAAGTCTGGTCAAACTTCTTTAGTAGCTGATAATTAAGAATACCAATAAATTAATATTTTCTGTAAATGTCATCAACATAGAGACAATATTTATTTTATATAGAGATACTTTTCAATAAGAATATTAAAATGAATTATACATAAGGCCCAAGGTATTACAACTTATCTCTTTTTCCATCCTTATAGCCATAATTTTCTAGAAATTTCACAAGGAAACTGTTGAGGCAATTATGGTGACTGGGAAGGAAGGCTTATACTGCCCTTTGTAGTCTACTTTTTAATAGAAATCAGAAAAGAATCTGGCTTCTTCTTATCTCTTGTATATTATGTTTTTCTATAAACAACCCGAGTCCCTTTCCTAAACATAAGATTTAAATCAGACCCTAGAATTCTGGTTGGTTAAGCTCAGCCTTAATCTTGATGTCAAGGCTGGCCTCTTCTTGAAACAGGCCCTAGACAAGACCAGTCATTACTCACAGTGGCTCACTGAACATAAACATAAAACCCACCAAAATAAGGTTAAAATAAGATGCAAACCTCTTTGAAGAGCTGTTCATCTCTCCTGCACTTCCAGGTTCCTATCCTGGTAGGCTTGCTCTAATCTCAGACAACCCGTATTGTGACATGAGTTCTTTGTCCACTGCCAACCTCCACATGGCATGAAATCTCTCTGTACTGTCTTCTTTTTCCTCTCTAAATCCCTTTTAATGTTTTGGGCCCATATCACTACCCATATGGACTCTCAGACCGTGTTGGTGTATCAATTATCTCTTCTCTTGGTTGTAGCCTTCCCTGAATAAATGTGTTAATACAATATTTAGCTTCTTGATTTTGTTTTATGCCAATTATTTAAGACAGCAGACATGAACTCAGGATTTGGAATATAAAAACCTTTCTTGAACCCCCAAACTTTGTTCATTTATTTATAGTAAAATACTGTTTTAACCCTCTTATTTCATGCCTATGGCCCATGGTTTTATGTCATCTCATTAGAATCCTACCAAAGAAACCTTTAGAACCACCCTATAACCTCACTAATTAGATGAAAAGAGGTCTAGAAGTTGAGTTCCTTAAGATGAAATTAATGACATTCCAAAGGCCTCCAACATCCTATATAAAACTACAACTAACAGATTATGTACAACTCTACTTTGAGAAGCCCATAAACACCCTTTGCATTGTGTTTTATTATTTCCCTGGCAATCAATCTCTCTCTATTTCAATCCTTATGCTTAAGTATGTGATAAACTTTCTTCATAAACTCCAACTTGACTTCAACTGGCTTATCCTGAAATCCTTTTCTATGGAAAACTGTCTTCACCCAAGTGGAAGACTCTGAGAGGGAGCTTCTCAGGATGTGGGTGGAGGTCTCTGAGAGGGATCTCCCAAGGCTGTGGGTGGAGGTCTCTGAGAGGGATTTCCTCAGGCTGTGATTGGAAGTCTCTGAGAGGGATCTCTCAGGCTATGAATGGAGGTCTCTGAGAAAGAATTCCTCAGGCTGTAGACGGAGTTTTCTGAGAAGTAATTCCTCAGGCTATGGGTGGAGGTCTCTGAGAGAAAACTCCTCAAGCTATGGATGGAGATCTCTGACAAGGAACTCTACAGGCTGTTTGCTGTAATTCTGGGCTGTGTCACCTGTTGCACCTCTGCTGACAAGATAAATTAGGACTTTGATTGGTATAGTAGGATACCTAATTGCAAACACTCATTTGTCTAACATACTTCTAAACAAAGTCCTAATAATTACTATGTATTGAACACCTGTAATATCTAGTCAATCTATCAAGTCCTTTGGGTCACTTCTCAATAAATGTTTTTATTTTATTTTTTTTTGACTCTATATGTTGAAAGTGTAGCCACAATTATGTAATGAGTCTTTATGTCATTAGTCACTCATTATGTTAGATAAATGTATTTTCAGGACTATCTAAAAGAAGTGAACATTCATTCTAATGTGTTAGATATTTTTAAACAAATATATAGTTTCCTGAGGGTTTGTGTACATTTACACATAACTGCTACCTCATTTACAAAGGGAAAGAGAATGACAAGTCCTACATTTTATGAAACCTTTTTCACTATCATGGTTTGAAAATATTATGCACCTGTAGGCTCATATGTTTGAATACATATTTCCCAGTTGGTGTCCTAGTTTAGGAAGGTTATGGAATCTTTAGGGGCTAGAGCTTTGGAAGAAAGTGTGATACTGAAAATAGGCTTTGAACTTTTGTAGCCTGGACCCACCTGCTGTTTTCATGCTCAGCTTGCTGTCTGCTGATATGACAATGCGAATCTTGCTTCCTGTTCCTGCTATGCTTGCTCTGCCATGCTGGAGTGTACCTTTTGGAACTGAAAGCCGAATTCATCCTTTTTACTTAAGTAAAATGCTTCTGGTCAGGGATTTTGACCCAATTATAAGAAATAAACTGATAAATTCACAAATATAAGTGTAATGGGAAGGGGGAGATGGTTCAATGGGTAAAGTGAGCTCAGATCCGTAGCACTCATAAAATGCTGTGTGTGGGAACGTGTGTCTGTAGCCCAGTGACTAGGAAGTGAAAATAGGAGGATCCATGGCTTTCTCACTAGCTACATTAGCTGATTCCTTGAGCTCCAAATTCAGGGAAACATCCTGTCTCAAAACATAAGGTGGGAGGAATTTTGGGAAGACATCTAAATTGAACTCTGTCTTGCATGCACATGTACCCACACACATGCATGAGCCCCTGTACATATATGCATACTACACACTCATATTTATACAAAAATGTACAATAGAAGTGTGCTTCCTTAAAATGGGTAATAAGTCAATTGTATAAATAATACTCTGCCCACCCAGCTAATCATTTTTCATAATAGTTCTTAAGTCATTAATCATGGATTTTTAAGTTCCTGTGAGGATATATAATACAAAGCCTCGCATACAAGTAGGAGCATGGACTTTATACACAGAGAACCTAGATGTGCATTTCTATTTAGCAAGGAATTTATGGTGATGTAAGGTTAACCGTATTTGGCTACCTTTGTCTCAGTTTTAATGCTTAAAAATTGGATAAATAGTATTAAAGTCAATGGGATTTAATTGTAATTCATGATAAATGTATAGAATCATTAAAAAGGTTGTTATAAAAATGCTGTAACTTGTTAAAATTCCTAAATAATTTCAGACCTGAATAGATGGCTATAAAGTAGAAAAAACGAATAAGGGACACAATCTAAAGATAAGCAAATGTAGACCCCATTTGTTTCAATATTGATGCCACTAGTTCATGGCAGGTCAATGAATCTGCCTGTGAAGTGCATTACTCTATCTGAAAATCTAGATAAGTAGACATAAGTAGACAGGGACTACTTATGAAATAGTTGGTAAATGAACATATGTACACTCTGAGATTGTTAAGAATGGAAATAAAACTGCAGGATGAGTCAAGAATACAGAAGTAAGTTTAATTGTAACATCATAGCAGAAAAAACACTTTATTCTCAGATCATTTGGAGACAAGATTGAAGTGGCATATGAAGATGGGATAAGAAGAATCACACACACACACACACACACACACACACATGATCATGGTAATTTAAAGACTAAAATCCTTCATTTACAAATTGAGGGTAGATAATATAGACATTGGCCACGTGACAGGCACTATTCTGGATACTGCTTCTGTACTAACCTCTAAAACAAAGCAGTCATTGTGGCTTCCATATCTTAAAAAGAAAAGAAATAAAATAATAGTGAAATTCATGGGGAGCAGATTTTGGCATATGAAGAGGCATTTGCATCATGATAATACAAAGTTCATAAAGGGATATGAGGAGCTGGGACTTCATTAAGAAAGTAGATCACTGGGGACATGCCCTTGAATAGTAGATATTTTGGTGGTCTCTTCCAGTCTGTGAGTATTTCTCAGTAGCCATATATGAGAAGTTCTCCACTTGGCCCTTTCCTCCATGAAGCTCCCTCCCCACAGGCCCTCAGTGTGGGGTCAAGTGTCCAGGGACTAAAACTTCAGAACCAAAATCAATCTTACCTCCTTTACATTGTTTCTCTCTTTAATTGGTCACAGTGATGAAAAAAATGAATAAACAGTGTAAATAAAACACAGCTTTAGGGCTGGAGAGATGGCTTAGCGCCTAAGGCACCTGCCTGCTAAGCCTAAGAACGCTGGTTCCAAAGTCCAGCGGTTCCAGTCTCCAGGTCCCACCTTTAGCCAGATGCAAAGTGAGGCAAGGGCGCAATGACGCACTTGGCCACAAGGGGGTGCACACATCTGGATTTCGTTCACAGCCGCTGAGAGACTGCTGGTGTGCCCATATCTGTCTCCCCTCTCCCTCTCTGTCTGTCTCTCTCTGTCTCTCTCTCCAAAAATAAATAAAAAATAATTAAAAGAAAAACACACAGCTTTATTTGATTTCCAAAGACCAGCAATCAGAAATCCCAAAATGATAGTTCTTCTGCCTTGTACTGCTCATATCATTGATATAACTAGCTAGTTCTCATGAAAAAGAGAAATAAATTTTATCTTCTTATATGAAAATTCTCCATAGTTATAGACAGAAGTATGGATGATATCCATCTGAAATCATTTACATTGTAGATCAATTGAATTGTGTGAAGAACAGAGATATCCTTTGGACTCTGGTTCACTAGAATTTCTCATAATGATGTATTGAGAAAAATCTGAAGTATCTATCCAGTCTCTCTTTTATGTGAGGCTTTAAACTGCACGGTGCAGTATAGCAAAGACTATTATATGAACAACTGATTTTGATTTCACATAAAATGGAGTATACCTATGATGGCTCAATAATGGTGACATGATTATTATAGTGGTTCACAGAGATATTTCTAAACACTTGCTAGTCTCTTCCATTGACGGATGTGTAGTGCTATTATTTAATGCATTTTACAATGGATTATAGTAGAATTAAATGCTAGCAGAAAACAAAGTTCTTTTAATGGTGCTGAATAATCTAAATGTAGAAATTATTCTAGCTCAGTGGAGGGTAAAATTATAGGATGTTGAATTCTTTCCAAAAAGATGAATTGGGAAGATGAGATATGGAGATTAAGTGCACCCTCCTGTACTGAACTTTACAGTAACACAACAGGGAAAAAAAATATTTAGGGAGGGGAGAAAGAAAGGCAGAATACTAGACTGTTGAAAAGGGGGATTCCAGTTCATTAACTACAGGGTTGTCACTGAGCTTACAGATTTGATGGCAGTATGGTAAAGATAAATAGTCATAAAGACTCCTCCTGCTCGGTGATAAAACTTCTAACTACTGGAAATAATTTTGCATTTGTGGATGAATGGTCCTTGATGCATAAGGCTTAAGTGATGGCATGGCAGCTCATTTTGTCTGCTGTAATGATTTTAAAGAAAAAAAAGTACATGTTGTCTATGTTGTTTTCTTTGGAATGTGGTGAACAATTTACAGCACTGCAATCACATCTGCAGCATCTGACATTTTTAAAATGTACATTTGAAGGTTTGCTATGAATACACATTGGCATTTAATTTAATCACATTGCTTATTGATAATCTACATCTGAATAAAATTTCATTGAGTAGTTGCATTCTATATGACACCACTTAGCCAGGGGTTAGACAAAGTTAAATTAAGTGAGTTCTTTGTCCTCAGAGTTGCCTGCAAAATAATCAATGATATTAATGCCCTAAGCATTGTAGTAGAAAGTAATTTGGGTGCATGTAGTTCTTTTAAGAACACAGGATTGGTGATGCTGTGACTTGAATACCTCATGAGACCTTCACAGAGGAGGTGTTCTTTAATATAAGTGTGACACAGAGATGAACTAGATATGCATAAAGACATGGACGTTTGAGTTGAAGTGCTTTTGAAAGTAGAAGATCATGGGAAAATGATGTTGTTTTGGTGTTGAATATTGGTAAGAATCATTACATAAAGATCCAATTATATCACACTATTGGGATTTTAATCACCACATCAGTGAGGAATGTTGTAACTGCTTAGTAGAAAGAGGAATTAAGGGTCTGAATTCACAGCAACCAATAGTCTTCTTTGAGATGCTGAATGGTTATGAACTAAGTAGCCATTATAGTCAGAATCTTTTTTGCAAAAACCCAGAACTGTATTCTCCAACAAGATTTGATATACAAAATATGTCTTCCTTCTCTAATCTATCACGTGAATATAATGTACCAAAATGCTATGCTGTCTGTGGCTTGCTCATTACTGCCAATAGAAGATCTGTGGAGTTTCCACAGCTTTAAGTGGAAACTGACATCATTTGCATCAACATATTTGCAAAGCATGAGATTTATTAAGTTATTAACAATAGTACTCAACCAATTTTCCATCTCCATTCAGATAAAAAAGACAATATATGATTTATTTTCACAAATCAGTGTGAGTGTTCAAAATCGTTAGAAAATAAGATAAGATAAATTTGCTCTGAGTCATCTGTTGACCTAAGTTGACTAGTTTCCCCCTCTGTGGTACAGCTATTCTTGTTGTCTCTATTGCAAGCGAACAAGCTTATCCAGTCATATGTAATGAGGCAAAATACTCTACAGACACCAAAGTTGCTTCTGAATAGCAGCAGAGTTGAGATATTGTTGGCCTTGGAATGTACAGGAGGCCATGGAAAATTTCCTCAGGGAACACAACAGATATATATATATATATTTTTTTTATATAGTTTGAAAAAAATTTGAACATTCCAAACTTCTAAAAATATTCTAATTCATATATTGGGATTATTTTCCTATCATAAATATCATAAATAGCAGCTATGCATTTTAGTGACATCTTCCAGAATTAAGATGACATCAAGTTTTGGTTGAAATTTTTTTCATTGTATTTTTCTATGAAACTGAAATATTGCATAGTATTTGATCTTGTTAGAATCCAATACCTAGTTTAAAAATATGCAATCATCTTGTGTATATTTAAATATCGTGAAAATTATTTTAAGTTTGTAAACAGGGTAAAAATGTACTTCAGATACAACTTTCTTTTCATTTTTATTCATCATAAACATCCAGGAATGGTTTTGTTTTCACTTGTTCTTTCATGGATTTAATTAAAAAATATAAGAACTATTAGATTTCTAATGGTGCCATATTTTTATAAAATTAGTATTTCATTAAGTATTGATTTAGCTTGTTAATTTCTTTCCCCTATATGGGGCTCTGTTTAATCATTGAATGGTGATATGAATGAACCTTGCACATTGAGAAATTTCCCTTTAACTAATTGTTTGTTTGTTTGTGTGTGTGTGTCTTTTATGTAGGATTAGATAAATATTTAGGAATAGAAGGAATTTTGAGGAAAAAATAAGTAAATGATCAAAAGGGGACCTTAAAATCACAAAAATGCACTCAAGTTTACCTAAATATCCACACTTTCCACTGCCTTTCCTAAGTTCTACGTTGTCTCATCCTATGCATATGAATAAATGGACATTCATTACCATTATTATCAGTAAATCATAAGTAGCAAAAGATTTAAGGCACTCTTTTCCTAGAAGTCTATAAGAAAACCAGCATGACTTGGCATTTAGAAAAAAAAAAAAAAAAAAAAAAAAAAAAAAAAACCTTGAAATTGTGGTAGTGGTAGGCTTCTGTAATTTTAGCATACTGATTTACATAGGAGATGAAAGTTAGAGACAGGAGACTTTCCTGAAAACTACAGCTAGCTCAACAAAGTATAGCAGAACAACCATCCACAGTGAAAAACTCTGCTTCAAATGATGTACAGATGAGGACCTGTTTGTAACTTGTCCTCTGACCTCCACACATGCCATGGCATCCATGTGTACCTGCATGTACATATATGTGCATGTGTGTGGAAAAGTGAACACTCTTCCACACACAAATAATAAAAATAAAACATACACATTTTAATTGTTTTATTTTTTGCTGTGTCTGATTTTTGAATCAACAGTCCCGTCCATGGAAATCTATCCTTACTCATGAAATTGTTGTTTTCACTTTTAGCAGAAGTAATGTCATTTGTCCTCTCATGACTGTTTCTTTTTTTTTTTTTTTTTTTGGTTTCTGTTGTTTTGTTTTATTTTACATTAAGTAGTGGGGAAAAATACCTAAATATCAACCATACTTTCTTCAGGTGTTTGCACTGAAGCTCAAAATTGATGACATACATTTTTTTTTTTTTTTTTTTTTGCTATATACCTCCCTTGAAATTTGTCTTTTTTTCCAATAGGTAATGCATATATTAGTGAGAACAGTTCTATCATATGATCATGACATTTAAACTATTTGTTCTTCAATGATTACCATTATTATTTCTTCTTCTTGGAATATTCCTTGAATGTGTCAACACTTTCTGGCAATCTGTTTTCAAAACACATAGATTTAATTTTACTTCCTCTCTTTAGATATCACTGTGGCTCTGAGTACTTTTCCCACCACTCTAAAAAGACATTACCATATTTCTGATTTGTTTGCATAATTCTTCTCTTCTTCTTCAAAATTATATCATGTATACTGTCATGTTGTTTGACTGTATACTTCACTAATTTCTAAACTTAATAGCTTAATGGAGCTTAATTTACCTGGTTAATCACAGGAAAAAACTGTAATTATATTGTATAATTATGTTTTTGTAATTGCATTCCTCATTAAGGTATGACTCCTTACTTGCCTTGTCTCTTCTTTGTATACATCTAATATGGAAACAAAATAAAACATGAATCACATACCATATATAAACATTTCTATTTTCTGGGAGAAAGCAAAAACTGTGCTTATAACCCAGACACTCACACAACTTTAATTATTTGAACATCCCTTGGAGTGTTCATATTACCTCTAATTCTATTGTGTTTCACTTACATAATGACTTGGGCTATTTAACTCACTTGCTTCATTATGCTTGGTTGTTTTTTGTGTGTGTGTGTGTGTGTGTGTGTGTGTGTGTGTGTGTGTGTTGAGATGGGTTCTTATGTAGCCTAGGATATGCTCATATTCACTATGTAGCTGAGGACAACCTTGAGCTTCTGATCTCCCTGCCTCCCACTCCTAGTGCTGATATTATAGCTGTGTTCCACCATGACTGATTTTAAGCAAAGCTGGAAATTGAACCCAGAACTTCCTGCATGCTAGGTAAGTAGTTTACAAACTGAGCTACCTCCCAGGCCTTATTTGTCTATTTTTTTATTCTAATGTTATGTGAAAATTTGAAAAAAAAAAATATCTGACAGTGCAGTGTTCTATAATACTAACTAAAAGTAATAGTTAATAAAATGTTTATGTATGGCAGTTTTATACATATGCAAGAAAATAAACTTTACTTATTTATTAAATAAAAATATTTTTTTCAAAATAATACACAATTATAGCTTATTTGTTATCCTGGTAAAGTTTAAATCAAAAATTTATTCCAGGAATTATAATCATAATATAATCATGTGAGGTATAGGAGGTAGGAGCTCAAAAATATTTAAATGATGAAAATTTGAAGTTAACTAGAAAATAAAAGCTTTGATAATGATTGGATATACTGTGAGCTTTAAACTCACCTGCAGAAGTTATAGTTTAAGATGAGATGAAATAGAATTAGATAGGCAGTTAAAGTGCTCAGTTAGAATTTCATTAAATGAGTGTAAGAATGACTAAGAATGCCCTATTGCATAATTAATGTTCTAGTGGAGATTGTTAAAAAAAAAAATACCTCTGACCCTTTTCTGGTTTAGTAGTGCATAAGAACAAGATGGATAGGATTTAGAAATTATATAGTTACTAGTCCACTTGTAGACAGGAGAGATCAAAACGCTACTACTTCAGGGTACAAACTGACCAAGGTTTCCCAGTCACCTAATGAAAAACCAAATGGGAAACAGGCTTAATCATTGTGCATGTGGCCTGTGATTTTTATTTTATTTACATTTACTAATATCTATTAAAATGTAAGTTTGGGTCTGTGAATTATTTTGTTTTGCACCAAAGGAGTCTACTGTGAAAAGTAGGATATGCTTTTTTTTTTTTTTTTTGGGGGGGGGGGCTTGTTGCCTTGTGAATTAATAGGGCTAGCATTTTAGTAGGGATTAGTAAATTTTTATAATATAAATGAGTGGGAGTACATTTAACTGTTGCATTAGATTGCTTTTTAATTATGGTAACAAAATTCTTGAAATAAACAACTGAATGGAAGAAAGATGTACTGGTGATATTGAACCCAGAGGGTTCAGGCCATGCTTGGGTGGGTCCATTGTTTCTGGGCCTTTGATGAGGTAAAAATAGGAGGGTTTGTTGGATTGGAGCAAAGGCTGTGAAACTAATGGCATACAGGGAAGAAAGAGAGAAAGAGATAGGGACAAAGGAAGAGGGAGAGAGGGAAGGGGAGAGGAGAAAAAGGGAGAAAGAAGAAAGAGAAGAAGGAGGGTGAGAAAGAAAAATGTCCTCTTTTTGCTTTCAAGGTTGTACCCAAAATTACCTACTTTCTTCAGCTGGGTCCTACTGCCTAAAGGTAGTACCACCTTCTCACAGTACCATAGCCTTCCAACCAAACCTCAGCACATAGTCATTGGGAAATATTTCTAGTCTCAGGAATAATACTGAAGAAAATCACTGGAGAAAAGTAGACATCTGTGTTCAGTAAAAGTAATTTTGTTAATTTATCCTTTCCCATAATTTGATATCATCCATACAATATATGCTAAATCTTCAAAACTATGGCAGAAAAAAAGGGAAGCATTCCCTTAGGACAGTAAATGGAGGCAAGACTAATATTTAAAAGTGAGCTTTACACTTAGGGAGTAACTAGAGCCAACTTGATTAAAGCAGGAAGAGTAAGCCTGTAACAGGACATAATGGACTAGCACATCAGCTTTGGTGAAGGTAAATTGAATACTCTGCTGTGAAAGACCCTGAATGTCTTGCCCAATATTCTATGTGTACTGGATAACCATTCTTCAAGTTCTACATGAAGCCACAGTCGCCTAAGAAAGCTTCAAAGGACCCAGGAAAACAATTTTCATTTTCGTTGTTAATTTGCAACTTATTGATATGGAGCTCCTGTTCAACTGGAATGATATTGGTATTGATAGATGGGTGGTAGATAGCAAAAAAAAAAAAAAAATACAGACAGATAAACTCTTCATAGTTTAGAAATTTTCACTTAAAGTAAGATACATGTCAAAATATGAAAACATGGGAGTATAAAAATACACAAAAATCTCAGCAATGCAAGTTGGTTCAGAATTGGGTGATTTACATCTTTTCAATCATTTATTCACTTCTTTTCTCTATGCTCCGACTGTGTGCAGGGCTTTATAATGTCAGACTTAATTAGATACTGTGTACTGTCAAAACTTCAATTAATAATAAAGTGAGGAACAGCTATGTTTGTTAGTTTTCTATTTCAGTACCTGTTTAGCTATAATTTTGACAATGATTCTGAAGGCAAGAATCATTATTCTCATTTATATTTGAAGGAACTGTCACTGAAAGTCACAACTAAGATTCTAAAATGTAGTAGTGCATAGTCTTGGCATTGAGAAAATGACAATTGAGAATATAAGGGAACATGAGACTAAATGCTTTTCTTCATGATAAAATAAAACCAAAGAAACAGGGAAATAATGAGATGGGAATAAATTATTATGCCACAAGTTTTTATATGGTTCAATTATTTTAGACACATATTAGTTTCAGCACAAACATTTGAAAAAGTCCATACATGTACAACCCTATATTACATAGTGTAGCATGAAAATTAAAAAAAAAATCTTTAGTGGTGATTTTACTGATAACAAATGCATTTTGATATATCTTCATTTATTTGGAGCTCCACTGTGATTCTAATGCATATCTCTCCTCATAATTTCACTTTTCCCCTTTATGACTAGTTAGTGGAAGTAAGTCAAGAAGAGAACTATGAAGTTTATAGTAATTACCTTCATGTTGCTTGGCCAAAAGCAGATTATGGGAGGAAAGGATTTATTTTGGCTTAAAATATTGAGGAAAAATCATGATATCGGGGAAAGCATGGCAAGAGCAGAGGCTAGACATTGTCTCTGCTACAGCAGGTAGAAAATAGCAGCAGGACAGTGAACTGAAGTCTAGCAATGGGGAACTGGCTATAGCACCCCCAACCCCACCCACCAAAACATACCGCTTTGCAGTAAGTCTCCTTCTCCCAAATTGCCATCAGTTTGGGACTAAAGATTCAGAACCCATGACTTTATAGGGAACATATGATTTCAAACACTGCAAGATAGAACAATAAGAATTAAGAAGAGATAGCCACACCCTCAGAATGAAGAAATAAATATTGGTCAAGATATGAAAATACCATGTTTGCAATAAAGTCTGTCTCTTTGTTCATTCCAGTCTAGACTGGCCCAAGGTAGTACCAAATGTTTTCAATGCACTACGACTTAGCTTCTTTAATGTCCAATTCTGTGTTAGAATGGTGTTTTCAAACTATGAACCCATTGCAGGTTTCCAGATCCCAGTAGAGTGAGTACAATACATTTAGCAATGAGAGCTGCTTGCTTGGATGTCTCAAGGACTCAGTCTTCTGCCTCACTTTGACTTTGCCTGTCCCTTGATGTTGTAGGTTTTCAGTGTATTTTCTATACTTGTCCAGAATACTGCACTGACCAAAATATCACATGCTGGGATTATGTAAAGATTGAAAGATTGAAATCTTTTTTTTTTAAAAATGAACAAACGAGAACCACAGGCACATAGATGTACCATCAGCCTTTTATTACTTATCTTCCCTTTCTTGTTACAAAATGCAATACCTTCCTCAAGTACACACATAATAGATATTAGTTGCCTTGGAGATGTATCAATCGAGGATGATCAGAAAAATCAAAACCTCTTCAGAATTTCAAAATGGAAGGAATTTAACACATATAATTATGTGCTTCAGAAAAACATGAAAAGAGCTAAAGGATCAAATGTCAGGATGAATTGCTGCTGTCTGGCAAATCAGAGTTTCTGAGCTTGAAGGAAGCTCTTTCATGACTGGAGTTGCCTGGAACACTAGTGGTTAATGGTGCGCATGTGTGTGTGGTCACAACTCAAAATGCTCTTTCACTATACCTTTACCAGTCTCATATATATATATTACCTGATTTTTCTGGTAGGAAAGCCCATTCTAGGGAAAGAATATTGTTCAAATGATTTGTCAGTGGAAATGTAGATAATTTTCAAATTAAGGCTATGCATATCTTAGGATATTAAGTAATGGGACCAATAGCAAGGAATAAAGGCCCAGTCTAGTGACAAGTATATTCCATGGACACCAGAGCAGTGGAGGTAACTAAGGAGCTTAAAGGCTCAGATTTAAAGTTCAGATGTTTCACCAATGTTGAAACCCGTTAGGTATCAGGAAAGGGTTAAAGGCAGAAAAATGGCAGATCTATATTAACCTGAAGCCATGAAGACAAGAGAGAATAGGTTCAGAACATATAAGATTGAAGACTGATTTTGAAGTTCTTGCATACATGTAAGAGCGTGTGGCGATGTAGATTGGAATCTGGAGAATATAGAAAGCAGACCAATATAAATCCTATGCAATGGGACGATCCAGTCTTATAAAAATGTGAAAAGTGTTTGAGGACATATATATATATGGTGTGTGTGTGTGTGCTCTATATGTGTGTATATGTTTTCATGCGTGAGAACAGGTATACATATGTCCTGTGGATGTCAGAGGCCAACTTTGACTGCTGATTCTAACCTCCACCTGCTTTGAGGAAGATTCTTTGTTATTTACTGTTCTGTTTACCAGGCTGGCTGGCTTTGAGCTTCTGGGATTCAGTATATGTCTCCTATGTCATCATAAAAGAACAGAGGTTATTGATGTGGGCACAGACTAATGACTTTATTTTTTATGTATTCTAGTGATCAGAGCTCAGCTCATCACACTTGCACCACAAAACCATTTATGCATGGAGACATTTCCTTAGCAAGAAGGTATCACCTTAGTATTAGCCAAAGTTAAACCATACATCACTGGAGGGAGAATATAAGAGCTATAGCTTTTTCATTTTAATTCTTAGCACTTCTGTATATGCAAATGTTTTATTTTAATCTTTCCCCACATTACCTTCTTTTATGCTTTTAAATAATTTTTATTTTGTGACACAGAGACAAGTTGATCAAGGAATGGAAGTTTGGGAGTTATTAAAGACAAGAGTGCAATGGAGAAAGAAAACACCAATTTTCATTCCCACAAACATTCTTCCCAAGGATTGGTCACATACTGTTTCTTGTGATTTTTTTTCTCATAATGTCTAAAATTTAAAAAAAAAATATATATATCTTTATCAATCTCCAAATGAAGAGTATTCTCAAATTCCAATTTGAAAAGAGAAAGAATGGGAAATTCATAAAAATGCACAATGATCCACAGTGATTGTGGACTCCAGCCAAGAACGGGATCAAAAGACTCAATTTTAATTAACAAAGTGGCACTGTCTCTATTAAGAACCCTTCTCAGTAACTCTCCATGACCTGTTGTTTCAGCCCTGTGCATTTTGCAGAAGCGAGACTTTTGTGTGGCAGTGCATTGCTCCCACTCACATCATGCTGGAGAAAATACAAGGGCCCTGAAGTTGTTTTTCAGGAAGTTGAAGAATGTGTATTTAGTTCTTAGATAGTACAATTAACTCACAAATTCATATGTGCCAGTTATCACATTTGAAAGATTTTAATGTTTTCTTATACTAAATTTCAAAAACTGTGTAAGTGCTTAAATTGTCAGCCACCATCTCATTACTTTTTGTACTATATGGATAGAGATCAAGATCATCTGATAAATCTAGGGGCTATCTTGAGTTCATATAAATAGGCTTTAGGGAAAGGCAACAACTTTAATTTGGCTAAATTGAATACATAGTTCTTTATCACTGGAAAACTTTTACAGTCTTATATCTTACCTCATATATTTTATAAACAATCAGTTTTATAAGCACTCATGCAATATATTTCTAGACATTGTCTATTATTTTTCAGTTATGATTTCCAACCCCCCAACTATTATTTCATATCATTTCAGTGTTAAACATACCAAATACTCACCAGCACACATTCTAATATTCTGGATTCCACCATCTACTTCTGCAGCCTCAGTAGATATGTCTTTATAAGTGATACATTTTATTTACAGAGGAATGAACAATACTGTTAGTTCTGGGTCTAGAAAGCCTTCTGTAGGGAACCAGATGAAAGCTATTACTTTTATAATCATAATATCATTTGTTCATTGTGACAGCATGGTACAATAGCAGGGATGAGAAGGAAGCCACAAAATAACCTGCTTTTTCTGGTGGGAAAGCCCATTCTAGGGAAAGAATACTGTTGAAATGATTTGTCAGTGGAAATGTAGATAATTTTCAAATGAAGGCTATGCATATCCTAGGATATTAAGTAATGGGACCAATAGCATGGAATAAAGTCCCAGCCTAGTGACAAGTGTATTCCATGGACACCAGAGCAGTGGAGGTAACTAAGGAGTTTAAAGGCTCAGATTTAAAGTTCAGATGTTTCACCAATGTTGAGACCAGTTAGGTATCAGGAAAGGGTTAAAGGCAGAAAAATGGCAGATCTATAGTAACATGAAACCATGAAGACAAGAGAGAATAGGTTCAGAACATGTAAGATTGAAGACTGATTTTGAAGTTCTTGCATACATGTAAGAGCATGTGGAGATGTAGATTGGAATCTGGAGAATATAGAAAGCAGACCAATATAAATCCTGTGCAATGGGAGGATCCAGTCTTATAAAAATCTGAAAAGTGTTTGAGGACAAGAAATCAAGGCTGCCCCTATCCCAGTTGTCCTGTGTGAGCTATTCACCAGGATGGAAAAGTTGCATTGCAAGTATAGCTATTAGGATGATGTACATTTGGGATAATATGTATATTTTTTCTTTTTCATAAATAAGTACCTTCTCATAGCTCACTCCATATCGATGAAAAATTTCTTATAACCTTCATTTTTAAGTACAGTAGATACTTTCATGTGTCATAGGTATGTGTTTTCCTACTCTTCCCTATTCCTTGATACCATGTTCCCTTGAAGCAATTTTTTCCTTCTTTCTTTCTTTCTTTCTTTCTTTTTCTTTCTTTCTTTCTTTCTTTCTTTCTTTCTTTCTTTCTTCTTTCTTCTTTCTTCTTTCTTCTTTCTTTCTTTCTTTCTTTCTTTCTTTCTTTCTTTCTTTCTTTCTTTCTTTCTTTCTTCTTTCTTTCTTTCTTTTGGTTTTTCAAGATAGGGTCTCACTTCAGCTCAAAGTAACCTGGAATTCAGTGTATAGTCTCAGTGTGGCTTCAAACTCACAACAATCTTCCTATTTCTGCATCCTAAGTGCTGAGATTAAAGGCGTGTGCCACCATGCCTGACTAAAGGTTTTTTTTTTTATTGTTATTTATTTTTGTGCAAACAGAGAGAGAGAGAAGAGAGATAAGCAGAAAGAATTGGCAGGCCAGGGCTGGAGAGATGGCTTAGCAGTTATGGCGTGTGCCAAGCCTAAGAATGCCTGTTCAATTCTCCAGGTCCCACATTTAGCCAGATGTAAGTGACACAAGCACACAATGCCATGCTTGCCCACAAGGGGGCACACGCATCTGGAGTTCATTCACGGTGGCTGAGAGGCTACTGGGGTACCCATTCTCTATCTGCATTTTTCTCTCTCTCTCTGTTTCTGTCTGTCTGTCTGTCTGTCTGTCTGTCTCTCTCTCTCTCTCTCTCAAAAAAAAAAAAAAAAAATAATAATAATAATGGCTTGGCAGGCTAGGACCCCCAGCCACTTTCTACATCTTACTTTACATTGAGACTAGGGAATCAAATTGGGTTGGTAGACTGTGCAGTTAAGCACCAGAACTGCTGAGCCATCTCTCTAACCCAGAAACAGTGTTTTCATGTCTACAAGAAGTTTGGTAAACATCAAAACATACAGAAGGTCCTGGGCTCAATCTTTTGCACAATAAAAGAAGAAAGGAAGAAAGTTAAAGAAAAAAAAAGAAAAGAAAAGAAATAAAGAAATAAAGAAAGAAAGAAAGAAAGAAAGAAAGAAAGAAAATAGAGAAAGAGTGAAAGACAATATCAATACTGAATTTCTGATACTTTAGAGATGACAAATTGTATTCGCCACTGAAGTTTTTCTATTAATTAAAACAGAAAGATAAGATTTAAAATTCCTTCAAAGGTTCATCTCGCTTCAGCCTTACATGTTCTTCTTGATTTTTATACATTCCTACTATATTTGCTAGTTAGAGGGTGCAATCAACCTATAATTTAGTAATAAGTTGATTTTAAAACAACAAACACAAACCTCATAAGTGAAGAAGGAATAAATGTGCTAATGTGATTTTGGCCACAACTGCATGAAATAGTGAGAGTTTAGAGACTAAATTTTACAAAAGTAGTATTTTTAGCTGTGCATTATTAGCTTACCTCACATTTAAGACAACTATAATTTAAAGAGATAATATTTTTATTTAGGAAAGTGATATTAAAAATATAAATCTAGGTTTTAATATGTCAACTTGTATTGTATTTTAATTTTAGTTCAAAGTACATGATCTGTCCTGACATAAAGAATTTTGTTTTTTGAAATTTCATGAGTTTTTTAAAATGTATGTGTATTGTCTAAATTAATTATATGAAAGTAGCCATTCACTAGATTGATCTATTCAGAAAATCAGAGAAAACTTAACATTTTTTCTTTAAAATGTCACACTAACATTACTTTTAATAAGAAGGAAGGAAAATAGCAATATCCTCACCCAGTGATCATATCCTCAATTAAAAATAACTCATGTTATATATAGATTGATCCCTAGGTTTGCTTAACACACTTATTTTTTCTTTTTTTTGAAATTTGAAGATCATATTCTTGTATGAATCAAGTGTGTAACTATTGTAATACTTAGATTTAAAAAAAAAAGTTTTGAAGAAAAACACGAGTTTTGTCATCATAAGTAGAATTCATGAAGAGATTTGGTGTATAAAATATTCTATTGCTTTGCCAAGTCTTCTGGAAGAGATTCCCTGAAAAATTACCTTTCCTTTGGTTTATTAGTTCCTCTTTGTGCCTCAGGAGAAGCAATTTACCTTTCAAGTATGAAGAACTTGCATTGAAAAAGTACTTTACACATTCTGACTCTCTGGAAGATTGGGCCAGATTTAAGGAAATTACATTTTATTTTTAGCAAGTGAGAGTCAAATGTGACCAAAGCCATGTGGCTTCTATGAGGATTGCCTGTTTATCTAATTCATCTTATATCATCTGCATTTTTTCTAGCTCTTTCATGACATGAAGTCTTTTTATAATCCAAAGAATTTACCTATTATTTCTTCTGCACACATTTAGAAAATGAATTTCTGACTCATTTATATTTGGGTCATTTGTTGACCATATATATAAGGTCAAATATATTCTGTGTTAGATGTTTTACATTTATAAAGTTAGTTCTGACATTATATTAGTCAAAATTGGTAACATTTCTTTGAATTGAGACTAGACAGAACATTAAATGATTTTCTTTAAACTCTTCTGAGAGTGAGAGACATATTTTGAAATCAGGAATTCAAATTGCAGAGTAATGTTTTTTCTAAGCAGCAGTTTTTGACTACACATGTGTTAGGACAAAACGGAGTCAGAAACAACATCTGCCACTAATGAAAGTGTTTTAAAGTTTTGTAAAAGGAAAACAATTAAAAATGGTTTAGAATATTATTATGTTTCAAAAGTGTTAAGATATCCAAGCTGGGAATGGTGGAACATGCCTAGAACCCCATTCCTCTGGGTGCAAAAGCTGCAGAAAGGATATTTCAAAAGAAGCACAAAGTATATAGCGAGAATATTAAGTCTTTAAACACTCTCACAAAAATATGTATGAATAATTTACTTAATTCAACATATAAAAATCACTTATCGTTAAACTCTGTTCATCTATTCATTTACAGAATGTGTATTCCTTGTGAATATCATGTATGTTAGCTTGTTAGAATGTAAGCATGTTGTGAATGTTACCATGATACCATGTTAACATCACTGTACTTTGTCTTGATGTTTCATGTACCTTAAAAATGTGGGTTACTTAGGTTATATCAAACAGCATAATGGACAAATTTAATCAGCCAGGCAAACAAGACAACACACCTCTTTCAAATGATTAAAAATAATTAGAGTTTAGTGGTGACTTCGTAATCATGATTAGTACAATTAGGCATTCCCTCCATGCTATAATTTTAATATCTCACGTTGCAAGCCACTTCCTCAATTACCAAGAACGTTCAGCCGTGTTTCTATCAATTAAAAATCTACCAAACCCCAGTCTTTAACTAATTTTACTGGAGGATGATAGTCACAAACTTGCAAAATCCAATCTGTAAACAACCAGAAAGTATGCTAAATTAATTTCTGAAGTAAACCCAAATTACAATTAGCATATGTATACATACAAGCTTTTTTGCACTTTACAATTCATTTTCTTTTAAGTTTACTTGAGCCACTTTTTCTCTTTTCATTTTTCTCCTGAATCTCTTCTACCTCCTGCCCTGGATTTTCCTCACTGGCCTTTCTTCTTGGCATAGCTGTGTTCCTCCTTCAGTTCTGTGCATTTACTTAATATCGGGAGAATACTGACTTTGAACTTCATTTCCTTATTTATGAGTTTTCCCTTGCCATTTTTCTTTCTGTTATGGTCTTGTCACTGCTCTGACTAGGATGCATTCTGTTACTTGAATAACAGCCACCACCCAAGGATGCCAAGTTCTAATCAATTTTTTTCATATGTCCCTTTTCTTCGATTATTTTTTGTCAGTGATAGATAATTGATCATCGCCATCTTATCCCTGTGGTATATTCCATTTATATTTAATTTTCTTTTTGTACTTTTGATATTTGTCCTTACTATAAAGTAAGTATCAAAGGAGAATTTCATATCAAAGTGTCCACATAAATATTTAACAATTATATTTTTTTAAAAAAAAAAAAAATATTAGAATTTTCTGTAAGCAAATACTCCTATTCATTATCCAGTTGCCAATATAATGTCATTAAACATGAAATTGTAGTGGGGAAAAGATGTGTGTTGGCACATCTGTATGTGTGTCATTTCCACCAGGCATAAAACTTAGAAATAAACAATTTCAGAAACACAAGTGATAAGACAGAAAACACAAAAATCAACAATTGAAATGACAGGGGTTAAGAATCTATCTCCTTTTTAAATGTTATCTTTGAATAGTGAATTTAATAAATTGGCATGGTTAATTTTTAGTAATGATAGCAATTAATAACCAACAAACAAAATTCTTAAAAAAATGAATGATGGGCTCTTGTAAGGCAGGATGAAGTGGCCATGAGCACAGAATCAATTTTGTGATAAAAATTCCTTAGACCACTCTGTAAACTGTGGTTTAAAATAATTCTAAGGGCTGGAGAGATGGCTTAGCAGTTAAGGCACCTGCTTCCTAAGACTTAAGAATGCTGGTTCCAATCTCCAGCAGTTCCAATCTCCAGGTCCCACGTTTAGTCAGATGCAGTGATGCAAGGGCGCAATGCCACACTTGACCACAAGGGGGCGGATGCATCTGGATTTTGTTAGCAGCAGTTGAGAGGATGCTGGCGTGCCCATCTCTATCTGTCTTCCTCCCCCTCTCTCTCTGTCTCTCTCTGTGTCTCCTTCCAAAAAAAAAAAAATTAAATGATTCTAAAAACAAGTTTCAGTCTATTCAGTCATTAAGTAAATGTCTTATGATCCTGATGGATTGCACTAAATCATAATTTTGTACAAAACAAATAGAAACAATATAAGGTGCAGCATATGTTTCAGAGCAAATGCATATGGCATACAGAAATACACATTTTTTTCAATTTAAAGTATCTCCTTGAAAAGTCAAAAGATTTTACTTTACATAATAAGGTATGAATAAAAAATTGAAAATGTATTTCAATTCATTCTATTAAACCAACCAATCTAGAGTGTTTTCTTTTGATATTACCTAAGTGCTTAGAGCAATTATCTTTTTTTTATTTTCAAATTTTATTAGTTTTTGATAATTTCATACACATATATAATACAATTTCATTATACTCCATGCCACTCTCTCTTACCTCTACATGCATGTGCTGTGTGTGTGTGTGTGTGTGTGTGTGTGTTCACATGCACGTAGTTGTGCGATGAATGTCTGTGTTCCAATATGTTTAATTGAGATTGCCTACATGAGCATGGGTGGGGTTATCTGCTGCAGCATGGATGACCTACCAGTGTCTATACTAAAGAAAAGTATGGCTTCCCCTCTCCCAGGAACCACTGACAGCTAATATCTTCTCCTGCAGGTATGGATCCCTATGAGCTACTCCTTTATCCATGATGGAATGAGAGGAGCCTTATCTTATGTAGATTAATATTTTTGTTTTAATCTGATTGAAATTCATGCCATTATAATATAGTCTGGATAATGTTTTACAAATATTCTATTTTAATTTCCAGTACATGTTTTTTACATTTTTAAATAGAAGATTAAACTTGAAATCCATTTATTAATCTAAACATGTTATTAGTTCTTTTTATATTCAAGAAACATTTTTGACCAAAAGTTATTCATTTTTTCTACAAAAATTTTGTGGATTTAGATCTAGATCCCTTTTTAAATTTCAAATATTTCATTATTATTATTATTATTAACAACATAGTACCCTCTTTTCCCTCATCCCTTCCCCATTCTGCTGGGGACCCTCCTTAGTGGAGTTGCAGGTATCACAGTTACTTTTAGGGGGAAGGCATTGCCTCTGGGCATGGTGTCTCAACCTGTGGCTCTTACAATCTTTCTGTCTCCTCTTCTTCAAAATTCCCTGAGCTGGGGTGAGTGAGTTTTAACTCTACTTCGGTGATGAACATTTAGGAGCCTCTGGATCTCTGCTTTGGTAAGTATTGAGTATCCTCGGGGTCTTTAAGATGTTTTACAAGTACTATGCCTGATAGTCCATTTTAGTTTCATTGTGATTGCTTGAACTTATTAATTTCTACTATGTCAGTTCTGAATATTTCTGAATATTTAATATATCTTCTCTACATTAGCCAACAATCTTCATCTCAACAATCTATTCATCTATTTTATTACTCTGAAATACTACACTTTCACATGAAAACTTGAAAAGAGGAAGGAAAGTAACAGTTTTGAGGCCAGCCTGGTGGGGAGGAATACTAAAAGTTCAGTAACTCTCTGGGATATTTGCTGGCTTAGAAGTGTACTCAAAGAGAAAAAAATACATAAAATTAAAACAAATAAGTAAACAAACCCAAAACTCCTAAGAATGTGCAATTGTCATATTGAGAGAGAGTCCGAATCAGAGAGAAAGAGAGAGAGAGAGAATGGGTGTGCCACCAGCCTTTCAGCCACTGTGAAAGAACTCCAGACGTGTCTGCCCCCTTGTGGGCAAGTGTGGCATTGTGCCCTTGTGTCACTTAGTGTCTGGCTAAATGTTGGTCTTAGAGAATCAAACAGGTGTTCTTAGCCTTAGCAGGCAGGTACCTTAAGTCATCTCTCCAGCCCAACAATAGCCTCTTTTCACCATGCTGTATTACTGATACATAGTTATCATTTGTATATTGTGCTTTAATTTTTTTTTTACTTTTTAAATTAGTTATTTATTTATTTGCCAGCAGAGACTGAGAGAGGGAGATAGAAAAGAGGCAGACAGAGAGATAATTGGCATTCCATGGCCACTAGCCACTGCAGACAAACTCCAGATGCATGTGCCCCTAGTGCATTTGACTTACGTGGGTCCTGGAAAATTGAACCGTGATCCTTTGGCTTTGCAGGCAAATACCTTAACCACTAAGCCATTTCTCCAGCTTTTTAAAAAAATTTATTTATTAGAGACAGTGAAAGGGAGAGAGAGAGAGAGAGAGAGAGAGAGAGAGAGAAGAGAGAGAATGAGTATGCAGGCCCTCTAGCCACTGCAAATGAACTCCAGATGCATGCACCACCTAGAGCATCTGGCTTACATGGGTACTGGGGAATTGAGCCTTAAACCAGGGTCCTTAGGCTTCACAGGCAAGAGCTTAACCAGTAAACCATCTCTCCAGCCCCATATATTTTTTAAAGTGTATTGTAGTTACTTTTCTTGTGATTGTCACAAAATACTTAAGGAACAACTTAAGGTAGGGAAGGTTAATTTGCACTCATGTGTCATGACAGGGAAGGTATCGTGGCTAAAACAGCATGTGTGGTGTGTGAGGCAGCATGTCTTTGGCAGCAAGAGTTTGGAGATAGAGTTGTTCACATCAGAGAGGACCGGCAAACAAAGAGACAGACCAGAAGCAGATAAGCGGATTCAAGGCCTGCAACAAAAACAAGCCCTTCAGCTAGGTGTGATGACCAGAAGGGTCCACATCTTCCCCAAAGAGTAGAGCGAGCTAGGGAACAAGTATTCAAGGATAAGAGACTGCACATTTCACATTCAAATCTGAACAATGAGGATTGTAGGTTATGCTGTATTCTGTATCTCATTCGTTGGGTCTTTACTTTCTAGCATTTGGTTTTTACCTAATAATAAATCCTAGCAACACCCAGTCACTAAGTTGTAATAATGTTATTGGTATAAAGAAAACTACTGAAATAAGAAAATAATTTGCAAGATGTGTTTAATGAGACAATTGATACTGTATGTAGAAAATTTTATTTTGCCTGATTTACATTGAAATTTGAATCTTTGAGTGATAGGAGTTATGTTTAACATCATCCAAATCTCCAGAATACAAAAGTACCAATATTCTAGTTCACTAATTATATCTTTACTGAAAACAATTTTATCAATATCTTTAAAATAATCAGAGTTAGTACTAAAATTCAGAACAAGTTGTTTTAATAAACATGTCCTTGATTAAGAAGGCTGACTGACATGATCTATTTGAAACAGTAAGTACGGAGGCAAATATCCTAAAATTAATTATTTTTCTATCAATATACTGTAACAATAAACAGTGAAATGTATTACATATAGAATTAAACTGACTTTTATTTGTTATTATTCAAAATTGATTTATACATAGTTAAAAGTTAGCATGGTAGCAATTGTTTAAACATATAGTTCTTTAAGATACTTTTGTATTTATTTTACTATGAACAGTGATAAATAATTATTAATATTAATTACAGACCATTTAGAATAAATTGTGAATTTTTAATATAGGTAATCTTAAGATAAATCCAGTATCTTTAAAAAAATTCTTCATAGTCTGTAGGCTGGATGTTATATAGGACTAAAAGACAATGTAAAACTGAATATAGGGGTATATAGTACAGGGAACTAGTATTCCTTATAAAGAAAAATAATGATGGAGTAATAATGCTTTAGAGGCTTGCTGGATTGCTACTCTATTCTGAGATTTAAGTTAAAGTGATCAAAAGAAATCACTTGGACATCTTGCTCCTATAGGGCACAATACTTATATAATAAAACTTCACTTTCCTTTCTAGCTCTCAGGTAAAGGAGAATATACATGCAAGGAGGATTGGGGACAGAAATTCTCTTTCCTATTACTCATTTTCATTGATAATGATGGCAAACTGATTTTTATTTTGCTGCTACACGGGAGGTATTCACTGGAGTACACAAGTTTATATTCCACATTGTTTTTTAGTTACTTTTAAAATTCTCATATAACTCTACTTTATCATGAATTCCTATCTACTTCATATATATAATCACCCATCATTCATTAAATTTGTAATCATATAATGACAATTGATTTTGAGAAAATTTCAATGAATGCCTACAACCTCTTGGTTCTGTCTTACATTCTATTTTCTTAATTTCTCTTTTCCTATAGTTTTCTCTTCACCTTATAAAGATCAGTAGGCTTGTTTTCCTTTCTGTTACTTAAATCTTCAATTTATCAAACAATTGTTGGCAAGTAGGGTATTCTCAATAGATACTTATTTGTTCTGATAAGTGCTCCATGTATTTATATTCACATGCATCAACTTCAGTCACCTATTGATAGTCTAAATATTAACAACAGATCAACGGTGATATTAATCAAGAGTCTAGCTCAGCTGTAGTATTTGCAATCTTCATAAGAGATTCTGAAAATGTAATATTGAAAGTGAGGCATCCATGCTTTAAATTTTAGACATGAAAAGAAGTATCCCCTTCACCACCAACAGAGACATTTCACAACACATCTGGGAATGTTTTGACCAGTAATGATTTTATATCCAAAGATAATGGGCAATTGTTGTTGGCACTACACTGGCTATTTTGCAGGACATAGAGAAATCATGCTGGAACTTGGCTTGAAGCTTCCTCTTAATTGACTAGCTTTCATAACTCTAGAAGGTGCTATGCAAGCCAATCAGAAGAAAAATCAGCAGAAGTGTTACCCCAACATAGACCCTGAGTTTTTCTCACTACAAACCTTCCACAATATGTGCACACTGTCACAATAGTGATATGATGGTATAGCAGTAATGATTTACTTTATGATTATAATTAATGGATGCTCTACACATGGAATTCATGACTTGTACTTTAACCTGGAAAAAAAAAAATCTGATCGACCCCTTCCAAGGCTCAGGGAATGTGGTAGAAGAAGGGGTAAGATTGGGAGGATGGGGAAGAGTATTGTGGAATGCCATCTTCAGGATATTGCATGGTCTTTCCACTAATCATCTCATTGAAGCAGTGGATTCTCATCCAAAATATAGACAGGCTGTCAGTATTTTATCATGGAGGTGAAAAGGGTTCATAATTCTCCATACTTCCAATAATAGTTAATGACAGCTCATAGTTTCTGGGAGACAGTAAGTCTTTTTCTTCACTGGTATTGCCTTTGACAAGTTGCCTATTCCACATTAAATAATCTTCTATTTGTGACCATGTAAGAAACCATAACACAACTCAGTGTGTCAAAAAGAAAGAAAGAATGAAAGAAAGAAAGAAAGAAAGAAAGAAAGAAAGAAAGAAAGAAAGAAAGAAAGAAAGAAAGAGAAGACAGCAGAAGAAGAAAGAAAGATTTAAAGAAAGGAAAGAAAGAAACAAAGAAAGAAAGAAAGAAAGAAAGAAAGAAAGAAAGAAAGAAAGAAAGAAAGAAAGAAAGGCAAGATGGGGATTTATTGGGAAGAAGTGTTTTAGTGGGAAGAGGAGGGATATTGTGATGAATAATTGCAGAGGATAAGATTGCAATATATGTATGAAGAATCAAAAGTCTATAAAAAAACAAGGGACAAGAATATTGTGTATACTTAAGGATGGAAATTTTAGTCTTTTCCAGTTGGTATTTCTAGAAAGAATTAATATCCTAAGTCATTCACTTTATATAATAAGTTACTATTTTTTTTGTTATATATATAGTGTGAGGTTAGTTATGACTTTGCTCTGAAAGAATCAAGAAAATAGTCAGTGAAACAATTATTTATTTCTCCACCCCATGATACACTTAAGAAATTGCAGTTGTGAAAGTCTGATGGGAGGATAAATGGTCAAGGCATATCAATGTCTATTGAGGCCTACCAACTCTATTGGGAGAACAGTGTAAAAAAATCTTAACATTAACTCCCTTTTTGTTTTTATCATGCCTTTGATACATTTTGTCATGTTTTGCTACATTCTTACAACATAGAACCATAAAATGGTACAATCTGCATACTAAATGAACAGAAATTCATGAGTATGTGGAGATTAAACAGTATAACCCTCTAAAATGACTACGATGATTCCTACTGTTCATTTTAAATGGTAATTGTTTGCTTGCTTGAAGCAGGGTTCAGTATTATAGTCACTGGGCAATATTTGTCTCCTCATTTCTTGTTAGAAATAGAGCTATCAGAATACAACCGTGCCTATTCATACATGCCTGCTTTTGTGCTACCATGCATCACTGGCAAAAATTATATAGTTTGTAAAGATCCTATGACCATTTCAAAAAAAAGTTTGCAGGCTGGAGGGATGGCTCAGAATATAAAGCTCTTCCTTGCCTGCAAAGCCTAAGGACCTGAGTGCAATTCCCCGGTACCCACATAAAGTCAGATCCACTAAGTGGTACACGAACCAGGAGTTCACTTGCAGTGGCAGGAAACCCCGGCATGCCCATACTCACACTCTCTGTTGTCTGCCTCTCTCTCTTCCTCTATCTCAAATAAATAATAAATAAATAAAATTTTAAAGTTTGCTATTTACTCAGCATTAATGGAATAAATAAATAAATGAATGGAATTTGGTACTTGCTTTCGATGATCCTGGTGCTGGTTGCTTCTCTCTGTGTGTGGGTCTGTGAAAAAGGGGCTGGCTTCTTTTGCCATCAGGAAAAGTCTCTTCCTCCCATCAAAAAAAAAAAAAAAAAAAAATCTTAACACAGAGTATTAGAGTTTCAAATTTTAATTGGCTTTTCCCTTACTGTAAATAGCTAAACTTTCCTGCTTAAGGCTACCATTCTACATTTCCCTTCTAAAAGTCTATTTTTCTAAGTTGGTCAAACATATTGCTGTACTGAAAAGATTCTAAGTACTTAAACCTCCTCTAGGTTCATGGAGCCTTGCAATTTATACCTGGCCTAAAACTGCACTCATGCATGAGAATCGAACCGATATATATTTTCTAAAACTGTACATGAAAATTTTACCACTATGGATATTGTTTCTTAATTCATATTTATAGATTTTTCTCTTTCCTGTGTGCCACACTTTAACAAGTCTCTGGAGAAGAAATATGCTAACATTGGGAAGCTAACACAATTGCCCAGTGAAACAATGTATCACAAGGAATAAAAAATTCCCAACATGCTCTTGGAGATTATTTAAAAATTGGTAAATCAGTATAGTTCAAACACTCTGACTGTGCAAATAAACTTCCTAGAATACCAGATTTGAAGTGTTCCCAATGGCTTTTATGGAATTTATTTGTTAACTTTAAAATATTAATATATCTGCAATATATTTATCCCATGAAACACAAACACATGTTCACACTTTTCTTACCTCAGAAATTTTCAACAAACAAATTACAGTTAATAGTAAATAACAGAATAAAAATTGTGTTTTGTCTGTCCTGAATATATGCAGAGTATGTCAAAGTATTCTTTGAAATTATGAAACATTTTAATGATTAAAAATTACAAGAAGGAAGATCCTCAACAAGAATACATACAAAAATGGCACCACCACACCACACCTGGCTGGGAATTTTGTGATTCCTTTTTAAAAAAAATATTTTATTTATTCATTTATTTGAGTGAAAGAGAGAGAGAGAGAGAGAGAGAGAGTCGAAGACACAGATAGAAAGAGAGAATGGGCATGCACCAAGGTCTCCAGCCACTGCAAATGAACTCCAGTTACATGAGACCCCCTTGTGCATCTGGCTTACATAGGTACTGGGGAATCGAACCAGGTCTTTAGGCTTTGCAGGCAAATGCCTTAACCACTATGACATTTCTTCAGCCCAAATTTATTTGTTTTCTATAGTTATGATCATAATGTGAATACATTCATGTTGGTGCCATTGATTGCCTCCCCCTGCCCCCCCCTCTGAAAGGACTCCCCATCATTGAGGAATGTGGGTGGTGCATTTTAGGGTTAGCCATCAGTTATGTGGAAGAGGCAATGTCTATGTGCATAATGACCCACCTTGTGGCTCTAACAATCTTTCCACCCCCCTCTTCTACGAATTTCCCTGAGCCATGTTGGGTACATTTTAGGTCTACTTCAGTGATGAGGTCTTGGGAGCATCTGTGTCTCTGGATATCTGGTTTAGTAGGAGTTGAATGTTCTCTCTGTTTATCTCCTTCACCTTTGTTTTGGCATCAGGTTCACCAAGAAAGCTGCTCTCTTGCTCATTTCCCGAATTACTCTATGGTTTCAGCTGGGTCCCTGGTGAGGTGTGATAGGCTGATCCTCTTCTCAGGTTCTGCATCAATCTGAAAAAGTAAAGCAAATTCTCCAATGGTGAGAGAAGTCAGCACTGGATAAATGGGATAACCGTTATTATTTTATAGAGAATTTTATATGTATAGGCCCTCTTGTAGCCCACGAATGGTGGGAGCTTGATATTGGAGAGCAGGATCATTTTATGGACATGGTTCTGACTTGTTTCCCAGTTCCAGCTATGAGTACCATTCCACTGAGTGGGTCTGTTAGCCAAATCAAGAGCAGTTGGTTACCCACCATGGCTGTGTGGCACTATTGCACTTGTGCGAGCATCACATCAGGTGGTTTGCTGCTGAATAGCTTATACCATGTGTTGCTTGGATGGATGCTGGTCATTTTCCCCCCGTTGCTGATGTAGCACCTTCTAGCACTAGACAAGCTAACTGACTGGGGACTGACTCTCTTCCAGATTCCAGCCAGGTCACTTGTTTGTAGTTCCTTTTTTGTTTCATTTTATTTAAACTCCAGTGTGTTTTGACTTTGCAAAATTTGTGACCTAGGAGCCCTGTCTTCTTGTTTCTCTCCAGCCTAAACTGCATTTATAAAAGCCAGTTATTTTATTAATCACTCTCCTCCATATTTTGGCTTTGAAATGATTTTGGCTTTATGAGTAATGCCAGTAAATTCAATTCCTTAAGTTAATTATCCAAAAAATTGAATAAACTTCATATGATAATAAAAAAGAAAGGGTTAAGTGGAGAGGGCAAAGATGGGTTGTGGGAGGTGATTATGAATACTGTATGTTGTAAATTTATGGAGGTTATCAATAGATGGTTATTTTGTTTAATAAAAAAGGCACTCAGAGAAAAAAAAAAAAAAAAAAAAAAAACTTTTGTCCTAGTCCTTTGTGGCTAAAGAAATGAATCTATGTAACACACAAAAAGTACACAACTGCAGACCTAAACACATGAGAAAGTAAGCAGGACCATATACCTCATCTGCCTGAAGAGTAATTCACTTCTCTGAATAGTCTTCCAAGGACAACTCAAACTCGACCTTGAGGTTTGGTGAGAGGTGTAACTCAAGGAAAATAGTTACACTTCTTTTTTCTGTATAAATTTAACTCCAGCAAAGTAAAAGTTCATAAAAGATAGTTCTAATAGAGAAAGATGAAATGGGTATATTCAAGGCAAAATGTAATGAAGACTTCCTCCAGGGTGTTAGAAAGATATTAGATGTAATCAAGTACATAGTGATATGACTATATGTACAAAAACAGAGCAATGACCTAGTATCTTAATACTCCTTTTCTGTGTGTGTACGATGCAGGGTCTCACAATTTAGCCCAAGCTGACCTCACACTTGCAGTCTTCCAGCCTCTGAAATGCAACAGTTTAATTGTGATTCCAATTATTCTGAAGAATTCTGACCCTTAAGAGTTTAAGGAGAGATTTGTGCTTACTTGGCAAACAATTTTATTTTGAAATTTTAATTTGATTAAGTAGATCCTAGCAATAAATAGCTTTGTGTTATATTGCATACCTTTTGGAAGAGTAAGATTGAAGGCCATAGTTTTCAATAAATATCATTAATGAAAATATTTTAAAAGTCTAAAAATTCACATTTTTGCAAAAAATAATTCCATTTTCTCTCTGGCTTTATCTGCAAAAAAAGTACTTAGCTATATGGAGAATGCATTATCTTTTAAATTTTTGTTTTTATTTATTTATTTATTTATTTATTTATTTATTTATTTATTTAAGAGCAACAGAGAGACAGAGAGATAAAGAGGCAGAGAGAGAGAATAGGTGCACCAGAGCCTCCAGCCACTGCAAATGAACTCCATATGCATACACCACCTTGTGCATCTGGCTTGCGTGGGTACTGGGGAATCAAGCCTTAAACCAGGGTCCTTAGACTTCCAGCAAGTGCTTAACTGCTAAGCCATCTTGTAGAATGTTTCTGATGAAACACATTTTTACTTAAAAAACAATTATCTGGACCCATTTAATCTCGTTTTTCTATTTTGCAAGGCCACAAGACATATTTATAGTTACTTAAAAATAGACAATGGGGCTATGGAGATGGCTCAGTGGTGAAAGGTTCCTGACTACAAAGACTGTCAGCTAAGAGTCAATTCCCCAGCATCCACATAAAACTGAACAACAACAACAACAACAACAACAACAAAAAAAAAAGTAGAGTATGCATCTGATGGCAAGAGACTTTGGCAAGTCTATACACATACAATAGAAATAAATAAATAGGTATTAAAATCACCTATACCTAATAACTTATAGTAACATTATCTTTTCATGTTAATACTATTTTAGATTGAATGTGAAATGTCCTCCACAGTCTATGGGCTTGAGCACTTGGGTCCTGAGTGGGGGTGCTGCATGAGAAGGTGATAAAAGGAGCAGGATCTTCCCTGGAGAAACTGAGTCACTATAGATGAACCTTTAGGTTTTACAACCTAGCCACATGTGCTATTCTCTCCTCTTACTTATCATCACCATACTTTGTATGCTAGTACTACCTGGAACTGTAAGCTTAAATAAGCTCTTTCTTCTTTAAGCTGTTTCTTTTCACATATTTGGCCTTGGTAATAATGTGACATACAGAAAATCAGCACAGAGAAACAGGGCCTTGCTCTAAGCCTATGTGGCTCATTGACCTTTGGAACTGGTTTGCAAGGAAGAATGAGGAAGGGTTTGGTACTGTGGCCAAGAAAGGCCTAAAATGCGGTAAGAAGAGTCATTCTTATAGAAGTTTTGAAGATCAGAATATGAAGAGGAACACAGACCACAGTGGCCCAGTTCAGGAAGTTTTAGAGATGAAGGACTCTATTGGAAACTGGATAAGAGGCAGTTTATATGAGTCTGATAAAGAATACAGTTGCAGCTGGGTGCAGTGGTGCATGCCTCTAATCCCAGCATTTGGGAGTCAGAGGTAGGAGGATTGCAGTGAGTTTGAGGCCACCCTAAGACTATGTAATGAATTCCAGGTCAGCCTGGACCAGAGTGAGACCCTACCTCAAACAACAACAGCAGCAACAACAACAAAATATGGTTGCATTTTCCCTGTGTCTTGGGAACTTGAAAAAGGCTCTTTCAAAAGTAATGGACTAATTTGATACAGAAGAAATTTAAAATAAAGGTGTCATTTGGGGCATGACATAGTTATTGGTCACTTTTCTTAACCAGGTGTGCAGTGAAACAGAATAACAAATGGGGGGAAGGGAGCTGGAGAGATTGCTCAACAGTTAAGGTGTTTGTCTGCACACCTTAATGATCCAGGTTTTATTCCCCAGTAACCATGTAAAGCCAGATACACAAAGTGGTGCATGCATTTGGAACTCCTTTGCAATGACTAGAGGCTCTGGTATATTGTGTCTCTCTCTCTCTCTCTCTGTATATCTCTTTCTCTCTTTTTCTCTCTCTCTTGCTATCCCTCTCTCCTCTTGCAAATAAATAAAAATATTTTTTTTTAATAAAGAATAGCAAGTGGGGCAGAAATGTGTAAAAGCAGTACAGTTCTCAAGAAAAATACCTGGAGCAATTTTAAAGTTGTAGCCAAGGCATATACTGAAAAAGAGACTAGAATTGTTAATTATCTTTATCATTATACAGGTATAAAGGAAAGGTGCATTGTGGGCAAACCCACACCCATATGAGGCTCTATCTTGTAAAAAGGGAAAAATGAATTTGAAATGAAAGGTGAGAGCTTATACTAAAGGGGTTCATTGATGAAAACATAATTCCCTAGGAAAATGTTTTGAGGTCACACTGTAAGGCAAACAGAGGTCTCTACATGAATGGATAGAGACTTATAGATTCTATCCAAGCTGTAATCAGACCTTGGCATCCTCATTCACATCGTTGTACAGCTTAGTGGTTAAGGTGCTTGCTTGCAAAGGAAAAGGACCCAGGTTCAAATCCCCAGGACCCATGTAAGCCAGAGGCACAAGGTGGCACATGCATCTGGAGTTGGTTTACAATGGCTGGAGGACCTGACTTATGCTTTCTTGTTCTCTGTGTCTGTCCATCCCTACTTCATATATATATATAGACAAAGGCAGTCATAATGTCTTTCTCTGTTGTACCAGAGAGCCACTAAGCCAATCAGGGAGTGAAGGGGACAGAGTCCTTGCAAAGAGACTTTGAGAGCCTACTGGGTGAAGCTATGCAGGTGAACCCTAAGTTGCAGTGGAGGTCACAGGTTGATGAAGATGCCAAGACCATGGACTTCCTACCAAGAAAAGCTGTAGGACTGAGCTAGATGAAAAATTGTATGCTATAGATAGCAGAACTGGATAGGGAGTACTACCCAAGGCCTTTGGAACCTGTATGATTCCATCATGAGTACTAGATGCCAGTCACGGAGCTGCAAAATTTGGAGGTTTTCCTGCTGGGTTTCAGTCTTACTTTGATCTGTACTTTTTGCAGTGACCTTATTCCTTCCTTTTGATAATGAAAGTTTACTCTGTTCTACTGGATGTTGGAACTATGCAACTTTTTAAAGTTATTTTATATTGGCTCATAGTTAAGATTTTGTTTGAATCTTAGAAGAAACTTGGACTTTTGATATTTTACCAGTGTTGAGACTGGTAGGGATCATGGGGAGTTTTGACACTAGAGTGAATGCATTTTATGTAATGAGAGGGCCATAAGCCCATGGGGGCCAGAAGTTGAATGCTATCCTTTGGATGTGGCATCCACTATCTATAGGCTTATGTGTTTCCTACCTGGGAAGGTGGTAGAACCTTAAAGAGCTAGATCCTCACTTAAGGAAATAGGGTACTGTAGGTGGCCTTTAAGATTTTATAGACTAGCATCACTTCCTGTGTTTGCTCTGTGTTCCCTGACTGTGGATGCAGTATGACCAGTCACCTCCTGCTTCTACCATCATGCCTTTCTCCAAATAATACAGTGTCCCCTTTGTAAATATAAGACAAAATAAAGTCCTTCCTTTCCTGAGTTGATTGTTGTCAGGTATTTGGTGACAACAATGAGTAAAGTAACAAATATAGTACTCTATTTCATAAACTGACTAGTCACAACAGGTATGACTAAGAAAATATATTTTCCTTTGTACTGGAATCATGTTTCTATTATGTTTATATGGATAGATAGATAGATAGATAGATAGATAGATAGATAGATAGATAATTTCTTTGCTTTAGAATTAGGTATCTAGGCATGAAAAGCAGAATTTCAATATTTTAATTCATATAAATCTAAGGATTTTAAATGATGTGCCATTTAATGTTTTCCATTAGAATAGTAGAGACATTTTTCATTAAAAGGGCTTTTGTCTTACAATTTTGAAAGCAGGAAATAGGAAAGTAAAATGACAGAAATATTCTACTCTTTAAGTCAGTCATTTCCTTTGTCATAATGATTACACTTCAATCACAGAGCAGAGTGAATGCTCTGTTCCACTTGATTTTCATATTCATGTAAAACCTACTATTGTTTCCTAGAGGCAAATTTGCTATACACACTATTTGCCACACATTCCCTTGACTCTTTGGACCAAAATATTGTGAAGCTGGGGAGTGCTTTGATAAGTTAAAATTTTAAATGTGTTGAGAATAGCAACATTGTGACAAATGAATGATTCATTTTCTTTAGTTCCCACTGACTGTTTCTACCCACAGGAGACACTGCATCAAGCTTTATAGTGTATAATGGGCAGTGGTCTCCAGACCATATAATCATCCAAGAGGATACTGACCTACTGTCATTGCTCATCTTGTTTTTGCAATGAGTACACAGTTTTGTGGGCACTAATGTGGATGTGGTGTGAATCCAGGTGATTATTCTACAATACAAGTTAGTGGCAGCCCATTTGTCTTTTTGTTTTGTTTTGTTTAGCTTTTCCTTCTTAGAACAAAGTGAAAAGCTTTCAAAACAACACATGGTCTTCACATTTCATTTTTTAATATTGTCTCTTTCTGACATTTTTATTGATAAATTGACAGTTAAATTAATTGAATCCAAACCAAAGAGATCCAGACAAAGGAAATAATCAGAGCATATATTAATGAATTGGAAACTAAGAAAACAATTAAAAAATAATGAAATGAACAGCATGCCTCTGAAAAAATAAATAAAATCAATAAGCCCCTGGCTTATCTGATCAAGCAAAAAAAGAGAGGGAATGACAGAGAGAGAGAGACAGAGAGAAGTGTCAAGTTAACAAAACCAGAAATGAAAAAGGAGAGGTCACAAAAGACATCAATGAAATTGGAAGAATAATCTGAACTTACTTCTAAAACCTCTAATCCAGAAAATTGCATTATCTTGAAAAAATGGATGAATTTTTAGACATACCACCTAGCAAAATTGAACGCAGATAATATTAATCTTCTAAACAAACCTATCACATCCATTGAGATTAAAAATATAATCAAAAACTTCCCAAAAGAAAATACAGGATTGGATGTCTTCTCAGCCAAATTCTATCAAACCTTCACTGATAAAATGAAACCAATTCTCAAACTGCTATACATATTTGGAGAACAGGGAATGCTTCCCAATTCCTTCTATGAATTTAGCATTGCCATAATACCAAAACTTGATGGAAATAGAAGAAAAGAAAACTTTAGGACTATATCCTGGCTAAATTTTGATGCAAAGATCCTGAACAGAATCTTTGCAAACCAAATTCAACAACACATCAAAAGTATTATCCATCTTGATCAAGCAATATTCATCTCAGGAATACAGGGATGGTTCAACATATGGAAATAGGTCAACATAATGCATTACATAAAAAAAAAAAAAAAATGATCACCAGAACCACATGATCATTCCAATAGATACAGAGAAGACCTTTGACAAAATACAACATCACATCAGGAGAATAGGCATGGGTGGTCTGTAACTCAACACAATAAGGCTATATATAAAGCACCCAAATCCCAAATAATATTTAATGGGGAAAGACTCAAGGAGTTCCCACTGAGATCAGGAACAAGACAGGGGTGCCCACTCTCACCACTGCTCTTCAACATAGTACTAGAAGTACTAGTCTAAGAAATGAGACAGGAGAAGGAAATAAAAGGGACTCAAATTTTAAAAGAAGAAATCAAGTTAGCCCTATTTGCAGAAGACATGATCCTGTACATAAACGACTAGAAAGTCTCCATCTCAAACTTCTAAAGGTGATTAATTCCTTCAGTAAAGTGGCAGGATACAAAATCATTGCACAAAAATCAGTAGCCTTTCTTTATGCAAAGGACAAATATACAAAGAAAGAAAACAGTGAGGCTGTCCCATTTTCAATAGCAACAACAACAACAACAAATTAGATACCTTCGAATAACACTAACCAAGAATGTAAAAGACCTATATAATGACAACATTAAAAAAAAGTCAAGAAAGAAATTTTGGAGGACTTGAGAAGTTGAAAAGACCTTCCATGATCATGGACAAGTGGAATTAATATATTGAAAATGGCAATTCTACCAAAAGCAATAGACAGATTTAACGCAATTCCAGTAAAAATACCAGCAACATTCTTCACAGAAATTGAAAAAATGACCTCATAATTCATGCAGAATGGCAGCAGGCCTCAGATATCCAAACATAACCTCAGCACAAAAAAAAAAAAAAAAAAAAAAAAAAAAAAAAAAAAACACCTTGGGTGGTATCACCATACCCTATCTAAAAGTATAGTAACAAAAAACATCATGGTATTAACATAAGAACAGAAACATAGACCGATGGAAGAGAGTTGAAGACCCAGACTTTAGATCAAGTAACTACAGCTACTTGACCTTTGACCTTTGAAAGTAGACTGTGGAAAAGACAGCATCTTCAACAAATGGTGCTGGACAAATGGTATGACCATATGTACAAAAATCCATATGTACATATCTCTCCATGTACAAAAATCAAGTTGGAATGGATTAAAGACCTCAATATAAAACATGAATCTCTTCTCCTATTGGAAGAAAAAATAGGAGGCACTGTTCACGATATAGGAATGGTAATATAATTCCTGAACAAAACTGCAGTAGCCCAGGAAATTAAACAAGCACTCAACCAATGTGATCTCATGAAGCTAAAAAGCTTTTCCACAGACAAACATACCATAAACAGAACCAATAGATTACACACTGAATGGGAGAAAAAAATCTTTGCCAGCTGTACCTCTGACAGAAGCCTAATATCTAGAATCCACAAAGAACTCCAAAAACTAAACAATAAAAAATCAAACCACCCACTCCAATGGTGAGGCAGAGAACTGAGTAGAGAGTTCTCAGAGGAAGATTTACAAATGGCTAACACTTCAGAAATGTTCAACATCCCTAACCATTAGGGAAATGCAAATTAAAACAACTATGAGATTCCATTTTACCCCAGTAACTCTAGCAAACATTAAAAAAAATCAAATTAAAAAAAAAAAAAAAACATGTTGGCAAGGATGTGGAGAAATAGGAACATTCATTCCATGTTTGTGGGAATATAAGCTGGTACAACCACTATGGAAATCAATAAGGAGACTCATGAAAAGGATGAATATACAGTTTCCAACAGACTCTCTTATTCTCTTATTGGGCATTTACCCTAAAAGCTCCACACCTCAGTTCAGAGATATGTGCTCAACCATGTTCATAGCTGCTTAATTCATAATAGCTAAGAACTGGACTCAACCCAGGTTCCCATCATGGAATGAATGGATAACCATGATGTGATATATCTACACGATGAAATTCTACTTAGCAATAAGAAAAAGAAATGGCACAAGGTTATATGTAGAAAAATGTTCGAACTTGGAATAGATCATACTAAGCAAACTCACACAATTACAGAAAGACAATCATACATGGTCTCACTCATCTTTGGTTCCTAACCTGGATCAGCCTGAATTGCTGACCTACCTCACTGGCATCTGGAGGCCTAGACAATATGGAGGGCTTGGGGGGATGGGAAAGATGGGGGAGGACACAAAAATGAAACCAAATTGAACTGGTGCCATATAAACCTATATCATGGAAGGTAGTCTAAAAGGTTAAATCCTCAACAGGACCTTAGGTTGGAACATCTGAACCAAAGGGCCCTGGAGAGGGTGCGATGAATCCTAACCTTAAATTTCTCCTGTTTCTCTTTCTTTCTTTCTTTCTTTCTTTCTTTCTTTCTTTCTTTCTTTCTTTCTCTTTCTTTCTTTCTTTCTTTCTCTCTCTCTTTCTTCTTTCTTTCTTTCTCTCTCTTTCTTCTTTACTTCTTTCTTTCTTTCTTTCTTTCTTCCTCTCTCTTTCTTCTTTCTTTCTCTCTCTTTCTTTCTTTCTCTCTTTCTTTCTTTCTTTCTTTCTTTCTTTCTTTCTTTCTTTCTCTCTCTCTTTCTTTCTTTCTTTCTTTCTTTCTTTCTTTCTTTCTTTCTTTCTTTCTTTCTTTCTTTCTTTCTTTCTTTCTTTCTTTCTTTCTTTCTTTCTTTTTCTTTTTTCTTACCCCTTGGTGCTGGACTGCAACTCCCAGTACCAGGATGCAGTTAACACCCACAGTGAATTGCTGATCAGAGAGAGCTACAAGGTCTCCCAAAACAAGACAGACTTCTGTCAGAGCATTTGCTTACCCACCAGAGGTTATTGGTAATACTCTACTGCTAAAGACACTATACACTGTTAGCATTGAGCATGGAGAGTCCTGGCTGGAATATGGAAGAGAGCCAGTCTCCAGACAGTTAGCCTGCAAGTGCTAGAATGTGCTACATGAGCTACTGGGGAAAAGTAGCCAGAGCAACTCAAGGTCTAAGCTACTCAGAAGCAAACTTCTTGATGTGATGCTCACACAAGTGCAATAGAGGCACACGCCCATGGTGTGTTACCAACTGCTATTGGATTGGGTAACAGATCTGCTCAGTAGAAAGGAAATTATATCTGGAACTGGGAAACAAGTCAGAATCATATCCAGATAATGATTTTGCTTTCTAATATCTTTCAATTTCCAATTTTGCTTTCTAATTTTGGGTTATAAGAGGGTCTACACTCTTTAAATTCTCTCTAAATTAATGATGGTTATCCCATTTAACCTGTGCTGACTTCACTCTCCACTGCAGAATCTGCTTTTCTTTTTAAGATGGAAGCAGCACCTGAGGAGATAAATGACCCATTTCACTTCAGCCAGGCCCCAGCTAAAATCACAGAGGAATTGGGGAAATGAGAAAGAGCACTGCTTTCTCAGTGAAGCTGATATCAACACAAGGTTGAGGGAGAGAGATACTAAGGACACTCAACACCTACCAAAACAGAGATCCAGAGGCTCCCAAGAGTCCATCACTGATGTTAACTCAAAACGCACCCAGCATAGCTCAGGGAATTTTGTGGAAGAGGAGGCAAAAAGATTGTTAGTGCCACAAGTTAGGACATTATGCACAGACATTTCTTCTCCGTCATAACTGACTGCTGCCCCCACAATTCATGACCCACAATTCACATGGGGTGGCCTGCATTCCCAACATGGAGGACCCTTCTGGAAAAGGGGCATGGATGAAGGAAAGAAAGGATGGTACCAACATGTGTTGTTTACATACTAAGTATGCCCATATAGCTAATTAAAATAAATTTTAAAAATAGTGGCATTTTTATTAACCAATATTGGTAATTAATTAATATTAATTAATATTTTAATATATGAACATTATACATAAATATATAAAAAAGATATAAATAATATCTTAAAAATCTGAATTTCAAGCTGGAGAAATGGTTTAGCAGCTAAGGAGCTTGCTTGCACAGTCTAAGGACCCAGATTCAATTCTCCAGAATCCACATAAGTCAGATGCACAAGGTGGTGAATATTTTTTTAAAAATCTGATTTCCAATAGTTACTTATTTGATAATCTCTTTTAACAACCCCCAGATTGGAGTTTTTCCTTAAATATTTTACTCAGTCCTGTGTTTAAGTGACAGTGCCTGGGTATAATATAACATAGTTTTAGTCAGCACTCCCTTGGCACTGACCATGTGTTAGCAACTCTTCTATATGTCACATCTGTTGTCTGATTTGATCTTCACAACAACCTACTATGGAATGAGTCCTTTTAATAGCTCTGTTTCATAGAAAGGGAAGTATATATACAAGGAGCTATGGTGTGAGAAGGAAAATTCTATACACAATAGTACAGAGTGCTAAGTAATGAAGACCCATTAAGTCCAGGAATTTTCTACAAATTCCAAAATGCAAAATATAGATATAATTATTACACAAACCTGAGTTTGTATTTCTAATTAAACGTTTTTATTTTACTTTTGATTTGTTAAAATGACACTGATTTTTATGTTCTTTTCCTTAAAAGTCAAGCATTTCACTAAGGTATTCACAATATGGCTTCATTCCCCTTACTTAATGTTGTTACACCCAGGAAAATGGTTCACAATAGCCATATTTTCAGATTTTAATCAATGAGTTTATTAGGGGTATAGGAAACGAAATTAAAAGAGGAATAGAAAGGTAGAAGATAAGTAAGGCACTGAACAGTATTCAGCAGAAATGAATGGAGTAGCTCTGCTGAAAAAAGATATAAATAAGTGGAGAGATAAATACCAGAACATCAGATTGGACTGGCCCTTTACCAATATCCTGCAGAAATGAAGAGAGTAGCCCCATGGAAACAGTCATCTGGAGTTGTTGAACAGTAAAGAGGGTCCTGAGCGAAGCATTCTTTCCCTTTGGGAGATGATTCCAATTAGCAGTTCCCACCACAGGCATTTTTATAACATGGATTAACATGAGTGGCTTCTATTCAAGTCTTGAAATTTTAAATGTGGCTAATCAGACAGCCTAGAAAGTGTTTTTATTTTTTATTTTTTTGTTTTTTGGAGAGAGACACAGAGAGAAACAGACAGAGAGAGAGGGAGAGAGAGACAGAGAATGGATGTGCCAGCAGTCTCTCAGCTGTTGTGAACAAAATCCAGATGTGTGTGCCCCTTGTGGTCAAGTGCGGCATTTCGCCCTTGCATCACATTGCATCTGGCTAAACGTGGGACCTGGAGATTGGAATCGGGTTCTTAAGCTTAGGAGGCAGGTGCCTTAACCACTAAGCCATCTCTCCAGTCTGAAAGTGGTTTATTTTTATACCTATTCTCAAGGGTACATTTTTTTCAAAATCTGGGGCTATAAATATGCTTGTATTTGAGATGGAGGTGAATGGTGGAGTTTTGGTAGGGGTAGGAAGTTACCACATGCCCAGAATCAGCTTTCAATACTTTTAAAAGTTGTAACAGCACAAGATAATTTATCAGTAAGACTAGTATTACACAAGTAAAGCAAGAGGCTATTCTTGCTCAGAAAGCTGAGGTTTTCTTCAACTCAGGAACTATTTCTTCTGGAATAATTTGAATATTTTGTAACATGTTCTGGACTTTTCAAGTCATTTTGATTACTTACTAATTTATTAAATCTATGCCTTCCTTCATCAATTTTAAATCTAGCTCTGATTATGGATTTCATATGAACTCATGAAGGGTTCGGGGAATGGGGGCGGAGGGAAATATCATACGTTTTTGTATGTAAGTTTAAAAGTTGTCAATAAAAATAAAAAATAAAAAATAATTCCTTCTTATAATCTTTATCCCTCTTTGTCTACTCTTCAGTTTGTTCACCATAAATCCAATTATTGATTTCAGGTAATTGATTCTGTTCCTATTGAGTTTTAGACACTGAAAACATATTTTATTTGGTTTTTAATTTTTTGAATTATTTCCTTATTCCATGTAATTATATAGCTTTCCTTTTAGTATTTTAACTTCAACCAAATGATGTGATTGGTCATTTTATCTACAATAATTTGTATCATAGATTTCATGGTTCCATTTGAGTTACTAAAAGCACAAGTCAGAAATCCTATATTAATTTTATTTTGGATAACCTCTCAAAATATTTTAAGCACTTTTTCTAACTTGTCTCAGAATCATGTTGTAAATCACATATTTGTATTTCCTACTTTTTACTTTAAAAAAAAATTTATTTATGTATGACACATGCATGTGCCACAATCTATATCTGGCTTAAATGGGTTCTGGGGAAATGAAAATGGATCCTTACACTTCACAGGCAAGAGCTTGAACCACTAAGCCATCTCTCTCTAGCCCTTATTTATTACTTTGAAATATAAAACTCTTTCTTAAAGTTAACACTGACTGTTTCAAAGTTAAAAATTGGGTTTCTGAATTTGGGTACTCTCTAATGTGGATTCTGTTTTAGTTCATGTTGAAGTCAGGTTTACATTGCTAGCAGAAACCACCTGACCAAGAGCAGCTTTTGGGATAAAAGGATTTATTTTGGATTAGAGACATGAGGGGAAGGTCCATGCTGGCAGGGAAAATGATGTCATGAGGAGAGGGTGGACATCACCCCCTGGCCAACATAAGGTGGACAATAGCAACAGGAGAGTGTGCACACTGGAAAGGGGACACTGGCCATGATACCCATAAGCCTGCCCCCAACAATGCACTGCTGCCAAGAGATGTTAATTCCAAAATCTCCATCAACTGGGAACCTAGTATTCTGAGCACCCAAGTTTATGGGGGACACCTGAATCAAACCACCACATTTCAGAAGGCTGATTTTCAGGCATCAGCAGAGCCTGTTGCTTAGAAAGTTCTTTGCAATAATTACACTAGGATAATTAAGTATGTAAATCAAGAGATGAGTTTTCATTTTTACAATGGTTGTATTCCCATCCCTTCATTTAAACCATGTTGAGCAATTTGTTATTTCCATGAAGAATTGGGGTCTTTAGCAAGTCAGTCTCTATGCACTTACTTTTACTCTAAGTAAAAGTGTTCTTGCCATCTGTCATCAACCAGTTAACTCCCACACACCACTTAAAGATAATTTTAAGCTTGAAATTTTGCTACAGTTGTTCTGTAATGGCTGTGTCTAGAGTAGAGATTCTAATCTCAAGTCCCATGGCAACCTACACATGTTAGCTTAAACTATACCATTAAAGTGTTCATCACTATGTGCTTCCAAATAGACAAAATTTAGTTTACTCAGTCATTTGAACTACTGACTAATATTAGATGGTTTTTCCATAATTTTTTCATATATATATATATATATATATATATATATATATATATATATACACATACATACACACACACACATATATATATATACATATACATATATATATAATTTATCCAGTTTATATACTTTCCAAATCATATTTTTGACATGTGTATCATTCTCTTCATCTTGGTATACATGCCAGGTAGGCTTCCTATTGTTTAGGGTACCATGAAATAGGTCTTGAAAATCTGTGATTTACTTACCTGTGAAACAATGCAAAACACATTTCAGCAAGAATAAAAATGGTTTCCAGACATTCTAAGTTGGAGAACGTGAAGACAAAAGTGATATCCTGCTAGACACTGGAAACCCACACAATCTTATGCTCTTTTTCTTTTTTCAGACACAAGTTATATCAATATTTAAATAGGAGTTGGCATCAGAGAGGTTGTATCCTCTTAAGGAAGGGAAGTAGAGAAGACAAGAAATTCTTACAGCTTTCTAAGCCCTCTCTTCCTAATGTTCTGAAATAACCACCTTCCATAATGAGGTAGGGATACTTGAAATAGTCTATCTTATTTTCTCTTTTTTCTTCTCTATTTTGTATTTGAGGCTATTCAAAGTATTTTTTAGAAAATGTACATAAAATTCTCTCTGCCTATTTTTTCACAATTTTGAGATTTTTATTCCTTATATTAAAATATTTATTCCTTATTTATTGTGATGTCTTTATTTAGTCTAGCTGGGCATTATTCTTAATTATATGAAAAAATGAGATGATATTCCTATATCAAGGAAAAAGTACAATTTGTATTTTATTTTTATCTATTAGAGAGAAAGAGAGAGAGGGATAATGTACGCACCCCAGGACCTCCAGCCATTGCAAACGAACTGTGGATTAATATGCCACCTTGTGCATTTGGCTTATGTGGCTTCTGGGGAGTCAAACTTGAGTCCTTAGTCTTCTAAGGCATGCACCGTAGCTGCTAAGTCATCTCGCCATCCCAAGAATACAATTCAATAGTGTACATGTAGAAAATAATCATCGAATAGTTAATTATTAATATGATAGCTATTCATGCTGCTCTTTCTAGAAACAATATTTTTCTGGCCATTCCAGTCAAGTAAATTGGGAATCTACTGTCCATGAGGCTTTATGGAGAGGTGATCTGATATCTACTGACCTACTACCCTTACAGGCATACTTATTGTCCTCATCATATATATCATGGTCTTCTCTACAAGTATCATCTGTCAGTACTACAATTCAGGAATTAGTTATGAAACTCAAGAGCATCTATTAAATTTCAGGTGCTGTGAGGACCATGGCAAATATTTTGAATAGCAATATTTAAAATGAATTAGTATCGTGTCATTAGTGCTCTACTGAGAGAGTTAAAAAGCACTTGGCTATTAGTTTTCACTAGTGAATCAAAGGATGTACTATTTTATTTTTGTTTTTCATTTTATACACAGTACTTTCTCTGGTATGAAAGTGGTATTCATTAAATATTTTGTTAAGTAAGAAGTAACTAATCAAGTCACAATATTAGTATTTATTTAAAATATGAACATTGTTTTACTTGATTTCCAGGTAAATTGTATAGTTACATAAACTCAGTATCTAATAAATTAGAATTAAACCTATAAGAAGCTAGAAAGAAAACATAGGATACTATTATTTATAACTTAACATTGAATACAGATATATCACTGGACCTTGTAAAATTATGAGTACTGTTATAATTGCAATATCTATTTAAAATTGGGAAGTTTCTAATGAAAAGTTAAAAATAAATCCACATACCTAATATATGTGGGCACATGTATGTGTGTGTCCGTGTGTGTGTGTGTGTGTGTGTGTGTGCATGTGTGTGTAATCTCTACAAAATTTAAAGAAGCAAGTTTATTCTGAATAAAATTATTGGACTGAATGGTAATTTTGGAGTTGAGTGCAAAATACTGAAGATTTACTATGTTACAGGAATTGTTTAACATGCTTCAATCTTCATTAATTTTTATAATCATGACATGACTTATGACATTCATCATTACAGTCCAGATTTTATATCACATTATAAAGAGTGAAGGAAGAAGAGTAAAGAGCAAGTAAATAAGTTACCCATGGCTTTCCATTTTATGTAGTAGAACTTGGATTTAAATACACACTTAACCATCTATGTTTTTAAGTACTATGTGGTTAGCCTCCTACAGTTATGTAGACTAACATACTTTGTGTTTTACAATATGCTGAGGATGGGTAACTATATCTAATATCATATTTACCACTATCCTATAAATTATTAACAGGTTCATTTAAAAGGAAACTGAAGTATAAAAATTAGCTTTTTTTTTGAGTGAAGTAAGTCAATATTCAAGAAACAAAGACAATATATCAGACAGGTGGAGACTTCTAGAATTAACCATGCTTATGAATGCTTATAGGCACATATCTCTTTGCTTGCCTTAAATCTAGATTAAAATCTATGGAAGTTAAAGATGTATTTTAAGATTGATAAGTGTTTTTCCAGTACCACATTATTTTGTGGTTTCTGTATGATCCAATTAATTCATAGTTAAGTGGCATCTCTAATAAGTGGATTTGATCAAACTTCAAAATCTATTTTTTCCAAGTTTACAGTAGAACTTTTAAAGGTATATGCTGCTTGGACATGGATTAGTAAGGATCACATTTCTACATGGCCTATGTGTAAGCTCTGACTACAGACTTTTCTCAGAATAGTTCAAGAGTGTGATACCAGAGCAGGATCACTTATTCTAGAGTGAGAACAGCTTGAAACCTATCAGAGGTTGCCTGGAAACGACACTGTTGTACATTAAGCCTCAGTGTTAAGGTACTTTAAGCACTATTGTTTTTTTATCCTTCTTTAGAACAAAGAATTTTATAATATATTTGTACAAGTAAAAGTAGAAGTTATTTAGCCAGTCTTTTGTTCCAATATTTTTTCTTGAATTTCATTTGAAAATTTGTTTTGTAAAGTCAATATTTGTTAAAGATTTTGAAGCACATTTAACATGCATTCTTGAAACTAATATTTAGATTGATGTGCATGTCATTAAAAAAGTGATATGAGTATTAAAAGATAAAAACACTTTAAAAAGTGACAACACAATTTATTTACTTCAAGTTTTTGTGTTGTAACAAAGAGGAAATGCTGTATACTGGGTAGAGAGATGTCTGAGCATGTTCTCATCTCAGCATGTGATAGTTTGAATATAACACATCCTCCATGGACTTGTGTTTTTGAAGACATAATCCCCAGTTGGCAGCATTGTTCAGGAAGTTAGTGAAAGCTTTAGGAAGTAGAATCTTTCTGGAGGAAGTGTGTCACTGAGGGCTGGCTTTCAGATTTTATAGTATGGACCTATCACATATTGATGTGATGCTAGCTTTCTGCTCCAGCCATGCTTGTCCCATGACAGTTTCCCCTTTAAATGCTTTGCTTCTTTAAGCAGCTTGTGGTTGAGTGTTTTGTCCTTGCAATGAGAAATTACCTGATACACTGCTCATACATTTATCAGTGACTTTCACATGCCATTCTTAACACTGTGTTTAATAATTTTCATCTGAAAAATTGGAATCATGAATAATTCTTCATAATGTGTTTCACACATATAACTTACGTGGCTAAAATCTTATAACACACATACAAAGCCCTTATCATAAATCTACTTTAAAACTGCATTTTTGCTTGTTTTGTCATTCTTCCATTAATGAAGGTAACTACTTGGCATTTTGGCAAATGTTTAACTGCTTCACAAAAGGTTGCTCTTTCACAAAGTAGGGCAAGATATTGAATTTAGATAAATAAATGTTTGTCCTAAATAAGAGAAAGTTAAAATGTTCATGAAACCCTTAAAATTGAGCCAAGTAATTTTTCTATAGGAAAGAAACCCTTAAAATAAGTCTCAAGTAGGTGCCTAAATATACTTTTTTTTTTTTTTTAGTTTTAGTTTTTCAAGGTAGGGTTTTGCTCTAGCCCAGGCTGACCTGGAATTCACCGTGTTGTCTCAGGATGGCCTCAAACTCATGGCAATTTCACTACCTCTGCCTCCCAAGTGCTAGGATTAAAGGCGTGCTCCACCATGCCCAGGTAAATATACAATTTTAAAATTTAAATTTATTTATTTGAAAGCAAGAAATATAGGATGGGGGCAGAGAGAGAGAGAATAGACATGGACATACCGGGGCCTTAGGCCACTGCAAACAAACTCCAGATGCATGTGCCACTGTGTATCTGGCTTTATGTGGGTACTGGGAAATCTAATCTAGGTCATTAGTCCTTGCAGGCAAGCACCTTAATTATTAAGCCATTTCTCCAGCTCTATAAATTATATTTAATGTTAACTGTCACTCCTATGTACCAGGAATTATAGTAAGAATTAGTGGATGGCAATCTTACCTTTATGCTTGCACAACTGAATTGTCACAACATCTCTGTATGGTCCTTATGTCTGTTTTCTATATGAATATAATAAGAAACAGAGAAGTCATGCAAATGGTACTTAGTACTTCAAAATGTATTGATATAAAGCATGTGGTATATGACCTGACAATTCTGCATGTTATAAATACCAACAAGAATCATTTGGTATTTCATATGTACCATATCACTTCAAATATTGTCACTTCAGTATTTATCTGGTACCTCATTTCTTGTGGTGGATTCAAATTGACCTTATTCAGTCTGGTAGGCTGACAGGAATAACTGTTAAGTCTGTAATTAAATAGAACAAAACTCTTTGCATATATACTTATGTTTTTTGTTTTTGTTTTTTTTGCTTCATGGTATCTCCAGAAGTTCATCTAACCTCCATGTATGCTCATCTGAAATCTAAGAGATTAAGACTGAAATAGCCAATGAATTAATAACAAACAATGCCTTAGATGCTCTTTTGTTATTTTTAACATGGAAATGGAGCAAATTCACCCTTTCCCATTTTCAAATGGATAGAGAAAATATCTATCATCACTGGAAGAATCATACCTAATGGACTGCATTGTCGAAGTTATTTTAGTAAAAACATAATTTCTCTCAAGTGTTCTTTCTTTATTATTCTTTCACAGACAAGAACCCCTAATAAAAACAGACAGACAGGTTATTTTTATTTTTTAATTTATTTTATTTTATTTTATTTTGGTTTTTCAAGGTAGGGTTTCACTCTAGTCCAGGCTGACCTGGAATTAACTATGTAGACTCAGGGTGGCCTCGAACTCTCGGCGATCCTCCTACCTCTGCCTCCCGAGTGCTGGCATTAAAGGCGTGCGCCACCACGCCCGGCTCAGACAGACAGGTTATTAGAAATTAGATCATGTAGTTATTTGGGCCCAAAGTCCCACAACATGCAATTAGCCAATCCAGAGAATCAACAATGCTAAGAGAATTGTGCAGTCTGAGTTTGGAAGTCTGAGAACCAGGAGAGACAATGACATGACTTCCAATTCAAGACTAATGACCTAAAGCCCTGAGGTAGGTCGTTAAGTTCTAAGACTTGTGAGTTTAAGAACAGGAGAACATTAATTCTTCAGTTAAGGAAAAAAAAAAAAAAAGCTTAACCTGTCCTTCACGTTCATCATTGATACCTGCAGTGTACTGGCTGAGTTTCACTTACATTTTGAAAGTAGATCTTTATTCATAAGCAAGGACCTTTAACCATTGAACCATCTCCCTTGTCCAGAAAGCAGCTCTTTGTTCAGTTCATGTCCTTTCCAAAAAACATCAAATAATAAAAGCCCAGAAATAATTGTTTGCCAGTCACCAGGTTATCTCTTAACCTCATTAAGAGTAACTTAACCTTGGGCTGGAGAGATGGCGTAGCAGTTAAGGCGCCTGCCTCCTAAGCCTAAAAACGCTGGTTCCAATCTCCAGGTCCCACTTTTAGCCAGATGCAAAGTGATGTAAGGGTGCAATGCCGCACTTGCCCACAAGGGGGCACGCACATCTGCGTTTCTTACACAGCAGCTAAGAGACTGCTGGTGTGTCCATTCTCTGTCTCCCTCTGTCTCTCTCTGTGTCTCTCTCCAAAAAAAAAAAAAAAAAAAAAAAAAAAAAAAAAGTATCTTAACCTGGGCAATTTACTTCATTTTTTCTTTTTCATTTTAGTGATAATTCTTTGTTTCATATTTGAATTATTTTATTGTGTTATAAAACAAAGTAATATCTTTTTTTGACATTTTGCACCATTTCAATTTCAAATTTATATGTATATGCTGTCCAAAGATTACACTCTGATTTGGTCACAAACAAGCCTTCCCTGAAAATATGAAGAATGGGTCAATTTCATTAAATTTCTGCTGAAATTAATTGGTTAGTTAATGTTAAAAGATTGGGCTGGGGATATTTCTCAGTGGGTAAGGACATACTTTTCCTGCAAGCATGAGGGCCTGAGAGTACCCTAAGTTCAATTCCCCAGCACCCAAATAAACAGTTGGGCATGGTCATGCATGGCTGTAACTCCACTTCTATTTGGGACAAAATATCGAGAATCACCTTGGCTTTTATATCAGCTAGTCAGACTGAAAAAAATGCAGCCTTGGTTCTGATGAAAGACTATATATCAGCAAAAAGAAGACAGACAACATTCTCAAATGGAATCTATGTATCTCTGTGTGTGTGTCCCACAATCTGTACACATGTGCAAACACCACACAAATATCCTACCACCACCAGACACACTGCACACACACATACACACACACACACACACACACACACACACACACACACACACACAAACATAAACATACTCCCAGAAGGTCAATCTACAGCAAAGTTTTCTGCATGGCATTTTTAATTAATATGATTGCTTTATCCTTAGATATTAAGCCCGTGCCATGTGGTGTACTGAACATCTATAATTCCAGCTAAGGAGGCAAATAAGATAAGTCTGTATAGCAAGTTACATTCTAACTATAGCTACATATCAAGATATTGTCTCAAACATAATGAAATTTTAAAAATCAAAGAAACATTAAACCTCCTAAATTTTCCTCATATATTTTAAATGTTCTGAATTTTTAATTACTTTTTAGGCTGTAGGAGGGAGCATTAGATGACTATTGTTGTCTAGACAGATGTTATCAAATCAAACATAAAATCAATATTGTTTAAACTTAGTATTCAGCCCATAAATAGCTTTCTTAACAAAATCCAGAGTCTGATGGTCAAAGATAGGTAAGTTCTTTGAAAGTTTGCATTCTAAATGTATACAGCTTTATGAAATTGTTAGCCTTGACCTAACTTTGAGGTTGAAACTCATTCATTCTTTCTTTTCTGAGTTGTCCTTTAAGATCTTTCTGTACATTAAAAAAAAAAAAAAAATACATGCTCGGGCTGGAGAGATGGCTTAGCAGTTAAGGCGCCTGCCTCCTAAGCCTAAGAAGGCTGGTTCCAATCTCCAGCAGTTCCAATCTCCAGGTCCCACATTTAGCCAGATGCAAAAGGGGTGCAATGCTTCACTTGACCACAAGGGGGCGAACACATCTGGATTTCGTTCGCAGCAGCTGAGAGGCTGCTGGTGTGTCCATCTCTATCTGTCTTCCTCTCCCTCTCTCTTTCTCTCTCTGTGTCCCCCCCCCAAAAAAAAAAATACATGCTCAATTCATAGTTCCATGTGACATTGTGTTTATCCTCTGCTGGCCGTAGGCTCAGTGTGACAGCAAATTTAAGTGTGGATTAGCAAGCAGGATGTACCCCAGAGGAATCAGAGGAAACGCTGAAGTATGTCACTCCCTTGACACTCACTGTCTGAACAGCTCCTGCAGGCATAAGGGATGAATGCTACCTTCACAATGTCTTGACAGTCCTTTGGGACTGTGTTTCTAGAGTCTGATATTTTCCCCAAAGTTATATATTATGAACCACATGTATGAGCAAGGGAGACATTATGTACTCCAAAATCCTTAGAGCATTGGGGAACCTTATTTCTTTCCTGCAGTAAACAAGACGGCTTCTATTCACAACAGCACTGAATTCTTCATCCATGTCCACAATAGCCTATTAACATGCCAGATCAATTGCTCTGTGACTTGAAGCAAGTTACTTTGCCTACAGATAATTTCCATTTTGTAAAATAGAGATGATACTATTGAGGTCCTGGGGCTAAAGATAATCAGAGAGAGGCATGCATCCAAGGATTATGAATATTGAATAAAAGATGCTTATTGTATTTTGTGTATCTTGGAAAACTCTCTTACATTAACATACTATACTTATTATTGGAAGAAACTTTACCACTGTGATGTATTTTATAAGCTGGGCTGGAGAGATGGTTTAGAGGTTAACGCACTTGCTGGCAAAGACAAAGGATGCAGGTTTGATTCCTGAGTACCCACTTAAAGCCAGATAGATGCACAAGGTGGCACATGTGCCTAGCGTTCGTTTGCAGTGGCTAGAAGCCATGGTTCATTCTCTCACACTTTCTATTCCCCCCTCAAATAAATAAACATACTGTTTCTTTTCTCTTTGAGAGAAAATTTAAATGATTTATTTTGATAGCCACCTACCTCCCTACCTCTAAATTTCTAATTAAGCTTTCACAAGCATTCAACTACTGTCTTTTTTGTTTGTTATTTTGGTTGTTTTTGTCTGTTCGCTCCTTTGTTTATTTTTGGTTTTTGAAGTAGGGTCTCACTCTACCTCAGGCTGACCTGGAATTCACTGTGTAATCTCAGGTTGGCCTTGAACTATAAACATCCTCCTACCTCTGACTCCCAGGTGCTGGTGTTAAAGGCATGTACCACCACGCCAGGCTAAATTATAGTCTCTTAAAACAAGCATCTGAACTATACCTCGTTTGGATTACTGGAAAATATGTAGCAGTTTCCTATACCTGCTGCAATGAGCTCTCCCATACTTAGTGATGTACTAATTGAGAAACCTGAATTCAAGGTGAAAACAGGTAGTTCTCATCACAGAAGACTTTAAGATAGAATCTTCTTGAGAGTCTTTTTCAGATTCTGGAGTCTGCACACACTCCTTCTTTGTGTCCCCTTTTTTTTTTTTTTTTTTTTTTAATTTTAAAAATATTTTTATTAGGCAATTTTTTTAAACATAAGTTATGGTATGTCCTCTCCCCTGCTTTCCCTGGGGGCCCTTTTGAGCAGGGTTATTGGTGTTTTCTGTGGGGTAATTAGGTCGTCAGCCTCTGGGAGGAATTTTTCCTCCCAGTATAATCTTCCCATTCCACAACAGTCTCTGAGCTTTGGCAGGTGTGTTACCAGTTAATGTTGACTTCTCTGCAGTCTCTGTTGTCTATTTGTTTGCTTATTTGTTTGTTTCTTTATTATTCGGGAAACTGAGAGAGAGAGAGAGAAGCAGATACAGTGAGAATGGGTGTGTAGGGCCTCTAAGCCACTGACAACGAACTCCAGATGTATGTGCCACCTTGTGCATCTGGCTTGACTTTGGTACTGGGAAATGGAAGCTGGGTCCTTACTGCTGAGCCCTCTCTCCAGTCCCGCCTCTGTATTTCTGTTAATGATGTGTTTTGTTTCAGGACAGTGCTTGATGCTATTTTCCTGGGTGTGGACGTCAAGCAAGCCTTAGGAGCTATCCTTCTGTCTCTGCTTCCTCTACACATTCTTGTAGACCAGGGAAATGTGGTAGCGGTGTCACAGCACATTGCCAGCATTCAGTCATCTCATGTCATTTGTGTAGTCTTATTTCTTCTGACTCAGGAATCCATTTGCTTCTTTATTAAAAAGAACCTTCAAGATTAAAGTGGACCCAATTGCTCAATATAGGTTCATCTCCCTATCTTAGGGGCCTCAGTTTAATCACTTGAAAATCCTTTTCGCACATAATATAGTGAATATAGTAATAGATTAATAAAAGTATGAACATCTTTGTGGAGGTCCATTATTAAGCCTAACACTGAGTATTTTCAAAATCCTTAGCATGTTTTTATGATCTTTTATCATCTGGTCTCAAATTGCCCATTACTGACAGGCTATCTCTCCCGGGTGCTAATTGTACCCTATGACTTTTTCATCAAATGACTATCTCACTAATATATCATTCACTGTAAATTTAGGTGACTTCCCTCTTATTCTGTCTGCGTAAAGATATTCATTGAAATTTTGATCCCAATAATATAGTAGTTATTTTGAATTTTTCTGTGCATCCACAATGTATGAGCAACTGTGTTATTGAAATTGAAGTATATTCTAAATAAGTATGTGTTTGCCAACTTTGTGAGATTGAAAGCAAGTTGAATAGTGAAGACTTTCTTATTTTTCAATGTGCTTCTCAAATTAACCATAGAACCCAGTAAATGTTTGTTGTTTAAGAGATTAATGAATCTATTTGCCACAGCCTGCCTGAAAATACATATACATGAGAGCTCTGAGAGCCACAGTTTATTCATTTGTTATCCACTTTTTTCAGTTGGGGTTCTTAGCTACAAAAGAAATCAGAATCATCTGCAGTTGGGTTGTAGAGAAATTGAATTTAATAAGGAAATCTAGGTAGCTCATAGATTCTCCCAAAAGATAGGAAAATATTCTTGGAGGTCATGCAGCCAAGCAGAATAGCCAAATCTCATTATCAGCCTGTGAATATGTGGCCCAGTGGGATGTTATTGCTAGATACAGACCTCTGAAATCACACTCCACAATGTTACCGCCAGGACTTTCACCACTATCTCCTGTGGGGGAAAAAAAAAAAAATAGACCCGGTTCTCTTTGCCAGAGAGGCTTCCAAACTTTCAAAGATCTAATTCTTCTCATGTAAACATCTTCAGGGCAGATGTCTTGTCCTAAGTTGTATAGACAATTGGGATAACTATTTCTGACTCCAACTTTTATAAGAATGAGTTCTTTGTAGGGGAAAAAAAAAAACTCTTAAAGTATTTGAAAAGTGTTTTTTTAAAAATTTTATTTATTTATTTATTTGCAAGCAAATGAGAGAGAGAGAGAGAGAGAGAGAGAGAGAGAGAGAGAGAAGAGACACAGACCACAGACAGAGAGAGAATGGGCACACCAGGGTCTCTAGCACTGCAAACAAACTCCAGATGCATGTGCCCCCTAAGCATCTGGCTTATGTGGGTCCTGGGGAATTGAACCTGGGTCCTTTGGCTTCGCAGGCAAATGCTTAACTGCTGCTGTGTTTAAAAGAGAAAATGAAAACTGTAGTTTATGAAATAATGACATTATTCATTTGGAAGGGTAGCAATATCCAACTAAATATTTATGGGTTTTGTATTGTTAAAATAAAATATACATTTTTATGTAATGGTCCACTCAAGTAGGTAATGCTGTGAAACACACACATAGCAGAAGTATTGAACAGTGACTCATTTACATTAAAAGATGATAAAAGTTGTCTGCTGTAGTAATGGGTAGATCATTAGACTAGTAATAGAATGTTGGTCCATTCTCCCTTAGTTTGCCAATCAAAATACATCCCTGTGTTTTAGATATAAAAGTGACTTTTGGGCTGGAGGGATGGCTTAGCAGTTAAGGCGCCTGCCTGCTAAGCCTAAGAACCCGGTTCCAATCTCCAGGTCCCATGTTTAGCCAGATGCAAAGTGATGCGAGGGAGCAATACTACACGTGCCCACAAGGGGGGCACACACATCTGGATTTCGTTCACAGCACCTTAAACATTGCTGGCACGCCCATCTCTATCTGTCTCCCTCTCCCTCTCTGTCTCTTTCTGTGTCTCTCTCCAAATAAATAAAATAAATAAAATAAATTAAAATAAAATAAAATAAAATTGTGATGAAGTCAATCATTAAGTCTACACTGAACTGAAATAATTTTAGTTTTAAAGAACTAAAAAGCAGGGGGGAGCAAGGATTTAAAACATTGGAATTACAGCAAAGAATCCAATAGATAAATGGTACTGGGTAACTGAATAGCTGAAAAATACAGGAAGAATCAAATTTATACTGTTTTCATGTTGCTATAGGTAGATTCTATAAGGGAAGGCCATATATCTCTGGTATATATATAATTTAATATTCTGTGAAAAATTAGAAAAGTATAGTTTCAGGCATATTTGCATACTGAACAATGAAACACCTAAACCACTGAGAATAACATATAAATTTTATGTGAAGTATAGTGTTCTATTTTCTGAATTTGATAAAACTGTTTCTTTTGTTTCTAGAATATGTTGTTATGCAATGCAAAAAAAATTGTTTCTGTAGATAAAATATTAGTCTCTTGCTTTCTTATCTTATAGACTCTGGTAAAAATCAAAATATTCAGAAGGAAGTTAATGATTAATGAGTGTACTATATTATTATAAGTGCCCTTGCATATATTACTGTCCTTGATAACCCAATGTAAAATGTTAATGACAGCTTAATGTTTATGATTTCTACAAAAACTGACCTGTAATAAGCAAAACAAATGAGAGTAAGCTATTTCAAATACTTATCCAATGTTTTCAGCACAGAGAGGTATGGGGAAAACAACGTGTGGAAAACTGTTGGAACTAGGTGGGTTCCAGACTTCTTGCTATGAAAGCTATAGCAAGACACAGATTTTAAAATAGACAAAATTCGAGCCGGGCGTGGTGGCGCACACCTTTAATCCCAGCACTCAGGAGGCAGAGGTAGGAGGATCGCCAAGAGTTCGAGGCCACCCTGAGAATACAGAGTGAATTCCAGGTCAGCCTGGACCAGAGTGAGACCCTACCTCGAAAACCCAAAATAAATAAATAAATAAATAAATAAATAAATAAATAAATAAATAAATAAATAAATAAAAAAATAGACAAAATTCATGATTGGATTCACATGATTGTGTGTGTACATACACATATATATTCATAAACAGAAATTTATATATAATAATTCATATACAGGGCTAAACAGATAACTTAGTGGCTAAGGCACTTGCCTGTGAAGCCCAAGGATCCAGGTTCAATTCTCCAGTACCTACATAAGCCAGATGCACAAGTTGGCCACGTGTGTCTCAACTTTGTTTACAGTGGTTAAAGGCAGTGGTGTGCCCATTCTCTCTCCCTATCTGCCTCTTTTTCTCTCTGAAATAAATATTTTTTTAAATCATATACAAAATTAACTTTTTCATATGATTGAAAGTTGATACACATTTCATATGATAAAAGTTGATACACATTAGAAAACTAATGTGTATCAACATATGAATATTTGATCAAATCATCAACTTTATGTGTAACTAGAATAATTTACAGTTGTATCAGGTTATTGTATTTATTGTATATGAAGAGAAGAATTTAAAATCAGTAAACTTTTACTTTTTTTGGAGGGGGGGTTCGAGGTAGGGTCTCACTCTCGCTCAGGCTGTTCTGTAATTCACTATCTACTCTCAGGGTAGCCTTGATCTCATGGCAATCCTCCTACCTCTGCATCCTGAGTGCTGGCATTGAAGGTGTGCACCACCATGCCCAGCAAACTTTGACATGGAAGTGCAAGCATTGTGTTGCATCCTGTGGTGGTTTGAATGACAAGCCCCCCAAGCCTCATGTGTTTTGTATACTTGGTCTCCAACTGGTGGTAATTTAGGGAAGTTGTGGAACCTTTGGAAGGTTGAGTCCTGCTGCAGGAGTTATGTCTTTGGAAACAGGCTTAGAGGTACTTAGTATAGACAACTGGGTGTTCAGAGCCGGCTCAAAACAGCTACTTCCTTTCCCTGCTGTTGTGACAAATGTCAGTTGTCTTCCTGACAATGCTTACTTTTCCTGCCAGGATGAAACTCCCCCTCCAAACTGTAAGATAAAATAAATCATTGCTTCCCATAAGCTGCTTCTGGCCATGTTCGTTTTGGTTACTTGTTTGTTTGTTTTTATTTTTTCAAAGTAGGGTCTCATTCTAGCTCAGACTGACAAGGAACTGTTCTGTAGTCCCAGAATGGCCTCAAACTCACAGTGACCCTTCCTCTTCTCTCTCCCAAATATTGTGATTAAAGGTGTGTGCCACCACACCAGACTCTTGTGTTTGATTTTTCCCCAGAAACGGGAACATAACTGCTATGTATTTTCTAATACATGGAATAAAAATCAGAACTGAGTTTAGAAATGTTTCCTGTGCAGCATTCTTGAAAATCCCAGGCAAATGTAGCAAAATGGTAAGATGGCCTTAGTATCATCTCAGTGAATGCAGTGTGCACTAAATTTAATTAATGAAAACCATTCAAATGAAAGGGTAGAAATCAAGAGTAGAGAATTAGTCATGATCATAGCCATCCAAGAATTCTGTCAAGATTCATATTACTACATTGTTTCATACCCAGTCTGGAGGCAGTGAAGTATCTGACTCATGGAGACTAGAGTAGGCAGTTTCTGTAATAGTTCTAGCATGGATGAAATGAATAATCTTGGAAGCAGATTGCAATTGTTAAGAACATGTTTTTGTATGTTGTGAGCTTCCCTATTGTCCAGGGTGAACTTAGTGCTGGGCTCTGTGCTTATGTCACAAGGATCATTTCCAGGATGAGCGTAGATTTTGAGTCTTCCCTGACACACCTTGGGTTTGTTTTGAGATTTTTTTTCTAGCTCTGTAGTTCATGGATGACTGTCTACCAATTATAGTGCCTAGTTTAAGAAAGTTTCATTTATATTTAAGGTTTGGGTTTTCCATTCAACTTTTTAATTTTTTTAAAATCATTTTGTTTATTTTTGGAGAGAGACAGACAGAGAGGGAGAGGGAGATAGATAGAGATGGGCGCACCAGTAGTCTTTCAGCTGCTGTGAACGAAATACAGATGTGTTCGCCCCCTTGTGGTCAAGTGCAGCATTGCACCCTTGTGTCACTTTGCATCTGGCTAAACGTGGGACCTGGAGATTGGAACTGGGTTCTCAGGCTTAGCAGGCAGGCACCTTAATCGCTAAGCCATCTCTCCAGCCCTCCATTCAACTTTTTTAAGCAATTTTTGCAAACATTTCAAATTATTTATTAGCAAAGTCTTCTTTTTCTTTAAATTGTCCTAGAGGAAAACACTAATGAAAAAGTAAAAGATGATGTAAGTGGCATATTTGAGGGTAGTTTGGTGTGCAAGGGCTATTTGAATGAGGAAACTATAGCTGCTTTCTTCATTAACTGAAATCACATGGCCAACTTTTTGCAGTGGCCAATAACTCATATTTTAGAAAACAGAGACAATTTAATTGTAGCTCTACAACCTACTATTTATAATATCTTGGATAATATGCCAAATAACTATAAAACTCAGTTCTTATTTAATATTATGCAGTCAAAGGGGAAAATATCATAATGAACTGGGATGGGCTCAGTGGATAAAGTACTTGTCATTCAAGCTTATGGATTGGAGTTCAGATCTCCAGACCCTGCATAAATGCTAGAAGCTGTTACGGGCTTCTATAATCCCTGCATGTTGATACTGAGTTAGGAAGTAGAAAGGAAAAATTCCCACAAATACTTGGACCAGCAATCTGCAGTCAATAACAATAACAATAAGAATGAGAAAGGGAGGGGGGAAGGGTTAGAGAGAAAGAGTCCCTGTTTCAAAGAAGATAGTTGGTGACAATCACGACCAACACCCAAAAGTGTACTCTGACATCAACACATGTACTGTGGCATGTGTGCACCCACAATCACACACATGAGCACACAAAGGGCACACAAAAATGAATATAATGTAAACAAACTGCTTAAAAGAACTTGTGACAAAATAAATAACTCACTATTTGTGTTTTTAAATAATTATTTCAAACTTTCAGGTACATACAATTAGTTGAATTACTCATAAATGTAAATGTTTTTGGAACTAAAAACATGAAGCAAAATGAAAGTAAGAGGAATTTGGGAGAAAGTTGAGACAAGCATTCTTCCAAGTAGGCTATATTCATTACTGCATGAAGCTCATGGGGATGTTTCATCTTCAAAAGTAAGTTATAAAAGAAGTCTTATTCAATCCTAAGTTTTAACTCATTTCAAATTACATAGTGTATTACAGAGCTTTTTAAACTGTAAGGCAACATACAAATGAGAGTATATTGTGATTATTTTAGAAGAAAATGTCTCTATATTGAATTTTTAAATGCCAGGCCCTGTAGAGCTATAGGAAGTTCATTTTTTGTATTAAAACTTTTTTTAATTGAAAAGTTTGGAGTGATGCAACATAGGAAAGAATGACTGAAAACCAGGCAGTGCCCAGACCTTATACCACAGCTAACACATTGAGATAGCAAGAGAATATCTACGATGAAACCCCAGTGTGGCCTTAGGAGAAGAAATGTGAGAAACATTGTTCTGCGAGAAGGTCTTATCACTTCCAATTATCCATTTCAGAAAAACTTTTGCCCTTAACAATGATGGTACTTAAAGAGGGGTAATGTGTAACAGGTATTTCCAGGCAGCTCAACTTACTTTGCTATACTCGACTGTATCAAAATTAAAAATTGGAATAATTAATTAAATTTTTTGAGTACCACATACTGTGCATAGCCAAAATAAGAAGAGTTAGCTCAATTGGAAAACACCTATGTGCTTTTCATGATGTTGTTAGCAATGTGTTACTTCCTGAATTAATTACTATACACAGACAATCCCTCTGATGATGGGTTCATGCATTAGAATTATCTTAGGGAAACAGGGAAGAAAATTGGCAGCTGTGCCTTCAAAAAACATTGAATACAAGTTGGTTGTACTGGAAGACTTCTACAATAATGTTATCCTGAAGTTCCTATGTGAAAATGCAGTTGAATCAGAAGACTCTGGGCAAGGATTCTGTTTTTCTGATTTGTTTTATTTATGTAGTTATTTCTGTGGTGTGTGTGTGTGTGTGTGAGAGAGAGAGAGAGAGATAAACAGATATGTGGGCAGAGAATGGTGCCGAGCTTCCTCCTCTATCACTCTTCCTAAGACAGAGTCTCTCTCTGAACCAGGAGATCAACATTGTTCAATTACATTGGTTAACCAATGAGCACCTGAGATCCTCCTGTCTCCACCCTCCTTCAGTTCTGTTGTTACAGGCATGTGTAGCCATGATTGGCTTTTTACATAAATATTGGGGATAGAATTAACATCCTCAGGATTGGTCAGCTCTCAATCTTACCAACTGGGCCATCTGCCCAGACCCCTGACTAGGGTTCACATCATCAAATTGGAAACAAGTGAAATAAAACTTTCATTTTTCTGATAATACCATTTTCTGTGAAATTAAAGGAGCTGATCTCTGAGGTGTGTGTTCCTTGGAGTCTTGTAAGCAGTATCTTGAAGCATAGTGTTTGAGAGTACTGGTGCTCTTCTGTGTGTCTGTGTGGTATACTGCAAGGAACTCCTGTAGACATGCCCCTTAGCCACAGACATCAAGCTATCAATGGACTCAATTTATGATGCTAACTAACCTTGGAACTGACTGAACCATGCCTTGGAAGAGGTGTACACATGTCAATCAGATAGCTGGCGACACCACTGAATCATTTGTTGAACATCTACCATTTGCTGGGCCAATTGTTGGTGATTTTTCTAGTATACTTGTAAACTTAAGTGACTTTTTCTTTTGAGGGGATGCCCTAAAAATTTGGAGTATGATATTTGCTGCAAAGAACATAAAATACTTTCAGTAAGAACCTTGAATTTGTTTTTGGTCCCAAACTTCTTCAACCATTTTAATTACTACTTTTGTTGATGGAATCTCATTTGTCTGTGCCTGTCTGAGATGAATGCATTTCTCAGTTTTAGTAGAAAGATGAATAAAATTGTAAACATTTTTAGTCAGTCAATGATGTGACATCTTAGAAATTGATTCGTCTAAAGGTCTGTTTGTAATTTTGAAGGGCAAAACTAGTGTTTATCTGCACAATTTAGTCAATTACTGGTCAAGGCTTGTTCTCTCTCTTTCTGTCTCTTTCTCTCTGCCTCTCCATATATATATATGGGTGTGTTTATTTGTAAAATACACAAAGTATTCAAATTTTTAATATGATTGTAGAGTGAGAGGAGAGATAATGATCTATAATATCTGAAGATAATAGTTTTATGTGGATAGAAAAGCAGAATGGCCTTGGAAAAGACTAAAACTCCTCAATATGCCAGGAATAGATCGAGACTGGCATATAAGAATTCAGGAATACTTGTAAAGGGATTGATATGGAAACTTAGGTTAAGTAAAAGTAGGACATTAGGAAATGTAGGTTACAATCTCTCTACTCAAAGTTCTGTGTCTTTTACATGTTATCTATGTGACTTTGGGGAAGAATAGATTTTCTGAGTGTCCCACTACAGTTAAGTTTAATAAATGTACATAACTAATACCTACACGGAATAGCATAGGTCACGCTGAACATCTCAACTCATTAACTTTCATTGACTTCTTGGAAAGCATTTTTTTTTTTTTTTCATTTTGAATAGCTGTACTTATCAGTGATATACCTTAGCAAAAGTTGAAATTTGAGAAAAGTAGAAATTTGGTATCAGAAGCGATTTGTGATATTAATGATTCTGAAATACTCCTTTAGTTGACATGAACTATGAAAGAGAACCAGTCACTGACTTGCAAGGACCCAGGGAGATGTACTATATCCTACTCCTACTAGGTTTTAATGTCTTCCTGTTAAAATGCTGAAACAGAGATTGCTAGGTTTTCTGAACACACAGGGTTCCTCCCTTCCTTGAGTCGAGTATCTGACTAGATTTCCCAAGACCTTAGCTTCTAGAAGGGAACAGATGACTACTTCTGACCAATGGACATTTGCTGTATTTACTAATGAGAAAAGGTTTGACATTCATACTACCTTAAAGAAAAACAGTTCTCCATTCATAATAAATACTATCTTATGTTAAACTGTAATATTAAATAATATCCAATTGGTTTAATGTGTACCCAATTACAATTTCAAAACTATTTATGTATTTACTTATATAATACTTGGGAGAGAGACACAGAGAGAGAGAGACAGAGAGAGAGAGAGAGAGAGAGAGAGAGAGAGAGAGAGAGAGAGAGAGAGAGAGAGTAAGTAAGTATATGGGTATGCCAGGGCTTTCTTTCACTATAAACATACTCCAGACACATAAGTCACTTTGGGCATCAGGCTTTACATAGGTACTTGGGATTTTATCCCTGAGCAGCAGGCTTTAAAAGAAAGTATCTTGGGGCTGGAGAGATGGCTTAGGGGTTAAGGCGCCTGCCTCCTAAGCCTAAGAACACTGGTTCCAATCTCCAGCAGTTCCAATCTCCAGGTCCCACGTTTAGCCAGATACAAAATGACACAAGGGCGCAATGCCACACTTGACCACTAGGGGGCGCACACATCTGGATTTCGTTCACAGCAGCTGAGACGCTGCTGGCACGCCCATCTCTGTCTTCCTCTGTCTCTGTCTCTGTCTCTGTCTCTGTCTCTCTCTCTCTCTCTCTCTCTCTCTCTCTCTCTATGTGTCTCTCCAAAAAAATAATAAAAAATTAAAAAAGTTTAAAAAAATAAAAGAAAGTATCTTTAACTGCTAGCCATCTCAACAGCCAAGAAATAGTTTCTCTGATATTTATACTAACATTTGTTTTCCCCTTAATAGACAAACCTTTAGCATTTTATTAAACAGGCATTGATTTATTAGATAAAAATTCAATCTATTTTTTTTGTACTTTTATTGGGAATATTATGTTACTAAAAACTAAATCATAGAGCCCATTTGAATTGTCTAACATATGTATGCTATCAAATAAGAGAGAATATTTAATATAAATGTATGGTAGCTTTTGTATTAATTTAATGGTGAATAATTTAGAGCACATAGACATTTTTGAAATAATATTAACCTGATAGAAAGAACAGAAACAGGAAGGTGTAGTGGCACACTCCTTTAATCCCAGCACGTGGGAGGCAGGGGTAGGAGAATTGCTGTGAATTTGAGGACAGCCAGAGACTACAGATTGAGCACTAGGTTAGTCTGAGCTACAGTGAGACCTTAATTTGATTAAAAAAAAAAATAAAAGCAAGAGCAAAATTCTTTAGACATAATAAATGTAAATGTTTAAAAATGGGTGACAAATTAATATATGGCTATAAAATTCACTTTTTTGAGCAACTGTTTAGGAAAAATAAGATAAAAATGGTATGGTTCTCATTGGGTATTATTCTGTTGCTACATAAATTTTATTCTCTTGAGAAATAAATGCTTAAGTATACTATGCACCAAGCATGAATAATTATGAGGCTGTTTTATTTTGTAGCAATCCTTAAACACTCAAGCAGATATATGCATATTTATTTCCTTAAACTGGCTCTTAACAAAGCATTTTAGATTAAAAAATATTCTGATGTATGCCAGTGTCCATATTTTTACTTATTTTAAGTCAATTTGCATATTTATTTCATCAATATTACTTTCAAGAATTCTTGAGCAAAGAAATTGTAATTGATATCCAGGGAAAGACTGAGAATTGAATTGTCTCAAAATTCATAACATCAAAATATGGTACACATCAAAAAGTACAAGTGTTTCTGTTTGAGAAGTTTACCCCTAAGTTCAAAGTTTTTTTTTTTTTTTTTTTTTTTTTTTTTGCATGCAGTATATTTGCATTAGATGATGCATCTAGGCAAAATCATTGATGACATTTTCTTGAAAAAGAAGGAACTATGTGGGAAGGTTAACATATTTAGAAGCTTAAGGTTATTTTACCAACTTAATTTTCAGAGAATATTAATAAGTGAATCAGAGTTCCCTATTATATCATTCAGTTCTCAAAGTGCTTTTCATGGAAGTAAAAGCTTTCTCTCATTTTCTTCATTCACATGTGTTATTTAAGTAATCATTGGTTCAACTATACCAGTATTTAAAAAAAAAATAGTAATTGCCTGATGATAACATGAAAGGACACAGCATAATGACTCACACATCATCAATAATTCAGTCAGTTTTCTCAGGTTAAAAAAAAAAGTGCATATTTGTGGAAAACAGCTAGCTCTGACTGAAAACACAGAGATTTTTTGAGATAAAGTAGTTCTAAAACTTGGTGATAGATACTAGACGTTAGAAATTAAAATCTCAGCTCTGCTAAAACTTACTGCCAGTGGAGTATGCATTTCATAATCCTGAAGATGCTTGCCTTATATGACAACAGATTTTTTTTTTAAAGGCAATTCTAGTCAGTAACCACAAATACTTGGAAGAATCTATTCTCAGTTGAAAAAGAGTCACATAATTTATTTTAAAGGAACTGAAACAAAAAAGCCAGTTTAGTAATATGTTACTTTTTTCAAAGCCCTTTTGAATTTTCAGTGTCAAAATGAATATTCAGACATTATATAATAATTAATGTGTATTTTGACAAAATGGAAAGATAGCATCAGCAATTTCACAGAAGACTAAAAAATATTTTAGATCTTTTGAAATATATGCCTTCCTAGGAAAACTCAATCTTCATGATTTATAATAGGCAAATACAATAAAATAATATTTTCTTCTCTTAAATACATTGTTTATTTGACTAAATTGCTACTATAAGCATCTCTTGTACTTGGCACCTTAACATAGCTTTCTTGAGATACCTCTCCTATTTCCTGTGAGCTGGAATTCCTTTATCTAAGGAATGCTAGTAACAGATCCCAAACTCAACCAAAGTGCTTACAATAAATACTCACTGTTGAATATTATGACATGGCTTTATTATATTTAGAATTCTCTAAAAACATAATTTAAAAAATTAATTCTAACTCTTGATGTTTACCTTTGGGGGCTGAAGAAGATAACAATAGGGAAGTTATTTAATATGTTACTACTCACAATTCTGATATTTAATATAGGTATGAAAGGATACAACATATAAATAAGAAATTGCATCAGATTAATAAAAATACAAAAGTGAGTCTAGAGAATAATGTGCATTCTTATACATTTGTGTAAATTCTCCCTAGAAGTTGTGAAAAACAGTCTCTCTTAAAAATGTACTAAATTTGAGAAATGATATTTCCCCTAAAGGAATAGATTCAAATAAAATTCTAAAGAAAGGGGGGCCTTCAAAGATTATTGCATGTGGCTATCTCTCAGGATATTACATTTTTCATCATGTGTAAAGGATATCATGAAGTGGGTCATCTTACTATTTTCTTCTCAATTCTTAGGCATGCCATTGAAGAGGAGCTTGGACAAGGGGTACATATGGACTTGAATTGGGAAATGCCAATTACAAATGATCATGTGTACTCTAACATGCCTTAATCTCAGGTAACAATAAAAAAATTACTAGGTAAATTAAAAAAATATATGTAAACTTTTCTATTAGTTAATCAGTTTTGTTCTCACCTGTTTGCTCATTATATGTAAGATCATTGATGAAAATCATCATGTGATCTTTTTTTTTTATATTTGTGATCAATTCAGAACTTTATATGAAAAGACTTATGAACATTTGACATAATGACATAATGTTCTTTAGTTATTCTATCATTTTAGGGCCCTGGTATATGTCTTACTCAATAATACTTATCCAAACAACAAGATTCATCCTGCATATTTATTGTTCCTTTTCTGTTAAACATGATCAGACATACTCTGCATTCTACCTGACACTTGTGTTCCCATGATACAGATAAATCTTCCATGAGGGCAGAGGAGAGATACATTCTCTGGGTAAAGTACCTATTGCACACCCAGAATCTATGCAAAGTCAGTTGCAGTAACGCATCTGTAACACCAGTACACTGGGGTAAAATGAGAGGCAGAGACAGGAAAATCCTTAGAAGCCCGCCCCGGGGCAAACAGTGAAAAACAACAAAGTAGTCCTTTCTCAAACAAAGGTGGAAGGGGAAAACCAACACCCATGATTATCCTCCAACCTCCACATACATACTATGACTATATGTGGTTATGAATACACTTCCTGTATGTGAGCATTAATACATGTTTTCAGACTTTTCCTACCCTTATATTTAACTACTTGCTATAAATTGGAAGTAAATTGGCTTGATATAATAATTTCACAATATGCTCATGTAGCAAAACATGTTTCATATTATAAATGGATATAGCTTTGTTTTTTCCAGTTAACCTTTAATAAAATAATAAAAACATGGGACAAAACAATTATAAATGAACTCTAGTATATAATTCCTCACAAAGTACATTCTTGGTACAAAATCTACCTATTGATATAACTTTATGAGGAGGCTGAGTAATAATAATTAAAAATGCATGGAACCTGCATGACAACACTCCATTAGAAGGTCAGAAATGCAGTCATAACAGGAAATACATATATATATATATGAAGTAAATGATTCTATAAATATTAGAAACTTAAGGAACAACACAATGAACTTTGAAACTAACATTAAGTGAGCTCTTTTAATTTGGAAGGTGTGTCAGATATGAAGAACATCTTTTAGGGAAAAAAAAGGAGATTTTTGGAAACAGACTTCACTGTATAGAGCAATAGTCTACTATGAAATTACTTGAGGGTAATAATTATGCTAGTTATGTAGAAGAGCAACATAATTTCTAGTTAGTACATCAAGAAATGTCAGGGTTTGTAACTAAAAATACTTCAGCAAAAATTTATGGATAAAATGTATACATGGAGAAGATACATATATATCTATCCATATATGTATGTACTTATTTATTTAAATATGTAAGCCAGTCTTTCCAACCATCTATGCTTTTAATCAGCTATGAATATGCTATATTTTGAAAAATAACTTCACCTCTTATGGACATATATAGAATTTTTTTTCTTATTATTCTCTGAGACTGTAGAACAACTAATATATCACATTGCATTTATATTATATTAGGTAACATAAAGATGACTTATGGTTTATAAGAAGTAGATTATATAAATGAGTTAAGCAAAAGTAAATCTTCATATCTATCATGTTTCTTAGGAGCTCTTCCACAGATAGCTGGGACTCTAGATATGCACCTTTACCAGCTTTAACACAAATTTCATTCTTGAAAAAAAATATAGAATGGATTGTCAACATACGATAGCCTAATAATAAATGTAATAATCATTTGTAGAACTTTATCAATGTAACATAGGGTTTGTTTTAATCACAAAAAACTTATTAAAATGTATATTAAGAATTCACCAACATCTTATTATTGACTTACATTTAAGTTGTTAAGATTCTGAATGTTCAACAAATGAATTACTGGAAGTTGGTATATATAAACACACAATACATTATTGTATGGTTTTCTTGTAATTCTGACATTGTTCTTTAAAATTGTGCATAACAGATTTGTGGTTACTATGAGATCACTTAATTCTAGAAGACTATGACATATAGCATGTGACATTTAACCAAGTATAAAAATACAAAGAGAAAGTATAGCTTGTTACATTTCTACAATTCCGCTTTCTCTGCAAAGTTGAACATTCCAATTACAGCAGTTTCAAGTGGACAAACTGCCAAAAAGACACATTTAACATATGCTTCCATTGACCAGAGGACAATTACGAGCCATTAAAATGACAAACAATGTACATGACATTATTAACCTGAGCATAAGCTGGAAAAATCCATACTCTAGCAATTTAAAAATAATTTAAACAGAAAAGGACTTATGCATTTAAAAAAAACTGCATAGAGGCCAATAAAATCCACTCACATGATAAAAATAAAGTGAATTGGTTATTTATTCTGTAGCTGAATAAATGCTGTTAACATTATACACAGATAATTAACTGCATTATAAGTTATTGAGGAATAGAGTAAAGAATAGTTGGTGTTTTCCCCTGTAAATGTCCATTGAACAAAGTAAAGGAGATGAATGAAGGGTAGACAATTAAAATTTGGTTAAGAGCACATTGAAAGAACTAGCGAGATGGCTCAGTGGGTAAAATGTTTGCTATGCAAGCATGAGGACTTGAGAAAGCCTCAGACCTACTGAGTTTGATTTCTAAGCATACTTTAAAAGAGAGACATGCCACACAAGCCTGTGAAAGCCCAGTATTTGGGGTGGGAAAGGGTAGTAGAAACTAAAGGAATGCTGTGCTTTGCTAGCTGGCAAGTCAGACCATAAACAGCAACTCAATTAGAGACTGAATCTCAAGGAAAAAAAAAAAATGGAAGACTGATAGAGGAAGACACTCAACATTCCCCTCAGGTCTTCTCATGTTCCCACATAGAATGTAAGCACCTGCATACACATGCAGACACTATACATACCATCTTATGTACTCCCCTACCCACCTCAACAATACATCACACTCATACACACAAACACACACACACACACACACACACACACACACACACACACATCACAAAGATATTTTTTTCAATTACTGAGCATTGACAAAACACAAACTTACCCATATAAAATATAAGTACATTTGAGAAAAGACTCTTCAACAAATTGTGCTTGTAAACTTATTACACATAGAATGAGAGTAGATCTCTATCTTTTATCCTATAGAAATCATCCCCAATGTGTCAAAGACCTTAATGTAAAAAATGAAACTATGAACATGTTGGAAGAATAAAACAGAAAAAAAAACACTAAAGTTATATAGATATGAACTTTATAATCTTTCATGTCACTAAAGTAATGATGCCAAGACTTCGCAAACGTGACTTCATGAAATTAGAAACTTTCAACACTGAAAAAGAAACAATAATTCAAATGAAAAAAATAATAATTACAATAAAATTCTTTGCAACTATGCATGTGATAGTAGATTTACATTTACAAAATACAAGGAAGCCGGACATGATGGTGCATGCCTTTAATCCCAGTACTCAGGAGGCAGAGGTCGGAGGATCGGTGAGAGTTCAAGGCCACCCTGAGACTATATAGTGAATTCCAGGTTAGCCTGAACTAGAGTGAGACCCTACCTTGGAAAGCCCCCCGCCCCCCGTGCCCAAAAAAAAAAAAAAAAAAAAAAAACATCCTAGATATCCCTCAACTGATGAATGGATAGTAAAGATGTGGCACATTTAATGGAGTTCTACTCAGTGGTACAGAAAAATGATGTTATGAAATTTGCAGGAAATGGATAGAACTGCAAAGGATTGTATGTAGTGAAGTAACCCAGGCCCAGAAGCCAAATGTCACATGTTCTCTCTCATGTGTGGAACCTATCTACAAATGATTGGACTTCTGTGTGAATAGGAATAAAACTCAGTAGAAGAATCCTGTAAGCTAGAAAAGGGATTAGAAAAGGAGGGGGACTTAATAGGATGGTATTGTATACATAGAAGAACAGATTAATGGGGTTGAAAAGGCCTAAGTGAGGTCAGGGGAAGAGATTGAATAAAGGAAAGGTGGAGGGAAGGCTAACCAAAATCTAAGAGGATATAAATAAGTCATATGGAAACCTACTTTTCCCAACAATGGAACTTTCAGAAGCCATAGATTGTTAATAGAAAATTTTCAGTGCCAGGGATAGGATATCTTTCAGTGAGTTGTTGGCCAGGGAGGTCCCTGATACCCCTAAAACATTACAGGCCATTGCCAAAGCCCTTGGACCAGGAATAGATGGTAATACGCTATTGCTGAATACTTCACATATGTGTGCTAAAAGATCACCTGAGAAATCCTGCCAGAGCTGAGCTGAAAGCCTCCTCCATGTGGACAGCTGTCAGAAAGTTGGAATAAGCTACACTGCCTGCAGTTCAATGGGAGAGACAGAAATCACCAGTGAAGGTACTCAACAGTGTAAGCCTTAAATTTGGTCAGCCAGGCCAAATGAGCCAACGGGTACACTAGTGGCATATCTATTATGGGGGAAACTAACCGCTCTCTAATTGGACTGGTGGCCTGCTCCATAGGAAGAAATACATCCCTGAAACTGGAAACCTATAACAGGGGTAGTCACGAGCCTTAAGGGTGTAACATCTGCTGCTGTCTGGCTAAATGTATATACTATGCTCAACAAAGTGCCCAGTAAACACTTCTCTTAATGTTCATGCCTGTATATTAATGGTACTCTCACTTTTGGTTAGAGAGGTTTCTCTTTTCAGACAGCAGTGACCTTATATAGTAGTTTGAATAGATGGCCCCCAATATATTCAGCATATTATTTGTTTATAATTTGCATCTGCAACCTCCTGGCTGGAGGCAGTGTTACTGGGCTGATCTTAAGGTGTGGTGTTGGGTTTGAGATTTCAATCTTAAGATGTGCAAAGTGTGCCTAGCTGGAGTTTCTGAGCTGTGCATGCTGTGTGGCTTTTTGGCTTGTGGCTTCTCTCTCTCTGTGTTTGGTCCTGTGAAAGCAGACCAGTATCTTCTGCCATTATGGAACTTTCCCTGGATCTGTAAGCTTCAATAAATATTCCTTTCCCCATAACTGTGCCTGTTCAGGAAGTTCATCTAAGCAAACCTGAAGCTGTCTGCTACACCTTGGGGCACCATAGTGCTGAGAAGAAGTGACAGAGGAGTACTCAGCACTGAAATTTCTCTAACACACCTTCCAAGGCTAGGGGTCCATTGTGGAAGAGGTGGCAGGAAGAATGTAAGAGCCAAAGGAAGGGTGGGATTCCTTATAACACACTCCTCCAGACACAAAATGTCCTGTATATCCATGACCTCACATTGTCTGACACTACCTACACAAGACCATCATAATAGGAGGAAAAAATCATGACATCAAAATAAAGAGAGACTGATTGAGAGGGGGGAGGAGATATGATGGAGATTGGAGTTTCAAAGTGGAAAGTGGGCAGAGGGAGGGAATTACCATGGGATATTACGAACAATTATGGAACATATCAATAAAAATTAAAAATTAAAAGAAAAATAAAGAAAATACAAGAAACTCAAATAACTAACTAGACATTATATATATATATATATATATATATATATATATATATATATGCTAATAAAATGCATAAATATTTCTCAAAAGGTGAACAAATGCTCAATCGACATAGGAAAGAAGGTCAGTACTGCACTGTCATCATAAATGCAAGTTGAAACTCTACTGAGATTCTGTGACCACTGTCAGAATGTCAGACATTAAGAACACACATAATGACAAATGCTTGGCCAGACTGCAGACAAGAGCAACATTCATTTACTGTTGCTGGGAATGTAAATTAGTATAGCTAGCTATTATGTACACCAGTATAGTGGTTCCCTAGATATAGAGTGACTGTATGTCTCAGGTATACCACTCCTGGGTTTCTACCATAAAAACAAGCAAACGACAAAAAAAAAAAAAAAAAAAAAAAAAAAAAAAAAGTCAACATGTTATATAGATACTTGCACATTACGTTTTATTGGAGAGTTACTTACAATAATTGAGTTAAGGAAAAACTTTGGTGAACATCATTAGAGGAATGGCAAAAGAAAATGTGCTATGTACATACAATTGGTTGCTTTCAGCCAGAAAGAAGAGTAAAGTTATTTGCAGCAGAACAGATTCAGCAGTAGATACTCATATCAAGGGAATAAAGCCAGATTAAAATAAGTATTATATGACTTTCCCATTTGTGGATTTGAGGTTTTATTAACTACATAAACTAATAAATGCACAGAAGACATGAGAATAGAAATTAAAGTGTCTGGCAAAATGGACTAAAAGAAAGGGGAAAGGAAAGAAAGCATAGGGCAGCATAGCACTGAGGGATTATATTCAAAGCATACTATATACTCACATGAAGATTGCCTTATGTGGCCCTATTTCATAATAGGAAAATGTTCAAATATCCATGACATTCCAAACATGCTTTAGTTATAGTTCAGCACATTGCATACATTCATAAAGGTGTGCTACCATCATCACTTTCAATGTCAGCACTGTTCCCTTACCCCAAACTGAAACCCTGTATCCTGTGAGCATTAATTACCCATCCTGCTTTCCCTGCACCTGTCTATATAATTTCAATACTGCAGGTATCTCTTGCAAGTGAAATATTCCAATTTGCCTTTGGCTGCAATGATTAAATTGTTTTAAGGATAATTTCATTTGGTAAAGAGCACTGTGTGTTCAGAGGTCCTGTTTATTCAGAGCTTTCTCAGTATATTAATGTCAACATGAAGTCATTCTAAAGTGACTTATCTTCCTCTTTACAAATAAGTGCCAAACATTGTGGGCTTCCTTTTTTACTCTTCATGATATGCTTAGGTGGGGTTTCTTTAGGAGCAGAATTGTGTGTGTGTGTGTGTGTGTGTGTGTATGTGTGTGTGTGTGTGTTGTATATTTTTGTACAAGCACACATATATGGAGCTCAGAAGACAACTTCCGGGTGTTAGTCCTCTCCACCTTGATTGAGACAGATTTCTCTTTTGTTGCTGTTCTTTGCTACAAAGGACAATCTGTTTGACTCAGGAGATTCAGGATTATTCTGACAGCATCTCCCTTCACTAGTAGTGCTGGGAGGTGCATTGGGAAATACAGGGAACATGCTACTTTTGTGTGTGGCTTTATGTGGATGCTGAGGATTTGAATCCTGGCCAATAAGCTTGAAGAGCAAGTGCCCAAATGACTATCATCTCCCTATCCCTTAATATGTTTTATTCTGCTGATTTATTTATCTATCTTCTATTTGTCAGTCTATCAGCCTATTCATGTTTGGTTGACTACACTAGACCTTTATGTTCTAAATCTAGAATGAGAAATTAGGAATAAAGAGTATATATTAAGTAATATTTTACCATCACATATATCTAAATCAAATTCAGGGTGTATGTAGATAATATATATTTAGTTAATTAAGTTACAAATTCAAGAAGTATGAAAGCTGGCAATCTTTTCAAGTTTAATGCTGCAGAATTTCAATGACATTTTTCCAACAAGGTACAGCTGGCCACCTTAACCAAAGACTGATGACATTAACATTTCTCTCGATTATGTTTTAAGCATAGTTGATTGACACACTCCAGATAATAGGCTGTGACTCATAAAACATAAATATATTCTGGGTTATTCAAAATTTAAGTGAGGAAAATCCAAACTTCATAGCATTAACTCACTGTTCCTGTAGATTGTGAAAGGAGTTCATTTAATCCTTAGAATTCGAGTCTTCATGGATTGGCTTACTACATCTCTGAATTCTAGGAAAGACCCCTCCTTACTATTTTCATCTTCAGGTAGTCCTTGTCCCTTGACCTGTGACAGCAGAACTCCAGGCTCTGAATTCTCTTTCCTTGACTATATTATCATGACCCTATGCCTATACTGGAAATCAAATTTCTATTTTACCAAAACATACCAATCATATTAGAGGACTCCCATGCTAGTGAGCTCATTTTAACATAACCATCTCTGTAACAATCTTATTGCTAGGAAAGATCACTTATGTTTTGTAATATTATATTTGTTTACCTGAGAGAGAGATAGAGGAAAAGAAAGAGAGAGGGAGAGAGAGGGAGAGTATGGCTCATAAGTGCCATTGCAAACCAACTCAAGATGCTTGTGCCACCTTGTGCATGTGGCATACAAGGGTACCGAGATCTTGTGCTTCCCTGGCATGTGCTTTAACTGCTAAGCCATCTCTCCAGCCCAATAGTCACTTTCCATGGTGACAAAGATCAGGTCTTCAGATACTTTTTGCAAAGTATGCTACTCAGATCATCACAATTGTTAGTATCTCTTCTCTGTCTTTTGAAGAATATGGCTAACACACACCAGTATACTTTAATCATTTTGTTTGCATTTCTCAGATCTACATAAAAATGTATAAAATTAAACCATGAGACAGAAAGCAAGCTGACAGCTAGGGTTGTTATCTATAGAATAAGTGTGCTATAGAAAATCAACTTGGAAAGAACTTTTCTGTTTCTGTAATGCTGAGTTATACAAAGTAGTGGTTACACTAAAAATCTCTGCTATTTCTCTAGGTAGTGAAACCTTCCCTACAGCATATGCATAATGCAGAAAGTCAGTGCAAGCCTGATAATGAGGAAGTGCTGGAAAAAATGTGGTTCCAAAATACATTTTTCTTTCCTTTCATTATCTGTGAAACTTTACCTATTTCACAGTTCAGTTCAAAATCCTATAGCACAGATTTCACATTCATGATCATTGATCTGTTTGCAACCTGAGACACTAGCATCCCCTTTAGAATCATTAAATTCAGAATATCAATATTATGTGGGAAAATGCTTTCATTTCTTTTCTGTCTTTATGGGCAAGGTTTTATTTGTATAAGTTTTTTTTTTTTTTTTTTTTTTTGAGACTGTGTCTGTTATGTAGCCCACCCTGACCTGGAATGCTTTAAGTAACCTCAACATTTTAATTCATCTAACTCTGTCAAGAGCTTGCTGGGATCCACCATACCGAACTATGATCTAGTTTTAATTGACTGGAATAAAATAATGAGCAATTACAAGTAATTGCAGGTAAGCTTCAGTACCAATGATGGGCCACCCCTTTCTGCAGTGAGGTGTTGGTCAATGGGGACCATGCAAACTTCCAAACACTGAAGGGTACCTACCATCAATACTCCTGGTCACCCAGTAGAACTACTGTACTCACAGAATTGTGAGAAATCAAGCTGAAACTGAGCTGGAAGCCACCTGCCTATGCTGGAAAACGCTATGCTTCCTGCTGCAAGAGCAAATACAACAATTGAGCAAGTAGTGGGTCTTGAAAACTGCAAAATCAAATAGGCAAGATGTTCCAAATGATGCCATAGTGGCACATAAGTTTTGAAAGTAATCAGTATCTCTGATTAGATTGTAGGCCTATTTAATGGGAGAGAAATCATGCTTGCTACTGAAAACTGAGTCCAGCCTATGAAAGGCTTTTGGAAGGAAATTAACATAAGAAAAAAGCTACTGTTATTAGGCTAAATGGATAGGTTATGCCCATTACATTGCTTTCTACATGCATATGTTTATACCCATTGATAAATACTGCTCTCATTTTTCATTAGGTGGCAGTGCATACTGGGAAGACCCAAAACTCATTAAGGTTACCAGAAGAAGAGAAAGCCCAGTGCTTAACAATGAATGAATCGTCTATGTCACACTTACAAGGATCATTGCACAGGAAGTGGTAGAAAGAACGTTAGAGATGCTCTCACTGCATGTCAGAGTGACTTCTCTATGGAAATGGATGGAGCCACTGAAGAGACTCAAAACTCAATAAAACTGAAAATAAGTTGACACCTCAGCACTATGGAAGACATCTCTAGCATGCCCTTCAAGGCTCAGGGAACCTTAAGGAAGTGGGGGATAGGAAAAATGTAAGAGTCACACTATGAGAAGGGCACTTTGGGGCACTGTTCTCCAGACATGAACTGACTGGTGCATTCATGGCCTCACAGTGGTTGTTGTTGCCCCACACAAGACCTGCACTGTTCGAAGCCCATCAACATTTGACATTGAGGATGAATGAGGAGAGAAGGAATGAGACATCAAAACAGAGAAATGGTTATTTGGAAAATGGGTGAGAGAAGGGCACAAAGAAGGTAGTAGGACTGGAATCATGTTAAAATGTACAATATGTCCATGTACTACAGTTCTCAAAAAAATCTGAATAAAGAGATTCTTCATCTGCCTCTTTCATTCTCTCTTTCTAACAAACAAACAAACAAACAAACAAACAAAAAAACCAAATAAAATATTCTAATAGAACTAAAAATTGAAAAAAGAAAAGAAAAAGAAAATAATCTCAATAAATTACACATTTGTTTATCCACATAAAGTGTTGTTTTATTTTATATTCTGTGGTTACCATTTTCTATGACACATATAGGATAACTAATTAAAACAATTCTTTCTTGAATAAGAGAATATGTTTTTTTTAAATAATATTATTGATGGATTTTTAAGTACTTAGGTAAAAATGGAAAAAGACACACATACTATTATTTTATATAAAAGTCAATAATGAACTTGAGTTGTATTTAGTGACATTTAAAATGTAATAAAGAAATTATTTGGTAATGAGAGACAGTCAAGGATTGAAATAAACACTTTAAAGATTTTATTTGTATCTTTTCTTGTTCTTTGTAAAATAAAAGTACATCAACAAATTGTAAATATCTGTTAAAATTTTATTGTGTATGGGACACTGTGTAGATATAATAAATTCTTTTCTATCTCAGGTGTGGTAGTTTGAATATATGTCCCCCAATATATTCAGTGGTTTATTACTTATAGTTTGCATCTGCAATCACCTTGCTAGAGGCAAGGTCACTGGGGGCCCCGGTCTTAAGGTGTGGTGATGGTTTGAGATTCCATTGTAAAGATATGCAAATGTGCCTAGCAGGAGTTCCTGAAGTGTGCTGTGTGACCTTTTGGCTGTAGTCTTGCTCTGTGTGCTGTGGTGGCTGGTTGGTTTCTCTCTCTCTCTTGCTTGGCCCTGTGGAGAGCAGGCCGCTTCTCTTATCATTATGGAACTTCCCCTGGATCTGTAAGCTTCAATAAATAATATCCCTTCCTCCATAACTGTGCCTGGTCTGGAAGTTCATCTCAGCGAACCTGAAGCTGTCTGCTACAGTAAAGTGGTACCGAGGAGTGTGGGGTGACACGATGAACTTGACCGTGTGGATATTCGTCTTTTGGAACCTTTGTTTTGGAGGAATGGGCATGGACTTGGTGCTTGCAACTGAAGATGCCTTCTGGAGTGGTAAGCCAAGTTTTATAGACTATTCTGATGAGAGTTTGAGAATGCTAAGTGCAGATAGTACTGAACTTCGAGGCTTGGCTTATGAGATTTCTAAGGGGAAGGAAAGACTGCAGAGGACTTTGTTGGAACTGAGCTACTGGCATAAGGGATGGCTACGTTCTGCTATCCAGGCCCAGAAAGTTTGATCAAGGTTAAATTTGTAATGGACTGATATGCTTGGCTAAAGGTATTGGACTGAGATTTTAAGATTTTAAGCTGGGAAAACTCAAGCAAGTTAAAAGTGGAGGCATTTGAGACTGGTTTAGCTGCTATTGTCAATGCATTAGCAATCTTAAGGAAGGTAGAAGGAAGGTGGCCTGACTTGATTTACATTAAAACAATGGAGAGGATGCCTGAGGAAAGACTGTTAGAAATGCAAACTCTTTGGAAAGAGTTGACTGGAGAAGGAACCTGCTTTTCAAGGCTATGGTTTATTTTGTCCCTGGATTTAGAATATGGCTGTGTCCTGCACACCTGGTATTAGTTTTGGAAATATGAAAAATGCATGGAGTGGTCATGAGTTGCACACGGTTCCAGGAGCCGCTGCTGAGATGCAGCATGAGGCAGGGCATGAAGACCCTCAGGAATAGGCTGGAAGAGCCTTTGGAAGATGGACCGTGGTTTGCATGGAGACCTGAAGATGTTTTGGATATACCAGGACTGTGCAAAAGGGCTACCATGGAGTGCAGTGTTGGCATGGGATGAAAGTTTTCTCTGGCGACTCTGCCCAGCTGGAGGGGCGGAATTGGAAAACCTGGAGACTGTTAGTCTCTGGTTATATTGAACTTGAACTGCAGAAGTTTGATGACTGTTGATGGTGATTGAGTTTGCATTGTTCTAATCTCTCCTTGCTATGCCTTATACCAGTTAAAAATGTTTACTCTGTGCCTTTACATGTTGAAATTATTTAACTTGTTTGATTTTACAGGACTCACTATCTTAAGTTGATCAAGACTGTGAGAACCTTTGAAATTGGACTGAGTACAATTTACAATGTGTGATAGTTATAAATCTATTGGGGGCCAGGAGCTAAATATATTGGGGGCCAGGGGCGGAATGTGGTAGTTTGAATATATGTCCCCCAATATATTCAGTGGTTTATTACTTATAGTTTGCATCTGCAATCACCTTGCTAGAGGCAAGGTCACTGGGGGCCCCGGTCTTAAGGTGTGGTGATGGTTTGAGATTCCATTGTAAAGATATGCAAATGTGCCTAGCAGGAGTTCCTGAAGTGTGCTGTGTGACCTTTTGGCTGTAGTCTTGCTCTGTGTGCTGTGGTGGCTGGTTGGTTTCTCTCTCTCTCTTGCTTGGCCCTGTGGAGAGCAGGCCGCTTCTCTTATCATTATGGAACTTCCACTGGATCTGTAAGCTTCAATAAATAATATCCCTTCCTCTATAACTGTGCCTGGTCTGGAAGTTCATCTCAGCGAACCTGAAGCTGTCTGCAACATCAGGTTAGTACCAAAAAATAATTTTGATGATTTAACTTAAATAAAGCAGGAGTAAATACATTAGTGTGATTTGTTCAACAACTGAAAATATGCATATGGGAAGATTTTTTCAAAGTTAACCCAAATGATCTTCTGTATCTATTCTTATCAAAGTGTTAAGTCCATTTACAGCCTTTAGGATTTTTAAAAATCATTTTCCTTTTCTTCTTAACATCAAAATATTAACTCAGGTTGTGGAAACGTGTGGAAAATCCCTTGTCCACTTTGCCTACTTTGAAAAGTCTTCTTAATCCTCTTCACAAGGCTAAGATTTCAATAACAAAGATCCATTAACTCTCTTTAAAAACTCTATTTAAGAGGGCCACATCAGATTTCCATGCCCTCTCTTAAATCTCATCAAAAACTTCCTGTCACAGTTAAAATAAAACTTACTCTTTATCTCAGCCTTCAAAAGCTCATCTTATCTAGCCTTCACCTACCTCTGCCACTTCATTTCAGATCACTCTTCCAGCCCAGCAGGTGATACTGAACTATCTTTTCTGTTCTTGGACCAGTCTAAGTATATGCCTTCATGACACCTATATGGGGTGCTCCTCTCATGCAGATTTTTCTAATTGATGTAGTATATCGCACAGCCTCTCTTTGTCATGCCAGTGCAACCATGCACCCAATACTACACTCCTCAGTTAGTGCTAGAAAATGGGTGCCTCTAAAGGAAATCACTTTGACCAGTTATTACTGGAAGGTGATTATCCCATTCAAAGAGAGCATCTGCTCATAACATCAGTCGATACAATTGTACTCAAAAAATCCAGTCCTCTGTTCTCTGTGAGGTAACAAGTTCTGTCACCATTCATCTTCTTGAACTTCCTGTGGAGCCAGGCTTCCCGTAACTCTTTACCCTGACTTAATCTGACTTCCTTCCTCTCTTTAATGTTTTACCAAAGGATTCCTCAAAAATCTCACATATGTACATTCACCTCTGAAACACTGCTTAAAGAATAGGTCCTGAGATGTCTGGGAACAGACATCGTCCAAGACAGTAGATAGTAAGGACTGAATTATAGGGTCACACAACTTGGTGAATAGCAATGTTGGATAGCAATGACCAGGCGCCTGAAAACTCCAGGCTATGTCTGGCCCCATGCAGCAGAGTGATTGCAAAAACGTGTCCTATTTATTAACAAGGAAAATAAATGTGGGTGAAAAAAGAGATTTGCTGCTTTGAGCCATGTTACTGATATTTGGAAGTTTGAAGGCAGTAGTCTCAGTGAAGACTAGAATCCAGTCCATAACATTACAGCTATGTGTTTATTATTCTCACTATTCACTAGTTGTTGAGTTATAGAGTTTCACTGGAACCGTTTACTATGACTTTAATGTTCTGTAGATTATTGCTAATGTTGCAGCTACAAGAATATACCTCCGCCCCAAATTTCTTTTGCATGTTCACTTTGTTGATTTAAAAAGAATATAAAAAGGCATATTTCTCACACAATAGGACTACCTTTGAAGGGGCAGAGCTCCTAATAAAGTGGAAATTGTCTTGAGTGAATAGAAAAAGACTGGAATGGAAAGTTTTTGTTGGCTAGTATTGGAGGCCAAAGTGTGCGAACTTCTTATTTTCATTAAAAGGGAGGAACTGGACTATTTGAACAGAGTTTTCAAATAAGGGCAAAATGGGAAGAGTAAAAGTTTAGGCTTAAAGGATGTCAGTAAACTTCAAAATATAAATTTGGTTTCTTATATTCGATCAAGATGAACCACTTACAGAAAATTAGAGGTCTGAGTTCTTTAGTCAAAATTTCAGGCCAAACTCAGCATTCTGATAGGTTAGCAGAATGAGATTGAGATGGAGATGTCTGCGTAGATACACTTGAAACACCATCTGAGTTTGTAGAAAAGTCTCACCATATCAGATCTGCAAGCCCTCCTCATCACTTCTGTTTTGAGCCTCTGGGGAATCTCTAAATAAGGCAGATGCCTTATGATGTTTACCTGCCACAAACCTGATCTCAAATCCCATAGTGCACAAAAGCAATAAGAGGGGCAAAATAAGCATTATCTTTCTGGGAAAATGTTGGATCTGATAAGGGAAAAAAGAACTTGATGGTGAGAAACTGTAAGACATGGCTAGTTAGTCCTTCCAGGGATTCTGAGTAAGCCTGGAAGAGAACTCTTTGGGACTGGAATAAAGACAGAGTTTACAGAAAGCCTGATGAGAAAGATTACATTTATATAGATATATTACAGTATGTTGCAGGAACACATGTTGGTAAGCGTCCCTGGGGCTGGTTTAATACCCTATTGAGATGAAGCTGTTGTGCAGTTTTAACTGTTATACAATACTGTATTTTCTCTTTGGATTATACAAACATTTTGCCTTTTAACTATAACACAAAAAGTACTGCAACCTTAACATGATAGGTGAATGGAAAACATAGATGTCTTAAGATTTTTTTAAAAAAAAATGAGAGTCTGTACTCATCAATTCCTCTATCTCATACATTTTTGTAAAAAACATGTTAATCATAATTCTGAAGAATATTTGCCTCCATGGAGGGTCCTTCAAATGAGGTCTAAGAAGATCTGATTTGTGGAAGACAGCAGGTTCTGCTAGGGTCCCTCTCACATTGTTTTCTTGGTTTATGGTGCTATCCATCCTTGCAGCTGTTACTTTTACTGCCACCATGAGCTCATAGCTTCACCATTACCTTAAGGAATAACTCCCCCCCCCAAGAACTATTTTACTGAGATATACCTATAAGACATTTGCTCCCAGCTCAATTCCAGGGCAGTCTAAGTCATTGACCTACAGGTAAAAATTTTAAATATCAGATTCCCTTTCCTCAAGAAAGTGGAAACTCTGGTTACATCTGGGCTGCAGATTTTCCTGATGTATGCCAAGCTGTTAGCTAAAACCACTGCTTTGTCCTGTCATGAATGCTGCACTTCCATGCAGGCATCCCTGGAGAGCAATCTCTAAACTTTTAAGAACTCATTTTAAGGAACTGGCTTCTCATTCGCATCACAGATAAATTTTATCTTCTTTAAATGTTAAAAAAGCCTGCTCTAAATTCACTAGTGTAAGGTCAGAGTTGACTAATTTGACTTCAGGTTGCCATAGTAATATATCATTAGAAATTAATTTTAAAAAAGCTAAGAATTGTTGAGAAGTACAAGAGAGTTATAGTTAGAAATAAGGCTCCAGTTTGTCATTTAAAACCCCTATTGCTATTCTAAGCATATATTAATGTCAAGAGACTGAATGGGCACACCAGGACCTCTTGACACTGCAAACAAATTTCAGACTTATATACCACTTTCTGCATATGGCTTTACATGGGTAATAGGAAATGGAATCCACACCATTGTCAGGGTTTTCAAGGAAGTGCTTCCAATCACTGAGCCATCTCCACAGTCTGATATTAAACATTTTTGAAAAAAAATGTTAATTTGTACAGTTTTTTTTTCCTTTGTAAGATGTATTTCAGTCAAGTGCTTTTCATTACACTAAATTTATGCTGAATTTTAATCTTTTTTATTAATTTTCAAAAATAGATAATGATTAGGTCACTGAGATTATTAAGGAAAATGTTTAGATTGAAATATTATACACAGGCTGGAGAGATGGCTTAGTGGTTAAGGTGTTTGCCTGCAAAGCCAAAGGACCCAGGTTTGATTCCACAGGACCCACATAAGTCAGATGCACAAGGGGCACATGCATCTGGAGTTTGTTTGCAGTGGCTGCAGTCCCTGATATGCCCATTCTCTCTCTGTGTCTCTCTTTTCTCTATCTCTGCGTCTCTCTGCTTAAAAATAAATAAATGAATGAATGAATAAATGAAATATTATACAGAAGTCATACTAGTAACATAATATTTGAAAGTACATATGTAACAAGGAGCAATCAAAGTTGGTCACATATATCAAGCTAATATTTTTAAAATATTTATTTATTTATTTGAAAGAGTAAAAGAAAGAGAGAGAGAAGCAGACAGAGAGAAAGAAAGAGAATGGACACACCAGGGCCTCTAACCACTGTAAACACATTGCAGACACATGTGCTGCCTTTTGCATTTGGTTAACATGTATACTGGGGAATAGAACCTGTGTCCTTAGGCTTCATGGGAAAGTGCTTAAGCACAAGCCATCTCTCCATAAGCCAAGCCTCTAAATATCATTCTTTCTGCCCTTAATATTTTCAAACTCTCACCATAATAGTCCATAAAACTTAGCTTACTTCTCTGGAAGGCATCTTCATTCACAAGTACCAAGTCCATAACCATTCCTCCAAAACAAGAGTTCCAAAAGACCAAAGTCCACAAGGTCAAATTCATCACATAACCACACCCCACACTCTGGTACCAATTCTGTTGGAGTCAGTTTCATGTCAGTGATATGAACCTCCAGATCAGGCACCGTTTATGAGAGGAAGGGATTTACTGAAGCTAACAGATATAGGGGAAGTTCCATAATGGCAGAAGAAACGGGCTCAGTTTCACAGGTCCATGCAGAGAAATACCACCAGCAGCATCAAAAGCAAACATACTCTAGGAATAACAGGCAGAACTCAGGCACTTTGCATAGCTTAGGTTGGAATAAAGATCCATCTTTGGGCTGGACTCTAGGATCTGCCCACAGTGAGACCTCTTCTAGCCAGGCAGCTAGAGATATAAATTATAAGCTTTAACAAAAGTCCTGAATCCATTGGGGGACATCCATTCAAATTACCACAGCAAGACACCAATATATTTGGGGTATCTGCTCCTTGTCTTATAAATATAAAATTTAAAATAACATCCACAGACCAGAAGGTAAGGTTTAGAGAACCCTCATTAAATTAAGAAAAACAAATAGAAGTTCAAAGAGCTCCTGTCGTGGGCAAGTCAGGAGGGGATAGAGAGCCCATGTGGGAGTAGGGGTCCCCTCCCCTATCTGAAAACAAAGCTTATCGGACTACTTCTCCCTCATTAAGAACTTGAGGAATGAAATCCAAAGACCATAGGATAAGGTTCATAAAGATTGTATTATAGCTTAGAGCTTTAAGAAAGGAGAGCTTTAAGAGAAGGGGGGCCATGTGGGAAGAAGGAAGACATAGCTCTTTCCCAAGGAGGCAAGACAGAGTTTGAAAAGCCCCACACTTAAGAACAGGAAAGTACTTGCCCAATGATGGAAATGGGGGTTTGAGAAGTCCACCTGCAGACTCAGTTTGTTTTTTTCCCTGATGGATAGCTCATTTAGCCAGGTAGTCAAGATCTCTGGAAAGGGCAATCTTCCCAGGAATCTTACTTATCTAGGAATGTAGTGGAAGGACTACCTAAGGGGCAGAGAAAAAGAAAATCAAGATCCTTCTGACATGTGTGATGTGTAATAAAGTGTAAGTGTAATGACTTAGATTTCCCCCTATAAGCCCAAGGGCAATTCTCACACTTAGCCAAGAGAAAGCTATCCATGTTGGGGTCCTTTCACCCTAAACTGCCTAGCCAGCTAGAAACATTCTACCATGGTATTTCTCCACAAAAGGAGTTCTCATTCCCACAAAATTCACAACCAGTTACCTAACTAGTTCTCCTCTCTGGATATTCCCTCCTGTTCCATAAGAGTCCTTTTCTTCCTATCAACTTCTAATACAATCCTGCTAAAATCTATATTTCCTCTTCCTATGTTCTGTGAAGTTCATTGGTCAAATGTATAACACAGGAGCCTGAAAAGTTCACTGACTCAGTTGAAGCTCTGTATGACTGTGACTGGTGCCACAATTCCCAATTTACTACCCACCTAACAGCTAGGATAATGTTCTGTTACTCTAAAGGGCAACACCAAAACAACTTCTACATCAGGTAGAAAGTGCCTTGAATGGGATCTCAACTAATCAGATAAAACTATGGACCATAAGGGTTGGACAAGGGGTTACAGCATGCCTTTTACTATAAGTTGGGTTTCTTGTGTCATTGCTAGAAAACTGATAGGCTTACAGCTAAAAAAGAAGAAATGCTACCTGTGCTTGGAGCTTAACATTATTCATTGTTAACTTACATTCTTATGTGCAGCATCTTTCTTAAAAAGTATTATTGTCATTATGGAGGCAATCTCAATAGGAAATGGTACCAATGGTTCTAGAAATCTCAACCATGAACTGGTAAGCATTCTCAATGAAGGTCCAGGATACAGGATTTCTTTCCCTTAATTTCTCTTATTTCATATCCTGCCTCATTTTTTTTTTTTTAATTCTCCATCTTCTCCCAAGATTTTTGTAGGAGATTCATTTGATTTGAAATTCTGCTAATAGACCTAAAAGACCTAAATTAAGCTTCATATTTTTTTTTTTTTTTGCTTTGTTTTTTTGAGGTAGGGTCTCACTCTAGCCCAGGCTGACCTGGAATTCACTCTGTAATCTCAGGCTGGCCTTGAACTCAATTGCAATCCTCCCACCTCTGCCTTTTCTTTAAAAAAAATATATTTTATTTAATTAATTTATTTATTTCAGAGAGAGAGGGAGAGAGAGAATGGGTGTGTTAGGGCCTCATGCCAGATGAATATGCCCCCTTGTTCATCTGGCTTACATGGGTCCTGGAGAATCAAACTGGGATCCTTTGGCTTTGCAGGAAAACACCCTAAATGCTAAGCCATCTCTCCAGCCCCACATAAATTATCTTGGTTAAACAAAAGCAGCCAGTTCTCAGTTGGCAACACCTTTGTAAACTATTTTAATATCTGTTTCCCTAGACCATAAGTTCTGTTTCCATATTTAACTATTTTATTGATACTTAATTCACGAATACAATGCATTCATTGCTGTACACAATGAATTATTTTATTTTAGTAAATATAAAGATATGTGGAAAAATTAACAGCTGTAATTTAAAATAAAATGTCCACAATGAAATGAATCCCATACCTTTTAGCTCCCTACTTCCTCATTCTACCAATCGTAAGCAATCACAGTGCACCTTTCTGTCTTTATAGATTTGCCTGTTCTGTACATTCCATTTCAGCTAAATCACATGCTGTGTAGTCTTTTTAGGCTGGTTTATCTCTGTATCAGTTGATATTTTGTTAGGTGAAATGAGAATGTGGCGTTTAAAATACTTCATATTCAGTGTGAGGAAAAAATGACAAGTTGTCTCAGTGAAGGAGATGTTAGCCATAATCAGTCTTATCTTTTTCCTATTGATACAGGTTTTGGAGTTCAGAGTGGGCTTATGAACCCCAACTTTTGGGCTTTTGTGTATTTTAACAAATAATTGAAATAAACAGACTGAGAAGGATAAATTATAAATCATTAAACTTATTTATGGGGAGATTATGAATCCAGGGAGGAGGCTGGAATGCCCATCTATGCCCACATGAAGGTAGAACCTGGGAACTCATTCAGGAAACTGAGAATGGGAGACGAGGAAAGATGTGAAGGAGGCTTTTCAGGAAAAATTTTTAAAGGGCCAGAGCTTAAAGCAATACACACACACACACACACACACACACACACACACACACACAGAGGAAGTGGAGCAAAATGATATAAGACTTTTTCCTTCACATTAGGAAAGTACTAACTTAGAAGAGAAATCTTTGGAAAGATTTAGAAAAGTGACAAATGAAAAGAGCTCTCCTCCCACCCCCATACAGGCCTGGGACTGGGATGGGAGAGGGCTTACCAGAACAGGAATTTAGAGGTTCAGGTTTCATGAGAGATATCAGCCAGTAAGGCAAAGAAGGCCTTGCCCACCTGGTAAGCTTCTCCTATAGCATATTGGGTGGGTGTCTACCAGTAGGTTCAGGTGAGTCTGGGGGAGACCTGATTTCTCTGGACTCAAAGGGCTCACCCAGAGGGTAGGCCACCTACCTACTGTCCTATATTGGGAAAGCAATAGCAGGTGCTTTTGTCATCATGGATAAGACTAGATCAGGTGTTGAATTCTAGTACTGCCTTGGCAGTCAGTGGGACATCTTTTGGTTCCTCTTTTTGGGGCCTCCTATAGCTGACTTCCTACAAAAAAGAACTACCTTGCTCCTATTTTTTTTTTCCCTTAATCTTCCTTCTTTCTTTGAGTAAAATTGCCCCCTGCTGCACCTCACTCTTCCCCTGCCAAGTGGTAACAACCTCTTTGGAACCAGCACAAACTCCAAACCATCAAATTTGGGAAAATTCACAGCCATATTGCAGCATGACCAAGATTAATCAATCATGCATACTTCTTGGTAACTCTGCCTGCCCTTGTCCACCCCCACCCTTGAAAACAATGCCTAAGTTGTTGGTTCCATCTTCTTGGTATGGGCCAAGGTAACAGCCTTTTTTACTGTTTATTATCACTCATCTCTCTGCTATTTAGGTTTGTTTCAGTGCAAAGTGCCGGAACTGGTTTTAGCAGGACATCTGGATCGAGGTCTTCTAACCTGGGATTTTGATGATATATGTACTAAAGTACATAAAGATGGAATGGTATATAAAAATTTGCAAATTGTGTGTTAGTCAACTTTTGTTCCAGGGACAAAATACCTCACAAAAAGCAGTTTAAGGGAGAAAGGATTTATTTCAGCTTACTGTTCCAGGTTATGGTCAGTCATGGCTGGTAAGGAGCAATGGTGGGAGCTTAAGGCATCTGTTCACATCCAGCCCAGAGTGAAGAAGCAGAGAGAGATGTATGCTGCTGCTTGGCCAGCTTCCTACTCTTTCAAATGGGACTCCACACATGAAATTGTGCCACCCATAGTTACAGTGTGTCTTCCTACCTTAATTAACCTTATCAAAATAAATGCTCATACACATGCACAGAGGCTAACCTAATCCCTCACTGACGATTCTAGGTCCTGTCAACTTGATCATATACACCCACTATCGCACCCAGAAATGTGGAAAAGAGAAAATGAGAAATAAGTCCTGCTGTGTTTCTATGTCCACTTATATAAAACACCCCTAGACTTGTTCTACGTGGTAATCTAAAAACTTGGCTGTGAAGTTGGAAAAAGCACTTGATGTTCAGTCCTGAGTATCTGAGTTCAATCCCCAGTCTCACATACAAAGCCAGAAATCATGGAAGGCAACTGTATTTCCAGCATAATGTAGTGACTTGAATGTAAATGTCTCACATGGCCTCAAGTGTTTATGATTAAGTTTCCTACATAGTCTCCAGCTCGGTGGAGTCTTTGGGAGATACAACCTTGCTGTAGGAGGTGTTTGGCTGGGACAGACCTTTGGGAAGGTTAGTCCAGGACTACTGAAAGTTGACTGTCAGCTCATTCTTGTTGCTTTATGTGTTGTAGATGCGTGAAGTTGTGAACTGGGCACCGTGCTGTTTGTCACCATGATGAAGCTTCCCTTTGTAACTGAAAACATGAAAGAAACTCTTTGTTTCCATATGGTGCTTCTGATTGGTGTTTTGGTGAAGGTAACTGCTACAGATAAAGCCTGCCTCAAACAAACTGATAGATGAGCATTGACACCAAAAATCTGTCCTCTGATTTCACTCAGCATGAATGAACACACACACATACACACACACACACACACACACACACACACACACACACAAAATAAATAAATAAATAAATAAATAAATAAATAAATAAATAAATAAATAAATACATAAATAAATAAATAAAAGTACGGGTGACATACTCTTAGTAGGGATTAACAAAAAACAAAACTAGTAATAAAGTAGGGCAGTTATATCAACATTCTGTTTCAGAAATAGTTTAAGCCAGTAACTTGTTTTTGAAATTTTTCATTAATATTTTTAGACTGAAGTCAATAGTAGGCAACTAGAACAGAAATGAAATTTAAGCTAAGTTAGGACTACTGAATACATGAATAAAAGCAAGAACTATCATGATCATTACAATATCTACATTCCACGAGCAGTTTTACTAAACTCTCTCCTTTTATTTGATTTTGTCAGAGAATTGAGTTCTGTAGCAGTTACTTTCTGCTCTGTATGTATATATATATTTTTTTTTTCCAAAATATAGCACTGGTATACAAAATATCTGGCTTTTCTGGGATCAAACTATACTTTGGATTTATCTACCATGGAAAATAATAGTTCTCCTTACCCCAATGAAGTAATTTCCCAACATTGTTCTTCATTCTTTTATTTAGTCTTTGACTTATGATAATTTAGTTGTCATATTCTCCTTTCTATCCATAATTAATCAAATGCTTTTTTTTGCTTTTCCTATTATTCCTCCTTACCAAGAACTAATTTAGCCTTTTCCATTTATTTTCATTTCATCCTTTTTTCTACCACAATGGGAGCACATTTCCTCCCTCTCTGCTAAAACCACTGTTACATTCTATATAGGAGTTCTATTTTTGTTACCATTGACAGTGCTGACATATTGGAAATTTTCCTAAGGAAATATTCAGAGTATTAGCTGTTATATGCAGCTTCACTTTGCTTTAAGTTATGTTAACTATTCCCTTCATAGCTTAGAACATTCACTTCATTTTCAGGGGTTTTATTATTAAAATTTCTTCAACTAATCATAGGCTTAATTTGAAATAGTTCCAGAATAAGACAACTTCCACAAAGAAAATGTAAGCTCTTTTCTATGATGCACACATGGGTGCCAAATTGTCATGTGCAATAAAAGCAAACCCATTTCTCTAAATTTGTAATATCTAAAGGACCTAAGTGTCTCCATTGGGATTGAAGGAAATTTATACATGTTTTCTTACAAATACATTATGAAATTCTGGGCAGTCGACATGGATTAGTGAGAAAGCATGGAGAGATTCTTAGGGAATGGCACACAGATCCATTTTGGAGGCAAATTTTATGCCCATTGTGCCCCAGAAAAGAATGAAGATGGACCTTCTTCAAATGTCTGAGAAAAAAAAAAAGCAGCAGTGATATTTGTTTATTCATTTTTTTGTCTCCTCAAAGAACCTCCATTAAGCTTTTACTTTACTAGAGGCAGCTCTTATGGACACAAAGTAACTAAATCAAATTGATTCATTATACTTTATGTGTTTGGGTGCTCACCAGATAGTGTGACAACTAAATGACCAATAGCCTTTATAAAGGTAATTATATGAAATATTTTAGAAGTAAAAAAAGGGGTCTCTCTTCTCTTTCTCTGTGTGTGTCTGTGTGAAGTGAGAGGGTGTGTATATAAAAGAAAGACACAAAGAGTACATGGAAAAAATATGAGTATTCAATCTGTCAAATAAAACTATAAGGTTAGAGAGACATGCATTCAGTAGACATTGAACTTTACATATATATATATTTTGGAGAGACACACAGAGAGATAGAGAGAGAGAGACAGAGAGAGGGAGAGGGAGACAGAGAATTGGCGTGCCAGCAGTCTCTCAGCTGCTGTGAATGAAATCCAGATGCCTTTGCCCCCTTGTGGGCAAGTGCAGCATTGCACCCTTACATCACTTTGCATCTGGCTAAACATGGGACCTGGAGATTGGAACCGGCATTCTTAGGCTTAGGAGGCAGGCACCTTAACCGCTAAGCCATCTCTCCAGCCCATAAACTTATATTTTTTAAATGATATATATTCTGTTAAGGAAACTAGGGACAATTTGGGGATGACTGAGTCAGAACATAAAATTAAATTCCTTAAAAGTGTGATAAGTCTAGGTCTCACCATGATAGATCACAATTGGGCTTGTTTAGAATATTAATGAAATTCTGGACATGTCATTCCAAAATGTGAATCTTTGACCTTTGGGGAAACAGAAACACCAAAGTAATCATCACCCTCCCACTTTCTGTGCCTGTGAAATGAGGTATAAGAGCTGAGAAGAGATGACTGGCCCTCCCATTAAACGCATCATAACAGCCCTATTTCAGAGAAGCTCTTCTGTCCCTGGGTGAATGAGTCAAAGATCCTTTATGTAAGGAGAAACTGGATCAAAGACTTGGGGAGATTCCCTAGTTTATCATTAGCTCACACTCCCTTTAACCAATTACACTTCCCTTGGAATGTGCACTCTTCACCACTCCTAAGAATAAAACTGTGCAGGCTTCTTTGGATTCTCATCTGTGGATGCTCCCGACAAATTACATGAAATAGATTTGCAGGCTTTTACATTTTTAATCTCTTTTGCTACAGATTCTTCTGACATGAACTTCCCATGGGCAAAAGCACCCTCCCTAAATACAATAATTTGTCATGGTATTATCAAAGAGTTTTTTTTTTTTTAATTTTTTAATTTATTTTTATGGCTCAGTATTCACTTTTTGTTGTACATATGTCTCTCATAACTGTGGTCTTTTCAATCAACTAATATATTAGTTAATCTGTCACACAAGATCTGTTTCACTTGGGCTTACAAACAGACAAACATACAAAGTGAAAAAACATGCACAGTTCAACTTTAATGTATGATATTTGTCATTCTAATATATAGTGTTTGAGAAAATCTTTAATATAACAGCATCCCACTTTAGGCCACAGGCTTCTGCCTTCAGAAATAAACAGAGAAGTTAGATAAACAAGAGAAAATGTTGAAATTGAGCAAATACACTTTCCTTTCCAGACCTGTTCTTGAAAATCCAAAGCATAATCCTTCTGATAAGCTGGAAAGGATCATATTTAATAATGGGTCATGTCTATGCATCACATTAATTAGACATGAGGATGACAGTTTTCCATAAGTGCTGACTTAATTAGAAAATCATTGAGGAAGGAAAGGGCAAAAGCTTCTTCTCAAGTAATCATGCTGTAGAACATTTATTATTTTGGATGTGGGCTAAAGTGAATATAGTTTATCCCCTCTCAAACTCTCATTAGTAGATAGCACAAGGTAGGGCAAGATTAGACCTTTAAAATATAACTAGAATTAAATGGATATACTAATTTTTGTGATTAATTGTTTACTTGACAATGGATTCATGAGCCTGCTATAAATCCAATTTGTCCAAGTCTCACCTGTATAGCCAGTGATGTGATGCCCAGTGTGGCTCTGAGTGTCTGCCAACATGAAGGCCATCACCAGACATAGTATAAATCACTAACTATGTTAAAAAAGGAAAAGTGAAAAAGAAGAATACAGACTACAAAGAGAGAAAAAGGCAATGAGAAATATCAAGATTTCCCCAAGGCCATGGATCCTTTCTGATTAATAGCTTCAATGAGGTTGATGACACTGGAGGGTTCTGTCATGATTATAACTTTATCTTTACCCTGAAATATTGTCAGCAAGACTTTCTTTTATGAAATTCAGGCTGAAGTTCTTTTTCAGGATTTATAGATGATAATATGTTTTATTTATAATGATTTAGGACATTGTCTAAAATCATGGTCTAAAATGGAGACATTTGATCTTAGAAAACATTTTTCTACATTTTTTTCCTTTTATTTCTTCATTTGTCATGATTCTTTTTTTCGAAGTATTAGTGTACTAGATACAATTCATGGAATCCTATGAAATCTTCTTAGGCATAATAGCAGTCTTTACATATATATAACAATCAAGTAAGCCATGCCCTTGTAGTTTATTTGCTTGCAGGAAGGCCCAAATAGTACATCACACACTCACCAGGAAGTCATTTACATACAGAGTTTGAAGAGGATGCATTTTGTGAAAAAGCAAAGGCATAAAGGAACAAACTTTTTAAAAAATAAGGATTTCTGGACTGGACAATTATGTGTAGGTCAAATTTCATGAAGAAGGATTTCTTAGTAAAGACTTGAAGAAAGTGAGACAAACTGCAATTTCCAATTGCAAATCTAGGAAAGAAGTGCTCCAGGCGAAATGTTCAGCTACAGAAAATGCCCTCAGGATGAGATGTACTTGTCAGGTTCAAGGACAGAAAACAGCCAAAGTGAAGAAGCAAACAAGGAAAGGAAGACAAGAGAACTGGGTGGGGCATGGAGGAATAAGATAAGGTGTCATAACATGCAGGCTAATCCAACCATTCCTGCCAGACCTTCCTAAAAAAAAAAAAATGACTTCTAATATGAATAAAGTAGAACACTTGGAGACTTTTAAGCAAATTACTAATATTATCTGACATCATCTATCTATCTATCTATCTATCTATCTATCTATCCACTCATATACATGGAATCGTGTATTTAAAAATGCTTGCATACAATATATTTATCAGATTTTGATTCCTTTAACACTTTATCCTAAAATCCTAATAATTCATAAAAATTCCATCCATAAAATATCTTAAAATAAAAACTAAATTTTAGTTTCTCTTGTCTAAACTTTAAAAAGACACTCAAACTCTGAAAGCAATTATAGCTAATAAAAAAACACAAGACTATTCATCCTATCTTTAGATACACTGTCAGGCAGTAATGGAGTTTTCTTATCAATAGTCTACTTTAAGTTAAGCTTTTCTTTTTGTGCCTATTTTTTCCTTTTTCTTGTCTGATGATGGAGATTACTTTTATGCACCCTGAAATTCTGATTATTCTCATGACCTTCATCCAGCCACGACAACACAGTAGATCCCCAGACACATTAGACTAGAAATCTGCAGACAGCACATAGGCCCCAAAGATGGCACTGTGGTAGTTCATCCACTGTCCTAGGTGCTTAGTGATAATGGCAACTGGGGGACTTTGGATCCTTCAGAGCTTGAACGAACCATTGTTAATTCACAAAGTGCAAGAAAACTATGCAACTAGAAGAAAAAGTTTCTAAATCCACACCAGTAATAATCTTCAGTATGAGATATTTACTTTGACTTCTAGGATACAAAGTTTGTAAGCAGAAAAGTTTAAAAATGTCAATTTGTACATATTTAAAAGTTAGATTCAACTAGATCAGTACATTAAAGAAGGGCCATAAGAAAAAAAGTCTTATGAAAGTGATCTTCAAGGTATTGTGGCTTGGCAATTAGAAAGAGGAATAGTTTATAGCTTTATTTTGTTACAGAGGCAACACCTATCACATGAATGTCAACTTACACAGTGATTAGAAGCCAAATTACTCTAAATTATCATAAATAATTCTGATAATATTCTTGTATTCATATATATATTTAAACTATTTCCCCTTTAATATTTTTGTTTTAAATGCTGCTTATACTTACTTTCAATATATAAGAATTGAGTAACCTTTTTTGGTTAGTTTTTCAAGGTGTTTATAATTCAAGGACTCTGTTAGGTACTACAGCTAAAATAAATAATATCTGTGCCTTCATGGCACTTACAATGTGCTTGCTGGAGGGCTTATATTCAAAAATCTCTGAAATTTGAACTAGTACCTGTGTCACAGTATAAGGATTCAAAAGGCTAGCTGGAAAACTGAAACAGAGAAAAGTGCATTAATCTCAAAGGAAGGAAGTGTTGAATTCTTAAAGGTATAGCAGGATTTCAGTGGATTTAAGTTATGATGAATCAGAATATCTCAAATTAAAGTTAATATAAACTTGAGTTCTCTATTATAGGAAAACCAGGATGCTAGTTTAAGTTGAGAAGATAAATTATTTAAAAGCCAACCTTAGACTCTAAGAAGCAGACAATGGTGACAAGTCAATTATCTTTTAGAAAAAACATCCTTGTTAATGTATGTTTACAAACTGATATAGTATTGTAAATGGCCTATTTTTAGTTGGAAGACTTTTTATAGCTGCTTGGATCTACATACTTGTTACACATCATTTAAATGGTTTTCTATTCTTGATTTAATTTTGGTAGGTCATATGAATCAAGGAAATCATCCATTTTCAAATTTAGAGGTATATATAATCTTAAAGTATGTACTTATGATTTTCTTAATTTCTTTGGTATGTTGTAATGGTGCCTTTTTCATCTGTACTTTTATTAAATTTTGTCTCTCCTCTCTTTCTTCTGGTCAAATTTGCTAATGGTTTATCAATCTTATTTATCCTTTCACAGAACCAACCTTTGTTTCATTGATTTTTGGATTGTTTTTTTTTAATTTATTTATTTTTTATTTGGATTTTGTTATTGTTGTTGTTTCTATTTTATTAGTTTCTTCCCTAATCATTAGATTTTATACTTTTATCATGTCGCAAGGACTTTACATGTTCTTTTAATACTTTAAAAAAATAATCAATGCTTTTGAAAGAAATATCTAATTATTATACCTTATGTTTAAGCCCTGATATTATGTTTTCTACATGAACAATTCTCTTTGTGAGGCTTTCAGTTGAGCTGTTTATTTGATTTACTGAATGTTTTGCTCCTAGTGCTGTTAAAGTTTTGTTTTCCTCAGTGTTCCTAAATCTATATACTAGTTTTTCATTCTGAATTATCTTCTTTATTTCAATCATTTTTTTTTCTTGAATGCATTTAGATTATTATTTTATTTCCTTTTTCAATGCACTCAGGAGATTATTCTTATCTTCTTTGAACTTAGCTAGCAGTTTGGTGGTGTTTGAATTATTTTACATTTTTGACTTTATTCTTTTAAATTCTTTGCCTGGAATTTCATGTAAGTCAATTTCATTTGGAGTCCATGCTGTGGGATTGGTACTTTTTGAAGTAGACAAAGAGTTCATTTTTTAAGTTTATCTAGCATACCTGTCTTGTTGTTCCCTAATCTTAATTAGATGTAACTCAAGTCAATGCTGCTTGAATTTCAGTTTTTGAGTACCTAATATTTTTTCATGGATGGGATAGGAGAGGTGATCTTGGCATGGCTTGGGGTTTGTGAAAGGCCAATGACCTCATAGGCCAGGAATGGGTGATATGTCAAGCAGGTGTTCAGAGGCTGACTTTATTATTTATTTGTTTGTTTATTTATTTATTACCCCTAGGATATGGGCATACACAGTGCAGCAGAGGGTGGGGGTTTGAATGAGGACATAGTTCTCACCATCTCTTATATTATGGGTCAGAGTCTCTGGAGTAAGGCACGCCTATTGAACACACAACTTACAGATTCACAAGATTAATGTGAGTGGTAAGGTGGTGTACAGTATAGGGATTCTGAAATAGCAGAGCTAGGGTGAGCAGTATGTCCACATATGTCCAACTTCTATACTTAATTAGGGAATGTTTTTGGGTGGATCACAGAACAGCCTAAGTAGGTGCCAAGAGTGGGTCCACCCAGTATTTGACATATATGGGCTGTGTGGGTGAGTGTAGGAAAGCACAGAAGGGTGGTGGATGCCAGGATATACATGGTGTGTGGCCTGTATGTGGAGCATAGGAAGAACAGGCCAAGTTTACACTTGTTTAAAGAATTATCTGTATTTTTTATGCTTTCATTATTAGTGTGTTACCCTTTAAACTTCACAATTTTTTTTTTCTTAGAGAGGAACAAAAGAAAAGGAAGGTAGAGAGTTAGGGAAGGCAAAAAGTAAGTAGAAATGATAGGAATAAGAGAACAGAGAATGACCTATAGTTTTCCTATGTAGAAACAGAATTCCATGTTTAAGCAAAAACTTATTGGCAGAGAAAGGAAGGCTCCAAGTTTTAGAGAAAAAAAATCAAAATATATTACAATGGATATTGGGGTTCAAGTCTAATTTTATTATAAAGAAGGATCAAGTTAAATTCAGCTATGAAATCTTTCTAGTCCTTAGAAAAACCTTAAGTAAACATTTTAAAGAATAGGAAGAATGAATCCAGACAGATGGAATCAAGAATACCCCTAAAGGGCTGGAAAGATATCTTAGTGGTTAAGGTGCTTGCCTGCTAACCACAAGACCCTGGCTTGATTCCCCAGAACCCACATCAGCCAACTGCACAAGGAGGCTCATGCATCTGGAGTTCATTTCCAGTGGTTGGAGGCCCTGACATGCCAATTCTCTCTCTCTTTCTCTATCTCAAATAAATAAAAATAAAGTATTAAGAAAATGAATATCCCCCAAATGTGTTCATTTTAAAAGTATCCCAGTGCTCTTCTGATAAGTACTCTCTGCCCCTGTATCTACTCTCCCCATAACACCAATGATGATTTAGTAAACTTGTCTATTGGCCTCCGGTTCCTTTCCCGCTTTGATACATATGTTCAGCTTCTTTACTGCTGCTCATATTCACTTTGACAAATTGAAAACAATCATGTTTTCATCAACTGTTGAATTACTGATATAAAATATTGTATGGGAATTATACTTTGATAAATGGGAACATTCTGGGTCCCATATTGAGTCCAGATGGTTACATGTCTTTAATACATGTATCCATTTGGCATTAGCAAATTGTGTATCTCACTCTTCACATTTATGTTTAATGATGGATAAATTCCAAATAATACAAGATGTTTCCCCAACATGTTAAACTGCTGGTAAGTGAGCAGAATGTGAACTTTTCCCCAGTATACCTTCTCTGTGTATGGCTGTTCAAAGATGATCTGGACTTCAGATAAAAAAATAACTTTTAATTGCATTCTAGAAGAAGTATGTAATAAAATGAGCAAATGCTTCACACCAAAATAATAACCTAATGTTTTCAGTGAATCTAAAATACTCATGTTTTCTATGGCTGCTATCTTACTGTCACTGGAGTCTGGACACTGGCTAATTTTGCAAAATTGTCTATAGTTAGATTAGGTAAACAGGGACATGTTGACTTCAGTGGAATTCAATTTCCTTTTTTCTCTGATTCCTGTAATAAAAATGGAACATTCAATTATCATATATCCTATACTATTTTTCTTCCTTTATAAGCCAGCAAGAGTGGCATCAAATTTGTCTTCCTTTAATGCATTTAAAGTTTTCAAACTCTCCTAAAATTTGATGGCTTCTCACCATCTCCAAAATCAAATTATTTGGCAGAGCTATAAAAGTTATCCACATTCTTTATCCTCACCAGGTTCATAAAATCATCTTTTTTATTTCCTCTCTGTTTTTCCCTTAATGTACTTGGTATATATCTAAACAAATGGACATGAAGACAAGGCTACTATGAATGTTTATGTCTAGGGATCATTGGATGTGCTCTTCATTAAACTCATTCTCCTATATTTATCCAGCAGTATGACATGACTTCTCCTTACTAGATACTAAGCTGGTATGAAGAATACAACAATATCTGTAAGGCAAAGTGCACTCATACCCTATTATAATATTGTAGATCTTGACCTGGCCTAACTCAGATAAAGTTATGGTAGATGATTATATGCCTTTAAAACAGTAATAGAGCCAAGAAATACAAATCCTACCATTTAAGAATGAATGGTAAATGGTATTTCTATAAAACAACTGATGCAAGACTTCACTATTTCTAAATAAAGACAGTTTAAACAGAAACAGTAATTTTCTAATTTACCCTGAGTCACAGAATGTAGTATTATGTGAACAGATAAATGAATACATTTTCCAACATATGTGACTAAGTTTTGTCATAGAGAAAAATGTAAGTTTTCATGTTTTTTTTTTTTTTTTTTTTTTTTTTTTGGAAGATTCCTTAAATAATACTGGGATCGTGGTGGAGAGGAGTCTTCTATGAGTGGTATTCTAGGTAGCTGTATGTTAGGTCTTTTAACACTCTACTATGGTTCTTCGATACTAGGATTTCCCCTCTTTCTCTCCACACTTATTTCTCTTTGTATTTTCATCCAGGAAGTCTGTATTGATGTGTGTCAAGCTCACTGATTGTTTCCTCATCTTTGTCTGGTCTATTGGTGAACCTGTCAAAACTATCCTAATTTCTGGTATACTGTTTTGACATCTAGGATTTCTTCTGAAGAGTTTCTTAGCATTTCATTCTCTTTGGTTATTCTTTAATAGAATACTTTATTTACTTTTTGACAGAGAATGAGAGAGATAATGAGAGATTGAGTGCACCAGGTCTCTAGCCTTTGCAAATGAACTCCAGATGCATGTCCCACCTTGTGCATGTAGCTTAAATGGGTACTAGAGAATAAAACCTAGGTCCTTAGACTTTGCAGGCAAGCTGCTTAACCTAGCCATCTCTCCACCCCTCTATCTGCTTATTTTGCCCATGTTTTTTTCAGATGTTTTCTATGTTAATGGTATGATGGCCTTTTCTTATCTTTCTGGGATATCTCTCAAGACTGCCAGTATACAAATAAAACTTCAGATAAACCAAGCTTCGTGTAAATTTGTATCAGTTACTTTCATGTTATTGTGACAAAATGCATGCTGGAAAGAAAGGTAAGTCTTTATCATGGTGGGAGGAAAAGGTGGCTACCACAGATAGCCAGCATGTCAAGATCTCATCAGGAAAAGAATAGACATGAATGCAAGTGGGACAGGACTGTAATATTTCCAGACCCACCCTAAATGATGCACTTCCTTCAGTAAGGCTGTGACTCCTAATGGTGATAGACCATAGCATCTTTACTAAATAAAGACCTTATCAAATGATGATTAAATTAGTGATTATAGATAAAAATAATACCTATGTATGACCTTTTCACTGGATAGTATGCTTTGCTCTTACACTTAGGAATATTTTTTTTTGTATTGAATGTAATTTATCATTGTCCACACATTTCTCTCAGTTATTCCCCACTCTTGTATCTATATGATTGTGAAGAACAGCACAGAGGGTTGAACATTGAGAATGGTTATACTGCGACATATTAACTCTAAATGTGAACATTAGTAGCCACATTTTCCATCATGAGTTGCAGAGGTAGAAGATGATAGGAAAAAGAGAACAACAAAGGAAATACAACAGAGAACCCAATGGAGAAAGACCTGATGAGATTTTTCCCAAATGTAGTAGGTGTCAGTCTCAGAGATCCTTCCCCTATTCTAACTCCTATGAAACTGAAGCCTTCCTTCAAATGTCCCTACCTCAGGGGGGGAAAAAAAAAAAAAAGTGCAGCTGCAGGAAGATGAGCACATCCCAAGTCTCTTCAAGATCTAAATTTTAAGGGGCAGAATTACCACGCACCAGACATTCCCTGTCTTAGAGTTTCTTTCCCTTTGCTGTTTTTTTCATATTTTATTGCAGTACATCCTTAATCTTCTGAGACAATTACAAATGAAATTAAGGTTCTTTCCCTTCATCTTTTCCTTATTACTCATTTTATTTTTGCTTTTCCTTAGTTAGCCAGGATGTTACCTTGTTTGTTTTAAATTTCATATGCCTTTGTTCAGTTTGCTTTTCTTTATGTGGGCACCTTTATTTCATATTCACAATTGTTCTGCCAGCTTTTTTTTTTTTTTTTTTTTTTTTTTTTTTTTTTTATCTTCCCTGCTTTTATTTTTCCTTTGTTGATTCTCCGGTGCTCTTATTTTGCTGTCAGAGTCCAAACAAGATGTGCAACTTCTATCTCATGTGGATTTACTCAGCTCCACACAACATTTTTCTTTTATGTTTTTGTTTGTTACAAATTATCATGGTTTATAAACCCTTCCAGGCTTTTCAAAGGGTTTTGTATTACTAAACATGGAAAATAAAAGGATGTAGCAATTTCAAAGGGGCAAACTCCCTTTCAGAAGTTACCACGAATGCACAAGTGCAGCTTTAAATGGCTATGGGATGCACTTTGCAACATCATGAGGTAATACAGAAGCTCTTAGGATGCCACAGAAGTTAATGAGGCAATTTCCTGTGAAGAAATGGACAGCACAGAACAAACCTCATGGTGCCTTCTGTACAAAAAACAAAAGCCACTTTACTCACCGCAAATCACAGTTTCAAAGTAATTCAAAAAAATAGTGTCATACTTAAGAAAAACTGAAACAGTGGCTCAAGTTTATTCAGACCCCAGACTTCTTGAAGGAATGTTGGTTTATGCCTAATTTTAGTTAAACTTTGCTAAGTAGTCTGCCATCACAAACTTGAAAGATCTCAAGCAATCTGTGCCTATGTTAAAATCTTACAAGATTAGGGCTGGAGACATGGTGCCTGCCTGCAAAGCCTAAGAATGCTTGTTCAAATCTCCAGGTCCCAAGTATAGCCAGAGGCAAAAGTGACTCAAGCACGCAATTTCGCACATGTGCACAAGGGGGCACATGACAGTGGCTGAAAAAAGCCCTGGCGGTCCATTCTCTCTCTGCCTCATAATCTGTATCTCACCCTTTCTCTCTCTCTCTCTCTCTTTCTGTCTTTCTCAAATTAAAAAAAAAAAAAAAAACTCTTACAAGATTATATTTTACAGGTTTCTTGCTTTCAAGTGTACACATCACTTCATACTCATTGGAAGGGTTTTATTGATAACACAGTGTGCATACCAAACAGGTCCAGAAAATTGGCAAGTCAGAGCTAAAAACCAACAAGAACAATATCAATAAAAAACATAAAAAATTAAGAAGGGCATGAAAACTTCATTGGTTTCCCTTCATGTTGCGCATGGGAGACTCAGGCAGTATATGTTGACAGTGTACACCCTGGACTCAGACACCTTTGTGTCACATTGATAGTAAAAGCATTCTCATCTGAATCATTATCACCTAATTGTTGGCTACATCAAATTCTTATGGTGGAAAGTTTCCTAAAAGGAGGCCACATTGCAAAGCAGCCATGGAAATGACTTTGTGTCCCTTATACTTCTGGTCTTTTCTATGAATACCTGAACCAAAAACAAGTTTTCACTTGTTTCGGAATTTCGTAAAATTGATTCAAAATGCATGACTTTCTGAATATTAATTTTTTTCTTCAACACTATATTTGTGACTTTTGGAAACAAATAAGCTTTTCCCCAAATTACTACTATTTTCCATTACATGAATATATCACAATGCATTATGATTCCCTCTTCTAAGTTTATTACAGTGCATGCATTCATCCTATGTAAGATGCTCTCAGTTTTAATTGCCAAATTTATTGCCTTTGGCAAGTGATCACTTCATCTTGTCTATGTGCAGATCGTCTCTGCCTCATTTTGCAGGTGTATAGGTTGGAGTCTGCTCCATGTGACTGACCCACATCCCACTTAGATCAGGAGGTCAACAGAGGCCTGGTTTTCCCATGCTGATGATAGAGGCATTTAAGACAAGACTAATAATACACATCCTGTTAACATTGCATTTACTGACATTGCACTGGACAATGCAAGCCACACCACTAATCCTAAACTAAAACAGATTGTACTACTTTATTGGGAGAGGTTATATGGCAGAAGGTGTGGGCAGTATGAAGCACTTACCTAATTGCTTGTGAAGACTGCATGTATTTTATTTTTTTTTTTTTTTTTTTTTTTTTTTTTTGATTTTTCGAGGTAGGGTCTTAATCTGGTCCAGGCTGACCTGGAATTCACTATGGAATCTCAGGGTGTCCTCGAACTCTTAGCAATCCTCCTACCTCTGCCTCCCAAGAGCTGGGATTAAAGGCGTGTGTCACCATGTCTGGCTTATTTTATTTACTTTAATAGTTGTGTATATTTTTCACTTTTGTAAAGTGATAAGACACATTTTCAGACACCTGTTTTCTCAAGCATTCTTGGTCTTTTCCTCAGGCTTAGAAGTCATTCTGTTTATTGTCATATATATATATATGGAGAGAGAGAGCGAGAGAGAGAGGGGTATGGTCTCACTCTAGCCCACGCTGACCTGGAATTTATCTCAGGCTGACCTCAGATTCACCAAGTGCTGGGATTTAAGGCATGCACCACCATACCTGGCCTTGTTATATGTGTTTGTTTGTTTTTCCTCACTCATTTATTTGAAGTAGCTAAGTAGTTCTTATTTTTAAAGGAATGAAGCAACTTTTGATGAATAGCTAATGTATGCTTGCTCATTTTGCTTAAGAAGTCCTTCAAAGTAAGGCAATGAAAATACCTTCCTATGTCATCCTCTAGAATCTTTATAGATAGGGCTAGAGAGATGGCTTAGCAGTTCAGGCATTTGCCTGCAAACCCAAAGGATCCCAGTTCGATTCTCCAAGACCCATGTAAGCCAGATGCGCTAGGGAGCACATGTATCTGGGGTTCTTTTGCAGTAGCTGGAGGCCCTGGCATGCACATTCTCTCTCTCTCTCTTCTTTCTCTCAAATAAATAAATAAAAATATATTAAAAATTACACACACACACACACTCACACACACACACACATATTACTCAAGATCATGGGTTTAGTTCCCAGAAGCACTCAAATACCTACACACAACACCTCCCCCTCACTGTAGCCACTTATTGCTGACATGTAACATTTGTGTAGGAGTCTTCATTTGGTGTCTAGCAATACCAGTGAACTCATTCATTTATACTAATCATTTTGTCTATTGTTTTTGTATTTGTGTGGAAAATGTCATAAACTATGGTTTTTGGAAGTCTTATTTTTCCTTTCAAAACATTAAAATATTTTATTTTATTCACTTGCTTCACCCTTTAATTTTCTAAGTCTCAACATAAAATGGTGTACTAAAGTGTTAATAGCATACTTTTAAAAATAAGTGGAAGGAGAAGGTGACCCATCTTTCATTATAAATGTGTCACAAGTTTTAGATATGTTTTATTTATTTATAAAAGGTCTCTCAGATTCTTATATTTTTATAAAATACATGAATGGTTGCTTAATTTTGTAATTTTTTTCCTGTGTGGGGTGTGTATGCATGCATGTTAGTATGTGTGTGTGCATGTGTACACATGTGTTCACATGTATGTGGAGAGCAGTTATCAAAGCTGCTTTTTTCTGTGGGTGCTCTCCCCTTGTTCTTTGACAAAGGGTCTCTCCTGGAAGGTAGATTTCACTTGTTCAGCTAGCTACACAGAGAGCTCCAGGGATTACCTGCCTCTGCCTCCTTAGCACTGGGATTACAAATGTGTGACACAAACCCACTATTTTTACATTCACAGTAGGAATTGGAACTCAGGTCCTCATATTTGGGCAGCAAGCAATGTAAATGTCAACCCTTTTTCCCCTCTTTATAAACACTTTTATTGTACTATCTCAAAGGCTGTTTATTCTTAGTAGTCTTTCTTGTGGCTAAACTTTGATTCATTTTCCTAAAGTTAAACTAACTTCTCATGGTATACAATGCATATTAATCATTATGTAAGTTCCTTATATGCACTACTGTTTTCAGTTTAAGAAACTATTGAGAAGTATGCATCATTATGTTTTAGTAACACAGATCTGAAATTCCCCTTTCTTATGATCTTATTTTCAAGTTGTGATATCATTTTTTTTTTACAAAAAAAAAAAAAAAAAAAAAAAAAAACATGGACGAGTTGTGTGTTGTGCCTCATACCTTTAATCCTAGCACTTGGGAGGCAAAGTAAGAGGATCTCTGTGCACTTATGGTCAGCCTGGATGACAGAGTAAATTCCAGGTCAGTCTGGACTAGAGAAAAACTACCTGAAATAAAAAAGAATGAAATAAAAAAGAATAAATAAAATGGATGGAACAATGTACTTTGTGTTTTTAAGAATATCTCTTTCTTCCTTCCTCTTTCTTTCTTCTTTCTTTCCTTGAGAGAGACACACACACATAGATAGAGAGAGAGAGATAGAGAGAGAGAGAGGGAGAGAATAAGTGCACTAGGGCCTCTAGCTACTGCTAACAAACTCTAGACACATGCACCACCTTGTGCATCTGTCTTTACATGTACGCTGGGAAATCATATCTGGGTCCTTAGGCTTTGCAAGCAAGTACCTTAATCATTGTGCAATCTCTCCAGGCCCCTGTTGAGTTTTATTACTTCAAGATTTCCTTTAGAAGATGAGGTGTCATGATGGTGAAGCCCCTGACTGAAGTTATGTGGAAATATTTGTTAAAACCGATTTAGTGTTTGATCATTTTATATATTTTGTTTCTTACTGAATCTGTTTTGTCCTTTGTGTGTTTCATCTATTTTGAAAAAGTTTTCATATGTTAATTTTTTCTAATTTTTAAACATTTAACATTTGAAATTTCTGCATTTTTTATTTCTATACTAAATTTTGAGTGATATTTTTCATCATCATTCGTGTATTCTTGTCTTTATTGATTCTGTTTTCTACTTTTTGAAACAGGATCTTATGTAGCCCAAGATGTCTCCAGACTCACTTTGAAGCCATAGATGATCTTGCACTCTGATTTTTTGAACTCTACCTGTAGATCTTTTCTTCTTGTTGTTTTGTAATACCTTTCCCTGGCTTCTTGACTAAAGCTTATCTACTCTATGTTTATAATGAAATTTTCTTGCTTTTATACTTTCATGCCATTCTGGACTATTTGCAATCTCTGCTCATGTTTTTCTCAACTTCCCCTTCAGGTCTAGGGATGGATGTAAATATCTTTCAACTCCTGCCAAACTTTAGAGTCTTCATTATCCATTGCCCACAACTTCTTGCAGTGCCCCTAAAACTTTGTTGTAAAAATTCATATTACTTTGCAATTTACCAGAAATACAGGTGGGCAATACTGAGAAAAATTGTACAGTAAAGATCAAGTTTTGTCCCTCACTCAAAGGCAAAATTTTGATCATTTCAAGTTAAAATAACTTGAACAGGATATAACAGAATAAAAATGAACAGTAAAAAAAAAAAAAAAAAAAAAAAAAAAAAAGAATAAGGGAAACCATTGCAGTTACCTTATTGTGACTGAGACAAAAAGCCTGAGCAGAAGCAGCTTGAGGGAAAAAAAGGGTCCTCTCACTTACTGTCTCAAGGGGCAGTGTAATCATGATTAGAATGACAGACCTGAGCAGACAGCCAGGGTCACATCTATGTGAGAAGGAAGTATTCTGACCACTGGGCTTGGATCTGGGTTATAGTACCTCAAAGAACACTCCATTTTGACACATTTCCCTCAGCAAGGATTCACCTCCCAAAGTTTAATCAAGCTTCCTAGGTTATTACCAGCTGGAGAAGAGACAAATATCCAAAATACCTGAGCCTATGGGGGACAATTTACATCCAGTCTACCACAGAAACCATGAAGACCACCTGACATTCTGGAGAATCTTGTCATTTGAGGAATTGAGGTTTCAGTACAATAAATAAATAAATAATAAATAAATAAATAATAAATAAAAGCTTCTCACCTCTGTTTATAAGAAAATCAAACCAATCATGGAATCAAATAAAACCAAACAAAAACATGTTAGAAGTGATTTGGAGATTTGCCTGAAAACAATTTGATGCTTAAAAGGTACAGCAGGAAGTTAAAACATTTTCCTCCCCACAATTGTATAAACCTTCAAATCTCATGGTGTGGGCTTTTTTTTTTTTTAAACCTCCTTATGAAAAGACTGCTTATTCCTTGCTAAGTACTGGTGATATAATCATCGATAAGCCTCTTCTTACTGAGGAGCCAATTTAGAGCAGAAAGGGACAGACAAGCTGCTAACAGTAGGATAAAGGCTTCTGAGGAAGGTTGTGGAAGGGAAGAGGAAGAGAAGAACAGCAGGTTTTCACGTTAATTTGGTCGATAACCTTGACACTAAAGTGAGAATGGAATTTTCATAAGGTGTAAATGATGGTCCCCAACCCAGCAGGTGAGGAAGCTTCATAATACATCAGTTGTAAACCTTCTTTTGATTACATTTATACTGACTATCTCACACTTAATAACACTTAATCTGCTAGTATTGTGGAGAAAAGAAAGGATTTTGAAGTCAATGAGGTGAAGTTAGCTGAGTATCCTAGGTGAACCATTTAACCTTTCTTGCCTACAATATTTTCACCTGTTAAAAAGTAATATTGGATCAGACCATCTTAAAGCCTCATTGAGCTGGAGTAAATCTGTAATTTTACATACATTTAATGACCACATTCCAAATGAGGCAGACATGGTGCAACAGAAAAAAAGTGAAAGGTTTCATTTTAAGGTAAAGGGACCTACTGTGGATGTTTAGGAGTACTCAGAGATATTTTTCATGTTGAGATCTTGAATTTAAATCTTGCATGTTGGGCTGGAGAGATGGCTTAGGGGTTAAGTCACCTGCCTCTTAAGCCTAAGAATGCTGGTTCCAATCTCCAGCGGTTCCAATCTCCAGGTCCCACGTTTAGCCAGATGCAAAGTGAGGCAAAGGCACAATGCTGCACTTGACCACAAGGGGGCGCATGCATCTGGATTTCGTTCTCAGCAGCTGAGACACTGCTGGTGCGCCCATCTCTGTGTTCCTCTCCCTCTCTCTCCCTCTCTGTCTCTCTCTCTGTCTGTCTCTGTGTCTCTCTCCTAAAATAAAATAAAATAAAATAACTTGCATGTTAAAATACTACTGCTTCCCAACAACACAGGCACAAAACTTCATAGTGAAAATATTTTTGGTATGAGTGACATGACAAAAGTATAAACAAAGAAAACCATAGAGATAGACCTTGTTTTTTAAATACTGGATGATGTCTCAAATCAACAGGGATACATTAGTCATAAATTCCGAGTATTCAGCTGTAGAAATTGTTGCATGGCCAAGAGAACTTCCTGTGTAAGCCAGAGGGTCAGGGGGGCTCTGAGACTACCAGAGTTCAAATATCCTGAGCCTAGGTAAACAGCTGGGTGTTGTCACACAGGTCTGTAACCCCAGTCCCTCAAGGGGAGCAGAGACCAGGAAATCGCCATGGCTCCTAAAAAACAGCAAGCTGAGGTATTAAGAAGATAATCCAGCTCAAAAACAATCAGAAGGGTTGGAGAGATGGCTTCGCAGTTATGGTACTTGCCTGAGAAGCCTAAGAATGCTGGTTCGAATCTCCAGGTCCCACATTTGGCCAGACACAAAAGTGACACAAGCATGCAATGACGCACATGCACATAAGGGGGTGCACGTGTCTGTGGTTCGTTCACAGCTGCTGAAAGGCCCCGGTGCACCCATTCTCTCTCTCTGTCTCTCTCTCTCAAAATCAAGACTCTCAATACCATGACTGAACCCACTCAACCAAAGGCAAGTACATGAGGCACCACAAGAGCACATACATGTGCATACAGAACACATTCACACTATGTGCACACACACACACATATATACACATACCACATTGCATACACACTAGTAAATAAAGAAATGCATAGATAAATAAATTTTGGGTCTAAAAACTTGCGGTACCTATACTTAGATCTTTCACTAAAGTACCCAACCTTGGAAAATGAGGTTACATATCATGTATTTTCTCCCTTTCCCCACTGGGGATGTTTTCATGAGTTAAGATGCTAATGTGAAAAGATATTGAAGCCTCAGTTACTCCTCATCCTTGATTGGGTAATAAAGCAAACTTAACCTAAATCAAGTAATGGTGTTAGTGTGAAATAAAACCTTACTGTTTTGTCAAAGAGATTTAAGAGTTATTTTGGCTTTGAAATATATCCAAACAATCCTGAGGGATATAAACATTAAGCATAGAAAAAGAAATTCATTGATGAATATTATTGGCCAGTGAGAAATCACTGTGCTGAAGTGAGCAGACTGGGCAGATGTTGATCATCTAGAGACTTCAAAGAATAAAAGGACTAAGTAGCTAAAGTAGAAGACAGGTTTGTTGCGGTACTTCAAAGGGAATCTGTTTATCAAGGAAGATCATCAGAAGTGAAACTCAACTTGTATTAATTCCCAAGGATACTCATACTGGGAACTATTAATTGTGGTTTATTTTTGCAGTTTTGTCTGTAGGAGATGATTATCAAAGAAAAAAAAAATCACATTGGGAACAAAACTGGCTCCAATCATATTGACAATAAATCAGTTCCCTTTTCAAACTGGCATGGTAGTACAATATATGTATAAATTCATACCTATCTATGTCTTTATAAAGATATCATTGAATGGCATAGCCATATAGTATGTGTACTTGTTTATGTATATTTTATAGCTACTCTATTATATGAAGGCAAGGATTTTTATCTCTATTTTCTGGATTATAGTAAATCTTAGTATTTGCTTTGTTCAGTTACAGGATGACTGAGTGAGTGAAAGCAGCAGGGAAGTGAATGACTCAATGCATATATGAACATCAGACTTGGTTTGTTTGGGAGAGGAAGCTGTAATTTAGTGGTATGTGGTTACCACACACTCAAATTAGGAAACTGAGCTGATGATCAAATTCTGACTTTGTATAATGTCTCTGGAACTGATAGTGGGCAAATCCTTTTCCAGTGCTAAGATTCCATGATTAAACATCCTTGTCCTGTATTTTCTCTATTTTAGCTGACTGCAGTGTGTTCTTTCTTCTAACAAACTCTTCCCCAGGCTCATCAGTTTTAACTCCTTCTTCACTCTCCCATATATTTTTGCCTGGTTCTTTTCTATTTGACTTGTTCTTAATCAATGATTCGCTTTCTCACAAAGGAATTTGATTTGTGTCTATATATTTTACAGTGATAATACTGTTCTATAATTTGAAACAAGTTTCTCTTTAACCTCTACTAATCCTGAAGCTATGAACTGCCAGAATCCATGTCTGTATTTCTGGGTGGATAGTAGTCATACAGCCATAGCATATTAATACAGAAATTATTAATAAATCTAAAATCCTTTAATACAGAAATGTTAAAACTCACAGTGGTGCCTATATTTTCTTCATTAGAGTGATCAAACATAAGTTTAAAAATTATATGCAGTGTAGAAAATAGTTTTGTAATACCCTAAAAGTAAAGAACTATATCTCTAATTTGGCTGTACAAATTAATAGATGGATAAATTATTGATGCCTCTTAAATAATTTTCTTAGAACTTATACAAAGTGTGAGATTCCAAGGATCACACACACAGCCTTGCTGTGTTTATGTAGATGAAAAATGTTTTTTTTTTTCAGATATTCATACAACTGTGCACTTTGTGAGCCTAACCAGCAGGAAGCCATGGGAAAGACAGAGGTAGGAGAGATGAAAGAGAATATCAAATCAATGTTGGTCTTGTAAGAATAATGGTAGCATTGCTTTATGAGAAGACTACACAAGAAGGTCAGACATCTCCATACAATGTAATGGAAGGTGGCTGCATCATATCCCAATTCAAGGTCATGATTACTCAATAATTATAAACACACATATATTGACAACATAAAATAGTCACAAGAGTGTCTTTGTTCTTTTTCATCAATTTTTTGTGTGTGGTGTACATATATGTATATATCCATGTTGATATGTGCGTGGGTGCAAGTGTGCAGGCAGATGGATGTGCACATGCATGTGGAGGACAAAAGTGAAGATTGTATGTCTTTTTCAACCACTTTGCCACTTTCCATCTGTTTTTTCTTCTGTTGTTTTTGTTTTTGTTTTGTTTTTGTTTCTGAGATAGAGTATCACATTGAAATTAGAGCTATCCACAAAGCTCCAGGGATTTTCTAATCTCTACCCCCCAGAATTTGGATATCAGGTGTGTGCCAGTATACCAAGCACATTTCCCTGGGTAGTGGGTTCCGAACTCAGGTCCTTATGATTGGACAGCAAGCAGTTTACTCACTGAGCCATCTACTCAGTCTTAAGTGTGGACATAATTCATCAATGTGGCTCTATTACAAATTGCACCCAAAGGAAGAAAAGTAAGTAAATTTAAGACTAGAATTCAGCCGGGCGTGGTGGCGCACGCCTTTAATCCCAGCACTTGGGAGGCAGAGGTAGGAGGATCGCTGTGAGTTCAAGGCCACCCTGAGACTACATAGTTAATTCCAAGTCAGCCTGGGCCAGAGTGAGACCCTACCTCGAAAAACCAATAAAAAAAAACAAACAAACAAACAAAAAAAAGACTAGAATTCACCCACATTCAGTACAATTCAAAATCTGACATGTCTTGAGCTTTTTAAATTTAGAATTCTCTAGAAAAATAAGCTGAGAATTCTATGAAAATCATGACAATAGGAAAGGATAGAGTAGATGAAGTTGCTGTGTGAAATAGAAGGTGCATTACACATGAGTGGATACATCATTGAACTCCCATCTGTAAGAGCATCCTCTTTTCATATTACCATTCCTAGCCAAATAATCTTAAGTGTAATAGTGAGCATAGTAGATATAGACTTATAATTATGTTTCAATTCTTGTTTAGACAAAATACCTTTAGGTATTAATCCCTCATTTTGAAGTATTGGAATATAACATAGTAGCTGCTCTGTATTGGTGGGGGTTTAGCTTGAAGTTTACAGATGTACAAATCTGAAATACAAAATATAGGAAGAGTTGCATATACCTATGTACATCCCCTTGTTTAGTTTCAATTGCTTATATATAACTTATAACATATATCACAATACAAGTGCTTTATAATTTATATAATATAATTTTGAATTTGAGTTATTGAATTTATATTACCTTTATTTCACCCCCTCCTAAAAATGTATTTTCAATATGGTGTTCATGAAATCTATAGCAACTGAAATTGCATTTATGGATAATGAAACATAGTTACCTGAGAAGTTGGTTTGAAAGATTAAATAAATTGATGTGGTTAAATATTGTAGGACTGTTTGTGTGCATAAGCCAATGATTAGGTATTGTTGCCATAGCACTATTATAGAGATCCTCAGCCAAGCCTCCATATACAATTTTCTCTGCACTTTCATTAATTTGAGACTTTGCTTTTTTGTTGTTGTTGTTGTTGTTGTTGTTGTTTGATAAAATTGACCAGGGGGTTTGTCATTTTTTTTTTTTTTCAAATAACCAGCTCTTCAATTTTTTAATTTTCTTAATTGGTTCCTTAGTATCCAATTTAATAATTTCTGCTCTAATCTTAATTCCTTTTTTATGTGGAACTCTTAGGATTCTTGATTTCCAATGCCTTTAGGTGGGTCATTAAGTTATTGATTTGAGATCTCTCTGTCTATGTTATGAATGCAATTAGTTCTATTAATTTTCTCCTTATGACTGCATTAATTGTGTCCCATAACTTTTGCTATGTTGTGTTTTCATTATCATTGAGTTCTAGATATTTCACAATTTCCTTTTTGATTTTTTCTACAACCCGTTCATTACTAAAAAGCATGTTGTTTAGGCTTCAGGATCTGATACAATCTCTGTTGTGTCTCCAGTCATCAATTTATAACTTCAATGAATTGTGGTCCAATATGATACAGGAAATTATGTCAACTTTCCTCAATTAATGGAGGCATGCTTTATGAACTAACATATTATCTGTTTCAGAGAAGATACCATGGGTTGCTGAGAAGAAGGTATATTCTGTGGAAATGGGGTGGAATGTTCTGTAAATGTCTGGTGCTATTAAGATCTATTATATCCCTATTGATTTTCTGCTTGGATTAATTGTCTATTGATAATAGTGGGGTATTAAAGGCCCCTAATATTATGGTATTGGGGTGAATTTTTTGATTTGTTGTCAAGTAGGTTTTGTTTTATAAACTGTGGTCCACCTGTGTTTGGTGAATATAGATTTATGATTGTGATGTCCTCTTGTGGAATGTTCTCTTGGTAAGTAAAAAGGGGCCTTCTTTGTCCTTTTTAAGTACTTTTGATGTGAAGTTTACTTTATCAGGTATCAATAGCCATAACCATTTGTTTCTTATTTTCATTTGCTTGGGAAATCATTTTCCGTTCTTTCACCCTAAGGAGGTTTCTGTTCTTAGTGGTAAGGTGTGTTTCCTGGAGACAGCCTATAGAAAAAAAAAAATATATATTTTTTAAATCTACCCTGTTTACTTGTGTTGGATGAGTTAAGTCCATTAATATTTAAGGTTATAACTTAATTTAAGGTTTGATTTTATCCCTGCCATGTTGGAGGCTCCATGGGGTTTGGTGTTTTCTTGGGCTTTTCATTTTTTTGATTCTGCTCTAGTTTTGGTTATTGTGATCTTTCTCTTCAGGGCTCTTGAGATTGCTTGTTAAATTCTTCGGTGTGGAGTATTCCCTGAAGTATTATCTGTAGGATTGGCTTTGTGTTCATATGATCAAAGAGCTGGTTTTTATCATGGAAAGTTTTCCTCTGACAGTCTGTTTTGAAGATACTTTCTCTGGGTATAGTAGCTTAGGGTAGAAGCCATAATCATTTAGACTTTGAATTGTGCCATTTAGACATTGAATTGTCCCTTCTGGCTTTTAGAGTTTCCACTGACAAATTTGAAGTGATTCTGATAGAACTGCCTTTGATTGTAATGAGTTGTTTCTCTCTTGCTCCTTTTATCACTCTCTAATTGTTTTCATTTTTTATAGTTTTTTTTTTCATTTTTTAATTTTTTTTAAAAAAATTAAATTTATTTATTATAGACAGAAAGAGGGAGAGAGGGATAGACAGTGAGAATGGGAGTACCAGGAGTGCCAGGGCCTCTAGCCACTGCAAACAAACTCCAGATGCAGGCACCACAATGTGCATCTGGCATACGTGGAACCTGGAGAATTGAACCAGGGTCCTTAGGCTTTGCAGGCATGTACCTTAACTGCTAAGCCATCTCTCCAGCCCCATTATTTAGAGTTTTAAAAATGATTTGCCCTGGAGGGTTTCTTCATTGGTCCAGTCTGGAGTTCTATGGGCTTCTTTAATCTAGATAAGCTTCTCTTTTGAGAGGGTGGGAAAGATTTCTTCAACAATTTTGTTGAATATGCTGTCCCAGCCTTTGGCATGTAATTCTTCCTTTCTGATATACCCATTATCCAGATGTTTTGTCATGTTAGGGAATCCTACAGTTCCATCATGTTCTGTTCAAATGATTTTTTGAAATTATCAAAATGTTTGAACTTCCAAAGTGTTTATTGTCTTATCTTCCAGATCTGATGTTATGTCTTCTACCTGATTAACTCTGTTGAGCAATTCTAGTGAGACCTTTATAAGCTCTATATGGTTTGTGTTTTCTGTTGCCTTTTTTTTTTTTTTTTGTGTGTGTGTAGTATCCTTACTTTTATTGAGTTCCACTTTCAAGTCATGCTTTGATTTCCTTGATTCATATTGGAATTCATTTTTGCATTTAATTATGACTTCACTAAGCTTAATCATCTTGTTATTGATATCCTTTATTTATTTTTTTTTTTGATGCAAACCCAACAGACTGGCTTTTTTTATGTGAGAAAGTGAGCAAGAGGGAGAAGGAGAGAGAGAGAAATAATTGGCTTTCCAGGGTCTCCAGACACTGCAATCAAACTCCAGATGCATGAAGCCCTTTTATGCCCATGTGTGACCTTGCATCACTTTGTGCATCTGGCTTACATGGGACCTGGAAATTCAAACATGTGTTCTTTTGCTTCATAGGCAAGCACTTTAACTGCCAAGCCATCTCTCCAGCCCTAAGATCCTCCATTTTTTTATTTACCTTTAATAAATTTATCTTTTTTGAGGTCTCTCTGGTTTTCTGTAGTTAAGACTAGTGGTGAAAGCTGTGTGCTGTAAGAGATGATTTTGATTAATTTAATTTACTCAGTTGTTGGTTTTTTGATGATTTTATTTCAATTCAGTGATTTGCTTGGTCAGGGTGAATAAGCTTATTGTGTTTTCATTTTGGAATCCAGTTTCTGGTGTCTCTTTATGTTTTCATTGGAGTCTACCATTTTGGAACTAGGCAATCTTGATAGAAATCTGTTTGTTGTCACATGTTATTTTTCTTGTTGTTGTTGTTTGTGATGGGGTCCACCCATCTCTGGGTAAAAGTCTTTTGTGTTTAGGAGGAAGCAAGTATGTGCCCTTATAGGATCTTCAGTGAGTGTTCTATTTTGGATATGACCCATATTGTGTAGTATATGACTTTGTATGTACAGATACATGTGTTATGGAGGTTGCACACGTGTGTGTGCAGCTCTGGGTTGGTGGCTGATAGGGGAGTTTTGATTGGATGTCTGGAACCTCTTCAGCCAAAGGACACATCTGTGCCCTTGCCCGTGAGGTCTTAGCACTTGTGCTTGGTTCCATACTGTACCCAGATGAGCAGGTTATAGAGGACTCACTGGCACCTCTGTTGGGTGTTTGCCAGATAGTCCTGTGCTCCCCATCTGGGGCAGGAGAGATGGATCAAGGGGGCCACTGGTAGGCAGATGACAACTGTGTGATGGAAAGTAGAGGCAGGGAAGAGGGTATGGGCCACCAGGATCTAGGTACCATGCTGGAGCTCAGTGCTCAGAGTTGGCACCAATTGGGTGCACAGGTCCCAGACACACAGAGCCCCTCACCAGCCTAGACCACAGGCTTTATTCTTTAAAAAGAAGTTAAAAGCATTTTATTGGAACTTCCTTAGCATGTTTTTAGAACGTTTTTTTTTTTTTTTTTTTCTCATGGCATCATTATAGATTGGTATGTGATTATTTCATGATATATTTATTAGATATAGTCCCAACCAAAAATATTCAAAATCAGCCCTGGGAATATGGCTTACTTTTAGGAAATGTGTACTTGCAAAGCATTCCAGCCCAGATTCAAAGCCCATGTTGCTCATGCAAGCCGGAATCAAAAAGTGGAACAACCTCTGGCATTCATTTTCAATGGCAAGAGGCCATACAGACCTCCCTCCATATACACATGCAAATAAATTAATTGCAAATTTTCATGTTCTTCATGAAAGCAGGTTTAGAATAAACAGTTTTATGGTACTATTCATGTCAGTCATTGCTTACATGCTTTATCCTTATTGAAAAGAAATGAAAGAAAGGGCTCTTTTGATTATGGAGCAGTGGTCTGTAATCCAGAAATAGATTAAATACTGTAAATATTTAACAAACTGTATAGTGTACACACTGACCCATCATCGTGCCAACTCTAAGCTCAAACCAATGAGGGCAGTTAAGGATCAAGTGAACAGAACACCAGTCTGTTGCAACTGTCTCAGTATACACTTTTTTGACATATGTTTTGATAAGACTGAAATGAAAGATTTTCCTCTTTTCTGCCTATTCTCCAGTAAAAAAGAAGTAAGTTTATCACCCAACATTTTGCTTTGTACAGACATATGATCTGCACCTTTCATATATTAGATGATTGATGTCAGAAAAGTTTTATCTCCTTCTGGTGTCTCTGCATAAACAATTCCATACATCATCATGTCAAGTATTCCAGAACAAATTGCTGTCATGCAATAACATAGTATTGGATAACATAAGAACCAACTTCATATGATTTGTAAACATTTGGAGACAATTTCCTCCCTTTTTAAAAAGAGATCAAAATATTTGGTTTATGGATGAAAAAACAAACAAACAAACAAAATGCATCTTAGGATTGTTTTGTAAATCCAGTGCCTCAGCTTGTTATGAAAGAAATGTCACTTGGAAACTGTTTTATCTTTGCTGGAATGCAATGAGTCCAACAGTGTCACAAAAAATAAAGTGATCTTAATAACCTTTGTATTCTCCATGAAAACTAGGAGGCTTAGAATATAAGTCATGAGGACAGAGACATGGTCATTTTCTATAGCCATGTATTTGAATGTGAACACAAGAAAGATGTGACTCAGTGGATGGAGACTCTTTAATCTGGCCCCACTCAACACTATTATGGATGGATCGTAGGTTGGCACTAGAGCTTAGCTTGTCTTTAGACACTGAAGCTTGTCTTGTCAAACTTATCATACTCCAACATTTCTGAGTTTCAGTCATTAGATTTTTAGGAAGCATATGCAAACTATTCTGCAGAAAATCAATTATATAGCAGAATAATATTGATATTGAAATATTAATAAAAGTTTCCTAGGAAACTTTTTTTTTTTTGCTCCAAATATAGTAAAATTCTCCTCATATATTATACATTGTTTAAATTAGTGTAACCTAAATAATACATAAGTAAGAAAATTATTTTTTGAGAAATATACATGTGTTCTCCTTTCCTAGTTTCTGAACACACTGTCAGGCATTATCCATAGATAAACGAATCACAAGTGTCAGCTGAATACTAACTTGTCAGCCTTGGAAAATGTGAAGCCCATTGCAATGACTCATTTCATCTTCTGTTATAGCTTTGAGATATGAACATGTTGAATTTCATTCAATTTAATTTAATTTAATATTATTTAATACAATTAAACAATTAAATGTTCATAGAATGATATTTTTATTGCCCAATCAGTATCATTTTATCAGTACATTTTATTACTTGGAATTTAGTGCAAAGATATTGTAGATAAAAGTCTAATTTTGAAAAAAAAATCGAAGTTATTCAAAGAGTAAATGATATTCTTCTTTTGAGAATTTGTTTAGGGAAGTCATCACATAACAATAAGATAGAGTAGCTTAAGACACGCCTTTTAGAAGAGGAGATTTGATCAACTTCCAATGGATTGCTCTCATAAACATTCCAGAAGTCACTTGATAGCAGTGAGCTACCTAAGATTCTTTGGTTTATGAACTAATCTGGAAAATTTTTACTGTTTCATTTATATAAAATTCTTGGGTTTCCTAATTTTCTGCTGTGTTCTTAGCTGTGTAAACTCAGCTTTATATATCTCAGGGTAGGAGTTTAAGGTGTTAGGTGTACTTATACTATCCCAAGAAGACAGCAGAAGTTACCATCCGTGTTGAGTTGGTTGCTATTCAACTATTCTGACATACTGGGTGGAGCAATGAAAGTATACGTATTCATTCCCAATCAGCACAGTACTTATACAGTAGTGGGGATTAAAAATAAACAAACTAATAAAGTCAAAGTCCCTAAGTATGTGTTACCCCTCACCCTTAATCTTGTCAGTTGGGAAGCTAAGATTTCTGATCTGAAATGGCTTCCAGGTCAGCCTGGGGTTGAGTCAGACCCTGTCCCTAAGAATGACTAAAGAAAAAGACAAAGGCCCTATGAATCAGGGATCATCAAAGGCAACAATAGTTAACTCCAAAAAAGCTTATTTGCCAATGATAAGTCCAGCCAAGAATATTTAACACAAATCCTGCCCTGACATGAAAAGAGAGATTAGCATTTCCAGTGCTGGCCTATGTACCTGCCTTTGTGTAAGTAGGCTCTGGTACCTTTTGGGATGGCTTCCAATCTCACCAATGCTGAGTGCCCACCTCAATCCCATTCTGTTGCACTGTGGATCTAGTGTTCTAATTGGCTGTGCTAGATGCCTTGCGGCCAAGGGTGAATGAGTTCTCTGATGGTTGGGGGATTGAAGGCTGTGTAAGATGCCTGGAGTTATACCAGAGCTGCTCAGCTGTTCCCGTTTGTGTTCTCCTTCAGCAGCTGTTCAGCTGGTCCCTACTATCTTCTCCTTCCATTTTCTTGACTTTGCAAGGAGGCTGATAAAAGTGGAATATCCCAGTCGCAGGTTTCTGCTCTTATAGCTCTGCATTGGCCAGGCAAGTAGCTGAGTGAAAAAGGGTAACTGGCACCTCAGTGGGATTCTGACCAGTATCTTCCTTTCTGGAAGATCTCACTCACTGCTGGCTTCTCTGTTGTGGTTGATAATAACTTATATACCTTCAATTTTCAGTAGAGGGGTGTATTTTGCTGTTTTTCTGTTTATTTCCCTCCCTAAACTGCTTTGGTGTGGCTGCTATACTACATCTTACCCAAAAGGTTTTTCTTTCTTTCTTTCTTTCTTTCTTTCTTTTCTTTTTCTTTTTTTTTTTTTTTTTTTTTTTTTTTTTTGAGGTAGGTTCTTACTCTAACCAAGGCTGACCTGGAATTGACTATGTAGTCTCAGGCTGGCCTCAAACTCATAGCAATCCTCCTACCTCTGCCTCGCCAGTCATTTATCTGAAATTATTATTATTTTTTTTTACCTCGTGAGAATTAACCCTAAAGGAAATGTGTTTGTAGTATTATTCTCATTCTGAATAACATCAATTTTTTTATAGAAACATGATTTTCTTCTCACTTTAAGAATTGTGGGAATACAATATGAAATAAATTTCCTCTTTGCTTATGGTTATTTTCTGTGCTCTGAACAAAATGTCCTCAGAGATATGTTTTTTAAAGAGAAATTCTATAGTATAGAAAATGGAAGTCTATACATACTATTTATTATTCCTAAAATTAATAAACAGGTACCCATAGACACAGGAGACACATAGGCTTGCTTTCTTCCTTGGTGTCTTTGTGGACACTCCATCAAGAACAGACACATCAGCTCCTGTATCCAACCCCTTCTCCTGGATTCCTCTTCATTTTACTCTTCTTCTTAAGAATTCCTTCAAACCTGATGCTAATGCAGTCCTATTTACCACCACACAATATATCTAGGAATAATAGTGCCTTGCTGTCAATAACATTATAATTACTTTTTTTTTTTTTTTTAATTTCAGAGAAAGACAAAAAGAGAGAGAGAATTGACACATCAGGGCTTCAGCCACTGCAATCGAACCCCACATGCTTATGCTACCTAGTGGGCATGTGCAACCGTTGCATTTGCCTCACCATTTTGTGTCTGGCTTATGTGGAATCTACAGAGTTGAACATGGGTCCTTAGGCTTTGCAGGCAAGTGTCCTAACTACTAACCCATCTCTCCAGCCCAACATAGTTATAAATTGCATTTGTCAAATAATTCTAAGACAAAACAAGATACTTTCTGGACATTTCCAACTAATGGCTTAACTTTGGGGATTTGTTTCATTGAAGCCATGAGAATGCTCTACTTATATTCTGTTTTGTTCAAAAGAAGAAAGTGAGCCATGGAAATATCACATGATACAACACACTGAAAATTAGAAGTAAAATTAATACTCATATAAATAAGTATAACCTCTTACACTTGACATTATATTAATCTTTCATCTCACTATGACTACTTCTCAAGAAATGACTAGATCTTATTAATTTTCATCATGCCCAGTACAGAATGTCATAAAAAGGCCAAAGATAAGACCTCTGTTGGTGGAATAGATATTTTTTATTCAGTTAACCATTTTTAGCTATGAGTTTTACAATTATGCTGTTTGAATGATTCTTAGGGGTTGTATATGAAGTGGATTTTAGTATTATGGTAAGACAGTTCTTTATCATGTTAAGTATTCTAGTTCACTACCAACCTGTAAATCCTTGTGGTCTTGGAGACTTCCTCATATATGATGTAATACCCACCTTCATTGTCTATTTAATGTTGTCATTCATCACATGGTTTCATCCTTGGGCTAGATTATGAAATTCCTTGCTCTTTGTTTTGGAGATAATCTAGTAGGATCCTGTAGTAAATCAGAAGAAACAAAAAATATACTTTATTCAAGTGAGGCCTGAAAAGCACAGGGGACTGACAATACCAATTTTCCAGGTTTCTTGGATAAAGCTTTGATTAGTTCATTCCTGTGAAGAGTATTTCTTTTTCAGAATGTAATATTTGCTGTCAACATTAAAAAATACTTTTTTTCAGATTTAAAAAAATATATTTATTAGATACAGATAAAGGGAGAGAGAAAGAGAGAGAGAGTGAGAAAGGGCACACCAGGGCCTCTAGCCACTGCAAACTATCTCCAGATGCATGCACCACCATGTTCATCTGGCTTATGTGGGACCTGGAGAATTGAACTGGGCTCCTTAGGCTTTGCAGGCATGTGCCTTAACTGCTAAGCCATCTCTACAGCCCCAGATTTGTTGATTATAAACAAAAACCTAAAGGAAGAGAATATGAAGAGTCATCACTATAGAAGGAAAGCTGCAAATATTTTTATTTGATTTCATTTATCTCATCTTCCTTACCTTCCTCATCAATTCTACACTTTTGCTCTTTATTCTTCTGCTTTATTATCTACCTATACTTCCTTTTTTTTTTCTTTTTTTATTCTCCTTTTCATATTTATATGCATTGTGATATAGCTGTGTGTGTGTGTGTGTGTGTGTGTGTGTGTGCGTGTGCGTGTGCGTGCAGGTCAGAGAACAACTTCAGGTGTCCTTCCTTAGGAATGATGTCTACCTGTATTTGAGATAGGTTCTCTCATTGGATCCAGAGCTTTGTTAAGTTAGGCTGGACTGGCTGACTCATAAGCCCTGTAGTCCCTCATGTCTCTGCTTCCCCAGTGCTAGAATTACAAGAACATGACTGACATATCTGTAAATTTTACATGACTGCTGGGGAATGATCCCAAAGCCTCTGGCATAGGAGACAGTCACTTTAGTGAGAAATCTTCTTGGCCCATCATTTTTCTATAAATTTTAATATCTTATGAAATGACTGTATAAATGAATAGAATGGTTGAAACATTCCTAAAACATGTTCATTCAATTGCTATTTCTCCATCATATTACCTCTCTGAGTGTCAATATCAGACAGAGTTGTTTCTGTAAACAAACACTCTCCATGCCATCAAAATACCCACAGGATAATATGTCTTAAATGGAAAAAAAAAAAAAAAAGTGTCATTATGGTTTATACTTTGAATTCTTATTTGCAGGTGATAGAAATATTTGCATATGTGTGTTGGGGGTGGCTGTGGTGCCTGGTTGGAATAATTAGACAGGACAGGCAGGTCTTTCAAGGTTATATGCACCATTATTTTTAGTTTCAGTATGATTCTGTTTGCTTACTATTCTACCAGCATGGCCAAGAGCCACCACTTCCTGTTTTGGATGTCCCATCCAGTGGAGTTGATGAAGATTTCCCCTCTCTCCCTCAACCTTGATGAACTGACATTATTTAAAACCAGAGCAAAAACCAATCATTCCTCTCTTGGTATTGTTAGGCATTTTGGTCAAGATACACAAAAGTAATCAATGCATGGATGCTGCAACCAGCTGACAAGGTGGAATCTGAACACTTTGATTGGCAGCAGCTGCTTGTCAGAACCCTTCACCTTTCACCTACTTCTTGATGTGATTGTGGGGCATGCTGCATGGCACAGATAGTAAATGTGGAAAGTGTGCACCTTGGAATTCACAAAATACTCCTGAACAGCTTATGCTTGTCTTTCAAATGTCCTCTTACAAAAGGAACACCTTATATTTCCTCAGGATTTGATGTAGGATGTAAAATGATTGGAACAAAGTAACATTTGCATTTGAAAGATTTTCATTTAATTCCTGTTATAGAGCCAGGAGAAAAAAAAAAAAAAAAAAAGTATTGAAACCTGAATCATTCTGTGGTCTCTCTCACTTCAGTCTTTTTATGAAAACATTATTCTTCTTTTTGGTTTGTCTTTGTTGTGCCTCTTTCAGTTCCACCCATTCTTCTTTTTCTTACCTTTTGAATCTCCCAAGTATATGAGTGCCTTTAAGGACCCTTATTTAAGCTGGGAGAAAAAAAAAAAAAAAAAAAAAGTTTCCTATATTAGCTAATTAGAATAGTTATTAAACATGAAGTACCACACTCACCATTAGCTTTTAAAGTCACCCTGTCTCTTCTTTTTCTGTGTTTCTGAAAAGAATTAAAGTTTTTTTTTTTTTTTTTTTTTTTTTTTTTTTTTTTGTCTTATTTCTCTCCCTCTACCAATCTTATAGGAATGTCAGACATACTAGTTCATTTCTTTGGAGTTGTAACTGAGGAATTCTGAATAAAATGTCAGTGATCAATTATTTAGGAAAGAAAGCACATGAAAAAAAAACAGAAATTTAATAACAGATTCTGACAAATTATTCCACATGTCAGGATACCAAAAGCTATATATATATATATATATACTAGTGTTTTAAAAATGCCTTTGAGAAATCATTACTGGAGACATGGAGAGCCATCTTGGTCCTTGGGTGAGGCAACCAAAGGTTAGGCTGCCTCCCACCTCCACAAAGAGTGAAATGGACAGCAGAGGAAAGGATAAGAAATTGTTCCATAAAATAGAAGTAGGAAATATACCTGAGAGGGTCAGAAGGTGTGGGCTGCCACAGAAGTACAGGGTATCTGAGTATAGATCCATTTTAACACTCCTCAAAAGAACCCTTTTCCTTTGGTCACAAACAATTCTAAGAACTGTATTTTAAGTGTGCAGCATTCAGGCAGGGTGGAAGTTAAACTGAACAATCCCTGGCTATCTGAAGTTTGCACAGAGACAGCTCTGGCCATAGAAACCAGGAGTCTGGAGAAATGAAAAGTATGGATAGAAATGATTATTCCGTAGACCCACTGAGTAGTCTGGCTGGTCCTTGTTTACTCGATGAATGATGACATAGGCCAGAAGCCACGAGTAAATTTCAGTTCTTTTTAAGTATCTTGGACATGGGCTGAGGACCCTGTGCACTCGAGAACTTTCCTGTCACACGTTTGCAATGTAGACTGGACCTAGTTAAGGGTGTTGCTTTCTGCTATGTTTTCTTTTTGAACTATATATGCGAATATGTATGGTGCCAACAGATAAAATATTCTTCCTTTCTTTGTATAAGGAGAGGGTAACTTTTTTGGAAATTGTGTTCTGCTTGCAAGCAATACTAACAATCCTCTCTTTTTGCCTTGTCTCTTCGTTCTGGTGTACACACTCAGAAGCGAACCTTTGTGTTCAGTTACAGATGGGCATATGAGGAAAGAGAAGAAACCTGTGTCTTTGTCCTCTGAGGCTCTTACAGAGATTGGCATAGAAATTGTGATATTCCCAGGATGTCAAGCGTCTTGGGTATGATAATTGTGCTCAATGTTTTTGGGTCAAAGAGGTAGAAAATAACTACATTCTATTATGTTTGGTTTTGACTTTGTATTTGGTTACAGGCTGTTCTGTATAGCCCCAAACTCAAGATGAGTTTTGGAGATAGAAAACAGTTAACTACTTTTTTTTTTTTAATTTTTAATTTTTTATTTATTTATTTGAGAGAGAGAGATACAGAAATAGGCAGGTAGAGAGAGAGAGAGAGAGAGAGAGAGAGAGAGAGAATGGGTGCACCAGGGCCTCCAGCCACTGCAAACGAACTCCAGATGCATGCACCCCCTTGTGCATCTGGCTTACGTGGGTCCTGGAGAATCGAGCCTCGAACCGGGGTCCTTAGGCTCCATAGGCAAGCGTTTAACTGCTAAGCCATCTCTGCAGCCCCAGTTAACTACTTTTAATTCTGTTAATTTACTTACCACATAGTTTTTGTCTACTTTGGGCCAGACAGGAATAACTCATTATGTATATTGTCTTCCGCTAAGAATTTAGCTCTGGACACCACAAAGCCCTTACTATTGGTTCATCTTTAACCTACTAGTTACTAGCCCAAGCTTCTCTTTTGATGGTTATTGAAGGGGCTAACAAACAATAAAGAAGGCAGCAAATGGCCTTTGGATGCCAAATGTCTGGAAGTTGCAAGTGGCCCCATGCCAAAAAAAAAAAAAAAACAGTGTACTTATTCCCAGTTCATTGGTGATCCCTCCCTCTTAATGCCAGCAAAATCCTACTGCCAAATTGAATAACAAAATGCTTCTCACCAACAGCCACACGTGTACCTCACAATTTCAGAGTCCCAGGACTGAACAGTGATGTGCCCCTCTCAGGCTGCTGGTTCTAAGACTGCTGGTGCTGGTGTCTATCTGCTCCTTCCTGTTGGACTCACCTCTAAACTTTTTCCTTTTGTTATTAACTGATGTGTGGCACACATTTTGTGAGATGCTTTCTAAAGGTTATCATTTGGAAGTTTTAAGCCACCTCTTTGAGAATATGTCTCCTTTCTACCCCCTCTCCTACCCAAACAAACCTTAGTCCACCGGAATATAGTATCTGTAAAGTTATTTTGACTGATGTAACATGAGCAAAAGTTATCCAGACATGTAACAGATTTACTAGTGAAAAGAAGATGCTCCAACTAGAAACCCTTGTCATGTGAAACATGTGAAACTTTTTCCCTGAGGAGACAAACACAGGTCTATTCACCCCAGATAGGGCAGAAACAACAGATGAAAGCACAATGGCACCATAAACAGTCTTGTTGAAGCAATGAGCTTTTGTGTGTATGTGTGTGTGTGGGGGGGGGGGGGTAACTTACACAGCATGGTGAAGGGTTGCTTACTAGAGCTTGAGTGACTTTAAGGGAGTGCATAGCCAAAAAGCCCACCCCAGCATATGCGGTAACTTATAGAATTGGCACCAGGAGAGCTCACTGCACTGAATTAGCAGCTCAGCTGCTTGGAAACTCACCCTTCAAGCAGTTATGTAACCTTAGGGAGTGGTTCTGTGAACTTTGATGTTTCAGCTCTCTCAGACTTGACCTCCTGAGTCTCCCGTGCCTCCCTCCTCCCTTCAGAGAAAATTGATACCCAACTGTGGTAGTTTGAATATATGTCCCCCAATATATTCAGTGTTTTATTAGTTATAGTTTGCATCTGCAATCACCTTGCTAGAGGCAATGTCACTGGGGGCGGTCTTAAGGTGTAGTGGTGGGTTTGAGATTCCATTGTAAAGATATGCAAATGTGCCTAGCAGGAGTTCCTGAAGTGTGCTGTGTGACCTTTTGGCTGTAGTTTTTGCTCTATGTCTATGTGCCTGGTTGGTTTTTCTCTCTCTGCTTGGCCCTGTGAAAGCAGGCTGCTTTTCCTGCCTTTATGGAACTTCCCCTAGATCTGTGAGCTTCAATAAATAATATCCCTTCCTCCATAACTGTGCCTGGTCTGGAAGTTCATCTCAGCGAACCTGAAGCTGTCTGTTACACCAACACAGGTCAGAATTTTCCCCTCAACTTTTCTTTACTGTTTGAGACATGGTCCTATACTTTTTAAAAGTTTCACCTATCAGACATGTTGACCCCTTGATCACTTTCCGAGTCCCTTCAGAAGCAAATATTTTTATTCTGAGGAATTTGCTGTGCAAGAATATTGAAATTCAAGATATTACAAACACTTCAGAGACATACCTCCACACCTTTAATTCACTTAATTTAGGTGGTGTGAAACCAACAAGACACAAGTAATTACAAAAAAAAAAAAAAAAAAAATGTAACTCTGATCAAGGTTGGTATGGGATAGAAATGATATTAGTGCAGTTGTCATGAGAGAAGCAGAAGATGCAAGAGTTAAGCAGAGGAGAGTTTAGTTTTTCCTACTATTCTGGAGATTCCAATCTAAGATACAGTAGCCACATTTCTTCAGGTCTCTGGAGAGGGTACTAATGTGGACATCCAAAGGATGAATATCAGAGCAAACATTCTCATCTTTATGCAAAGAGAGAGAAAGGGATCTCCTAACCCCTTGGGGACACACTGCATTGTCATGAGGACCTCCCAGCAGGTTATACTTGTTAAAGCCCTTGGAAATCACCACATTTTGTAACAAGTGTTTAACACATGGAAGTTTGGAAAATAGTAACTGCATGAAAACCAAAATGCACATTTAAAAAAGAAAAAGAAAATCAATCTTTGTAGCTGTGGTTTAAGACCTATAATCAAAGCCTTGTGTTGCATGGGTTCTTGATCTCCTGTGAAGTCAGGAAGACTGCAGTTATCTTATGTACTATTCCTTGCCCCTTCTGCTTCTAAGGACCCATTCCAGTACATTAAGAAACCCCAAACAAAAATGTGATAGAATTTCTTTAAGAAAGCACTAAACACTCCTCCTATAAGGAGGTATAAAGAAAAATGGGCTTATTGGAAGCCTGTGAGATATTACTCTGGAGCCCTCCCAGGGCTATTCCATCCCTTAGAAGACAGTTATTAATCTTGACATTTGTAACTTACCTGATAGCCTCATGACAGCGAGGTAAGCTCTCTGGAATGCATGTTTGACCTGATTAGCTACCCATAGCTTCTATCTTCTCACTAAGAGGCCAGCCATTTCAGTGCCCTACCTGTTCACACCATTGCATTTATTGAAGTGTCAATTTACAATTACCTTTACCTCATGTCTTTAAAGTCTTTACAACTCCATTTCTCTTTGGAACAGTCATTCAAAGCAATTTGAAGCTGTGTTCCCAGATAGAAGCCATTCATGTTTGACTAAGAATAAACTATTTTCTTATTTTCCTTCATGGCAAAGTCTATATTTTGTGTTAACATGTCTCCTAGCCAAACAGCTGTCATTACTAGAGGGCCATCCGCAATTCCTGCTTTTCTCTGGATAACTGGTCTGAGTCCCTTAGCAGTCTGTGGAATTATTGAGGACAGGTCAATTCCATACTCTCTGGGGAACCAGGCATCTCCTTATTCTTCAGATATTGAGATGTTGGCCTCCCACAGTCCTGCTTGTTCACTGACCCTGAGTACTATTCCTATGTGCTCCTTCATTGACATCCAGAATCCTCCTGTGGCTATAAATGTATGTAAGTAATAAAGTGCTGTGGTCTCACTGGGATAGTATCAGAGGTTGCACGGTTGCCATCCTCACAGTCCTAGGGGAAGGATTTTCCTTTTGCTCAGGGTTGTAAAGGAAATAATTAAGTAGACAAAGTGATGGCATATTCTGTTGGGGAAATGGCTCAGTCAGTAAAGTGTTTGTCATACAAAGATGAAGACCTAAGTTCAGATTCCTGGCATCCATGTAAAATATTGAGTAAGTTTTGGCAGCATGTGCCTGTAATCTCAGTGCTGGGGAGGTGGAGAATGGAGGATCCTCAAGGCTAGCCAGCTGGTTCTTTTATCCCAATTGGAGAATTGTGGGTTTAGTAGAGAACTTGTTTCAAAATGAAAGGCAGATAATGAGCAAGGCACCTGATGTCGATTTCCTGCATGCCTCCACATGCATGTGCTCCTCCAAATGTGCACCCACAAGCACACACACCCATACATATGTGAACATACATACACATATTTATCCATACCCCCCCACACACATGCAAAAGGTAGAAGTAAAGTAATATTGATGGTTAGAACAAGTTCAAAGGTTCGTACATGAAGTTTTTTTTTTTTTATGAGCTCAATTTCTACAGGTTATAAATGACATACACTTTTAAATACTGAGAGTTATATAACATAATTTATCATAACCAGTATTCCAGGAAGGGGAAGATATATTGTAAATTAGAGTTTAGAAAAAAATCTGTAAAATTGTTTCTGAAGGGTTACTTTTTCCAACATTCTTTCTTTGGGGTTTCTGGACTGTTGGTCTTCAACAGAGTGCTCTGAGGACAAAAATGTCTTTAGTGCTATCTGACTTTGTTGTTATACCTATGTTAAGAGGAAAAATAGTATGAGAATTTCTTGTAACTTATAGAGATTTTGCCTTGCTGCTCATGTAAATAAAGGCATCAGGAATCTGCTTTTGTTTCTTCTACACATTTTATTTTTTTCTTTGTTTTTTATTTATTTTAAAAGAGAGAAAAAGGAGAAAGAGAGAGGAGAGTGAATGGGAGGGCCAGGGTCTCGTGCTACTGCCAACAAACTCCAGACCCGTGTGTCACCTTATGCATCTGGCTTATATGGCTACTGGGGAATAGAACTTGGATCCTTTGGCTTTGCAGGCACATGCTTAACTACTAAGCCATCTCTCCAGCAATCTTGTCCACATTTTCTCATACTACATTTTTTGTAATTTTCAACAATAACTCACTATGTGTATATTTCATAGTGATATGTGTGCCTTAAGGGCAAGATGCTTTGTTACTTTGTCACTTAGTCATTTGCATCTTTTTTTTTTTTTTTTTTTTTTTTTAGACATTGCATCTTTGAAACTAGGTTTATAGAGAATATTCAGTATTCAGCCTTGTTTGCTTCTGTTATTAATAGCTTATTTTAGAAGAATTTTTGTTTAGAATAAAAATGTAAAATGATCAAAACTATAAGCATAAAACAAATACCTGAAATATATACATATATAATATGATTTAGATTAACAAATATGATATATGATGATTAAATTTATATGTAATATTAGAAACTGTTTACTGAAATTTACTCTTTCAGTTCCATGGCTATGGAAAATATACCACTGTATAATTTCATTGTAGTGCCACAAATTAGGGCATATCAAATTCATCTCATAGTCAAGTAATTATATTTTATTAAAAGCAACAGAATTTGTTGGGGGCTGTGATAACTGATGTCTCATTTGGTAAGCTATGGTACCAGGACACCGATGTTAAGTAAGGCATTATTCTGGAAATTTCTATGAAGATAATTTAGATTTAATTATCAAATCAGTCTATTTTGAATATAGAAAAGTATTCTCACTCTTACAGGTGAACCTTACCCAGTCAATGTTGTTTTTAAGAATCGTTTGTTCCCCCCTACCCCTGAAAAAAAAGAAAGAAATTTGCCTGAAGAGCTCTCAGGTTCAAATTGTAGCTGGCCCCAGTCCTCCAGCATGCTAGCCTACATGGAAGATCTGGACTGGCCAAGCTCTGCACTTATATACATCAATTTTATCACCTACTTATTATATATCTATCTATCTATCCATCATCTAAATAAGTATCTTCCTTTCTATTCATCCATTATTCTAAAGAGGGAAAAGAGACAGAGTGGTGGCTTGAATCAGATTTACCACCCCCCCCCATAATTCCATGTACTTTGACTGCTTTCTGCTCAGATGGTAGCAGTTTGGAAGGTAAGAACTTGCTGGAAAAGTGTGTTGTTGGGGATGGCTTTGGGATTGTTAAAGACAGCCCTCCCTTACCAGAGCTTTGCTCACTCTCTTGCTGCTGTTTTCCACCTTCTGTGGCAGAGGTGATGTCCAGCTTCTGCTAATGCAGTACTGTCCCCTGCCATCCTAAAGCTTCCCCTTTGGAATGTAAGCCAGCTAAAAAGTTTTCTCTCTCAACTGATTTTGGTTGTGTATTTTGTACTAGTAATGAGAAGGTAATCACAATAGATAGAAAGATCCACATAGCTAAACCTTTTATATGTTCATAAGATTTTATTTATTGCATTCTGGAGATAATACAAAGTCAAATTTTGTTTTTCCATTTTATCTTTACAGCAAGGATATCTGTCTATAGTGGTGTGTGTGTGTGTGTGTGTGTGTGTGTGTAACTTTGGTAATCTCTGATCTCCCTTATCAGTCCTTATAGCTCTGATCATACTCACTCTAGTAATTCTGGGAGCAAAGAATGGCACATGTCCAAGGAATGTCTAAAGAGAGGAGATTTTTATGGTCACTGTACTTTGTCTACTGAGAGCCTCAATGTGAAGCCAGTTAAAGCATTCCTAGATCTATCGGAAAATAGAAAATTCTTTTTTTTTTTTTTTTTTTTTCCTGAGAGCAATGTCGAAACTGATATGTTGAGAGCTGCTAGTGGATAAAATAAGCAAAGAAGAAAGAAGAATTATCCAGTGGATTTGATGGATATTAATAAATCATTGCAGCTCATGGGAAAATCTAATTTGTTCACAGTAAGTTATCTGACATTATATATTCTGCTAGTAGAAATTAATTCATAATATGTCTTAAATTACTTAACATATGCTTTATTTCTCAGGAAAGTTAAGGAATTTAATAAAAATCATGTAACACCATTGGCCATATTTTCTTTTTCTTTTTTCCTTTTAAAAAATTTAACTCATAAAAGGTTTCTTTCATACTCCACATACTGAAAGTTCTTACCATGGGAGAAACTTTAGCCTAAAATCTTATCCTGTGAAGAGTAATAACTTACCTTTTCATCCATGTATAATATTCAGCTTTATACTTCAAGGATGAATCCTCCATGAAAATTGCAGATGCATGTAATTTACTAGTTTCACTGTTTACTTTTACAGATGCTATTTCATTAGTTACATCTTTCAGATATTAATTAAGCTCTGTGACACATTTGTGCAAGTATGCCAGAGCCAATTTTATGGATCTATTGCCAATATTTTGAATACTGAACATGAACTAGTTACTAGCATTGAACCTTCAATATTGATTGGCAACTGCCAAACACATCATATAGGAAGATGAAAACCAGTGAGATGTCATGACGCTAAAAAGTTTTTGTATGGATATACATACCATAAGCAGAACAAATAGTCATCAGGGAAATGCAAATTAAAACAACTATGAGATAGAACCTTCCTCCAGAATAGCAATCATTTAAAAATCCAACGATGGGTTGGAGAGATGACTTATCATTTAAGGTGCCTGCCTGCAAAGCCTAAGAACACCCATTTGAATTTCAAGGTTCCACATTTAGCCAGACACAAAAGTGAAGCAAGAACACAATGTTGCACATGTTCACAAGGGGATCACACTTCTGGAGTTCATTTACAGTGGTTGAGAAGCCCTGGCATGTCCATTCTTTCTCTGTCTCTTCCTTTCTGTCTCTCTCAAAAAAAAAAAAAAAAAAAAAAAAAAAATCCAAGCACAATAAATGATGGCAAAGATGTGGGGAAAGAGGAACACTCATTCATTGCTGGTGGCAGTGCAAACTTGTACAACCACTTGGAAATCAATATGGTGACTTCTAAAAAAGATGAAAATAGAGCTACTATCTGATGCATATATTCCTCTACTGGGCATTTACCACAAAGTCTCCACTCTTCACTGTAAATATATTTACTAAACCATGTTTATGGTTGCTCAATTCACAATAGCTAAGAAATGGAACCAAACAAAGTCCATCATTTGATGAATGGTTGATGAAGATGTGCTATATTTACTCAATGGGATTCTATTCAGCACTAAGGGAAAAAAACAATATAATTAAATAGGAAAGAAAATGGATAGACTTGGAACAGACCACCCTAAGTGAACTCACGCAAGAACAGAAAGACAAACACTACATGTACTCCCTCATCTGTGGTTCCTAAACTGGAAAAGCTTCACCTGCAGGCATACCTGATAGACAACTAGAGGAGCAGATAAGAGGGATGGATGGGTTTTGGAATAGAGGAACAGTGGGGGGGGCGGAGATATACACAAAATCAAATCTAAAATGAACTGGTACCATAGTAACCTTCCTTCTGGATTGGGAACTAAAAGTTATAATCTTCAGTAGAAGCATGGAGGGATCAGATGGTAACAAAGGCGCTGGAGAGGGTGGGATAAGCTTAACCCTAAAACACTTGGCTCTGGATGGCAACTCCTAGTGCTAGAAATTGGTTAAAATCCACGTTGAGCTGTTGATCAGAGAGAGCTTAGAGGTCCCCCAAATAAGACAGGCTTACCTTCCTGAGCTAAAAGGTAAGACCCTATTGCTGAAGATACCACAGACTGCTGAGGAAGAACATTGAGAAATCCAGCTGAATCTGGAAGGAATCTATTTCCCAGATGGTTAGTCTTTAAAATACTAAAAAGAGCTACATGAGCTACTGTGTTAAAATGGCTAACAATACTGTGAGCAAGTAGGAGACACTTCTATATGAAAATAACCAGTCTAACAATATGTACACATGTATGCAATAGTGGTATATAGCCTAGGTGGGTAACTAATGGCTACTTGATTGGCTGTGAGATCCACTCAGTGGATAGGAACCCATGTTGGAACTAGAAACCAAATCAGAATCCTATGGACACCAAGATAATGGATTCCAATGAGAAATTCCCACTAAGCAAAAAGTGTGGCTACACCCATCAAAACCTCTCTAATTTAACAATGCTTATCCGCTTTAACCTATTCTGATATCACTTAACATCAGATCATTTGTTTTTCTTTTTCATAAAACAGTGAGAAGAGAAGACAAACAGAATCTATGAACCAGACAAGAATAGATAATTGACTCTCCGGCAGGAGATGAACCACCCCTCACACAGCAGCCAGGGCCCATGTGAAACCACAGAGGAACTGGCCAAATGTGCCAATGGGCTGCTTCTTTGGCAAGCCTGAAAACCTGGGCCATGTTGAAGGAGAAAGACACTGAGGATACTCAAAAAACTCCAAAGAGAAACCCTGAAGCTGCTGAGAACTCAACTCTAAAGTAGAATTAAAGCACACCTACCAAGGCCCATGGAAGTTTGTAGAAGAGGAGGCAGAAAGATTGTAAGAGCCACAGGGTGAAAGGGAATATCCAAAGATGTAGCCTTCCCCACAATGACAGGCTGCTTTCTTACAACTCGTAACCAATTACTCCATGGTGCATACCAGCAATCCCAGTAAGGAGGGCCCTCAGTGGAGTGAGGTCAGGAAGGAGGTAAATGATGGTACCAATATATGATGTGCCCATACAAAGTTTCTACTTAATAATAAAAAGAAAGAAAAAAAATTATTTTCATTTGTGAACAAATGCAGACAGCACCTGTCTCCTTACATCTTGTCTTTGTTTTGCTCTGTAGATTTCATTGACAGGAGTAATGGTATAAAAATAAAACACTTATTTCTCCTCAAAAAAAAAATCCTATACAATCAATTGTTAAGAGTGATCTAATGAGGAGGGGGATAACATCTTTATGTACAGGGTATAAACAGAACTTTTATACCATCTGGAATTATGATCCTTAATTTTGTGAACTTAATGGAATTTAGAACCACCTTGGAGACTTGAATGTGGGAGGCAGCACTGGGTAGATGTTTTGGACTGAAAAAGAAGCAGAAAATATGAGTACTAAGATTAACTCTCTATTTCCTGACTGTGGATACAATGTGACTGTGTGGCTGGAGGCCCTGGCAAGCCCATTCTCTCTCTCTCTGCCTGTTTCCCTCTCTCATTCTCTCATATAAATAAATTCAAAATTAAACAAAGAGAACTGTAAGCCAAAATAAACATTTCTTCACTAAATCATCTTCCTGTCAGGCATTTGCTTATAGCAATGAGAGTAATGTATCAAATGCATATATATATGTGTGTGTGTGTGTGTGTGTGTGTGTGTGTGTGTATTGCTTTTGGGAATTATTATATGTGTGTTCATCATGACAGGTAAATTAATATGACTCACTAATAGTTAATATAAATAACTGTTTTCTAAGGATTGTTCCATCTCAAGTCTGTAAAATAAATGAGAGAATTATTGTCCATGTGTCATGTATGAAAATGGGAAAAAGGAGGTTGATTAACTTATACAGATCACATGACTATAGAATTCAGGAGAAGGTGAGGTACTTTCATTCCACACTAGACTAACAGTATGACATGTTACAATATCCAAAATAATTAAAGGCTACACTGACTATTGTGCTGAAGTTTTGGATACATGCATAAGAAAATTTGTATTTATGAGCACATTTTAAATAGGGGTGGTTATATCTAAGTAGAACTCCATATTATTTTGTAGATTATTTTTATTAAATACACTTTGAATAGAAATTCCTAAAATTTACACTCTATATTATATGTCTGGGAAAAAAAAAAAAAAACTAATTCATGCTTTTTTTAATAAGGAGAAAAAATAACAATTGACTCTATAACATACATCACATAATAAGTTCATTTATTTAAGACAAGTGCCTTCTTTCATGATTTGCCCTCAGCTTCTTGCTGGCCTCTGTTTGGCTTGCTCCAGCCCTTCTGAACAGCACTTAGGTGCTTTGTGAGAAGGAAATGATATCATGTAAGTGGCACCTTCTGAGTTAATTACCCACTAATGTCTGAATAACCTTCTTCATTTGTGAAATTGCATTTAAAAATTGTCGAGTGCTTCCATTATTTTTATTCTCCCTAGAACTTTCTTTTCAGGAGTAAGCCTGATAGATCAAAGCCAAATGCCTTTAAAAACAATTAGCTCACCTTCCATATGTCATTAGAGAACATGTAACCACAAAGGGACAGGGGAAAATGATCAGTTTCATTGGTCTACCATGAAAATGCAGTGGAAGTTTCAATTTAACTGTAACCAAACTTTCCTTAAAAAAAAAAAAAAAAAAAAAAAAAAAAAAAAGAAAGAAAAAAGAATTATGGAACAACAGGAGTCCTTTTCATGTCTAGATTGTTCTCATGAGAAATCTCAAGAGGACATGTAGAACTGCTGTTCCTCTATTCATCTGAAAGGGACAGAGAGGACAAACAACTGAAGGTGATTTTAACAAGATTTCAGGCAGCAAAACTGGAATTTAATGTTGAAAGCATAAGGGCTGCAATGTCAGAGCACTTGCAAAGAAATATGAGTCTAACTATGTCTTCATTAAACTTTCAGCTTAAGCGTTTTAAAGGTTGAATAAAATACTTCACTGTTGTGTCTATCAGAAATCATGCATTACATTGCAAAGAGGTTTGGCTGTATGTAGTCTAATTTTAAAAGATGGTATTTCCAAAATTCTACTCATCGTACATATTTTAAATGGCAGTGGGGGCATCTGTGAAACACATTAAGCATAATAATTTTTTTTCATATTAAATACTTCAGTTTCAATATTGTTTAACTGAAGTTATAAATTTAAAAAAAATCAAAGCAAATAAAATTTATGGCTACAATAAAAAAAAAAAAAAAAACAGGCCAATGACAATTCTTATAAGACACAAAAGATTAAGGATGACTGTGAAAAATTCATTCTCAGCCCTTCTGTGTGGCTTTGCTTTCTCTGTTTCCTGTCTTTGGAGAGTTGTTCTTCATTTGTGTATTCACTAGATGACCCAAGGCTCAGCATGATTTTCCAATAACCATAACCAATGTATAACTAAATATAACAAACATAGTGTACCTGAGAGATATCAAAACATATCATTTATTTTGAGATATAATTGAGATATAATATGGTTTACCTGCATTGCTTTCCATCTTTCAATGTATGTGCCATCATGGTTTTGTTACATTCACAGAGGAAGATAATCATCTCCACAATCTATCTTAGGTCATTGTCATCCATCCCAAAAGAAGTTCTATAATACCACTAGCAATCATTTCCCTCCCTCTCTACCTCTTGACCTTAATGATCACTAATTTAAATTTTTTCTCTATATATTTTCCTACCTAGGGAATTCATTTAGGAAGGATCACAAAACATATTCTCTTTCAGAAATGACTTCATTCATTCAGAATATTTCCAGGCCCACCATGTTTTAGGATAGTATCAGCATTTTTTTCCTTAAAATGGCTGTAATAACATGCTGTGGTGGTTTGAATCAAATACTCCTCACCTCTGCCCCAAAGTTCTCATTATGTGTTTTCATTATGAGAACTGATAAAGTTGGACTGAAAGTATTTTGCATTATCAGATGGCCATGGTCCTCACAGGTAGAAAGTTGTGATGTGAATCTGAAATATTCACCACAGTTTCCTACATTTAAAATGGGATTCTCTGCTGGGAGTAATATTTTTGAAAGTCGTGGCACCTTTAAAGTAGAGTGTAAGCCAGGTGTGGTGGCGCATGTCTTTAATCCTAGCACTTGGGAGGCAGAGGTAGGAGGATCGCCATGAGTTCGAGGCCACCCTGAGACTGCATTGTGAATTCCAGATCAGCCTGGGCTAGAGTGAAACCCTACCTTAAAAAAACAACAACAACAAAAATAATAAAACAAAATAAAAATTAAAATAAAATAAAATAAAAATAAAGTAGAGTGTAAACGGAATATGGAGACCATGATGAACAGGTCTTGAAGGATAAAGCCTGGGCCTGCATCTGGCCTGAGCTCCCTGCTTCCTGAACTGCCAAATTCTGAGCAAGTCATGCCATGCTTCTGCCACCATGAACTCCATCATGTCTTCTCCACTCTCATGGACTACCACTGCAAGCCGAAGTAAGTTTTTTCTTTTTAAATTACTTTTTTGGGGATAGAAAAAAATTGTTATTAATATTTAAGTTAACTTAAAAAAGTAACGAACTTCATGGTGGCATGTGTGTAGTGTATAATTTGTTTTTAGTTATCTCTATAATTTACTTCCTTAAATTGATTTTGTGAGTTATCTTGTCATAGCAATGACAAAAGGAATATACTCTGAATTTTTTTCTTTCTTAAATGTCAGAAGACACAGGAGTCCTCAACATGAGGAAAAGGACTTCATTACTCAGGAAACACAGAAGCATCAAAAGGTTATTTGGCTCTGGGCTTGCTTGGAACTCCTCTTTGTTTACAGCACAGATCATATGAGGCAGGCACAAGGAAGTGCTAAAATACAGTGGGTATGTATACATGTGTAAGGAATGTTGGTCACTGAAAAAGTAAATGTTCTAAAAGAGTTGTAATGCCAGTGTAATCATTATTCCAGAGAAAGGGGTAATTTTTTATCACTGTATCGTTTAACCAATATATCTCAGAAGATCTTATTTTTTCTTTAGGGGCTGATTATAATATGAATAATATTTTTTCTTTTTATTTTTTTCTTTTTTGCCCTCCCTCTATTTCCTTCTTTGATTAACTCTTTCCTTCTTTTCTTCCTTTCCTTCCTTTTCCCCATCTCTTTATTTTCTTTTTTGATTTTTGAGGTAGGGTCTCACTGTAGCTCAGACTGACTTAGATTCACTCTGTAGTCCCAGGGTGGCCTTGAACTTGTGGTGATCCTCCTACCTTTGCCTCCTGAGTGCTGGTATTAAAGGCGTGCGCCATCACACCTGGCTTACCATCTCTTTCTTTCTTTTTTCTCTTTTGGTCTTTTTGATAGGGGTTTTGTATACAGCCCTTAGTAGTCCCATACTATGTAGACCTATAAGCCAGACTTGGTGTAGAACTTGTGTCAATCTTCTTACCCCAGCTTTCTAAATGAGTCTCTATTCATTTAGAAGTGTCCACTGGCATACAAACTTAATGCACATGATTTTGAGGAGATATTTCAAAACAAAATATGCATTCAGAAGTCCCATAAAGAATTGTCCTATGAAATGATTCACTGGGAACACGACCTTCTGGGAAGTAGAAACTACTTACAGGGTTAGATACCATTAGGAGAGCCTACAAAATTGTATGGTGCACAAGTGATTTATTTACAGTACCAGAACAATGTTCAAGTCTCAGGCTAAACAAGCACATTGAACCATTCACTTCACTTTGACTGTCTTCAGTATGTGCCAGCTTATGGATCTAAATATTTTTACTATTTTTTCCTGTAGTGTTGTATTAAGACACAGTCTAATGTTGCCATCTAGAAAGAAACAGGATAGTGGTCTTGCTATCTCTGTTTATATGAACATCTGTGCTGCCTATAGTAAGATTAGATAGATGAGATTAAAAATATTTTGAAGGGCTGGAGAGATGGCTTAGGGATTAAGGCACCTGCCTCCTAAGCCTAAGAACACTGGTTCCAATCTCCAGGGGTTCCAATCTCTAGGTCCCATGTATAGCCAGATGCAAAGTGATGCAAGGGCACAATGCCTCACTTGACCACAAGGGGGTGCACACATCTGGATTTCGTTTGCAGCAGCTGAGACACTGCTAGCACACCCATCTCTGTCTTTCTCTCTCTCTCTCTCTCTCTCTCTCTCTCTCTCTGTCTCTCTCAAAAAAAGAAGTTTAAAAAATATTTTTAAATATTTTCTTTTAACAAGAACATTGTGTTCTCTACATGGGTCAAGAAGAGTCTATACCAAGTTTCCTTCTGGGTGGCACAACATGGCTCAGGGAATTTTGTGGAAGAGGGCATGGAAAGATTGTTAGAGCCACAAGCTAGGACATTTTAAACAGAAATATCCCCTCCCCCCCAACTGACTGGTGGCTCTACAATGCATGACTCACAGGGCCCATGGGGTTGACCTTCATCCCCAACTTGGAAGGTTTCTTCAGGAAAGGGGCAAGGAGGAGGGAAAGGATGGTATCAACACGTGTTTTTAACATACTAAATAGGTCCATATCTAATAACAATACATTTAAAAACATATCATATCACTTGCCAAAGTGAATCATACACAATCAGCTACATTATATTCCCTGGTGTGTTTGTGAGGGCCTCTAGGCAGAAACTTCCAACCCACAATCACAAGTGTCTTAAAATTAACTTGCTTCTCTAAGTATAAAAGCAGTTGATTTTAATTGCTTCATGTGTGTGGCCCTAGAAAGGTAAGGAAAGGTACACAGAATATTGATTTAAATTATGCTCATGTGGAACAACTTTCAAGATCATTCACTTCTGGATACCATTTCCCCGGGAATATATGATTCTTTTTCAACATTCTAATTAGGGTGACTGAGTTCTTATGACAATTTTGCTTCACAATCATATTTTTCTAACTTAGAACATTTCCTTTTCTGCAGACCATATAACCACAAAAATATTAAAATATACATTGCTAGCCGGGCGTGGTGGCGCACGCCTTTAATCCTAGCACTTGGGAGGCAGAGGTAGGAGGATCGCCGAGAGTTCAAGGCCACCCTGAGACTACATAGTTAATTCCAGGTCAGCCTGGACCAGAGTGAGACCCTACCTTGCAAAACCAAAAAAAAAAAAAAAAAAAAAAAAAAAAAAAAAAAAAAAAAGAAAAAAAAAAGAAAAAAAAAGAAAAGAGAAAGATAAAAAATACATATATATATATATATATACACATTGCTAAACAAATCAACTTTATTCATTCATCTAATATATTTGGTTTTTTGAGGCAGGGTCTCGCTCTAGCCCAGGCTGACCTGGAATTCACTATGTTGTCTCAGGGCGGCCTTGAACTCATGGCGATCCTCCCACCTCTGCCTCCCGAGTCATTCATTTAATATTTAATGAATATCTCCATTTCTAATATTCCAGGCAAAAGAGTAGAAAAATTAATTAAGAATATTCCAGAAATCATTGCCTATATCTCTTGAGAAATTGTACTGTGTTTCAGTCAGATAAATAAGAAAAACAGTCCTAACCAAAATCTTTTCAGAGGTGAATAATGAAGGAAGGAAAAGTAGTTAAAGGATGTCTATACTCTCATGCCCATCAAACCATACAATATAGAATCAAATATAGAATTTATGTATGTCTTCACTGACAAATAAATAGATAAAGAAAATGTAGTATACCTGTAAAATACTTCTGTATAAAAGGGAAAAGTTTGTCATTTGTTATAGCATGGATGAATCTGAATTATATTATTCTAAGTGAAATAAACTAGGAACATAAAGTCAAATATTACATGTTTTTTTTCCTCAGTGGAATTTAAAAATGTTATACTCATAATAGTAGAGAATTGTGACCTTATCTCAGAAACGATAGATAGATGCTGATGATGATGATGATGACAGAGATAGATAACTAGATATATGATATAGGGTTAAATCATTGCTAGTACTCTTTGCTAAGAGAAAATTTCCACCTGGAACTTAAAACCATTTACTACAAGTACTATAGACATAAAGTAGCACAAGGGCTTTTTTTTTTTTTTTTTTTCTGGTGTTTCTCCTTGTGAGACTTATTTCTAGAGTCTTTCTGACTTGAATCTAGAGATCGAGAGAGAGAGAGAGAGAGAGAGTGAGAATATCACTTCATTATGATTCCTGTTCATTAGCTTCACTTCATTCTTATTTCACTAACATTTTAACATAATATGTCCAAACACACTTTTGAAGATGACAAATCAATCTTGTATATGAGATAAATGAAATTGGAAATGTTGATATGGAATAAAATTTTTTGAGGAAAATTGTCAATAATTTTTCCTCTGTGGTAAGTTGTAGTTCCAAGCACCCCAGTTTAGTTATAATTAACAACTGGCCTACAAGAACAGAATACTAGTGTAAAATATGGACACTGGCTAACAGTTCATGCTCATTATATAGGGTACTTGGTAAAATGTATTCATGTAAAAATGGTTGAATTGGAATTTTGAGAAAAGAAGAGTTGACATTATCTTAAGAAAGCTGACTCTTTCTGTGACATCAGTCTTCATTGTGACCTTGTTATAGTGAAGAATACTTAGAGCCCTCTTGGTGTATATATTTGGGTGACTACGATGTCATGTCCAGAAAGGATTAGCTGAGGGAAGAAGACCTCTTCTGAATGTGGGTGGAATCATTCCACTTGCTGGGACCCTAGATTTAACTCAAATGAAAAAGGAGAGACAGAGATCTCACTTGCATTTCCCTTTTCTCTGCTCCCTTATCTACAGAGATTGAGTAAGAAGCTTCATAGTCCTGAAGCCACACCCAGAACTATGTCTCCTAGTGATTGTCAATCCCCTCAAACTCATTATCATTGTTACCCATCACAGAAACCTAAAATTTAGTATATAATAAATCATGTTTGCAAACTCTAATGTTAACCAAACATGAAAAACTGAATAAATACATCTATGCATATGTCACCATACTTGTGTATGCACTGATATGAGTGTGCAAGAATATTTCAGCAAACACAATGGTTGGCATAGCTGGAAGAATTTGCAATAGGAAGTTGGAGATCAAAATCTTATTTTGGAAAATGGATCAGATTTCAAAATACTGACTAATACAGAATGATGAAGAATATTTATTTCCAAATAAAATTGTAATCATGGAGTTTTAGAGTACATGTTCATTTAAAAAGTTGATGTATTTTTATTGGCAAAACTGGGGCAACTTTTGTATCCAGCACTAGGATGTATTAAAAATAGTACATTGCATTTATTAATAAATAATACTTAAATAATATTATAATATGTATAATTTATCTCTGTGCTAGTAGTATATATGCAATAGTGTTATGCAGCACACATTAATGAAACAGACATATTCAGTAATATGAGTAGATCATTAAATGTGTATTGAATTGAAAATGTTAATGGTATTGTGTATCCACACTACAATTCTAGAATACTTATGTAGTAATGAACACATACATGCTTGCACATATATACACATACATAAACACATGCTAAGAATGTATACACATATACACTTAGAACTTATGCTGAAAAAGTCACCAATAGGTGGAGCTGCTGTGATGAAATTTGATTAAACATCATGCAATTCTGAACATAGATTCTATTGTTTTAATTTCCTATATACCTTCTTTTCATGTTCTACTTAGCAACTGTTCAATAGTGGACTGATTATAAAATGTCACTGAGGATGAAATGCTTTTAACTATTTGGGAAGCATTTTCTATTACCATCACTTAAAAGATGAGAAATAGGTCAAAGATCATATCTATTAAAAAAAGACTATTCAAGGTGGTGCTTATTTTGATAAATGAACATACAAGTGCTTGACTCAAATGAAAGTTATAAATTTTGCATAAAGCCCTTCATCAAAACTGAATTACCTAATGTCTCATTTAATGGCATATCTATGTGACATTTCTTGTCAAGCATTATTTCTCATTGTCAGTCTAATCAATGATTTTTAAGACCTAAAGTGAATTTCAGTGGCAGCAAAAATGAATGTTTACAATTTACAATTAAGTATGAGTGCTAAGACTACTGAGTTCATAACATACAAGTTCAAAACTGTCAGTTTGGACATGGAATATTTATAGTAAATATCAAAACTGGTAGATACTATGATTTTATTTAAAAACATTTAAATATACAAATAAAAACCAATTAAGTTGATATAAGATATTTCTGATATAAAACTCAATACATGCCATTTGTCAGAACAAGAATCACTTCTTACAATTGAATGTGAACAACAAACCTTTAATTTGACATTTTTTATGACAGGTTGAAAGTATCTTCATTTAAAATTATGCCAGAACTTTAAAATATAACTACCAAACCAAATCAAGGTGACAATCTAAAAATTGAATTACTTTAATTATTTTTCTCCTTTTGTGAATTTATATTCAGAAATGAAGACATCTTAGAGTTTCAAACTCATGCTTTCTCAGACACATTAACCCCATGGACCTCTCAGTGTACTATGAGATTGTATGACCACACTGAGAACATTGCCAGGTCACATAGTAGATTATTATATAAGCCAGAAGAACATTGCTTCTTAGTTTTTATTTATTTGTTTTATTTTTGGAGAGAGACACAGAAAGAAACAGACAGAGAGGGAGAGGAAGACAGATACAGATGGGTGCGCCAGTAGCCTCTCGGCTTCTGCGAATAAAATCCAGATGTGTGTGCCCCCTTGTAGTCAAGTGCGGCATTGTGCCCTTGCATCACTTTGCATCTGGATAAACGTGGGACCTGGAGATTGGAACAGACATTCTTAGGCTTAGCAGGTGGGAGCCTTAAATGCTAAGCCATCTCTCCAGCCCTGCTTCTTAGTTTTAACTCATTTTAAGCCCATTTTGTCCACAATGTTTTTTTTTTTTTTTTAGTATTTTAAAAATTAAAAAGGTAGTTTATTGTATTTTTTTCTATTTTTAAATTATTTTGTGAATTGGTTTCGAAGAAAGTGCTTCTGTCACAATGAAACATCAGTCATAACACATAACCATAATTTTGTCTTGAAATAATATGTAAATATACACTCTTAACAGGAGACACACATACTTTCAGTGGGGAGAGGGTTGCTAGGCAACATGCAATGTAATCAATACATTTAAAACTTATGCATCTTTGAGAGGATGGACACACCACCACCTCTAGCCTCGTAAATGAAAACTCCAAACATTGGAACCACCTTGGGCATCTGGCTTACGTGGGTGATGGGGTATCAAACCTGAGCCTTTAGGCTTTGCCGGCAAGTGCCTTAACCACTAATCCATCTCTCCAGCCCCAAATCTAAGCATCTTAAAGAATGACTACAACATTATGTAAGGCAAATGAAGACCAGGTCTTTGTTGTTTTGCTTTACAAAGATAAATTGAAAGAAATTAATCACTGGCTGGTTAAGCTGGTAGATTTGAGTAATTTATGGGTTCTTTAGTGCTCAACAAAAGGTAAGCCAGTATGAGATTCTCAGTTATCAAATTTCTTGGGCAAATTCAATCCCCACTCTGAAATTGTGAATGTAAGTTGAGAACTTGGACTTCCAAATATAAAATCAATATGAAAAAAACACATTTCATACTTATATACATCTATATCTGTATCTATCAATCTATCAATCTATCTAGCCATATATATAGTTTTGAAAAGGTTAGGAAATGGCAACATTGTCTTATTTTTGTTAATAGATGCAATTCTTTCAACACAGCTGTACTCAGTTATTCTATTTCTTTATCACTTACTCCTTTACCATTAATTGTAAAATATTATTTTGGATATTATAAAAAAAGTAAACTTTTTGAACTTTGCATTATATTTTAAATAAATTAAAACATTGTATAAAGCTCATTATATTTAGTATATACTATTTAGTATGCAATATATGAAACCTTAGACAGTGGACATATTATGTGAAAGATTAAAAATAAAAAAAAATACACAGAAATGCCCCTACCTTGATGATAGATTGTAATATACATGGGAGTAGGGTGACATGTGACAGCACAGATCCAAATTAAACAAGAAACAGAAATGTTGGAAGCAAGACTTTTAATGATATTGCCAATGGCAGTTTTAGGGCAAGTTTGTCTCTGAATTAGGATATCTATATTTCTGGAAACTCTCTAAGCAGAACAGAAAGGAACAACCAAGATAACATTCTAATTTAAAATTTTAATCATGTCAATAACAGCTTCAATTTCTGTCTGTTCAGTGTAGCTTCACAACCTTCCCCTCAACTCATTCTTAGGTCATTTTTTTCAGTATTCCCAGCCATATTATTTATAGATCTAATATATTTATTATTTTCCCCAAAAGTACCATTTATTTATTTATTTATTTATTTATTTATTTATTTATTTATTATTTTTTTATTTGGTTTTTGATGTAAGGTCTCACTCTAGCCCAGGCTGAACCGGAATTCACTACGTAATCTCAGGGTGGCTTCAAACTCACAGAGATCCTCTTATCTCTGCCTCCTGAGTGCTGGGATTAAAGGCATGTGCCACCACGCCTGGCAAAAGTACAATTCTTATAAACTCTGTAGCTTAAAAATATGCTATCTTTTTTGCTAAAATCTTCCACCTTGATAAATGAGAACTGAGTGAATTATCTAGAGAGAATTTAACCAAATACCCATGTGAGAATTGTTCCTGGTCTGGAGAGATGGTTCAGTAGTAAGTATGCTTCATGCACAAACATGAGGACCTGGCAGGGGTCATAAAACTACCTGAATTCAAATCTCCAGGATCCACGCTCACCTAGATGGGTGGGCATGGTCACACAGCCTATAGCCCTACTCCCGCAGGTAGTCAGATACCAGAGAATAATTGGAACATGTGAACAAAAAAGGCAAGCTCAGGAATCAGGAAGAGATTCAGGCTTAAAACAATAGGTAGGAAGTTGGATATTGAAATTCTTCTCAGGCCACCATAGGCAAGCACACCATGCGACAGAGAAGCCTATGGGGTGCCACACATAAGCACATGCATACCACATACCACCCACACCCACAACCCACATCACACACATTGGACACCCCATATTAGACAGACAGACAGACACACACACACACACACACACACACACACACACACACACACACACACAAGCATAAAAAGAACAGAGAAACAATAATTATTATTCCCATTTCTGCTTTCAGGGTACCTTGAATTTCATCTCTCCGTGTCATTTAGGTTGAGATCAATTGGGGTAAGTTTGTTTAGATATAGCATCAAAAAGTGGTGATATTCATGAATGTGAAATATGATATGACCTTCCTTTGGAGTCTGAAAAGGGATTCTGTGAAACAGCATATGACAGAGAGGAGTATTCTCAAGAGGACCCAGGTTATATCAGCCTCTGGACACCTGAGTGAGTAGGGAACAAAGGTCAGGGCATCTCGGAAAGACCACAATAAACAATTCTGGATGAGTGACAAATTAATGAAAATAAGGCAAATATTTCACTAAAGTTATTAAAGTATGCTGCAAATTTTGTAGATAGAGAAGAAAGTAGGGTCCTTTGTCAGAAGGCTGCTGCCATGATCTCTGGAAAAGAGATTTTCTGAGAATTTGTACTTAGAAAAGTTCAATGGTAATAAATAGTGCAGAGAAGTGAGAAAATTAGAGGCCAGAGCAAGAATAACTCATGGAAAGATCTTCTGTGGAGGCAAGAGGGCAGTGGCTTATGAAAGCCAACAGAAAGGTCATGATGGAGGACAAAAGATCAAAAGGTCAATACAAGGCTGTGACAACACAAGACTTAGCAACTAATTCTATGTTTTTGAAGAACATCAGTAGACTGACCAACCTGTCCTTTTAGGGCTTATTAAGTTGATTTTTAAACTTAGTGATTCACTATAGATAAACTGAATATAAAGTATATTTACACTTCATTCTATTTTGTGTATAATATAAGTGTTTAAAATGCAATTTTTTATTTCATTGTAAATGCTCTAACTTTTCCATAATTCAAGAGGTAACTGCTACATACTTAATATTTAACTATAAGATTTTTCTATTATTTTTATAGTTTTTATTTATTTGTTTTTTCACTGTGCTGTATATGTGTGGATCGATCTCTCTCTCCCTCTCTCTCTCTCTCTCTCTCTCTCTCTCTGTGTGTGTGTGTGTGTGTGTATGTGTTGCAGTAGTGTTCATATTGCTGGCAGAAATCATTCGACTAAGAGCAGCTTGTGGGGAAAAGGGTTTATTTTGGCCGACATACTCAAGGGGAACCTCCATGATGGCAGGGGAAAATAATGGCATGAGTAGAGGGTGGACATCATCCCCTGGCAAACATAAGGTGGAAAATAGCAACAGGAGAGTGTGCCAAACACTGGCAAGAGGAAACTGGCTATAACACCCATAGGCATGCCCCAAACAATACACTGCCTCCAAGAGGCATTAATTCCCAAATCTCCATCAGCTGGGAACCTAGCATTAAGAACACCTAAGTATGGGGGATACGTGAATCAAACCACCACATTCTGCCCCTGGCTCCCATAAACTCATAACCATATATGATATAAAATAAAATGAATTCAATCCAACTTTAAAAATCCCCAAAGTTTTTATCAATCCTAATGATGTTCAAACATCCCCATAATCCAAGGTCGTAACTAAGCCATAATATCAAAAAATCCACTCTAAACCCATAATGGCACAGAATAAGCAATCACACTGCAAAACATGGCATTGGGTATAGCAAGAACTATTCAACAAATTCAAGATTTAAACAGGGTAAACATCAAACTTTTTAACTCTAGGTCCAATGACTCTAGTCAGTGACAAGTCTTCAAATTTCATAATTCTAACCAGCAACAAGTCTCTGGAGTTCCAATTCTGCCCCTCCAGCTAGGCTATTCACAGTCCTGGTAAACTTCATCTGGGCCAAGCAGCTCTCCTTGGCACCTTCAAAAGAGTCTACATTCTTCCTTTTGTTCCAATGCAGGTCAGCTGGTCCAATATCAAAGGTTATAATCTCTCATACAATTGCAACAGAACATGCAGAAATTTAGGCCCAAAGCTTTCTTTCTGTGCCATATCCCTCTGCTCACACCAGTCCATTTCTAAGCAATGCAATCCTGCACAGATGCTCAGGACATGGGCATAACAGCAAGCCTCTCAGACAAACTGTTTCTAGCTCAGTCTAGGCAAAGATCTCTTTCTCACCCTCACAAGCCAAACCTTAACATAGTCCATAGTTCTTACTGCATTCAGGTCTTTCAACTCTTACCAGAATAATCTATCAAGTGTATTTATAGACTTGCAAGGTGGCCTTAGGCCAAGGGTTCCAATCTTCCTACATTCCTCTTGAAAATCAAAAAGGCCAAAGCCACACAGTCAGGTGTCTAGCAGCAACACCCCACTGGCAGAAATCACCCAACCAAGAGCAGCTTGTAGGAAAAAAGGGTTTATTGGCTTACAGACTTGAGGGGAAGCTTCATGATGACAGGAGAAAACTGTGTCATGAGCAGAGGGTGGACATCACACCCAGGCCAACATAAGGTAGACAATAACAACAGGAGAGTTTTCCAAACACTTGCAAGGTGACACTGGCTAAAACACCCATAAGCATATCCCCAAGGAGACATTAATTCCCAAATCTCCATCAGCTGGGAACTTAGGATTCACAGCAACTAAGTTTGTGGGGGACACCTGGATCAAACCATAACAATGTGCGTATGTGTGTGTGTGTGAGAGAGAGAGAGAGAAAGAGAGAAAGAGAGAAAGAGAGAGAGAGAGAATGAATGAGCATAAGCATGTGTGTCACTATGTGTATGTGCAGTTCAGAGGACAAATTTCAAGATGTTCTTTGTCTTTCCACTTCATTGGCTGCAGTATTTCTCTGGGTTCTCACTCTGTTATCCTCTCATGCACTCACCAGGAACTTCTAGAAAATTGTTCTGTTTCTGCTTCCCATTTTCTTTTCAGTGTCAGCCTGCTACAATTCTGGATTTTAAAAATTACTCATTTTAACATATTGTAATTGTTCATATTCTCATTAATTTATATTATTATATTCTCTCTGTCCAAACCCACCCACATCCCCATTCCACTGAGGACTCTTTCATCTGTATATAAAAGTACATCAGTTTGTATTTATTTTCAATATGTATTTGGTACTTTTTCTTCCAAGTAAACTACAAGAAAACCTACTGTAAAATAAGAGCTTATGAATCTCCCTGTATAGAATTATATGTGAATACAAAAATAAATGAAATTCCTTACTAACATATAAGAACATGGTTAAGCCTATCTGTAGTTAGAGACATATAAGTTGTACAAGTTAGAATAATGACAAAGAATTGTTATAAATTTTTGAAATTGACAAAGATAACATGTATGATAGTTCATTTTAGAAAACTGGGGAGAAAAAGATAATTTCATATCATAGCTGAATGAATACAGTGATGCAAACATTTTGTAGGGGGGATTATTATACTTTAAACCATGCAATTTTATACCCATTGGGTACATGGCACAAAATATATTGTCAAAAGCTAAAAACATCCTAAGTATATGCTTATAATGTAACACGAGTTTTGTGTATCCGTCTAGAATGATCTTTCAAATTTAGTCACAAAAGAAAGCTGTACAAATAACAGATTCCTGGGACAAGATTTTTAAGTTATTAATTCCTTTATGTCTAGGAGAAAGATCTCCAGTCTAACAGATACTTAAGTAATAGTGTAGCTGGTACAGATTTTTTTTTAAATGTGACTTATCAACATCAGTCCCCTTTTTGGTATTAGCTACCTTAACAGTAGAAAAGTAGTATGTTGTAGGTCATAGAATATGAGAGAAAGTCTGATGAAGCTATCTTTAAGGCCATATTCTCCTTTTAAAGGTACTTGTAAATGGAGAATTTCTTTTTGGGTGTTGCATTTGAGTATCATTTTTGAAGTTTTTGTGCAGGGACAGGTAGAAACACAGCAGAGAAAGTATGTGACTCTGTAAAAGCACTTGAATGACAAGAAATCCTGATATGTAAGAGCTGTTATCTTTTCCAGTTTTTCCATAACCTCTTAACTTTTGTTAGTGACTTAATAAATATTTGTATTTTGGTAATTTCCTTTTTTACTTTAATTTTTGAGGCTAGGCCTCACCATGAGGACCAGGATGCCCTGTACTCCTTTAACTAAACTGTCTTAGCCTCTCAAATGCCAGGATTGCAGACATGTACCACCATGCTAGCTTAATTCTTATTTTTTTTTAGTTGACACATAATAATGTTATATAAATATTGTATGTAATGTGATGATTCTTTAGGTTAAAACAGTATATTTGGAATTTAAGATGCCTGAAATCATATGTGGCTGATAACTACCTTTAACAGATATTTTTTATCAAATACTTAATTAATCAGAATGTATTCAGGACACATACACTCTGTATGGCCTAGGGGCTTAGAAAGAGCACCATATTATGAGCACAGATAACTTAAAAATGCACCAAAGCTCAATCAACCTATTTAGGGGTGGGAATACATAGGGAAGGTGGCATATTTGGTTGCCTAAAAGTTTATACTGGAAAATGGCAAACATCAAACCCATTCACACTGGATAGGGTGAAGTCAGTCACATGGTGAATCTAAAACCATTGATCTCAAAGAACTAAACAAAGAAATACTGGTTGCCAGCAGCCTAAGAGGGGAGAGGGAGGGGGGAAGTAATCAGTTAAGTTACTGCTGTGAGCAATGTTACAGTTAGGAAGATAATTTCTGGGATTCCATTGTAAAGTATGTTGGTTAAAAAAATTAATATCTCATTGTACATTTATTTACTTTTAATTGTTTTATTTATTTATTTGTAAGTGTATATACTTGTGTGTGTTTGGATTTGTGTATAGGTATGTATGATGAGTGAGGGCAGGTCATTACACATATGTGAAGGTCAAAGGACAGCTTCCAAGCATTTCTCCTCACCTTTCCTTCCACCCTCTTTCTGAGACAGAGCCTCTGTATTTTGGCCACTCAATTGGTGAATTGGGATTACAGTCACATGTACCACCTTGCCTCTCACATTATGTTGTTGCTGAAGTAGTTTGAACTTGGATGACAGGCTAGAAAGCCATCTCTCCAGCCCTTGCATCATGAATTTATAAGTAGGTAGAAAAGGACATTTTGAGTGATTCAACATAGCAATCATTAAAATTCTGAATTAGTGGATATACTGATACTGATTTAATTGTAATTTAAGGTATATATGTATTGAAAGTTGACACTGCATCCCATATGTTTATATATTTTTGTGCCACTAAAACTAACCAAAGAAAAATCAGAGATATAATATAAAATCACACAACTAATATTAGTGGAAAAGATAAAGGAGAATGTGGTTGGGAAATCCAAATGCATCTTTACATAGCTGTACAGAAATAGAAATTCAGGAAAGGCTGTGGTAGTTGATAACATGACACAAAGATAACATGGCATTGTGTCCCTTCCTGACAGGGTGCAAACCTTTGCTGTGATCATTATATCTTTTCTTTTCTCTACTTGGTAATTCATCTGAAGTGAATGAAGATTTTAAACTTTTTTTATTTATTTATTTTTATTTATTTGGAGAGAGAGACAGAGAGAAATAGAGAGGGAGAGGGAGACAGAAATGGGCATGCCAGCACTGTCTCAGCTGCTGTGAACGAAATCCAGATGTGTGCGCACCCTTGTGGGCAAGTGTGGAATTGCGCCCTTGCCTCACTTTGACTCTGGCTAAACGTGGGACCTGGAGATTGGAACCACTGGACATTGGAACCAGAATTCTTAGGCTTAGCAGTCAGGCGCCTTAGCCGCTAAGCCATCTCTCCAGCCTATGAATGAAGATTTTAAATCATGCTACTATTTTACAGAAAGTTGACGGACAGAAAAACATGTTGAATGACATTGTGCAAATCTATAGCAATCTATAATATCCAAAATGTTCTAATCTCTGCAGGACGAATGATCTAACTAACTTCGTTAAGCCTCAAGGAAAAGAAAGAAAGGTGAGTCACCTATAGACTAAAATAGACCTTACAGAGGTATTGACAAAATAGTGTGTAATTTTTATAGCATGGATTCATCCTAGCCCCCAAAATATAATTTTGAGATCATATGGGATAATTAAGGAAATTAAATATGAACTTTTAATTTGATAATAGTGAAGACACTTGGGTGTAATGAAAATTTAACAATAATATTGTGATTTTTTGAGTGCTTGGGTTTTAAACATGTCTCCTGCAGTATTTCCAGTAAAAATGCTAAATAATAATAATAAATTTCATAGCAAGATTCGCTTTAAGCTTGTACACTGAGGGGAGATATGAAGGTTGGCATTACAACAGTGATTGATGGGATATTTATAACATTCTAATTCTGAACATATTTCATTTTTAATAACAATATTAATGAATGTCCTTGAGATATGTATAAATAGGAAATGTAGATAGCAATAAGAATCAATAAAACCAGAATACTGAGAGAGAACAGAAAATAAGTCAATAAAAATAACAAATTCAATTTTGTATTTCCTATTTTCATTTCAATAAATACTTTCAGTTATTTATGCATTGAAAATGAATTAAATATTAGTGATACTCATTTTGGAATATAAAGTATTGATGTCCATAATTATACGTGATTCTTTAATAACAATTTCATGATTAATGACTGGACTTTTTGGGTTTTGCTGATCCATTCTTGGGAAATGTGGTTATGCTTGGAGAATGCTGTAAATCAGGATTTATTCAGGGATCCTGGGGTCACTGACAGCTACAAATACAGGGTGAGAGAGGAACAAACAGCTCAGGATCCTTATTCAGTTTACCTACAAATACATGCTATGTTACGATTTTTGCAGCATATTTAATTCTACCCTCATTCAGACAGTCTGAGGATATGGATACAAGCAGTTCAATTTTCTAGTAAAGTCAACCAGAGGTTGACATCGTGTATTGAAACATGAATAGAGAGCTAACATGCTATCTGCTTGTTAGGAGCAGTGAAAATGCATGTAATTTCCCATGATATAGAAGGTCTTGTGGAAGCTATAGCATGGCCTATGAACATCAAGAGTGCCTCACTTTCTGTCACTCAACATGACTGGTAACTTCTAAATACAGAGAAATGGTTCTTATAACTGAACTTTTAACCCTTAACCCTGAAACCTTGATGACCTCACCTTTAAGAAGATGCACACATTTAGGGAATTTGACAACCTGAGATCTAGTCTTTTCCTTGTGGTCAATGATACTCAGTCCTTCCTTAGTACTTTCTTAGTTTGCGTAAGTCTCAGTAATAAGTAAAACCTGAAGGAAGTTGTTAGGAATATATTAAAAAATAATAAAACATCAAGTGATTTTACTGATTTATTGGATAAAACATTTTAATTTTGAATAGGAGATATATATTTTTAATATTTATTTTGCGAGAGAAAGAGGCAGAGAGAGAGAGGGAGGGAGGGAGGGAGGGAGGGAGGGAGGGAGGGAGATAGAAACAATGGGCATGCCAGGGCATATGTGACATTGCAAATTTGCATCACTTTGTGTCTAGCTTATGTAGGACCTGGAGATTCAAATGTGAGTTCTTAGGCTTTGCATGCAAGTGCTTTATCTTCTAAGCCATCTCTCCAGCCCAGGGGGAAATATATATATAGAAATATGTCATCTGGAGTTCGTTTGCAGTGGCTGGAGGCCCTGGTGCACCCATTCTCTCTCTCTGCCTCTTTCTCACTCTTAAATAAATAAATAAAATATATTTTAAAAACTGGAAAAAAGGGATGGAGAGATGGCTTAGTGGTTAAGGCACCTGCCTGCTAAGCCTAAGAACTCGATTCCAATCTCCAGGTCCCACTTTTAGCCAGATGCAAAGTGATGCAAGGGCGCAATGCCGCACTTGCCCACAAGAGGGTGCACACATCTAGATTTCGTTCACAGCAGTTGAGAGACTGCTGGCGTGCCAATTCTCTATCTGTCTCCAACTCTCTCTGTCTGTCTCTCTCTGTGTCTCTATCCAAAAATAAAAAAAAATAATAATAATAAAATAAAAAACTGGAAAAAATTTATAACAAAGGAGAAAACACAAAAATATACAATGACAGGGATATACTTCAAATATTCTAGTAAAACTTGGGTTTTTGATATTAATACAGTCAAATAGAAACTCATATTTAATAAAAACATTCTGAAACTAATAATTAATTTAATATGAATTCTCACAATATTTATGCATTATTGATATTTTACTATTGTGTTGAAATTTCCGACAGCAGTAGGGAAAAATAAAAAGCAATAGAGAAATTTACATTCATATAATTCTTATAATATCTGAATAATGATCCACTGTGGCCTTTGATCTGCTTTGATTATAAGTACAAATTAAAAGCTCATTGGTTCAACCTTTTTACTACATCCTTTATGAAACATAGGATGGAACTTGAAACAATTACTGTAACATGCTATTCTTTAATAAATTTCAAGATTTTTACTGGGGAATTTCTGTTTTAAAAAGTTCAGAGAATAAAATTATAGTTGTAAAAAGGAAAGAACAGTTCAAAGAGACATTGGAAGAGCTTTTAAATTGAAATTTTCTACTAATTTTTAATAAGAAGAATATATTTTTGCAAGAACAAGTTATGGATAATTGAAACATAATAATACCTCTCATTTTCCTGACACTCTGTGCTGTCTTTGTCTGTCCTTCACAGTGGTTCTAGTAAATAATTACTTCAATGGAATGGTCAATAAATTTGAATTATTTCAGCATAATTAATAAAATAATGAACAACTATAGCTACTTGTTCAAAAGGTTATATTTGCCAGCAATACAATGGCTTTACAAATATGAGGCTTGTATATAAGTTCTCTTATAGCTTTTGTGTGCACACGTGTCTTTGTGGGTGCATGTGTGTATGCATGTTCACATGTATATGGGTGCATGTGTATTTGAGGGTGCACCTGAATGTGATTGTGTGTGGAGTATGAGGTCATTATTTGTTCTCTTCCTCTAATGATTTCCAAATTATTCTTTTAGAAGAGTCTCCACTGAACCTATAGCTCACTGATTCAGCTAGAACAAAGCCTAAGAGATTATCTGTCTCTGTCTCTGTCCCCCAGTGCAGAGAGTAAAGGCTTTTGCCACGATGTGAGTCTTTTTATTTGGGTGTTAGTGATCTAAATTCAGCTCTTCCTGTCTGTGCAGAAAACATTTTACCCCTTGAGCCATCCCTCCTGTAGAGTTTTACTAAAACCAAAAAGGCAAGCCACAAATAGTATGTTTTCTCATATAGCTCACAGAATAATATGCATTCTGCACTTTATTTCTTGATGGGTAAAATATCCTTTTAGGGACCTGTAGAGATAACAGGGTTGGTAAAGTATTTGCCACACAAGCATGAAGAACTGAGTTCAGATCCCCAGTTCCTGAGTAAAAATTTGGGCATGGCAGTGCATGCCTGCACTTCCAGTGACAGCAAGGTGGAGACAGGAGGATCTTTGAGAGGCTCACTAGCCAGTTAGTCTATCCGAATCACGAAATTCCAGGTTCACTGTGAGAACATGACTCTAAAAATAAGGAAGAGGATAATTGGTCAATTCATATAGTGTATACCTCTGGTCTTCACTATGATTATGAACACACATGTACATACACATAAACAGAAGTATACACAAATACCACAACACTCACAAACCATCCTTTTAAATGTAGCAGTTCAATTTTTACATTATGCTAGTAATTAATCATTCCAGCTACAAGTCTAAGTCTTTTGTATCCTGAAATTGTTATCAATAAAATTTTCCTGATGATATGGCTTTGACTGTTAATCTTGTACAACACCATTTAGTGGCAAGGAAACTACTAAATAACTAAATTCAATAATCTGTGTCTAAGATCAAAGGTGAATATTTTAATGTTTTTTTTTCTCATGTGGGTATAGTATTGTATAACTTACAGTTTAAGAAAGGTGTATGAATCATTTCCTAGAAAATACCTTTACAATCTAGACACCCACATTTTTATGCACATGGAATGCCTACCCATTCCTTTTTTTGTGATACATATATGTTTAAAAGTCTTGTTTTCTTATTGGTTTCACAATGAAAAGCTCTCTGATTATTGCAGTTTAAAGGAACCATCCTATTTTCAAAACTAAGGAGTTATTTCTAATTCATTTTGCTAAGTTTTCTAAATTCGTTCATGATTATTTAGATAACTGGGAACATATTACATTGTTCCAATACAGTCCAGTGGAGGGAGATTTTATATATATATATATATATATATATATGAAAATTTAAAGGAAATATTCATATATTTATTCTGTGTAGCAGGGCAGGGTATCAACAAGGTGGCATATTGGAAATCTGTAGACTTCCTTTCCTCCACAGAGACACCACATTATCAATGTGAGAAACTAAATGAGCAAAACTACATCAGTATCCAGACCTTTGTGAAAACAAGTAGAATCCACAGCCCGGTGGGAAGGACTGTTACTCAGTATTCGGTGCATCCACTCCTCCCCCTTCTCCACACATATAGAAATATGAGTAAATGATCTATGAGGGGGCTCCTTTCTCCACATGGAAGTGTGGAATGTCTTGTGCAGTGTTCTGTATTTTCTGGGGCTGCCTGAGGGTCTGTTTCTGTCTGAGGCTAGCATTTGATGCTTTAAAAACAAGAAAACACCATCACACATTACAGATGTGTGTGCAAACAAAGATCATGGTGTTTTCTTGTTTTTAAAGCATCAAATGCTAGCCTCAGTCCTGTCTGAGCACTGAAACAGGCAAGACAGTGCCAGCTTGTGGATTTGACTTATGTGGAGAAACGAACCTGGGTCCTTAGGCTTCACAGACAAGTGCCTTAACTACTAAGCCATCTATCCAGCCTCAAATGTCCTAACCAGTGAGCTGCCCACAGGCTTCCCACAGGACTAAATGTTATAGGTATGTGTGAGCATATGCAGCTCTTTTATGTAAATGCTGGAATCAAGCTTGGACCCGCTCATGCCCTTATCCTTGTGTGGCAAGTGCTCTTACCTGCTGAGCTATCCCTGAGGTCCAATATGGTTGCTTGGAACAAATTTGCTCATTCACATTTATTTTCATTAATTCATATTTAATTGGTAAGTGTGGAAAATTCACTGATCTTTACAAACCTGGCCTGGGAGAAATAATTTCTAAAAAGATAAAGTTAGAAATCCAATCCATTTCTATCTTGCTAATAATTTAGGATATTTTGAATCCTTGTATGTCCAGCTTTGTATGTGTGTGTGTATGTGCATGTGAGTGTGCACATGGAAACCACATATGTCTGCTATCAGCATATCACAAATTATTTTAACATCAACAGTTGTGATGGGAGTAGACAGTCACAATGTATGCAATTCCTCTCTGACTAGTCATAATTATTAAGAATGTAATCTGGCTGCAATATTATTTTAAAATAAAGTATCACAAATTGAATAGATCATCCAGATCTTTCTCCATTTAATTGTTTTTTTGTTTTTGTTTTTGTTTTTGTTTTCTTTTTGAGAGAGAAAGAGACAGAGAAACAGAGAGAGAGGAAGAGGAGAGAGAGAGAGAGAGAGAGAGAGAAGAATGGGTGCACCATCGGCCTCTCGGCTGCTGTGAACATACACCAGATGCCTGTGCCCCTTGTGGGCAAGTGCGGCATTGAGCACTTACATCACTTGAGTCTGGGTAAACATGGTATCTGGAGAATCAAACAGGTGTTCTTAGGCTTAGCAAGCAGGTACCTTCATCACGAAGCCATCTCTCCAGACCCATTTAATTGTTTTTAAACCTTCCCCCCAAAAGTTTCACTTTGTGCAATGTTTGAACCATGTTGTGAGATAGAAACTTTGGGGCAGAATTTTTTTTTCCTCTTTCCTTCTTCTTATTGCCTGCAGTGTCTGATGAGTTTGAATGAATCCTTATCACTGGCAAAATCATGAGCAGAAAATAAGATGGATAATACCCTATTTTAAGACTCTAGGAGTCAGAGAGTATCTCTGACATCAGAGAAACTTTATTTCTTTTTTAAGAGCCAACAGTCAGGTGACTTTACAAGGACTCAAATTTCCTGACTAAGAATAATAGGTTGACCTAGTCATTTATACTTGTTTTAAACTGAGGAAGACATTGACAAATTTAATTGACTTTTTGACACTGGTCCTGTTATATTAAAGAGCCAAATAACTGCAGATAGATTACAAGAGCACAGGAGAAGCAAGTAAGCCATTGATGAAACTGGCCTAATCATTCAAGATCTTATCCAAAACGGTTGGTGAGCAAATGAAATGACTCCAGTTCAAGTACTAACCTTTACTCTGAGCCATTCTCAGTGTTTCTGCCTATGGCAAACTAAAACAGCACAAAAAGTTTGAATTACAAAATTAATGTTGGAAAAGACTTGCATTCAGAATTAGCAAAGAACTTCTGAAATGAATCTTCCTTCTTTTCAGGCGATTTGCAGCTGCACCTGTTCAGACACTGTTCCAAATGGCCTGCGGTTACCCACTCCCTCGGCCCTCTTGACGAAGAACAAAGCTTCATCAAACAGCACTGCAAGCTCTCACACCTGTATTTAAGTTAGATTTTCCTAAAAGAATGATTGTGAGTTTCATGTAAAATTTTATATGTAGTTTTTCCTTTTCCTTTCTGCATCCTCACCAGAAGTGGATGTAACTAACACATACTACATAATATCACAAATCCACGCAATAGGATGGGATAAATTGATGACACTTAACCCTCTGTTTGTCCAAATCCAGAAGAGAGTGTATTTGGGAAAGCAGAAATTTGGTGAGCATAAACTTATTACTAATGTCAAGCAGAACACAAATCTCAATTCTGATACACTCAACTACCTGTGATTCTCTTCTCTCTCTCTCTCTCTTCTTTCTACTCTGCTGTCCTTACCTAGATGCAGGTGAGTAGTAATTTTTATATTTTGCATGAATAGTAATATTATTATTGATATTAGAACATTTAATGATTATAGAAATTATGAAATCTCATAATATAGAGAAAACTTGTTATCCTCGTATTCATGAATTTTACTCTATGTCTAAAATTTGTTTATGAAACACAACAACATGAAAAAGAAAGTAAAATATATATCTCAGCATTGAATATTAATCTCTCAGGACTCAATATTTAGCTCCATAAGTAGAACAGTAATGTATCGACAATGGATTATTTTTTCTTCTTCCTGCTTTAAGTCAATCAGGTTTATGTACATTCGGCCGAATAGTGGTATTCGGTGAGCTTGACTCATTCAGTCAGCATGTCTTGGCTTACAGCTGTGTTGTGTTATGAGTAATCATATTTAAATATATAGAACCTTTTATGTTTATGACTATGAATGACTCAGACTTTAATGAAATGTTTTCTTTTAATATTTTATTTATTTATTTATTTGTAATGAGTGAATGAATGAGAGAGAGAGGGAGAACATGAATGAAAATGGGTGCACCAGCACTTCCAATCACTGCAAACTCAGATGCATGCACCACTTTTGCCTCTAGATTTATATGGGTACTGGGGAATCATAGCCTTTGTAAGCAAGTGCCTTAACTACTGAGCAATCATTCTAGCCCCCCTATTAATTTTTTTATTAATTTATTTATTTCAAGGAGAGAGAGAAAAAGAGAGATAGCAAGAAAGAAGAGAGACAGACAGAGAATGTGCATGCCAGCCCCTCTAGCACAGTAAAGGAACTCCAGGTTTATAGGTCACTTTGTGCATCAGGCTTTACGTAGGTACTGGGCAATCAAACCTGGATTACTGTTACCCTTTGCAGGCAAGAACCTTATCTCCCAAGTCCTGTCTCCAGCTCCAAAATGTTTTTTTTTTTTTTTTTAATTTTTATTTATTTGTTTGCAAGCAGAGAGAGAGATAGAAGAGAAGCAGACAGAGAGAGAATGGGCATGCCAGGGCCTCTAGCCACTGCAATCAAACTCCAAATGCAGGTGCCCCTTGTGCATGTGGCTTACACAGGTCCTGTAGAATTGAACCAGGATCCCTTAGCTTCACAGGCAAACACCTTAACCACCAAGCTATTTTTCCAGCCCAAAAAATGCTTTCTTAATCGATATATCTGAATATTGTTTTTAAAGCAAATTTCTTCAATAAAACTCATTTCAAAATAATATGCAATAGCTTGTTTTTTTTATAATTTTTATTTTTATTGAAAACTTCTATACTTACAGACAATAAACTGTGATATTTCCCTCCCTTCCCCCTTTTCCCCTTCACAACTCTGCTCTCCATCATATCCCCTCCCTCTCTCCATTAGTCTCTTTTAATGTGATGTCATCACATTATGGAGGGTCTTGTGAAGGTATTCCTAGGCACTGCGAGGTTATGGATATCGAGGCCAATTTCTGTCTGGACAGTTGCATTGTAAAGAATGGTACCCTTCCTCAGGCTCTTACATTCTTTCCGCCACCACTTCTGCAATGGACCCTGTATCTTGGAGGGTTTGATGGAGATGTTTCAGTGCTGGACATTCCTCCATCCCTTCTTCTCAGCACTCTGTTGCCTTTTGGGTCATCCCAGTGGTCATCATCATCTGAAAAGAGAAACTTCTCTAACCAGAAGTGAGAGTAGCATTAATATATGAATATGAACATTAAGTGAAGTGCTTTCAGGGCAGTTTGGTGATATATATATCCAAACACAAGCAGACTTTACGTCCCTAAGGCTCATGACCTCCCCTGCCATAGGCTTTTGATTAGGTTTTTCAGTACCAGGCATATATTCCCTCCTATACAGCGAGCAGTCAGTTTCCCCAAGAGCAGACATGCCACTATTGCACTTGTTCAGTCATTTGGCCTGTCTGGCCAAAATTTATGCTTCCAGTGTCCACTGTTTTCACTGATGACGAATTCTGTCTCCCATAGGGCTACATGAAGTGCAGATTTTTCCAGCTTTCAGTTGGCTGATCTGTAGGGAAAAGGTTTTCTGCTCAGCACCAGCTTGATTTCTCAGTGACCTTGCCTCTCAGGCAAATGAAGTCTTCAGGAATAGGGGGACTTACCAGCTATTTCTCAAGGAAAACCAAGGGCTTTGGCAATAGCCTAGAATACTTTTGGGCCAACATGGAACTCCCTGGCCAACAGCTCACTGGAAGGTATCCCATCCCTGGAACTGAAAATTTTCTAGGAACGATCTATCACTTTTAAATGTGTCATTATTCAAAAAGGTAGGTTTTCATATGTCTTATTCAGACTATCTTGAATTTTGATTGACCCTCCCTCCTGCCCTTTTTTACACGGGCTCTTGCCCTGGCCTCTCTTAGGCTTTTCCCCTCTCTGTAATCTGTTCTTCTTCTTACATATATACAATACCATCCCCTTAAGTGCTTCCCTCTTCTCCCTCCCTTATAACCTTTTTCTAGCTTACTGGCCTCTGTTACCAAACTTTGGTTACACATAAGTCTATACATTTGTAGCTAGGATCCACATATGAGAGAGAATATGCAACATTTGGCATTCCAGGCCTGGGTTACCTCACTTAGTATAATCTTTTCCAGATTCATCCATTTCTCTGAAATTTTCATAATTTTATTTTTTTTACCACCAAATAGAACTCCATTGTGTAAATGCATCACATCTTTATTATCCATTCATTTGTTGAGGGACATCTAGGCTGATTCCATTTCCTAGCTATTGTGAATAAACATGATTGTGCAAGTATCTCTAAGATAGTGAGAAAAGTATTAGGATAAATACCTAGGAGTGCTATAGCTGGATGATATGGTAAATCTATTTTTAGCTGACTCAAGAACCTCCACACTGATTTCCACAATGGCTGGACCAGATTACATTCCCACCAATAGTGTATAAGGGTTCCCCTTGTTCTGCATCCTCGACAACAAATGATAATCATTTGTTTTCTAGATGGTTGACATTCTGACAGGAGTGAGATGGAATTTTAAAGTAGTTTTAATTTGCATTTCCCTGATGGCTAAGGATTTTGAACACAATTTTTAACTGTTTATATGCCATCTGCATTTCTTCTGATGAGAATTCTATATTTAGTTCCACAGCCCTTTTTTTTAAATTGGGGTTTTGATTTCTTATTGTTTGTTTTGTTGAGTTCTTTGTATATTCTGGATATTAATCCTCTGTCAGATGTGCAGCTGGCAAAGATTTTCTCCCATTCTGTAGGTTGTCTCTTTGCTCTATTCAGTGTCCTTTGCTGTACAAAAGCTTATAATTTCATGAGATCCCAGTGGTTGATTAGTGGTTTTATTTCCTGGGCAATTGGGGTTACATTCATAAAGTCATAGCTTGGGCCAATATTTTGAAGGGTTTCCTCTACCTTTTCCTGTAGCAGTTTCAGTGTTTTAGGTGTGATATTAAGGTCTCTGATTCATATTTTTTTCAAAAATCAGATGGTTATAGTAGCCTGAATTAACATCCAGGTCCTCTATTCTGTTCCATTATCTATATGTCTTTCTTTGTGCCAGTACCATGCTATTTGTGTTAATATGGCTTTATAATATAGCTTAAAATCGGGTATGGTGATACCACCGGCCTGATTTTTGTTGCTCACAATTGTTCTGGCTATTCGAGGTTTTTTTGTGCTTCCAAATGATTTTTTTTTCTATTTCTGTGAAGAATGCCATTGGAATTTTAATGCAAATTGCATTAAGTCATCCATTTCTTTCAGATTTTCAAACTCTCTTTGTGCCATTGATTCTTTGATTTTTTTTGTTCCTGTTTCGCTTATTTCTGCCCTTATATTTATTATCTCTTCCCATCTACTGATTTTTGGTTTGTCTTTTTCTTCTTTTATCCAAGGACTTAAGGTGAAGCAGCTCTTAAGGCACTTGCCAAGAAAGCCTAAGGACCCTGTTCATTTCCCCAGTACCCACGTAAAGCCAGGTGCACAAGGTAGTACATATGTCTGGAGTTCATTTGCAGGGGCTAGATGCCCTGCTGTGCCCATTCTTTCTCTCTCCATCTCTTTCTCTCATAAATAAATAAATAAATAAATAAATAAATAAATAAATAAATAAATACATAAATAAATAAATACATAAATACATAAATAAATAAATACATAAATAAGTGAATAAATAAATAAAATATAATAAAAAACAAAAGAGAAAATATTCTATTCCTGGAGAATCCTGTTGTATAGGAATGTTCCCATGCTCCTGAGTAACTAAGATGGTATGAGTGAAATGTCCTTGCTTTAAACTTGCCATATCAGGGTCTGATTAACAGGTGCCCAGCAGGTTTCTCCACAGTGTCCATGAATTTATATGTTAAATTAAATTTCTTCTATTTACTAAGTGCTACCCTTTCTTGATATTACACTTTGAGGCCGTCATTACCTCATTCAAGTGAATCTAGAAACTTGCCCAAATAGAATTTGTTCATATATTTCAGTCTTGGTTAATGCTTTCAGCATTTGATGGAAGATCTTTCCAGAACAATGTCACTGATATGTAACAAAGTCTTTGTCAGCAAGACAAACAGGATTGAGGCTGGCACTAAGCATCGTCATCTGAACTCTGTGCTTACTCTTACAGAATGTGATATATGATATTTTTATTTCATTTTGTAAACGTTTTATCGACATCTTCAATAGGTAAAGAAAATAAACCATGATAATTCACTTCCCCAGCCACATTTCCCCTCCTCAAATGAACCCTCCATCCAAACCTTCCCCGTCCAAGTAGTCTCTTTTGTTTTGGTGTTATCATCTTTTCCTCTGGTTATAATGCTCTTGTGCATTCAGTATTGTATTATGGAGGTAATGGCAGTTGTTGTGGGATCAGGAAGTGAAAGACCAAAAATGGGAAGATAATGTCCCAAAGCATTTCTACCTAGTCTCTGGCAGTTAATGTTCTTCCCTTCTTGGCTTCTGCAATAATTCTTGAGCCTTGGACTAACAATTCTGGGAAACCTCATGCCCTGACATGATAATGACACCAAGTTTTCTGAAATGACCAAGAAGGTAACATGGAGGTTGCACCATCAAGCTACTACTGCATTCCTCTGCTGTGAGTTCACACTTCCACATTCCTTTTGAGATTCACAGGTAGATTTCTTTTTTTTTTTTTTTTTTTTTCTGGCAGCTTTACAATTTTCAAAGGAACTTCAGTAGCCCATTGCTTCTACTTTTCATAAAGTAAGGACCTAAAAATGTTTCATGGATCTGAATCTATTTCAAGCTTCCAAAAGAATATGGAGTGCAAGAATATGAGTATTATTTCTAATGAGATTTAATATGCTTGGCAAACAAGTATTATAAAATTATACAATATAGTTAAATTATGTAAGAAAATAATAGTAATTTATCACTTATTCATAAAGGAAAATAATGAGAATTGGTGAGGTGGCTTAGTGGTCTAGATATTAGCCTGCAAAGCCAAATTACCAGGTTTGATTCCCCAGAGCTGAAATAATCCAGATGCACAAGGGGGCATATGCATCTGGAGTTTGTTTGAAGTGGCTGCAGGTCCTGGTGTGCCCATTCTCTTTCTATCTGCTTATCCCCCCCCCTCTCAAATAAAAAAAAAATATTTAAAAAAAAAAATTAAAAAAGAAAATAATCAAATGGCAATCACTGTATAAAACCATCACTAAAAGGAAAATTATTGCAAAGAGGATATGTTAATGTCATATATTTCTCAGAATGTAGAATAAGAATGTTGAGCTATTTTGGAATTAAACAACAAGGAGACTCAACATATATCTGAAGAAATTAAACCATAGCAAGCTACAATTCACAGCATGATGAAAACTCTAACCAAAAGCAGAACACTTTTTGAATATTATGTCATCGGTTCTAAGTTGTCATTTAACAAATACAAGGCAGCAGGTTGAGTTAACTGTTTTCCATTGAGGACAGTACATATCAGACCAGTAGATTTTTGGTACAAGTCTGCTTGCATCCTTTCCAGCCAGGGTTATCATGGTAATCCTCTAGAAACACTGTTGTCCTCTATCATTCATTACCCAATTAAAATGTAGGATGGTTTCAGAGGCTGAGAAAAAATGCTGGTGTATAAGGTGCTTCTGAAGGAACATTATTTTTTCTTTGAGAAGCACCAGAAAGGAAAATATATATCTCAAGATAGTGCATGATATGGAAGCATAGATGTACACACACACACACACACACACACACACATACACACACAAAATGTATAAAATCTACTCACAAAAATACTAGAGGGGTATTGTACATTGGTCTTTTTCCCTCTTATTTAATGAGATGTCTAGGCCCTTCTTCCCTTGAGCCATGAGCTTAACTGAGAAGGATATAATCACAGACAGAGTTTGTGCTTGTGAGGCTGATACTGAAAAAGATAATAAATGGAAGATGTTTTCTGACTGCAATTCCTGAAGCTAGGAGTTTTTTTTTTGTTGTTGTTGTTTTGTTTTGTTTTGTTTTTTTTCAGAAATGTGACTGTGATCATGTGATATCTGTCACAAAAAAGTGAAAACAGAAGACTTTACAACTTACTTATACTTAACTTTCAATTGTCTTTTTCATGGTCTTTAAAATAAATTATTTATTTGAGAGAGAGAGGGAGAGAAGAGGGGAGATAGGGGAGGAGTATGGGTGTGACAGGGCCTCGTGCCACTGCAAATGAACTCAAGATGCATACACCACATTATGCATGTGGCTTTAAGTGGGTACTGGGGATCAAACCCAGACCAGCAGTCTTTGCGAAGCAAGCTACTTTTCCATTGAGCCATCTCCCCACTCCAATTGCTTCTTTTTCAATTAGTACAAATCCATATGGTCTATAAAAAACATGGTGTTAACTGACATCTTTATAACTTACTGTCTTGCTACTCTCTGTTGGGACATTAATTGATATTTAATCTTAGAGAATGTTTGAAGAAGACACATGGCCTAGATCTCAAACCTCCACTTGCACACACATGGGCACACACAGGCACAGTTAACATACACATACATATGCAAAAAATGTTATTTTTGTATATGCTGTCTCTGAGGTAGACAATCATGGAGAATAGATTACTAAAGTGGGATGTTTCCTCTCCTTTTCCCACAAAGCAACTGGGACATCAACCTGCAACAAGCTGTGCATACAGTTGCATTAAACAATGGAAATAGTCCTTAGCAACTCCTGCTACCACTCTGTTTCCACTGAAACATGTGAAAGAACAACAAATCACCAAGGGAGTTGAACTGATCTGACATAGACTAGTATTGGATGCATGTACAATAAGGCCAGTTGTGTCACCTGAATAAACTTTTAGTGAATAATATCTTATTCACTATTCCATGCCTATGCAAAATTAGGCATACATATTATTAAAATCAAATAAATCATGGAAAAGCATAGTCTAAATCCATCAAATCTAAAGAGAGAATCACCCAAACTTTGCTCCCTTATAACTCTTTCCTCCTTATCCTAGACCCCATCAAAAGAAGCCCCAAACAGTAGCCTGCTAATGCTGGCCAATCTAGTTCAAACAGCCCACTTTGTCTTCCAACATTCCTTCTCTGTACTTCTCCTTTGCTCTCTAATAATATTTATTTCCTCTTTGCTATCTGTGTGCTTCTTCAGTTCTTTGTACAAGATGCCAAGAGCCAGAAAACACCCAGACAGTCACCACCAGTCACATCTCCTCCCAACATCTTGTATGTATAATTGTTCTTAACTTGATTCTACATGTACTTTTGTCATTCATGACTCATATTATAGGTCTATGCTATGTATAGGTGAACTCATGCCATCCATGGAACCAGATAATTTCATGAGAGTTCCCATTTGTCTTCATACTATATAATGGGTTCAATGGAAGTAGAATGATGTGATATGTTCATAAGTTGGTAATTCATAAATTTGTATTTAAATTTGTAATGAAATATGATTGATGATCAAATAAATCTTGGGAGAATATTACATTAGTACACGATAATAGCAAAATTGGCCTAAATGAAATAAGTAATATATTCAGTGGTGACAATTGTGAAAATTTATGTATCATACTTAATATAATGCCTACACATAACATGAAAGAATAGGATATAAAACAACATTATAGAAAATTAAATAGATATTTAAGAACTCCATGCAAAATTTCAAACACAGAGAGTTTCAGCAGACATTTTTATTAACACTTTGAGACAGTTAACCTTACTTGTACAACTAGATCATAACTGAGGCCCCCAAAAAACTATCCATAGAAAAAAAGGGGCTTAATTTCTATTTGATAGATAGAGTCATTTACTTAAATATCTGACAGAATCAATTAGCTATCAGCACTCATAAAACTTTGATCAAGGCTATGGAAATGAAGCAAAAACTTAATATGCCAAAAATCTGCATTTTCCACTGCAATTAAACAAATGATAAGCTATAAGGAAAGGAATGAACACAATGTAAGAGCCAGGAAAAATGTAAAGGACTGATTGTGAGGATGGCTCAGGGGTTAAAGGAGTTTGCTCTGCAATTTTGCTCACCTGGGTTTGGGCGCCCAGCACCCACTTAAAGTTTGATGTCAAAGTGATGTATGCAAATGTATTCACAATGAACCTATGGCAATGAAGTCAAAAGAATCCTGAAGCTCACATTGACAGCTAGACTGTTCTTCTCAGAGGCAAAACAGAAAGAGAAGCTTTTATTGGAATGGGAGAAGGAAAGGGCATACTCAGAATTTGTCCTATAACCTCCTGTTGACACAAAAGACACAGCTCTCACCTCAAAAGGGTTTATTCTTGTACTAAATAAGAATGAACATGGGCCAGAAACACAAATGAAAGTCATAAATCAAGGCATTTTTCAAATACATTGGCTGATCATCAGGTAGGTGAGTTACAACAACGCAGGGAAATCTCCACCCGTGGCTTTAGATGGTATCTGTGATATCTGATGACATTCTTAGCAATTGGATTGGTGGAAGCTGGGGGTCTGTTACTATGTTCCAAAAATTTTCAGTCTTGATAAAAGTGATAGTCACCAGGATGTTGGGTCAGACATAGAGGTGGGTAATAAATATTTATTAAGAGGTCATTGACAGATGTAGTGGGTAGGTGGGCTCAAGGAGACTAGGAAGGTGAGAAGTCCATGGTTGTCCTGCAGCAGAGAACCTGGTCAGGGAGTGGCAGATAGGGGAGTGTTTGGGGGAACCAGAGGGAATATTGGGCTACCTGAGTGCGTAGAAATCAGCAGATTCTCAACTGTACCCACACACTGGAGGTCTGCTAAGAGCTAATCACACTGGAGCCCCATAGATCTTGCCTGTTATTACCCCAGGAGCTGAAGTGTTAGGAGGATGTCATCTTGACCAGAAGTCAACTCTCTTATCCATCATTCTTTTTTTTTTTTCTGTTTGATACTTCAATTTTCCATGTTACCAATACTAAATCCTGTAACATTTTTCAATATAAAAATATTGACGTCATATAACTGTCATTTTCCATTATGGTGTTTAATTAATGTGCTCTATTTTTCTAATATTTTTTTCTCTTTTTATTAAAATAGCTTATTGTTGTTGATGCCACAATGACTAGGAATTTGAATTTTGTCTCCATAGCCAAGGCTGTTTCCTATTTGTAAAGTCAACTTAGCTACACACTTTCCTGAATTTCTGTGTACATAGTTTACAAATGAATTTATGTCAGTAAATTCTATAACCCCTGGATCCTTCTTCAAAATAGATCATATATTAGGTCATAAAGCATGCCTCCATAAATTCAGGAAAATTGCCTTAATTTTCTGCATCATAATAGATAACACTGCTGTGATGCTAGCTAGAACTTAACAACAAGAAATGCTTAAAGAATTGTACCAGCTCCAAGAGACTGAACAACACATTTTTAAACAATAAATGGGTAGTGGTAGAAATCCAAAAATAAATTGATAAATTTCTAGAATGGAATGACAATTAGAACACAACTTACCAAAACTTATGGGATACAATGAAGGCAATCCTAAAAGGAAAATCCATAGCCCTAAATGCCTCCATAACAAAGACATATAGATCCCAAATTAGCAACCTACCCACTACCTAAAGGCAGTACAAAAACAAGAGGAATCAAAACCAAAGAGATCCAGACAGAAAGAAGTAATCAAGATTGGACCAGATATTAATGCTTTGGAAACTAAGAAAACAACTAAGAAAATTGATGAAATGAAGAGCTGACTCTTTGCAGAAACTAAGATTGATAAACCCCTGGCCTATTTGATCAAGCAAAAAAAAAAAAAAAAAAAAAAAAAAAAAAAAAAAAAAAAAAGAGAGAGAGAGAGAGAGAGAGGTCTCAAATTAACAAAAGTAGAATCAAAAAAGTAGAGGTCACAACAGACATAAATGAAATTGGAAGAACCATCAGGATTTATTTGTAAAACCTAGACTCCACAAAAATTGGATAATCTGACAGAAATGGACGAATTACTAGACACATACTGCCTAACAAAACTGAACTCAGAATGGATTAATCTCCTAAACAAACCTATCACATTCCTCAAGACTGAAAATGTAATCAAAAATCTTCCCAAAAAGAAAAGTAAGGACTGGATGGCTTCTCAGCCAAAATTTAATTGACAAAGTGAAACTAATTTTTCTCAAACTGCTTCACATAATTAGGAAGAAGGGAATGCTCACTAACTCTTCATGAATAAATTAAGGAAGACTTGAGAAGATAGAAAGACATCCTTTGCTCCTGGACAGGTAGAATTAATATTGTGAAAATGATAATTCTACCAAAAGCAATATACAGATTTAATGCAATACCAATAAAAAGCATCATTCTTCACAGAGATAGAAAAGAAGGATCTCTAAACTCATATGGAATGGCAACAGGCCTCAGATATGCAAAGATATTTCAGCAAAAGAAACATCTCTGGGGGGCATCATGATCTAAATCTGTATTACAAAACCATAGTAACAAAAGCAGCATGGTACTGACAAAAATATAAACATAGATCAATGGAACAGAATTGAAGACCCTGACTTTAGGTCAAGTAACTACAGCTAATTGACCTTTGACAATGATGCCAATAATATAGACTGGAGAAAAGACAGCATCTTCAACAAATGGTGCTGGACAAACTATGTGTAAAAAAATGAAATAGACCCACTCATCTCTCCATACTCAAAAATCAAGTCTAAACGGATTAAAGACCTCAATATAAGACCTGAAACTCTTCTCTTACTGGAAGAAAAAAAATAAGAGGAACTCTTCATCATATAGGAGTGGGGAAAGTCTTCCTCAATAGAACAACAGTATCCCAAGAAATTAAACAGTTACTCAAACAATGGGATCTAATGAAGCTAAAAAGTTTTTTTTTTTTTTTTTTTTTTCCACAAACATACTGTAATCAGAAACAGTAGATTACCCATAGAACAGGAGAAAAATTTTACCAGCTATATCACTGACAGAGGCCTAATATCTAGAACCTGCAAAGAACTCAAAAGAACTAAACAATAAAAAAATCAAATAGGGAGCTGGAGAGATGGCTTAGCATTTAAGATGTTTGCCTGCAAAACCAAAGCATCCTGGTTCAACTCTCCAGGACCGCATAAGCCAGATGTACAAGGGGGTGCATACATCTGGAGTTCCTTTGCAGTGGCTGTAGGCCCTGGCATGCCCATTCTCTCTGTCTGTCTCTCTCTTTCCCTCTCTCTCTCTGTCTCTCTCTCTCTCCCTCTCTCTCAAATAATAAATAAATAAAATCTTTTTTTAAATCAAATAACCCACTCAACAAATGGGACAGATAACTTAATAGACAGTTCTCAGAGGAAGAAATACAATTGGCTAACACACACTTAAGAAAATGTTTTACATCCGTAACCATTAGGGAAATGCAAATTAAAACTACCATGACATTCTACCTTACTCCAGTAATGATGGCAATCATTCAACAATCTAATGACAACAAATGTTGGTGAGGATGTGGAGAAAAAGGATCCCTCATTCACTGTTGGTGAGGATGTAAACTTGTACATCTACTATGGAAATCAATATGGAAATTCTTGAAAGAGATGAATATGGAGCTGCCAAGAGATTCAGTTTTCACCTTACTAGGCATTTACTCTAAATGTTCCATGCTTCACCACAGACATATTTGCTCAACCATGTTTATACCTACTCCATTCATTATAGCTAAGAATTAGAATCAATCCAGGCTTCCATTATTGGATGAATGGTCAATGAAGTTGTGGTACATTTACACAATGGAATGCTACTCAACAGTAAGAAAAGTTGACATGATGAAGTTTGTAGAAAAATGTATGGACTTGGAACAGATCATACTCAGAGAACTCACACAGAGAAAGATAATCTCTGCATGATCTCACTCATATGTGGTCCCTAATCTGGATCTGCTGGAGTTTCTGATATACATGATATGCAATTCAATGCCTGGACAATAGGGATTGAAGGATTTGGGGTGAAGGGATGGTGGAGGAAAAAAACACAAAAATGAACCATTATGAACCGGTGTCATAGAAACCCTTATCCTTGAAGATAGACTAAAAGAATGAACCCTCCACAGGATTATGAGGGGAACGCTTGAAAAGAAGTTCTATGGAAAGGTTGTCATGAAGCCTATCTGCAATTTTTTTTTTTTTTTTTTTTTTTTTTTTTTTTTTTTCTGTGGCTCTGGCCTGTAACTCCCAGTAAGAGTAAGCAGTTGCTACTCAAAATAAACTGTTGATCAGAGAAACCTATGAGGTCCCCAATACAAGACCAGTTTTTATCAAAGCCATCGATTACCTGACTGAGGTGAAACATAACACCCTATTGATGAAAACACAATATGCTACTGATACAGATCATGGAGAGACCTGGCTGGAATCTGAAAGAGAGCCAGACCCCAGGCAGTTAGCTCATCTAATGCTGAAAATTGCAACATGAGCTAATGGGGGAAAGTGGCCAACAATGGCCCAAGCAACTAGGGGTCTAAGCTACTCAGAAGCCCTCAGAGGTTATACAAGTGCAATAATGGTACACAGCCTTGGTTAGTAACCAATAGCTTTCCCATTGGCTAAGAGATCCATTCGATTGAAAAGAACCCATATCTGGATATGGAAACCAGGCTAGAGTCCTATGGAGACAAAGATTATGCCCTCGAGTGTCAAGCACCCACTAGTCATCTACTAAAGAGGGCTACATCCATCAAATTCTCCCTAAATTAATGATTGTCTATCCCATTTGACCTGTGCTGACTTCATTCTCTTTTGAATAATGTTTTTTGTTTTTTTTTTTCAGAAGTTAGTGAGACCAGAGAAGATAAACTACCCCTGGTATATCAGCCAAGCCCCAGCTGAAACCACAGATGAATTGGGGAGATAAGCAATAATGTAACTTCCATGGTGAGCCTGGCAATCAATGTTAGGGTGAAGGAGAAAGATGCTAAGGATACTCAACACCTACCAAAGCAGAGTTCCAGAGGCTCCTAAGAACTTTCAACTGAAGTAGAATTAAAACACAGCCACCGTGGATCAGAGGATTTTGCAGAGGAGGGGGTGGAAGGATTGTAAGAGCCACAGGTTGGGACATCATACCCAGTGGCATTGACTCTCCCCAACAACTGACTGATGCTCCCATAATGCATAACCCCAACTCCATGGGGAATACCAGCAACCCTACTGAGGAGGGTTCCCAGCTGAATGGGTACAGGGATGAGGGAAAGGATGCTATCAACACATGATGTATCCATACTAAGTATGTCTGTAATTAATAAACAAGGAAAAGAAAAGAAAAGAACAAAATACAGCAAATGCAGTGACATTTGCAACTTTTATGTGGAGAATGATTAAAAAGGGGGTTGAAGAAGAAAGTATCTGTCATAAGCTAGTTTTTATTTAGTTTTTACCAATAAAAAATAAAATGAACAATTAGGTCATTCAAAAAAAAAAAAAAGGAATGTTGTAGACAACTTCTATCATTATACATAAAATGCATTTTAGTTGGTATAAAGACAGCATATGTAGCAGACAGCTTCAGGTTCGCTGAGATGAACTTCCAGACCAGACACAGTTATGGAGGAAGGGATATTATTTATTGAAGCTTACAGATCCAGGGGAAGTTCCATAATGGCAGGAAAAGCAGCCTGCTCTTCACAGGGCCAAACAGAGAGAGAGAAAGCCAACCAGCCACCACAGCACACAGAGCAAAAACTACAGCCAAAAGGTCACACAGTACACTTCAGGAACTCCTGCTAGGCACATTTGCATATCTTTACAATGGAATGGCAAACCCACCATTAACACCTTAAGACCAGCCCCCAGTGACATTGCCTCTAGCAAGGTGATTGCAGATGCAAACTATAACTAGTAAAACACTGAATATATTGGGGGACATATATTCAAACTACCACAGCATATAAATAATTCAATAAATACCCTGCTTACCTGGATTTTGAAGCAGTTATTAAAGACCCAAATGACCAAAAATGACTTCTGGAATTATATCAAAATTTACTCTTTATTGAAGATTGAACAAATTAAATGTTAAAAGACATATAATAGAGAAAAAAAAAAACAAAAAAAAAACAGTGATAGTCTAGGTCTAGGGAACTAGATAAAGCAATCCCCAGAATCTAAACACGAGAAAGATTTCTATCTAGAATAAGTACAAACATCGTGAGGGGGCACTAGTCAGGGAGCTTTACTTTTAGGTAGCCAGTCAGGAGAGAGCTCCCAAAGACCAAAGAGGGAACGCCATGCCTGCCCATTTCAGCAGAACCAAAGTTCACCATCTGATCCAGCCTCTGCAGTCAGCTCTCTTCCCTCCTCCGCCCCTACTCAGGTATACTGACCTGTTCCTGAGCCAGCTCCTTTAAACCAGATCCATCAGTGCTCTCTGAGGTTCACCTTGGTCTGAGTAGAAAGCTCACAACAGAAAGATTCTCAGTACATCCTAACTAGGTGTGCAGACTTCTTTGGATCTTCACCTCTCTTGACCTTCAAAGGTCCCCTGTCTGGTATGTGGAACCCCTATTCCCATATGGGATCTCTACCCCATTCTGCCTTCCACATTGCAGGAACACACTACAATTTTTTTTTTTTGTCATTTCTTCTCTTAATCTAATAAAGTCTCTTTGTGTTTTACCCTCTGGTCTATGGATTTTAATTCATAAGAAATTTTAAATTCATAAGAAAAGAATCCTGGAGCCAGGCATGGTGGTGTACAACTTTAATCCCCTCACTCAGGAGGCAGAGGTAGGATGATTGCCATGAATTCAAGGCCACCTTGAATTCCAGGTCAGCCTGGGCCAGAGTGAGACCCTACCTTGAAAAACAAAAACAAACAAACAAACAAAAATGTATCCTGGGTAACCTAAATTTATTGGTGAATTGGTGTATTGGTGTATAGGTGTATTGGCAAAACACATCAAAATTTCTATTTCACTATAAATGAAGAAAAAAATAGAAGGAAGTATGTAAAAAGAAAAGAAGAATAAGAAGTCTCAGATTACATAAGAAATCACCAAAAGTAATGAATACATGAAAAATATTCAAAATGGATATAAGCAAACTAGAATGATAATAAGAGGGGGCTTTGATTATTGGACCAGAAGTAATCAAAGAGCTGATAAGTGCTGTTAGTGGAATGTGAGTTTCACGGCTGGTAAGATTTTGAGGATTGGCAGTCATTCTCAAAACTCCATATGGGGATATGTCCAAGGTTATTTACTGTGCAGTATTTGCCAAGAAAAGGAGAGGGAAGGAATTTGATTGTCCATCATCTGGAGAGTGGATAGATAAAATGTGACAGACAACACCATGGTGTGTTATATAGGAGCCAGAAATTATGACTTGCATATGTTCAGTCTCACAGAATATACCACTGACATAGACACTTGGAGAGAAACTGAGGGAAGAGAAGCATAGGAAATAGCATAGTTCCATTTAATTTATTTAAATATTTGCTATCTGATATTATAAGAAACTATAAACAAGGTATAATTTTATATTTTTCTATATAGAATATTTAATACATTAACATAAAATATTTGAATATAAAAGTCCATTTTATATACTGTAAAATTCTATCTGGTATGTAGTTTATTTGTATGTTTATTAAAAATATCATATAGCTATGTGCCTTTGGACATATACTTCTTTGAGAGACAACATAAGATTTCATGCTATATTTATCAAACTATACATAACTGTAGATAGATTAAATCCTTTGTGCATTGTTTACATTCATATTATATATTGTGTTTTTATTTTATATTTTATTTTATTATTTTATTTTATTTTTTGGTTTTTCCTGGTAGGGTTCTCACTGTAGCTCAGGCTGACCTGGAATTCACTCTGTAGTCTCAGGGTGGCCTATAGTGTCTCACTCTAGCCCAGGCTGGCCTGGAATGCACTATGTAGTTTCAGGGTATTGAGAAATTTAGTATAGGAACGCACTGTACATTGCTGCCATTCCCATTGGTGTATACATTTGTGGCTCTTCTCCCCTGCCTCCATTCCATTGAGGGCACTCTTCGTTGGTTTTTTGTATTCACTGGGCTGTCATGAATACATTAGACATCCCCATAAGGGAACAGTGGCTCATAGAACACGTCCCCATCCTGTGGACCTTACATTCTTTCCATCCTTTTAATATTTCCTGAGCCTTGGAGGGCATGTTATAAGTCTCCTTTAGTTTTGAACTCCCAGCAGCCTCTGATTTTCTGTTTTAAATGAGTTTTGAACATCCTCAGTGTCAACCACCATCTCCCTGGAGGAGGATCTCAGGCTAGCAGTGAGAGAAGGACTCACATTTCATATTCCACTTCCTCTGTAACGTTTCTTGGACCACGGCAGATGTGATAGAGATGACTCATCTCAGGCATGGCAATAAGATTTCTTGTCATTCTGATGGGTTGTGAGTCTCTCAAGTTTTCCTGCCATCTGTAAAAAGCAGATTTCATTTTTTGTTTTGTTTTCTTTTTCTTTTTTTTTTTTTTTTTTTTTTTTTTTTTTTTGTGGTAGGGTCTCGATCTAGTTCAGGCTGACCTGGAATTCACTATGTAGTCTCAGGGTGGCCTCAAACTCACAGTGAATCTCCTACCTCTGCCTCCCAAGTGCTGGGATTAAAGGCGTACACCACCACACCAGGCTTCGTGCTTGTGCGTGTGCGTGTGCGTGTGCGTGTGTGTGTGTGTGTGTGTGTGTGTGTGTGTAGTCCTGTTACTCTATCATCATCTGATAGGGTTAAATAGAAAATAGGCTTTGTGCCATGGTACCTGTTTGTAATCCAAATGCTTGGGGATGTTAAAGCAGATGTATTGCAAATTTGAGTTCAGCCTTGAGTATATAGCAAGACTCTCAAAAAAAAAGAATACAAAACTCCTTATAATTCATCCTGAGTATTATTTACTTTTTTTTTCATTGCTGTAAGGTAATGCCTTTCACAAGCAACTTGCACCCCTACAAAGGATTTATTTTGGCTCATGGTTTAAGAGATCCAGTCCATCATAGCAGCATGGCAGGAAGTGCCTGGTCACATGGTGTCCATAGGAAGCAGATAGAGTTGAATGTTGTTGATACTCTTCTGATTTCTTTCTTGGATCCTTTTTTTTTTTTTTTTTTAAATGCAGTCTAACCCCTGGCATGGTGCCAAATCACATTCAAGATGAATCTTCTTAGTTTTGGATAACCCCTCTCTAGAAAATCCCTCAGACATACCAGAAGGTTTGACTCCTGGTTAATTCTAATATACTTAAGCTGGCTATGCAGATTAAGCCTCATGCTTTCCCTGGTCAACTTGACATTCAAAGTGTCACCTGTAATCCATCGCCTTCCATCCCTGCTCCAGAAATACTCAGCATCATTTCATAAAGCAAATAGCATTTTATTTATCCTAAAGAGTCCCCCAAATCTGAACAGTCCCAAGATTGTACAAAGTACAAAAAACTCTTTGAGCAAGCTCTAAACTGAGCTACTGTGAAATTATATATATATATATATATATATATATATAGTATGCAGAATATGAAATGACCCAAAATAAACAATAAATATCTCTATCTCAAAGCAAATAAACAAACAGAAAAAGTAATGAGTATATATCTAGGAAAGACCAGAACAATTCAAGATCTAAGCATACCAGTCCAAACACCAAATTCTGTGGTTTCTTATATAGAATCTAGGGCATAGGGTAGCCTCATTTGGGTCCCCACAGCCTTGAATATACCATTCTCCAAGTTCTCCCATCTACCGTATACATAGTGTCTCTCTTGGACCAGCTCGTCTCTGCCTTAGCTTTCCAGGGCTTTCCAGGTGAATCAAACTGACCTGGATTTCCAACATCCCTAAGGGGTCCATTGCAATTCAGACTTCACCTTCACAAATTCACAAAATGGTCTCTCAGGGTCTTCTGGCTGAGAATCTGACACTGCAATGCATTGTTTATCAGCAGCAGCATCTGGGGAACTTGGCATAAGCTTCCATGACTAAACCTAGCATCATGTGGATGATAGTACCAACTGGTTCATTACTTCTAAATTCAGTCTGATTCATGTTCTTAAGACAAAGGCAGCATATAGACAGATTCTTTGCACACTGTCACAAATATGGCCTTAGAACAATTCCTATACAACAATTCTTTGTTACCTTCTAATTCTGCAAAGTGCGGTTTTTACCATCTCTCTATCAGCATATTGTATTCCACACTTCCTTCAGAATTGCCCATTGAGTTCTGCTGATAGCATTCTAAGATATCTCTCACTCCAATATGTCTCAGGCAAACAAGTTCCAAAGGCTTATGAATTACATGATCAAGTTTATCTCAGCCATGTCCCCCAATGCACACACACACACAGACACACACACACACACACAGACACACACACACACACACAATTGGCTTTAGCTGAGTTAGTTTCCATAACTGAAGATTTTTAAGTTCTTTTTCCTGTTTTTTTTTTTTTTATGTTTTATTTTTGTTTGTTTTTTTTTTTTTTTTTTTTTTTTTTTTTGGTCATGTCATTATTCTCAATCTCTCACTTAACTTCAAGTTTTAATTTACCTTCAAGTAATTAGTTTTAATGACAGTAATTAAAGAAAATTAAGCATAAATAAGGAATTTTAAGATCCTTGTGACTTATATTTAATTTGTCATTGATTTTCTATATGGGTAAAAAGAATGAATCAAACTAATTGAAGTATCAATTTCCATTTCTTCATCAATAATTATTGACTTTTCTGTCATTTTACAAAAGCATCCAGTCTGTAGCCAGCCATTGCTCTATCAACTGAAAACAGCTGAAGAAGTAATGAGCTGAGATTCTACTCTTGTGGACTTTCACATGACTAAAAAATATATAAGCTTTTTGGGTACAGAAAGAAAGAAAGAAACAGAATAAAATGTAAACATTATTTGCCAGTCCTATCTATGTGGATAAGGATAATTCAATGTGACCACATTGAATCATGTTCTTGACAAAACTCTCTTGGAGTTTGCAATATTCCATATTGAATAAATTTTGAAGAAAGCCATGAATAAGCAAAATCAGTTACAAAGACAACAGGAATCTTGAGCACTGATGCTAAGTTTCCATGTGCTTTCAATTATTCACCCTATTTCCATGGAGTGGGCAAGTTATGACTATCAACACCCACTTTTAATTTACTCATATGTTCAGTTCATTTAGAGCTTACTGATCTTGTTATGTTGTATTTCCTCTTAAATGGCTGCAAAAAATAAAAATGTTGAAAGAATAATGTTTCATTAGCATATTATGTCTTTTGACATCGAAATTGTTAATAGTACAGGTTTCAAACTCTCTTAAGGAAATACAAAATGATTACTCAATTTGGTCATTTTGAAATATAGCAATTAGAAGAAAGTTATACTTTATCTAAACAAAAATTTATTTAACTTCCTCCCATCTTTTTACTAAATTGGCTTATTTCCATACTTTAGGTTAGTGTGATGATGAAACAGCTAGAAATTAGAAAAGAGCTAAATGAAGAAAAGTATCTTCAGATATTTGAAGGGTATTCAAAGAATCAAACTTATTTTCATTTCTTAGAAATATGCTTCCTCTATGTACTATATTGAAAATCATGATGCTTCTCTACTTCTGAATTCTTTCCTGACAATATGAGCACAAAGACTATAATTCCTGAAATTATCAATTTTCAGTTTCTTCATTCCAACCATTTTACTGATGGATTTGTAGAGAATAACTTTTTAAAAAATTACAAACTTGTTTTGGCTTAATTTGCTATCTTAAATAAAAATCAAAATATAAATCATACTGGAGAGTATTGTCAGGGTTTTGTAATAGTTTGAACCCTTGCACTTCAGCTGGTGGTATCTTTTTGGAGATGGTGGAACCTTTAAGATGTAAAGTGTCATTAGAAAAATGGCCATTTAGGAGTAAGCCTTGCTGATATCATTATACCTAGTGTCTGGCCTCTCTGTGTTTCGCCATCCCATTGGATATGAGCACACAGTCTCATGCACCTGTTTTCCCTGCCTCACCATAATACATGAAACCCTCATTCAATGAACGGAAGAAAATCTTTCCCATCCTTAAGCTACTTCTTGTCATGCACTTGATTGTGCCACATGAAAAGTAATTAATACAGACTCCAAATGTAAAACATTAAAACTAAGCAAGCAATATTCAAGTGTCATAAATGTATAATTATTAGCCATAAGCAAAAATCTGTAAAAGCAGAGCACAATAATATGTTTAACTATTCTGTTGCTCAGAAAGCATCTTCAGGTTTGTTTGAAGTATTGCAAGTCTTTGTAATTGTTGCAGTTACTTTCATGCTTAGTTCATCATTTTGAAGAAAAGTTGTGCACATATTGTAATTTTTTTTGTGCATATGTTACCAGTGCTTCTTTTGCTGTTTCTATCACCACTAATTAACATTTTTAATTAAGATAAAAAACACTGTTAGCATAATACATGAAAATTTGGAGCAGGTGCTCAGGGTAATAATTTGTATAAATAGCTGTTGCCCTACACTAGCATCTAAATTATAATCATTAACTAGCTTCTTAGTGGATGAAAGCAAAATTCTGTCTTTTATTTAAGAAGAAAATAGGAGAGAACAAACCTACCAAAAATGCAGACACTACAAAATTCTATTATTTTCATTATAATCATCTTACTTGCTACTTTTAAAATGGTGCCTTTGCTAAGACCATCTGTACCTCTTATGTTTCACCTCTAATCTTTTAATTTCAAACTCAATACTTAACATACAAATCTATTTTTTAAATAAAAATCTGCTCCCAGTTTTCTTCTTCTTACTCCAGAAGTAGAAAATGTTCTCATAGCACTTTGGACTTTGTGTTTCATTTAAATTGCCACATACTCACTGGAGTAAAATTAGTTAATGTCCATTAGCCTGGTGAAAGAGCAGACTAGTGGAAGAGTTATATCACATGTATATTGTTAAATTAAATTAATTCAGGTCACTGAGGTAGGTTACATTTAACTTGCAATTTACAGACAAGTACTTAAAGTGAATGCATCAGTGCATCACATGTGATTTGCTAGTTTATTGGGTTTTAGGCTTTCCTACAATTTCACAACTTCCTTTTTAAAACTCTTGCACAGGGCTGGAGAGATGGCTTAGCAGTTAAGGCGCCTGCCTGCTAAGCCAAAGAACCCGGTTCCAATCTCCAGGTCCCACGTTTAGCCAGATGCAAAGTGACACAAGGGTGCAATGCCACACTTGATCACAAGGGGGCGCACACATCTTGATTTCGTTCAAGCAGCTGGTACACCCATCTCTATCTGTCTCCCTCTCCCTCTCTGTCTGTCTCTCTCTATGTCTCTCTCCAAAAATAAATAAAATAATTTAAAAAATTAAAAAAAAACCCTCTTGCACAGATTTATTTTTTATTCTGTTCAGAACTGAAAATAATGAAGTAATTTTCTCCTAGATGCTGTGAAAATGTTACAGTCGGCACTCTTCCTTTCATCTCTAGTAATCAATGGTCACAATCCCTTACAACTACAATACAGTCACCATGTAGTATGAATTCTGCTCATTGTTTATAATTCAAGAAAATGAAAACTAACAATTATAGAAATAGAGAAATAAAGATATAATTCCTAACCATGTACTCCTGTCTTAACTCTGTATCACTTCATAGCCTCTCCCTGGTCATAATATCTTTAATTCTAAGAGACATTTTGACTATCCAGCTTTAGACATTTTATCCTTCACTTCATAGCCATGTTATTTTTCTCCTGAATTATATTTGTATTAAAATCCTAATGACTTTTCATATTTTCAAGAAATTAGTAGCTAGAGTTGAACTTTCTAAGTAGTCAATTAGTGATTATTCATATGGATTATGTACTAACAATAGTAAAGCTTTCATGAAATAATTACTCAATTTTATAGATTCTATCCCTCTTTTGCTACATAAAAGTATGAATAGTATATACACGTTTACCCTAAAAATATTGACTTTTCATTGTGACATGGCTGGGGAAGTGGACCAAAAGTTAAAGCTTCTTGCTTGCAATGCCTAACAGCATGGGTTTCATTCCTTACTACCCTTGTAAATAAGGATGCAAATGTGGTACATGCATCTGAAGTTCATTTGCAGGGGCAGGAGATGCTGGCATACCCATGTTTGCTTTATTTCCCTCTGTCTCTTTCACTCTCTTTCTCTCTCTCTCTCATAAATAAATAAAAAATGTTCAAAAAAGTACATATACACACTAAACTATTTTTAAATTTAGATGATGAAAATAAATATTACTATTGAAACACTGATTTTTTTTTTTTTTTTTGAGGTAGGGTTTCACTCTAGTCTATATAGTTGCAGGTTGGCCTTGAACTCATGGTAATCCTCCTACCTCTGCCTCCCAAATGCTGGGACTAAAGGTGTGTACCACCATGCCCAGCACAATACTGAATTTCTTAGTGACACGTACTATGAATAATTCTCTCTCTCTCTCTTTTTTTTTTTTTCAAGTTAAAGTCTTACTGTAGTCCAGACTGACCTGAAATTAGCTATGTAGTATCAGGGTGGCCTCAATCTCATGAAAATTCTCCTACCTTTGCCACCTGAGTGCTGGGATTAAAGGCATGTGCCACCAAGTCCAGCTAATTTTCTATATATTTGATATTTTAACATGAATATATATCATTTTCTTATGAGCCTAGACCCCACCATCAGTCTTCTAACCTTCCAAATGTCCACCAGAATGGCCCTGCTTATAGCATTATAAGGTGTTGTTCAAAGTTCCAAACCTTTCCACATCCCTCCCACAAATGAGTACCTAAACATTTAAGACACACATGGTCATGTTTATCACAGCAATAGTCCCACGTCTGGGTACCAGATGTCTTTTTAAAAAAAAGGGCTGGGGAAATGGTTTAGCAGTTAAGGTGTTTGCCTGCAAAGTCTAAGGACCCCAGTTCAATTCCCCAAGACCCATGTAAGCCATATGCCCAAGGAGGCCCATGCATTTGGAGTTCATTTGCAGTGGCTGGAGGACCTGACATGCCCTAAATTACTAAGCCATCTCTCAAGCTCCACAGTATTATGATTTATTTATTTATTTATTTATTTATTTATTTATTTTAATTTATTTATTAGAGACAGAGAGAGAATGGACACATCAGGGTCTCTAGCCACTGTAAATGAACTCCTAATGCATGCTCCACCTTGTGCATCAGGCTTATGTGGGACATGGAGAATCGAACCTGGATTACTAGATTTCTTAGGTAAGTGTCTTAATCACTAAGTCATCTCTCCAGCCCCCCACAAGTATTTTTAATTTCTTACTTAAAGAAAAATGCACAATGCATTTCCTGCTACACAAACAACAAATCATTAGTATACCTTAGGTCTTCCCAAGGGCACATTTATTCACCAAATATAATATGTCTGTGAAATGTGAGTATGCATGGAAGAGAGGGGCAAAAAAAGAAAGAGAATCAATCATTTTCTTAAGGAAATGGATAAAATGTATAAGAATTCTAGAGACAAGCGTTCACTCTTTTCTCCAAACTCTATTTATAACAGCTATAAAATAATAATCCTATCTCCTTGTTCACTTTTATGTGTCTGTCTGCAACCTCTAGAAATACTGTGTTTGGATGAGGAAGTAGAAATATTGAAAATGGTAAAATCATGACAAGCTTTTTAGACTGTGCGGTAGACATTGCAGGTTTAAGTTTGGCTTTGCATTTAATGTCCTCCCCAAAAGGCAGAAAGAATTCATTATCAAACATGTGCTGGTTTTGAACAAATTAGGAGATTTCAGGTCCATCATACACATACAAATACAATAAGAATTCCCCAGAATGTTCCATAATATAATTTACATTATGCTTTTAGATTTCTTTATCATTTCAATCTAACTGAAATTTCTAAGTCGTTTTGAGACTCTAATGGGCTCTACACTGTAATCTATAGCAATTTACCTTCTCTAATCTGTCATCCCTCACAGAGCTTTAGAAGAACAATGTTTAACAATTAAAAGCATGTAGTAATTAGTAAAGGCTCTTTAAATAATAGACAGCCAATATGAACATACTTTATTTACATTTTTAATTATTTACCCCCAAGCACTCAACCTGACTTCATTAAACAGTCACTTTAAATTAGTGATAACTTGTATTTCATCAAACAAGAACAAAGAATTAGTCTACTAGATTTTGTCAGAATATAGACATCGCTAATGAATAATTTTCAGCCTCTTAGCTTTCTACTTCTGATCTTAAAATATTTTATTAATGTAAGTTATTAATGTAATGGAGTTGCTCTCAGATGTATGTTATTCCATAACAAGATGAACTTTATATATTTACACCTAATATAACAGGGCCATATTCTGACAAAATGTATGTATGCATAAATTGTAGTCATATCCACTGGCAAGGATAATATAATTTATTTGGGTATCAGATTTAAATATTTCATATTTTTTGCCAGCTTTTGCCATTGTACACTAGATAATATAAAGATGTTCAGCCAAGCATGGTGTCTCATGCCTTTAATCCCAGGACCTGGGAGGCAGAGGTAGGAGGATCACTGTGAGTTTGAGGCCTCCCTGAGACTATATAGTGAATTCCAGGTCAGCATGGACAAGAGTGAAACCCTACCTCGAAAACAAAACAAAACAAAACAAAACGAAAATAATAACAAAACAAAACAAAAAGATGTTCAGAATTTAGTTCATAAACAATATATAATGACCAAAAAATATTTCTCTTTAAATCTCATGATGGCAAAGTTTCATGGCCATGTTTGGAAACAAATATCCATATGAGTTCAGAAAATGTGAAGGTCTATGAAGTTAGTTAACTTTGTAGAAGTCTGAGATCCTTTGACTTATGTTTCTTTAGTGGCATGAACACAAAGAAAGTGAGGGATTTGGTTTAAGCATCTGAGTTGGACAGTTACTCATCTCTGCCTTTGGGAAAAATGGAATTTTAATGTTGATGGGGCTCTTCTATAAAGCAAAAAAAAAAAAAATGATGTTTAGAGGAAAATAAACAGCATAAATTAAAAAAAAAAAACGTGGTAAGGCTCCTGATACAGTTGCCAAATAAATGATAATATAATTATATACAAGATGAAACTTTCTTTACTAAAATACGACACTATATAATATACATATATATTTTTTGCCTGTATACTATGTGTAGAGTAGTGTGATGCCTCTATGTGTGTGGTGGGGGAAGAAAAGGTCTGTTTTCACATGCATGTGGATATGTGTTGTGCATTAACAGAGACGAGATGAGAAAATTGATTGCTGTACCTCTATTGCTTATTTGAGTGTTTACTTTAGACTGAATCTCTGAACAACAGGGCTGCAGTTTTGTGGGCCCTATGATTCTCTCTTCTCCACTCTTCTCCACTCTCCACAGGAGTTTGGATACAGGTGTGTATGTTTTCCATGCCCAGATGTTTATATACTTGTTGGGGAATTCCTCTCAGGCAGTTTCAGGCCATCTCAGGCCCCTTTGCTTGCAAAAGTGCTCTTGCCCACTGAGCCCCCTTTCTAGACATGAATATTAATATTTAATACAGCATATATCACTTGTTACTCTGTTTATATCTTTCATATGACGATTTTGAAGATCTTCATGCAATTGCCTCATTCACCTTACCTTGAAAATTTCTCATATATACTTCATATGTCAGCATAACTTTGCTATATAGAAAGCTTTCCCTCACTTATCCTACATTAACTTACTAATATAATAGTTTCACAATTCCCATTTCTTTTATCGTTATACTTCATGTATCTAATTTCAATGTTGGCTTAAGTTTTGTGTAATCAAAGACAAAATATGCTAGTGAAGGTCAAAACTCTATGTGTCACTATGTGTGTATGTGTGTTCAGAAAAGTGTCTGATTTAGAATTGCAGGCTGGTGTCTCAGAAGTTGTGTTCATTTAGAGTGAAGCTCAATAAAAAAAAAAAAAAAAAAAAAAAAAAAAACATTTCAGAGCTGGGGGTGTAGTTCAGTTGAATAACACTTAATCATCACTAATAAAGCCCTACGTCCTATCCTCATCATGGAAAAAAGACATCTTTGAATTGGTTACTTGATATATGAAAGAACACATTTGTATGAACGGAATAAAAATTGTCAATTCACAATAAATGAAAGTGAATTCTATTTAGAAAGGATTGTGTTATGTATAAAGACTTCATATTAACACCTTGGACACAGGATAAAAATATAAATGTTTATATCCTCTCAAAATGTCAAAATAGTCAGGACTGAATAAAAAAGGTGTTTTCAAGAAGAAACTAAAACATATATAGAACAGATATTCATGCAAAAAGTCTTGGTGGTTTCCAGTTACTCTAGTTCCTTATTCAAAAGTGTTAGAAAGTAATTAAGTCAAATTTAAGAGGAGATAATATATTAAACAAAATAAGATCCAAAAAATTATATTCACTAGGAAAATGCATTGTAACACAAATGTTAAATAGTAAATGCCTCATCTATTATAAATTCTTCTCATTTCTTCCTATGTATTTTATATGTAATATGCTTTTGTAATTTCCACCCTGATCACAGAAATAAGCAGAGTCAAGACTCCCTTGCACATCTACCTTCCCAGTGAAACAAAAATTTTTCACACCACTGCAGAAAATGCCTTGTTTATTTGTTTTTATATTTAAAGGCTGTCATCAAATGGATGTCTACTAGACAGTTCGTTTTGCTTCAAATCATAAATCTGTCATGGACAGCTTTAACGTTTGCTGTCTGACACTTTCCATGACTAATAATTCCCATGAAGAATAGGAAGTTGGACTTGAAAACTCTCTGTAAACCCGCTCTGCAGTACATTTGACAGTTTCATGTTTTTAACTCCTGGTTGCTACTGTGGGGACATCTCTAATTCATTCTCATTTTAGAGTCCTCATTTTATCTACTTTTCAGAGCAGAGTGTTATCTGATGCTATTTCATGCTGAGATGAAACACTGACTATATCAGTAGGGATAACTGCTGAGAAGAACAAAAGGATTGCATATATCTAACAGTCCAGAATTTTCACTGGGATTGTGATGAGCTAGAGGATTTACTTGTATCCCAAAAGGACTGTTTCGTAATGTATCGGTTACTATAAATTTTGAGATATGCAAAGGAAGCAAGAATTCAAACACAAGTTTCATATATTGGTGAATTTTTCAAAGTGCTCTCCTTTTAGTCACTATTCCCCACAAGACCACGCTTTTGCATATGCAACAACATTGTCCTTGAGAAACTTTGGTTTAAAAGAGGAATTTTAAAAGTTTAATTTCTGAAAATGAGAAAAAAAAAACTTTATGTTTATTGACCTGATAACTGCAAATATTATGAGAAAACTATAGTTTTATTTTATTTTCATAACTATAACAATAAAATGATTACGGAGGTTATGTAATCTACAGCTTCAAAATTAGATTAAAAACTAGCTTTTTCTCTGAAAAAATTTGTATACGTAGAGTATACGAAGAAAGATCCCATTGTGATGGCATGACTATGTGAACACTGAAGATTCTCAACTTTCTCAAATCTTTCAAAATCATATGACAAAATACATAGGGGAGTTTAAGCTCTTCCTGATGCTCTATTCTGTCATTGCCCACCAGCATATCATTATTTCAGCTTGAAGGTGTTCAGAAAATACTTGGGAATGTCTTCTTGTTCATGGAATCTGCTATAGCACAGATGTTCATTGAAATAGCAAGTCAAGATGCTAATACATGCTAATAACCTTCGTCTTAATATTAGAACAATTTATATTCTTTATGAAAACCTAGCTTATAAAATAATAATATTTGATGTCCTTAACTAGATAATCATAAAAGACAGATTTATAGTTTTCATTTTCAGTTCATATTTGTTTGCAAATCATGTTGTTATACTGCTTTGCTTATTAAAGCAATGCCATTTATATGTTAGGCTAATATTTAATTGATATGTGTAGATTTATAACTGAATTGAAAGCACGATGATACAACCATATATTTCCTGCTTACAAAAGTCACCTTTGTAGAGGCTTTTCAGTTTATTCCTCCTTAAGTAGAAAAAATACTTCATGTAATCTTCCATCATAAGAAATTCCATATTGATCAATATTTAACATACCAGAAGACACTAAAAACAAAAACTCACTGTTTTAGAAAATGTTGTCTCTGGCTGTTTCTGTCAATTAAATTCTTATATGATGATTTAAAGTTTGATCTTAGGCTAATGATCTTGCATTCTAATTTATTATTTTTAATTTTAATTTTTATTAATCGTTGAAATGTATTTTACTTACAAATCTGAAAATATATATCTTATTGTGTTAACGTTAGACCTATCTGTATTTTAGTAAATGAGAGAGTATGCATTCAAATAATAGGGAACAGCTGTGACAGTACCTAAATTGTGAGAGTCATTATCCTGTATGCAGTAAGCCCTGAATTCCATCCCTAACACCTCATAAAATTGTGCATTGTAGGGCATACTTGGAATTCCAGCTCCAAGGAGGTGCAGACAGGAAGATCACAAACCTGCTAACTAGTGAGTTCAAGGCCTATGAGGATTACATGAGGCCCTGACTGTAAAAAAATAAATAAATAAAGTGAAAAAAAAAATGGAACTTTAGTCCAAAAACCTACTTGAAAATATAGTCCAATAAAAGTTTAAAAATTACTTTACTACTCTTTCAGATGAAAGCACAACCAATCTATTTTTGTGGTTGATATAATAAAAGCTGCAAGCATGGTTGAGTCAATTGTGATGTGGAGTGGAAATTAAAAATAATAACATTTTATCTAAATTGTGGTAGGCAGTGCTATGACATTTAAAGGAAGTGAAATATGCCATATGAAATGATCAAAAGGCCCAGATAAATGATAATCGTAACATATGCATAGAATATACAAATAAAAGGGATGGGGGTGTGGAACCTGTTGACTGACATCATGATTGATTTAAGTTTCAACAGTTAGGATGCCAGGCTGAGGCATTTACTTTTATAAACATCATGTGTAGGTTTGATTGAACATATTTTTTAACACATTTGAAAAATACCCATGAATATGATTGATGGATATCATGGTAAAATAATACTTTTGTAAAGAGTTGCTTAATTAAACTGGGCGTGGTGGCACACACCTTTAATCCCAGCACCTGGGAGGCATAAGTAGGAGGATCGCTTTGAGTTGGAGGCCACCTTGAGACTACATAGTGAATTTCAGGTCAGCCTGAACTACAGTGAAACCCTACCTAAAAAAAAAAAAAAAAAAAAAGAAAAGAAAAGAAAAAAAAAGAAAAAAAAAAAAGAAAAGAAAAGAAAAGAAAAGAAAAGAAAAGAAAAGAAAAGAAAAGAAAAGAAAATTGCTTAATTGTCTTCACAAAAAAATGTTGCATTCCCTCCAGCATTCAAAACAATTCACAGTAATCCATGTCCTCACCGGCATTTATTGATCTGAGTGTTTTGGATTTGAGATATTCAATAGGAATTTAGCAAGCACTATCAGTGAGTTTTACTCTATCATTTCTAGAGCCAGGTAACATGTCACTTATTTTCTTATGCATAGTTGCCATTTGTATATCTTCTTCACTGAGATCATCTTAAGGTCTTCTCTACTGTTTTATTTAGCTTATTTCCTAATTTCTGAATTTGGGGAAGTCATTATTTTTTTGAATAAAAGTTCTTGACTATATGTATTTTGCAACCATTTTCCCCCAGTCTATTGCTTGTTGTCTCACTTCTCCACAGTGTCTTTGACAATAAGAATGTTTCATTTGAATGAAGTCTAGCATATCTACCAAGGCTGATAGTGTATTAAGTCATCATAAAATACAATGTAATTTGTAATTTTCCTGGGGGTTTTGGTAAGAATTCATGATTTTGCAATTAGTTCTATTCTCATTTGGAATTGGCTTTTGTGAAATAGTAAGGCTTAGGTCTACAGTCTTTTTAACTTTTTTTTTTTTGTATGTAGATGTCATGTTGTATTCACACCATGGGTTGAAAAGACTTTTCCCCATTGTATTTTGTTTGCTTCTTTATCAAGGATCAATTTATTATATTTGTATGTACTTATTACTGGACTATACTGTTTTATTGATTAGTCTGTTTTTTTCCAAATGTATTGTCTTAAGTACTATAACTTTAGAGATAATTTTGAGGTAGAGAATTATCTCCTTCTCTTTTTAATTCTTTTTCGTTATTATGTAGTCTGCTTATGATTTCTTTTTAAATGTTTTCTTCAAATATTAGACTATTGTCTTTGAATAGTGCCAGCCCTTTCTAGGCCAAAGTAAACATTTCTAAAGGCATTTTAATTCCCAAGTTGTACATTTGTGAAACCTGCCCTGGAGTATCAATGGACTATTTTCAAAAGATTTCTAGAGAATGTCTTTTTAGTTAATGTTATAATGCTGATATTAAAATTTATATTCTGTTCAAAAATACCATATTGAAAAATATAACTGAATTGATTAATGAGAATTTGGTCACAAAGACACAGATAACATGGTGGGACTGAGTTTCTGGGGATAGGAATCACTGTGGAACCCACCCAAAGAGGTAACACTGAGAGCTGATAATTTTATAGAAATGGTATTTTGGGGCTGGAGAGACGGTTTAGTGGTTAAGGCGCCTGCCTGCTAAACCTAAGAACCCGGTTCCAATCTCCAGGTACAAGGGTTAGCCAGATGCAAAGTGACGCAAGGATGCAATTCCGCACTTTCCCACAAGGGGACAAACACATCTGGATTTCATTCACAGCAGCTGAGAGACTGCTGACGTGCCCATTCTCTGTCTCCCTCTCCCCCTCTGTCTGTCTCTTCCTGTGTCTCTGTCCAAAATTAAAAAAAAAAAAAAAAAAGATATTTTGTTACTATTGTAATGAGGGTTTTCATGTAGGTGTGTGTGTGTGTGTGTGTGTGTGTGTGTGTGTGTGTAGACAATCACAATAAAAAAAAAGAATATTCTAATGAAGTTGTGAGAAGTTTAAATATAGTTACCTTTGTTTTCATGTCTCTAATTATATAATTTATTATAATATTAGCAAGTTAGTGTTTGTTGAAGCAAATGAATGAAAATGTTGTTGGCCTTTGTAAGTATATTTTTGGAATAATTATGTTCTCAATAGTGAGATAATGTTTCATTTAAATGCATGATGGAATTGAAAACTTCAGAACTCTGGTGGCCACAAGGAATGAATTACTGATGACTTACAAAAACAAAAGCAGTCCTTCAGTTTTAAGTGTGTTAGCAAGATTTTAAAATAATAATCAGGTGCAAATATATCAAAAAGACAAAGCCGTATACTTCACCTTGGTATTAATAATAGTTCAAAAAATATTATACAAAAGAGTTCTTAGCTGTTTTGGACTTAGTGTCTCATTTTAAGTGGGCATGTCCACAACCATAACTTGAATTTCCTTACATAATTAAAAATAAAAAGAAACTGAGATTGTTATCATAAGATTCTGTTTTCTGGAAACTTCTAATAATAAAACAAAATTGCAGTTTCACAGCTGCTATGGGTCCTTAGTTTCCATAGAAGATTTTCAAAGAAGGCAAGGACTGAGCGTCCGTCCTATTTAAATGTTCCTCTTTCACGATGGCTCAATTATTATTGTTGGTACTAATAATCACATTACTTGGCAAGACTCATTCATCCTGCAGGCAAGCAAACTTTCCCAGAAATCAAAACACCAAATGTTCTGAACAAAATAATTGGAGGATAAGAGTCCTCTTAGAATCTGAAATTTTCACTTCACAGAACCTTGACAAATGTGAGTGGGTGTTTAATCAAAATGATATTTGTCATAGAGCAGTTCTCACAATTTTTGACTCAGGAAAGGAAATATTTTGTTCATACGGTACAACTGGAGCTTAAATCCAGGCAGATCACTCCACATTTCTGATCCACACTGATTTTCAATTTAGAAATCAATGCTTAGAGATCAGTTTCTCTACCACAGGTATAAAAGCAATGACTTATTTGCCTTCCAAAAGCAGGGATGGTAGAATAGTGCCTGACTTCCTTCACAGGTTCTAGTGTCAGTACAAGTGCTAGAGTGGAAGAAAGAGAAACTAGCTTCATAGACTTAAGGAATTCCTTAGAAAATGCTAAATATTAACTATAAGGGAGAATGTTTGAGGGATCCTTTTTATGTAATCTTTTTTTCTCCTAATAATGTTATTGAATTAGTGAAATCAAGCTAGAAAAAAAGTATAAAATAAACAAATCAATGATTAAAACAAAACAAGCAAACAACAAAACTTGTATGTTTATTTGATATCTGGACTATTTGGGAAAAATCAAAAGAATTCACAATGGTTGGGACCTTATGATGTGCTAAGTCAACTCTTATCCAAATCCGAACATATACCGATTGTATTCTCTCACAATATAATCTACCTAAAGAAAAGAGTTGTAAGTTATTTCAGAAAGAAAAATAATTGATGAGCTTGAATTATGCTCTAGGAGGTTTGACTCAATACATTTTATCAACTGCTTTACATCAGAGGTTAAACAAATATCTCATGTGTATGTTTTCATTTCTTATACAATATTGTTCCGTAATCTTCATTCCAATGAGAAAGAAGCAGATTTCTTGACTGATTGGAGTATAAAGCCAAGTACCTGAAATTTCACAATTACCTAAGATAGTCCAAGATTTTCTGATTTTTTTATTATGTCTCTGCATAATCAACCAAGTCCAGATCAGTCCTGTTTAAGTGCTATACATAGTGCAATCAAGTTCAGTGTTATAGATAGAAATAGGCTCATTGCTAAACTGTGTTGTCTTCTATTTCTGGAAGACATCTTTCTCACCTGTCAACCCAGTACTTACTCTGTCTCCACCAACCTCCAACCTAAAGCTGTATTCTTTAATATTTTACTACCAGTGTAATAGTCATCATGACTTCATTTTGTTCTGAAACTATACATGTCATTTACACCCATGTCTAGAATTTATCATTTTAAACTATCCTATCCTAAATATCATATTTCTGCAACAAAATACTTGGATGTCTCAGTATGTCTAAATTTATGACAGAAGAAAATGGGAATATGAATAAGGTATGTGTCTTTTATTTGATTTGATTACAAATAAATATATAAAATTTCCACTGTACATGGAGAATATTATTTTCACATTAAATAACATTTTAATATCTAAACATTAACTGAATGCATTTTAATTTGCTATCCTCTTTATCAAACCCATTCTTCAGAAAATGTTGTTTCAAAATAAAAGTAAATATAAATCTAATATTCTGATATTGTTGTACCCTATAGGAAATTACATTTTTTTTTATTTTTTGGAGAGATACACAGAAAGAGAGAGAGAGAGAGAGAGAGAGAGAGAGAGAGAGAGAGAGGAAGATAGAGATGGGAGTACCAGCAGCCTCTCATCTGCTGCGAACGAAATTCAGATGTGTGCTCCCCCTTGTGGTCAAGTTCAGCATTGGGCTCTTGCATCACTTTGCATGTGGCTAAAAGTGGGACCTGGAGATTGGAATCGCTGGAGAGTGGAAGATGAGGTGATGGAAAGGTTGCAAAGAAATAAAGGAAGACATAGTATGAAAACAGAACAGGGACTAAGTTAGTGGGAGTGGAGGATGGCATGAAGTGGGAGGGGAAAGCAGGAAGAAAAACAAAAGCTTGTTTAAGAACACCATAATGAAACCTAATTCTCTGTTTCCTAATAAAAACAAAGTTAAAAAAAAAAAAAAACATGAATAAATTGCAAGCATAAATGTCCTAAATGAGGACGTTTCATCTTATTAGTGTGGTCATTTATCATTTTTCAAGTTGTAGGCTCTTCATTCACTCAATGGCAGAGCTATCCTGAAGAATAAGCCCTCCATTACTGTGTCTTGTGACAAAGAAAAGATTGAAGAAATGCTTGAAAGAAGCTTATGATGCTCCTTAGTGACCATTTTATTCTCATTTCACAGACTTTCAAAGATGTATATCAAAGCTGACAAGGATCTGTTTAACCAGCAGGGAAGCAGAGTTAATTAGTAAATTTACAAACAAGTCTTTTCTTTTTCCCCTCTGAGATTAATCTTTGAAAATGATGGCTGTCTATTGACAAATTATATTGAAATCAGCTTTTTAAGAAGGAAATTTTAACCCATTCTTACACTTTTTGTTTATGAATTTCTTAATTAGGGGGTTGGTGATTTGTTTATGAACTTATATTTGGTGAGAGTGTGATACATCAGGAAATAGAGAATCCCCAGTCATATACATGAAAAATTTTAAGTATTTAAATATTTTTATTTAGTTATTTGAGGGAGGGGGTTAATGGGCACACCAGGGCCTCCCAACACTGAAAACAAACTACAGATGCACCACTTTGTGTATCTGTCTTTACTTTGGTACTAGGGACTAGAACCGAGGTCATTGGGCTTGTCAAACAATGGCCATTAACTGCTTATCCATCTTTCCAGCTCCCATTTCACTTTTCAGAAGAGTGTAAAATGCTTGTATATGTGATTGTGGAACCTCTATTTCCCGAGGCATCATGTAATCACTGAATAGACTCCTTATCTTCTATCCGTCATGACCTTCAGTTTGCCAGGACTAGCCTGAGGCATCGCTGCTGTGCTGATGGCATTCTTTTCCAAGTCTCACGGCCGTCTGATCCCATTAGAGATACTCTCAAGTGCACTTATGTGGAAGGTATTAAGGTTGTTGTTTTTGAAAATATTTAGTATATGAAAATATAGACATTTGATCATGTTTCTTTCCATTTATTTATTTATTTATTTATTTATTTATTTATTTATTTATTTTTGACAAATCTCTCTGCCCTTCTTCCACCTGAGAACTGTCTTCTTTCATGAAACCCCTTCCTGTTTTGCTATTTCCTTCCTTTTGTTTTCTATCCTCTGTGTCACAATGTTGATGGGCTCAGAACTATGCTAGTCTTCTGGGGTTATTGGTAACCTTTGGGGTGTTATCACAAGTACACCAGTCAGACCCTGTAGGGAGAATAATGTAAACAGTTATAGAACGGCACCCTGTGGCTCTTGTATTCTTTCTCACCCCCTTCCTGCACAAACCCTGAATCTTGGAGGGTGTGGGCAAAGTCTTTAGTGCTGAAGTCTCCATAGCCTCTATTTTCTACTTTGATCAATTTTGAGTCTCTTCAGGGACTACCGCCATCCCCATAGAGAAGGTTCTCTGGCTAGCAGGAAGAGCAGCACTCATATTCTTTCCATGACTACCTCTGCAATGGTCTCTGAGCCCTGGTAGGTGTCATAGACATGACTCATGCAGTGCTAAGCTATAGTCTTTCTCTTCTTGCCATTTATTCAAATAAAGATTAAAGAAGGAACATGTACCCTTAACTATAAAATTACTTATTAAACTCAAATTTGAGGTTCTAATTTTAAGGCAATATCAGTGCTACTTTGTACTAAACCATATGGACATGTTATAAACCAAGTTAAATGCATGTATACAGACACATACATACACACCCACATAAACACACCCCCCATGCACATACAGACACATTACCCTTTATATTATAATGGTATAATATTATAATGCCATGTGATAGTTATTTTTAGGACATTTTGCCCTATCCAATTCCTTCAAGTTCTTTTTTTGTTTGTTTGTTTGTTTGTGGTTTTTCGAGGTAGGGTCTCACTCTAGCTCAGGCTGATATGGAATTCACTATGTAGTTTCAGGGTGGCCTTGAACTCATTGTGTTCCTCCTACTGATGCCTCCCAAGTGCTGGGATTAAAGGCATGTGCCAACATGCCCGGCTCCTTCAAGTTCTTTTAATGTCCTTTATTATTCTTCTCTCTGGGATTTGTTATCCAAATGATAGATAAGCAACTGTATTTTTCATTGTGTCTGCAGAGGTTTTCTCAACAGGAGTTCCATAAGTCCTCACCAGATTTTCTGCTCATATTTGCACTTCACAATTAATCCTTTCCATATTCTCACACTCATTCTGCATAATCACTGCTATCTGCTATTGTGTTCCTGTATTTCTGGTCTTCTGAGTTCTATAAACAGACTCCCCATACTCCGAAGCAGTTACTAGCCTGATAGCTGATGCCTTCAGGTGCCATTTGTGATGAGGAACATTCTTTATTTTTATTTTTATGTTTATTTTACACTCATATTGGTGCTCGTGATAGCCTCCTCCCTATCCTCTCCCCTCGAAGGGACCCTCTTCATTGGGGAATGTGGGTTGTGCATTTTGGGGGTAGCCAACAGTGATGGGGAAGAGGCAATGTCTCTGAGCATAATGACCCAACTTGTGGTTCTAAGGTACATTCTTGTAAAGGATGAAATGGATACATTTTCAAACAACATTCAATTTTCTTTTTTCATTCAGGCATAGTTTTCAATTATATGAGAGAGTGCAAATATTATCTAGAGATAGGAGAGAAGTCACAAAAATTAGAAAATTACCTACCTTCGTGACATTTTTATTCTAGTGAAAAAGATGCATATGGAAAAACGTAAGTTGGGACAAGGAGTAGGGAAATAGTGGCACCAACATATGTTGTGTCCATACAAAGTTTCTACTTAATAATAAAAAAATAAAAATAAAAAATAAAGTAAAGGGGTATACATTGTGATGTTAGTCTCACAAAGCGGTAGAGGCTGACTGGATGTTTTAAGTATGTACAGGGAAATTTTCAAAGAGGAGGAGTTGTGGACTGATAAATGACTGGAGAGTGCATTCAAATGGTATTGTACAGACAATTTTTAGCCACAGGGAGTAAGAAAGCAGAGAGAGAAAAGGAACTCTTTCATTGGAAAAAAAAAAAAAAAAAAGCCACATGCCTCAAAAACACCACAGGCTATTGCCAAGGCCCTTATTTTCCCTTGAGAAACAGATGGTAAGACCCTATTTCTGAAGACCTCGCTTGCCTGAGCAGCAAGGTTACTGAGGAAGCAAGCTGGTGCTGAGCAGAAAACCATTTTCCTGTAGAACAGCCAACTGAACACTGGAAAAAGCTGCACTGCATGCAGCCCTATGGGAGACAGAGGTCACCAGTGGTGAAAACAGAAGACACTGGAAGCCTCAAGTTTGGCCAGACAGGCTAAATGACCAAATGAGTGCAATAGTGGCATTTCTGCTCTGGGGAAACCAACTCCTCTCTAATTGGACTGAAGGTCCAAGGTGCTTAGAGAGAACACCTGAATCACAAGGGCCTCGAGAAGGTTGGATGAAGACTAACCTCAACCTTCTCTTGTTCCTCTCTCTCATCCCCTCTTCTTATTCTTCTCTCTCTCTCTCTCTGTCTTTCTCTTTCATATGACCTATATTTTTCTTCCTTCTTTGCCCATGGCACTGACCAGTAGCTCCCAGTACCAGCATGTGGTCAACATCCACAATGAGCTGTTGATCAGTGAGACCTACAAGGTTTCCTAAAAGAAGACAGATTTCTGTCAGAGTACTTGATGACCTACCAAAGGTTAATGGTAAGACCCTACTGCTGAAGACACCATATGCTATTGGGTTGGAACATGGATTGACCTGGCTGGAATCTGGTAGAGACAGTCCCCAGACAGTTACCTTGTCTACATGAGTAACTGGGGGGAAATGACCAACATCTGTCTAAGCAACTCGAGATGTAAACTTCCTAGTAGCAATCAACCTGACATGATGCTCACACAAATGCAATAGTGGCACACAGCCATGATGGGTTACCAACTGCTCTTGATTTGGCTCAAGGATCTGCTCAGTGGAAAGGAACCCATACCTGGAATTGGAAAACAAGTCAGAACCATATCTAAAAATGAGTTCACCCTGCAATATCAAGCTCCCACCAATAGTAGGATACAAGAGGGCATACACCCATTAAATTCACTCTAAAACAATAATGGCTAGCCATGTACCTTGCACTGACCTCACTCTCTGTTGGAAAATTTGCTTCTCTTTCTCAGATGGATGTAGAACATGAGGAGAGAATCAACCCATCACACCTCACCAAGACACCAGCTGAACCCATAGAATAATTGGGGAAATGAGCAAGAGTGTTGCTTTCTCAGTGCACCTGTTACCAGCAGAGGGGTGAAGGAGATAGACACAGAGAACACTCAACTTCTACTAAACCAGAGATCCAGAGACACTGAGACTCCCATGACCTCATCACTGAAATATACCTAAAGTGAACCCAACATGGCTTAGGGAAATTCACAGAAGAGGGCCTGGAAAGATTATTATAGCCATTAGTTTGGTCATTATGCACACAGTCATTGCCTCTCCCCCATAACTGATAGCTATCCCCACAATGCAAGAACCACAATCCCTGAGGGGGGAGGGCAGGGAGAAGGCTAAAGATGGTACCGTCATGACTGTATGCACATTATATAGATAACTAATAAAAAAAAATAAAATAAAATAAAGAAAATGAATTACTTGGAAATAGCACTGGGTTCAATGGGATAGGAATGGGGAGGCAAGAGATGGTAATGGGGGGGGATAATGATCAAATTGCAGTATGTTCATACATTAAACTTTTCAATATAAATGATGAAAAAATTATTAGCTCAATTATTTATGAGCTTACTCTCCATTACACAGGGTGCTTGTGTAATTCTCCTGCGCTCTCTGGAAAAGTTCTAAATTCTTCAGGATGCCAGTTACTTTCATTTCATCCTTACATATTCCACTAACCACTCTAAGGTGCATCACACAATCCTGATTATGTCTTCATTGAGTTATTACACTCTGTGTTGTTTCGTTTTGTTTTGTTTGTGTGTGTTTTTTAAACTGGAACTTGTTCAAATTCTTCACCTGGCTGACAGCTGACTTTACTCTCAATCACATAGTCTCATTTCCAAGTACTGACTTTTGTCTCCTGCTTAAACCTTTGCCCTGGTCATTGATATAGCATCTGTCACTGGGCTAAACTATCACTTTCACTCCCTCTTTTCCTACCTGCACTTCAGTGTGAGTGAGGACAGATGCCATATCTTCCTCCCTGATGTGTTCACAGCCCCAAGCAGAGAGCCTTGCAAACTGATATCCAGATTCTTGTTTGTTGAATGTGAGAATGAATTGACTGGAAGGAAGGAAGGTGGGAAGAAGGAGGCAAAGCAGGACTGGATGATGGCACAACAGAAAACTGGACTTGAAAACTTGCTATTTTTGCCAGAATTTTCCAGTTAACATTTATGTACTCATGACAGGTATGAGACAAGAAACAAACACTACAAAATAATTGAACAGACAGTTTTAGGACTGCTGAACATCAAAACAGATGTTTTAAATGTGGGGCTATGTGGTGTTTTGATTCAGGTGTTCCTCACAAACGTATGTGTTCTCTATTCTAGGTCCCCAGCTGGTGGCTATATGAGAATTGGAGTCTCCTGGAGAGAATATATTGCTAGGGACATATTTATGGGTGTTGCAATCAGCTTCACTTTGCCAGTGTTTGGCACACACTCCTCCTGCTGCTGACCACATGATGTTGGCCAGGAGGTGATGTCCATCCTCTGTGATATGCAATCATTTTTCCCTGCCATCATGGAATTGCCCCTCCAAAATAAATCCTTTCCTCCCACAAGCTTCTCTTGGTTTGGTGATTTCCAATGTGAGACTTGAATCTTTTCAAATTAGCTTGAAACATTGTATGGATACATAAAGTGTTTGTTGCTAACACCATTCCCCTCTTCCAGGCTCCCACTCCACTAAGGTGTTCCCCTTAGTGGGACTGCTGGTATTCACCATGGAGTTATGGATTATGAGTTGTGAGAGCAGCAGTCTATCATTTTGGGTGGAAGCAATGCCTCTGGATATTCCTTCCCATCCTGTGGCTCTAACATTCTTTTCACCACCTCTTCCATAAAATTTCCTGAGCCCTCAGTGGGTGTCCCTTAAGTCTGCTTTATTGTTGAGTTCTAATCAGCTTCTGGATTTATGTTTTGTTGCATTTTGAATATTCTCAATATGTGTCTCCATCACTCTGGTCCTCAGGCTCACTATGGAATCAGCATTCTTGCTTAGCTCACCAATTCCTTTGTGCTTTCACCTGTGCTCTAGAGAGGCTGGAATCATTTTATGTGAGAGTTTGTGCCACAATGAGTGTTACTATGGTTACTTAAGATAAATTTTTACTCAAAGAGGGAAAATAGATAAGTAGACTAATACTTTTCCATTTGTTAATTACAAATAATTATGCTAACTATTTGTATCTTGGTTACGATTGAGGAAAAAAAAATGCATACTCTAAAAGAGCAGTATGTGTGCTTCCTGAAAGAGGAGTAAGAAAGGGGATTACAACTGCATGGCTACACTAAACAGCATTTTTATATTACTTGTAGTATATTCCTACATCACATATGTAGATCTAATCTAGCAAACTCAATACTTGTCCATACAACTAATGCAATCCTATTTTATCTACCCTAAGAGTATATCTATTTTTCCTTTTAAAATAAAATGCCAACACAACCGAGCAGTTTAAAATAATTTCAGTTGTCTTCTATTTCTGGGCAACAGGCTGCTAAACATTTAGCTGAGAAATGATACAATATTGTCATTTTACAATATGCACAAATCCAATATAGTCCATCTCTACTGAGCTCTTTTACTGGTAAATCATAGTACTGGTTGATTGTTCCCTTAACTGTAAGCTTATCCTGGAATAATCTATAGCCAAGCTATTTCAGGATAGCGGCAGTCGTCACTCTAGGGAGGTTGTAAAATTTAATTCTCTCTCATCTCTGTAGGTGTTGATTAGAATGCTTCAATTTCTAGAAGACACTCTAGATTTTATTTTATTTATTATTATTATATTTTATTTTACCAAACCTCTTTTGATTTTGCCATCAAGATCTTCCTCTGGTTGTAAACTCTTGCATGTTTCTAATATGTCTAATAATGTTGGGAGAGTAGCCTTTTCTAAGGCTCATGTGACTAGGTGAACTTTGCTGAGTCTCATCTTAAGGTCAACTATGTACTATAATGTAAATCAATCATGAAAGGAAAGCCCAACAAGCACCCAGTACATTTTTATGCCATTGTCTGTGTCTCTCAGACATATGAGAAATGCTGCCTACCACCCCATTCATGAATGATATGAGTCTGCTAATAGAGATTCAATGCGATAGTGTCTCTTGGTACTATTAATGGTTCCTGTTAGTGGGGCCATTTATGCAGCTACTGGCAATTGGGTGATTGGCTGGGGCTGGATATTTCATGGTTTTCTCTTATGGAACACTTTCAAGTACTTCACTTTCTCATTCTCTTGCAACACAGCCTAGTGCATTTGGTTGAAAGGCAGTTTTCAAGTCCTGTCAAAGAAGATTCTTTCACAAAGCCTCCCTGGCCTTGAGTTTTAATATTATTTGCTATCCTTTTTTGCCATTCTATGACTGACTATCCTTGGTCATAAGCCCTGCTCAGATTAAAGAGATGACAGAACAGGCTCTATTTTTAAGGAGCTGGAAGGAAGTTTCTGTCTCCCACACTTAGCTTTCACAAGATGAGATGAATCTAGAAAGATAAAAAAAAAATAATTGCAAAGAGTAAATATTCACAAATATTCATGAATATTCAATTTGTTCACATTCAAATTATTTCCTTTAAATTTTAGATTAAAAATTTGCAATGAACACTTTTGGATTGAAATATCAAATGAAAGAATAAATTACAATTTAAAATTTCTGTATAACCAAGACAATAGAAAAAGTAATTGTATAGTTTTATTATGTAATTTAAGGAGAATGAAATTGAACTAAGTCTTTTTTTCTTAGATTTCAGGATTATTTTGACAATAACCTCAGCAGAAAGGAGGATAAAAAAATTAGGGAAATGGCATGGAAGTGGGGAAGGAGAAAGAAAGGTGAAAAGAAACAAAGAAATATATGAAAGCCGGGTGTGGTGGTGCACACCTTTAATCTCAACACTCAGAAGGTAGAGGTAGGAGGAGGATGATGTGAGTTCAAGGCCACCCTGAGACTGCATAGTGAATTCCAGGTCAGCCTGGGCCAGAGTGAGGCCCTACCTCGAAAAAACAAACAAACAAACAAACAAAGGATTATATGAAACTGTCATCATAATCAAACCTAACTCTTGGTAAGCCAATAAAAGTTAATAATTAGGGCTGGAGAGATGGCTTAGTGGTTAAGGCGCCTGCCTCCTAAGCCTAAGAACGCTGGTTCCAATCTCCAGCGGTTCCAATCTCTAGGTCCCATGTTTAGCCAGATAGTGAAGCAAGGGCGCAATGCCGCATATGCCCACAAGGGGGCGCACACATCTAGATTTCATTCACAACAGCTGAGAGACTGCTGGTGCTCCCATCTCTATCTGTCTCCCTTCCACTCTCTGTCTGTCTCTCTGTCTCTCTCCAAAAATAAAATAAAATTAAATTAAATTAAAAAATAATAATTAACAAAAAGCCTGTAGTAAACATATTTATCTCATTTTTAACATTTTATTTTCTTGTAACTATTCATTTTTAATAAAAATAAAAAGCTTCCAAACATCTGTCATGGGTAACCACTATTTAACATATTGCAGTTCAGTTCTATTCATCAAAGAATCTTAAAAGAAATCTGTAAAATATATCTGTAAAATCTACAAAAGTCTTTTCCTTGTCTTTAAGGTTTGATTTACTTTTCTTCTTATGTGCAATTGTACCTGAAGTTAGTGGATAAATGAACTGGATGATACCTGGTATTTTTCGGACTGTTGCATTTCCTGCTCAACAATGGTAATCAGTTTGCACCATGATTTGAACATGGGAAAGCTGACCATCAAGCCTCTATGCTGAGAATTGGTGTAATTATATTGTAAGAAATCTACATTAGTAATTAGATTCCCATAGTTGGCTTCTGCAATGACAGACTTACTAGAGGATGGACTAGATAAATCTACCTTCCCTGCCTCAGTGGTACCTCTCTCACCTTTCTTCTACATGCTGTACTCACATCATGCTTCCCTTATATGCCACAGACCAAAGGGGAATTAGGGAGGATATCTGCTTCTTTCAAATAAACAGAGACAGAGACAGTTTATCACCTTCTTAGATTTTATATTACTATCCATCTCCAACACACTTTAGTGTATATAATACTGAGTTCCACCAGCTCTCTTTATACCCAGACATTTTCACAAAAAGGAATCAAGAAGTTGTAGAATTCTGGTACTAAATGCACAAAACTTTCCAACAATCTTTCTATACATAACCCTGATGTGTGGAACAAATCATTGCACTGCATATCTCCTAATACTGTCCAACATGAACTGTTGTTGACTGAGTAGGGATAATACTGAGGAGTCTATAAACTTAGGTGCTATCTTTTATTTATTTTATTCAAATAAAAAGTAACTTTGGGAACGTTAACAAGTACATAGCAGAGATTCAGAATAGAAAAGTTAACCAATGAAATCTTTTCTCCTGTGGCATTTCTATTTTACTGCAGAAAAATGATTAAAAATGATTGCTGTGAGGAGTGATGAAGATAATGTAATATGGTAATATGTGGTATGTGGTAAAATAATAACCCTGTAGTATATACATTATGAGAATCCATCTGTCTATAAGGATTACCTGTTCTAAGTGTGATCCAAATTTTCCTGCTGCAAGGCTACACTGAGTTCTTTTTTTTTTTTTCCTCTGCTTTCCTGAATGACCACTATCTATAAGAAGAAAATATTAGGAAAAAAACACACTAGGATCAATTCTTTAATCCATAACATAAAAAGATGATCAAATGTGAAATAACATCTTGCCTTCTGTGGTAAAATTCTGTTTGTTATAGGAAGTGAATGGTTTCCTTGGTAATTTTCCACTGGCTCAGCCTACTCAAGATGACACTTTCATTGAAGAATATATTTCTTTTTTTTTCTTCCAAATACCCAATCATATTCGTAGCACCACCTCTCAATAAATATCTACTTATGAATACTTGTCTCAGGTAGTCATAGTTGTCTGCAGAAATAAACTCAAAAGCATATAAATGTAGATATATAAATATAGAGCTGCCAAAGATGCTATAAGTATATAGATAGATGAAGATATAAATTCACAAAGTGAAGTTTCTTATGAAAACATTATGTTAGGCACTAATGGAAGATGAGAAATTCTCCAGTTTCTATAATGGAGGACAAGTAAAGTCAGCACCTTACCCCACATCCTAACCTAAATGTTGGCAAAACAGACTACTAATGGACAAATAATATAATGTTCTATTTAAATGAATTTTTTTTTATGTGACAACATTCATTTAGATACCTGACACTAAGGCAGATGCCAGGTGAGATCCTGCACTTAGAGAAGAGACATGCAGATTGTTGGATCATCAGGAAGAGGAGGACACAGGGCAGAAAAATCAGGTGATTTGAAGGAAGCTGTGGTTAGTGCTAATGAGAAAGGAAACATGAACATGTGTGCAGGGGCGGGGCAGAGAGTGTGCTGGGCATCTGACCATCTTATTTATTTATTTATTTTTTCTCTGAATGAGAGGGTAGGGAATTTCAGTGTTGTGAGAGGGGAGTCAATAGGACTGAATTCTCAAATTCTCTCTGTCACTTTCTCTCTCTCTCTCTCTCTCTCTCTTTATCTCTCATCACATTGACTGCTTAATGAGGGAAGGAAGGTAGAGGGCAAAGTTGAAAGCATCAGATCTGAAGGAAGTGTGGGATGATGACCATAAAGATAGTATCATAGTGAAGATGAGAGATGATTGGCCTTGGTTCTTTTCAGAGGGGGAGTGAATGAGTGGTAATATCAAAGCAGGTTCTGATTAATTTTTATGGAAATGTTGGTAGTCATTTATGATTGGTTGGATTTCAATTATGACAAAAAAAAAAAAAAAAAAAAAAAAAAAAAAAAAACTCAAGTAGTTTCTTAAAAACCAGAAAAAAGAAAGAATGCTTGGACTTAATTTTGGAGAATTGTATCAGGAACATTTTGGAAACAAGTATGATTTTAAAGAACGGTTTTTAATTTTTATCCAACCCCAAAGTCTCACACCAAGTAGTTGTTGCCTAGTAACAGACAAGATACATAACCAGAAAAATCTGGCCTAACTCATGGCATGTGATACTGGAAATAGTCATGCATATTTACTCATTCCACAAGCACATCCAGGATTTTATTGACCAGTAATATGCCGATATATGTTTCAAGGTGGGAGAACAGCTGAGTGGCTATGGAACATTTCTTCAAATTTCATTTACTTATAAAGAACCATTTCAATTTATACCTTCTGTTATAAATAAATGTAATTGTAAATTATACTGAAAACATTTCTGCTGTGTTTTAAGAGATCTTTCCCTCCACTTTTACAATGTGTCTGGGAAGTGGCAATAGACAGTCACTACTTTTAACTAAGAAAAAGTTTATATATGTGTGTGTGTGTGTGTGTGTGTGTGTGTGTGTGTGTGTGTGCGTGCGCGCGCGCAAACTTGTGGAACGAAATTTAGATGTATTGTGAGGATGCAGGAACAAAAATTGATGAAGTAGCATTGACCACCAGCCAGGTAAAGATTAAGAGTGCTGCTTCAGAATTGGACATAAGGACACTTCACAGAAAGGCACATTTAAAAAATGTTTGAAAATGGGGCTGGAGAGATTGCTTAGTGGTTAAGGCTCTTGCCTGTGAAGCCTAAGGACCCAGGTTTGATTCTCCAGGTCCCACATAAGCCAGATGCACATGGTGGCACATGCATCTGGAGTTCATTTGTAGAGGTTAGAGGCCCTAGTGTACCCATTCTCACTTTCTCTCTCTATCTCTCCCTCTCTCTCTTTCTCAAATAAATAAATAAAAATAAATCTTAAAAGGAAAAAAATGAAAATGTTGGAACAAGTTGAAGTGTGTACCTTGTCATGTAGTTCAAAATCATATGTCAGTATGTGGATTCTCACTGTAAGAAGCCAGAGAAAACTGGCACTGTCAAGACCTAGAATGAGCAGGTACTCTGTGGGCAAGATGCAGATGTTGGTGCCCAAGGAAGCCTGTTCCACTGGCCAGTGCTGCTACTCAGAGAAGCTGTTGACAGATCAGAGCATCCTCCCCACACAAGCTCTGAAGACTGCTGTGATCCTGGGACTAGAGACTCATTAAAGGTCCTGATGGTGTCAGGATTTATTCCCTTGTCTCTGAGTGAAGGAATCACTAACAGCTCATTTCTACCTGTGAATCTTATGTCACCTGTTCAGACTTCTGATAATCATCCCAAAATTCACACTGTGATTATAATATTTTTTCCTTATAAAATTTTGTATTTCTTAACATTTCTCTTTGTTGTATTCTCATTATTTTCTATGACTTCATATGACTTGTCTTCCATGGAAGCTGGACTTTTCAAAGTGAAGTCTTTTAGGGGGTCACTCTTCAAGTTTATTTCCTTCCACACACCTACACTTTTCTTATGCTGCTTTGAACCAGCTAAAACTCTGGGCTGTGACATCTTTCATTATGTTAGGCCCATCCAGATTATTTTATTCTATTTGATCAATATAGTGTCAAATGGCAAAGATCCCCAGTTATATAAGAAAATATTCCTTCTACATGTAACAATGTATAAGTATGTTAGACTAATTAGGGAATTTATTGTCCCATTCTACTATTTTATATTTCCAAAGGCACTGCGGTTTGCCTCTAGTTCTGGACAGTGCACATCCTCTTAACTTTGCAGAATTCTTTCTCGCTACCCCTGCTCTTTTACATACTAAACTCCACTTAATTTTCAGGAGTCACTCTCAGGTAATGCTTCTTGATGCTAAGTTTGGAAGAAGGCCTCTACTGTGTGTGCATGGGGGTCTATGCAGCTCTTCCAGATTATATTTATCCGGAAATATAAGTCTATATGTATAGGATCTATTCCAAAATCTGTAGGTAAAAAATATAGGTTTGATGAGTAAAAAGTAATTTTGAAATATTTCTTTAAATTCTTTAACACAATATTAGTTAAATTGTATTTTCTTTTGAACCTGGTCAGACCAAAGTGACTCAGCTTTAACCAGTAAAATATATCAGAAGGTGACTTGACCTGATAGGTAGAACTGTCACAGAAGTTATTACAGAAGCATAAGGGAATGTAACATTCCATTATGCACCTTGTAGAAGGTAAAATTGTGATGTGGCCTTGTCCTGATGCCAACACATCCACATGTTACTATGTAACTATACTATGTTACATGTGAAAGGAAATTCTTCAGATTCAATTGAGAACACTTGCCATTTGACAATTTTCTTACCAAAAGGAAGATTTTCTAGGTAGACTTGAACTAGAGAAAGGTTTTAAAGGCCAGAGATTAGCAACGTATGGCACACTTAGGAACAGAAAGTAATTGAATGTGACAAAATGCTGCAATTTTATTCATTTCAAATTCCATAATTGATGCAACATGGTTAATGACCATATAAATAAGATGCTTAAAACATTGTGGATTTGAATTTAGGGACTCTGGTGTCATGAGGGCTATTAGAAATTCTGTAAGAAGACCTTTGTCATGAAGTTGAAATTGGCATTTGTCCTCCAGGAGAGAGGAGCAGTCCCGCACAGGAACCAGGAAATGACATACCCAGTCCTACAGCTGCCATTAGTACCACAGGAAGATCTGTGGAAGCAGATTCTTTCTCAGCCTCAGCTGAGAACACATCTGACCAGCATCTCCATCGTGAGGCACTGAGCAAAGAACACATTGACCAGACTTGAGCATCCGAAACGGTGAGGCATTAAATGGGTGCTTTGTTTCTTCTGCCACTAAATTTGTAGTAATTTGCTACACAATATAAAAGACTATAATTCCCTGCATAACCACATTAGTAGAATGTGTATCCCAAGACCAATACCTCGTGAGGAGGCTAGGCACACTTGGGAAGGCCACATTTAGCTTCTTTAGCTGACTTAGCTGAGGCCCAAGGTGAAAGCCAACATCAATAGTGAGACATGTGGTTAACAAGATCACCTGATGAACCCAGCCCCTGAGCAGAGTGTAACATAGACCAAGGTAATGTCAAGCCAAGTCAAACTATCTCAATTGCTTTCGGTATGGATTTGGAAGAAAGAAAATCTGTGAAAAATTAAAATGATATTTTAAAAATAATTTTGTAATAACATATTTATTTAATTGAGAATGAGAAAGAGGGGGGGGGAGATAATAGGTACACCAGGATCTCTAGCCACTGTAAGCAAACTCCAGATATATGCACCATCTTGTGCATCTGGCTTATGTGGGAACTGGGGTATTGGACCAGGGTCCTCAGGCTTCACAGATAAGCATCTTAACTGCTAAACCATCTCTTCAAGCCTAAAACAATACTTTTACACTGCTAACTTTTTGAGGCAATTATGAAGCATTAACAGCCAATTTCTAACAGCACATGTATAAGAACTAACTTATAGAATTTTTCTTTGAATGTAATATGAAAGTGATCAGGAATAAGCTCATTGTCGTACACATTTTATCTTAAACATAAAGTCCAGAAAAAACATCTGTCTATGGATTCTAGTCCAAATTCATATCCACTTAAAATCATCATGCCTCCTTTTAATTCTGTTTAAGGAGCATATGAATTGGCTATGTGTTCATATGGATTTCAATTTAGTTTCATTATTGTGTAAATAGTGACTGAAATTTTAGTCAGCATTTCAAGCTGTGTCTAGCATGAGTGAAATTACTTGGACACATGAACAAAGTTGATACTCCACTCTTCCAACTTCCATGTCAGCTATTTTCCCATCAGCTGTATATTGTTGATTTTGAGTGAAGGCTTTAATAAGTTATATTAATTACTGTTAAGACAGAATGCACAAGAATGAAGACCACTGACCACAAATTATGGCCGTATTTGAAGCAAGCTTTTAATTTTGCACAATAAAGCTGGTCTGGTGGCTGCCTCCCTAAGGCAGGGGTGTAGAAAGCAGCCTCTGAGTCAGCTTCTCAGGCTCTTTTTACAGGTTAGGACGTTTTTGGAGGCAAGCAAGCAGCAGAGTGACAGAAGCAGATAAGCCATTATAGTAAAACTACTTCCTGGAACATTATGAATATACAATCCTGGGAACAGTAACCAGGGACCAATTTGTGGCCCCAGATCAGATACGGAAACTTAGAGAAACAGAAACTTAACTTAGTCATTATATCAAAATGGCTCTTGCTGTTAAAATGGAGTCAGGTTGGTCTTCATTCACCCCTTTTCTTATGTATCCCTGTCAAATCTTTGATAGGTGGTTTGTATTTCTATTGTCTGTATTGGTTGATAATATTGATGAAGAGCAAGTATTTTCATAGTTTCTATCTGTCTGGATACAAGATTAGTAACGTCCTGGAGAATGCATGACCCAATTGTTAGGGCAAGTGTAGCAGACAGCTTCAGGTTCACTGAGATGAACTTCCAGACCAGGCACAGTTATGGAGGAAGGGATATTATTTATTGAAGCTTACACCTCCAGGGGAAGTTCCATAATGGCAGAAGAAGCTGGCCTGCTTTCACAGGGCCAAGCAGAGAGAGAAAAAAACACATACTTCAGGAAGTCCCTCTAGGCACACTTTGCATATCTTTACAATGGAATCTCAAACCCACCATCACACCTTAAGATACGCCTAATGACATTGCCTCCAGCAACGTGGCTGCAGATGCAGATTATAAACTAATAAAACACTGAATATATTTGGGGCCATATATTCAAACTACCACAGCAAGTAAGACAAGTATTAAAGGAACTGCTGCAGCTGAGTTATGAGTAGTTAACCAGGGGAACCAATGGAACAAAGATTGATACCAGTTACCTCTTTGGGATTCCTGCAGATACAGACAGAGATAAGTTTAGCTTTTTAGCAGATAACTCTTATAATGAATTTACATTTCTCTTGTCTTCCCAGTCATAATCCCTTATATTCTAAAGTATAATTTTTTAACCAGGCATAGTGTACACCCTGTCCATATATTTTTTTCTCATCTTGAATTCCTTAGTCTTCTGCCCTGCATAGACTAATCAGCTTCTGGAGAGACTAGAGCAGGGCTGTAGTCTCCTTGTCAGGGGCAGGTGTCCTCTGGAGCTTGACCTGGAGGGGACCCTCTGGGGTCCCTGGTAATCTGTTAGCTCTTACAATCAGCTAAGGACATTTTCCTTTTGACTCTGGTGTGACGAATTTATATCCTTCGGTTGATGGGTATGGGCCCAATTCCCTGACGGTAGGTGGGTCCCCTTGTGTTACAAATTTTAAGGGAGTACCATTGATTGCAAGTGAATCTGGCTTACCTCTATAAATCTGAACAAAGAGACACCTTCAAACAACCAGCACCACCCACATCAGCAAGTATAAACAGCTAGAATTCTAAATTGCTTTTACATGTTACAATTGGTCTGAGATCTGTCCTTAGTGATATGCCTCCTTTAATAACACATATCAAGGATAGATTAGACTAATACAAATCAATCACTCTCAGGTGAATATAACCAGTGAGGACAATTTTTGGATTTATTTATTTATTTATTTATTTATTTATTTATTTATTTATTTATTTATTTTTGGAGAGAGACACAGAGAGAGGGACAGACAGAGAGGGAGACAGATAGAGATGGGCTCGCCTGCAGTCTCTCAGCTGCTGTGAATGAACTCCAGATGTGTGCACCCCCTTGTGGGCAAGTGCGGCATTGCACCCTTGTCTCACTTTGCATCTGGCTAAACGTGGGACCTGGAGATTGGAACTGCTGGAGATTGGAACCAGTGTTCTTAGGCTTAGCAGGCACGCGCCTTCATGGTGAAGCCATCTCTCCAGCCTTTTTATTATTTTATTTTATTTTATTTTATTTTGTTTTATTTTATTTTTTGGAATTTTTATTTAAAGGCAGCAGTGGATGACTAATCAGGGACAGGCAGAGGCAGAAGGCATAAGTTAATATTAGAGTTTTGTATTGTAAGCCAGCATCAGACAGGGGAGCCTATTAGTCTGAATCTTTACCTATATTGTAATATTTTGTGATTTTTTTTTTTTTTTATAATTGGGTGATTAAGACCATGCAGACTGCCAGAATTAACTATATATTTTGCAGGTCAATAATGGAACTATAAGAGAGAATTTGGGGGACCTATGGGGAGTTCTATGACTCTCAGCATTGTCATTTGCTAGGATAAATCAAGGCTGTGCTGACCAAGTGGCCCTCCCTCTTTTGGGAAACCTGGAGGACTGATTTTCCTCTGATGTGACTCTCCTGTTACATGTACACTTACTTGGAATTCATCTCTGCTTCTCCATATCCTCTCTGATCACAAATACAGGCAACTTACCAGAGGCTAGAAGTTAGCAAGTTTCCCATCATCTGTAGCCTTCTGACCTGGAAGCAGGAACCAAAATATTGGTTAGCTTTTTAACTCTGATGTTTCAAATTGACTTTGGCTTCTATATATGGTTATTAATCATTCAGAGAGACTGCACATATCTGATTTCCAGAACAGATTTAGTTAAAAAGTTAAAGAACATATCTGGTTAGCAGGGCAGTTCTGGATGAAGAATGACATGATAGTTTAAAGTCATTCTGATTAGCATTTAAGTTTAGTTGTCAGATGATACTGTAAGCTATATCTGGAACATAGAAAATATACACATTTTATCTTTTTCCCCCACCACCACCACCTCCTACACATTTTATCTTTTAAGTACCTGTCAGTTATAAGTACAGACAGAACATTTTAGTAGCCCTGAAAGCAATATTTTATCAATTATTTTTATCAATAACTTTAAGCCAATTGATCTAATATAGATATTATATGTCAGGAAAAGATAAGACAGTATGAAAACTTGGCAGCTGTCTTTGAAAACAACTTTGGCTAGTCTGTATATAGGTACCAATTACTCCCCAAACTGGAAGCAAAACAGCAATTTAAGATTATTTTTCTAGGGTAGGAAACATGTCGTAAGCATCAATATATCTATAAGCAATGAACTTACTTAAATAAAACCTTGACTGAGACTGATTATACACTGACCAAAGCTTCAAGCAACATTAACCTATAGGCATAAACAAATTGTTTACAAGGCAATTTGGTGGACACAGCATATTCATTTAATAAAATAATAGTAGTAGCTTCCCCACTGGTGCCTATGACCTCCTCAGCTTTATAAAAAAATTATTGACAACTTCTATATTTACAGACAATAAACCATGATATTCTGCTACCATCACCCATTTTCCCCTTCACAACTCCACTCTCCATCTTATCCCCTCCATCTCTCCATTAGTCTCTTATTTTGATGTCATCATGTTTTTTTCTCCTATTATGGGGGTCTTGTGAAGGTATTGCTAGACATGGGAAGGTCATGGATATCAAGGCCAATTTCTGTGTGGGCAGTTGCTTTGTAAGGAGTTGTACCCTTCCTTTGGCTCTTACATTTTTTTCTGCGACCTCTTCTGCAATTGACATGAGCCTTGGAGGATGTGATAGAGATGTTTCACTGTTGGACACTCCTAAATCCCTTCTTCTCAGCACTATGTTGCCTTCTGGGCCATCCCAGTGGTCATTGCCATCTGAAAAGAGAAGCTTCTCTAACCAGAAGTGAGAATAACATTAATATATGAATATGCTTTCAGGGCAGTTTGGTGAGAATAATATATGCATTTAACCAGACAAGAGTAGGCTTTATACCACTAATGCTCATGACCTCCCCTTCCATAGGCTTTTGGTTAGGTTTTTAGTACCAGGCATGTATTCCCTCCCTTAGAGCAGGCCTCCAGTCCAACTAGAAAACAGTTGGTTTCCCCCAGAGAGACATGCCACTATTGCACCCATTTGGTCATTTGGCCTGTTTAGCCATACTTGAGGTTTCAAGTCTCCGCTGTTTTCTCCACTGATGACTTGTCTCCCATAAGGCTGCATGTAGTGCAGCTTTTTCTAGCTAATAGTTGGCTGGTCTACAGGGAGAAGCCTTTTCTGCTCAGCACCAGCTTGATTTTGTAGTGATTTTACTGCCTATCCATGTGAAGTCTTCAGCAAAAGGGTCTTCCTATCTGTTACTTGTGGAAAACCAAAGGCCTTGGCAAAAACCTGTAATATTTTGGAGGCAGCAGAGACCTCCCTGGTCAACAACTCACTGGTAAGTATCCCAAACCTGGCACTGAAAATTTTCTAGTAGCAATCTATGGCTTCTGGATGTGCCATTAACCAAAAAAGAAGGCTTTCATATATCTTATTCAGACTATCTTGAATTTTAATTAACCCTCCTCCACCCTTCTTTAACTCAATCTTTTCCCTGACCTCACTTAGGCCATTCCACTGCCTGCTATCTGTTCTTCTACTTACATATATACAATAACATCCTTCCATCTCCTCCCTCCCTTATAGCCTTTTTCCTGCTTACTGTCCTCTGAACCAATGTTTGGGTTCCAACTCACACACAAGTCTCAACATTTGTAGCTAGGATCCACATATGAGAGAAAACATACAACATTTGGCTTTCTGGGCCTGGGTTACCTCACTTAGTATAATTCTTCCCAGGTCCTTTCATTTCCTAACAAATTTCATAATTTCATTTTTCTTTACCACTGAATAGAACTCCATTGTGTAAATGTACCACATCTTTATTATCCATTCATCTGTTGAGGGACATCTAGGCTGGTTCTATTTCCTAGCTATTGTGAATAGGGCAGCAGTAAACATGCTTGTGCATGTATTTCTAAGGTAGTGAGAAGAGTCATTAGGGTATATGTCTATGAGTGATATAGCTGGGTCATATGGCAAATCTATGTGTAGGTGTCTCAGGAACCTCCACACTGATTTCCATGATGGCTGTACCAGATTATATTCTCACCAACAGCATAGAAGGGTTCCTCTTTTTCCACATCCTCACCAACATTTATTGTCATTTATTTTCTTGATAGTATCCATTCTGACTGGAGTGAGATTTAATCACAAAGTAGTTTTAATTTTCATTTCCCCGATGGCTAAGGATGTAGAACACTTTTTTAGATGTTTATATGTCATCTGTATTTCTTCTGATGAGAACTCTGTATTTAGTTCCATAGGCCACTTTTAGTTGGGTTGTTTAAATTCTTATTGTTCTATGTTTTGAGTCCTTTGTATATTCTGGATATTAATCCTCCATCAGATGTGTAGCTGGAAAAGATTTTCTAACATTCTGTAGGTTGTCTCTTTGCTCTATTCACAGTGTTCTTTGCTGTAAAAAAGCTTTGTAATTTCATGAGATCCCAGTGGTTGATTAGTGGTTTTATTTCGTGAGCAATTGGGGTTATAGTTAGAAAGGCATTACCTATGCCAATATGTTGAAGGGTTTCCTCTGCCTTTTCCTGTAGCAATTTCACAGTTTCAAGTCTGATATTAAGGTTCCTGATCCAGCTGGACTTTATTCTTGAGCATGGAGAATGACAAGGATCTATTTTCATCTTTCTACATATAGATATGGAGTTTTCCCAATACCACTTGTTGAAGAGGCTGTCTTTTCTCCAATGAATTTTGGACATTTTTGTCAAAATCAGATGGCTGTAGCTGTCTTGGTCAACATCTGGGTCTTTCATTCTATTCCATTCATCTATGTGTCTGTCTTTCTGACCAGTACCATGCTGTTTTTGTTACTATGGCTTTGTAATATAGTTTAAGATTTGGTATGGTGATACTACCAGCCTTATTTTTGTTACTCACAATTGTTTTGGCCATTAGAGATTTTTTTGTGTTTCCAAATGAATTTTGGTATTGCTTATTCTATTTCTGTGAAGAATGCCTTTGGAATTTTAGTTGATATTGCATTAAGTGTATATATTTCTTTTGGTAAGATTGACATTTTTCACAATATTGATTCTTCCAATCCATGAAACAAGTTTTTAATTGTGCACAATACAGCTGGTCTGGCAGTTGACTCCTTAAGGTGGGGGTGTAGAGAGCCACCCCGAGTTAACTTCTCTGGCTCTTTTTATAGGGCAAAATCATAGAAATAACAGGGTAGGTAGTTTTCAGAGGCAAGCAAGTGTGGTAACAGAAGCAGACCAGCTATTACAGCTAGACAACTTCCCGGAACATTATGAATACACAATCCTGGGAACAGTAACCAGGGAACAATTTGTGGCCCCAGATCAGACATAGAAATTTAGAGAAACAGAAATATAACTTAGTCATTATCTTTAAATGACTCTTTCAGTTAAAATGGAGTCAGGTATTTCTTCATTACCTTCTTACCCTTATTATCTATATTATGTTCTTTCCTTTCTGGAATAATAACCTTGAATTGCTATAAAATACATTTTTGGTTGTTGTTGGGTACAAATCTAATGCCACATTTCCATTGCCTATCCTTCTGACTGTGAACTCGACTCACCTTAGTTCATGGTATACTACAAAGGTAGAGTAGATTTCTTGTAACAAATATATTCAGAAGGAAGCCAAATATATGATGGCAATCCTGCAGCTGCATATGGGAAAATATATTCCATGGCTAAGATCTAGTGAAGTTACTAAAGTTGAAAGACAAATAAAGAAATGTTATAAACTCCAGCTGATCTAAAGTTGATAATCCAGGTAATGGTCCTTAAGTCCCCTGGCAAATGTAGCAAGTTTGACCTCATTTAAAGAAATATGAAGAAAAATCCCCTTATTTAGAGAAATAAGAAACAGAGTTCTAACAGTAATTTATTTGGGTGGCAAAAACTTATGCTCTAATTGTTCCAATTTTAATTTTAATTTTAAAATGTAAAATTACAAAATAAATATGTACTTTCATATTTACTGAAGAGTAAACCACAAAAGTAAATTTCGGATAAAACATACCTTGAGAAGTTTCATAATCATAAACATAAATAGTATGCATCTACTAATATAATTTTTTCTAGTCATAATGTTATCATTTCCATGGTGTTTAATTTTATGTAACCATAAAAGAAATATTCATCAGTCTACTAAAAATTTATATATTTAGATGCACATTTTTATTAATTGTAATACAAAGCTATTTTTCTAAGCAAATGTTTTTATGCTTGACTGAAGAGCCTTTTCAATTAAATGACAATGCTTAACCATTATTTGGTAAAGTGCTTTAAGTATTCAAATTGATGGAATTCTATTTAAATCATAAAGTGGCTGCTGGTAACACATAACTACAAGGGATATTATGATATAAACTGATATAAATAAACTAACACACGGGAAGAGCTTTGAACATATTTAATCCTTACTATGTATCATTTTCTGGATATTGCTGCACCATTATTGCTGCTATTGTTTACATAAATGCTATTATTAATAGGATAATAATAACTACTATATAAGCAATGAAGCTAGGCTTGGCTGTTCACTTCTTAGGTACTCAAGATGTTATATAGCAAACTGTGAACAGTTAAATTATATTTTAGTCTTTTTTTTTCACAATTCAACATAGAACTTGTTTAAGAAGTAGCCCATTTGTTTGCTGGCAAATAAGTCAATGTCTTCACTCCATTATGTAGTCCTAAGTAAATGTTAGAAATTTAGTATTGCTCACCCACCAGAGTTTGAAAAATCTGGCAACCTCAGACATATATTTGAAATAAAGCATTTGGAAGATGTGAAACAATCAACAAAGCCTGAACTTAGAAGCAATAAATAAATAAATAAATAAATAAAAATAAATAAATAAAAAACCCTGAAATGGTAAATATTAGAATACAGAGGTCTCTATAGTCAGGCACTTGATTTCAGAATTGGTAGTCGGCTATTATTATATTTAGTATTATAGTTTGTTACAATCTAAGTCATGCTTTTATGATAAATCAATAGATATATATTTACTGTAGTAGATGATATTTAATAGGCTACATTAAAAAAAAAAATCATGAACTAAGCCAGGCATGGTGGCCCATGCCTTTAATCTGAGCACTTGGAAGGCAGTGGTAGGAGGATCACCATGTGTTCTAGTTCATCCTGAGACTACATAGTGACTTCCAGATCAGGCTGGGTTAGAGCAAGACCTTATCTCAAAAAGGCAAGCAAAAAGAAATCTTGAAGTAATGGCCTTCAACAGTAAGACTAGAAGGAGAGTTTGAGTTACAATAGAGAAAGTAAATTCAAGTAAAAGTGATATTAGTTTGAAAATAAAATACCTTCCAAATTGTCTGTATTTTAAAAAGTTGATAACCGGGTGGCGTTGTTGGAAGGTAATGGAGTGTTAGGAGACGGAACCCAGTGGGGTTTCCTTAGGACATTAGAGGCATGTCTTTCTTGATCAAAAATTGAGCAGTTTGTTTTACCACCTACTCCCTGACATAATCACTTGGCCTACTCACCAGAGACTCTTAAGTAGTCAGTTCATTTGTACTGAAAATTTCAAGAATGCAAGTCTAAAGTATTTATTTTCTCTACATAATTTAATATATTAGGTAATTTGGTAAGTATTGAAGACTGACAAACACAGACAGCTATAGTGATAATCATTAGATATTGGTAAGGAGTTATTCTTCATAGAAAGGATTAAATTATTAATATAATTTCCCATCAATTTTACATATATTCCTGCAATCCAGTTCAAATCCAATATTGTTCATTATCTTACTTAGTAAATACGTCTACTACATGACCAACTGTATATGATTGACTTATTTTTAAAAACATTTTTCATTATATTTGCAAGTTAGAATATTAATTGAATATCAGAGAGCTTGTTGAATGAGCTAAGATAGTTTAGAAGTTAACTACTTGTTGCTAGAAAAAAAAAAAAAGTCTGAGTAGAAGTAGCTTATTGGGGGAAAGGGTTTATTCCAGGTCTACGCTTTCAAAGAAAAGTTTCATGAAGGTGGGGAAACCATGGCATGAACAGGAGGCTGCTCACATACCTGGTTGGAAGCAGTCTAAATAAATAGCTTTGTGTGGCTAATAAAAGTCAAGTTCAGCACCCAGTGACAACAGCTCCTCTAGCCTGACGCTACTTCCCTATTTCCTGCTAGCTGGGAATTGAGTATGAGGCTCACTCACAAACACTTGAGGCTACGGGAACACTTTGCTCATAAACTGTCACAGATTTTGAGATACTGAATGAGCACAGACATTTGTTCTTGTCATTCATAAAGAAAAGAAGTCTCTAATATTTTGATATATATTACTAATTTTATTTATTATTCTTTGCTAGTAAAATTTAATTTATCATTTAATTACATCTAGGCCACCTATGATCATAGAAACTTGAAACAAGAGAGGATGCATAGATCACAGATTGAAAATTGTTGCAGTTATCCTCACGTTGCTTACACATAGTACCAGACCAAAAGCTGCTTGTGGGAGAAAATGGTTGAATTTCGCTTATAGACTTCAGGGGGAACTCCATAATGGCAGGAAAAGCCATGGAATGAGCAGAGTCTCTCCATCACCTCCTGGCCAACATCAGGTGGATGATAGCAGCAGGACAAAGGGGAACTGGCTATAATACCATAACCCCACCCCCAAAACATACCTCCTTCAAGAATGTTCCAATTTCTAAATTGTTATTAGCTGAGGATCAAGCATTCAGAAAACATACGTTTATGAGGGACATCTAAATCAAACCACAAGAGAAGTGGTTTAGTATAAACCTAAAAATACTGGAAAAATTGTCTTTCTTTGCTCTGCTGCTTTAATCAACTTATTACATATATAAAATTATAAAATACATTAATAAATTTTATTATTTATTTGACAGAAAGAGAGAGGGGGCAAGGGAGAATGGGTGCACCAGGGGCCCAGCAGCTGCAAACAGTCTCCAGACACATGTGCTATCTTGTGCATCTGGCTTACATGGGTCCTGGGGAATCATCGACCCTGGATCGTTTGGATTTGAAGGCAACCATCTTAACTGCTAAGCCAGCTCTCTGGCCCATAAAATATTTTTTAACATTTTTTTTTTTCTATAGATGCCAGACCTTACTCTGATTTCGGAGCACAAAGAAATGTAGATAAAATGGTTCATGTCAATTAATGTCTGAACTTTGTTCAATAAAACAGTAAAATGGTTTGTCATATCTATAGCCTCTTCCCAAAAAGAGGGAAATTAAGCCAGTTGAACTACCTAGGAATAGACCTCATGTGAGAGGATTTATTTAAAGTAATTGAATACTGTAACCATATACAGTAATATAATAGCTATGACCTTTAAGTATTATACTAGTTATGATATAGTCAACAATAAATGTAATTTTTATAAAATAAAATTAGTGGCTACAATATATGTAAGTGTATCTATATAAACAAAGCAGTTCACATGAAATTAAATATTCACCTCGTAAATATATGTGTACCTTCTTTGTAAGAGGTGGCCAGGTCCTCAGTTACCTTTAAATATATTGTTCACAGCATATTATACAGATGGTGGCATATAAATTTTTAAAAATCAAAATAACTAGCAAATTGCATGCCTCACATTAAATAAGATCTTGCAAGCGACATGAGGAGTGAGCTCAAAATGGAGACTAAGATTGTTGAACTGGAAGGAAGATTATCAGTTCCACTTTTCAGCCATGTGGACAGAGTCAATGTAACGCAGAGGAAAATAAGTGACAGAGATGGTTTTCAGAAATGAGAGATGGGGGAATGGCTCAGTGCGTAAGAGCCTTTAGTGAACCAGCATGAATATTTAGCATGCCGGTAAAAATGTCAGATGTCTCCCTGAATGTCTGTAACTTCAGCACTGGGAGCAGGGGTAGAGGCAGGAGGATCCAGGATGCTCTCTCATCAACTAAAATATTGTGTGCATCAGGTCAATGAGAAGCCCAAAGTTAAAAATCTTAGCTCAGGGAAGTAAGGTAGAAGAGTTATAATGAATTCTCAGCATCTTCTTCTGATACCTGCACTTATGTATAGGGTGTACACATCTGCACACACACAAACACCGAGAGAGAGAGAAATGTATCAGAGGGAATATGTTTGCCTCGCTTTGAATACGTAGTTGTAGTTTTCATGTTATTTATGCATGGGCATGTATTTGCTACTGCTGGGTCAAAGACAAAGATTTTGTATATAAAATAATCTTAGGCTACATCTTCTGGAAAGGAACGAGGTATTAAGTAATAATTAGTTATAGAATTACATTATGTGTAGAAGCTCTTAGAAGGAAGAACAGTGATCTTTGATAATGGCAAGAGCTGTTTTGGAAAGTCAGGGAAGTTTTCTTGAGAAATTTGCAATTGATAACAGCTTGGTGCTCTGATTTTATTCCATATAATGGTGGAAACAATATTGTTCAAAGATACAATTTTTTAAAGTTTGTTTTAATATTTATTTTTATTTACTTATTAGAGACAGAGAGAGGGAGAAAAAGGAGACAGACAGGTCCTCTAGACAATGCAAACGAACTCCAGATGCATGCACCACTGTGTATCTGGCTTATGTGGGACTTGGAGAATCAAACCTGGGCCCTTAGGCTTCGCAGGCATTCACCTTAACCACTAAGCCATCTCTCCAGCCCATAGATACAATTTTTAAAAATTATTTTATTGATATATATCATAATATTTACAAGGAATAATTTGAGGGATGTCTTGTTGTGGAATTGGGGGAAAATCATCTTTAGCTCTATATTATACATTTTCTCCTGGCTATAAAAATCATATGACAGACATCTAAAGAGAGAAAGTTTAATTTGATGTACAGTAGCAGGGGACAGAGTCCATCATGTAGGGGAAGACAGCAAAAGCAGGTAGAATGTGGTCCCATTGCATCCACAGTCAGAAAGCAGAATGATGAATGCTAATGTTCAGCAAGTTTTTCCTTTCTATTTAGTCAAGTACACAAGCCAATGGTGAACCTCACAGTTAGGCTAGTGTTTCACATCTGAATAATAATAAAAAAAAAAATATTGAAACTTTCTAAAGACATGGCAGAGATTTACCTTTTAGGTGATTATGTGTCCGCTGAAATTGACACCAGATCATAGCTTCATCAAATATATTCTTTTTATAAAAGATATTTTATTTATTTGAGAGAGACAGAGAGAAAGAGAGAGAGAGAGTGGGCATGCCAGGGCCTCAAGCCACTTCAAACGAACTCCAGATGCTTGTGCCCCCTTGTGCATCTGGCTTATGTGGGTCCTGAAGAGTCAAAACAGAATCCTTTGGCTTTTTAGGCAAATGCCTTAACCACTAAGCCATCTTTCCAGGCCCTGCTTTTTTTTTTTTTTTTTTTTTTTTTTTTTTGAAATAGAGTCTCACTCAAGCCCAGGATGACCTGGAAGTCACTATGTAGTCTCAGGGTGGCCTCAAACTCACATCATTCCTCTTACCTTGGCCTCCCATGTGCTGAGGTTAAAGGTATGCACCACACCTAGCACTAGATATATTCTTCAACATAAAAAAATAAACAAGACTTATTCTTCCATCAGCGTATAAACCCTTGTACACCTATTAGGATCCTGTTTGAAACAACAATAGAAAAAAATAATTAATTAATTTTTTGAGATTTAAATTGTTTTGTTGAAATTACATTTTGATTCTTTATGTCTTCAAAGTAATGCACACAGCTGCCAATTGACAACATGCTAAAGTCTCAGTCATTGAACAAGAGCCTTATATTAGATCATTCGAGATACATTGAGCAGTTATAGGAAGAAAGATTGAATTCATTGTCCTCGTTTGAAGTTTTCTCTAAGATATACACAGAAGTCATTTATGGGGAATGTACAACAATTCTACCTCCATTTACTTTACTTACAAAAATGAAGCAAACTGATTTAAATCATAATGTTCAAGGTCACAGTCATCCCTTGCACTCCAGGATGCTAGGTCACTTATAACCTGTATAGTATCTATATAGTTCTAGAAATTTTATTTTTCATTGAAATTTCTTTTCTTCCTTTCTCCCTCATTTCCTTTTTATTTCCACTTTCATGATTTTTTTCACCAGAACTCCACACTACTATCACAAGAACAAAGCTTTTATGATATAGTGATTAAGAATACTTAGAGTCTTGGAAGTGAGCGGAAGAAAAAAATGTATGGTCCACTGGGCATGATGGTACTACTCCTTCATCCCAAGAACTGAGGAGTCACAGGAAGGGTAAAGTATGTTCAAAGCTTAGTGAAATATGGTCTGAAAACAAAATTATAAAAGGGCCTAGCATGCATTAGACCTTGGATTGAATACCTAGAAATGAACCCTGTCTCTTTTGCTCTATGTATGAACTGCAAATTCAAACATCAATTATATATACTGTTAAGGCCTAGAGTCACGTTGTTCAGAATATTAACTACCTTATAACTGACATTACCTGTTTCTGTATTGTTCTAGAAAATTGAACCTACTACTATGTACTGCATGAGTAATTTCATGATCCTCTTTCTTACCTTTCCTGCATTGACATAAGATATATTTCAAGAGAAGTTCTGACTATTATTATAGGAAGATATGCCTATTTAACACTTTTATTATCCATTTTTATGATAAAATGTGCATATTCCTGAGTATTCAATATCATGGGATCCCACTGAAACAACTCTTAGAATTTCAGGCAGATTTCACCTCTTTTTCTGTAGAATGTTTTTGACACTTGTGTACATGTGACACTTTTTGCATCAGGTTTTATGTTAGTTGCTGGGGAATTGAAATTCAGCCAACATGCTTTGCAAGCAAACACCTTTAACTGCACTGCCATCTCCCCAGCGCCCAAGTTTGCACCTCTTATAAGGAGACTTTAGGATATTTCTTTACACTGGTTTGAGTATATTTGGGAGATCAAATGAGGGCATTTCATTTCTTCAATTCCTATATTTCTCTTAATGACCTATATTTCCATCTAACGATTTCCACATCACTGTCTTTTCCCAGATTCTCAAGCTGAAAATGGAATTCTGATGTTTCTGTTTTATTTCTAAACCTCACAGATGTTCTTTCACTCCTACCACTCTCTCCATCTCCCAATCTACAATATTTGGCTCAAGGAAGAGTAACTTCTCCTCCTTTCATGATCCTCACATATGATTCTCTATACCTTTCATCTATAACTCTTTCCAAAATACTTTGGGGTAGGAACCTCATTTTATAACATTCCTCTATCTTCCCATTCTATTGTAGTGGCACACTGCTCTAGAGTTACACTCTTAACTCAAAGCAGCTGAGGTTGTCTGCACAACAATGAGCCCATGAGGCCTCGCCCCATCTGACTGCGATATTAGTAGTTCTTAGCTGCTAGAAGAATGGGAGTCATTCTCTTTAGTGGTTTAGACACTGGAAAGTTGCCCATGAAACAGTTAATAAGCCTCCATCTGTGCTTATACAAAACCCTAATGAAACTCAGTGGGTCAAAAGGAAAAAAGAAAGACATTAAAATAAGGGCAATAATTGGGAAGAAGAGGTTCAGGAGGAAAATGTGTAGTGTCAGGACCCCCAAATGTGGGTTGGGGTCCTTGGGAGTCACCCAGTGAGACAAGACCGAGGAGCTCAACTGCAATAACACGGAATTCTTTATTACCAAGCCTAGACTGGGACTCTGTCCACACAAACCAACGCAGTGGGAGTGTGAGAGAGAGCCCCCACTCTTGGGGGAAAGGGTTAATATAGAGAAGGGATACAGCAGTTACATCATATTGCAACATTTGAAATGGTTGGTTCAAAAAGCGCGCGGGAACATTCTGAGCTGCTTATCTAGGATCAGCCACTTGTTTGCAGATCCTTTCTTTGTATGAGACCGGAGACCTCTGTGATTTATTACCTCCGGGATGTCCTAAGACTTCCCAGGAATGAACAATAAGAGAGAGGGAGGGGGTTGGGAAAGAAGCAAAGGTCAGTACATTAGCCCACAAGTTCCTCATCTGAGTCAGGCCTGGGCTTTTTCTTTTAAATGGCTACTTATTCTAAAATGGCAACACTATCGTATGCATATTCCTTTGGTCTCTCAAATGATGTAAGTACGAAAAGTTCTACACATACACATACACAAACATGAATGCTTGCACATACTCATGTGTGTGTGTGTGTGTGTATAACTGTTTAAATGAAAATAAAAATAAATTTTAGGAAAAAAAATAATTGAAATTTTGCTGAAGTTTTTGATTTTCATTATTTAAATGCCAAGATTTACTCAAAAATTTTTGTTAAAATAATAAAGTGTGTCATTTGCAACTCAAATTTGAAATTAGGTTCTGTCCTCTACTGTGGAAACTCATGAAACTTAAACCAAAAATTTAACTTTATTAAAATGTACAGCTTTAATATTAAAGATGTAGCAAGGCTATAGAGATGGGTTACAGGCCTATGAAGCCTAAGGACTCAGCTTCAATACCTCAGTACCCATATAAGCCTGGTGCAAAAATAATGCATGCTTCTTGAGTTCTTGTGTAGTGTATTGTGCATTGCTAAAAATGGGCTGGGACTGTGAGGAGGCTGCCTTAAACTGTTGGACATGGCCAGGGACCCTGGGCTGTGGGGTTGCAGCTGGCCCTATTGTCAGGAGTCCCTGGTGATGGTGACTGGCCTTCCCTATGTTGTAGGTTGTAGTGTGCCCTGTCATCACCCTGAGTGGGCAGAACTGGTGAGGCCCTGCCCCTGAACCCCAAAAGGCTCTGACCATCCCATAAGCCAGACTTTGCCCCCCACAGTTCCTGACCTTGTGGCTAGCTGCCCAAGAGACCCTTATGTGGCTGAAGTCACTTGGCCTTTCCACTATCTCTCTCACAGCTTTGAAGTCACAGCCTTCTGCCATTCCCCTCATTTTCTCTTGCAACTCCTCACCCCACAGCTTTGAAGTTACTAGCTTTTCCGCCACCTAGATAACAGCCCATAAATTATGTATCCGATTGCCATATAGTCTGTATGTGCCATCTCAACCTTCCCCAAGTGTTTATAAACCAACTCCCCTTTTAAATAAATGAGTGTTCTCCATCACAATGCAGCCTGGGATGTCCTTGGCCAACGACCCCGGAGGAAATGGTAAAGACCCACAGTAGTGCTTTGAGGACCTAATGTGCCCATTCTTTCCCTTCCTCTCTCTGTCTTTCTCTCTCTCTCTCTCTCTCTCTCTCTCTCTCTCTCTCTCATAAATAAAAATATTTTAAAGACATGGCAAACAGAAACGTGCCTGCTAACAAAAGATTATAATTAGGCAAAAATCCTAAGGAAACAAAACACAGAATAAACTTCAGGTGATGTCCATCTCAGTCCTTTGTCATGATCCTGTGAGAGGCTGATATAGCAACCTTAAGATAGTGTATGTAAAAGATGTATGTATGTATGTATGCTTAAGTGTGAACAATCAGCATGAAATGCCTATGACAGGAGAAGAGGTAGCATTTAGGGACATAACATTTTCACAAATATTATATCAAATGTGTCTCAGCTACAAAGGACTTTCATTTTCAAGGGACTTGTAAACATTATAGCCAGAAGATTTTTTTCAATGAAGAGACAGTGGTTCCATGACAGTTCTATGATGACAAAAAATAATAATAATAGTAATCACAGGGACATATGAAGTACTGAAATACCTAGGTTTAGTTCTAAAGACAGTAGTAGTCCCTTAAGATTTGCAAAAGTTAAAAATGGTAGAATAAGTGCTCTGAAATCAAGCAACCACCATATCTATGAAGCTATGATGTTTAAATGACAGTCATGTGGGCTGCTATCTTCATCAATCTACACCTGTTAGAAGGATGTTTCCATCTTTGCTTTATTTTATATTCTTGATTGTGCTTTTATAAAAATATTTATTTTGAATTACAAAATATATTTAGAGGCATTAAAAAAAGATACAGAACCATTTTATCAAAGAAGTAAATGGAGAGGAGAATTTCCCATGTCAGGTAGCAGTACTTTCTTTCCGTGTCTTTCATTGACAATTTTATTTCTTCATGCTTCTACAGTGAGAGATATAAATAATTAATAACATTAAGTAGTTGTGGAACTGCTAAGTGCATATTAATATTTGTAATACTGTATTCCAGAATAGAGAAGTGATGGAAACTGGAGCCCATAATATACACTGAGTATATATGTACCCCTTAACTAGATTTCTGTCTTGATAGAATGCCTGTTCTGGCTGTTCACCCAGTGACTTGATTTTACTTGTATTACCTGTACTCAAACAGAATCTCCCATTTCATTTGCCTGCTGTGTGTGTTTGTATGTCTGCATTTCCTCAATTCTTACAAGCTTAGAAGGGAAACTGTTGGGATGATATGACAGATAGGAGTGTGTTTGGAAATACTGATATAGCATTATGTAAAATTGACATGTCAGAATAATCTTAAAAGAGATAACAAAACTGATATTTTATACCATGAGTAGAAAATCTAGGTTCTAATGTACAGGAATTGAGGTATAGTTTATTGTTTTATTGAGATGATTTCAGATAAATGCTTCTACATGAAGCAAGCTTATTTTTGTTGATCATAAAATACCCTAACATATTTAAAAAGCTTACTGCCATTGATATTAATAATGACAAATTATAATGAATTGTCCATTGGGAAAACATTTAGAGTTTGGATACTAAATATCAAATGATGATATGGAGAACTCAATTGATACAATAATTAGACTAATATATGGCCCTCCACCAGGTAGAAATAAGAAAGGAAAAGTTAGAAATATTAACATAAATATTACATTTGAAGTTTAGCATGAAAGTACACAACTTTGTTAACTGTTTAAAAAAAAAAAAATCCCACTAAGATAAACACAATAGAAAACTGACAAAATATGTGTCTAAATTCTAACTTTAGGTGTTAAAGTTCTTCTAAATTTTACTTCAAAAATGTACCTTTAATTCAATATTTATTAAAACTTTTGGATCTTCAGTATCAAGCTTCAGATTGTAGTTAAGTTGAAAGAATTAATAGGAATGTTACTGCTTTTAAAAAAAATCATATATAGACTGTGGAATTTAGATTTATTCTTTTTAAATAATTAAAATTTTATATTCGAGACAAAAAGTATATAATTGATTATATTCCACAATTTGACTAACATTAATATATAACAGGATACAATATGAACATATTCACTTTTTTAAAAAATCTAGTAGCAAGAATAAGAAAATTCATTGAACTCAAGATCAACATATAATATAGTTAGAGGAATTCCTAAAGAGAGAAATTAGGCCATAGCCAATTCTGCTTGGATGCTACCTTCTGAAATATAATTCTTCTGTTTTCAGAAAGAATTGTCTAAATGTGAGCTCAAGCCCAGCCTGAGAATACATAATGAATTCCAGGTTATCAAGGGTTAGAGTAAGACCATACCTCTAAAAAACAAAATAAATAAATAAATAAATAAATAAATAAATAAAATAAAAATTAAAAAAATTTAAAAAAATTTAAAAAAGGAATTGTTGTATTTTAATCATATAAATCCCAATACAATAATAGTAGGAAACTTTAACACCCCACTATCATCAATATATGTGTCTTCTAAGCAGAAAATAAACAGAGAAATATTGGAATTAAACAATGCCAAAGATCAAATGGACTTAACAGACTTCTATAGAACATCCCATTCTAATTCTACTGATTGTACTTTCTTCTCAGCAATTCATGGAACTTTCTCCAATATAGATCATATATTAGGCATAAAGTATGTCTCCATGAATTCAGAAAATTTGACATAATTTCCTACATTATACCTGAGCACAATGCATTAAAACTAGAAATCCACAACAAATGTAACAACAGAAAACACACCAACTCCTAGATACCGAACAACTCCCTATTAAATAATGAATGTGTTGATGAAGAAATCAGAAAAGAAATCCAATAATTTATTGAACTGAATGACAAGGAAATACAAAGTAACAAAAGAACATGATGAAGGTAGTTTTAACAGGAAAGTACCTAGCATTAAATGCCTACATTACAAAAGCAAAGAGACCTCAAATAAACAATGTAAATGCTAACTTGAAGGCACTAGAAAAGGCAAGAACAGTCCAATCCCAAAAGTACCTGATACAACAAGATTATCCAAATCAAAGAAGAAAACAACTATTTGGAAATAAAGGAAACAATTAACAAGACTGATGAAAAAAGATCTGGTTCTTTGAAAAAATAAACAAGATTGATAAACCACTTGAAAACTTTATCCAAAGAAAAGAGAAAAAAGTCAAATCATAAAGATTAGAAATTAAAATGGGGACATCACAAATGATACTAATGAAATTGGAAGAATCATCAAGATATATTTCAAAAACCTATATTACACAAAATTGGAAAACCTGGTAGGACTGGATTAATTCCTTTATTCTTATCAACTTCCAAACACAATCCAGAACACATAGACATCATAAAACAATTATTTCCAATATAATTGAAAAAGTTATTAAAAATCTCCCAGCCAAAAAAATGACCAGACCATGATGGAATCATTGATGTGTTCTACTATATTTTCAGTGAAGAATTAAAACCACTTCTCAAACTATTTCAGACAACCGAAACAAAGGGAATGCTCCAAAATTCATTCTTCTATGAAGCCAACATTATTTTGATAGCTAAAGCAGACAGAGACCCAACAAAAGTAGAAAATTATAAACTGATATCCCTAATTAACTTGGGGTCAAAACTGCTCAATAAAATACTAGCAATCCAAATTCAAGAATACATAAAAGCATCATCCACTTTGATCAAATAGGCTTCATCCCATGGATGCAGGTGTGGTTCAACACAGTGAAATCAATTAACATAATTCTCCACATAAATAAAGTTAAACACAAGCATCACATGATTATGTCAGTAGATGCAGAAAAACATCTGACAAAATACAACTACCCTTCATGTTCAAAACAATGGAGAGACTTGTTATGGAGGGACCATGTGTTCACACAATAAGGGCTATCTGTAAAGAACTAAGTCCCAGCTGACAATAAATGGGGAAAAACTTGAAGTGTTCCCATTGAGATATGAACAAGACAGGGGTGCCCACTCTCACCATTGTTTTTCAACATGGTATTTGAAGTTTTAGCTCAAGTAATAAGACAAGAAAAACAAATAAAAAAGATAAAAAATGGTAAGGAAGAGCTCAACCTAGTCCTATTTGCAGATGACATAATTTTATATATAAGTGACCCAATACATTCCTCCAAAATATCTAAAAGTGATAATTTTTTTTTTCAGTAAAGTAACAGGATGCAAAATCAATACAAAAAATTCAGTAGCCTTTGTATACAACAACGATAAGCATACAGAGAAAGAGATAGGAAATGCTATCCTGTTTTCAATGACCACAAAAATTAAATACATTTGAGCATCATTACCCAAGGAAGTGAAAAACCTCTACATTGAAAATTGAAAAACACTGAGGAAAGAAACAGAGAAGGATCTGAGATGAAAGAAAGATCTGCCATGCTAACAGATTGGAAGAATTATTATTGTGAAAATGGCCATCCTACCAAAACTATTGTACAGATTCAATGTAATTCCAATAAAAATACCAGCAGTTGTATGGCACAATACAGGCCTGGTCCTAGCCAGACCGCATGGCAGAAGACAACAGGAAGTGGCTTCTGTAAAAATGGCGTTTTGTGCAGGCGTGATGTGACAACAGTTACAGCCCCATGCTCGCGAGAAGCCTACTATGAGATGTTCTGTCCAGAGACAAGCTGTTATTGGTCACCAAAAGGGGACCACCCCATACAAAGATTAACAACCCCTTAAAACCCATGTGCACTTCCTGAATAAACGAGTTTGTGGATTCTCGCTCTGCTTTCACCCAACTCCCTGAGTCTATGTCGTGACTCCGCGCTGCTCGCCCCAATTCGGCAGAGACCCTATCGTCCCTCCTGAGCTGGCCTTGGGGGGGACCCCAACATCTGGCGCCTGAACAGGGACCCTCTGCCCCGACGTCGGTGTTAGCGAGACACCCCATTCATGATCCCCTGCCCCATCGGCATCTGGCGAGATACCCCGTTGAATGTCCCATGAGCCGGTGAGCAGCTGCCTCAGCATTTGGCAGGAAGCCCCTCGGCGAGTAGCCCCCTCGGCGATGCCTCGTCCTTGAAAATCCAATGAGCAAAGCGCCCAGTTCTTCATTGGTGAGAGAAAAACGGCTAACAGTTGCCTGTGGGTGAGCAGGAAGCCCCTTCCCCCCCCTCCTTTGTTTGTCCTCCCCTTCCCCCCCCAGTAAGGCACACACTGCCACACGGCCCTAAGCCTGTGTTGGACCCTCCCTCCACTAAGCACAAGACACGTGGGTCCTAAACAATCTATCTGTATGTCTCAGCTGGCCCCAGCATTAGGACTTGTGGTTTGCATGATTATCCTCTGGTCTATCATCTTTGATCTGGGTTATTATTTTCTCAGTCTCTTTGATTCAGGAGTGACCCAGCCCAGCCCCCCATCAAACAACACCACGCGGCAATGGGCAACCTCCCTCCCCACCAGAGGATGCTGCAATTGCAAGCTCTTAAGTCCCTCCTTCTGCAATGTGGCTTAAAATTAAAACAAAAAAGACTTCCATAGCTTTTGGGATGAAACTCTTGTTTTAGCCCCATGGATTCTTATCCTTCTTGCCATAATTGCCAGCCTTAAAGACTCCACCATGGAGAACGTCATTTCTGCCCATAAAGAACACTGTAAGGAGGATCCTAAACTGGCTCTTCACAGCTCGTCCCTCCCAGCCCCCTCTTCTGATAACTTCGATGAGGAGGAACTAAAACTTTTAAATGATAATAAGAAGCCACACCAACCCCCTCCTGCTATGGCCACACTTGCAACCACCCCTCCCCCTCATTACCCTTCCAAGGACCTCCCCCTGCTCAGTCCTGGACACACAGAGGTGACTGCCGGTTCCCTGACATGCCCCTTCGCCGCCTTCCCTGTTAACGTAGGGCCCGATGCGACAATCAGGCCATGGCTCCCCACCCCCCTCTTTGATCTGGCCCTCATCCATAAGGCAGCCCAGGAATCCGGTGTTGATTCTGCTTACTTTGAACAAGTCCTCTTACAATGGGCCATCCCACCTATAGTGACCTAGCTGAATCCCAGGCCTGCCAAAATCTTAGGGATGAAATTCCAATTACCTTGGACATACTCCTTGGCACAGGACCTTATACAGACCCTATATCCTGAGCTCTCACTTGGCCAATTCAAACATTTAACCCGTACTTGTAAGGCATGTGCCCCCCTAGCCCCCCTGGGCCCCCTGCAGCCTCAAGGAGTCAATCCTAGAGGCCTTACCCCAAATTCTATCTGGCAGATGGATGTTACCCACATACCTTCCTTTGGTAACCTCAAATATGTCCATGTCATTGTGGACATTTACTCTAAGCTTACTTTTGCTATCGCTCTCTGGGGAAAAGGCATCCCATGTTATTAAGGCAACAAAAACTCCTATGTTGGTCATGGGAGTGCCCTGGTCAATTAAAACAGACAATGGCCCTGCATACACATCTGCCCAATTCACATCCTTCATGGAATCTTGGGGAATAAAACACTCCCTTGGGCTCCCCTACAACCCACAAGGACAGGCCATCATGGAAAGAACAAACCGGACCCTAAAGGAACTAATTATAAAACAAAAGTCCACTATGTCGCCCAAGGACCCCCACTTGACCCTAGTGGAAGCTCTTTTCACCCTCAATTTTCTCACCTTTGATGAGGCAGGACTCCCCAGCCTACAAACATTGGAGATCCCAACCAACCACGACACCCTTACCCTTAGCCCGCTGGAAAGATCCTCTTACTAATATTTGGAAGGGGCCCCACCCTCTTTTAATGCAGGGCCGAGGGTATGCTTGTGTCTTTCCAGAAACTTCACAGATCCCAGTTTTGATTCCTGCCAGAAACGTCCGTCCAGCCACTGACTCAGCGACCAGCCTTGCTGAAGAGGATGATGCCAGACCCCTCACACTACATACGGGACTTTAAACTTATTTCCCCCCACTGGCCACTGACTCAGCGACCAGCCTTGCTAAAGTGGATGATGCCAGACCCCTCAGACTACATACGGGACTTTAAACTTATTTCCCCCCACCAGCCACTGACTCAGTGACCAGCCTTGCTGAAGAAGATGATGCCAGACCCCTCAGACTACATATGGGACTTTAAACTTACCCCCCCCCACCACCTACCTATAAATTCCTTTCCAACTCCTTTGATTACATTGAGCCACCATTAAGGACACTCAATGCTACTGACTATGATGCTAGGGTGAACTCACCCAGCAACCTGTCCTACCCCAGTCCTCTTCAGGCTCTCTAGTTGATTTTCACTTGCTGGGACTGTTCACATGCCACAGAGCCACGCACACTTGGCCCTGCCATGCCTCCTAGGCAACAGCCTCATATGTATGGTACATAACAGGTCTAGCCCCTAGCCAGACCTCATGCTAAAAGCCATACCAGGCCATACCCCTCGGGTTTTCTCACCAGGATGGCAGCCAGCCCATGATGGGTAAGATTCCATGAGATGGGGCAACCTAAGACAGGCACTGTCACATGTGATGATCCCTTGAGGCCTGGGTTCAACCATGGCTTTCCAAAAGCCATACCAGGCCATCCCCCTCGGGTTTTCTCACCTAGATGGCATTTGGCCCTTGATGGGTAAGACTCCATGAGATGGAACAACCTAAGACAGGCACTGTCACGTATAATGATCCCTTGGGGCCTGGGTTCAACAATGGCTTGGCAATAAACCATACCTCTCAGGGTTGCCAATAATAAAAACAAAAAGGAGGATATGTATGGCACAATACAGGCCTGGTCCTAGCCAGACCGCATGGCAGAAGACAACAGGAAGTGGCTTCTTTAAAAATGGCATTTTGCGCAGGCATGATGTGACAACAGTTGCAGCCCCATGCTCGCAAGAAGCCTACTATGAGATGTTCTGTCCAGAGACAAGCTGTCATAGGCCACCAAAAGGGGACCACCCCATACAAGGATTAACAGCCCCTTAAAACCCATGTGCACTTCCTGAATAAACGAGTTTGTGGATTCTCGCTCCGCTTTCACCCAACTCCCGGAGTCTGTGTTGTGACTCCGTGCTGCTCGCCCCAATTTGGCAGAGACCCTATTGTCCCTCCTGAGCTGGCCTTGGGGGGGACCCCAACAAGCAATGTTTGAGACTAGTTTTTCTATCTTCCAGGTATATAAAGAAAATAGTCTCAAAATTTATATGAAGGAACAGAAGGCCTCATCTAGCCAAAAATTTCCTCAACCAAAGTGACATATCTGGAGGCTTCACAGTACTTGATTTCTAGACATACTACAAATCATATAAACTAAAACATCTTGGTACCAGCACATACACACACACACACACACACACACACAATAAAAAGGCATACAGGTCAATGGAAGAGAAAAGCCATCTAAATCAGAGCAAATACCACTTCATCATCTTTGACAAAGAGGCCAAAATATACACTAAAAGAAAGACAGCATCTTCAACAAATGGTGTTGGAGAAATTGGATAGTCACATGCAGAAAAATGAAATTCGACCCACTTCTCTCACCCTGCACAAAAGTAAACACTAAGTAGATTAAGATCCTCAATATAAGTCCTGAAATCATAAATAGTGAGAAGAAAAAACAAGGAATATACTCCAGTATATAATTGTAGGGAAAGACTACCCAAATAAGACCCAGTAGCATAGGTAATTAGATCAACACTCAACCACTGGGACTTCTATAGACAAACAAACCACCAACAGAGTTGGTAGACATCTCACTGAATAGGAGAAAAAAAAATCTTCACCAGCTATACCTCCAACCAAGTTCTAAGATCTAGAATGTACAAAAACTCTCAAAAAACTAAACAATAAGAAAATCAAACAATCAAATCAAAATATGGGGTAGAGATTTGAACAGAGAATTCTCTAAGGAAGAAATACAAATGGCCATTACACATTCAAGGAGATGTTTGGCATTGTTAATCATCAGAGAAATGTTAATCAAAACAACTTTTTGATTCATTCTTACTCTAGTCAGGATGGCATTCATCAAAAAGTCAAATGACATTTGGTAGGCAGAGATAGGAGGATTGCTCTGAGTTTGAGGCCAGCCTGAAGATACATAGTCACTTCTAGGTAAGCCTGTGCTAGAGTGAAATCTTTCCTCAAAAAATAAATAAATAAATAAATAAATAAATAAATAAATAAATAAAGTTGAATGATGACAAATGCTGTTGAGACTGGGGAAACAAAAACTCTTACTCACATCTGGTACAAGCACAAACTTATATAACTACTAGGGAAATAATTAGGAAGACTCCTTAAAAAAGAGGAAAATAGATTTACCATTTAATCCAGAAATATGACTTCTGGGCATATACTCTGAAGAATATACTCTTTACTACAGAGATACTTGCTCAGCCACATTTGCTGCTGCTCTGTTCACAATAGATAGGAACTAGAATCAGCCCAGATGCCCATTCACTGATGAATGCATAGTACAGATACACAATGGAATTCGACTCAGCAGAAAGGAAAAAATGACATAATAAAATTTGCAGGTAAATAGATATACTTTGAAAAAAATCATTCTAAGTGAGGTCATATAGGCACAGGAAGACTAAAGCCATACCTTCTCTGTACATGTGGTTTATAGCTAGTTAGAGATCTCTAATTAATTAGAGATGAGTGAAAATGATATTCAGTACCATAATTATGGGCATAATACTAGAATGAGACCAGTACAGAGAAGTAGGGAGAGATCAGAGGAGGAATTAGCTGACAAATTAGGGGAGGGCAGAATATTGGGGGTGGGGATCTTTGAGGGATAGGTGATAGGGAGGGTGGTGAGATAATTACACAACAGTTAACACAACATGAATTAGTCATATAGAAACTCTATTTCTGATTAGATTCTACAGTATATAGCCCCTAATAAAGGGGGAGAGAGTATAGTCCTTACTGAAGGTAGAAAAAAGCTTAACCTTCTTAAAACCACTAACTCTGACTAGTAACTCCCAGGCCCAGAGGAAGTTTGCCTATGAAAGTGAGCTTTGAGCCAGGGAGACCCAGGAAGTCCCTAAAACAGTTCAGGGAATTGCCAAAACCCTTGTTTACCTGCCAGAGCTAAAACTTAAGTCCTTGGGTTGGAGTGATTGCTTAACAGTTAAGGTGCTTGCCTGCACATCTTAAGGACCCGGTTTGATTCTCAAGGTCCCACATAAGTCAGATGGTGCATCTGGAGTTTATTTTCACTGGCTGGAGGCTCTGGTGCACCCATGATCTCTCTTTCTCTTTCTTTCTCTCCCTCTCTCTGTCTCAAATAAAATAAATAAATATAAAAATAAACTTTAAAACAGGTAAGTCCTTATTGCTGAAGACACCACAGACATTGGTCACAGGACATTGGAATACCATGCTGGAACCAGAAGAAAATCTAGCTCCCTCCTGGCTAGTTCTCATAGTGCTGGAAAACACTATGGGAGCTATTGCAAGAAAATGCTCACAACTGCATGAATAAGGAGTTGTCTTTGGAGACTACAAAATCACCCAGTTGAACAAGAAGTGCATACTTGGTCAATAGTAGCACACACCCTCTGCCAGTAACCAACTCTTCTCTGATTGGACATAAGGGCTGCTCTGTAGGAAAGAACTCATACCTGGTACTGGAAACCAGGTCAGAATCTCATTGTCAGAACATTCATACTTTAGAGGGAAGCATCCATTACTATCTGGAGAAGGGTAGGCTTGAACACCAAAAATCTCTCAAATAACTTTGCATACCAACTTTAACCCAAGCTACTCTCACTCTTGGTTGGAGAGTCTGCTTGATTTTACAGATGGCAGAGAAAATGGAGGATTGTCAAGATCCAGTGAAAAGACAAGAAGAAAACCTACTTCCTACCATGAGCTTGCCTCCTCTTCCACATCTGCCAGGGCCCAGGAGAACTTGCAGTGGAAACTGTTCTTACTGTTAGTCTGATGACCTGCTCCATGGTGATGGTGGCAGACATAATTGTCAAGAAAAACCTATGAAAACAGAAACCCAGAGGCTACAAAGAACTTAACGCTAAATCATACTGCCAACAGGCCTGCATGGCTCAGGGAACATAGTGGAAGAGGGGATGGAAAGATTGTGAGAGCCACAGGGTGGGTGGGAATACACTGAGGCACGGTTCCCCCACAATCCCATTGGGACTGACTGAGGCCTTCATAACCCCATATTAAATCCCATAAGCTTATAGAGGAGGGCCCAGGGAAACAGGAATAGGGAAGAGGGAATAACGTAGTATAATCTGTTTAAAAATTTACCTACAGCAATATTATTATACTGTTTTTAATTATAATTGTACCATTGTTAGTTGAAAAATAACTACTGCTTAATACACTTAGCTTACTTATGTTACTATTATATTAATACTGTGTTTAATTTAATATAAACTACCAAAATAAAATAGTAATTAAGAATTTAATTTCAATTAGGTTTTATTTTACTTCAATAAATCATTTAGTGATATTGAATGTCTCAAAGCAGCAAGTGAGATATACCCGAATAACTACATAATTCTAAATATCTTTGGCTTTAAAATATATACTAATTTAATCAATAGTATTCCTTAACATGAAAATTTCCTCATAAGAGAATGGTAATAGGTAACATTTATGAACTTTTTATTCAATTATTTTTCCACTGCATATACCTGGTTATGTATTCAAGAGGCTATGGTAAATTTTATAGCATTGTATGCATTTCCGCATTGAGCATGTTCACATATTTGAACGTTGCTCTGTGAAAATAAAATTTTCATAGCATTACAAACTGTGAATCAAACAAATTCCCTGTGTTCTTGGAACACTATATATATATATATGTATGAAACACTTTCAAAATTGTTAGAAAATGAAAGAATTTGCAAATACATGAAAGCTGATTTCTTCTCAATTTCATAATGAGTGTATATGACCACATGGATTATAGACTGAATTTTTGAGTTATTATATATGTAGGATTTTGGTAAGTTTTAGAAAATACATACATAGAGAGTATTTTTATGTGTATATATTTATATTATTCAGAAACTTATGTCATAGAGCACAGTACAATTATCTTGGTCAATGATGGTGTTTTGTGCAAATATTACAAGTAAAGTCTTTTTTTTTTTTTTTTTTTTACTTGTCATTACTTACTAAAAAGGAAGATTATAAGATAATTATAGTTTCATTGACTTACTTATGTTATTGTACATAGAATCCTGCTGGAGAGGGGGTATACACTGTTCAGTGTGACTTAATGAGTCAGTGTCTTGGAAATGAGTAGCTAAAAACAGCAGGCAATGATGACCTCAACACTGTGTGAGTCAGTAATCTGGGCATGATTTAGCTGTATCCTCTCTCTATCAATCTCTTACAAGGCTGCAGTGAGTGTTGGCCAAGACCACAGTCATCTCCTTCTCCCAGGGGAGGATTCTTTTCCAAGCTCACTCACATGGCTGTTGGCAACATTCAACTTCTGTAGGGTGTTGACTGCATGACTCAGTTTTTGGCTGAAGGATGCCTTAAGTTTCCTCCCTAAGTTATTTCCTACCATGACAGCCAGCTTCATCAAACTAATGAAGTGAGATAGCAAGAGAATGAGAGAAACACAGAAGTGACAGCCCATCACCTCTGCCATATTTTGATGGTTAAAAGTTAAACATTACAGCCACTTTCCAAAGGAAGGAAGGACTTACACAAAAGAGTGATTAGCAATAAGTGGGAATCTTTGAGGAACTTTGCAAGCACCTACCAGAAAAGTTATGTAAATAGATTCTCAGTGCCAAAACCTTTTTCCAAACTTTCATGAGAATTCCTGACCCTCATGAGCATCTGGCAAATACAGTAGCAGACATTTGCAAACTGCATTCTTTGGCTAACCAAATGTCATACTATCCTTTAGAGAACATGTTTGTCCATTTTATGGAGAATTCATCTCAAAAATACAGGCAAGCTGGGTGTGGTGGCACATGCCTTTAATCCAAGCACTTGGGAGGCAGAGGTAGGAGGATCAATGTGAGTTCCAGGCCACCATGAGACTATATAGTGAATTCCAGATCAGGCTGTGCTAGAGTGGGACCCTAACTCAAAAAACTAACAAAAAAATAAAAATAAAGCCAAATAACATTAGTAATCTTCTCAAGGAATCCCATTACACATTTATAGGGCTTGTAATCAGGAAGTCCCTCCACTTACCTAAAGAGATTCAGTTTCTGTACAGAATTTCTGTTGACTACCTGAACTCTAATGTTACTTTCATTTATCTGACTAGTACACATAATACAGTTGAAAAGGAGAAAGTAAGGTATAGAACTATTAATTATTTACATTCAAAAACACCATTTCAGTGAGAATTCATATTTATTAGATGGGAAAGCTATCTCATGCATCCAATGTACCAAATAGTGTCTTGCACATGAATGCATACAGTCACTCTAGGTCAAAAAGAGAATGCCTATTTAGGGCAGATTCCTTTTTTACTTACCCAATGACTATTATATGAATTCTAGCAACTCCAGAATGCTATGGAACATTATTCTTCTTATGCTGAGTGATTCATTAATGTTCAACTACGTTGGGTGATAATGGAACCACCCATGCACATTATTGGAAAAATCTAGCCCTGGAGAGTTAAACAAATGTAATTCAAGGACTAATATCTCATATGAGGGAACGGATGACCTACTCACCATATTAACTTTGTATTGTCTTAGCTCTATGATTATTTAAGAAAACCCATAAAATTGTGATTAATATTTTAGATAAGTGTTGCAAAGACTATTACTCTGCATTTATAAAGGAAACTAAACACACTACTGAAGACTTTACATTCAAGGCTCATGCTGTACTGGATTATTTACATTATACACATTCTTTGAACTTGGCCCTATGGTTACATTTAGACATAAACCATTATAAGAAGATTTTGCCTACCTAATTTAGTTGTGATGCTTAATCAATGCAAAGATAAATTTTTATGGTTCATTTTCTACTTCTAAACAACATTCTTTAGTTACAAAAAAGTCTATGACAATGTTTTCAAAATGATTGCAATTCATTTATTTCAAATGTATTCCATTTGCACATATACAAATTAATTTCACATCTCAATAGGAAAGAGTGATGTCACCTTGGCCTTTCTGTTAAGACATAACCTCAAAATTGTAAAGCTCATAACAAGGTATGGAAGAACTAAGTTCATTATTTTACTTTGATAAGAAAGTTTCCGTTAGCTCATGGCCATTATGCCATTCAACTGTCAGGTAGTACTTTTTTCCATGCTATCCATAACTGCCTAGTTAGAACTACAAGGGCTGTGTGTTAAAATGTACTTGTGATGACAAACATAACCCTTTGGTGTCAAAATGTCTAAAAGATAATACATTTTACATTGACCAAGTTATTCTATGGTTATTAGTCACATTAAAGCAGTCAAGCTCCTTTCCTGGGCTGAGCTGAGCTTAGCAGTATAAAGCACCCATTTGTGAATCTAATAATGAAGGTTTGAAAGAAATGGACATAAATTAAGATGTAAATGGAAAGGGATATGTTCTGTCCAAAAATGTACCTTTATAAATTCCCCCATGTGGTGGGTCTGAACTAAGAACTCTAGGTACAAATATTTATTAAATAATCTTAGCTAAAATGAGGACTTTTGAATCCCTAATTGAAATGTAAAGATACTAACAGAAAGGGAGTCTATTGACCTCAGATTAGACAGACATTCAGCAGAAGAGAGACTCAACATCATGGGTTCACATTTACATTTCCAGACTCTCATGTTCATGTTCCCCTGCAGAGAATGATCAGTGAGGTTGGCAGTGGCTGAAGTGCAATTCATAAAAAAAAAAAAAAAAAAAAAAAAAAAAACACTGAGTAATACATCCCATGCATTCATGAAAATGAATATAATTAAGGATGAATAACAGATGGAGAACATTCCTGGTTAGCTCAAATATCTAATGTTGGTATAATTGGGGTATGAAAAATAAAGAAAAAAATTCTAAAGTCTAACATAATAGACTGAATTGTGTTCCTGGAAAGGACATTTAATGTGTCTGTGATGGTTCAGAGGTAACAATGCTTACTTCTACTAATGCGAGGAAAGGGAAATTTATGTAGAGGGCAGCCTTTGACCAATCCTTCTGTTTAAATTTATTGTGCTATATGAAACACTAAATGAACTAGAATATGTACTCTTTGAAACTCCTTAGCTTGAGATTAAATGATTTGGATTCTTCTATAGCCTACATTAACTTTTCCTTCTGTGTTTCTCCAGTAAATTTAAATGCTGTTCTGCATGTGACCTTGTGTGGACTCCAACAGTTTTGAAATTATTTTTTGCTTCAGATCTCTTAAATATATAACTGAATACTATCAGATGCCAGTTCAAACTTAATAGTCATTTAGTCCTTATGTCTAGCTGGCATGGTCTCAATGTTGTTCAATTTTTTTTTTTTTTTTTGAGGTAGTCTAGGGTGGCCTCGAACTCATGGCAATCCTCCTACCTCTGCCTGCCAAGTGCTGTGATTAAAAGCATGCACCACTATGCTTGGCTGTATTTTTTTCATAAATTTTGACATGAACATTTTAACTTCTTAAAAATAATTATCTTTCTAATAGACTTCTCAAAGAATGTATATAAGTCAACCTCATCAGCTAAACATGGCATTAAGCTACTGCAGAGGAGACGAGTAATTGTAGGAATAGTCTTTCACTGATTAAGGAAAAAAAAAACTCACATAAAAAGCAGAATGGTTCTTCAGTTGGATATGACTGGCTCTGGATTATACTCCAAGACTACATGCATCAATGTCATCTTTCAAAGAGAACTATTCCCAGCTCAAAATGACTTCCCAAGGATGGTAGTGAAGAAGAAGACACTACTCATGTCCATGGTGATGGTTTTGGAACTGTATTACCAATCTGAAAGTATGGAGAAAGCATCATAATCCTTTTTATAACTTATGTAGTTTAAATCTAATACTTCCCCAAATAATTCCTCTAAATAGAGTGTGGGTAGTGAGGGGGGGGGAATTCATCCAGTGTTTGAAATTGTGATATTTTATATATGTGTCTTGTTTCTCACAAGAGAGTTTATACATTTGTTGCAGTCAGGTTCGCATTGCTGGCAGAAATAGCAGCTTGTGGGAAAAAGAGGTTTTTGATGGCAGGAAAAACGATGGTATGAGCAGAGGGTGGACATCACTCTCTGGTCAACATAATACCGGAGAGTATGCCAAACACTGGCAAAAAAAGCTGGGAACCTAGCATTCAGAACACTGAGTTTAACACCTGAATCAAACCACAACATTATTGTAAATAGATTTGAAAACATATCAGAAAAAAATCTGATTAAAATACTGATCAATATAGAATATTGATGATCTTTGATCCACAACTCCTAGTTTCACTAAATTCAGTTACAACTTTCTTTTTTTTTCTTTTTTTTTTTGGGGGGGTGGGGGTTTTCATGGTAGGGTCTCACTCTAGCCCAGGCTGACCTGGAATTCACTCTGTATTCTCAGGGTGGCCTCGAACTCATGGTGATGATCGTCCTACCTCTGCCTCCCGAGTGCTGGAATTAAAGGCATGCACCACCACACCCGGCCAGTTACAACTTTCTTCCTCAGACATCTCTCTGTGATCAAAGCTTCAATGTTATATATCTTAGCTGGATACAATGGCACATGCCTATGATCATAAATCTTGGGAGGCTGATGTAAGAAAATTATGAGCTTAAGACCAACTTGAACTACAAAACAAGAAGCTTTTTCAAAAGAAGTTTTATTTCTTAAGCAAAATTCCATCATTTTTACTCTTCACTTAAGTCCATATTCTAAGCCTGCACATATATCTTTTAAGAGAAGAAAAAAAAAAAGACAGAGAAAGAAAGAAAATGCCTGCCTGTTATTACTTCACTTGCCTGGTTTCTGTCTTCCCTTTGGTTGTCACTGTCTGTGTAGATGATGTTGTGCAGATCTCATTGTCTGGGGAATATTTTGGGGAGTATTACTCTCTGTGACCAATGGATGACTTGTGTTTCCTCCCTTTGCTCTTCCAATAAGGGTCTGATTACTTTTCCTCCCAGTTATGGTTGCTCCCTCATGCTCCTGTGCAAGCATGTTTTTTTTTTTTTTTAATTGCATTTTTTTTATTTCTAAATATTTAATTTTATTTTTTGTCACTATACCTATTACTGGTATTCAAACATGCCTAGAATGATCTAGATAAAATTGGGTTTGAGGGACTAGGTTTGTTAAATACATCAAAACAAAAAAAGGGACAGGGAGGCAGTTGACCTGATAGTAAAGCCCTGTTCCTTTGAGATGAATAATTATTAAATGTGTCATTTTTATTAAAACATATTTAATATTATCACTCTTTATGCATCTTTGTGCCTTGGTCTTTCTTTGCAATAAGATATAGAACTTGGCAGCTTTTCAGACTCCACCTCAACCTGCCAAAAAAAAAAAAAAAAAAAAAAAGAAAAGAAAAAATAAAAAATAAATAAAAAGAAAACTACCATGTAAACAAAAGTATAACTCAGCAATGCTGAATTTCTATAGTTTTTAATCTGGGTAATAGAGAAATTTCTATGATAAACATCACAATAAGCAAATAATGAAAGGCTTTGTATCAGATAGCTTCAAGTTTGCTGAGATGAACTTCCAGACCAGGCAAAGTTATGGAGGAAGAGATATTTATTGAAGCTTACAGATCCAGGGAAAGTTCCATAATGGCAAAAGAAGCTGGCCTACTTTAATAGGACCAATCACAGAAAGCAAAGCCACAGCCAGAGCCACACAGCACAGCACACCTCAGGAACTCCAGCTAGATACACTTTACATATCTTAAGATTGAAATCTTAAACCCACCAACACACCTTAAGATCCACCCAGTGACATTGCCTCCAGCCAGGTGGCTGCAGATGCAAACTATAAACTAATAAAACACTGAATATATTGGGGACCATCCATTCAAACTACCACAGGCTTATCCAGGATTATGCTCCACATTCATGTCTTTTCTTCCTCTCACTCCCTCCTTCCTTTCTTTAATATGCATCAAAGATTTTTTTCCAAACCTTTTATGTATACAAATTCCCTTTTAAATCATTGCTGTTTTTATTATAAAGTTCTTTAGCACTCTGCTGCTACTAGCAAGGTGACTATAAAATTATTTTTTTAGATAGTAGTGTTTTGCCTACCTCAAAAGATCTTCTACATGTTCAGATGTCCTCTACTGCTCAAGTGTTGTGTTTGAGTTACAACCTGTAGAACTGCAAATGGTTGCATTAAGAGGTAAGAGTGTCCTAAAAGCAAATAAAAATTTTAAACATTTAAACTAATGTCACCTACATCAGTGTGTCCTATGTGATAAAAAACGATGCAAAACTCTGATGGAAACTTTTCTCCATCTGCTTTCTGAGGAACACATGGGAAGCACAATCTCTCTTTATACTCCAGTAGGTTCCTTAAGGGCATGGGTGGACATCCTGTGAATGCAAGTAGTGTGATTACCAAGGGACAGATACAGGGAGAGAAAACACCTGCTCCTAATTGTAATCTGCCCTTGAGAACATTGAAGATAGAGATTTCTCAGGAGAGAGGTGTAGTCTATCTACCTGATTTTTAGTTTCACCCTCTTGCAGAAGTTTCTAAATGTTGAACATATTGTTATAATGACCCAGTTTGGGAATTAACAATTTCCCCTACTTTTAAAATCAAATTCTTAGTTATGACACAATATTCTACATAAATTATCTATTTAATGACTTACCTAATTTCTATAAGATAAAGTATTGTTATTTTAGAAAAAAATTGTTCTTCATACCCTATAAAGACTCTATTATTACTTAATCTAGCATCTTTATGCATACTGTTATGTGCTTTCATTTTTATGGACAATATAATTTGATTTTAAATAGGAAAATAGCTCAGTAAATGACAATAATGAGAATCCTCAAAGCCATTTTTTAACAAAAGAAAATAAGGACTATGATAACAATGAGAAGTATGAAGCATCTCTGAATAAATTCAATAGACCTGAAAATATATTTTATCAGATAAAGCATTACCTAATATAATTTGTTGCCTCTTCTTTGGGCTATAGCAATGATTACAAATTAAAATACAAATTAAAATTGCAAATCAATTTTATTAAGAAAATATTCTTTGCTGGTCATAGCTTTCTCTGTGACCAGTTTTAATTTACTTTAATTACTTTAAATTCATACATAAAGGAATGAAATTTACCACATGAAAATAGGTTTTGGAGTTAACTAGGCCAATTTAAATAAGTAATTCTTTTCTATAGTGTGGTTATAAGTTATTTTACTGCTTACTCATAAAATAATGGTGATATATTATATTCCTGATATGTCAAGGATATTATCTTATCTTATATTATATTATATTCATACTATATGCATATTTATGCAAAAAATAAACACACATATATGTGTATACAAATATACATGTGTTTTTTTTTTTCTCTAAAGTAGATATTTTGACTGTGCTTGGTGTTTTAGGAAAAGAAAAGATTATAGATCACATGGTTGTAGGCTGTAGATAAACATTTTTGCAGTGTCTGCTTCCATTAATTTTCAAGGCTTAAAGAGGTTTGTTTATTAGAATAAAGGATAATAGGGCTGGAGAGATGGCTTTAGTGGTTAAGGCACATGCCTGCAAATTCTAGGGACCCCGGTTAGATTCTCCAGGTCCCATGTAAGCCAGATACAAAGGGTGGTGCATGGAGTTCATCTTCAGTGGCTAGAAGCCCAGATGCTCCCATTCTCACTCTTTCTCTCTCTCTTTCTCTACCTGTCTCTGTCTCAAATAAATAAATAACAATTTAAATAAGGCTGGAGAAATGGCCTAATGGTTAAGGCGTTAGCCTGAGAAACCAAAGGATCCCAGTTCATTTCTCCAGGACCCACATATGCCAGATGCACAAGGGACCCATGCATCTGGAGTTCATTTGCAGTGGCTAGAAGCCCTTGTGTGCCCATTCTCTCTCTGTCTGCTTCTCTTCTCTCTCTTTCTCTCTCTCTCTCTCTCTTTCTGTCTCTCTCTGCTTGCAAATAAACAAATAAATAAAAATTTAAAAAATATAAAAATAAAGAATGTGTGTTTTATATCTGTTGAGTGGAATACTCAGTACAAATCTTTAATCTAAAAAAAAAGAATTAAGGATAATAAATAAAGAAATTTATTATCTGAGTATAAAGTTCTTGCACAATCGTGTGATGTTTAACATCAAATATACTTGATTGGATCTAGAATCAACTGGAAGACAAATCTCTCAGCTTGCCTTGAGACTATAAATTAGTTTAGTTGGCATGGGGAATAGAAGATTCATCGTAACTGAGGGCGGCACTATCCAATAGACTGGATCCCCGACTGAATAATAGAGAGGGCTACATCATGATCGCTACCTGTCCTCATTGTGATTGTGATAGCTACTTCACATGTTTGCCATGGTGCCTTCACCATCATGGTGTTCTATAATTTCAAGCTGCCATCCAAACTAAATGTTTCTTTCTTTCAGTTGCCTTTCAAGTATTTTTACATAGCAATGAGAAAAGCAAGTAATTCAGAATTTGGTACCAAGGGTGGAGTTTTGCTATAAGAAACATGAATGTGTGATTTATATTGAGAAATTTATGCCTGAAAAACCCTGGGCTCCCCTATAAGCAGGACATAACAAGTCATTCTGGTGAGAGTATATGAGATCACATTGCTGAGAGAAATGAGGACAGTTTGAGGCCTGGCCCATAAGATTCAAGAAAAGAATAGTCTCCTCCTAGAACTAGAAGGAGAAAGTTCATGTTATATTCTGGAGATGAATCTAGGTGCATTTTGTTCATGTCCTGTGAAGCTGAGTGAGGCTAAATTTAAAAGGTATGCCAGGACCATGAGACATCCACTGCCTAAAATTGTCTGCCCAAGAGCGAGGCTAAGTGTGCTGCAATAACAGAGATGGGGGAAGTGTACTCATATTTCATCATGGGCTCCAGGCAGTGCACATGGAGATGCAAGTGTTAGTATTTGTTCTGCTGAGTTTCAGCCTTCCTTTGATCTATTCTTTACTTTCTAAGAGCTCATTGTTCCCTTTTTGAATTTCCATCTTTATTTTGTATATTGAAAGTACATAGCTTATTCACTAATTTCACAGAAGTGCCTAGTTAACCAATTTCTTTGAGTGTCTGAAGAGACTAGACATTGGATTTTTAACAGTGCATGGTACTCTAAAGACTATGAGGCACTTTGATATTGGATTGAGTGTACTTTACATTATAAGATGGCCATAAGCCAATTGAGAGAAAAGGATGGAAGGTTCTGTTTTAAAACTGGTATCTTTTGATTTCTAGTTGACAAGATGCTTGTAATGTTTATTCTGCATTATTAACTTGATTGTATCTAGAGTCACCTGCAAGAAGAATCTCTGAGCCTGTATGTGAAAAAGTGCCTATATTCGGTTAATTGTGGTGGGAAGGCCTACCTTCCATGTGGGTGGAGATATCACTTGGGCTGGTGTTCTAGACAGATTTAAAAGGAGACCCCAGCTGGGCATGGTGGCACAGGCCTTTAATCACAGCACTTGGGAGGCAGAGGTAGGGGGATTGAAATGAGTTCAAGTCCACCCTGAGACTACATAGTGAATTCCAGGTAGGCCTGAGCTAGAGTTAGACCCTACTTGGAAAAAAAAAAAAAAAAAAAAAAAAAAAAAAAAGAAGGAAACCCCTAGCTGAGTACTGGCATTCATCCTCCACTCCTTCTTGAATGTAGCAGCAGCAATGTGAGCAGCCACTTCATGCTCTGCAAAAATATCTTCTTCATTATGGTAGACTATAACTTTGAACTGGAGTAAAAATAAATCCTTCCTTCCTTAAGGTGTTTTATCAGATATTTTGTCACAGCATGGGAAAACTAACATACAGATGGATGAGTGTGTGTGTGTATGTGAGAAACAGAAGCAAAGACAGTTTTCAACTTTATATTTCATAATTTTTATAGAACTGTTATAGAGATTAGAATTCCATATATGTCCCAAAACAAATTATCCCTTATTTAATATCTCCTTTTTATAGTCTTTTCTTTGAGAAGAAAATGTCCTTCAGCCCACACTTAAGAAGTGAATTCAATCCTAAATTTATATGGCACCGATATAGATAATATACAAAGAGTCTATCTAGAAAATTGTCCTGTCTACTGCTTTGTTTGTTTAATTCAATCATTATATGGGTATGCTTTCAGATATATTGTTTTATGCTTTGGGTAAGAATGCAATCAATATTCTATTAATTCTTTCAGCCTCTAATATTTGATCTTTTAGCCCAGGGAGGTTTTTTAACTGTACTCTTTTAACTTGTCTGTCTGTCTAATAGGTGACTAGACTCATCTAAATAATATATTTCTTCCATACAATCATTAGCCTACATAGATTCTTATACCATCCTTTACCAACTTTAAATTACATAACAAAAATGGTAGGACATTTTGGTTAATTATGTTGAACTATGAAATTTAATTTGTTAAATACTATATGGCACAGCAATCAACCACTGAAGAAATATGTAGGGAAAAAAAAAAAAGATAGTATTAAATACTGTGGTATCCAAAGTCAAAAAAGAAAGGAATTCAGTAAAGTGAGTGAAATAAGTAATGAATGAAAAGTGGAAATAAATAAGTGAGAACATCAGAATGGAAGGATAGGAGAAATAAAGGGAGGGATCGACGGGGGTAGGGAGGAAGAGGGAAGCAGGATGGAAATGATATCTACCTTCAAATAATGAAATCACTCACACAAATATTCTATATAATGTGGAATAAATAAATGTGTACCTTCACAATCTGAAACACAACTCTCTCTGGGATTGAAGAAGTGGGATGGATTTTCCCAGTGACTATTTTGTTTTGGGAAGAACACCTCACTTTTGTCTATAGCATTTCCGTGAAGTGAATTGCTTATCCATTCCCTACTGAAGGGGCTGAGTTGGTCAATAAATGTACTCAGGAAAAAGAGTGTACATGAACTCCCAAAATCTCTGCAATACGTGTATGATCATAGAAGTCTTTTAAATCATGTACTGAGAGAAAACTCCTGTTTCCTTTAATAGAATGCTCTAATGCATTATGAGAACAATAAGGAAGACAGAAGAACATTATTTTTGGATATTTTAAAGTGATGCAGTTGAAAGAGTCTTTTTAAGTTTGACTTCCAAAATAACATGTTCAAAATGTCAGCCAGTCTAAGGGCATTAAAGTCCCACTTACTTCTCAGATCATGGCAAATATTAAAGGGAAGAAGTTAACATTATTTTTGTATGCTATTGAATTAAGAGGATTCAAGGAGACAGGTGAAGAAATCAGATGCTAATGTCATATTTCCTCCATTTGGGGTTTTAAGGATTGCAAGGTCATTCCCATGGCACCCCACAGAAGGAAAAGGAGAAGATAAGACAGAGTTGGACTATTCAGAATAAAATCATTCTATCAGATGAATCTCTCATTCTACTTCACCATCATTTCTGTCTCAAAGAAATGGCTGGGAAAAAGAAAATCTGATAATATATTAGGTAAATAGTCTCTAGAAAATTAAAATTAATAAAATGAAATAATAAATAAAATATATAGCTAAAGTTTAAGAAAAAGAATTGTTTGGGTTTAGATGCTTATTAAAACACAGAATGACCAGAAAATTCTACAAACTTCTTTCAAGTCTATATTTACTATACATCCTCTACATTTTCAGGCATAATTTAGAACATTTGCAACCTACAATTCCTGTGCAATGTTGTAAACAAATCCACCTGAAATAAATCAGTAGACATATTAAAATATCTAATAATGAAATAGAAGACCCTATAATTGTTTGAAATGTGATTTTTCTTGCCATTGTTAAATTGCTTGTCAAAAAACAGATTCTAATTTCTTTGAATAATTTAGATGCAGGACAAGTGAGTCCATTTTTTTTTTTTTTGTACACACAGCACTGTTAAGTCCAACTCTTTAATTAGTTTTCAGTTTGTAAGTCTCAGAGAAGTAATTTTTCATTTTTCATTGTTCTTTCACATTCTAGTTCAAAGAAAATATCATTTTATGTCATACTACAATGCAAAATTAATTATACTGCCTTAATAAAAGATAGTTGTTCCTACTTTATCTTAAATAATTAAAGATCTAAAGTTAGAGATTCTATTATTTGTGGTAGATTATATGATGCATAAAATGCTATTATAATTTCTTTAATAAAATTTTGACAAATACTTATCACAAGTAATTTATAAAAGTGACTATTTCTATGCACTTAAAATTTTACAAAGTTATATGAGGAACCTATAACCCAGAACCACACCAGACTTCATAAAGAAATGTAAGAAATATGGTTTCTTCAAGTAAGCAAGTAAAATGAAGCTAAATGCAAAAATAATTATGCCAGAATAATCCATTTGTCAAACATTATATACAAAGGGTATTAAAATTCATCAAGGGAAGTAACTCTTGACCTCAATGACATTTGATGATGTTTATTACATGTTATACTGTGGGGTGGGCACCATGGTGGGATTTCAGGATCAAAAGAGGCACAGAATTGATGCTTACATCCTTTGGGTATGAAAACATTCTTGCCATATTTACCTAAACAAAATGGACCATGTTGTCTGCACAGAATCTCAGACTAGCTAAAGAAGGCATGGAAGATTATTTGAGGAAATAGTATTGACATTAAGGGAAAAGTTTTTGAGAAAGAGAAATTTAAGTCTATGAAAGAGGCAAAGTGTACTGCAAAAAAGGGAATGCCATTTTAAATTCCTCTGGTAAGAGACACAACAACTAAAAGATGGTGCCTGTACAAGGATAATGGATATTTTGGTTAAGTTGCTGTCACTGAGTCTCATATGCTCCCACCAAAAGAGAATTTTTCATTCCTATCAACTGTCTCATTGTGGTGACAATTTTATTTTTAATTCTATAGATATTTGTAATAATTAGTTCTGATTAATAGTTATATAGAGATCACAAATATCTCTTTGGCTAGCCATTCTTTCTAAAAAATATTACTAGAAAAGCTACAGGAAAATAAAATTGTAAGTGCAGGTAATGTCATGTCTTCATTATTAAACTATTCTTGATATTAAAACTTGAGAACTCTCTGAAAAATACTAGGGGATTGGTTTGTTTGACAGCATCCTATTTGTGCCAGTGGTCAGGATTTCTGCCTACACTATTCATAAAATGGGTTATACTGTAATAACAAGATTTAAGTGGTAAGGGTACCAATGGGGATACAGATGTGAAGTCATGAAGACATGAATTCTGATCCCTAGACCCCACGCAAAGACAAGTTCATTATGAGGAACATCTATAACCCCAGTATGCTTACAGTGAGATAGGAGGTTGAGGCAGGAAAATCCTTAGACTCTTGTATGCCAGTTGACATGATGAAACCTGAAGTGAAAAACAAGAGACCATACCACAAACAATATAAAATGTAAAGACCAACACCTGAGGTTGTCTTCTAACCTCAACACAAGCATTACGGTGGACCCATGACTATACTAGCACACACAAACTTGCATACATAGACACTACACATACATACTCAAGACAAACAAAAGAGGGACATTTTTCTATGCATCATCATTAAGTAATATGCTACACATTCAAACATGAAGAAAAATGTAAATATATTAAATGCATGCATAGTATTTCATGATGCTAGTGAGAAAAGGAAAAAAAAAAAAAAACTGAGACATTAAAATATCAACATGACCAGAAAGGAAGGATTACACAAACCAGGACAACTGATTTCTGAATCTACATAGACAGCCTTAAAGAGAAGCCAGTTCCTTCATCATCTTTGCTTATACAGGGTAGTCCCAGAGGTAAAAAGAAGGACTAAGTCCACACATTCACCCAGAGGGTCCAAAAGGAAGCTTTGGATGAGACATCAATGTGTTTATGTGAATTTAATTATCATGGTCCATCCTTACTCCTACTCCTAAAAATAGCAAATGAAGAGTAAAAAATTAGGCTAAAGCTTTGAAATGTATTATAAATATGAAAAAAAAAAATGTCAACTTTACAGATGGAGCTTTATTTCTAGGCAGGGTCTCACTCTAGCCCAGGCTGACCTGGAAATCACTAGGTAGTTTCAGAGTGCCCTCAAACTCAAAGTAACCGCCCCCCATCTCTGCCTCATGAGTTCTAGGATTAAAGATGTACACTACCATGCCTGGCTTTACAGATGGAACTTATTTAATTTGGCACATTCATTACTATACAGCTATAATCATCACTATTATAGGCATTGGTTAGCCTAGGATACTAAGAAATATAGAAAAGAGCCATCCCAGTCCTTGTTATATATTGAAATGGAGGGGCATAGATGGTGACAGATTCATTAGTCTGGGAATAGTATGGAAGATTTCCTACACAGAGTTGAATTTTCCTGTAAACCATTAGGCAATTTGATATTTGCTAAGAGCCACCACATTTTGTGATAATGCAGTGAGAATATATATACTTTCTGTTGCACTCAGCTCCTTATTGCTGAGACAAGCATCCAAGTAGAAGCAGTTTACAAGATCAACGGGTTTATTTCAGGCTTACAAATTCCAGAGGAATACCATCAATGGCAGAAGAAGCTTGGCTTACTTTCACGGATACAAGCAGAGAGTCATGACTGAACAGCCAGCAAACACCAACAGCAGCAAGCCCTGTTCATAGCCAGAACTTCAACTAACTGATCTCCACATACCCTAGGGCTAGATTGAAGATACACCCTCAAATACACCCTAGGCCTAGACTCTAATGACATATGGCGTAACAGGGATCTGCCGGCTAGCTGCTTATGTTGTAAGCTCTAATATAATAAAACACCTGAGTCTATGGGGCCATACATTCAAACTACCACACCTTCTTATTTCTATTTCTGTGTTATGCCACAGCTACTAAATGTGTGTCACCCTGCTGCATGGTTCTTCCTTGGAAGACTGAACCAAACAACCTCTGTCAAAGCACGCTACTTCCTCAGCCTTGTTACATTCAAATAATCCTAAATGAAATACTTGACCACAAGAAGGAGATAAAGTAGATTGCCCTTTCAAAGTTTACTACAGCCTGGCCACTTGGTCTAGTATTAACACAAAATACTTCCATAATTATTATGGAAGACAAGCCAGTACTCAAGGAAATGAATATTAAAAAGAATCAAACTGACTTTGCTATAACTTCCACCTTAAAAATAAGTGGCTATTCAAAAGCCTTTACAAGAATCACTACAAAACAATTTCCTTCATTAAAGTTTATCGCAATTGAAAGGTGTCCATGATTATTTTCTTTTTTTTAAACCAAAGTATCTTATTCTTTAACTTTGTATACATTTAAATTTATATTTTTGTTACATTTGATGAGTTGTACTTTACTGATTTGAAACCTATCATAATGTTTATTAACCATCTTTAAGACTTATTATTTAATATTTTATTTATTTATTTGACAGTGAGAGAGAGAGAGAGATAGAGAGAAAATGGCTTGCCAAGGCCTCTAGCCACTGCAAATGAACCTCAGATGCATGCACCATCTTGTGCATCTGGCTTACATGGGCACTGGGGAATCAAACCTGGGTCCTTAGGCTTCACATAAGCAAGTGCCTTAACCACTAAAAAATCTCTCTAGCCCTAAAATTGTCACCTTGTAGGAGAATTGCCATGAGTTCAAGGCCACCCTTAGACTACATAGTGAATACCAGGTCAGCCTGAGCTAGAGTGAGACCCTACCTCAAAAAAAACAAAACAAAAAAACAACAACAACAAAAAATGTCATTGAGTAATTCCATATGTAAACATTGATCTGTGTTCTAAAACTTTACTACATATAAATAAAGTACCATCACTTTTTGATGTTTACATAGTGATTATAAGGGAGCAACTAATTGCAATACTTAAGTAAAATTCTTAACATTTTTAGTAATTAATATGTATCAAAGCAATTCATAGAAAAATGCAAAAGCACATAGTAGGGTACAGTTTTAAATATGGCAACAAAGGAAGTTCTCACAACGATGGTATTTTATATTAAATTTCTGTAGAAAATGAAGAAACAAACAAAATAAATATATTAAAGGGATGTACATTATTAATATTAATACTGTGATTGAGACTGAGGATATCAAACTTAAAGTATCCATAATTAAATTTACTTACACTGGCACAGAACTTGACTCTCTCTCTCTCTCTCTCTCTCTCTCTCTCTCTCTCTATGTATATATATATATATATTCTCCTTAATAACCTTATTTACTATAACAACTATTAGGTAAACATGATTATGCAGAGGAAACTGAGTTTCAGAGATGTTGAATAATGGTAAAGTTTGCACAGCTCAAAATGATAAATCATGATTTAAATGCCAGTACAACTCTCTAAGGATCTAATGCCACTTCCACCTTTTACTTCTGTTTGTGGTCCCCTTGTAACAAGTGTCATACTGATGTAGTTTCAAAGAAAAACTAGTTTATTGATAAGTTTACTGATAAGTTGTTCAGTATGATTTTAGAAGGAATCAAGAGAAAAGATACTTGCTTTATTTGATACTACAACATATGTAAATACATGACCTTAGTATAATACTCAATATATTAACACTGTTCATTGGCAATTTTGCCCTTTTTCCATAAGAATCACATAATATTATATTATTATTCAGGCCTATGTTTCTTCCTGATCTAAAATGTTTTAGCTTCATTCATTCAACATTGTGACTCAACGATTTATTTTATAAGCTCAAGTTCCATGATCAATTTTGATGCACAATAAACATCTAACAATCACTGGGTTTCACTTTTAAAGAACCTGATCAGAATCTCCCCAAAGCAATTTCACCTTAGGGGAAATTAACTCACAGGATTAGTTGAGGTTTCAACTCACATTCTTTTCTTTTAAGGACAATACATCTGCCAATAAATAAACTAAATTACCTTTTAAACTCTTTATCAACTCTGACCTCGACAGTGTGCAATTTCCTTTGCAATGTATTTCTAGATAGCACTGATTGGACAATATCAATCTTACAAATTGCATTCTCAGCATGTTACTTGAAAGGATATGTAATATGGCTCAGGCATAAGAAGAGTGATTTTGTGCTTTGGAAAGTGAGTAATTCTAATCTGGATTTGGCAAAGTTTAAGTACATTAAGTTTGCTTTTGCTTTACTCAATTTCCTTAACTGTTTACCTATCTTAATTAAAGAAAAATCAATGTGACATGACTTAGAAATCATAAAAGCCTCTATCACTTTGGATTGTATTTGAACTTTTAAATCAGAATGTGCTTTAATGTAAATTCCTTGTGTGACTGACAATTTGACAAAAAAATATCAGAATGGTGAAAATTTGAGGGCACTGTCACAGAGACTGTCTTTGAAACTAGACAAACAATAGTGATATTATAAAGAAGGTCACTTACTGTGATTTCTGGAATTAAAACTTATCCAAGAGTATACAGTCCTACCATGTATAGTGGAAGCAATTTATTGCTGCTTTTCTGTATTGGAAAAGAAAAAGTTCATGCTGTCATTGATTGACCTTTAAAGAGGAAAAAAAATGTAGCTGACTTATGGGTAAAAAGAAAGCAGTATTTTTCTGTTACCTTTGTAAGTAGACTCTTCATTTGGGCCCATTGCACAGTTTTTATCATGCTTCTATTATAATCTCATTGCATAAACCAATCACCATTTTGTCACATTTTCATGAGTTTAGCAAGGGTTGGGAGCAGAAATTTTTAAAGTAAAAGTATTTCAGAAAGAAATATTTTTAAAAATAAATCTTGTTGTACAAACATCATGACACAGATAAAATATGTTTATACATTTTTTTCTTTTATAAAGTTTAAGTTCTTGCCTATAAGAGTAATACTCTTGAATACCTTTTGTAATAATGCAATTTCTCTGTTTTGATACAAAACATAATTATGCAGTATAATGACAATGATTGTCAGAGCAGTTTACATGATAGAGGATTTTTTCCATGATCTGTTTTCATAATTGAAAAACTAATGAGTGCCATGGTTATATGACAGTGTTCGTATTTAAAACTGCCCTGCTATAGCTCCCCTCTTTTTTCTTCATTTCCCTGACCTTCATATCTTTTGTTACAGCATGCATTAATGGAATAATGTCATACTGATCTAACAATATTTTCTGAAATTTAGTTTTAGCTTCAAAATTTTCTAATCATGAAAAGTTGTCACCATTTTATTATATATCATAAATCATCTTTTTCTTACAAATAGAATGGCAGATATATTTATTTCTTGAACTACAATTGTACATGTAAAACAGTCTTTTACATCCTGGGCTTTTTAGACTCAATATGTTAATCCAAATTTGGGTGGCATGAATTAAGCGAGCTTTTGTGTCCAAATCAAATGGCATTTAAGGGGTTGGAGAGATTGCTCAGTGGTAAAGAAAGTTGCTTGTCGAGTCTAACCACCCAGGTTTGATTTCCCAGTACTCATTCAAAGGCAGATGCACAAAGTGACACTTCCATCTAGTGTTCATTTGCGGTGAAAAAAGGCTCTGACACACCCATTCTATTCTCTCTCTCCTTTCTCTTCTTGCAAGTAAATAAATAAATAAAAACATTAAAATGGAATTTAAAATATAAACCTAGTTTATCATATATATATATATATATATATATATATATATATATATAGTTTTTAAAACTCATTATATTTAATTTGAGGATATTATGTTGATATCTCCAAAGCCTTAATCCATGTTGATTCCTATAGAATTTAATGTAAGAACATTTTCAGTGTGACTGCTGACTTTAATTTGACTTTATTTATAATGAAATTAAGTCTGAATGAGTTTTGAAAATATTTCCTTTACTTATTTAGAACATTGAAATGTACACATCATCTTATGAGTCCTTAGTGAATATATCATTGATGATATAATTAATTTATATTTTAATACTTGTTTTCTTAAGTTATATGAGTCAACAATTTTATTTTTATAATACATATAACTTTTAGGACAGCCAAAATTCAATATCTTCATCATAAATATGAGTGGCCTTAAATGTTTCATCCATACTCACACATTCTTTTATTTATTTTTTTTTTTAATTTGAGAGAGACAGAGAGAGAGAAAATGGGCATTCCAGCAGTCTCTCAGCTGCTGTGAACAAACTCCTGATGCCTACACCCCTTGTGTGCATGTGCAACATTGTGCGCCTGGGTCACGTTTTTGCATCTTGCTACACGTGGGATTTGGAGAATAAAATGGGCATTCATAGGCTTTGCAGGCAGAGCCTTAAACTCTAAGCCATCTCTCCAGTCCCATACTCAGACATTCTTATAGAAGGTGTTGTCTGACTGCAAAAATCACTCCAATGCAAACTAGAATTTAAAAAATAAAGTGTCATCATTTGCCATGTCTATTTATCATGCATAAAATGCAATGAGTATTATTCATAACTGTATCTTCATCTACATCTTTTTTTTTTAATTCCTCACTCGTGCATTAGGGACCATGTTTTTTTTGTAAATCACAGACCATATATATATATATATATATTTCTTTTTCTTCAGCTGTGCTTTGGGAACAAAAGATCACAAAATGAGACAGTATAATCTCAAAGACAGAATTTTAAAAGAAATTATAGTATTTACAGTATTTGTTTTTAATATATGGGAATTTAATAAATGGGAAATATGTTTTGAAACATAACTTAATCTATCTAATTAGGCTCATAAAAGGAATAATAATTGAAATAAATAATTATATAAATTAGTCACTGAACAGAACAATCAAGAATTTGGTATATTAAGCATGAAACTTTTTTAACAATATTTTTTCTTCTGTTATGTTTTAAAACCTTTATAGAAATTGCCTATCAGTTTTATCAGTTGATACTTTTTTTTTTTTTTTTTTTTTTTTTTTGCTTTTAAAAAGTTTAATTACTCACATAAGAACAAAATATATTAAGAGAGGGATTAAACTTTACTTTTTGTTTCATTTTTATATTACATTGATATAGAATGATTTTATACTGAGCCTAAATACCTAAATTATTTTAGCTTTCTTCTGAGTAAATGAAATTTTAAATAAAAAATAATAGTAAAGTGAACAATAAATATTGACATCATTTTTAAATTTATTTCCTGGTTTCTTTCATTCACAAAATTATGAATTTCTGCTGTTTTAGCAGAAGAATTCTATGTCCTATGTACTTCAGAATTACTTACTATAAATCCAGAGATTCATCACTGAGATGAAGGCCATCTGCAAAGGCAGATGCATGCACTCACAAATGCATATGTAATATGTAATGAATTAATTGGGACCTGTACCATTTTTGAGACTTGTGTTCATGTTATAGTGATAAATGCAAAGCTTTGGCAAATACATGGCTATGATTTTTATCTTAGCAGCCTACAAAATGTTCATAACAATATTGAAAATACCACATGCAACCATGTTATGGCTGGCTTCTCTAAAATAGACCATATTAAATTCCATTCTCAGGGAATGGTCCAGTTAAGATGGTCGTTGATATACGGTAACTTTTCCACCTGATGAACCCATCATATACTGAAAATTTACTAAGTCAAATGCTGATAAAACTGCCCAACTCCATAGCCTGAAAACACAGTTCACTGTGAGATGCGTAGGCTGGATGGAAGTTGTAGCTTGATGCTGATGCCTTTTGTCCTAAGAAAATATTATGGTGCATGTAGTTAGTCTGAGACTAAACTCAGCATAGTTTCCAAAGGAGTGAAGGTTGTTTTGTGCTATCATAACGCAAAAGTAATTGTTAATTATACAACTATGGGTCTGGGTCCATTTGTAATTTCAGATGAACCGTCAGTGTCCACCCTGGTCTGGTACCACAGGGGGAAATTTACTATAATTAGATTTAATAATGGGTCCCAAGTTAGAGGAGTGTGAATTATAGGATGGAGAGATGAAAACTGTAACACCAAGAAACTTCTTTCTGCCTTTTCTCTTTCTTGGTGTTAGGGAAGGATGCCTCCACCAGCTTCTGTGTAATCACTGAAAGTTAAATAAAGGCACCTAGAGAGCTAGAGATAGACACCCAGGAGAAGTAAAGGTATTCAACAGTGATTTTTATTTCCCCAGACACACAGTGGAGACAGGAAATGCTTCTCCTGAGTAAGAGTAAGAAACGACAGAGCAATCTACTGACTGATGAGTCCATAAATACAACAACTAGGTTGTAATTGTTTTTCCCCATGCCTGCACACTACAAGATATATAGTAAATGCTTAGTGACATAGGTGGAGTAATTAAAAATCAGACATACGAATCTCAGAGGACATATTTAATGAAACATCCAATTTGCCCAATGTGTACATCAAAGACCTTTGAATCAAACATAATGTTTGGACAACACTTTTTACCAGATTGTCTCACATCAGATTTCAGTATGTAATCATTCAACATTTAATGAAAGCCATTTCAGTCAGTTTTTTTTCTTTCTCACTACATAGTCACATGTGTCTCCTATACTTGACCCACCCTACTAACATCAAAGGAGATTTGCTCAGTAGGGACAAAGGTAAAGTCAAAAGGCTCATAGAAATTATACTTAATGTTTGCTATTTTAGCTCACCATTGAAGGGAACAGCAGAGGAGAAATGCTCTCATTCTGCATATCAATTTTAAGAATAGAAAGCAAAGTTTTTTTCCCCTAATATTTTTGTCATATTTTATTTCA